>CM060943.1:400891232-403378732 GCA_030765085.1 Allium cepa | reverse complement strand
TAACCCCGTAGTTGGCTGCAGACCAACCGCCCACACAGCCGAATAAAAAGGGACATCTAGACAGGGGTATACCTCGTCCTGCATGGGCATGACCCACCTAACCTTGCTGCACATCCCCTGTTTTAGCCATTCCTAGTGGATGAGGCTTGAGGCTGCGTTTACCTTTATAGACCATATCTCTTAGAATGCTCATCGTCCGCCTGACGATGTGTTGAAAGCATTCAATCCATACAAGTTCGTTCCGGGTTCGAATGAAACCGAAGGCATTATCTCATTACACTCATTTTGAATCACCCTCAGAGTTAATGACAATAACCCTTGCATTCTGAAAACACCATCTCGATCTTCACTTGAGATTACACGACCTAACGTTTAATTTGGATCGATGTGGCTTTCGGAATATCAAATTGATACCCGATCCCAGTCTCATCGAAATCCAAACGCCATTTTAAAGGCCAAGTTGTCTAATTAACTTATACAGTTTAAATTCAACAATTGAATTCATATAGCAATTTATCACAGATAAATCATACACAGTCATCACAGATATATCCAGAATATCATAGAACATCATAGGATATAAATACATATCAAAGTCAATCAAACAGAATCATCGATTCATATCAGCATTTAGTTTGATTTATTTTAAACTTAATTACTTGCTTAAGAATAAACTATATTTTATTCTTGCTTAGTTAATTTCTAATTAATTAACTTATTTAAATAATTATTAATTACTTATTAATTATTCACTTAATTAATTAATTAATTCTTAATTATTAATCAATAACCTTGATTATTGGTTTATAAAACTCATTTACTTATTTATGTATTACTAATTATTTAATTAACCATTAATTATTTATTAACTTAATCGTTTAATCCTCAATTAATAATTTAATTGGTTAACTACGATTTGTTAATTTATTAACTTTCAATGATTAATTAAATTCTTAATTACAAATGGGTTCACACAAAATTATCATTAAAATCTTAATTATAAAATTTATTACATTCTTAATTAACTTTGATTTAAATTAATCACTCATCTTCGTTTCAGTAAAAATTTCTTAATAAATTTAAAGTTAATCTTAGCTTAAAACAATTTGTCAACATTATTAACTTAATTAATTTACAACTGGTTTATCTTTTTATCTTAAGGCTTAATGCGGCTAACCCTGGGAATTGAAACCCGAAGATAACAATGCGCAAATCTCGTGCTACACTCGCGTATACCCTGATGTTTCACGCGTCCTCCTGCATCACTCCTTCTCCTTCCTCTGTTTCTTTTTCTTCTGTTTCTCTTTTTTTTAAAGTTTAAGTTTTAAACTACTGTAAACAAACTCACACACGCGCGCTCAAACCTTGACCCAGAGACAAACCCGAAGCGACAACACGATACCTTCGAGTAAAACACGCAACGACCCAGAACTCATATCGGCCGACACGACGCCACCGTGCACGTGCACGGTGGTTCGTCACCACTCCGACGATCCCCCATGCCCCCAGCAAATCATAAAATCATCACTCGTTCGAAAACTAAGCTCAAATCGATGCAATATATACTCAATCGAAATATGCTTGAAAATTCGAACAGTAACTTAAACAAGAAAGAAGAAATCGCCTCGTCCTCACGGTCTCGACCTCCTGCGACGACATGGCTTCGGCCATACCTCGTCGACAACACCCTCTAACACCTCCCAAAGCCTCACGGCACTCGGTTGAGCCACGACGACGCGAACATCGAATGAACAGAACCCAGAACATCGAACCCAAAAACCCTACCTTCGATCATTCCCCACAAATCTCGCATTTGAAAAAAAATTTAACATTTTTCTGGTGTTCTCACATCAACACTCTAGCTTCACATCAAATTACAACAACAATAATTTATTGAATCAACAGATATTCGAGAAAAAGCACCTACGGTTTACTAATGAACTGCTCTAAGAATAGTTAACTAAAAATTATAATTTTTGTCTTAAAAATCATATTTTTGTATGTTGTATCAATATATAAACTCAAATTTACAATTCAAGTTATTCGAATTTTTGACAATTATTTATTTTTTTACTATAAAATTGAATTCATGATGATATTATTTGACAGCAACCTTTAATCAGTTTCCAAGCTTTGATCTTCATTTTAAACAAAATTATTTAGTTAAATTCTAAGTAAAAGTATTTTAATATAAAGAGTATAATTCAATTTTTACTTATGTTGTCACAGTTACTGGAAATTGCAAGTTCATCAATATGCAGATCTTCCGGAAATTAGCTAAACATCACAGAAAATCAACATAATAATTCTTAATGAGTCAATTACTAAAAATTAAATTTCAAAAAGTTAGTTTACTCACTCAAGATTACAGTTGAAACAGAGAGATTTGTTGATGACAGAAGTCTGCAGTTTGAAGTATTGAATTCCTGTAAACTTTTCTTGCTTTCTGAATTTGTTTGAGCTTGAAGATATGATGTTTATTTATATTTCTTCATATTTTCCTCTTAAGTCTTATGACCGAATTAAATATTAAAACAAGTATCATGGTGAGGTATTTATATAGAGAAGAACAGTCTTGAACAGGGAAGGTAGTATCTGGGCAAGCTTCTCCTGTTATTTATCAAAAATCTTTGTGTTTAATTTCTGTAAATTGAAGTGATGTTGTATGTCGGCTGAAAGATTATATTTGACAGATTGTAGTGCTAATTAAATGCTTATGTTTTCATTTATGTTAACATATAATTAATGTTTGCTGACACATGAATTTGTATAAAGATATTTGCAAATCTTTGTGTTTGTACTAAGATGTTTTGTCTTATTTTTGATGTGAACACTTAGCTTACTTATGCATATAAAATTTGCTTGCAGGTTTTCATTTTATCTTCATTGCTTGAATACACTACATATGTCATGAATTCTTACTTGTCTATTTTATACATATATTAATATTATGGTTTCCTATGTTTATGTACTTATGTTAACATCCATATTTTTACGTTATACTTATGCTAAATATTTATAAGCTTTATTTTATTTTAATTATAAAAGTTGTTATTAGAAACACTTCTTAATCTTATTTTTATTTAAAATTAAATCTTTCCAATATTTGATTTGTAACTTATATTTGAATTAATGTATTTTTATACTTATATTTAATATGAATAGAATTGTGTTATTGTACTTATTATTATTATTATTAAATGCATTTATATATCTGGTATTAAAGGTCATTAATACATAACTTTTAATTTAATTAAATAAAACAGATTTTATTTTAAATATTGTTAAAAGAGACTATTTTAAATTTTGAAATTAAAAATTTCCTTTATAACACATATACAACTAATAATGTCCAAAATCTTATTTATTGGTAAATGAAAACTTGTATTTTATTTAAATTAGATTAAAAACTTATTATAATAATAGGGTCAAAATTCCGGGATGTCACATTGACCTTGTGCACATTTGCACTGTGTTGAACCTTCGGGCTTGACCTTTGCAATAGTCCATGAGATTTAATCGATGCCCAGCCTTGTGATATTCATAGAGATAGATGTGCATATCATAAATTGTCCATGCATGCATATATATATATGTCCCTATCTAAACCATGAAGAGAAAACAAAACCCATAAACTAAGGTAATATCAATATTCAAATTCAATTTTACTTTTGAAATTTAGGTTTTTTTTCCTTTTCATTTTAGTGTGTTTTTTGTTTAACAGGTACAGGAGATGGCTGGACACAAGCTGGAGCAAGCAAATCAAGATTAACATCAAAAGTAAACTCGACTGAGTGTGAGTGAGTGCGAGAAAAAGGGTATATGTGAGAGTGTAGTGAAAATTTGTATATATGAGAGTGATAGTGAAAGTTGTATTGTATTTAAAAGTGTAAGTACAGTGAAAGTTTTTTTGCATGTAAATTTAATATGAAATAATATATTTATTTAAATAAAATTGTGATTCATATATTTCATTCTTCAAATATATGATATAATTGTAATTGGTATGCAGATCAGTCAATATTTATATGTTGTCTTATAGAAAATTCCAGAAATGATACTATAATATCAGACAACGTATGGTTTTTTTTCCTTTTGATGTGTTAGTGCATACCAGATGACGGGACATATCAGCAGTCTGATGTGTAATGAGATGGCATGGAAATAGAAGATAGATAGGTATTCATTCAGATAACGGAGTATATCTGTCGTTTGATTCATTTTTTCTCATAGTGTATAGATTGATTTCATTGTATCCACCTCCATTATTCTACAAAACCCTCAATTTCTCTAGTAGCATCTCCATCTCCAAACATCTCAAATGTCGATGAATTTTCATTCTAGTTGAAAGTTTCATATGGACTAATATAAGACAGTGCACTCTCTCCCTGTTCTTGATTTGCGTTACTAGTAACCGCAGTTGTACAACCAGTGGCAGTAGAATCTCAAGTGGGTTCAGTTCAAAAAATTTAAGTGTCCTGATAGGTTTTCATCATTTGCTGCATATGTAAATGATGTGTTATAAAATCCTTGTGATATTGGCTGTGCATTTCTCATTTCTTGAATTTCAGATTCTAGCTCAAGATAAATGTTTATGTTGTCTATTGATGTATTGTAATTCTTTAACTTTTTCTCGAGGTGCATGTCCCGGTAGATCTTGATGTTATATGTTCTTTATGGAAGGTGTGATGCTATTGCTACCTACCTAAATGCAAAAAATGCGTAAGAGGATATATGTAATACGGTATTATTATTATTTTTTGATTTCAAAATTTTGAAAATTTACTTGTCTCTTAACAAAGATGAAGATGAGTAAAAATCCTCTTTTTGTGTGAGGTGAAATTGCCTTGTCGCATTCCTGGCGCGTGATAGTTCGCCCATCTCAATCTGTAGCTTTTGCCACATCTCATTAATCATGAAAATTTATTACAACTTTAACATACAATGCAATAATCATTTTGAATCTTGATTTTCATATACATTAGGAAAAATATATGTAATATCTGATACCAGTGTCGACCGGGACATATCTCTAGCTTCTAGGTCTGTATTGTTAGATGCAAGTGACTAAGATCCCGTCTTCTTTAGGAGTCCAAATTCTAGCTCTATACGTATGTATGGGATATTTTATTATGCTTTTCAAGAATTCATTTCATGATCACGTCTTTAATATCTTAACTATTGACTTTTGTTAGATTTCTTTTGCTTACTATATATCATTCTAGGAATAGAAGAAAAATAGTTCTTGATACCAAACTCAACAAACATCTTGGAGAACTTTAAACTAGTTTTTGTATGTGTAAACATAAATCTATTAAGAAAAAGTTATTATGTTGATCTTTATGAGTCATGAAAATGAAGAAATCAAGAAGAGACATATTAGCTTCAGTTAGTACTCTTGATACAAAAACAATTGAGTTAACTAAGTTTATTAAAATTAACTAAGTTACTAAGTTTTATTAAATTACCTAATTAACTATGTTTTATAACAATCAACTAAGCTTTATACAAATATGCTAAATATATTAAAATTAAAAAAAAAATTCATTGAATTTAGTTAATTGTTGCAAAATTAACTAGTTTTATAAAAAATTAAATAACTTTATAAAAATAATTAAGGTCGTAAAAATTAATTAAGTTTCAAAATAATTAAGTAAGTTTGTAAAAATAACTAAAATTATAAAAATTAACTTAGTTTTGTAAAATTTAACTAAGTTTTATAAACATTTAACCAATTTAACTGAATTTTAATAAATTAACTAAGTTACCCAAGTTCAATAAAAATTAAATAAGTTCATAAAAATTAACCATGTTATATAAAAATTTATACTCAATTTTATAAGTATTTAACTAAGTTTCTAAAAATTAGTCAAATTTTATAATAATCAACTAATTTATACAAAAATTAAATAAGTTTATAAAAGTCAATAATAGCGGTAAATATTACAAATAATAATAGTAGTAATAGTGGTACTAATAATAATAATTTGGTATTCAAACAAGGATTGCTAGCTTTACTTATTTACGTTACCATTCCCGTGTTTTTTCTCTTGTAGGTCAAGGACTTTTGGAGGAAGCAAGCTTTATGAACATGGTATTTGTAACTTTGACAAGTTTGTTTGTATAATCTTTATGGTGCCATCATGTATGTTTAAAACATGAACCTGGTATTTGTTACTTTGATAAGTTTATTTGTAGAATCTTTATGGTGCTATCATGTATGTTTAAAACATTTACTACAAAATATTATATATAACTATTAATTGTTTGGTTTATGTTCAGTTGTGTTTAATATATAATGTGCTTAGATCTTTAAAAGTTTCCTATTAGCATTGTTTGAATTGATTGTTCTGCATTAGAATGGTGGTCAAATGTGTTTTTTGTATTTTAATGTTTAGAAATGTTATGTAAATTCTAAGTCCATCTGTATTTCTAAAATGTAGCTAAATATCGCTAGACAATCTTTTAGAGATTGTTGTTATAACATGTTCTTACACAGCGCTTTCTGAAACATTGCAAAATGTTTTTTAAAAAGCTACTCTGACATGTAGACAAACGCTAAAAAAACTCTAACATAGCACCAGGCAAAATGCTGCGGTAGACTACTATTGGTGGCCTTTCGAAAAATGTTGCAAGATCCGAACTTATTACAGCATTTCTTACATAGCATTTTTTGAAAAGCCGTGAAAAGTTTAAATAGCATTTTTGAAACATTGTGGAAATTTTTTCTGTTGCAGTGGTATATATTACACAATGCAAGAATAAAATATAATAATCATTACAGACATAAAATAAACGAGATAGTAATAACTACCATATAATTAAAGTGTGATTGGTTCATGGTAGCTATACAACACAAATAATAGAGTTTATCATTAAACAATAACTCAAATGATTATAAGTATTCATAGTAGTAGCGCTGGTGGTAATAATAATAATAATAATTTGATATTCAGATTAGGATTGCTAGCTTTTCATATATTCGTTATCATTTCGGTTGTTCTTTTCTTTTGAAGGGCATGGACTTTTGGAGGGAGCGGGCTCATTGATCATGATATTCATTACTTTGACAAGTCTTTTTGTAGAATCTTATGGAGTTATCATGCATGTTTAAAGCATTTACTACAAAATATCATACGTAACAATTAAGTCTTGGTGTATCTTTAGTTATGTTTAATGCGTAATGTGCTTAGATCTTTAATTAGCATCGTTTGAATTAATTGTTCCGCAATTGAATAATTGTCTAATGTCTTATAAATATTTTAATGTTTAGAAATGTTATGTAAATTTGAAAAAACCCACCTTTTTGAACGATATCGACAATAAACCATACATGTCAAACTCAAATCATTCAAAAGGGAGGATTGTTAAGTGTGAATAAGAAAAAGGCAGAGAAAGAAAGAAAAACAATTACAGAATCTCACGGCGGAGTGACAAAATATAATAATCAAATACACAGTTAATGAAGCTGTTTTACAAATAACATTCTATTACACTTTTACAATATAGAATCAGAGTACATATAGTAGGAATAGATAAATAATGCAGCGGAACAACATGATGCCGTTGAATAAATATAATAAATAATAATAATATTAAATTTTCGTCTTCGTCCTCTAGAAAAGCAGCCTTCGATATACTGAAAAGATCAGACTGACCCAAGCGAATTGAAAAGACAAAACATTTGATTTGGAACTAAAAGATCTTATGTAAGTTAAATCAACAGTAAATAAATACGAGTGTAATGGCGTCAAAGATGTTTATGGGGTTTGACATATCCTATCCAGTGTTTAACATGAGTGCAATAACTTAAGAGATGTTTGGGATTCCATCTCCTAAGGATCAGTTAAACTATCTACATACATAGTACAATACTCTATAATAATAGTGTCACAGTAAAGTAAAGTATTAAATTAGCGTTAAGGCGTTATCCATATCCCCCTTAAAACATTTATATATTCCTATAGTCTATTTTAGGTACTGTAAGCACCACCAAACCGGTGGTTTACTCATGGAGCACTCCATAGGTATGGTACAAAACAAACTTGTAGTGGACGCGATAAGGCATGTGGTAAGGCACGCGAGGCAATGCCAGGGTAAGATTCTACTGTCTACAGAACCGAGCTGGTGGTAACGCATGGCAACTACTACTGCCCATCTCGGACACACTCCCATAATCAAATCGAGGGATGTCCACCAAATCAATCACAAAGTCATAATATGGTATCGAAGAAGCATGTCCGATTGGAGGTGCGACCTCACTTGGCATAGGTATAGCTCCTGTTTTAGTCATATCTAGCTGACTCGCGGGAGTCATGGCTATGTTAATACCGCATACAGAATTGTTCACCAAACCATCCTACTTCATTCCAGATTCTCTACCATGTACACAGTTGTTAAAGTGGTTTTTGGTATTGGCAGAGAGTCTGTCAATATTCGATCCCGGTCTCTTTATGAACCAAATGCTTATTTCACACCGGATGGTTCTTTTACATTTCTAAAACCAATTCATAATTGATTTCAAAATATCATATTCACTAAAAATCATATCATTTTCGAAATCATATTTGCTTTCGGAATCATATTCACTTTTGAAATCATATCGACAAATAGGTTATATCCTCATTTCAAAATCACCATATTTACTCAAATATATCATTTCGCCAGAAAATATCGTTTCAAATCCCAACTTAGGTTATAACATCATTTAACCATATTCGCTTTTAAATCAACAATTTAAATATAAATACTTCAACTTTACACTGCTGAAATTTAGAAAATAGTTTAGATAGTCATAAATATTTTAGATAGTTTTTTAAATAGTTTAAGTAGTTAAAATACTTTAAAATAGTTTAAAATAGTTTCTAATAGATTAAAATAGTTTTAAATAGTTAAAATATTTTAAAATATTTTAATATAGATTAAATAATTTAAAAATAGATTAAATTAGTTTAAATGTAGATTAAAATAGTTAAATAGTTTAAAATAGGTTAAAATAGTTTAAAAGTAGATTTAATGCAGTTTAATAGTTTAATGTAAAATAGTTGATTATTGGAAATGATTTATCCACTAAATAGTTTGAAAATCTAAATAAATCAGAATTTAAAATAATATATCTTTGAACAGGTTACATTAAAATAAATAAATTTGAAATTAATATCAAATTAAACTATTTCTTCCATTTCAACAAATCTGGATCACATACAGATTTCAACAAAATTAAATTTTCTTTCAATACAAATTCCCAAATCTTCTCAATTTATATCGGTTTCAAATTCATGTTTGAACTATAATTTTAAAACACTTCAAATTCATATATTTCAAAGTTTAAACATTTAGACATTTTAATAACTCAATTTCGATAAATTTCATTTATATTTCACAATCCAACTTTAAATTTCAATTCAAATCCTTTAAGCAATTCATTTAAACCAATTCTAATTTCAACATTTAAAGCCTCGAATTTTGAAAATAATTCAATTCTATTAACCAAATTTTATTTTCAAATTATCATTTAAATGAATTCAAAATTTAAGGATTTAAAAATCATTTAATTTAACTAATCCAGTGTCCATATATAATTTTCTACCCTATGGTCAAGTGATACGGATATATATCATTTCAACCTACCATAATTTAAAATTTACGGGTATATATCATTTCAATCCGTAATCCCGAATTAAAATTCAAAATTCATAAAATCGCTCAAGTCTATCATTTCGACCGATAACGATTTTTCCATATTCTATAGATAGTTCGCTTATGTATCATTTCAACCCATAGTGATTTATTAACAATGAACTAAGGGAACTTGCAGTGTGATATGTTACATTACATCCAGTCATCTAATATCAATAGTTAAACATCCATCACAATCACCATTCAAATCAACCAATAAACAACAACAATTAACTGATTATCATTAACAGGCCTTTAGCAGGCAATTTAAATTCAATATTAAATTAAATAGCGATTAAATTTAATAAAAGTCAGATTTAACTGGAATGACAATTTAAATATATTAAACAGCAATCAATCAACTTCTAATCATAGCATAAATTTAGTTTAACTAATATAAGAAAAATTAGCAGTCATGAGTGGGTTAAAACACTCACCTTTAATTTCAAATCGATTTCAAATCCAAATAAAGGCCCATAATTGAACAGTCTAAGAATTTGTCCAAACCGGTTTAAAAATGTCCAGAATTATGACACGATCGCAGTGGAAAAAACCACGCATGAATCCGAGCGCATATGTAAGAGATATGGACCTTATAACATTTGAAATTCATTAATATAAAATTAATTATCAATTAAATAAAGACATGTGATCTACTTACAGGCGAAACCCTAAAGTCGCTATAGCATCTTGCATTGAACACGTCATCGTTCACGGCCGCCAGCTCGATCATCAAAGCCGCCGCTTGCCAGTCGCGGCCACACAGGCATCGCCGCTCGGCCAACGACTCCGACCAATACGACCGCCTGCGCCTCCCACGCCTTGACCTTCCAGCGATGATGTCCTCCAATCACCACGTCCCCAAAACAGAGCCGCCGCCAAAACTACCACTAATTGAATTTTTTGAGGCAATCTGACTGTCATTTCACCAAACGAACCATACTGATGCGCTCCCCTAGCCCATCTCCACACGATAGTATCCCCGAATCGACGATCTATCTCCGATCATCAACCACCAAACGGATGGCCAATTGTGGACAAACCAAAACTCAATTGCAAAAATGAACAACACCTATGAGTTGCGCTCGTCAAGTGCTTTCCAATGATATATAACATGATATAGTTTGAGAGTTTTAATTTTTCGATTTGATTTTGATTTGCCATTGAATATAGGAATTAGGGTTTCTGCTATTTGAGAAGAAGGAACAGACAGATGGAGTTGTACATACTATAATAAGAAATAAAAAGGCTGCTAGGTTTTAGAAAAATCTATTTATATAGGCAAGGCCCGATAAGAAAGATGATCATATCGAATCGGTTTGAATGGACAATAACGATCCGAAAAGCCTGTTTCGCTTCCAAAACGAAAGTGGGTCATCCCATGTATCAAAATAGATGATTTTGATATTTTTAAATTCAATGGAATAGGTTTTAAGTCCTAATTGCATTGTATGAAGAAGTTGGCTTTTAAAGTTAGCTTATTTGAAATTGAATTTATTAAATTGATTTCTACTCGTTTCGTGCCCGCACAATCAAACGACAAGTCCAGTCGCTACTTAACTTGAAATCATATAATAATTCACTATTACGGATCCAATGAAACTTGTTTCGCCGAAATTCGAGGCAATGGCCAAAATTGCTATTTTCACATTAAGTAAATAAATTATTACTAAATTGATTAAATCACTTTTTCAATTCAAATTTAGTAACTAATAATTTTTATCATTTTTGATTACCTAGTAATTTATAATCTTTAAAGATAAATTTCCATGTCAAAACCAATGTTAAATATTGCATTAATGATGGTGTTCGATTTCAATCGAAATAAATTCAATTGATTGTTATTTTAAATTTCAATAAATCCATTTATTTGATTTTTCGTCTTATTATTCAATCCATTATTACTCTATGGATATAATTAACATTGGTTTACCATTATTCCATCAATATTCTACAGTTATCATTTTAATTCACATTAATTGCAATATTTCAGTAAATTAACTACAATTGATTTCTAATTTAATTTCAACGGATTATATAAATAGATGATAAATAACAATTGTTACCTTTTACTTAATTTGATCACAATTATAAGTTTATTGTCTACAACAAATTTTATAACCACTTACACAACACTGAATATATTTAATTTCAATTAATTACATAATATTTCATCAATTAATATAACAATTAATTTATTTCCTTATTTATAATTTATAACCAATTATAACTTTATAATCATTTCAATTAATTGGAATTACATTAAAATAGTTATCAATTGCCTAAAATTAACATTACAAAAATTACGTTCTTGTTATTTTTCTCATTATTAAATCTGTGATTTTTCACAACATTAAATTCTGAAAACTCATTTAATTAATAAATTTAATTATCGAAAGTTACGGATCGTTACACTCTCCCCCACTCAAAACTTATCGTCCTCGGAAAGGGAAAAGAAGGAACTAAGGAATTAATATAACTTATTCAAAGAATTCAATTTTACATATAATTAATTTGCATAATTAAGTATTTTAAATAAAATATACCAATTAATAAACAATTAAATCTTCATATAAAACTTCAATAAAAGTTCGAAAATATTTTCGTTTTCACAAAAAAATTCTAAGTCAAAATTTCTCAGAAAATTTTGGCAGAGTCTCCTTTGTACAGAGAGGTCCGAAAGAGATAACAATATCAATAATAACCATATATATATATATCATATTTCAAGATAAATATCCCAAACCACGGGAAAAATAATATAA
This sequence comes from Allium cepa, assembly GCA_030765085.1. Taxonomy (NCBI): domain Eukaryota; kingdom Viridiplantae; phylum Streptophyta; class Magnoliopsida; order Asparagales; family Amaryllidaceae; genus Allium; species Allium cepa. The sequence continues at coordinate 403,366,289 of CM060943.1, read as the reverse complement.
TATCGCCACTATGTAGTTAATGCCTCGATATAAACCCGCTATATCTTATAGCGGATTTCTACCGCTTCGAATTTTTCATATAGCCCAAAATATAGCATTTCCGCCTTAAGCCCCGCAATTTCCGCTATATCCCGTTATTCCAGCTATATTCCGCCATTTCTACCATATCTTCTTTAATGAAATGAATTGAAAAATGTCATTTGTACATTAGAAAAATTATGAAATTAATTTATTTGATTTAATTTTTAATATAATTTCATAAACGAAACTACTCTAATATTGTATTATATTTAATTATGCTATATAATAGTTTTACGTTTATTTAAAGTATATTCGCGCACATTTTTATTTAAAATTGTTTATTTATTAATTATAATACAATTAAGTGTTAATTTTTCATTTAAATACCATTTATATATTTGTAAAACATCAAGTACGAGTTTTATATGCTATTTTAGAGTCATCCGCTATATCCTGCTATATCCTCGTTGTATCCCCGCTATTACTTTTTGCACCTCCACCGCATTAAATCCGCTGAGCGCTTTAACTGCGCAGTATCACTATAAAACCGTAATCTGAAAACATATCTGTTTGTCGAATAATAAACTCTTATTTATGAAACCAAAAGCAGTAGCTATTGCTTCCACATACCTATATTTCGCTTATATAATCCAAATATGTTAATAATTATGTAAAAAGAGAAATATTTAAGTTGTTTCAATTAATAACAAAACAAATCAACACAACATAACAATAGTCACTTACAAACAAAACCATAAAATCATCACATGCAATCAGAGTAACTAATTATACATACATAGCATCCAAAACAAACGTTTTGTTCAGACTCGTAACTTTTAATCGTACAAGGGTGATAAATAAACTACCAAGTATACCCTACGCTCAACAGCCTTAGATAACAGCTTAATAGATTATTTATACATCCTTATACAGTCAGAAGGATCCATTCCCAAACATCCCATAAGCCAAACAACCAATAATTTCAAGTATTATTTAAGTTCATTCTTATTAATTGCCTTGCACATTATTCATTGTTCTTCAGTTTCATTCATTCATGCAATGATTATTTTATTAATTTAACTTCATTACTTACGAAATTCATTTTCCATTCATTTGTACAATGTAAATTTTCATTAAATCTAAATTCATTTACTTACATAAATTATTTCCATTCAAGTATTTAAAATAATCAGTGAATTCTTTATTAAATGATTACATACATTTTATTTCAGTTTACTTCACATTTATTATTTACTTTGATTTCCTTTTATATAAATATTTATTTGTTAAATTTTTAATTCATTTTCTGTTCACATTTATTTCTTTCATATATAATCACTTTTACTTTATAAATGGCTTCAATCACTAACTTAAGTTTATAATCATATACTTTTAGTGTTCATTTTTTTTTCTACTAAATTTAATTACTAGCATCCCAAATTATTAAATTAAGTTTATAACATCCTTATGCATCTTAATTCTTCATTTATAAACATAATTCTATTGAACACTTTCATTTCCTAAGTTTTAGTTGTATAATATCTACAACATGTTCCAATAGTTACATTTTCTTATTTTTCATATCTACAAGTTACAAATTTTCAATTTCTTATATATTACATTAATCACTTAGCATTCAATTTCTTATTTTCCCTTTTAGAATTTTCCAACTATTAAATGGTTAAGATTTCTTTTTTTACAATAATTGAAACTACTAATTTATAGAAACTTAAGAACCAAATACCGGGTTTCATTTTCAAATCATTTTCAAATAATATATATAATCATATACTTTATATATCCAAACCATATTTCGAAAAATTAAGATTTGTTATCAAAACAAATGTGTAGCAAAACTACTACAGTGGCCTTCCCACTTTGAAACTCGAAAACGCACGTCGACGATGCGTGCACTCATCACTGAAATTATTTTCCAGCAACGAAGAGGAAGTACAGAACTTATTTCGTTTAAAATTTCTTTTAACTATTTCTTTCAAATCACATTGAAATATTTATATCTGAAAATACTTCTAAACAATAAAAATGTTATATTTCAAAATCTTTTGAAAACAATTTCAAAAATCTCGGAACTTAAGTTCTCAAATTTTCAATTTATATTCATTTTATTTGTAAACCCTATTTTACAACCAATATTTATAAATGTTCATTACTTAACAAACAAACATATCACACAAAACTTTACCTATTTATATATTTTATTCTTTTATACACAAAATATAATACTAGGTAAAATTATATCATTTGCCTATATTTCCAAAACAATATTGTATCGGTTTGCACTATTGAGTGTTTAGAAATCCCTACTGATGTCATAGCGTCCTATGTACCGATCAAAATTTATAAATACTAAACAGAATAGATTAACACAATATATAGACATTTTATAACAGTAACAAGTACACACTCTCATACATATACTCAGACAACTTATTCTAGGGTATTACTACCATATCTCTATTGAGTCAGACCCCACAAAGCTAAGTTTATCGCTAAACCAAAGCTCTGATATCAAATGTAACGACCCACTATTTTGGACGGTTTAAATCGATAATAAACCACACATGTCGAACTCAAACCATTCAAAAGGAATAGGGGTGAATAAGAAAAGGCAAAGAAATAAATAAAAACAAACACAAAATCTCACAGCCGAATGACAAAATTAATAATCAAATAAACAATTCATGAAGCTATTTTTACAAATAACATTTGATTACACTTTTACAATCTAGAATCAAGTACATACAGCAGGAACAGATAAATAATGTAGCGGAACAACATGATGTAGTGGAATAAATATAATAAATAATATAGTACTAAACCTTCATCTTTGTCCTCCAGAAAAGCAGTCTTCAATACACTGAAGAGCTCAGACTGACCCGAGCGAATCGAAAAGATAAAACGATCGAGTCAGAACTAAAAGATCTTATGTAAGTTAATTCAACAGTAAATAAACATGACAGAGATGTTTATGGGGTTTGACATCTCCTATCCGATGTCTAACATGAGTGCAATAACTTGAGAGATGTTCGAGATTCAATCTCCTAAGGATCCGTTAAACTATCTACATACATAGTACAATATGCTACTATAATAGTGTCTACGGTAAAGTAAATTATTAAAATAGCATTAAGACGTTACACATATCCCCCTTAACACATTTTATATATTCCCGTAGTCTATACAGATACGGTAAGCTCCACCAAACCGGTGGTTTACTCAAGAAGTTTTTCATAGGTACAGTACAAAACAAACTCGTAGTGGGCACGATAAGGCATGTGACAAGGCACGCGAGACAATGCCAGAGTAGGATTCTACCGTTTGCAGAACTGGGCCGAGGTTAACGCGTAGCAGCTACTACTGCCCACCTGGAACAAACTCCCATAATCAAATCAAGGGGTTTCCACCAAATCAATCACAAAGTCATAATATGGTATCAAAAAAGCATGTCCTATCGGAGGTGCGACCTCACTTGGCCCAGGTATAGCACGTGTTTTAGTCACATCTAACAGACTCGCGGGAGTCAGGGCTACGTTAATACCTCATATAGATTCGTTCGCCACACCATCCTACTTCATTATGGAATCCCCATCACGTACACAATTGTTAAAGTGGTTTTCGGTATTTGCAGAGAGTATGACAATATCCGATCTTAATCTCTTTAACAACCAAATGCTTAATTCACACCGAATGGGCCTTTTACATTTCCAAAACCGACTCATAATTGATATCAAAATATCATATTCACTAAAAATCATATCACTTTCGAAATCATATTAATTTTCAAAACCATCAATTTCGAAATCATATTCACTTTTGAAATCATTTCATTTTGGAAATCATATTCACTTTCGAAATCATATTCACTCTTAAAATCATATTTAAAATAGGTTAAATCCTCATTCCAAAATCATCATATTTACTCAAATATGTCATTTCACTAGAAAATATCGTTTCAAATCCCAACTTAGGTTATAATATCATTTACCACATTTGCTTTTAAATCAAGGATTTCAATATGAACACTTCAAATTTACACAGTCTGAAATTTAGAAAATAGTTTAGATAGTCACAAATATTTTAATAGTTAAAATACTTTAAAATAGTTTAGATGGGTTGAAATAGTTTACAGTAGATTAAAATAGTTTTAAATAGTTAAAATAGTTTAAAATATTTAAAATGGTTTAAATAATTAAAAATGGTTTAAAATAGATTAAATTAGTTTAAATGTAGATTAAAAAAGTTAAATATTTTAAAATAGGTTAAAATAGTTTAAAAGTAGATTTAATGCAGTTTAATAGTTTAATATAAAATAGTTAATTATTGGAAATGATTTAACTAGTAAATAGTTCGAAAATCTAAATAAATCAGAATTTAAAATAATATATCTTTGAATAGTTTACATTAAAATAAATAAATTTTAAATTAACATCAAATTAAACTATTTCTTCCATTTCAAAAAATCTGGACCGTATCCAGATTTCAACAAAACTAAATTTCTTTCAATACAAATTCCCAAATCATTTCAATTTATATCCGTTTCAAATTCATGTTTGAACAACAAGTTTAAAGCACTTCAAATTCATATATTTCAAAGTTTAAACATCAAACATTTCAATAATTCAATTTCAGTAAATTTCATTTATATTTCACAATTCAACTTTAAATTTCAATTTAAATCCTTTAAACAATTCATTTAAACCAACTTCAATTTCAACATTTAAATCTTGGATTTTCGAAAATAATTCATTTATATAAATCAAATTTTATTTTCAAATTATCATTTATCTGAATTCAAAATTTAAAGATTTAAAAATCGTTTCATTTAACCATTCTGGTGTCTATATATAATTTTCTACCCTACGGTCAAGTGATACGGATATATATCATTTCAACTCGCCATAATTTAAAATTTACGGGTATATATCATTTCAACCTGCAATCCCGAATTAAAATTCAAAATTCATAAAATCGCTCAAGTCTATCATTTCGACCCATAACAATTTTTTCCAATTCTATACATCGTTCGCGTATGTATTATTTCAACCTATAGTGATTTATTATTAACGATGAATTAAGGGAACTTGCAATGTGATATATAATATAACATCCTATAACGACCGGGCAATTTTCGATCCCCGATAATCGACACTAATACTTTTACTTTATGGAGTATTGAGAAATCGAGTGCTGGAAATACCAAGTTGTTAGGGTTGAGAAGAAAATGAGATAGAAGAAGAAAGCAGAAAAACACAGAATCTCACAATTGCAGCGGAATGAACTATAATATACAATAACAACATTTTTACAAAGGAAAACTGAAATTGTTAATATATTTACAAGTTATCAGAGTACAATCATCAACAAACAAATCTAGATAGTTATAATAACTTGTCCCTAAATGCTGAAATACAACCCACAAATACTGCGGAATATAGTCAAATACGTACAATACGTCTCTACCGTCCAGCTCGTCTCCTGAACTCCAAAAGCATCCTAACCTAAAATTCCGTAATACTCGATCTGACCTGAGCATTACAATAAAATAACACCCGAGTTAGGCTGGAAACCAGCATGAGTAAACCCACTTAATTTGGAACACTTAAGTTACAGAAATCTTCTGAAACCAAGGTAACTCGTACAGCACGACAAGTTTTTATCTGATTATAACTAAAACACTTTTAAAAAAACCCATCGATATTATATAATGCCTAGGTAAAGTTACTTATTTTAAATAGTTGAATTTGTTAAATTAATCTAACTCTAGCATACTAAACTCTAAAACCAAACCCGTAAATGTTCGTAGAGATTATCAAATCGAAGCTCCAGATAACACTGATATTCGATCCCGGTCTCCTCGAATCTAAGCAATAAATTTTAAAGGGTAAATTGTTTAAAATAAACAATCTATACTAGGGTGATAATATTTACTTATGGAAATTTATTACAAATGTTTATTCCAAATGAAACGAATCACCATTTTAACCTAACTATTCTAACTTGTTTGACCCCTTGGTGACATAGAACAAAAATAAATAAATATCCCATAGGATTAAGCCAAGATGTGGATTAGTGCCTAATTTTAATGATCAATAACAAATGTCAAAATAATTCACACATTAGGATTTTATTAACCTTGTTTAGCTGAATCCATTTACGTTTTAAATCCAAATTAATTACAATTTAAAGAAATTATAAACAATTTATTTAGTTAATTAAAATTTAACACTCTATTAATATCTAACTTTGTTAATTGAATAAATTTTAAGTCAAATAATAATATAGTTAATTTTCCATTTTAATTACAAAATATCAATAAACTTTAAATTATGGAAATCCATAATACTGATTTATAATACTGGTTAATCAGATTCAGATGTAGAAATATTCATGTTAGTTTGGTTTTAAAATGACAATAGATTTTTAATTCTATAAAAAACAAGTTTAAGTTGTCATATAAATATGTATAAGTCTCATTTCTTCTCTTTTCCCTTTTTCTTTCTTTTTCTTTTCCTTTTACTTTTCTTTTTCTTTGTACTTTTCCCTTTTCTTTTTATTTTTTTCTTTTCTTTTTTTTATTTTTTATTTTTCTTATTCTTGTTTTTCTCTGGCCCATATCTGGCCCAACACCACTCCTCCTCCTTTCTTTCTTTCTTTTCCCAGTTTCTTCCCTTCCTTCTTTTCTTTTCTCTCCTTCATTTTCTTTTCCTTTCGCCTGCACGCTCGTGCACGTTCACCTGCACACGACGCCGACCACTCAATACTCGACGCCGACCCTTCCCACGCATCACACCACACCCACCAAAACACACTCAACTAGCAGAATCCGAGTTTAACCACCAGATTCGAAAACGAACCCCTCAACTAAAATCTGGAACAAACGAACCACCCACAAACGCCTCACCTTGCCATTTGCACCCACCATCAATCACCAAAACACACCTACGGCCTCGCCATCACTTCCTCAATATTTTCCCCTATGTGCGCATGCCGCACTCCCCTCCATGACGTCGCCATTGCTCGAAAACCGAGCACGACCTAAAATCGATTTCTAACCTTAAAATGATCACGACCGGGGTCCTTGCCTCGTCAGAAATTGCCTTCCCATTTTTCCTCTGTCCTCCATCGTCCCAGCAACCTCCACAACCAACGGCGAACCCCCAAACCACCTCACCGACTGAAAACGACCAAGAACCAAAATCTGGACATCCTCCCCTGCCTCACCCCATAATCGATTAAAAATCCTCAAATAACCCCTAAAATTCATGATTTTCGAAGGCAAACACATTCACATAATCGAAAACCTAAATTATGACATTCGAATTTTGGACATTTCGATGCTGTCTACTGTAAAATGAGCTTCTTTTCCTTTATACTTCATATTAGATTTCGAAACGATTTTTAAAATAAACTACATCTGAAAACAAACAAATTTCCCTTTGGAATCATAGCCTGAAACTAATTGGATAGAGAGATGGAGATTTTTAAAGTTTCAAAGTTAACTCTTTTTTCAAGAAACAGGATGTTCGTTTAGTTACAAGGTGTTAAAAATTATGATTAGCATACATCTACAAAGCATTGAACATATTAATATGTGATTACATGCCAAATTGCAAGAGTTTTATCCAAATTCGCAGGCATGTACATATGCAATCATGGTTTTCCAGTTGGTACAGACTCACAGTCTTTAGAAAATGATGAAGTGCAGTTTGTTTTTGATTGATCCATTTCCCTAAATCTTTAACACTCAGCTTGCTTTTGGTTTAAATGGCAACACTTTGCATTTTAATGTTTTGAAGAGTTAGGATGTAATAATGGGGTTAGCCTAGGTATTTATAATGGGGAGAGTGTGGTTACAAGAAGGCTAAAGTTTTCGCACTTGCGTTTATATTTTTATTTTATTTTCTTGATTTGATTTCATATGAAAAAAAATTATTTTTGCCTTGATTTGATTCATTTTCATGGATTTGATCTTTTATGGCTTGACTTTGATTTTTCTTGACATTGATTTGGTAAGTTTTGAATTAAATGCTTGCCATGATGATGTCTTCTTGCACACATACATGTATACATCATACATACATACATACATACATACATACATACATACATACATACATATATATATATATATATTATTTTCCATCATGGAGCTTTTACAAGTACATATACATATATATATATATGCACTATTTTACATAACATATGTACATATACATTTATTTGCATGAGTTTGTCATCATATACATACATTTACATTTATACATATTTTCCATATACATTACTTGTATATATTTTTTCATTATATATATATATACACACACACATATATACATATATATGTATGTATGTATGTATGTATATTCACATTTATATAAACTTTCATATATATTATCTCATATGGTATACATTCATATACTTGTATACTTATATATACATATATTTTTAAACCTCACAAAACTTGTATATATTTACATATACAAATATATGGATATTCAAACTTGAATTTTAATGGTGGGGTTTATATACGTATTTCTATAATATTTACCATATCCAGAATATATATTTAAAATTCATATAAATTCAATCCATATATATATTTAGATTTTTAAATGTCAGAATTTTTTTATTTGACTAATAAAATCTATAGTCCAATAATTTAAAATTAGTTAATTGCCCAATAACCAACGTCAGAAAATCCGGGTCGTTACACATCCAGTCATCCAATATCAACAGTTAAACATACATCACAATCATCATTCAAATTGACCAATAGACAACAATAATAACTCATTATCATTAAAGTTCTTTAGCAGGCAATTTAAATTCATAGTAAATTAAATGGCGATTAAATTCAATAAAAGTCAGATTTAACTGAAATGATAATTTTAATATATCAAACAGCAATCAATCAACTTCTAATCACATCATAAATTTAATTTTACTAACATAAGATAAATTAGTAATCGTGAGTGGGTTAAAATACGCATGTTTGATTTCAAATCGATTTGAAATCCAAATAAAGGTCCAAAATTGAACAGTCTCATAATTCATCCAAACCAACTTCAAAATGTCCCAAATTTCGACACGATCGCAGCGGAGAAAACCGCGCGTGAATCCGAGCTCATATGCAAGAGATATGGACCTTGGAACATTTGGAATTCATTAATATAAAATTAATTATCAATTAAATAAAGACACATCATCTACTTACATGCGAAGCCCTAAAGTCGCTATAGCATCTCGCTAGAACACGCCATCGTTCACCACCGCCAACTTGATCATCAGCTCCACCGCTGGCCAGTCGCGGCCACACAGACACCGTCGCTTCGTCAAAGACTCCGGTCAATACGACCGCATGCACCTCCCACGCCTCGCGACCTTCCGGCGATGACGTCCTCCGATCACCACATCCCCAAACCAGAGTCGCCGCCAAAACAAAACTAACCTTAGTTTAATTTTTCGAGGCGATTTGACCGTCATTTCGCCGAATGAACCATACTGATGCGCTCCTCTCGTCCATCTTCACACGACAGTAACCCCGAATCGACGATCCATCACCGATCATCAACTACCAAACGGATGGTCGAGAATGTTTTGGCCAATTCCGGACAAACCAAAACCCAATTGCAAAAACGAATAGTAGATTTGAGTTGCGCTCGTAGAGATCTTTCCAACGATATATAATATGACATAGTTTGAGGAGATTTAACTTTTCGATTTGATTTCGATTTGCAATTGAATATAGGAATTAGGGTATCTGCCATTTGAGAAGGAAGAACAAACAGATGAAGTTGTACGTACTATAATAAGAAATAGAAAGGCTGCTTAGGTTTAGAAGAATATATTTATAGGCAAGGTCCGATAAGAAAGAATGATCATATCGAATCGGTTTGAAAGAACAATAACGATCCGAAAAATCCGTTTCGTTTCCGAAACGAATGTGGGTCATCCCATATATCAAAATAAACGTTTTCAATAATTTTAAATTCAATGAACAGGTTTCAAGTTGTAACGACTCGAAAATTTTAACAATTTTTATAACGTAATTAACCAAATTTTTCTTGAAATTAAATAATTAGATTTTAGCAATGAAAATTTGATATTTCTGATACGTCTATTTAAACGTAGCAAGTGTCAGATTTTTACGGAATGTTAGTTCTGTTGTGAAATTTATAATTTCAATTTAAAATCAGTTAATTTGATGAAAATAAAATATTTTAGAAATCTGGATATTATTATATAGGAAAAATGTTTATTATTTTCTAAGTGAGACGTCGTATTTCGTTTCGCTAAATTTGGACTGCAATAGTTTCGTTTATATTATTTTCGGCGTTTTAGCGGTAGTTTTGATAGCGAATATCGATCTTTGATAGGAAGATTGTATCACTGATATCTGTTTACCATTCTATTTGACTCGTCTTGCTGATATTCGCAGTATATTCATTTCTGTGATTCGATATCCGGTACGCGGCGAAATCGACGAAATGATTTGACATATCGGTAACATTTTGAGTCCTCTTGGTCTCCCGTGCTCTTCGATTTATCCATCGGTTAAAAACCAATCGCCGTCCTTTTATAACTCCTGAATTTACGTGCCAGGGCTTTCTCTATTCTCATTGTTTAAATATATTCTGGTGTTCTCTCATCCTTTCTATTTTCACTCCGTTGAGGCTTTGGAAATTATATGATATAATATTGTTTTATACATAAGCTCATATCTGCAGGCTTTCCTCTCCAATTCCTTGCCGGCCCATGCTCTTCCAACCTCTTCCTTTCCTAACGTTTTTTTCTGAGAATTTATAATAAAAATATTAATATAATATATATGTTTACATATGCGGTTGCTTTTATAATTGAAGAAGAGCTGCTCTTGTCTCCTTGGTTTGCAAACCTTTCATTTATTCAATTTTGTTTTTCTTTCATGCCGCCATCCCTGCTGCTCGCCCACATCACCTAATAACCAACCTGCACCTCTTCGCTCCCCTCGTCTTAACGCTTACCAGTTCGCACCACATCAAACACTCGCCATAGCCATAGCCTGAAACCCTCCACCCTCTGGCACAAACTCGAACAACCAAGCACCACATGCCATCAGTCCCCTCAACATCTAAACTGCTACCATCCCACCCTTGTTCCTGTCAGCCCGCACTTCCCCTTCCACGGCCCAATCAAGCCTTTCCCTGGTCGAAGCTACTACCGCCTCCTCCTGTCATACGCCGCTGCCTTGTTTCCAGGAAAAAAAAAGGTGAAAGTATATTATATAACAAATGTTTGTTTTACTGGAAATGCTCATGTCCTTCTCCTTCATTTTGCCAACCCATCCATGTCTTCACATATATCAGCCTTGCATTCATCAGATCCGCCTCCGGGACCGACCTTTGCCTACGCTGCAGCCATCCACCTTGGCAACCCAAGCTTCTTTCATATATATATATATATATATATATATATATATATATATATATATATATATATATATATATATATATATATATATATATATATATATATATAAGTCCTCCTCTTGTTAGCTCATGTATATTTTGGGACTAGTAGCAGTATATAGTAAGTATATCTGCAGATCATATTCGAGCCTGTTCATTTTGTTTATATGAACAGTGCTTGCATTTGTTCGAAAGTAACATGCATCTGTTTTATACCTACATGTGAAGGTTATATTATCAAGCGTTGTTCTTCCTCTTTTTCTTGATTACACACGTATGTTTAATAATAATGTTTATTTTTAATGCTATAAAAAATTGTACTGTCTAAGTCATATGTTATAATCTACTAGTGTGAACTCGTGCTACGCACACGGATTTGCAGAAGGATTTCAAGTTTGTGTACTATTAACTATTTGACAAAGTAAAATAATGGGTTGCAACGTAGTTTTTTTAAAATTTACAAAAATAATGTTTTAGGATTCTCATTAAACTCGCATCTAACAGAAAATAAATGGATGGAGTCATTCAAGCCAATACCTCGTTAAAAAGAGTTTAAATCGTACAAATCCCAACTGAAAATATGCTTCATGTGTTAACCCTGTTCTGCCAACGAGTTGAAACTTGGGCCGACTCATCCACTTAAGGTCTTTAACGACTCATTGGATTTACGACTCAAGGGGCTTCAGCAACTTAAGGAAAGGACCGACTCAACTGGTAGCGACTCAATTGGCTGGCGAGCTAGGGCTCAAGGCAACTTAGAGGAATGGAACGACTCATGGAGGTTAACGGTTCATGATACATGCCGACTCATTGAGTTACCGACTCAACGAAGTTCACGGATCATACGAGACGACTCAAGGACTGGACCGACTCATCTACTCAAGGACTAGACCGACTCATCTGCTCAAGGTTCGTAACGACTCAGTGGATCAACGACTCAACGAGTTAATGCCTTAGAGGAGCAGAGTGGTTTAACTAATTAGTGGTTTATGGGGCAGACCGACTCAGGGTTTCCAACGACTCAGGGTTTCCAACGACTCAAGGTGACTAACGACCTATCATAAGTCGCTGGCGACCTAAGCATACGAGGAACAAGATCAATGCCATTTCATCTATACCACTGCTTGCTGACTCGTGATATGTGAGTCGGTCACGGTTCATCCTGAGTCGGTCACGACTCATGACTTAACAATTCCAGCCCAGAAATTTGCCTATAAATACATGGCCACCTCCAACATTCAGGGGACTTTTTTTTTGGGCTCATTCATTTCAAGCACCGTTACTCTGCTGCATTCCGAACTACTCCAACACTCAAAGCTTTTGAGATACAAAGAAAAGCCTCTAAGAACTTCACGAAGAAATCATGCATGCCCAACATGAGTTCAAAGATTTGGATCGACATTGAAGTTTAGGCTACTTGTTCTAAGTCACTTGTAACTCGAAGTGTGTTGTAATCAAAGTGTAACTGCATCGACTTGTAATCAAATCGTCAATAAAGATATTCAAAGTGGACGTAGGCTCTCTCTTAAGCCGAACCACTAAATCTTGAATAATCGTCAATAAAGATATTCGATGCCCAACATGAGCGTGTCTCAAGAGCAAGAATCATGAATGACTCCAATAACAGAATATCTGCTCAATGGATCTTTACCAGAAAGTTCAAAAGAACGAAAGAAGCTACTGAGGAAAGCCTCTCGCTATATAGTCCAGGATGGCCAGTTATACAGACGGGGATTCTCAATGCCTTTATTTCGATGTGCATCCAGGGAAGAGTCCGAAACAATCCTAGCTGAGGTGCATGGGGGAGAATGTGGTGATCATTTAGGTGGTCAAACTTTAGCAAAAAAGATTCTCCGATACAGATATTTTTGGCCAGAAATTAATCGAGATGCAGCAGATTATTCCCGAAAATGTGACAGATGCCAAAGATTCGCCAAGATTCCTAGAGCTCCTTCCACTGAACTCACGCAGATGGTCAGTCCATGGCCGTTTGCAATATGGGGGATAGACCTTGTAGGACCATTACCAACTGCCAAATCTAGAATTAAATATGCCATTGTTGCTGTAGATTATTTTACTAAGTGGGCAGAAGCTGAACCACTGGCTACTATCACCTCAAAGAAGATGATAAGTTTTGTGACTAAAAACATCATTTGCAGATACGGTGTGCCTCAAAAAATAATTACAGACAATGGTACTCAGTTTGAAAGTGAAGAATTCCAAGATTTTTGCAAACGATTCAAAATCCGAAAGAGCTTCTCAGCAGTAGCCCATCCGCAGGCAAACGGGCAAGTGGAAGCAGTAAATAAAATTATCAAGTCGACCATCAAGAAGCAACTTGAAAGAGCAAAAGGTGGTTGGGTCGATAAGCTACCGCTGGCACTATGGGCATACAGAACTACCCACAAAACTGCGACTGGGCATACTCCGTTTTCATTGGCATACGGATCAGAGGCAATGATTCCGGTAGAAACCGAAGTCCCTTCACATAGAAGAGTCCATTTCAATCAAGCGGAGAATGAGAAACTACAGCTTGAGGCACTAGATCTCCTTGATGAAAAAAGAGAAGAAGCTGAGCTCAGAATCGCATCTCATCGGCAAAGAATAGCCAGACATTTCAATTCCAAAGTTCGCCAACGCAGCTTTGAAATTGGAGATTTAGTCCTAAAGAGAATTATGACAGCAACAGGTGTGTTTGGGCCAAATTGGGAAGGACCATATGTTATAGGTCAAAAGTTTCTGGACGGCACATACAAACTCACTACTGTCGAAGGAGATCAAATTCCAAGAGCTTGAAACAGCAATCACTTGCGTCCATACTTTACTTGATAGCTTTGTTGAAATATTGTAAAGAGAATTATGAATGTATGATTCCTGTAATTGAAAGCAATTGTAAAACTGATGCAAGTGAATAATGAAAGACTATAAAGTGGATGCAGGCCCAAATTCTTGGCCGAACCGCTATAAATCTTGTGTTCCTTATTATTGATACATGTTTGCTTTATTTTCGATATGAAAAGTACATTGAATGTATTACTGAAATGTCGATTTAAATTTTTGCAGGCAATGAAAACAAAACTTGCACATTACGAGGCCAAGTGATCCTTGTTATCATTCAACAAACAAATTCCAAGTCGCAAAATTCCCGAGCTTAAATCCTAGATAAGAAGTGCTTCAATTGAACGGTCAATGATTTCGCCGAAAACGGGCTTTAGCTAATAAATTGAGAAGTTTGAACAAACAAACATCCAATTAAGAAGCTTATGTCCGTTCTCGTGAACTGGCCTAGCAATGAAGTACACTTCTTTGGATTAAACAAGCTACTTGTAAGAGAAGGGAGTGCAAGCTTAAAAAAAAAAATAGAGGATCACTGAAAAGGCATAAGCAAGTGGACAAGGAACAACTAAAGTCCTCTTCGGAGGCACAACTCTTCGGAGGATAAAGACCTCAAACGAAGCATATGCCGCAAAAAAGAAAGTTCTCTACTCAACCAAAAAAGATTGGAGGAGTCATGACCCTCCGACCATGAGAGAGTAACTTCCAGGCAATCTTCAGAGGCACATTTCACCAGGAGTTGAAGTGTTACGACCGCTCTTCGGAATTTCACTTCACCAGAGTTGAAATGTAAAACAAAATAAAGCCCTCTTCGGAGGCACATTTCACCAGGAGTTGAAGTGTTATGACCGCTCTTCGGAATTTCACTTCACCAGAGTTGAAATGTAAAACAAAATAAAGCCCTCTTCGGAGGCACATTTCACCAGGAGTTGAAGTGTTACAACCGCTCTTCGGAATTTCACTTCACCAGAGTTGAAATGTAAAACAAAAGAAAGACCTCTTCGGAAGCCCACGTTTCACCGAGATTGAAATAAAACTTCCAAGTGTTGAAACGTGAAAAGGCTTCCTTCAAAGGCACAACTCTTTGGAGGTACACGTTTCACCAAGATTGAAATAAAACTTCCAAGTGTTGAAACGTGAAAAAATCCCTCCTCAGAGGTACAACTTTCTATGTTTCTAAAAAAAAAAAAAAAACCTCCTCCCGGAGACACAATCAAGAAGAAAGACCTCTTCGGAAGCCCACGTTTCACCGAGATTGAAATAAAACTTCCAAGTGTTGAAACGTGAAAAAATCCCTCCTCAGAGGCACAACTTTCTATGTAAGAAAAAAAAATCCTCATCAAGGGCACACTTTAACTTTCAAAGGGAGAGTGATTTACCTATTCTGGAAAATAACCTTCCTCAAAAAAAAAAAAAAAAAAAGAAAGTTAAAGTACCCTTCAGAGGCCCGCTTTACCTCATAGAAGAATTCACTTGGTAAAACGTGTACATAAGCAAAAGAAAAGTGATTTCTTCGAAAAACAAAGCGTAAAAACTTATATGAAGGGAGTTGTACTCTACGAAGAATTTCTTCAAGAATGAAATAATTATTCTTCAGAAAATAAGAGTGCAAGTCCCCTTAAAGTATAAAATATTGCAGCAAGCTTATGGTATGGGGGCAACATGGTATAGTTATATACAATATGGTATAACCACATCGACGAAAGTAATGCTCAAACAAAAGTAATGCTCAAACAACATGCCATAAGCCCGCTGCAATATCATATAAATAAACTAGTGCAAAAATGAATAATAAATGCATTCTCAAATTCAAACAGGAGTCTGTACAAATAAAGGATCATTTTATTCAATTGTATTGCAGATACAAGTTTCAAAATAAAAAGCAGGGGCCGGTACCCGCACAGTTCTCGACCAGTACATGCAAAAGACAAGAAGCTAAAAGCTGGAATCTTCATTTCTTCTTGCCACGTTTAGACCCTTTTCCCGGCCGAATGGTTAGCTTTTCAGGACGGTCTGAAGGCATAAGGGAAGAAGGAGAGGGAGGTGCAATTGGTGCAATTTCCGGTTTCTCTTCTGTAGCAATGATTTTCTTCCCCCTCCTCTTCGATGTTCCGTGCTTCTTTCTCCTCTTCGAAGAAGACTCACTCCCTGGAGTAACAAGAGCAGACAAAATTACGTCATCAGAAGGAGTCCGCTCCGGAGAGATCTCGCCTCTTTCAAGTCCCTCGTCTTTCTGCTCTTGCGAAGCAACGGGATCATCTAAGCCGTGAAGGGCTTCTATTTGCCTTCCTGTGACCCGGGTTGCGAGGCAGAAGGAGGAGTGACCTTAGGAAGCGGAGAAGGAATAATTGGAGGAGGAGAAGCTTGAACAATGCCCAGCGTTTTCTCTGCAGAAGGAAAAAAGTTTAAGTCAGCAAAAAGCGGAGATAAAGGTTCGCCGAGATTCAAGAAGTAGTCGAAAAGCCCATCAAGTTCATAAGAAACAGATGAGCAGTCTACTTGGGCAAGATTGTCAGTAGGGTTACCTGCAGAAGTCGGTTCCCTGATGTCAACTTCATAAGCCTGTGCCTCAGCACTCTCGCCGCTCTCATCTCCACCTTGTATGCTTGTAATATCAGTGGTGACTTTAGTAGGAGAAGGGGAATGAGAACTAGAACCGATAATATCAATTTCGGCTGAAGGAGAAGGTTGCATTGGAGTAGTCGAGGTGATTTTTCCTGAATATTCTCCTGCCGCTGTTTCGGCTCTCAATCTTGCAAGCTGTTCTCTCCCCTTGGCAAGAGCGGCGCGGGCATCGTCATCAAGATAATGCTCTTCAAGAGCTGACTCAGCGTAGCCAGCGCCTTTACCACCGAGCATATCGAGTGCTGCCTCCCAAACTTCAGCTAGTGTAATTTCGTACTTAGGACCTAGAAAGACAAGGCTACCATGCCCCAAAATGCTGTGCAGATAGAAATCAAATAATATTGAGCTAATGTCGGCTTTCGTTGCCTCGTGAGAATCTTCAGCTGCAATTTTGCCGGCAACGGCCTCATCACGCTCCATTTCAGCTTTAGAAAGTTGAAGCTTAAGCATTTGAATCTCCGCCTCTTGGGAGCTATTTTTCTTCCGAAGCTCTACAATGTCGGCAACATAGCCCTCGCTAATTCTTTTTTGCACTTCGAGCCTGTCTTCGGCATCCCTTTGGCTAGCGTGGGCATCTCTCACTTGTTTGAGGAGCACTTCTTCTTTTTGAGAATAAGAAGTAGAGGAAGCAACAAGCTCTTGTTTCAGTTCTTCAACTTTCGCTTCAAGCTCCTCATTGTAAGAAGCAATGCTTCTCATCTCGGTATCATATTGCTCGAGCACCTTTTGCCATTCGGCTTTATCATTTTCCATGGTGAGCATGGCCTCTATGTTCGCACGATTAACCCTCTGAAGCTCGTCAACAAGTTTCTGCCAGTTCGACATCCTCTCAATGTCAAGCTTAACAGCGTCAAGGTTTTGTAACATGGCAGACTTGTCAATGGGGATCAAGTCAAGGTCAAACCTTACTCCCTTCAGACACCACTGAGGAAATCGGCTCTGCAAAGTGGCAGGACCCGGTCCAACTTGGAATTTGGGCCTGCTAATTATAGTTTGGATGTCCGACTTCCCGAGAGCGGGAGAGCCGGAAGGAATATCAAGCGAGGCAGGGGCGGTAACCTTTTCAGGAGTTACAGTGGTGTGCTGCTCACCATGTCGCGCTCGCTTGCTCGAATCTTCAACCACATGACCTTTTCCTCTGTCATCATGGGTTTTTCTTTTATGGGAATCGTCACCTCTCTGTGAAGAATCATGGCGCTCTTCCCTCTCCCTTCTTTCGTAGCGCTCCTCTTGAGCCCTCTTCTCTTGAGCCTTTCGGGCAGCTCTTTCTTCATCGGACTCTCTGTAAGAGGGGAGGTAACGCCTATAATCATATTGGCTACGCCTCCCGTAGCGCTGGAAATCATCGTAATATGAGCTGCTGCGCCCCATCGGAGAATCTGAAAATAAAAAAAAAAGATAAGCTTTAGAAATCTTTAAAGTATAAGAAGGTAAGTGCGTAGAAGTGCTGAAAAATCCTAAGTGTTGTGTAATGTGTAAACTACACGCATCAAGCTACAGACCACTCTGTGGAGTAGAGGAGGTGATAACTTGAGTAGGAGGAGTTGACATTTGTTGTAGAGAAGATGTCGCCTCGATTACAGAAGAGATAGTTTTGGAAACATCATCTTTAAAAAGTTCTTGTGAAGTCACGATTAGGTCGCTCAACCCCTCAAAAACATCATCACCATCATGCTTTTTAGGACTTGCTTTTTCAACTCCTTCGTCAGCAGATCTCCCGGAAGATCGTGGAGGTTCTTCCTCTTCGATAACTGGGGAAAGTACAGACTTGTCAGACGGCCCCGCAGCATCCTTCGGAGTTGAACACTTCACTAGTGGAGTTTCTATAGAGGTTCCTCCCCGCATGTGCTCTTTAGTAGAGACCGGGGCATCAGGAGTTTCCATCGGAGAAACGGGAATTTCAGTTGGAACTTCATGAGGCTGAGTGAAGCGAGAGGAATGAAGAAGCCCATATTGATGTAAAAATTCATCATTTAACAAAAACTTTATACTCCTCTCTTCTACCGCCACGGCATTCTGTCTTTCAAAAATTTGCTTATAGCATGGATCTCTAGAGGGAGGAGGAAGTGCTAAAACAGGAAAACAAGAAGCGAAGTTAGCATTTAGCAACTCAGATTTCGAAAAGCTCAAGAATGGAGAAATAAAGACAGGAAATCTTACTTCCTACTCTCCAGATGGCATAAAACCCTGGAGGACAGCGAACAAAGAAAAACTGATTTAGAAATCCATGAACGCTTTCAGGAAGATCAGTGATGAGTTTGCGGTTTCGAGCACTCCTTATAACTACGATAGAGGGATGATCTTTAATTTTCGTGAATGGGCAGAAGTAGCAGATTTCCCCAAAGCTCGGTAATCGGTCCAAAACTCTCCTAAATAGCACACATAACCCCATCAGAATGGCATGGCCGTTGGGGTGCAATTGGAATGGAGAGATAGATAACCGAAGCAGGAACTGCTGAAGGAAGTCATTAAAAGGTGGGATGGCACCGCTCAAGCATATTTGGCGATTGACAGCAACAAAGCCAAGAGGGGGCCGATCTGCAGTATCATTTGGCCCCGGCAGTAAGGCATCAGCTTCGGCAATGCCAAACTGGATGCGCAATTGGTTAAACACCCGCTGATTCAGAGTTGTGGAAGTTCTCTCCGGAGGGTTATCCAATGGGTTGGCTACTGGGAAGACATCTTCAGCCTGGCCCATCGGATCTTCTTGTTGAGAAGTCATTCTACACAAGCAACTGGATGTTCAAATGCGAAGGTGCACGTTTCCTAAAAGTGTGAAGTGTTGTGCAGAACTAATGAAGATAAACAAGTAAATATAACTGAAGTTAAGCTAGTTGGCAATTGATCAATTACTAAATTTCAGGACTTGTTAATTTAAAGTTTCAGGTATAGTGTTAGTGCAAACCGGTCAATTTCAGTTGACTATTTCAACATTGCTTTAGCACTCTACTTGGATTCGTTGGTTTAAAGTACTTCACTCACGCAATCCATTTAAATTAATTATCTTCTATTGACTAATCTGTCATTAGATGTGGGTAATCAATGGCAGTATATTCGTCCCAATCTTCTGTAATTGTTGTATTAAACAGGTTGTATACTAGCAAATTGAAGTAATCTGCAAAACTAAAGTATGCAATAGAGTTTAACAGGTTAAAGTCCAGACAATTCAATGTTCAGGTAGTTTATTTCAGCAATTCAAGTCAAAGACCGAGTCACTAGTTCTTTAAGTCGTAAGGCATGGTAAAAGGAAAAAAAATTTAGTTCAAAGCAGTGTGAAATTCTCCAAGTCCTGTGTCGGCCGCGACTCAAATCCTAGGTTGCATCTAATTGAGTCGGTCATAGGTTCAAACCACAAGGAGCAACTCGATATGAAAAATAGTCCAAGTGCTGAGTCGTTCGCGACCTATGAGTTGAGTCGTTCACGACCTATGAGTTGAGTCGTTCATGGCCTATGGCTTAAGTCGTTCGGGGCAGATGGATTGAGTCGTTCGCGGTTCAAAGGATGAGTCGCGGTGAGGATCTAAAGGGCTGAGTCGCTCGCACGACCAAAAACCTAAGTCATCCAAAAAGCCAACTAGGTCATGAGAATCCTAGGTCATTTCCTCAACCGGTCATCTTCTCTCTAACCCTTTAACCCGTTAAGGATCAATTCATATCTTCCAAACTCGCAGACCAGATAATTCAAGGCGCTATAATCCATTGTCTTCACATCACGCCATCAGAAAATCACTCAAAGGGTCAATTCGAATCGCTTCAAGTTTGCGACGAATCTGACGCGCTGTTATGTTATCGCGAACAATAACAATAATATAATCGATGGCAGTTGTAAATCGATCAAAAAGGCATGAGTCGCGATGGAACATGGCACAAAGATGCATCAGGGTCAGAAAAATAGGGAATCCGGATTCGTAATTCGATAACAGTAAGGAATCGAAAGAGAATCAAGCTCACTTACGCAACAAAGATTATTAGCAGGGAGTTGGATTAGAATTGCTTTCGAAAGCTCGGAGGAATGTTAATGGCAGAAAAACGACTTACGAGATTGGTATGAGAAGAAGAAGATAAAAGTGACGATTCATGCCTTTTATACCAGGATAGTGGAACGTGAGTCGGCACATGCGAGTCAAGATGAGTCGAAGTACACGACCTACGACTTAGGCGTGTACTTCGAGGGGCAAATGTTAACCCTGTTCTGTCAACGAGTTGAAACTTGGGCCGACTCATCCACTTAAGGTCTTTAACGACTCATTGGATTTACGACTCAAGGGGCTTCAGCAACTTAAGGAAAGGACCGGCTCAACTGGTAGCGACTCAATTGGCTGGCGAGCTAGGGCTCAAGGCAACTTAGAGGAATGGAACGACTCATGGAGGTTAACGGTTCATGATACAGGCTGACTCATTGAGTTACCGACTCAACGAAGTTCACGGATCATACGAGACGACTCAAGGACTGGACCGACTCATCTACTCAAGGACTGGACCGACTCATCTGCTCAAGGTTCGTAACGACTCAGTGGATCAACGACTCAACGAGTTAATGCCTTAGAGGAGCAGAGTGGTTTAACTAATTAGTGGTTTATGGGGCAGACCGACTCAGGGTTTCCAACGACTCAGGGTTTCCAACGACTCAAGGTGACTAACGACCTATCATAAGTCGCTGGCGACCTAAGCATACGAGGAACAAGATCAATGCCATTTCATCTATGTCACTGCTTGCTGACTCGTGATATGTGAGTCGGTCACGACTCATGACTTAACAATTCCAGCCCAGAAATTTGCCTATAAATACATGGCCACCTCCAACATTCAGGGGACTTTTTTTTTGGGCTCATTCATTTCAAGCGCCGTTACTCTGCTGCATTCCGAACTACTCCAACACTTAAAGCTTTTGAGATACAAAGAAAAGCCTCTAAGAACTTCACGAAGAAATCATGCATGCCCAACATGAGTTCAAAGATTTGGATCGACATTGAAGTTTAGGCTACTTGTTCTAAGTCACTTGTAACTCGAAGTGTGTTGTAATCAAAGTGTAACTGCATCGACTTGTAATCAAATCGTCAATAAAGATATTCAAAGTGGACGTAGGCTCTCTCTTAAGCCGAACCACTATAAAATTGTTGTTGTTTACTGCTTTTTCGCTATTATCTGCTTATAATCTGTTCCCGAGCTATCGGGTGGTGCTTTCACAATCTCACTTCATACACCGAGGTGTTAGCGTTCAAATTTTAGCGTTAACATCAAGAGACCCTATAAAATATCAGTACATAGTTATATGAAATATGAAAAGGAAATATTTAGGGCAGTTGCTAAAATATGAAAAATAATTTCATATGTACATAGTTACATATGGCAGCTGAGATACATTTACTACAAAATGACACTTTTTAAATACCATATAGAGTAAATTATAGACATTTTCCATCATAAACATGAAATAAATCATATTGGATTATTTATTGGCCTAGGACTGACATTCATTTCCTTGGTCTTTTAGCTTGTAACTTCCAAAAACAATACAAATTGCCTACATCCTTGATAATGGTGCTGATATGCCATATCTATCCTTCATCGCATTTCCAGAAGCATAACCCACAGTCCTTCATGCACACAATAAGAGTTGTACTGCTTTTGTACACAATCATAATAAGCTTTCTTAGGATAAACACAATGAAAATGTCAATTCCATACCATGAGTTAGTAATGACAAACCTACAGGCAAATAAGAGTGTTAAGGTAACAAACCATTATGACATAGGTACATGAACTAAAAAGCTCGAAGGGAAAGGAGTGTTTCAAATACGTACAACATTTTAGGGAAAGAAAGATCGATGTCTAAGAGATATTTCTAAGCCTAAGGAAGATAATATCAGCACGAAGGATTTGTCACAAATTGATCTTAACCAAGAATCATATAGCATAAATAATGCATTGACATGTATAAGTAAATTTAAAACTACAAACGAATAGTGTGGTATGATAAGCATCCGGGACATACCAATTAGACAGTTATTATTAAGTAGATCTGGCAAATAAATGACCGTCGGTGCTCGAGTGCATCAAGAAATCAAACAGTAGACAGAAATGGGTCCTAAACAATTGTATATTTATACAGATCTTTAACTATTTCATTATTTGATATTGAAAGGTAGCTATTTAAACTTCATTGAAAATTAAAGACAAATACCCAAAAAATGTTTCGAAGAACTTACTTATAAGTCAATTAAGTTGAAGAGGATCTCTTTTATGTATGAAACTCTATAGAGAAAAACAAATGTTGCAACTTCTCTAAGCACCATGATTTGCAGTCTGAAAGAGATCCCTTGCAATTTTATTATAGCATAAGCAATATAGAAAAAAAATCAAAAATAGAGAATAACTTTTGTAAAATTCCATGTTCCTATTACTTGAGATAGGGTATTACAATTAGACATGGAATATGTTTATTAACATGAATTACATGGATATATTTTCATTCCTTAAAACATTTTTTCCTAAATCCTAATGCCAAGTGCATATCATATCAGGCACATACTTTGTTGTCAATAAAAATATAGGAATTCATGCAAATTCAGAATGCAAACTAAACAAACGCTTCATGATGACAATCGAGTACAAATAAAACAAAATTAGTAATACAAATAATTTCTTTATTAATGTACATAAGCTGTTACCATCTACATTATTAGCAATACAGTTATTTCTTTATGCGTCACACTGATAAGGTGCATAATGAAACATAAAAGCAATAAGATACTGGGGTAATCGCTTTTTTCATGCAGAAAGGGATATGCATAACATATTGCATTAATTTATGAGTCTTACATAACATTTCTTAATAGTCTAGAAACTTATACATGTAAGTGCATTTAACAGACCAAAGAGAGTAAAATGCTCTATCCCTAAGGTTTTTTACTACATAACATTCAATAATACCATTTTACCAATAGAAGGGAACCATGTCACACTGTTGAATATCAGCAATCAACATTCCATATACCCTGCTATAAAATTCAAAAGGATAATCAATGTAATATAATGCTTGCTTAATTTTTTCGTGACTGCAAATTTAGTATGGATAGTCGCTAATATACGAGACAAATTTTTCATTTAATCTTCTTGTATTTAGTGACTCAGAAAGTATGAATTAGTTTAAAATGACAATTAAAAAGGAAGATCACTCAATATTAATGACCATACACTAGACATAACCATTGATTTTACGTATACGTTTTGAATGAGTAACAACAAAATTGTGATTAAATAATACAGTATAAAATCGGCACCCGATAAAAATCTTGAAATTGAAATGGATAATAATTGAATAGATTATTCACAGTACTATTGAGTACATATGATAGTACATAACTAAGATCCAAAGTAAGAAGGATTGAAACTTTAAAAGTATCAAAGAACATGAAACCAGTCTAAACTGATTTAACACCTAATTCCATAAAATAAACATTGAAAAACAATGCACAGAATAATATATATAATCCCATATATAACAATTACAGCAGTAATAAAACAAAACGTATAAAAGTGATTTTATAGAAGAATGATTCAATTCTGATTTGGCCCCAAAAGTATAAAAATAGTATAGAGAGCAAAGATGATAAGCATGAGAAGCCACAACTTACTGTCAGTCTTCATAATGCCACAGCTAATATGTGTGGGTACTTAGGAGTGCAAGCAGAATATATGTCCACTATAGCACGAACACTTCTTCTTTAGCTAATTTTTCCTAGTCTATCATATAACGTGACAATACAAATATATCTCCTGACATATTCAAATCAAAAAGAAAACACATGAAATACATTAGTTAGCAAGTGATTCAACCCTAAGTCATTTAGATCCACAATCTAAAGCCCTACATATATAATATAAATAAAGGTGTAACCTATGGTCTTTAGGCATTAGGATGCTATTAATGATTACATTACATTAGTATTTACTTAACTACAACATATTTAGTATCTACTTAACTTTACAAAAAAACTAAAATTGTACTTTTATCAGAGAATTATTCAATAATAACTACGGTCATCGAATTATAGTTTATAAATAATATATTTGACACTATCAAACATTAACTTTGGTCGGGCATCTACAAATATCAATTTATAAACATCTTCTGTTAACAAACATTACTTAATGTTAATCTTAAGTCAATTTGCATCCACAGAGGGAACTATTTAGGTATTTATAGGTGCTCAATTAACACAACAAATATAAATGTAGAAATATAAAGCACATACAGTGTACTTTACTTAACTATATTTGAAGTACGATGTGCACTGAAACGATTAGCATAAAACTATATATTTCCGAGTGATTACTCCTTCAAGAAAATAAAATTGGGTTCTACAATTTAAACATTTTGTACAAACCTGGTCTATTTGAAACAAAAGGAATAAAATAGGTCAAATTAACAAATATTTGATAAAATAATTATGTATATACAGCAGCAATTATCTATTTTACATACAGCAGGTACTTAGATAAGTAAACACAGACAATAATTATCCTGAACCAGTACACATACTTTAACATTTGTTATTCCAGAGCATACTCGACATAAAAACAACGAAACGACAAAACTTAATGGATCTTTGGTAAAATAATTAAATACATACAATAGTGTTTACCTATTTTATGTATAGTGGGTAAATAGATCAGTGATTTGTTCTTTATTCCACTCTATCAACCCATCGGTGGAAGTGGCAATGCTTGCGAGATTAGGGGTGAGCGATTTCTATTAAAGGGGAAGAAACAGCTTTGCTGCAGTAAGTAAATACAAAAGGGTTGATTCTATATTCAATATTTTCAACGCTTCTAAGGAAATTGCGATGCTGGCAAGGTGAGGGTTTCGGCGATTTATGAGGAAGGTGAAGAAACGACATAAGCTATAGGCGATTCGATGGGGTAAGGCAGTGCGTCTAAGGAAATTACTGTGCTGGCAAGGTGAGGGTTTCAGTGGTTTGTAAGGAAGGTGAAGAAAGGACATAAAGTAAGGGCGATTCGATGGGGTAAGGCAGGGTTTGGGTGTTGGCCTATAGTAGAGGAAAATAGGAAGAGATAAGGTAGTGAAATTCTGCAGTTGGATGCAAGGCTAGGTCAAGGTGAAGAGTTTTTGAGAGAGGGAAAAAAGGAGTACGGCGAATATTAACTTAGTGACTGTTCAGTTGCCAAAATTCAAGAGGGCCTGTGCGCTTTTAAAATTGAACCCACTAATAATATAATAGTATAGATGTTCACATGGCTTATGTTCAAATATATATAAGTCTACATGCTTATAAAACTTTTGATTACATGCTCAAGAGTGAAATTATAATGTTTGTAAAAGTTTTATATATATGCAACTTATTTATATATTGATATTTAAGGACTGGTTTTGAAATAATGATATATTAGAATTGTGATAATATGTTTTAATTATATTAAAGGTTACTATGTATAATATGTTTAGAGTGATAAATAACTTGTTTAAAGATGTGTATATAATATGTTTGAAATATTCACTTGAATTTTTGTTAATATCTTTCAAATAGATTTTTGTAATAGCTTTAATGTATATATTGTGCTTAAGTATTCATTTGAAAATTTTAAAAGTAATATATGAGTTTCAGTAAATATCGTTTAAAATATATATATATATAGCTTACATACATAAGTTCACTTATATAATTAATTTTTCATCGAATCCAGTTCATCTTGCTTTACTTATGTCTCGACGTCGTAGCTTTGTCACCGTTCCGTGTGTCGTATCCGTATCCATGTTCATTAATTTTGAATTTTAGAATTGCGGTTTGAAATGATATATATACCCTTAAATATTAAATTTAAATTGCAGATTGAAATAATAAATATCTGTATCACTTGACCAGAGAATAGAAAATTTTATACGGACACCGTGGGTCTACTTTTGAAAAATGAATTACAAACTTTTGAAAGAAAATATATGGGTTTTAACAAATATTGAATTTAAATTATAATATAAAGATTTTATTTTAATATAGGTGTAGGATTTAGATTTTGAAAATTATATGTTTTGGACATTTCAAAATTTTAAGTTAAGTTTTGGAATGTAAATTTTTAAATTTTACTTATAACTTTATTATTTTAAAAATATATAAAATAAGATTTAAAACAGATTTAATTAAATAATAAGATTTAATTTAATAAAATTTAATTTACCTAATATATATAAGATGTTTTTAAATATTTATTTAAATTTATAATAATATTTTGAAAATAGATTTTTGTAATAACTTTAATAAATTAAGGTTGAAAAGATAAATTGAAATTGATTTGTAATTTAATTTGTCTAAGAAATGTATTTAAACAGAAATTGATTTGAAACTTATTAATTTGAGAATTTTAAAGATAAGATTTTATAACTTGATAACTTGATTTGATTAAAGGTGAATAAATGAATATTTTCATATTTAAATAAGATTAAACTGAATATTAAATTTTAATTTTGATTTGAAATTGAGATTTATTTAAATTTTTATAAAAGTGATTAAATGAATATATTTTTTTTGAAAGCTAAGCGGGGTTAAAACTGGACCCCTACCAGGTTTATTAATGACTGAGAAAACATGGAAGAACAAACAACAAAAGGAAAAAATAAATAAAAAACAAAACACACGACAGAACGGGAGCAAACAAGGAAGAAACAAAGGAGGAAAAAGGCAAAAAAACATAATTAAGGAACCCACGGCTCATACTGCTTGTCTAAAAAACTGTAATTGCTGTCTTGCATGCCCCTATATATTTCACTCTTCAACACCAACCAGATCCCTTCTTTACTGCAGCACTTCCCTTCAAATACCCTTAAATTTCTTTCCTTCCAAACAACCTTGATAAGATTCTTCAGGACGAAGAAAAAGAAAACTTTCTGTTCATCCTTCCATCCTAGCACTTGCTCAATAATTAACCAATGGTCATTGGAACTGTGTGATAGCCTCATCCCTTGCATGCAACTTAATACTTTGGACCAGACACGAAGAACATATGGATAGTTAAAGAAAATGTGGTCAACACTCTCACAATGTTGATCACACAGCTCGCAGTTTGGTTGCACAGTCATACCATAGCTAACAAGTTTATCTCTCGTCATCAGAGCATTGTTGATTACCTTCCAGAAGCATAGATTATCAGTACCACTAGACACAGTAGACCAGGTAACCTTATACCACTTGCAATCAGGCAAAGCATCCAGACCACGCAAGGCAGTGTACACTCTGCTAACAGCATGTGCACGTTCATTCCACAATACAGTGTCTTGCTCAGGGTGAGTATAGCAACAACCATCATACACCCCCCAAAAGGCTCTGACATATTGGTTGCTAGTATAAGGAACAACAAGTTTACCATCGGCAATATAGTCAACAGCAATCGCACTACCACTTATTCCAGATTGATACTTCTGTTGTTGATTGAAGAGTAGATCAAGCACAATTCCTTTGCCAATCCATGGAACTGTCCAAAAGTTACAGACACTCCCCTCTGCCAAGTTTATTTTAACAAAAGGAAGGAATGTGCTTCTGAGTTTAAGTATACTCCTCCAAATCCAACTACAGGAAAGCGGCACATCCATCAGCCAGAATTTTTTGGAGCCAATGTTGTATCTGATAATCCATTTAACCCATAATGTGTCATGGTTATTTATTAACACATTGATGTGATGACTGTAAGCAACCTTGTTCCAGTCTTTAATACTATGCAACCCCAATCCACCTTTACACTTTGGCTTCTCAAAAGCAGAGAAAGAACATGGCAGTAACTTCCTCGTGTGTATCGTACCAAACCAAAAAAATCTTAACATAGCACGTCTAACCATTTTCAGAAGCCTAGTTGGAAAGATGTAAACTCTGGCCCAGTATACCGAGATAGAGAAGCTCACAGATTGAACAAGAACCAACCTACCAGCTTGTGTCAAGAAATTGTTAGCCCAACAATCCATGACACGCGTGATTTTGTCGTACAATGGAAGACAGTCAGCACGAGTAACACGAGAGGAGCAAAGAGGAAGCCCAAGATAAAACATATTAGCAGCCATAGACTGTATTCCAGCACTTGTGGTGAGGCTGTCTTGATGTTGGTCGGTTATCCCAGAGAATAATATGCTTGATTTGTTGAAGTTTAGTTGAAGACCAGTAATCCTGTAAAATAAGTGCAGAACACTTTTAATGCAGTTAATAGATTGCTGGTCAGGCTTGGTGAATATCATGATGTCATCTGCAAAGAGAAGAGACGTTATTTGAAGCTCCTTGCATTTTGGATGGTACAGTGTCTGCTTGTTTTGGAAGGAAGGCCTAAGCATACAGGTGATAACTTCCATGACTAAGATGAAAAGATAGGAGGAGAGTGGATCCCCCTGTCTTATACCCTGCTTTGATGCGAAGTTGTTTGTACCAGCTCCATTTATTATCAGAGAGAAAGTGGGCGTGGAGATGCACTCATACACCCAAGCAACAAATACTTTTGGAAATCCCACTTGCGACATAATCCTGACTATAGACTTCCACTGGATTGAATCGTACGCTTTCATCAAATCCAACTTTAACATGGCACGCGGCGAAGTATTCACACGGTTATGACCATTAAGGAGCTCATGCGCTAGCATTATATTATCAAGAATGCTTCTGTTAGGCAGGAAAGCCACTTGATTGTTAGATATGATCCGCTGCAACACAGTAACAAGCCTTGTCGCAATAATTTTTGAAATACACTTATATATCACATTGCAGCAGAAGATTGGTCTAAAAGAGGAAACAGAAGCGGCTTGCTTGCACTTGGGGATGAGAATCAAATTTGTAGCATTTGCAGATTTCAACATTTTGAACTTGTTGAAGAAATTGTGAAAAGCTTTGGTAAACTGGGAACCCACAACTTCCCAACTAGTAGTATAGAAGACCACATTGAACCCATCAGGTCCACCAAAGGAGGACTTATTCATAGCAAAAAGAGCATTCTTAATCTCAGCATCAGTAACTCTGGCCACAAGACAATTGGCTTCATCAGCAGTAATTTTTGGAAGATTAACCGAAGACAAGAGATCAAGCTCAGGTTCAAAGTTGTTCATATTTCCCAAAAGCTTAGTATAGTACATCTGAAAGGCTTTTTCAACCGATTCAGGGGTTACATTCATAATACCTGCTTCATCAATGATGGTTGAGATGTTATTCATAGATTGCTTGGCCTTAAGTGAAGCATGAAAAAACTTTGTATTCCTGTCACCATCCGCAGCCCATTTGATCCGCAGTTGTTGTCTCCTCATGTCACATTCATTGGCAAGTGCTTGATTGAGCTCATTGAATAGGACAGCTTCTCTCTGAGCCATATCAGCATCACCAGGTTGCGCCATCATATTATCCTGTGCTTCCTTTAGCTGCTCTTTGAGCTTGGTAGATAGCAAATTGCCACACCCAAACTTCGCTTTTGACCAAGTCCTTAAGCTCTCCTTCACTGCTATAAGCTTCCTGCAAAATACAAACATAGGATTTCCATAGTACTTATAAGACCATGCATTTTTAATTATAATATTATACTCTGGATCATTAACCCAGGCATTATAGAATTTGAACCCCTTTTAACTCCAATAGGCCTCGTCCCAGTGGTGAGAATAAGTGGTGAGTGGCCAGAAAGAATAGGATGAGGAAAGTGAGTGGAGACCGAAGGCCAGTCAGATAGGGCTTTGAAGTTGGAGAAGGAGTGGTCAATGTTTGAGAAAATACAAGTACCAGATCTCGACCTATTGTTCCAGGAGTATGGCGCACCATTTCTTGTAATAGGTAAAAGCAATGAATCAAAACCTGTTGTGTTTAAAGGAAGTATATCATTTGACACAAGGGAGATACCCCCTTGCTTGTCATTCAAAGAGAGGCAACAATTGAAGTCTCCAAGTACGACCCAAGGATGAGTTTCTTGCCTAAGCGCCGGAAGAAGTTGAAGAACATTATGCCTAGCTGAGGCAGAATTATGTGCATATATGAAAGTGATATAGAAGGAAGTGGATGAATTGTGGTACTTGGCACGAAAATGCATTAATTGTGAGGTGGATAGAATCAGCTCAAGACAAAGAAGAACTGGATTATGAACAACCATGATACGACCATAATTGGCTTCAAGTAGGTTATGAGTCAGCAACCAAGCAGGATTTATGTATTTGGCAGCAGAAATAGTTAGCGGGAGATTCAATTTGGTTTCTAGGATTGCAAAAATAGAAAGTTGATGATCGAAGATAAGTTGCTTAACCTGATCAAGTTTGAGGAAATTATGAGATCCTCGAATGTTCCAGGCTCCAATATTGTGTGACATAATTAAACTATGGAGTGTACCTCCCCTTCTTTCATGCTCCTAGTAATAGGAGAATTTATTCTGCTTTGATTGGGATTTTGAGTCCAATTTTTCTTGACCCTTTTGCCTTTGGCAGTAGAAAAAACTGGGCATGGGATCGGTATTTGACTAGTGGGCGGTGATTTCCAACCTGGTATAGATCCATGGTAAACATACAGATGATCAGAAGAAGAAATATTAGGTGGAGGAGGAGATGGGACAGTCGGGGAAGCTGAAAGATTAGGTGTAGATTGTATCACTAATTCGAATATTTGGGTTTGCGTTGTGTTCATGAAAACCTCTTCATGAATGTCACGTGATGAGATGGCTTTGAATGGGTTTGAAGAGGGTATTGGATGTTTGGTGGGTAAAATTTCAGGTTGCAGTGCTACCATATGTTCTGTAGTGAGCAAGGGAGCATCAGGGACATGCATAGACTCATCACTCAATTTCTGGAATAATTGCATTCTAACAGCAGAATCATTAATCATGTCCTGATCATTATCTTTGAGTAATTGAGCTGGCGATGTATTGGGTTTGCCAATGCACTTTTCATGTTGTGAAGCAATTGTTTTTGAAATGGTATGTGCACAGTCATGAGTATCAGTGACATGCACAGGATTAGTACTACTACCTTGAATTTGCTGTTGAAATAATTCAGCATTTGCAATGGACTGCTCATGTCCATACTCCTTTATCACATTACCACAAGTGGAAGTTGCAAACTGCCCAAGTAAACTGCAAGCAGGCATCAGGGGTTGCCCACCACAACTCACAGCAGTAACAGCGACTTCATCAATATTTATATCATTCAATAAATCAAATCTATTGAAAGTCACAATATTTCCTTGGTCATTGTCAGAATCTCCATTGTCCACAAGCATTTCATTTCCACACGCTCCATTAGTAATTTCTGTCTCTTTATTCTGCTGCAGAACAGTAGTGGTATCAGCAACTTTAACAAAATTAGCTTGTCCAAGAACTGCCTGCTCTTTCAATTTATTACCAATTCCCCCTTTATCTTTTTTGCTAACAACTTTCCGCCATTGGCGATTATTCTTACTTGCTTGCTTTCCCTCCTACTGCCTGTTTATTAATTCTTCTTGGTTACCCTTTTTTATCACCTCCTCGGCCTCCTTTACCTTATCAGCACCTGCTCTTAAACATGAACTAATCATGTGACCAAATTCTTTGCAATGTGAACATATTTCAGGCTTCCATAGATAGTCAACCCTCACCATTTGTATAGTACCATCAATTAAATGGACAGGAAACTCGTCAACCAAATCTTGATTAGGTGTAACATCTACCAAACATTTCGCGTAACCTATTCTCTCCATTTTATCAGTTGAAGAGTCAAGACAGAGCAACCTACCAACTCTTGTCGCTAGCCAATTAATGCCAAGATGTGACCACGCATATAGAGGAATGTTCGACAATCTAATCCAAACTGGTACAGACTTTATGGTGCTACAACTGTTGCCAATATACGGATCCCATGCTTTGATAATGAATATTTTGTTCCTAAGGAATATAGGGTCTGCCTCAACAATTTTCCTTCTATCCTCAGCACAGGAAAGATGGAAAAGGAACAAACCACCATCAGACTTAATTTTAATCTCGCCTTGTAGCTTCCATAGCTTCTTTAGGTGGTTGATAACTGACATATATGAGAGCAGCTTGTCCAAGAAAAATCCTACCAACAAATCTTCCCACTGCATTCCCAACTTCAATGACTTCACGGGGAGGAACCAAAGAAGGACCTTCATACACCAGCGACATATCAATAGGGGCGTACTGACCGGCGGTTCGAGGCCTGCTCTTAAAGAGAGAGGACCATGGGGTAGGAGTGGGGACAGTGAAAAGACGGGAGGACATTTGGACAGGGGGCGGGGGGGAATCGGCGGTGGTAAGGATAGGGGTGAGGTGGGTAGGGTGGCCGAGCTTGGAGGAGAAGCAGGAACAGTAGAGGGAGTGGGCACGATAGGCTGAAGTGAAAGGGTATGGTGAGAGGTACGGGCGGGAGAGGCCATTGAAGAAAAAAAGGGAGGCTTTTTGAAGTCATTTGAATATTTTCATAATTTAATATAATTGAAGTTAGATATTTAATTATTGATTTTATTTAAATTTGTAATTTGAGATTTCCTTAAATGTTATTAAAATGAGTAAGCAAATATTTTCAAATTTCAATAAAATTAAAGTTGAATTCTGAAGTATAAATGAGATTTATTAAATTGAGTTATCGTAAATTTTTTGAATATTTAAACTTTAAAATCTATTGAAATTGGAATTGGTTTTAAATTTGTAATTCAAACCTGGATTTGAAATCGATATAAATTAAAACGGTTTAATGAGAATTCGAATTGAACCTTTAACCCTTTCAATTGAAATTGTTAAGCTAAAATTGATTTAAATTGAATTGTGGAATTAAAGTTGATTTGAACTAAATTTGTGAAGTTGGAAGAAACAAGTCTACTTTGAAACTTTTTTTAATATATAAACATTTAATCTATAAACTATTTTAAATATAAACTATTTTTAATTTATAACTGTTTCAATATATATAAACTATTTTCAATATTTAAACTGTTTAAGTTGGAACTATTATGATTTAGATTTAATGGATTTAAATGCGAATATCTTGATATGAAGGTTTAAACTATTTTGTGGTTATGATTTTGAAAATGAATATGATTTAAAGTGAATATGATTTCGAAAGTGATATGACTTTGAAATGAATATGATATTTTAAATATGAATTATAAATTGTTTGGAATGAAATGACCATTGTGTGAAATAAGTGTTGGTTGTCAAAGAGATCGGGATCGGATATTGTCATGCTCTCTGCCAATACCGAAAACCACTTTAACAGTTGTGTACGTGGTGGAGATTCCAAAACAAAGTAGGATGGTTGGTGATGATTCTATATGAGGTATTGACGCAACCCTGACTCCCACGAGTCAGCTTGATGTGGCTAAAATAGAAGCTATACCTGGGCCAAGTGAGGTCGCACCTCCGATTGGACATATTTCTTCAATACCATTCTATTACTTTGTGATTTGATTGGGTGCACGTTTAATTTTGGAAGTGTGTCTCGAGGTGGGCAGTGGTAGCTGCTATTCGTTACCACCAGCTCGGTTCTGCAAAACGATAGAATCATACCCTAGGCATCACCTCGCGTGCCTTGTCGCATGCCTTATCCTTTAAGTTACTTGTGTTTCACTTGACATTTCACTTGAGTTGAATTTACTGGGATAAGAATGTTAATCCTGACTCGAGTGTTTTATGTTTTGCTTTATGCTCGGGTCAGATTGAGTGTTATTGCATTTGTGTCTTACTTTTGGAGTTGGAGCTTTGCTTGATGATCGGTCTTTGTCTGTTTAGCTTTCCAGTACTTCGGTTTATTATACTTGTTTTGTATAGACTTGTCATTGGCATTTGTATTAGTAACTACTCTATATTTGATATTTTTGTTGTATTTTATTCCAAACTCTGTTGGTTTATATAGTAGCTTCATGAACTGCTATTTATCTATTATGCTACTTATTGTTATATTACATTGTAACTATGATTGATTTATATACTGTTAATGCTATGTTTTGCCAATTATAAACTAACAATCTATTTTTTTGAGCAATTCAAGTCTGACATGAGTGGATGATTGTCGATTTAAATGGTTCGAAATAGCGGGTGTTGCACAAGTCCTAATTCCATTATATGAAGAAGTTAGCTTCAAAATCAGCTTATTTGGAATTGAATTTATTAAATTGATTTCTATATCAAACGACGAGTCCGATCGCTATGAAACATGAAATCCTACAATAATCCACTATTACGGATCCGATGAATCTGATTTTGTCGAAATCCAAGATAGTGGCCAAAATGGTTGTTTTCACGTTAATTAAATAAATTATTATTAAATTGATTAAATCGCTTTTTTAATTCAAATTTAATAACTAACAATTTTTATCATTTTTGATTACCTAATAATTTATAATCTTTAAAGATAAATTTTCACGTCAAAACCAATGTTAAATATTACGCTAATGACGATGTTCAATTTCAATAGAAATAAATTCAATTGATTATTATTTTAAATTCCAATAAATCCATTTATTTGATTTTTCATTTATTATTCAATCCATTATTACCCTATAGATATAATTAACATTGGTTTACCATTATTACATCAATATTCTACGGTTATAAGTATAATTCACATTAACTGCAATATTTCAGTAGGTTAACTGCAATTGATTTCCAATTTAATTTCAACAGATTATATAAATAGGTGATAAATAACAGATGTTACCTTTTACTTAATTTGATCGCATTAATAAGTTTATTATCTACAAAAAATGTTATAATCACTTACATAGCACTGATTATATTCAATTTCAATTAATTACATATTATTTCATCAATTGGTACAACATTTAATTTATTTTCTTATTTACAATTTATAACCAATTATAACATTACAATCATTTCAATTAATTGGAACTACATTAAAATATTTGTCAATTTCCTTAAATTAACATTACAAAAATTACATTCTAGTTATTTTCCTCATCATTAAATCTTAAATCTTTAATTTTTCACAACATTAAATTCCAAAAACTCACTTAATTATCGAAAGTTACGGGACGTTACAAAATTATAAGATCAAATGCTGTAAAGGTTTTTTAGCATCTCTAAAATGTTGCTAAATATAGACAAGCTTTCAGAGCTTGTAATATGATATGTTATCACATAGCTCTTTCCAAAATGCTTTGAAAAGTTTTTTAAAAGGCTACTCTGACATGTGCATAAAAAGGCCAAAAAACACTACACTATGTAAAAGGATACAGTAGAACTACTTTTGACGTGTTTCTGAAAATATTATTGTAAGATCTGAACTTATTACAATATGTCATTACATAGGGTTCTTCGAAAAGCTGTGAGAAGTTTGAACAAAGTTTTTGAAACGTTGCAGAAAGTCCTTTCTATTATAGTAGTATATCTCATAACGAAAGGGTAACATATAATAATCATCACAGATATAAAACATGTGAGACGTTAATAAATAAAATGAACCACATAATCAGAGTGCAACTGGTTCATAGTAGTTATACAACACAGATAAAAGAGTTTATACATCAAGCAATAACTCAAATGATAAATTGTCTCCAATGATAAATAAAGCACCAATAAAGCTTCATAGTGCTACATAACGGAACATAAACAATAGAAAGCCCAAATACAAGTATATGTGAAAGCGTAGCCTCCTATTAATCCATCAGCATAATGTCATGTACCATCCCATACTTGCTATCTAGTCTACCCAATTAAAAGTACCCGAGATAATAAGAAACAAAACATAAAACCTCCAGTTTGACAATAGTCTAGTATGTGCGATCGACAATCTCAATACAAAAAAAAGAATATAGTAAATTATAAAACATTGGGGATGGAGAGTCATACATGATCGTCCATGCATTCAAAGAGTTAGTACATAATAGTATATGCTAATCTATTATCGTCATCATTATATGGATGTACTACAAGTCAAAGTATAGTTTCAGGTGTGTAGGCATCTAAGTCAATGATACCTACGTCATCTAACATTGTTAGAGTGATAAAGAAAACATAGAAACATCGCATCCATCATTCGAGTGCATTGGATATATGATAGCCCGTATAGCCCCATCAAACGGTCAAAGACTACTCAACATCTCAGTTTCTCAGTTCTCAACTCCATGCCACTTCGTAAGGCCAGGACTGGACCCATGCATCCTGAAGGTCCAGGGTAAGGCCAATCACATCATCGATCTGGGATCAACATCAAAAATAACCTAGGTAAGCGTCCTCACATACCCCCTCTTTATGGGCAACCTTGAAGCCTCCGAGTATTAACAATCTCTTTACGCACTTCTCCGTAGTAGAACACATATTCATTTCATTCTGTTCATCTCCTTAGTAGAACAAATTACCATTAGTTCCCATAATCGAACTTGTCCTTGTGGACCATCATCACAACTCTCATCGTCGAGTCATCAAAGTCTAGAACATCTCTAGACACACACATCATAAGTTGTAGAATCATCACATCAAAGTTTGGAAGTTCTCAAGTTAAAATGTCGCATAATCCTCCACCAGTCAAAAACCTCTTGTCATGGAGCCATAACTTCCAAACCAAGCATCAAACGAACTCCCAAATCACCATGATAAGCTTCCCTTAGTCTGAGCTACGCTTTTCCAGAGACAACATGGTCGTGGTCGACCACACATTGCTGTCATCGACCATGTAAGCCAACTAATTAGCCATTTTGGCTAAATGTTCGCGCATCCCAAACCTTTCGGCTCCTTTAATTTCCTTGAAGCCCCAAACTCCCAAAGCCCAAAGTCAATGCCACCTCATCCCCGAACTAATTTTTGTCTCTTCCAAAAACGCTCGGTAGTGGATTGATATGCTAAGTAGTTGTGATACCTCAGATTATTCAATAAGTCCCACAAAACTTTATGCCTTATGTCTCGAGGCCTAAGTCATCCTACCACTGACCATGCTATGCTACCACTATGGACCACTTTTTGAAATTAACTATAACTCCATCATTTCTCTTTAATTTTCATGTAATCAAAGTTACATCAAATTCAGGCCATTACGAACACCTAAAATTGATCGCATCATATTTGACCTAATTATCTACTCGATTCACTCAAACAAATACTAGTCACAAAATACACCCAACCAAATTAAAATACAAGCAAAAAACTACACATGAGAAATATACACCATGCATACATCGTATATAAGCAATATAAATATAATTCAACCATTTACAACATGTTAAACTAGCCAAAATGTAAAACGCTGCCCGGTATGGTCAAACAGCCAATAATGAATCAAAACCAATGTCATTCAAAATCCATTTTAAAACTGATATGAAGTTCAAATCTATGTTAGAAATCGTTTTAGCATTCAAAATCAATTTTAAAACGTCTTTTTCAACTATATTAACTATGATAGTAAAGTGAGAAGTGCAAACCACTCACAAGACCAATAAATGTATAAAGACAAATGAAAACATGAAGTGAATAGTAATCTCCACGAATCCTAATGCACCCCAGCAGTAGATTCGCTAATCCCCTTGCCAATCTCCCTTTAATGACTTGGTTTGGCTAACTACTATAAGGAATTTGATGGTTTTTGGCAAAAAACGAATTAATGATGGTTTAAATTATGTTGCGAAGCATGGAAATGGTTAGGAAGTTGCCCCAACATCCCCATTAGGCACAAATCCTAAAATGTTCTATTGGGCTTAAGCCTCGCTAATTACCCACTAAGCTATGAACAAACTATCTTACTTTAAATGGTCATATCTTCTAAGCGGTTAGTCCAAAAAGATATTAACCACTTTTCGAAAAGAGAAACCATAACATCCTACATTTGGAAGTGCTTTTAGACCCTAATCTAGCTTATTTTAAAAGTTATTGGCCTTATAAGTTATCAAGGTTGAAACCTACCAATAATATTTTTAAGGTTAAAAGTGTCAATCCTTAACATTCCCCAAATTAAAGACTAATACGACCCAATTCATATTTAAAATAATATCATCGATCCTCCAATACTTCAATTACAGGTCATTATGAAATCCCATCCTATATACTCTCAGGCCTGAAGTTAAACAACCATAAAGATCCAAATGTTATAGAAATTTGATGATATTTGGTGGTTATGGAATTATTAGGAGCTACTTACACTTGATTTAGACTAAAAATATCAAGAAATGTCCTAATTTGATGAAACCCCGGCCATGGCTACCCATTTTCTCTTTTGAAGCTTTTGAAAACTGATTTGGTGTGAATGACAAGGGAGGGGAAGATATCGATGCTAGCTAAGACATTAGTAATGGGTTTTGGGGCTCAAAACTGCCCAAAAATCCCATTTTAAGAAAAAAAAGCTTCTCTTTTATTATAAAATGTTACTAAGATGTTCTTTATTATATTAATTCATATTAACGTACATAAATTATTTACAAGCCATTATAATATTTTTCTCAAATTTATTTTCACTCAAACAATTTTACAAGGATATGAATATTTGACCTATATCCAATCATATGTAAAATGTATACGGTGAACGATCGCCACCCATAATATACAAAACCTCGGTGAAATTAGTTCATTTGAAATAAGCAAGAAAATTATAGTGTGACATCGTGCATTCAATATAATTGATTATGATTATGATTTTGTTGTGTTAAATATAACACTAGACCAAAAGTACATGATTGATCTAAGAACTCGATCGTTGAAATGTCAATTTGATTAGGTTAAATAACATGCAACTTATTTGATATTTATAATGTTAAGGATGAATGAATGCATTTTTGTAAAGAGTTTGTTATGTAGAGTTTCATACTCAATGGCTCAACCATTTGGAAAGGAATGCGGATATACGAGTAGATATAACTTAAGGCACGGTTGGAGTGAAGAGAATGAGTAGTCACTTCCGCTTCATGAAGATATATTGAAACTGATAATTATATAAAGTAATAATATTTACTTAACAAGGAATAAGAAAGATGATATACATTCAAAATGTATTTTCACATAGAAATTTGTTTTCTATAAGATTTATTTCTTAGAGTTTAAGATATTTGGTCTAGAAACTCTCGACTGTAAATCAAATATAGTAAATGAAATAAATACCTCCCATTAAGTGGTTTAATTGGGTTTCATACTTCAAATGTTATTATAGTAATGGAAGATATAGTGGGAGCATACCACATAATAATTTTAGCGATAACATCAAATTACGAAATTGTTTTCGTAGAAGTACCAAATATTATTTATGTGCGACGACCCGGAATTTTAGGCAATATCAATTTAATAATCTGTATTAATAATTAAATTGATATGATAATTTTCCTTTATAATTTTAGTTTAAATTGGAAAATTTAATCTTTTAAAGGTTAATAAATATTTAATCGGGTAATTTTGATCAATATCTTTTTACAATTTAAAATTTTATAAGAATTATCTTTCAAAATTAATAAAATTTTATTCTATTTATAATATATATATATATTTGATATATATTGTGAATAAGAAGATCTTTTGTTTTAAATAAGAGATGTATTTTCAAATTGTAATATATATGTATGTATATGTTATAATTTGATGTTGTTTTTGAAATTTAATATAATCTATTGATATATATATATATATATGTATGAATATATTGCAATTTGAAGCTTTGTTTTAAATTCAATATTTTCAAAAGTTAATTTAAGATTACTTCAATTTATTTTCAAAGTATAAAATAATTATTTATTTTTAAATATGATAGTTTAAATAAGATTTAAACAAAGTTTTATTTTGTTTTCTTTAAAATACTTAAATTTAAAATGGTTATATAAATATATATATAAAGTTATTAATAAACTT
Source organism: Allium cepa (assembly GCA_030765085.1). Lineage (NCBI taxonomy): Eukaryota > Viridiplantae > Streptophyta > Magnoliopsida > Asparagales > Amaryllidaceae > Allium > Allium cepa. Next base: position 403,325,565 of record CM060943.1, on the reverse strand, counting down.
TCTTTTTTAAAAATTATCTCTTAAACAATGCAGATAAATGTTTTAGATTTTAAATTACATGTATAAGAATTTATTTGTATTTTAATTAGTTTTATAATATTTTCTTTAAAAAGTAAATTTATATATACATATGTAAGTATTTATTTATTTAGTAAATTAAGTAAGTAAGCTTATATTAACATTTAAATTTAATGAAAATTTAATTAAAAATACTTAAGTACATGAGTTGATATCTTAAGACACCTATGTAACATATGTAAGACAATTAAGTACTATAGTGACAAATGTAAGTTTTAAATAACAAGTGTCATCATTTAAAAAATAATATAATAGTTTGAAGAGAAATTTGTTTTCCACTTCCAATTCAAATCTTCTTCTTCTCAATTTCTTTTCTTTTTCTTCCTTCTTTCAAAATTAAAGAGCAAGCCAGAAATTACTTTCAAACCTGATATTTTAAACCAAAAGCAAAAAAAAATCAAATCTGAATTCAAATTTTGCAAACCTGTAATTCAATTGGAAGATCAACAGCAAGTTTCAGCATCTTAAATCAAAAGATTTCAAACATGCAAGGATTTCAACAGCTAGTTCAATAACAACTTCAGATTTCAAAGCCTGGAAAAAAGAAAAGAATTTAAAAACCTGCTCTATGCCCTTCAAAAAGAAAGAAAGTGGTGAGTAAACCATTTAAAAATAGTTTTAATCATATTGTAGTTGAATTCTTTATGCATGGGATGAATTTGGCAATGTTAATGAATATTTGTTTTCATGAACACTGTCATGTATGTATATTGTAGGTAGGGAATGCCTGAGAATAGAAAACCTGTATAAGTTCATCTCTGTTCATTTACAAAAGTTTATTTCTTAAGAAAATTCAAAAATCTTCCAATCTAAACTATATTAGATCTTAGCATATGAATGAAAGTTGTGAATTAATGTATGATGGTAATTTTTAAAATGGTTTCTGAAATTTTTAATTCACAAATAATTTTTAAAATGGTAAAACACAGTAAAACACTGTTGCACGTCAAAAATCAATAAACTCAATTTAAAATTTGGATTGTATGAATGAATTCGTGGTGGGAAATCACGAATTTTAATACAAATTTCATGATTTTTAATTCAATAATCTGTTGGGAATTTGGAGATGAATTGTTTCGGCAATTTGACGAATCGCCGAAGATTAATTCGATGTTTGAAGCTGAATTCTTGGCCGAAGCTAGTTTTCATGATGTTGATGAAGGGAAAAATGATCTTGAATTTTTCCTATGGCCGAGGTGTTTGGATTCGATCGAACTAGGGTTCGGTGGTCCTTTGGGAACGAGGGGTTTTGCAAGGCAATTGTGTTATCCAGTGAGGATCGGAATGATTCACGAGGTGTGAATATTGTACGACGAAGTGTGGCGCATCTTCAGGTAGGTCGGCGAGGTCTAACGGTGCCGTGATTGTCGGCGTTAGGGGGGTTTTGTGGTCGAGATTGCTGCAGTTTTTCGAGCAATTGGTCGAATTTCGATTTGAGTTAGGATTTGTGGGAGAGGTTGTCGAGGCTTGCGTGGTTGGTCGGCGATCAGCTAGATGGTCGGAGGGGGGTGGCTTAGTTGCGCACGTACACGCATGTACGTTATGCACTGGAAAATATGGAGTTGGGGAGGATGAGTTTGACTTGGTGTGGAGCTCGCGTTTCCCGCGTGCTTGTCTCGAAGTAGAAGGAGCTGGAGTTTGTCTCGGGGCAGGCTCGTGTAGTTGTCGTGCATGGCTCGAGTATTTAGGTTGTTTTTTTTAGTTAAGTACTATATAGGATATAAAGTATGCAAATTTAAAAACTTGTAGTTTGAAATAAATAAAGATCAAGCTTTAAATTATAAACAAGTTTTATAAAAGAAACAAATTTACAAAGTTAAAACTTGTTGTTTTGAAATAAAGTTAATCAAACTTTAAAAAGTATTAATTGAATTAATTTTGAAATTTAAATTGTTAAGATGATTTCTTTGAAAGTAATTTAACTTAATTAAATTTTGAATTTTAATTTAAAGGAGTGTTTTGAATTTAAATATTAAATCAAAGTTTTAAGTAAATTTAAAGTAATGTTTTAAAAACTAGGTTTTCAAATTATATTGAAAATGAATAAGTTTAAATTTGATGATTAAATTATTTTTAATTTCAAATTAAATTCTAAATGCTTTATTTTCAAATAAGGTAAATGTTATAATTTTGTAAACCAAATAAAATAATTTGTTTTTAAGTTAATAAGATTTGATTAATTCAAATAATTAATTTGTGAAGAATAATAAGGTTAATTTATTATTATTATGAATGTAAGAATACTTAATTAAATATGATTTATTAATAAGTAAAAGAATAATTAAGATAAATGTTTTTCTTAATTAATTTAGGATTTTTAAATATAAGAAGTTATCTAATTATTTAATTAATTTTAAATGATTAGTTAATTGTTTGTTTAATTTTAAATAATCACTTAATTATGAATTAATTAAGTGTAATTACTTAATGAAGTAATGAATGGTGAATTTTGGAATGTAATTAAGTAAAGGAAATTACTTATGGAAGTAATTTCTCATGGAAGAAATTGAGTGAAGTGATTAAGGGATAATCACTTGATGATATTAATTTAAGGATTAATTAATATAATTGATTTGAAGTTAATAAATTATGTAGTAATTAACTAATTAAAGAATTGAGGTTATTTACTGATGGGATTGATTACTTGTTAAGGTAATTAATTTAAAGAGTAATCATCTAATGGAAGTAATTAGAAGATAATTACTTATGGAAGTAATTAAGGGTTAATTACTTATGGAAGTAATTAAGGGTTAATTACTTAGTTAATTTAGTGAATTAATTAATGTGATTAATTAATTAATGAATGTAATTAATTAAAAATGTGATTAATTAATTTTGGATTATGAATTGATGTAATTAATTAATAATTACTTAATGAAGTAATTAAAGATTAATTAATTAGAGTAATTAATCAAAAGGATTAATATAATTAATTAAGAAGTTAATTAATTAAGATAAGTAATTACAAGTTGTCAATTACTGTTTATGATTAATTAAGACTAATTAATGAGTTGTTTAATTATAAATTAATTATTTAATCAATTAAACGGATTATTAATTAATAAGGATCATTAGTTAATATAATTAATGAAATTAATCGAAGTTGATTAATAAAAGTGATTAATTAAAGTATGATTGTAAAGATCGCGATTTTTCGTTGCCGAAAAACCGAACCTTTATGGTTTTTAAGAAGAAGAAAGAGGTAGAAGGATAGAGAAGAAGAGAGAAGTAAGAAAACAGAACAGGAAAGAACAACAGAAGAATATCAGAATCTCACAATCGCAGCGGAACAACATATAATAGATAAATGAAAAATCATTAAAGCAAAAGAACTATACATTTTATACATTACATCACATTACATTCATCATCAGAGTGTACAACAAAAAACAGCGGAAAAGAAATACTATATACAATAGATACAATAAATAATAGACTACGCCATCCTGCTCGCCTCCTGAGCTCCATAGCACTCCTAAATCCAGGATGACCTAATAACCAAACTCTAGACTGCCCGTGTAAAAATTGGTGGGCACCCAGAGTTTAGGAAGGGAACAATAAACTCCAGGTCAGTCATGTGACTGTTGTGAGAACTTAAAACAGTTATTTGTCTTTAAAACAAAGAATAGGATAATTTTTAAATAAATTCGCAATGCTTTTTAGAAATTGAGACTACCATAAGGCCTCCCGCACACACACACAATGCAAACGCAGAATCGGAGGAGATTTCTCCTTATGATAGTCAAAGATGCTTGATACGCATTAAAAAGAACATTTGATATTATTACTAGTGCATAGTGTAGGCAAAATTCATTTTGAAAATAGAATATAAATCTTAGCCAACATACGACCATTATCGTATACCTACTATAGCTACCATCTAAACAGTGGTGACCACCATAAGTAAATGGCAGGTTCTACAACTAAAACCGTACAAGGCTCGTATTGTTTCTTTGGATTTCCAACAAATGGTCAGGCCAAGGAACTTCCCATTGCCACATGGAAACGCCTCTGGAATGACGTCCCGAGAACCTAACCGGATCTCTGCCAACACAAGGCCGGGTTACCCCTAACTGGGTAACAACTGACACGAATATGTCATTCCCCGATCGTAACCGATCTATCCGAGGATCCCCGATTTTCAACAACCACAAAGTAATAAATTTGCAGTAACCACATAGGTTAAGTATCTGGGCTCCATACCATGATACCACCTCTATTCAGAAGGAATGACATACACTAAAGGGGCGCTACCCCCTAATAACCTTGTCGCATCTTTCCTGTTTTGACCATTTCCGGGGTGTGAGGCTCGATGAAGTCTCGTCCACAAAGACATGCTTTTAAACAAAAGCCGTGCTTTGGGTCAACAAATGATCAAAGCAATGATCATCAAGATAAACAATCAAACAAATGATCAACACAATGATCATTTCACAGCATCACTCAGCATGCCACACTACCAAATTGGGAGTATATCACTAATAACTTTCAACTATATAACCTCTGAGCTCGTACGTCTCAGAGAAGGGTGTTAAGCTAAGAGAATAAATTCTCCGCCACCAACAGAAATATATTTGAAAAAAATCAGCTTTATATCTCAACTTGTAATGTCAGACATACAATCCATACAAGTCTGTTCCGGGATCGAACAGAACCGAAGGCACTTACAAAGAAGTCCTTGCAATCCGGATATTCATTAATCACGTCCGGACTTCCCGTCACTAAGGGTGATAAAACCTCTGTATCGGAGATCAGCCGATGCAGAGTAACTCGACGGTAATCCATCCGATTTCACAAATATCCGGTCTTCAACACCGGTCTTCAAATGCAATTCATAACGACGTATCACTATTCGGAATGGGTTATACGACCCCATGGTCCTTTTCCGGTTAACCCGAATAGTGAGCGCTTATTTTAAAATAAGTGTGGCATTCAAATCAAGCAATCACAACAAATACCCATTTAAAGGTAAATATTGATAGTCGGTTATTTAACTATCAATAAAGATGCGCCACATCATCAGATTCCAAATAATTTCTCAAATTATTTATTTCTACAAAAATATCTTTACAAGATATATATAAAATTTTCCACACTTCAAAAATAAACAACGTTTATTTAAAATAAATTTTCCCTTTCCATTTATAAATTCAATAGTGAATTTATATTTTTAAATTATCTATTGATCTACAGTTTTCAATAGGTTCAATTATTCAATTCCAATTTATCTTCAAGAAGATAAATTCTCAAAACGTTTCATTTCATATTGGAAAAGCATTTCCATACTTATTTAAAAATAAGTAATTCATAAATCTCATTTATTTTCAACAATTTGAAAATATTCAATATACTTAACCCATAGTTAAGTATATATTTCATTCGTTAAGAAAATCATTCTTTAATTCACATTTAATTGGTTCAAAACGAATGTTGCGTAAAACATCGTTACGACAACCCAAAATCACTAGTATAGGGATTCGAAATTAAAATAGATATATAAATCCCAATACTATACAAAAATATTTCCTTTCGGAAATCATTTACTATAACAACGTGTTATAGTCCATTATTTCCTTATTTTCTCGAAAACGTCTATTTCAACAATGAATGTTGAAATCTAGGTATTCGATACTTAATGCATTTTAAAACACCTTTAATTGTTTTAAATTCCATTTAAAACATTCCTTTCCCAAAATATATCCATTTTATTTAACGATATATTCACTGTTCAAAATCGGAATATATTTCCTTTAATAAATTCCAATATTAAATTTATCAACTTCAAGTGATTTTCGAATTTATACACAATGTTTATAAATTCCATTCCTATGTATAAACTTCGATTTATAAATTTCCTTTATCAATCCAATTCAATTTATATAACTCAATTTTATACCAAAAGTCTATATTATAAGCTAAACACTTATAATATCATTTATTTACGAAGTCGTTCTTTTTAAAACTTCACAAATTATAAATCTTGTTACTTATAAGATTCTGTTTATATTTTAGGACAACTTCAACTTATAAAATTTCCTTTATTAAAAATTTCTATTAATATCCTATTTAAATGCCAAAATCCAGTTTATAAGTTAATTACTTATAAATCCTTTATTTTACAACATCTATTCATTTTATAATACTTATAACACTCATTTTATAATTCCAATATTTTAAATTCATAAATATCAAAAAAAAATCTTTTATATAAACCGTTTATAATAATAATTCAAAAATCTCAATTTAAGCCATTTCATAAATTTATTAACTACTTATCTCAAAAATAACATTTTGGTTATATTTTCCAAAAATATTAATTCCTACAGCTTTAAAAATTGAAATTTTAAATTTATCTAAAATGAATCGATTCAAAATTTAAATAAAAACATATACTTGAAAAATCAATTTAAAAATCCTTTTTAAAAAAAAATCGTTATTTTTAACTTTAAAAATGAATCTGATGATGCAACAGCATAAAATGGTCAATCACTGCACAAATATCATATATCGATATGATAATCACAATCATCACAATATCTATAATCAAATAAATATTTGTGAGGAATCCAGTTGGATCCCTCCAACCTGTTTCCATGCATCCACAGATGTTAGCACAATACCCATTCCACTTCGAGGTGGAATATCGCGGTATATGGGATTTTATAAAATATTATCCGCTTAATAGGCGGCGCAATAGGGTCTCATCCGCTATACAAGGCGGGAAATCAATCAATTGCAATATATACATATGCCAATATATATATATTGCTATATATAAATATAACCTAAAATATCTAATATCACAATCAAGCAAACAATCAATCAATTAACAAATTTTAAATCTAACTATTTAAAATTTAAATAAACCCTTTTGAGTGAGAAGTTCTCACCTTAGCTTTTATTTTGCAGTCCATTTCCAATTCCGGCTTGATTCCCCTGATTTATACCTTGTATAAATGTTTTACACAATTTATTAATATTCGAATCAATCGAATAAATTAAATTTCATTTGATAATTTTGATTCACCGGTGATTTCATTTTAATAGTTTAAATTAACTGATAGTTTTATTTAAACCAATATTTCTCCTTTAATAAATTTCTTAAGCCCACTTCCCTTTAATAAATTATTCCACTAAATAAATTGAATTTCTAACAAATTTCCTTTTAAAATCTTATCCCCTACTTTTAATTTTAAACTAACTCCTTTAAATTTTAAACAGATTAATCTTAACAAATTTGTCTAGTTCAAATTAAACTTCAACTAAATTTACTTTAAACCAAAATCTCATTTTCATAAATATTTCAAATATTTTGCTTACATAAATTTCTTCAATATGTTAAAATCCTTTTGTATAAATCTTACTGTTATATATATACATATATATTTATAAATCCTTATAGTTTTTAAAATCTTATATATTTATTAAATTTATTCCTAATTACAAATAAATTAACAAACTGTTTCATTTTTTTTAATCTAACAATTCCAATTTTTTTCATTTTTTTTTTCTGTAAATAGCTACAACTTACTGTGAATGTTTTCTTTCCTTTTTTTATATATATATTTATCCATTTCATATCAACATTCACATATTAAATCAGAGAAATTAAATCATACCTGCTGCACTAACCCTCCTTCCTCCATCTCTCAGCCTCGACTCAATCACTCGAGTTTTCCCGCAAGTGCGAACGCAACCCACCTTCAACTCGAACAACAGTAGCCCCTTCACTTGCCACTGCCTCACCGCCGCCGCTCCTCGCGAGATGCTCGAAACCGAGCTCCAAGTCGTCGCCTGCTCGCGGCCAAGCCCTAGCCGCCATTGCCTTGCCGCACGCGCCTTCATACGCACGCGAGTGCCACCGCCGCTCCACCCCCCGAATTTGCCTCTGTTGCCGCCGATGCTCGATCCACTTCTGACCTCGCAACGCCCCTTTGTTTTTTTTTCGAATGAAAGAATTAGGGGAGCGGCCATTGTTTTCAATTTTGAACTGAGGATAGTGGAAAGAGGAACGAATTTGGGTTGGAGGGGAGTGAGACTGGAGACTATGGCCATGGTTTTGAATTTCTTTCCTTTTTTTTTTCGGCCATTGATTTCAATTTGAATCTGAGAAATGACGGAGAGGGAAAGAGATTGCGTGATAAAAGAACGAAGGGGAGACAAGGAGGTACGCGATTTTCTTTCTTTGCGGGGAATAGGTCTGCCTACAAAACCTAGGGTGGTTGATGTTGATTTGATCTTGACCCCTTATATTTTTAAATTTAAATTGAATTCGATTCGAATTCTAATGCGTTTAATCACCGTGTGCTCACATAACAACTCCGAAAAATACGAAATTTGAAATCCGGTAATAATTCAATATTACGGACCCAATGGAACTGGTTTCGTCGAATTCGAGACTGTGCCTCGGAAGGCTATTTTTAAATATCGATTCAAACGATATAAATTCAAAACTGAACAATTCACTTTGAAATTCAATTCTGAAGCTTCTATTATCTTCAGTATTATCAATATGAATTTTCTAAGCCTTTGAAATATTTTAAATCAGCTTAAAATTGAAGATTCAAATTTTTATTCAACTTTCAATAGATTAAATTTTAGAATTTAATCGCCAATTTATTATGAAAATTTGGAATTCAGTTCAAACCATCATTCAAATATTTAAAATTAATTGAATATTTTCAATTTAAATTGTTCAAAATTCTGGGTCGTTACAATCTTCCCCCCTTAAAAGAATTTCGTCCCGAAATTGCAAGTTAAGGAGAATGATCCTAAACCGTTTATTATTTTTCACAATTCAAATAGTTTTATCAACTTTCTAACACAAATCTTTTTATTAAAGATTCATCATCATTTCAACTAGCTTTCCAACTTTAATTATATGGTTTAAACAACATTATTTACTAACCATTCAAATTTAAATTCAAATTCAAATTCAAATTTTCAAATTTTTCTCAAAAATTTTCTAACGGCCCTAAATTTTCGAAAAATTTCGCCAGCGTCTCCTTTGTGCGGCTCGATCGGTACGACTACAAAATGGCACCACGGCCCCTCAGAATCAAAAAAGAAAAGAGAAAGCCAAATGGCTGGAGAAGAAAATCACCAAATCTCATACGAAAATTGAAATACGTACCTTTTTGTCAAGCAATTCAATTTTATCTTTGAAATCAAAATCCCAATTCCATTTCTTTTAATATACCTGTATAACCTGCTAGCCATAATATCCAATTCCAACATTCAAATATCATTTTGTACATTTCATTACAAAATATCCAATATGTAACATCCCGCCTTTTCTCACACTTTAAACCGACACACGTGTCAATTCAAAGCATACGCAAGGGTGGATTGTTATGGGGTAAATAAGAAAAACAGAGAAGAAATAAAAACAAAACAGAATCGCACAGCGGAAGGATAAAATATAATAATAAATATACAGTTCAAACAGTTTACAAACACTTGATTTGCTTTATACAATAAATATCAGAGTTACACATACCAATACAATCAATGCAGTGGAACAGTATGAGTGTGGTGCAATACTATAAATAATAATAATACGGATTCTTCGTCTTCGTCCTCCAAAGCTAAAGTCTTCGATCCTGAAACGCTCGGACTGACCCGAGCGAATTTGAAAAGACAAAAACACTCGAGTCAGACTAAAAGATCTTATGTGAGTTAAATTAACAGAAATAAATATGAGTACAGTAACTCAAAAGATGTTCGGGATTTACATCTCCTAAGGATCCGTTAAACTATTTACTATGTAGTATATTGCGCTATTATAATAGTGTCTATTTATAAAATAAACTTACTTTTTAATAGCGTTAAGGGGTTACCCATATAGCCCTTAACACAAATAATGCCAATAGTCTATACAGTACCGTAATACCTCCTGATCGGGAGGCTACCAGAGGATACTCCATAGGTACGACACAAATAGAAACTCGTAGTAAAGGCTCGGTATGGTAGGTGACACGACACAACTAGGCAATGCCAGGGTAGATATACCAATTGCTATCCAGGCTGGTGGAAACGCGTAGCCGCAATTACCGCCCACCTCGGACTAACTCCCCAAAATCAAAATATAGAAGTGGCCACTGAATCAATCCAAAATCAAAGTATAATATCGAAGAGGAGGGTCCGATCAGAGGAATGACCTCATTGGCCTGAGAATCGCTCCTGTTTTAGCCACCTTATGCCAACTCACGGGAGTCGGGTCCACGTATTTACCTTACAGGAAACGTCGCCACCACCTACTTCATTCTGGAATCTCCACCGCGTACACGGTTAGTCAAAGTGGTTTTCGGTATCGACAGAGAGTATGTCCATATCCGATCCCGGTCTCTTTGCCAACCCATCGTTATTATAACACCGCGGTCATTTAAAAATAGCTCATACTTTAAAACCAGAATAAACATTTCCATTTTAAAATTATGAATACGATATCATTTTAAAACCCAAAACAATATGATATCCTTTATCCCTAATATAAACCTTTTCAAAAATCCAAATGCTTTAAAATTTATAACGTCTGAAAGCCAAATATCCTTTCAAAGCATAATATTTCGAAATTCATAATTTAAAACCATAACTTTTAAAACTTGAATGGTTTGGATATTCAACGGTATATGAATTAAAAGGTTTAACTTAAATGTTACTTTGTAAAGAAAATAGTTCTCATGGTTTTACAAATACATTTCTTTATTAAAGTCTAAACCAAAATTTATATTATCTCTCTCAAGTTCCAAAACCACTTCAATTTATTTATATATACGTATATCCATTTTGAGTATCAATATTTCAAACTAAAGTTGGATTTTATTCTTTCAACAAATCAATTGTTCTATTAATTAGTCTTGAATATTCATATAAAATCCATAAATAATAAGACTTCAATTTCTAGTAATAAACTATATATATTTTTCCCAATTCAAATTATACTAGAATATTCATTTCAATTTATTTTGGGAAAAATCCAATTATAAATATCATATCTTAAAATTTCCAAACTTAACATTTAAACATATGATATAAATTATTAAACTCCATTTTCTTAATTTTCTTCCATTTTTAATAAAGATTTTTATACACCTTTTAATTTCAAAATTTTTAACTTCATATGTATATATATATGGAAGAAAAATCTTTATACAATATAAAATTTAAGATTATTATAAACCGTATTCCATCCAAACCATAGAAATCACATTTAAATAGTTATATATATACCGCGGTGCCTGTATATAATTTTCTATCCTATGGTCAAGTGATACGGATATTTATCATTTCAATCCGCAATTTAAAAGATATAAAATTTTTGCGGTTATACATCATTTCAAACCACAATCCCGAATGAAATGAAGTATGCATGATAATTTGCAATTTAATGATATACAATAAACATCCATTCATCAACATCATCCATCATCCAAATCGCAATCATCAATCAATATCAATCAATAACAATATTATTTTTGGTACTACATAACAGGTAATACTGGCAATTTTATTCAAATTAAATTTAACAGCTATTAATCTACAGTCTATATTCAGTAATAAATTATATAACTGTTAACTAGCAGTTCATATACAAACAAATAAATTTTAACTGTAAATTTATACGCAATAAATTAATTAAATTAACAGTTAAATTAAATAAATGCAATTCAACAGATATGAATAAAATAAACATGCCAAATACTCATAAATAAATTTCTATTTATTTCTAAAATTAATTTAACAAACATAAAAGGTTCTAGTAGTTGTGAGTGGGTTTAAACACTCACCTTTTGAATTTAAATCGAATTTAAATTCAATTTAAACCCAAAAATTCGACGGTCTCCAAATCTGTCCGAACTAGTGTCATCAGATCCGGAATTTAATAACGATCCTAACGAAAAAAAATTCGTGAAAAACGGATAACGTATGAAAAAGTTATGTCAAAAATTCGATTGAAACAAATTTAAAAATAAAAAGCAAAAGGAGAACACATTGGATACCATGCCACGTCATCAGCATGCAACGTCCCAAGCATCACGCGGTTTCTTCCAGCAAACCCCCCCTTTCGCACGCACGAAACCCACCATGATTGTGCCTTTGACCAAGCTTGCACGCCACCAGGCACCACCATACGCCGTGCCGCCACCACCATTGGCTCCAGCTCGCCGAGCTGCACCTCCCTATATAGGTCCGGTCGCCTATTGGCTCGCCCAAAAACGTGAATGCCGAACCCTAATCGCAATTTCACGAAGATCTGACCGTTGACTTACCATGAAACCCATATAGATGCGATCCCCTTGGCCTCCTCTACAATACCCAGGGCGATCAGACGAACTTTGATGCGACGCTGATGAACGGCCGTAACTGATTTGCTCAGATCTGGACACACTGAAACTCGAATCGAAAAACGGACCACAGATCTGAGTTGCGCTTGCCAAAATCTTCAACATATATTTTTTTGGAATTTTTCTGGAGAGTTTGAATTTTCATTGAAATTTTGAATTGATTGGATCTAGGGTTTGCACCCATTGAAGAAGAAGAGAAGCTTGAAGAAAATACGCGCAGATAAATGAAATTAGGCGGAGGCTAGGGCTGAATAGCTGGGTTTATATAGAGGGTTAGAGGTAGCGTAGATAGACCGTAGAATGAACGTGCGGAATAAACTATGGCCCAAAAAGCCCGTTATGCCTCCGGAACCGAATTTGTTAAATCTATATATCCAAATAGGTAATTTAAGATATTCTGAACGCGATGGAAAAAGTTTCACGTCCAAATTTGACCGTATGAAGAAGTTATGCTGAAAACAAAATTTCCAAATTGATTTCAAATTGATTTTATTAAAATTGATTTCAAGGCGTTTCACGCCCGTACGATCAAACGACAAGTCCGATCGATACGAAACTTCAAACCCTATAATAATTCACCGATACGGATCCGATGAAACTGGTTTCGTCGAAATCCGAGTCCGTGACCAAAATGGCTATTTTTATATTCATTAATTAAATTAAAATAAATTATAAAATCCAATTTTATATTTAACTTCTAATATTGACCAAATTTATTTCTTATATAATTCATAATCAATTGAAATGATTTAACAAGTTTAGCTGTGAATTAAAAGTGGGTAAGTATATCAATTTGCAGTGTTAATCTCTGCACTTCCTTATATCTAGAAAATATAAATTAAATTCTCAAGAACCCAATTATTTAATCTTATACTTTTATACTCTCAACTTAAATCCAAAACAAAGATACCCTTTAACATGTCTATGTTTTCACTTTAATATCCGCAAATTCCTTTTTAATTCAATAACGTACAATTTAACGTTAAATTCCCTTTATTTATGCAATAAATGCAATTATTGAATCTAATACTCAATTTAATTTATAGATCCTGCTTCCTAAAATCTATATCAACAATAGGTCAATTTATAAATAAAATTAGCCTTAACTTCACCTAATAGAATTAACTACTTCATCTACCAAACAAATCTACGCTAATTACACTATTAAATGAATTAATTTGAAATTAAGTCTACCTTTAAAGGTATAAATTATAAATGCAGTCTCAATGAATTCATTTATTGATTTTAAAATCTTCCTATTTAGTGCATAGACATTTGTGGGTATAAAAAATACTGAATTATAATATTTCTTTTTAGTGCATGCTTAACTTCTTATAATGCCCCTTTTATTAACTAGAACACCCTAATAAAGCAAAAGTCTTTAATTTAGATTTATTTAAATCTATTCACATTCTTAACCAAATAAAATAAATGGTTAACCTAAACACTTGTTATCCTTTTGTATTCATATTCACTAACAACATTATTAACAACAATGTTGCTATAGACTTTAATTAAATAAATTATATGAATGGTAAAATTTGATAATTATGACAAATGCCCAAATATGCATAATTTTCTCCTTGTTATTACGAATTCCATTTATTTCTTTACCAGTTGCCTTAGTCTTCTTAATTTCTATTTACTACCAAACTTTCTATTTTATTATAATTTCAATATATTAATACTTAGGCATATCAAGTGCTAGTTTTATTATTCTGCTATTTCAATTAAATCTGATATGCACAAATAAATTGTACATTAATTTATTCCTACAAAATTGTTTACATACATTCAATTCCCAATTTTATAGAAAATATATTTTAATTACTTACTACTTAATCCATCCATTATATATTCAATCCAAACATGCATTTAAACCTTTTTATTCTAAATAACTTATTCAATGTTAACATCCACCAAATACAATTTACTTCCATAAATATGGTTACACTTAAATTCAGTTACTATTTCACAAATATTATTTCCTATTTATCTTCCAGTATTAATTTCACAACCAATTAAATCTTATAACCACAACTCAAATTTACGTTATTCTATCTATTGCCATATAAACATCTCAATCGTTAACCTTTAATCCCAGTTACTATATCTAACTCCTACATTTATTCTTCACAAAAATCCTAAGACTTTTAATTTATTCTAAATTAGATTAGAATTTATATAAATTTAATTCATCAATTTTAACGGGTCGTTACACAATATATGCTTCTTATACATGTTTACTTCACTATTGAAGTTACATATTTATTCTCATTCAATTTTACATTTCAATTTCATTTGAATTCAATTTACGATTTCAATTATATTTGAATTCAATTTATCTTCTATTCTGAATATTTAATTTTATCTTTCAATTTCGAACCATTTTTATTTAACTCACAATTCAAGTTTTAATTTAATTAATTCAACTTCCATTTCAATATTTCAAGAATTAATAAATTATCATACTAGTATGCTTGAATTCAATCTATTTTATTTCACCCAAGTTTGGATTTTATTCAACATGATTCAAATCTCATTTCATTTTTCAATTTTAATTCATTTATTTACAAATGTTACTTCATTTGTTCATTTACAAACACAATTTGATTTCAATTCACCTTCATTTACTTGCAATTGTAATTTTATTCATTCATTCACAATTTATTTCCATAATTCAATACTCAATTCCAATTCATTTTAATTACTCCAAATTTATTTTTAACTTAATAATATTCCATAAATATTTTTATATAGCATTCCAGAGTCTTTTTAACCTTTCAAAACCATTGTTGAAAACAATTCAAATTATTCTTTGAATTTCAAAACCAAACCCCAAATTTTCCAAACAACTTTCTTTTAAACAATTTGGCAGCAATCCCTCTTTTGGAAACCCGAAAATGAACACCCATGATGTCATGATCATCATCGGAATTATTTTCCAGCGACCGAAAAGAGTTTAGAGCTTTTCATTTCTTTAAAACATTTTTCAAAACCTTTGAAATTCATTTTCAAATCAAAAAGGAATTTAATTTCTAAAATTTCCAAATTCTTTGAAAAACATTTCCAAAAACTTCTCTGGAATTCTATTTCCAATTATAAGTCACATTTGTAATTTACTTCTATTTCAATTTTCATGTACAAGGATTTCAATTCTTATTCAATTCAAATGGTAATAACTTAATACTATCAATTCCTAACATCCATGCAACCATATACTATAATAATTTACAGAAAATCCTTTCTTTTATATACAAAAATAGTTTTGGATAAATTTATTTCATTTACCCGATTTTTAAAACAATATTGTGTCGAATTGTTCAATTCAAGTGTTTAGAAACCCCTTTGATTCAGTTTCGAGGCTGCGCCGACGAAGGTTCATATACCACTCAACAAACCAATCACCACAATATAAAACAAATTTTATATTCACTAACAAATACGCACTCATATCTATTACTACACTCAAACTCATTCTAGAGTACTGCTGACTCTATCTCTAATGAGTAATACCCAACAGAGCCATGGTTGTCGCTTAACCATATGCTCTGGTAACACTTGTAAAGATCGCGATTTTTCGTTGCCGAAAAACCGAACCTTTATGGTTTTTAAGAAGAAGAAAGAGGTAGAAGGAGAGAGAAGAAGAGAGAAGTAAGAAAACAGAACAGGAAAGAACAACAGAAGAATATCAGAATCTCACAATCGCAGCGGAACAACATATAATAGATAAATGAAAAATCATTAATGCAAAAGAACTATACATTTTATACATTACATCACATTACATTCATCATCAGAGTGTACAACAACAAACAGCGGAAAAGAAATACTATATACAATAGATACAATAAATAATAGACTACGCCATCATGCTCGCCTCCTGAGCTCCATGGCACTCCTAAATCCAGGATGACCTGATAACCAAACTCTAGACTGCCCGTGTAAAAATTGGTGGGCACCCAGAGTTTAGGAAGGGAACAATAATCTCCAGGTCAGTCATGTGACTGGTGTGAGAACTTAAAACAGTTATTTGTCTTTAAAACAAAGAATAGGATAATTTTTAAATAAATTCGCAATGCTTTTTAGAAAATGAGACTACCATAAGGCCTCCCGCACACACACACAATGCAAACGCAGAATCGGAGGAGATTTCTCCTTATGATAGTCAAAGATGCTTGATACGCATTAAAAAGAACATTTGATATTATTACTAGAGCATAGTGTAGGCAAAATTCATTTCGAAAATAGAATATAAATCTTAGCCAACATACGACCATTATCGTATACTACTATAACTACCATCTAAACAGTGGTGACCACCATAAGTAAATGGCAGGTTCTACAACTAAAACCGTACAAGGCTCGTATTGTTTCTTTGGATTTCCAACAAATGGTCAGGCCAAGGAACTTCCCATTGCCACATGGAAACGCCTCTGGAATGACGTCCCGAGAACCTAACCGGATCTCTGCCAACACAAGGCCGGGTTACCCCTAACTGGGTAACAACTGACACGAATATGTCATTTCCCGATCGTAACCGATCTATCCGAGGATCCCCGATTTCCAACAACCACAAAATAATAAATTTGCAGTAACCACATAGGTTAAGTATCTGGGCTCCATACCATGATACCACCTCTATCCAGAAGGAATGACATACACTAAAGGGGCGCTACCCCCTAATAACCTTGCCGCATCTTTCATGTTTTGACAATTTCCGGGGTGTGAGGCTCAATGAAGTCTCGTCCATAAAGTCATGCTTTTAAACAAAAGCCGTGCTTTGGGTCAACAAATGATCAAAGCAATGATCATCAAGATAAACGATCAAACAAATGATCAACACAATGATCATTTCACAGCATCACTCAGCATGCCACACTACCAAATTGGGAGTATATCACTAATAACTTTCAACTATATAACCTCTGAGCTCGTACGTCTCAGAGAATGGTGTTAAGCTAAGAGAATAAATTCTCCGCCACCAACAGAAATATATTTGAAAGAAATCAGCTTTATATCTCAACTTGTAATGTCAGACATACAATCCATACAAGTCTGTTTCGGGATCGAACAGAACCGAAGGCACTTACAAAGAAGTCCTTGCAATCCGGATATTCATTAATCACGTCCGGACTTCCCGTCACTAAGGGTGATAAAACCTCTGTACCGGAGATCAGCCGATGCAGAGTAACTCGACGGTAATCCATCTGTTTTCACAAATATCTGGTCTTCAACACCGGTCTTCAAATGCAATTCATAACGACGTATCACTATTCGGAATGGGTTATACGACCCCATGGTCCTTTCCCGGTTAACCCGAATAGTGAGCGCTTATTTTAAAATAAGTGTGGCATTCAAATCAAGCAATCACAACAAATACCCATTTAAAGGTAAATATTGATAGTCGGTTATTTAACTATCAATAAAGATGCGCCACATCATCAGATTCCAAATAATTTCTCAAATTATTTATTTCTACAAAAATATCTTTACAAGATATATATAAAATTTTCCACACTTCAAAAATAAACAACGTTTATTTTAAAATAAATTTTCCCTTTCCATTTATAAATTCCATAGTGAATTTATATTTTTAAATTATTTATTGATCTACAGTTTTCAATAGGTTCAATTATTCAATTCCAATTTATCTTCAAGAAGATAAATTCTCAAAACGTTTCATTTCATATTGGAAAAGCATTTCCATACTTATTTAAAAATAAGTAATTCATAAATCTCATTTATTTTCAACAATCTGAAAATATTCAATATACTTAACCCATAGTTAAGTATATATTTCATTCGTTAAGAAAATCATTCTTTAATTCACATTTAATTGGGTCAAAACGAATGTTGCGTAAAACATCGTTACGACAACCCAAAATCACTAGTATAGGGATTCGAAATTAAAATAGATATATAAATCGCAATACTATACAAAAATATTTCCTTTCGGAAATCATTTACTATAACAACAGTGTTATAGTCCATTATTTCCTTATTTTCTCGAAAACGTCTATTTCAACAATGAATGTTGAAATCTAGGTATTCGATACTTAATGCATTTTAAAACACCTTTAATCGTTTTAAATTCCATTTAAAACATTCCTTTCCCAAAATATATCCATTTTATTTAACGATATATTCACTGTTCAAAATCGTGAATATATTTCCTTTAATAAATTCCAATATTAAATTTATCAAATTCAAGTGATTTTCGAATTTATACACAATGTTTATAAATTCCATTCCTATGTATAAACTTTATAAATTCCATTCCTATGTATAAACTTCGATTTATAAATTTCCTTTATCAATCCAATTCAATTTATATAACTCAATTTTATACCAAAAGTCTATATTATAAGCTAAACACTTATAATATCATTTATTTACGAAGTCGTTCTTTTTAAAACTTCACAAATTATAAATCTTGTTACTTATAAGATTCTGTTTATATTTTAGGACAACTTCAACTTATAAAATTTCCTTTATTAAAAATTTCTATTAATATCCTATTTAAATGCCAAAATCCAGTTTATAAGTTAATTACTTATAAATCCTTTATTTTACAACATCTATTCATTTTATAATACTTATAACACTCGTTTTATAATTCCAATATTTAAATTCATAAATATCAAATTTTTTTCTTTTATATAAACCGTTTATAATAATAATTCAAAAATCTCAATTTAAGCCATTTCATAAATTTATTAACTACTTATCTCAAAAATAACATTTTGGTTATATTTTCCAAAAATATTAATTCCTATAGCTTTAAAAATTGAAATTAAATTTATCTAAAATGAATCAATTCAAAATTTAAATAAAAACATATACTTGAAAAATCAATTTAAAAATCCTTTTTAAAAATAAAAATCGTTATTTTTAACTTTAAAAATGAATCCGATGATGCAACAGCATCAAATGGTCAATCACTGCACAAATATCATATATCGATATGATAATCACAATCATCACAATATCTATAATCAAATAAATATTTGTGAGGAATCCAGTTGGATCCCTCCAACCTGTTTCCCTGCATCCACAGATGTTAGCACAATACCCATTCCACTTCGAGGTGAAATATCGCGGTATATGGGATTTTATAAAATATTATCCGCTTAATAGGCGGCGCAATAGAGTCTCATCCGCTATACAAGGCGGGAAATCAATCAATTGCAATATATACATATGCCAATATATATATATTGCTATATATAGATATAACCTAAAATATCTAATATCACAATCAAGCAAACAATCAATCAATCAACAAATTTTAAATCTAACTATTTAAAATTTAAATAAACCCTTTTGAGTGAGAAGTTCTCACCTTAGCTTTTATTTTGCAGTCCATTTCCAATTCCGGCTTGATTCCCCTGATTTATACCTTGTATAAATGTTTTACACAATTTATCAATATTCGAATCAATCGAATAAATTAAATTTCATTTGATAATTTTGATTCACCGGTGATTTCATTTTAATAGTTTAAATTAACTGATAGTTTTATTTAAACCAATATTTCTCCTTTAATAAATTTCTTAAGCCCACTTCCCTTTAATAAATTATTCCACTAAATAAATTGAATTTCTAACTAATTTCCTTTTAAAATCTTATCCCCTACTTTTAATTTTAAACTAACTCCTTTAAATTTTAAACAGGTTACTCTTAACAAATTTGTCTAGTTCAAATTAAACTTCAACTAAATTTACTTTAAACCAAAATCTCATTTTCATAAATATTTCAAATATTTTGCTTACATAAATTTCTTCAATATGTTAAAATCCTTTTGTATAAATTTTACTGTTATATATATACATATATATTTATAAATCCTTATAGTTTTTAAAATCTTATATATTTATTAAATTTATTCCTAATTACAAATAAATTAACATACTGTTTCATTTTTTTTATCTAACAATTCCTATTTTTTCATTTTATTTTTTCTGTAAATAGCTACAACTTACTGTGAATGTTTTCTTTCCTTTATATATATTTATCCATTTCATATCAACATTCACATATTAAATCAGAGAAATTAAATCATACCTGCTGCACTAACCCTCCTTCCTCCATCTCTCAGCCTCGACTCTATCACTCGAGTTTTCCCGCAAGTGCGAACGCAACCCACCTTCAACTCGAACAACAGTAGCCCCTTCACTTGCCACTGCCTCACCGCCGCCGCTCCTCGCGAGATGCTCGAAACCGAGCTCCAAGTCGTCGCCTGCTCGCGGCCAAGCCCTAGCCGCCATTGCCTTGTCGCGCGCGCCTTCATACGCACGCGAGTGCCACCGCCGCTCCACCCCCCGAATTTGCCTCTGTTGCCGCCGATGCTCGATCCACTTCTGACCTCGCAACGCCCCTTTGTTTTTTTTTCGAATGAAAGAATTAGGGGAGCGGCCATTGTTTTCAATTTTGAACTGAGGATAGTGGAAAGAGGAACGAATTTGGGTTGGAGGGGAGTGAGACTGGAGACTACGACCATGGTTTTGAATTTCTTTCGTTTTTTTTTTCGGCCATTGATTTCAATTTGAATCTGAGAAATGAGATAGAGGGAAAGAGATTGCGTGATAAAAGAACGAAGGGGAGACAAGGAGGTACGCGATTTTCTTTCTTTGCAGGGAATAGGTCTGCCTACAAAACCTAGGGTGGCTGATGTTGATTTGATCTTGACCTGTTATATTTTTAAATTTAAATTGAATTCGATTCGAATTCTAATGCGTTTAATCACCGTGTGCTCACATAACAACTCCGAAAAATACGAAATTTGAAATCCGGTAATAATTCAATATTACGGACCCAATGGAACTGGTTTCGTCGAATTCCGAGACTGTGCCTCGGAAGGCTATTTTTAAATATCGATTCAAACGATATAAATTCAAAACTGAACAATTCACTTTGAAATTCAATTCTGAAGCTTCTATTATCTTCAGTATTATCAATATGAATTTTCTAAGCCTTTGAAATATTTTAAATCAGCTTAAAATTGAAGATTCAAATTTTTATTCAACTTTCAATAGATTAAATTTTAGAATTTAATCGCCAATTTATTATGAAAATTTGGAATTCAGTTCAAACCATCATTCAAATATTTAAAATTAATTAAATATTTTTAATTTAAATTGTTCAAAATTCTGGGTCGTTACAATGATTAATTAATTGTAATCAATGAAGGTTTAATGTAATTAATCATAGTTTATTAATTCATGGAAGCAAATGAAGGATCATTAATTAATGTGATTTATGATAGTAATTAAAGGTTAATTACTGTATATGGTTAAGAATAATTAATTTGTGAAATTAATTAAGGGCTAATTACTTGAAGGCAATTAAAGAATAATTAATCAAGGAAGATTAATTAAGGAAGATCATTAAGAGATGATTAATTAATTAATTTGTAATTAATTAATGTTGAGAAAGAAGGATTAGGGTAATCCAATTGATTAAAAGTTAATCAAACCTGCTTACGGATGATTGAATGATATTGGATGATTGATATTGGATGTTTGAATAAGGTTGGATGATTTGAGTGTGATATCTCTGATATGTGATATGCTGCTTTGTGAGATGAAATGTTAATATGAATTATCTATTGTGATAATGTGATTCATCTATCTATTATATCATCTTGAATATAAGTTTAAATTGTTTAAACCCTTAAACAACTTGGACATTAAAATGGCGTTTGGATTTCGGTGAGACCGGGATCGGATTCCCATATTTGGATATTTTAAAACCACATCGATCCAAATTAAATGTTTGGTCGTGAATCCAAGTGGAGCTTAGTGAAGACTCGAAGTGTAAGAACTATTCGTCAGTATAACTCTGAGGGTGATTCCGTGATGAGTTTGACGGAGATAATACTTTCAGGTTCGAGATGGTGTTCAGAGTGCAAAGGCTATGGTCGTTGACTCTGAGGGTGATTCCAAAATGAGTGCAACGAGATAGTGCCTTCTTTTTCGTTCGAACCCGGAACGAATTTGTATGGATTGAATGCTTTCAGAACATCGTCAGGTGGACGATGAGCATTCTAAGATAAATGTGTTCTATAAAGGTAATCGTAGCCTCAAACCTCATCAACCGGGAATGGCTAAAACAGGGGAAGTGCAGCAAGGCTAGGTGGGTAGCACCCATTTCAGGGTGAGGTCATCCCTGTCTAGATGTCCTTTTTTATTTCGGCTTAGTTGGTGGTTGGTCGCGCCAACCAAAGGGTGATCTTACTCGGGACTGTCCAGTAAGGGATGGTTCCGGCTTTGTGTTGCAGGGGATTGGGAGTGATCCTCGGTACGGTGATCTAGTCCCCGTACTGTGATGGGTGGTACCCCAGTAGCCCTGACATTGTATGGAATCCAATCTCCAATAAGTGCCGTACGTTTTAGATGTTTCCAACTATGTTGGAACGTGAGATGTAAGCATTCCAGCTATTTCTGTATTTTACTTGAAAACCCTAGACGCTATTATAATATCACTGGATTTCCTATCAAATGTTTTGGTAAGCAGGTAAAAAATTCCATGTTTATGTGTGGGAAGTCTTACGTGATACCTTTTCTATTCAAAGGATTTTCTAAAGTTAAGCAACTTTAAACCGTTTACTCACACCAGACCCCTGTCTGACCCGAGTGTTTATTTTCTGTTTTATTAAACTCTTGAGTACTCATATTATGTATGAGTAGTCGAGAGATTCGGGTTTGCTTGACGAATTCTGGAGGAGATTTGAAGCAGGAGGCTTCAGCGTGTAGATATATTATGGATTCCGCTGTGTTTGTGTGATGTCTGTATCTTGTGATATCTTGAGTTGTATAGTTAGACAGATGCTTATAACTGTCTAATATGAATGTATAAGTTGTGTGCTCTGATGTATATGATACTATGTAATATTTTATGTGATATATTATATTTCATTCGTTCCGCTGTGAGTTATCTGATGTTGTTGTGTTTCTTCTTTCTTATCTTTTCTTCTTCTATCCCTTTCTTTCTTAAATCATGATGCGTTTTTCTGGAGATAGAAAGACGGGTCATGACAGCTGGTATCAGAGCATTAGGTTGAGTATACCTAGGCTCTGGAGTGGTGTCTTTCTTGAGAGAGCGTACTTGTAATTTTTATATATATATATATATATATGTATACCTGGTTTGTTGGGTTATCTGTTCGGATTTTCCAACATAAGCTTTAGAGGTAGATGGAGCAAGTGGTGTGTGTAACACGACTACCGCTAATGGAAGAGGTCCATATGATGAGGTTGGAAGTGTATTTGTCGAGACTATAGACCCAATACCGTCTCGAGTGAACTTTGCAGCCTGGAGTAAGGATTTCTCTGATCTCCGAAGGAAATCTTTTAAAAGATTCGGAGTTCATCTTGGAAGTGTAAGTTTGGATTGCGCTTGGGTGAGCGAATTTTCTAAAAGTTTGGATCTGTCGGAAATGCAATAGCAAGTAATGGTATCTTGATAACTGCGTGATGAGATGCAGTACCCACGGATATTTCCGAAGATGTTTTCTCTTGAAGCAGTTTTAGAAGTGGTTGAGGAGCGGTCTTTTCCTTCTGCAGGAAAGATTCGTCTGTGTAGAAGTTATCTGGATCTTTAGCAAGGAGGTTGGCTGTTTTGGAATATAAGACTAAGGTCTATAAGTTGATTCGCTTCGACATGGTCTCATTGACATTCCTTAAGGAGAGCGAGATGTTGATACTTAGTTTGGGGCCCGAATTTCTTGTGTGTTTGTCTGCCATCTCGAAGGTCTTTTGTGTAGTTTGTTGATTGTTTTGGGGTTCGAGGAGCCTTTAGATTAGATGTCTTTGGTTAGTTGTGGTAGCAGTGCAGCTCGAAGTGTTCGGTGTGCTGACAAGGTCTTTTGGCTATGCAATATCATCAAGGTAGAGTCTGGAAGCAGCAGTGTGGCCCGCTTCTCCTTTAGTTCAGGAATCTTTGTGGTTCTTCTTTCAGCAGTCCGAGCAGATGGTGAAAGTTATCTTGAAGGGTTAACCTTATTTGGAGAAGCTTAAGGCTGTTCTAATTGGTAAAGAGACGACAGTTTCTTTGGAATCCGAACTAGGTAGGATCGCAAAGGTGACTTGCGATTAGTTTGGGAATTTATCTTGGGCAATCTTTTGTTGAGACTAAGGGTTCTCAGGTGGAAGTAGGAGCTACTGATGTAATCAGAAGGTTGTCTGCATCTGGAGTTGAGTTCCATATTGCTTTGGTTCTGTAAGAGATATGGTAGTTAGCCTGGTAGTAGGATGGTTCTTGGCAAAGGAAGAGTTCGTGTAGCAGCTCAGAAATTTTTGGAGTTTTGGATTAGTCAGATCTAGTTTTTGAATTTGATTCTGCTGTAAGGTTGTGTAACCGAGTCAGATGGGTCACTAAGATTTTATGGATTTGGTGAACAAAGTTTCCCGGATATATTGGATAAGTTTGTACACA
The DNA here is from genome assembly GCA_030765085.1 of Allium cepa. Taxonomy (NCBI): domain Eukaryota; kingdom Viridiplantae; phylum Streptophyta; class Magnoliopsida; order Asparagales; family Amaryllidaceae; genus Allium; species Allium cepa. The sequence continues at coordinate 403,300,702 of CM060943.1, read as the reverse complement.
TGTTCATCAACAGTTTTCTCATCTATTTCAGAATCAGAGTTGTGCAGCGGAAGCGAGGTAGCAGCTGTGCGACGAAGGAAGTAAGTTCAATTTGTTATTGCTTGGAAGTAGAGCTTGTGTTCTGGATTTCGACGGATCTTGGAAGACCATTCTGTTGAATATGATCTAGAAATTGGTTTGCTTTGGTCTAGTTGTTTCTGGAAACATCAACATAGGTTGAGCAGATCAAGAAGTTTGGCAGCCCAGGATTCTCTTTTAAGTTATGCAGATATGAGATAAGGAGTTTGGAATTCGAAGTTGGAGACTTCATTGTTGTTAAGATTTCTCGGGTTAAGAGAGCATTAATTGGATAAGATTGGATGACTAGTTCTGAGGCATTTGGAAGTTCTTATCTGTGTTTTTGATAGGATAAGTTCTTTTGTTTATAGGATTGAATTGCCAGTTTGGATAGGTAGGATTCATTGTACTTCACGTATCTCTGAGGGAGTACGTGTATGATTCATTGTTGGTTGTAGAAACTGCAGTTCGATTGAATTTTGAAAGTTGTGCTAGACTTGAGTATAGTCTGATGTTCTGCTCAGCTTGGTCGATCTAGAGATGAGAGGAGCTCCGGATTATGGTGATGTAGTTAGTTTGAGCTTCTGTAGAGCGAGTCTCAGAGTGATTTATACTTGGGAAACTCTAGATAGTTAGTAAGATCTATCCTGATTTGCGTCAGGATAATTAGTTATGTTTTTTTGCTTGATTGGTTGCTATGGTCGTTAGTTACTGGATGTTAGGTATGCTTTGCTGTTTGAAATTGAAATCTTTGCTGGGTTATTAAATTATCTTTGCTTTTAAATTTCGGGGACGAAATTCTTTTAAGGGGGGAGGAATGTGACGATCCGAAATTTTAGGCAATATCAATTTAATAATCTGTATTAATGATATGATAATTTTACTTTATAATTTTAATTTAAATTGGTTAATTTAATCTTTTAAAGGTTAATAAATATTTAATCTGGTAATTTTGATCAATATCTTTTTACAATTTAAAAATTTACAAGAATTATCTTTCAAAATTAATAAAATTTTATTCTATTTATAATATATATATATTTGATGTATATTGTGAATAAGAAGATATTTTGTTTTAAATAAGAGATGTATTTTCAAATTGTAATATATAAGTATATATATGTTATAATTTGATGTTGTTTTTGAAATTTAATATAATCTATTGATATATATATATATATATATATGAATATATTGCAATTTGAAGCTTTGTTTTAAATTCAATATTTTCAAAAGTTAATGTAAGATTAATTCAATTTATTTTCAAAGTATAAGATAATTATTTATTTTTAAATATGATAGTTCAAACAAGATTTAAACAAAGTTTTATTTTTTTTCTTTAAAATGCTTAAAATTAAAATGCTTAAGTTTCAAATGGTTATATAAATATATATATAAAGTTATCAACAAACTTTCTTTTTTCAAAATTATCTCTTAAACAATAAAGATAAATGTTTTAGATTTTAAATTACATGTATAAGAATTTACTTTTATTGTAATTAGTTTTACAATATTTTCTTTAAAAAGTAAATTTATATATACATATTTAAGTATTTATTTATTTAGTAAATTAAGTAAGTAAGCTTATATTAACATTTAAATTTAATGAAAATTTAATTAAAAATACTTAAGTACATGTGTTGATATCTTAAGACACCTATGTAACATATGTAAGACAATTAAGTATTATAGTGACAAATGTAAGTTTTAAATAACAAGTGTCATCATTTTAAAAAAAAAAAAGTTTGAAGAGAAATTTGTTTTCCACTTCCAATTCAAATCTTCTTCTTCTCAATTTCTTTTCTTTTTCTTCCTTCTTTCAAAATTAAAGAGCAAACCAGAAATTACTTTCAAACCTAAAATTTGAAACCAAAAGCAAAAAAAATCAAATCTGAACTCAAATTTTGCAAACCCATAATTCAATTGGAAGATCAACAGCAAGTTTCAACATCTTAAATCAAAAGATTTCAAACATGCAGGGATTTCAACTGCTAGTTCAATAACAACTTCAGATTTCAAAGCCTGGAAAAAAGAAAAGAATTTGAAAAACTGCTCTCTTCCCTTAAAAAAAAAAGTGGTGAGTAAACCTTTTAAAAACAGTTTTAATCATACTGTAGTTGAATTCTTTATGCATGGGATGAATTTGGCTATGCTAATGAATGTTTGTTTTCATGAATACTGTCACGTATGTATGTTGTAGGTAGGGAATGCCTGAGAATAGAAAACATGTATAAGTTCATCTCAGTTCATTTACAAAAGTTTATTTCTTAAGAAAATTCAAAAATCTTCCAATCTAATCTATATTAGATCTTAGCATATGAATGAAAGTTGTGACTTAATGTATGATGGTAATTTTTAAAATGGTTTCTGAAATTTTTAATTCACAAATAATTTTTAAAATGGTAAAACACAGTAAAACACCGTTGCATGTCAAAAATCAATAAACTCAATTTATAATTTGGATTGTATGAATGAATTCGTGGTGGGAAATCACGAATTTTAATACAAATTTCATTGTTTTTAATTCAATAATCTGTTGGGAATTTGGAGATGAATGGTTTCGGCAATTTGACGAATTGTCGAAGATCAATTCAATGTTTGAAGCTGAATTCTTGGTCGAAGCTAGTTGTCTTGATGTTGATGAAGGGAAAAACGATCTTGAATTTTTCCTATGGCCGAGGTGTTTGGATTCGATCGAACTAGGGTTCGGTGGTCCTTTGGGAACGAGGGGTTTTGCAGGGCAATTGTGTTGGCCAGTGAGTATCGGAATGATTCACGAGGCGTGAATATTGTTCGACGAAGTGTGGCGCATCTCCAAGTAGGTCGGCGAGGTCTAACGACGTCGTGATTGTCGGCGTTGGGGGTGTTTTATGGTCGAGATTGCTGCAGTTTTTCGAACAATTGGTCGAATTTCGATTTGAGTTAGGATTTTTGAATCTAGGTTGTAGGAGAGGTTGTCGAGGCCTTGCGTGGTTGGTCGGCGATCAGTTACATGGTCGGAGTGGAGTGGCTTGGTTGCGCACGTACACGCGTGTACGTTGTGTACTGGAAAATACGGAGTTGGGGAAGATGAGTTTCACTCAGTGTGGAGCTCGCGTTTCCCTCGTGCTTGTCTCGAAGTAGAAGGAGCTGGAGTTTGTCTCGGGGCAGGCTCGTGTAGTTGTCGTGCTTGACTCGAGTATTTAGGTTGTTTGTTTTTTTGGGTTAAGTACTGTATAGGATATAAAGTTTGAAAATTTAAAAACTTGTAGTTTGAAATAAATAAAGATCAAGCTTTAAATTATAAACAAGTTTTACAAAAGAAACAAATTTACAAAGTTAAAACTTGTTGTTTTGAAATAAAGTAGATCAAACTTTAAAAAGTACTAATTGAATTAATTTTAAAATTTAAATTGTTAAGATGATTTCTTTAAAAGTAATTTAACTTAATTAAATTTTGAATTTTAATTTAAAGGAGTGTTTTGAATTTAAATATTAAATCAAAGTTTTAAGTAAATTTAAAGTAATGTTTTAAAAACTAAGTTTTCAAGTTATATTGAAAATGAATAAGTTTAAATTTGATGATTAAATTGTTTTAAATTTCAAATTGAATTCTAAATGCTTTATTTTCAAATAAGGTAAATGTTATAATTTTGTAAACCAAATAAAATAATTTGTTTTTAAGTTAATAAGATTTGATTAATTCGAGTAATTAATTTGTGAAGGATAATAAGGTTAATTTATTATTGTTATGAATGTAAGAATACTTAATTAAATATGATTTATTAATAAGTAAAAGAATAATTGAGATAAATGTTTTTCTTCATTAATTTAGGATTTTTAAATATAAGAAGTTAACTAATTATTTAATTAATTTTAAATGATTAATTAATTGTTTGTTTAATTTTAAATAATCACTTAATTATGAATTAATTAAGTGTAATTACTTAATGAAGTAATTAATGGTGAATTTTTGAATGTAATTAAGTAAAGGAAATTACTTATGGAAGTAATTTCTTATGGAAGAAATTGAGTGAAGTGATTAAGGGATAATCACTTGATGATATTAATTTAAGGATTAATTAATATAATTGATTTGAAGTTAATAAATTATGTAGTAATTAATTAATTAAAGAATTAAGTTTATTTAATGATCGGACTGATTACTTGTTAAGGTAATTAATTTAAAGAGTAATCATCTAATGGAAGTAATTAGAAGATAATTTCTTATGAAAGTAATTAAGGGTTAATTACTTAGTTAATTTAGTTAATTAATTAATGTGATTAATTAATTAATGTAATTAATTAAAAATGCGATTAACTAATAAAGTAATTAATTTTGGATTATGAATTGATGTAATTAATTAATTATTACTTAATGAAGTAATTAAAGATTAATTAATTAGAGTAATTAATCAAAAGGATTAATATAATTAATTAAGAAGTTAATTAATTAAGATAAGTAATTACAAGTTGTTAATTACTGTTTATGATTAATTAAGACTAATTAATGAGTTGGTTAATTACAAATTAATTATTTAGTCAATTAAAGGGATTATTAATTAATAAGGATCATTAGTTAATATAATTAATGAAATTAATCGAAGTTGATTAATAAAAGTGATTAATTAAAGTATGATTAATTAATTGTAATCAATGGAGGTTTAATGTAATTAATCATAGTTTATTAATTAATGGAAGCAAATGAAGGATCATTAATTAATGTAATTTATGACAGTAATTAAAGGTTAATTACCGTATATGGTTAAGAATAATTAATTTGTGTAATTAATTAAGGGCTAATTACTTGAAGGTAATTAAAAAATAATTAATCAAGGAAGATTAATTAAGGAAGATCATTAAGAGATGATTAATTAATTAATTTGTTATTAATTAATGTTGAGAAAGAAGGATTAGGATAATCCAATTGATTAAGAGTTAATCAAACCTGCTTATGGATGATTGAATGATACTGGATGATTGATACTGGATGTTTGAATAATGTTGGATGATTTGAGTGTGATATCTCTGATATGTGATATGCTGCTTTGTGAGATGAAATGTTGATATGAATTATCTATTGTGATAATGTGATTCATCTATCTATTATATCATCCTGAGTATAAGTTTAAATTGTTTAAACTCTTAAACAACTTGGACATTAAAATGGCGTTTGGATTTCGGTGAGACCGGCTTTGTATAGCAGGGATTGGGAGTGATCCTTGGTACGGTGATCTAGGCCCCATACTGTGACGGGTGGTACCCCAGTAGCCCTGCCATTGTATGGAATCCAATCTCCGATAAGCGCCGTACTTTTTAGATGTGCCCAACTATGTTGGAACGTGAGATTTAAGCATTCCAGCTATTTCTGTATTTTACTTGAAAACCCTAGACACTATTATAATATCACTGGATTTCCTATCAAATGTTTTGGTTAGCGTAAGGTAAAAACTTTTCCATGTTTATGTGTGGGAAGTCTTACGTGAAACCTTTTCTTTCCAAAGGATTTTCTTAAGTTAAGCAACTTTAAACCGTTTACTCACACCAGACCCCTGTCCGACCCGAGTGCTTATTTTCTGTTTTATGAAACTTTTGGGTACTTATATTATGTATGAGTAGTCGAGGGATTCTGGTTTGCTTGACGAATTCTGAAGGAGATTTGGAGCAGGAGGCTTCAGCGTGTAGATATATTATGGATTCCGTTGTGTTTGTGTGATGTCCGTATCTTGTGATATCTTAAGTTGTATAGTTAGACAGATGTTTATAACTGTCTAATATGTATGTATATGTGACGACCCGAAATTTTCAAACAATTAAAATTAGAATATTTAATTGATTTTGAATATTCAATAGAGTAATTTTAACTTGAGTTACGAATATCACAATTTATTTGATAATTAAATTTTTAAATTAATTAATATGAAGTTCGGTAAAATGTTGAATTGGGAGTTTTAAGCCTATTATAATCATTTGAAGACTTGTAATATTTATATTCATAACACTAAAGATAATGGAAATTTTAAAATTGAATTTAACAGTGATTTGTTCGGTTTTGAAATTTTATCGTTTAAATTGAATTTAAATAACATTCCGAGGCACGGTCTCGAAATTCGATGAAACCAGTTCCATTAGGTCCGTAATATTGAATTATTGTCGGATTTCAAATTTCGTTTTGATCGGAATTATTGTGTGTGTGTACAAAATATAAACGTGATGGAAATTTAATTGATAATAATCCAAGAAAATTTAATTTAAATTTTTTAAGCTTCTAGTATACGCCAACGTTTGCCCTTATCTTCTCGTTTACGCCTTTGTCCTTCTAACGTGAATCAAACCCTTGTCCGTTTGAACGAAGCCCTTCTTCTTAAAAAAAAGGATAAATGGCAAACGAACGAATTAATCCCAAATCGAAAAAAAAATGACCGCATCGTATAAACAAATCAAATTATCGGCCGAAGCCTCGTTTCCATTCAAGCCCTCCAGTTCGTCGTCGACTTCGCAATAATGGGGGAAGTTCGTGCTCGGGATCCAGAACACGGCTTCGTTGCATTCAATATAGGGAGGCGCGGCGTCTCTGATGCGTTCGATCGAAGGGGAGGCCACGATGTTCGTGGGTTCGGTGACTGGTGGCGGTCGCGACCGGGAAGGACGAGTGCTTGGGTCGCGATTTTTAGGGCAAGGGATCGATCGAGGAAGGCTCGGCAGCGAGCGACGTCACGATAATGGAAGCTTGTTTGAGTTGCGACGACTGATGGGATTGATGGTGAGGTCGATTTGGATTTTGGGAAGAGCGGCAACGTGTTCTGGTATTCAAGTCGAGAGCAAGGGTTCGTTCGAAGTTTGGCCAGTAAGGTATTCACGATTCTTTCCTTTTTGATAAAATTTTATTTAACAAACATTAACAGTAAGGTACAGTTCTACCCTAATTTGATTTAATTTAACATGTGTGTGTATATATATAGGCACGCTGTAACTTACTGGTCATCCTAAATAAATATATTTGTAACTACTTTTATAGATTTAACGGTACATTAAACTATTTTAATTACAGACTGAATGAAGATATATTGGACCAGTAATTTATTTAAAATTGGTTAATTAAAATTTTATTTAGTGGTAAAGATAGGTTACTTGATTATTTCAAATTTTTATAAAAGCCATTCTGTTTTGAAAATAATATAAGTAGAAAATGGGAATTTTAAAATATTTGGAAGTTTATATAACAGTGTATATATAAGTATATGTAGTTTCAAAATATATATTCATTTGCCCATTCTAATTTATTGTTTAATTTTAAAATGATGTATTATGGTGATTAACTCAACTAATAAAAGCTTATTTAATTTTTCAATTGTCAAGACTAATTATTAAAGGAAAATTTGTTTAAAATAAATTGTTAATTTATTTAATGGTAACTAATTGTTCGATCAATGAAAATATTAATAAATCATATAAATGCTCACAAGGTCGAAAATAATGAAGAACAAGCTGGTTTGGATTGGATCGCAAACAAAGAGAAATGTGAGTTAATCTCACTCAGTTTAAATTTAAATTTAAATGATTGAATTTAAATAATTGATTGAATGGTTGAATTGAGTGATGTGATATAGTATAGTATCATTTGAAATTGGCATATTATGTGATGCTAACGTCTGTGGATGCAGGGAAAATAGGTTGGAGGGATCCAACTGGACACCTCAACTTTATTTAATTATTTAATATTCTCTATTCTGAGTATTTGATATCCTGTAATGAATTATGTTGAAATATTGAATGCTATGGCTTGATTGTTATAATCGGGCAATAATGAATTACCAAGTATATATATAATTTGAGTTTGGGAATGAAAATAAAAGAAGTGAAATTGTAGGTAAAATAATTATGGAAACTTGAATAAATTTAAAAATGAATTGTAAAAGAAATAAAGTAACTTTAAGATTTTAAATAAATAAATCTTGAGTACAGAAAGGAAATTTGAATAAACAGAAAGTTAATGAATTTTAAACTTCAGTGTTATTAATTAATGGAACAAAGCTTTTATTTTAAATTTAAGTTTTAAATTATTGAAAGAATAAAGAAGAAATTGGAAAAAGATGAAATTCGTATATTTCAGTTAAAAGATTTAAAATCAAAGGGAAATAATAATAGTAATAAAGTCCATAATTAATGAATTTTAAAATGAATTAAGAAAGTAAAGATATTTATTTCAAATGAAATAAATTGGAAATCAATTTGGAAAATTGATTTAAGTGATTGAAGTTGGAATTCTCCCTAGATAACCAAGTACGTTTTCAAAGTATTTTTTTAAATATAAATATAAGTTATTAATTTTAAAATTGTTTCAAAGGTATGTTTTGAAAAAAAAAATGATTTATTTCTAATATTTAAAGTCTAAAGTAAGTAATTCCTTTCAATTTATTATAGCAGTAATTATTTAAAAAGTGATTTGGTGTTTTGTTTTGTAAAAGTGAAAATCTAGTTTTATATTTTATTAAGTAACTTTATTTTCAAATTTTCATATAGTATGTATTTTTAATAAATTGTTGATGTAGTTTTATCTTAAATGTTTTAAAGTATATTTCAAAGTAAGGTGTTTTAAATTATTTTCGAAATCTAGTTTTGTGCTTGGTGATTTCAGAGGAGATAGAAAATATTTGGAAAAGTTTATTCTAAAAAGAAAGATGGTTTTAAAACTGTTTTCAAGGTGTTGAAAATCGAAATATATCTTGTAAAGATATTTTGAGGATAAATAAATAATTTGGGAAAAATTATTTATTGATTGATGTATGTTGTGAATATTAATTGATAGTTAAACAACCGACTATCAATATTGGACAAATACGTTGATCGTTTCGAAGAGACCGGGATCGAGATTAATTTCTCGAAAACTACTTCGATCCGGTTTGTACGTTTCGTGAAAACGATTTTGGATTCGAAGATGGAGCAGTGAAGTGCAAGGGCTAGTCGCTACTAATCCTGAGGATATTTCCAAAATGGATGTAGTAGGAATAGTGCCTTCGGTTCCGTTCGAACCCGGGACGGACTTGTATGGATGAATGCTTGTGAAACATCGTCAGGTGGACGATGGGCATTCTAAGGGATATGTTCTATAAAAGGTAACGCTTAGCCTCAAGCCTCATCAAATGGGAATGACTGAAAATCAGGGGTTATGCGGCAAGGCTAGGTGGGTAGCACCCAAGCAGGATGAGGTCATCCCAGTCTGGATGTCCCTTTTTATTTTTCGGCTTAGTGGGCGGTTGCTGATCCCAACCGCGGGGTGATCTCACTCGGTACTATCCAGTAAGGGGTAGTCCCGGCCTTGTGTTGCAGGGGAGCGGGCGTACTCCTCGGTACGGTGATCTAGGCCCCGTACTGTGACAGGTGGTACCACAGTGCCTAGTCATTAGTTGGAAATCCATTCTTCCTACGAGCCTTGTACGAGTTTTGTTTGTATTACCCACTCTGTGGCTAGTAGCTGGAATTTAATAATGTAACAATTTCGGCTATTTTATAAGTATTTGTATGTAGACCCTATTATAATATCAGAGGATTTCTATAAAAATTGTTTTAGCTATCGTAAGGTAAAAACTCAACATGTTTATTTGTGGCGTGGTCTTACGAGATGCTTTTGTTTTCAAAGGATTTTTGAAACTTTAATAATCAATTGAGTGTAATTTTCTCACGCTGGTATTCCAGACTGACTCGGGTGTTATTTAACTGTAATGCTCGGGTCGGACCGAGTATTATAGAATACAGGATATGATGTTGTGGAGCTCAGGAGACGAGCTGGATGACGATACGTACTACCGTACTTGTTTATATATATTTGCTGCTGTATTGAGTTGCTGTGTATCCATTTGTATGTTGTTGTTGAACTGTGACTGATGTACTCTGATGATGATGTAATCTATAAACAGAGATATTTGATTTTGAGTAAAGATTATTTATTATCTATTATATTTTATTCCGCTGCGATGGTTAGATTCTGTTGTTGTTTTCTATTTTCTTCTTCTACCTCTTATTCTTTAACCCAAATGGTTCGTATTTCTGTACAACTTGAGTTGATTTAGGTAGTTTAGTGTTGACTTAAGGGGTACGGATTTGCGGGCTGTTACACTTGGTATCAGAGCATAGGTTGGTGATAACCTTGGCTCTGGTGGGAATTACTCATTTAAATTAGAGTCTGTTGTACTCTATAATGAGTTTGAGCGTATTAATAGATATGAGCGCGTATTTGTTAGTGAATATAAATTGTTTTAATATCGCGTTGATTGATTTATTGAGTGGCATATGAACCTTCGTTGACACAGTCTGCGCAACTGTATCGAAGCGGTTTCTAAACACTTGAATAGAACAATTGACACGGTACTGTTTTAAGTGCGGGTAAATGAAATAATTTTACCCAAAATATATTTTGATATAAAGAAAAGTTTTTGAAAACTATTTAGCTAATATATGGTTGCTTGGATGTTAGAAATGATGATATTAAAGTATTATCATTGTTAAGTGAAAAATTTAACTAGAAATTATAAATATAATCAAAGATTGAGAAGATAAATTTAATTATAAAATGAAATTTATAAATATGAATTATAAATGTAAATTATAAATTGAAATATAATCAAATGGAAATTTGTATAAGCATAAACTATACAAATGCATTATAGTTAAATTTTGAATTAAAATAGAATTTGAAACTTCAAAAAAACCCAGGAGATTTTGGAAGTATTTTGAAGATAAATAGTAGCATTGTTGTTTTTGGGGGTATTTCTGAAAGGAAATTGTTTCAAATAAATTTTGGAAAGGGATATAGCATTAAATTCACTTCAATCGCTGGAAAATAACTTCGGTGATGACTGCAGCATCATCGATGTTCATTTTCGAGTTTCTAAGTGACAGATTGTTGTCAAATTGATTGTTCAAGAGAACCTGTTTATTTTTGAAATTTCAAAGGAAATTTGTTGGGAATAAAACTAGGATGGGTTTAACTTTTGTGAAATGTGATTTAAGATTTCAAAATAATTTGAAACCAAAGTCGGGTATTTAAAAATCCTGAGAAGATAGGTTGTAAGCTTATAAATTGAGATGATTTTTAAATCAGAAAAGGATTATAAGCTTTGAATGTTGGAATGCAAATTTAAAGAGAAAAGTTAAAAATGAAATAAGCTTGGATTGGAGAATAAAATTTAACCGGATTGAAATAAATCGAATAAGCTGAAAATAATATCCAGTTTTATTCGAATCAAGTTGAAATCGAATTGAGTTAAATAAATTTGAGTTAAAGTAAAATTGAATTGGGATGAGAATTCAATTGAATTAATGAATGGAATTAAATTCTTACCTGAACAAATGGAAAATAAATTGAATAAGGATTGGAATTGAAATAAATAAATAGGAAATACGTGTAAAAGAATTATAAAGCATGAAACAAAATATGCTTGGGATATAAATAAGCATAAGCCTTGAGTTCAAAATAAAAATGAATATATTCAAGTCTAGAATGAATGGAATTGTGTAAATAATAAGTTGTGATTTATAAAATTGAAAATGGAATACAAATCCAAAATAAATATTGTTGGATGAATTGAAAAATAAAATAAAAATCAAAACTTGAATTATAAAATAAATTTGAACTTAAGAAAATTTAAATGAAGAGATGTTGAGATTAAAATCAAGTTTTGGATTATAAGTTGGGGAAAGACTATTTAGATAATAATTAGATAATGAAATATGTAATGAGAACCCAATGCAGTTAAATAAAAAGCTGAATTGTGATATAATAATGAAGTTTGGAAAATAAAACTCAAGTTATAAGTTGAATTCGACTTGAGTTGTCAATAAGTGAATGTAACTGAATTGTGAGTTCATAAAAGTGAATGGTAAATTGAAAATGGTATGGTTTGCAAATAAAATCCAAATACGTAGAAATAAATTGAAATGACCTTGTAATTTATTTAAGTGAACTGATAATGAATCGAACTTGGAAATTTGAAATTTATAATAACTAATCAAATAAATTTGTAGTTTGAAAGGAGATTGGATTGAAATAGAATCAAGTTAAATTGAAAAGAGAACTTTGTTTGCAAAATGAGAATGAGCTTAAGTATAAAATTTGAATAAATTGAAGTAAAATTGACTTAAGCTAAATGAATGAAGGAGGGTTGAATTGAATTCAACTTAAACAAAGTTTAATAATATTGGATTGGTTTTAAATCAAGTGAAAATAAATTTTTAATCGAAATGAAATTCAATGAGTTATAAGTAATGTTAATGGAATGAAATTCTAGAATAAATAATTGTAAACCATCTAAAATTATTAAGGAATTGAAATATCTTGAGACAATAAGAAATAGAATATTTCAAGTTTAATAGAATGGATTTAAATGAATGTGGATAAGAAATAAAGTATAAATGAGTGGACTGTGAATAAAATTTAATTGGTAATGAAGATGAACCTAAATTGTTAATGGTTTTGAATAAACTAGTTTGGTTAATAAAATGAAATGCAAGTGAATGGATTCAAATCTGAAATGCAATGAAAATGAGAATATATGGATTGTGAATAAATTGAAAATGGAATAGAATTTAGTATAAATTGAGTTGAAATCAATTTAAATTGGTTATAAAACATAAAGACTTATTTATTCACATAGATCTCGTCAAATTACATAGAATAAATTGTCATTTGATGTAAATGGAAGCAATTAAACATTCTATGAATTGATAGGAGTAAAATAAAATTGACTTTGAGAGCAATTGAATAAAATATGAGTTCAGATTGCTTAATAATAAATTAAATGTAAGTTTGTGAGTTCAAGGTCTACAAATTCAATTGCCGAAATGTCTTTTTGATTAGTTTATGTAAAGTGCAACTTATTTGATATCCTTAAATGTTAACGATGGCCAAATGCACTTTTGTAAAGAGTCAATTATGATATTTTAATAAGGGTTTCCATCTGAATGGTTCAACCATTTAGAAAGAAAAATGAATGTATGAAAGTGGATGTTACTTAAGGCACAAATAGGATTTGGAGAGTATATGGTTGTTAGTGCAGAATTTCGTCCACACCAATATCCCAAGGTCAAAGGTATATCTTCGACAATTAGTTGAGTTAAAGGTCATAGGTATAAGGTTTCCAAGCCAGATGTAATTAAGTCGGGAGTTACGGAAGGTTGAACTATAGAGTTGTGATGGTAAGCGAGAAGAAGAAAAGTGCAGAAAGTAAACGACACCGAGACTTTTATAGTGGTTTGGACTGAAAGTCCCTACGTTCACTGTCCTTTCTTTGTTTAGTTACTCTTATATAGCCGAGAGGCTTATTACATTGAATCAAGGTGTTTCGCCATTAATGAGTTTCTAAATACAGCTCTAATATAAAAAAGTACAATATAGTTTTTTCTTTGAATAAGAGAAGATCCCTTATGCCTTTGAATTGCCGCCTATTTATAGTCAGTATGCCATAACGCCATTGTGGGAAGCCTTTTTGATGGATTGATGACAACGGCTTGCTACGTGCAGCTTAGATTTGAATGCTTGCTATCATCTGATTGAAAGTACATTGACGCAGATTGCTGATGTGGACTTTTATATATAGCTTCTTTGATTCCTTTCGTTTATCTTGACTATTGATCTCAATCTGGAGGTATCTAAACCGTTGAGTGTTGATACTTGTTGACATGTCTTTGCTAGTTGCTGCTCTCGGCTAAGCTTGTTATCCTAGTTGATCAATGATCTTGACCTTAATTTCTTCTTATACATGTTCTCGGAATACATGCTCTCAAATGATGAGCCCCCTACTTAAGCTCTCAATGGAAACCAATCAATGGGTTTCAAATTACAAGCCAAGGAGCTTCCTTCTCGAATATTCATAATTTGTGCTTAGCATAAATCATGGTGCAACACATGTCCCCCAAAGTTCACCTTATACAGTTGGTATGAGGTGAACTTTGGAAAGAATGGTGTCATATTAGGCATAGTATTTGGCTTGTTTATTCGGTTCCCTATGTAAAGTTGATCCCGAGCCTTTGTGTGAAGTAGTTATCTTGAGAACTCTCTAAAGTATCACTATACCAAGACAACTTGTGAAGATTTGACCTCATTTCGAAAACAATTTGAAATCTAATCTTTTCTAGAGGTTTTGAAATAATTTGAAAGATAACCTCATCTAGAGGATTTAGAACATAATTTAAAAAATATCATTGTCTAGAGGATTCAAATAATAATTTGAAATGAGTGCCTAGAGACGAAGGCTTAGCTGGTTGCTTTGGTCAAGTGACGAGTAGGTTAACGGTTTTGAAAACTGAAGGGTGAAATCTTAATTTGAACTCTGAGGTCAAAAAGACTTTAAAAATCAAGTTATCTAGACTAGGAGATAAGTAAAATTTCTTGAATGCTAACTTTTGAAAATCACACTTTCCACCTGAATTCATCTGGACTAAGTGGTAAGTGAAATGTTTTGGTGCTGGAAGGGGAAATCTATCTTGAGACCATATGGTCAAAACTTTTGGAAATTGTGCTTGTCACTTGAAGTCATGTGGACTAAGTGGTAAGTGAAGCTATATTGGTGTCGGAAGGCAAGACTATCTTGAGACCATGGAAATTGTGATTATCACTCGAAGTCATCTGGACTAAGCGGTAAGCAAAATAGTTTTGGTGCTAGAAGGCAAAATCTATCTTGAGACCTTGAGGTCAAAAATTTTGAAAATTGTGCTTATCACTTAAAGTCATTTGGACTTAGTGGTAAGTAAAACTGTTTTGGCGCCAAAAGGTGAAATCTAACTTGAGATTGCGAGGTCAAAACTTTTGAAAACTATGCTTGTCACTTTAAGTTATCTAGATCAAGTGTTAAGCAAAACTACTTTGGTGCTGGAAGGCAAAATCTATCTTGAGATCGCAAGGTCAAAATTTTTGGAAATTGTGCTTGTCGCTTGAAGTCATCTGGACTGAGTGATAAGCGAAACCATTTTGGTGCCGGAAGGAAAATTATAACTTGAGACCGTGAGGTCAAAACTTTTGAAAACTATGCTTATCACTTGAAGCCGTCTAGGTTAAGTCGTAGGCGATCTTGCTTTGGTGCCGAGAGGAAAAATCTATCTAGAGATCATGGGATCAAAACTTTTGAAAATTGTGCTTATCACTTGAAGCCATCTAAACTAAGTGGTAAACGAACTTGTTCAGGTGCCGAGAGGCAAAATCTAACTTGAGATCATAAGGTTAAAACATTTGAAAATTATGCTTGCCACTTGAAGCCATCTAGACTAAGTGGTAAGAAAACTTATTTTGGTGCCAAGAGGCAAAAACTATCTTGAGACCATGAGGTCGTAACTTTTGGAAATTATGATTGTCGCTTGAAGACATCTAGGCTAAACGATAAGCGAACTTGTTATGTTGCCGAAAGGCAAAATCTAACATGAGACTGCATGGTCAAATTTTTTTTGAAAACTATGCTTGTCACTTAAAGCCACTAAGCGGTAAGTAAACTTGTTATGGTGCCGAAATGCAAAATCTATCTTGAGAACATGAGGTCCAAACTTTTGAAAATTATGCTTGTCACTTGAAGCCATCTAGGCTAAGTGGTAAGAGAACTTATTGTGGTGCCAAGAGGTAAAATCTAACTTAAGACTGTGAGTTTAAAACTTTTGAAAACTATGAGTGTCACTTGAAGCCATCTAGGCTAAGGGGTAAGCGAAATTATTACGGTGCGGAATGGCAAAATCTAACTTGAGATCATCAGGTCAAAACTTTGTTTATAGTATGAATTCGTAAGTGACCATTCGGGACTAGTCCTTTAAAGAGACGAGTTCTAATTTTGCATTTAATGCGAGTCCAGAAGCTGGCAGTTGATTGATTATCTCTAAAAGCATTTCTCTTTTTCTTTACAGTGATGACTTGGCATCAAATGAGGACCCTTTGATTTTCTTCTTATGTACAACTGTTAAACTAAATCCACGTGGAAAGCTTTTCTCTTCTCAATCTTTGACATTCCTTTAACATAAACACTCTTCCCCCTTTTCTCTCTTCTTTTCACTTGTACGAATTATGAAACCACCATTGCTATTTTTATCTTTCTTTGGTTCCTCTTTCGACAGCTACCCTATTTTCTTAGACTTGAAATGGATGATCCTATTAAGACTCGACAAGAACTCGATGAGGTTTTGTCTTGGTATGGGATCAGAGGAGTCAACATGCTCACTCCTTGGTCTATGATGCGTTATAGCGATCCCCCAAAAGGGTATTTTGTGAGGTCTATAGAGCATTTAGAATGGAAAATTTTCATGCCTCTAGCGTCCTTATTTGTTGATGTTTTATAATTTTATCACATTAATTCCTTCTAACTCTTGGCTGCCTCCTACACAACTTTATTTTCCATGGTGCTCTTATATTCGAAAAGAGGCTATTGGGATATACCTATTATCGAGATCAATTACATGTTCAACTTGTTAGAGTCCAAACCTATTAAGGAATTTCCTATGTATTTTCTCAAATTTCTAAGGCCGTCTCTTCTTCAGGATCCATTCGGCAAGATAACGCCACGTCAGTGGTTCCTTGTCAAGGCCTTTTCTATTTGAATCGTCGCCTCCTTTAATAATGCTGGTATGTCTTTGGACACTTTTTCCCTTTAGTCTTATTTGTATTCTAAGTTGTCTTCTTATTTTGTTAAATAGTGAGACCTGAGAAGAGTAATGTTCCGATGATTTTTAATCACTTTAAAGATAGGTACAAAGAAGGTATGAAAATTCCATCTTCGCAGCGATGCCGACACTTAGTTCTTATCAAAAGCGAACCGAAAGCCACAGGTATGATATCTCCTGCTAAATTCGTTGGACTTAAACCTTCCAGGAAGTATGAGAAAACTTCTACTTTAGTTATTAACAGCGGAGAATAAGCCGAATCTAGTCCAGAGGAAAACGAAACTGAAGATATGCCTGTCGATGGATACTTTATGATGCGAATAGTGTCATATCTGCATCCATATCCGCATTTGAAATCTTTTTTGGATATCGGATATCCGCATCCACGGATACAGACGAATATCGGATAATTATCCTATCCGCTAAAGACTGGGAAATATAGATAAAAAATTCTATAGTTTAACATAAAAAAATTTCAATCCCACTAATTATATAAGTGTTAAAAATAAACAAATATAATGATAATAAATAGTTTTAAGCAGTTAATATGCATTTAGTACTTATAATATAAACTTCCAAATTAATAAAACCATAATAAATATTTTTCACTGTAACAAAATACATAAAATTTAAACTATAATCTTGAAAAATACCAAATGGATAATTTTCGGATGCGGATATCTTCATATCTGCATCCGCATCCGTTTTTTTCGATATAATATATTTATCTGCTTTTCGGATGCGGATGCGGACGGGTTTCGAATTTTTTGTACATCCATTGACAACCCTGACTGAAGGTTTCACCCTTAATTCTTTGAAGTAATATATTTCTTTTTCCTATACAACTTAGCCTTGATTTTAATTTTAGTCATACACTTTTTGCTTGTTGCAGTGACTGTGATTCCTTCTCCTAAGAAGACCGACCCCTTGGGTAAGGGGAAAGAGACCAAGAAGAGGTCTACGCTGATGCATTCTGATAAGAGTACTCTTGGCTTGAAGAAGCAAAAGATTACCGGATTCTCTAAAGCCAAGATTACCAAGGGGAAAGCTTGGATTTGCTTGCTGAGAAGAAAAAGCAAGCAATGGAAATAGCTAGAACTGCTTTTGAAGGTGACCTTTTCGGTGCCATTATCGAAACAGGTGTTAAACCTCCAACTTCTGCCTTAGGAATCCAAAAGGCAATTGAGCATAGCCCCCGGGAAAGCATCAAGTGTATTTTCACATGTAATTTTATAATTACAACATATGTTCTTACCTTGTTGCCTTTTTTTCGACTGTGGTAGAAATCTCCACTCTTCAACATGGGTGATTGAAAAAGGAGGAGACGGTAGCTGTAACGACCCTAATTCTGACTAACATTATTTAGGACAATTAATTTAATAAATTAAATGAATTAATGTAAATGGTTAAGGGATAAAGATTTGTATAATTATAGGGTAGCCGTGCCTAAATAATCTACAAGCCAAAGAGAAATAAAATGAAATAAGTAAAAGGAATAAGATAAGGGAAAAATAGGAATAAACTAAGTCCTTATACCCTAACCCTCATTCCATTTTCATTTACAACAAAACTAAACCTAAGCTTGGTCGGCCACCATTAGAAAAAGCTAAAGGGAAGATAAGCAAGAATTAAAGAAGGAAGCTTAATCAAATCAATTCAAGAGCAATTCTCAAACTCCTTAACAACAAGCTAAGGTGAATAATAGATTGCATCTCATTTTTATGGTTGTCGATTTCTAGATAAGATCCGAATTTATTTTGCAAAGTGAAATGCCATATTTTGATTGTTTAAATGAATATATATATATATATATATATGTATATATATATATATATATATACATACATACATACATACATATATACATATACATATATATGTGTGTGTGTGTTTGTTGATGATTTATGTTGTTTCATATAGATTTTATGATAAGATTTGATTTGAAAAACCTATTAAATGACGCTCAAACCAATGTGTTTGTCTATTTTTGGGTTAACAGTAACAGTGTAGAATTTTGATGTGATTTTAAGTTGGAGTATACTATTCTAGTTAAACTTGATAATATATTTGAAATTAACTCTAGGTTACATATGGGCTTGTCGCACAAGAATTTTGTTTAGGTATGTAATAAATTGGATTTAACTTTGAACTATTTTTAGAGGTAAATCTTCCATCGATAACCGATGATAACTAACATGGAATGGCTTTTACATTGTCCACGGATATATAGTGGTATTAGTCTGACAATGAGAATTATTATTAGTCTGACATTAACTGCAGAAATATATTAGCAGATATGAACTTTCAATAACTTTAAGATTGATTAACTACATTTCTGAGACATAAATAAATTTTAGGAAAATATCATCCGATCTTTAAAGAAATCAACATAAAGACATGACAGATACTAGCAACACTTATTAAAAAAAATTGATTTTTTTTCGAAAAAAAATACTCTATGTTGGGGAATCGGTAGTATTCCAGATGTTCTAGTCATATAATATATCAAAAAAAAGCTGACTTGAAATTGATTTCCAGTATCATAGAGGAGTATCCGGTTGAAAAAAAACTGGGCAGAAACCCAAAAATTGTGATATAAAACAGCCCGAAAACAAAAAATATTATATAGCACATAGACTACCTTAATATAAATTAGTTTGGTATCTTTTTAAGATTTCCATATATGCATGTCATCTATCATATTTTAGGAACAACTCAGAGGCTGATGACTGTAGATAATGAAACATACTTTTGAATGAATATTTTTCCATGATATATTGTTATGGTATTAAGAGTCAAATCAATGAAAAAATATTTATTAAATTGGTTGACAAGAGGACTCATGCTAGTGTTCCTGGGTATAATGGTCCGGCCACATGTATAGTAACATAACTCGTAGAAATAATGTTAATACTTACAGTTAATGGCAGGTTCTAGGCGAGCAAGAAGGTCCTCTCCTCATAAATCCCCAAATTATTGCTCTACTTATATTTTGTAAACATCCAGCTGGTATATAGTATATACACGGTACACTTTTCCAGCCTAGTTATAATTACATATCATACAAGTTTTAGTGAGTCCCAAATGAAATTGGCTTTACTTACATGTGTGTGCTCATAACCTGAGATAAATCTTCTTATTTATGTACGTTATGTTTTCCTACCACATCAATCTATAGATATGTGTCCCTTAAACTGAGGATTAATAGCTAAATAAACAAATATTTTAAACTATATGGCTGCGCACACGAAAAATTCTTACTTTACTTGGATTTCCTTACGTACATCTATAACTAGTTAAGTTATCCCAATGTACACTCTTTCTAGTGTATGATGGTTAGTGATATACACAAACGTGGCTACACTATCATATATGGTGAAGGGTACGTGTACATTCATATGAGCAACTAACATATAAATGTGGCTATTATCATATATAATTCGGTAACTTCCTGACTTATAACTAGGCAACTAATTACCAAGATATTTATGCTTTTCTAATACAAATTTCTCTTGTTATTTTGTTACGGTCTAAGTCAACTTCAGACCTTTTAATGATTGTACTGATACATGAAATGAAAAGAAGGAACTCTGGATAAGGTTATAATTTATTTATTTTAGTGAAGTTTAAGAGGAAAAAAATAGAAAGTAGTAAACTATCCATATGATGCAGGTTGCTTATTTTCTTTTTTTAGGAAAACATTTCCTTTTCATGCAATATATACATCATAAATCAAAAAACTTAACATGGATGGTCAAAGTGTAAGAACTGAAGACGCAATCTTTGTTGCTAAATACCGAATGACTTTGAAATTAGTGTGAAAAGGAGTTTCTTTCATAGATGCTAAGGTGGTAACGGTGGTAACTTTACAAAGGTATAGTTATAATTGCCCACAAATCCCAAAAGTAGTGAAAGCACCAGTGTTTGCGCACAAATCTTTAATATCTAGTCACATATCTCAGGTCTAGATTAAGTGGAGAATAAATCGAACAAATAGCAAATGTAAAAAGAGCAAGGAAATAAAGAACACAAGAGTTTATAGTGGTTTGGCAATTTAGCCTATGTCCACTTTGAGTCAATCTTTTTTATTCCTTTCTTATTGTAGTTATGATTACAAGCCTTTAGAATCATTCACAAAAATGGCAGAGTTTCCATGTAAAAAAGAGGATCCCATTTTAGTTGTCATAAGACCGATATTTATAGGTGTAGGCTGTAAATATATCGCACATATCTCGGAAGACTCCTTCTATCACGTGGATGGTCCCACATGATCGATCCCCTGAAATTTTGACTCGATTTATGATCGATACGTACCAAATTCATATCGATCCAAAACTGCTCTTTTTGTGTTGAGATCGATCATGAATATTCTTGAGGTTGTACGCAAGCCCTATGAAAATTTGGTGGCATTTGGAATTGTATAATGAGAATTATGATCAATACAAGTTTATGATTGCAAGCAGGTCGACGAACTCGTATCGATACAAATACAGTTCGTATCGATCCTAGTTTTCGTATCGATTGTTCTTGGATCGATGATGTGGAGCGGCAATCGCATGTCATGCTCACTGACCATTTTTTTGCCTTGACCTTCTTTGTATCCATCAGTCGCTAAGCCTTTCGTATCTATCAATCAATTCGTATCGATCTATGATTGATCGATACAAAATGCCGTTCCAAACTCCTTCAAATGTCGCTTCGTGTCCATGCTCTATTCCCACTCTTGCATCGATCCGAATATCTTGTTGAAGTCATATGACTTCGTATCCATCTAGGGTCCCATCTTTCGTGTCGATCCAAACCATATTCAAGTCCATGATGTTTGTATCAATCCTGACTGCCTCCTTCGTATCGATCTATAAGGGATCGATACGGAATGTCCATCTGAGTCCTTGAAACTGTTGTTCCATTCTTCGTTTCGATCACTGTCCTGATCGATACAAAGCATTTCGCCTTACTTCTGCCGTGTCTAACCAAATCGATGCACATTGCATCAATACGAAAGCCATCGATCCCACGCACCCATCTGCTCCCCATATCGATCCGAATTCCCTTTCTTCGTATCGATTTCTGTGGATACGAACGTCATCCATCTTGATCGATACGAATGGATCGGTACGAAATAGTTCTCATGAGCTTTGATCCATGCATAACTTGAGCATACGAACTCCGTTTAACTTGAAATTCGAAACATAGTGTAACATCCCGTCTTTTCGCATGTTTTAAATCGACGATAAACCACACATGTCCGATTCAAACCATACGTAAGGGCGGATTGTTATGGGGTAAATAAGAAAAACAGAGAAGAGAAAAACTAAACAGAATCTCACAGCGGAAGAATAAAATATAATAATCAAATATACAGTTCATGAAGCTGTTTTACAAAAAAGCATTTGATTATATTTATATAACACATATCAGAGTTACACATACCAATAACAATGCAGAGGAATTAAATGGTGTAGTTGAATAATATACTAGATAATAGTAATACAAATCTTCGTCTTCGTCCTCCAGAGTTAAATCTTCAAATCCTAAAACGCTCGGACTGACCCGAGCGAATTTGAAAAGACAAAAACACTCGAGTCAGAACTAAAAGATCTTATGTGAGTTAAATTAATAGAAATAAATATGAGTACAGTAACTCAAGAGATGCTCGGGGTTTACATCTCCTAAGGATCCGTTAAACTATTTACTATGTAGTATATTGCGCTATTACAATAGTGTCTAATTGTAAAATAAACTTACTTTTTAATAGCGTTAAGGGGTTACCCATATAGCCCTTAACACAAATAATGCCAATAGTCTATACAGTACCGTAATACCTCCTGATCGGGAGGCTACGAGAGAATACTCCATAGGTACGACACAAATAGGAACTCGTAGTAAAGGCTCGGTATGGTAGGTGACACGGCACAACTAGGCAATGCCAGGGTAGATATACCAATTGCTATCCGGGCTGATGGAAACACGTAGCCGCAGCTACCGCCCACCTCGAAACAAACTCCTCCAAAAATCAAAGTAAAAGTGGCCACTGAATCAATCCAAAGTCAAAGTATAATATCGAAGAGGAGTGTCCGATCAGAGGAATGACCTCATTGGCCCGAGAATCGCTCCTGTTTTAGCCACCTTATGCCAACTCACGGGAGTCGGGTCCACGTATTTACCTTGCAGGAAACGCCTCCACCAACCTACTTCATTCTGGAATCTCCACCGCGTACATGATTGTTAAAGTGGTTTTCGGAGTTAGCAGAGAGTATGACAACTTCCGATCCCGGTCTCTTCAACAACCAAACGTTATTATAACACCGCAGTCCTTTAAAATAATTTATACTTTTAAAACCAGAATATAATATTCATTTCAAAACCATATAAATATGATATCATTTCCTTTTAAAACCCAAAACAATATAATATCATCTTTACTTTCCAATATATTCTTTCCAAAAATCATAGTGGTTTCAAAGTAAAATATTTAGAAATTAAAACTCTTGAATATAATATTTCCAAATTTTACGACTTTGAAAGCCATAACTTTGAAACAAATTTCATCTCTCAAATGGTTAAATATTAAATTACTTTTATAAAACAAAATAGCTTCTTTACATTTCACAAATCAATTCCAAATATCGATTTAAACTTCCAAATACCATTTTAAATTTTTACGTTTCAAAGCTTTAAATATTACACCATTTCAAAAACAACCTCATTTGACCATCCCATATATATCAAATTCAATTACTTATTATTTAGACTTGAAATGTTTACTTAATGAATTCAATATACTTTAAGTAAAACTTATAACTTCACATAATTGGACAATCTTTCAATTTATTAAACTTGATATATTCATTTAAATCAACCTGATATTCATTCAAATCACTTTACACAAAAATCAAGTTACAAAAATCATATCCTTTAAAAATTCTAACTTTTCATTTAGTTTCAATTTAACTTAATATTCATCTTCCAACCTTATTCTCTTTTAAGTCATTAAAACTCCAGAAATTTAATATTAAATAAATTCTTAATCGTATTTGATCTCGAAAATCAAACTTTATTTTATACTTCAAATCAAATTCATACAAAGCTCAAAAACCGAAAATTTACTATATATATATATATAAATAACCAAATCAATATCCCATAACCATATATATATAGCTTTACAAAACCATAGTGAAACATTTCAAAAATAATTTCATATATTTACCGCGGTGCCTGTATAAAATTTTCTACCCTATGGTCAAGTTATACGGATGTTTATCATTTCAATCCGTAATTTAAAATAAAATGCGATTGTATATCATTTCAAACCGCAATCCCGAATGAAATGAAAATGCATGATGACTTGCAGTTTATACCATTCATCCAAATATCAATCATCAACCATTATTTGCAATCATCATCCAATTTAAACAATCATCGATATAGAGCATATAAGTTATACAGGTATTAACTAACAGTTTATATTCAATAATAAATTTAATAACTGTTAAACTAGCAGTTTATATGCAACTAAATAATTTTAATAACTATTGAACTAGCAGTTATATGCAAATAAATAAATTCTAACTGTCAATCTATATGCAATAAATAAAATAAATTAACAGTTAAATTAAATAAATGTAAATTAACTGAGATGATGAATAAAACATGCTAAACAATCATAAATAAATTTTTACTCATATCTTAAGTCAATCTAACAAACATAAGAAACTGTAAAAGTTGTGAGTGGGTTAAAACACTCACCTTTTGAATTTAAATCGAATTTAAGTCTGATTTAAACCCAAAAATTCGACAGTCTCCAAATCTGTCCAAACCAGTGTCAAAAGATCTGGAATTTAAATTCGATCCTAACAAAAAAAATCTCGCGTGGAAACGAGGTCGTATGAGAAAATTATAGCGATAAAACGATTTGAATTTCAAAATTAAATTAAAACAAACCTAATAAATATTGCCACGTCACGAGCACGTCCCCCACCACGCGAAATAGTACACATCACGGTTTCTCCCTCCTGAAACCCTACTCATGCAAATATCACGCGGCCGCCATCCACCTTGCTCGTTCCTCCAATTTTTACTGCCTCCACAATCGCCTTCGTCCAGATCCCAGGTCGTCGTTGTACTCAGCATGTCGAGCCGCCCCTAGCCCCCATGCGCAGCCACCTCCGGCACTCTATGCGCCGACCGCCGCCGCGAGTTATTCGGCCAAATCTGGGCGATTTCGTTGCCCATCTCGACGAACTAACCGTACCGACGCGCTCTACTCCTTGACCCCTACGCCACTGCACTTCCCGATCGAACTCTAGTTGAAGATCCGCCGTTAAAACCCACAACCATACATGAACGGCCGGAACTGTTTCAATTTTTTCTGCGCAAACGGTGCATCGAATGGAAAAACGAACAGCACCAGAAGATTTTGTTCATTGAGGGCTTCAACATAAAAAATTTCGGAATTTTTCTCAGATGTTTGAATTTTCATTTGAATTTTGAATAGAATTGGATCTGAAATTTGCATCCATTGAGGAAGAGAAAGAGTTGAACCAAATGAACATACAGCAAATAAGGATAGAATGGAGGCTAGGGTTTATAATAGCCTATTTATAGACAAACTGCAATAGAATAGGTGGGCACGAATTATAAACGTGTTAAACGGTAGTTGGCCCAAAAAACCCGTCCTGACCCCGGAACGAAATTGGGTAAACCTATATATCGAAATAGGTATTTTAAAATATTTTGAACGCGATGGAAAAAGTTTCACGTCCAAATTCCATCGTATGAAGAAGTTATGCTGAAAACAATATTTTCAAATTGATTTCAATTAAATCGATTTCAAGGCGTTTCGCGTTCGTACGATCAAACGACAGGTCCAATCGCTACGAAACTTGAAACCCTACAATAATTCACTGTTACGGATCCGATGAAATTGGTTTCGTCGAAATCCGAATCCGTGACCAAAAATAGCTATTTTTATATTAGTTAAATAAATTTAAAATAAATTAATTAAATCAAATTTTATATTTCAATTATAGAATTGACAATTTATCCCCTTTATACTTCTCAATCATTTGCAATTATTTAAAAAAAAAATGTCAATTTTAGAAGATAAATTTATCAATTGAAATGCCCTATCTTAAATTTCATTATATTCAAAATTACAAATTAAGTTCCCAAAATTTCTATTAAATTAAATAATCAAAGTTTATTTCATCTATAAATTTTAAGTAGATGGATTCCATGTTGGGTTCAAAATCTATTATTTTAATATCCTTGAATTTTTAGTTAAATCTCTATTATCGTAATATTTAACGTTAATTTCACTTATTTTGCAATACTTTAATTAAACTAAAATATCGCTTTCTATACTTAAATCTATACTCTCATTGATTCATTCAAATTTGTACTTATTATGTAGTATTTTAACAACTCATTTATACTTTGAATCTATTCCCCAATTTCACATTTCCATTGTAGTATAAATTTGAATTCCATCTTATTTAATATTTTATTAATATTCCACAATCACTTCCCATCCATTAATTGGTATCGCACTATCATTTAAAATTAATAGCTTATACCAACACTATTATCATAAATTTGAAAAATGAGTTACCAAATTTTGAATTGATTACTATTTATTATTATTGCTTCACTGATTAATTCAATATTTGCATTGGTTTTGCTTATATTAAATTAATTTTCCATATTAATTAAGGTTTCAAAACAATCAATAACATTTCCTTAGTCCAAACTCCTTTTACCAATTATTTTCCTTCAAATAATTCATGTCCCTATAAATACTTACATTTACTTTATAATTATTTTAATATACCCATTCCAACAACTCTTAACCCTTATCTTTACGTTTCACACACTTGTAATATTTAACTACATTTATAACAATTCAATGTTGGCATTTGTTCCTATTAATTTATTCAATGTTTACTGCCCCTTATTTCAATTTTTTTCATTTACAGTTACTTTTGTAAACTCCTTTCCTATTTAAACCAAATATAACAAATTCCAATTAAATCCAATTTTTACCTTTAAAATAAGTCATAACATTCGAATAACTCTATTAAATTGGAATGTTTCATTTAAGTTTATAAATGATCCACTTGTATTAACATAATTCTTTAAATTTATTCTCATTTACGGTTAATCAATGTTATATTACATTAATACATTTAATATCTTCCTTTATTTGACAAATAACCTAGAATGCATTTACATTCATTCATTTCATTCATTTCATTCCATTCATTTATGGGTATTGCATTAAAATTTAATTTATTAGCTAATACCAACATTATTACCATTCATTACAATTAGATTCCAATTTTTTTTATTCAATACCCTGAATGAATAACATATATATTAACCAAATCCTTACATTAGTTGTTCTCATATTCCATAAAAAATCAAATCATAACATTTAATTGATTTTACTGAATTGGAATTTCATTCAAGCCATAAATTATTACTTGCATTAACCTGATTCCTTAATTTATTCCAATTACCGTTTACACTCTTTTATTGCATTAAATCAATTTAACATTTTCATTAATTTCTCATATTAAATTTTATATCCAGGTAAGAATCATTTTTCTACTTAATTCAATTTGGATTTTATTCAACTTTCTATAAATAGGTTTTAAGTCACCATTTACATAATTTATTTTAGCCTTTATTTCAATATTTGTTTATAAAAGTTTCTATTAAATTAAATTACAAAACTTATAAATTTTAACCAATTTTTAATCCACTAAATTTACGGGTCGTTACACTCTCCCCCACTCAAAACTTTTCGTCCCTGAAAAGGAAAAGAAGAGAAAAGAAGAAATAAGAAAACAATATATCTTTCTTAATTAAATTTATAAACAAATAAGTTTACAAAATAAAATAATTTAACATAAAATATACCAATTTATACCTATTTAAACCCTTTATACATAAATTGTTAAAGTTTGTAAACATTTTCAAATTTTTCTAAGTCTAAAATTTACGAAAATTTTTGGCATAGTCTCCTTTGTACGGAGAGGCTCGAAAGAAAATATAATATCAAAATATAACAATTATTTTACATAAATTATCCAAAATATAATATACCAACCCGAGAAATATATAAAATAGAGCCATAAACCGAAATCTGAAAACGTACCTATTTGTCGGACAATTTATGCTTAATTTATGGAACCAAAAGCAGTAGCAATTGCTTCCATAACCTGCATTTCATTTATAAAATCCAAAGGGTTAACAATTTATATAAAGTGAAATATTTAAGTGGTTTCAATCATTAATAACAAATCAATACAACAACCATCAATTTTAACAACAGCATACACAACAAATTCAAATCAACCATTCAACCAAACAAACAAGTAGTTGTTCGGGTTCAAAACTTTTATATTGTACGGAATGAAGAATAAACCATCAAGTGCATCATTTACTCAATAGTCTTAGATTAAACCCAATGGATTATTCATCCATCCCAACAAAGTTAAAGTTTCCTTACCCAACAACCACAATCAAACAATAACAATTCCAATCAACAAATCAAATTATCTTTTTATAAATTTTATTTCATACATCAGTTGTTTGATTTCTCTTTTTATTCATACCACATAAATTTTTCTTTTATAATTTCCATTTATTTCTGACAAACTTTAAATTTCATTATAAATATTCATTCATTTATTGCATGCCCTCATTTACTTACATTTTTTATCAATAGTATTCATGTCCCATTTAATTTCTTAGCATTTTCATTCTATTTACTTAAGTTGATATTCATCTATTTAAATTACTTACCCTTAATTATATTCACTTATAGTAAAATTTCAATTGTAACTTAAGTTGATAACATTAAATTCTCATTTATAATAGCAAATTCATTGAATACTTTCACTGCCTATTTTTACTTGTAATTCTCATTACATTTCCTATCTAACATTTCAACTTTTAATATTTGGTAAGTTATATATGTTTTTAAATAATTTACTTGAAAATTATACAAGTTTTCTCATTACCTATGATTAATTTAACGTTCAATAATAATATTCTTTATTTCATAGGTTATAAATTTCAACTTTCATTTAATACCAATTATAATCTATCATTAAATCTCTTGTTTCCTTTAGAGGTTTTAATTTATTAATTACCTACGTTTCAATTCACTACAATAATTGAAACAATTAATTAATGGAAATTTAAGAATTTAATACCGGGTTAAATTTCAAATTATTTTAAAATAATAAATAAATATATTCTTACAACTTATATATCTCTAATTATATTTAAAACAATTCATAATTTATATATTTTTCAAAATGAATCTACAGTAGAACTACCACAGTGGTCTTTCCCCTTCGAAACTCGAAAATGAAAGTCGATGATGCGGCCGCCATCACTGAAATTATTTTCCAACGACAGAGAGGAAAGTACAAAGCTTATTTTCTCCAAAATCTTCTTTAAAACATTTTCTTCCAAATTATATTAAATATTTATATCAGAAAATACTTATAAGCAAAATTATTATATTCCAAAATTCAACTTGCTATCCAACTTTCACATAGAAACTAAGTCTCGTAGACTTGTCACGTCTCCAACTTTCAACTTGTTATCCTTTGGGCCAAGAAGGAAGCTCGATAGATTGGAGTAATAATCCGCACTATACGAATCAACATCTTCAACACAAACGATAATCAAGCCTACACAGAAGGCTACGTACTAAGTGTACGACTAAATAGTTCTCACATCAAGTCGAGGAACTAAAATTTTGGCTAAATCTGATAGTCGGTATTTAACTATAAAAACAAACAAACAAATATTTAGCACCATAACAATCACTAGGCCCTTTTATTAATCTTTTATTAATTAAATCATTTACCAAATATTCGCTTCAATTTATCTTTAAATGATATAATCAAAAAACATTTCACTTCATATTGAAAAACATTTCTTCATACTTATTTAAAAATAAGTAATTCACAGATTAATTTATTTTCAACACTTAGAAAATATTACATAGACTTAAATCACGATTAAGCATATATTTTATTCTATGAGGAAAACGTTCTCTTTAAACACATTTATTTGGGTCAAAACAAATGTTGCGTAAAACATCGTTACGACAACCCAAAATCACTAGTATAGCGATTCGAAAATAAGATAGATATATAAACCCCAATACTATACAAAATATTTCCTTTCGGAAATCATCTACTATAACAACAGTGTTATAGTCCATCATTTCCTTATTTCTCGAAAACGTCTTTTTCAACAATGAATGTTGAAATTTAAGATTTCGATCCTTAACACATTTTGAAACATCTTTTAATCATTTTATTCCATTTAAAATATCACTTCCCAAAACATTTTTTTAATATGTTATTCACTGTCCAAAATCGTGAATATAAACCGTTTACCAAATTTAATATTATTTCAACATTTAATTTAAAGGATAATTTACTGTCAAAAATCGTAAACATATTTCTTTAAATAAACTTCTACGTTTAACTTATCAAAATCAATTGATTTCAGAATTATAAAACAATGTTTATAAATTCACATTCTTATTTTATAAAAACTTCAAGTTATAAAATACTTTTATTTACCAATTCCATTTACATCATATTTATATGCCAAATCCAAATTTTTAGTCAATTACTTATAAATCGCTTATTTTACAAATTCATTCACTTTATAACTTCGCAATTCGTAAATCATATTCACTTATAAAATCCATATATAACTTCATTTTAACATTTATAAAACTCCTTTATAATTCCATTATTTCGATTTATAAAAATTCAATTTTATAAATTTTATACATAAACCGTTTATAATAAATTCAAAAACCTCCATTTAAACTATTTTACAAAATGGTTCATTTCATATTCCAAGAATCATAGTTTACTATATTTCACAGAAATCATAATTTTTATAATATAAAAATTATAATATTTATATATTCAAAATAAATTCAATTCCTTTAAAATTCAAAAAATCAATAAAACGTTTATTTCCAAAATCACTATAAAGTCCTTTTAAATTTGAAAATCATCACTTTAACATTTTTAAATTATCAAAATAGGCCCAATGCTGCAACAGCACTAAATACAACAATCACGGCATCCAAAACATCATATATCATATGATAACAGAATATATAACAATATCTGTAAATAAATCAATACTGGTGAAGAATCCAGTTGGATTCCTCCAACCTGTCACCTGCAACAAATATACATATTAGAATATGTGTGCAATGTCCGCTTCAAGGCAGACGCGCGTATAAAGGGTCATCCGCTAATACACGAAAACGTAAAGGTTCATCCACTCTACTAGGCAGGTATATATCCAAATACTAATCAATATATCATATTCATCCAAACAATCATCAATCATCATAAATAATATTTATTCTCACTTATATAAAAATATCAGTAAGTCAGAAAGAGTGAGTTATACAAACATTGCTTGCAGTCGTCGCGTTAGCGATTTATTGCGATTAAAATTAAACAAGCGTTTAATTTCAACCAAAATTTTCACTAGTTCAAATAAATACCAATCCAGCTCCATAATGTAGTTCTCGTCAATACGAACCCAACGCAATTTGTTTCGTGCAAAACGGACCTCGTATCAAAAAGATACGATGTTTTAAACATTGTACAAATTTATAATATAATAATTTCAACTTTTATTTTAAATTCCAAACCCTTGCTTTTATTTCTAGCTGCACGATTTCTTTGATTGCATCAGGGTCGTAAACCTTTTCTTCTTCCCATCGCGTTACAGCCGAATAACATCAACCCAAAGATGCCATTTTATCAACAATTATCGCGACTCCATCTTGCCATTAGAAGACGATCGGCCAACGGCGTTTCGAAGCCCACCACATGAGCTACCCTCGACCAGTAGCTTGGTGAACTCAGTCGTCTTCTTACCTCGTAATTCATGCACAAAGAACAGATGAACACGGCGCATAGCCAACGATCCACAGCTTGAAATCCAATCTTGACCGTTGGATTTGTCAATCACGATGCCCTCTACGTTTTTGTAATTTAAAACTTTGGCTAATATTTACGGATTGGAACGAAAATAGGGAAGAACGAGGTGAATCTGTGGTCGTGCAAAGATTAATAGCGGCTAGACCTAGTTTATTAAGATTTGATGCAAATTAGAAAATAGGGGGCCTTATATAGAAAATTTCAAAACACTATTCATCCGAAATTTTTTCGAACTCGAAACGAAACGTGCCACCTGACGTTTATAATGTTTTACCCCTATTCCGAACGCAATGGAATATATATCGGGAGCCAATTCGATCGTATTTGGAAGATAGGTTTTCAAATCGACTAATTTAAATTTAAAATTTACTTAAACTGATTTCTACGCGTTTTAACTTGCCCCGGACAAACCGTAAGTCCGATTAACATGAAATTTGAAATTTTACAATAATATAACATTACGGATCTAATTAAACTGGTTTCGTCGAAATCCGAGACTGTTTGAAAAATGGCTATTTTTACTCGTTAATTAAATATTAAAATATTCAATTTCTACAAATTAACTTTTAATTCGATTTTAAAAGTTCTGTAACATCATTCTAATTTAAATAGAATTTAATTCAACTTTAAAAATCATTTTCATTCACATTAAACCCAATTTCTAATTATTTACACAATTTCAAATAATAAATTAATAATTTAATTATCCAATTAAATCACTGTATTCGAAATAAAATCTATTCAGCTTATAAATTTAACTTGTTCATATTTAAAATCAATTAAATATACGAATTTCAAATGACTGAAATTCTAGGCCGTTACAGTAGGCCTTCGCTGAAGCTTGCTGGTCGACCTGTTATCTTTGCAAGTTCTACTGAGAAGCCAGACCCTACTCCAGTTCCTCATGCACCGCCTGTGCTTTTTACTCATGCAAAATCAATCTGCTCGTTGTGCTTCACCTTCACAAGCTGCTGCATATTCTCAACATGCAGTATCTCATTGCGCTACAACCCTGTCACATGTTTACTCCCAACCTCATCATGCTGGTATTTCATGTGGTTTCCATGAAGAGCACGCTTCTCCTCTTTAAGCTATTCAACCACATACTTCAAAAGGGCCAACAGCAGCTTATTAATGTCACGGGACTTACCAATACTCAACGTTATCATGATCAAATACCAAGCAATTCATAAGATATTTCTCCTTTTGTTATTTCGGCCCCTCTTCAAGTGATTAGCAATGCTTGCGGTGGTGATGAGATCGAAGGATGTTGGGTATTTTGCGGTTCGAAACGAATTTGATGGCGATGGCGATGGCGATGAAGACAATGATGTACTTCCGACTTCAAGGATCTATGGAATAGATTTTTTAGACAATAGTTCAACCCACCAGGTACAAACGGATTATCGAACTATCGACTTTCAGGATTCAATGAAGCCCTATAACAGTGTGATCGGATTCAAAGTTTGTACGACTTTGATCCGAACAAGAACACTTTAGAACGGTTTCTGATGATGCAATTTGTAGAGAAAGAGATGAAGAGAAGAAAAAGAAACAAATCTACAACGATCCAGCGTTTGCAACACCTTCACATGTTACAAAATATAAAGTAATTGGAAGTGCAGCAATTAGCAACACTTCGTTGGCGTCACATATCTGTGCAAGAAGAAGAAGAAGAGCGCAGATAAAAAAAACTATTTAAAACATGTTATGGGCGTTGCTATTTATAGTGGTGAAGATGTGTCTATTCGCCAAGCGTCACAACCGTTTGCAACAGTCGCGTCTATTCATTTTGTAACGATTCACAACTGTTACAAACGGTCGCGTCCATTCATTCTGTAACGTTTCAGAAAACGTTACAAATTTCCCACCATCGGTTCAAATTTAGAATTTTCGGTTCTATGTCCTTAACGGGCTGAAATCTGTCCCATTACCGTTCACATATTATCCAAAAAAAATCGGATCTGGACCAGAAACCCGTACCCGACCCAGTTTGGTCGGACGGTGGCGCGTGTGTGGTGTTGCATGACTTCTCTCCTTACAACAAAGTAAACATGTGGAAGCCCCAATGCCCCAACATCCACATGAGAAAACTATATTTATACAAATATAGTCTTTATTCTTCTAGCATGTGGGACTTTCTTCTTTTCTTCTTTCTCGTCCAAATAAAAAACCCAAAGCCCCTAATGCAAGTTTGAAAATATTACAACAATCTCCCTCAATTTTCAAAATAAATAAATAGGACAACTGAATCACTGAGTGACTTCCTACATACCCAAGTGGGATCAAGCCTATGTAGTTCTAAGATCAAGTTTTGCATCATCGTGAAAACCAACACATAAATAAAAGGTATCTTTTGAATTTGAACCTTTGCTTAGTGTAAACCATTCAAAGCCTTAACGAGATTTTATGGTGAACGAATCTTGAACCAAGTATCCCTAATGATAAAACCGATACAATCACATATGTTGATTTCCTTAGGTAAAGTGTTATGTATTACTCAGCACGTTAATGGCCATGTGCTTAAATCCTGGTTCATGAGTGAACTTAGAAAGCGGTCTTACTTTCCTAGGATACGGCCTGATTTCCATACTCATATAGGTAAGTCTCTTAAGGTGTTTCTTCAACACACCTTTTAAGGTTTCTAGACTTATTAAGGATGTATATCCATCTTTTGTTCTTGCAGAATCCAATACTAAATATTATGGGATTATTAATTTAGTGTTCCACAATCATTCTCTTAACTTGTTGGTACCCATTGAACTTTGTCTATCCTTTTCAAGACATAATTAGGTTTCTGTTAAGTATGATCAACCTTCATTCACAGACCTTAGTCACATTTCTTGTGACCTTATAGAAACCATTGCATTTGGAAGACTCTTTGTAAGTGGGTCGGCCAAGTTTTTCTTCGTTTCTATGTAGTCAACAGTTATAACTCCTCTTTTGGGTAATTGTCTCACCATTTGATATCTTAGACTCACATGTCTAGACTTTCCATTATATGTCTTATTAGACACATTGTATATCGTTGCTTAATTGTCACAGTTAATCAAGACTGCTCGAGATGGCTTCTTCCATAAAGGGATTTCCATTAAACAATTCCTAAGCCATTCCGCTTCTTTACATGCATCTGCTAATGCAATCAATTCTGACAACATTGTTGAGTCAAAAATACAGGTCTGCTTCTTGGAAGCCCAACACATAGCAGCGCCTCCTAATGCAAAGATCCAACCAGTCGTAGACTTAGATTTGGATTCTACATTGTTCCAGGTTGCATCACTATATCCTTCTATTACAGCAGGATATCCTTTATAAGATAAACCATATCCAATGGTTCCTTTCAAATAAGCTAAAACTCTGGAAATAGCTTTTCAATGTTCGAAACCTAGATTACTCGTAAATCAACACAATACACTTATAGCATGTGCGATGTCTGGTCTAGTGCAATGCATAGCATACATAAGACTCCCAATAACACTGGAATACTCTAGTTGAGAGATAGTACGTCCAGTGTTCTTTTCTAATTTAATACTAGGATCAAAAGGAGTTGGTGTTGGTTTGTCATCGTAATGACCATATTTTTGTAGGAATTTCTCTATGTAATGAGATTAAGTTAGTAATAACTCCCCCTCTTTTCTAACAATTTTAATTCCCAAAATTACATCAGCCTCTTCTACATCTATCATATCGAATTTAGAAGAGGGAAACTTTTTAGTTTCGTTCAAACAGGATATATTGGAACCAAATATTAGCATGTCATCAACGTATAAACATATTATAACAATACCGTTGTTATCCGATTTGCTACAAATACATTTATCAGCATCATTAACAATGAATCCATATGACAGTGCAATTTTATCAAACTTCTCATGCCATTGCATGGGAACTTGCTTCAGGCCATAAAGAGATTTCACTAATTTATAAACTTTCTTTTTTTGGCCTGGGGTTTTGAAACCTTCAGGTTGTTCCATATATAACTCTTCTTCTAAATCTCCATTTAGAAAAGCAGTCTTTACATCCATTTGATGTATGACTAATTTATGAATTGATGCAAGTGCAATTAAACAGCGTATAGAAGATATGCGAACAACTGAAGTATATGTATCAAAGTAATCTACTCCATGTCTTTGCTTATATCCATTAGCAACTAATCTAGCTTTAAACTTATCAATGGATCCATTTGTATTCAACTTTTTCTTGAATATCCATTTACATCCTATAGGTTTAGCACCGGAGGTAAATCGGTTAAAACCCAAGTTTGGTTTAACAGTATGGAATTCATTTCATCATTGATAGCTTCTTTCCAGAAATTGAAACCTCTGAAACTCATAGCCTCAGAATAAGTTGTGGGATCGTTATCGACGTTCATTACATATTTAGTCACATTAAGGACTTCGTCCTTACTGCCTTCTACAAGATATGTAATGAAGTCAGGACCATAGTCCTTCTCTATTCTTGCTCTTTAACTTCTTCGTTGTTCAGTACTATTATCTGGTACTGACACTTCCTTGCTGTTTTGAGCAGGAGCATAATCATCGTCATTGATATCATAGTCATACTAGGTTCTGTACTAG
This sequence comes from Allium cepa, assembly GCA_030765085.1. Classification (NCBI taxonomy): domain Eukaryota; kingdom Viridiplantae; phylum Streptophyta; class Magnoliopsida; order Asparagales; family Amaryllidaceae; genus Allium; species Allium cepa. The sequence goes on along the minus strand of CM060943.1, from coordinate 403,264,443 downwards.
ATGATCTCAATGAGATCTCAACAGTTTGATTTTCAAAAAATTCTACATCTACAGATTCTATAACTTCTAGGGTGTCAAGAATAAGGAATCTATAAGTTATACTATTAAGTGAATATCCTATGAAAACACATTTAAATGCTTTATTTCCTAACTTTGGTCGTTTAGGATCTGCTTTTCTAACATATGCTAAGCAACCCCAAACTTTAAGTCTAGTTAGGTTAGGTTTCCTATTAAACCATAATTCATAAGGGGAAATGTTATTCTTTTTAAGTGGTATTATTTAAAATATAACATGCAGATAACATAGCATCACCCCATAGATTATAAGGTAAATTAGAACTTATCAGCATGGCATTAACCATTTCTACTAAAGTTTTATTTTTCCTTTCAGCAACACCATTTTATTGAGGTGTATATGGGGAAGTACATTGGTGAACTATACCTTGTTGTTTACAAAACAAGGTGAATTCATTTGAGAAATATTCACCACCACGATCTGAATATAATATTTTAATTTTAACTCCTAATTGTGTTTCGACCTCTGCTTTGAGAATTTTGAATTTATCAAAAAGCCTCATCTTTAGTTTTTCATTAGATATACATATGCATATCTAGTATAATCATCAATGAATGTTATATAGTATTCGTTACCACCATTGGTGATATGACTTTTTAAGTCACCCACATCACTATATACCAAATCAAACAAACCAGTTTTCCTTTCTACGGATTTAAAGGATTTCCGGTGTATTTTTGCTTGAACACATATTTCACAATTAGAGATGATATCGAAATCACAATCAGAAATTAATCCTAATTTATTCATATTTCTAATGGATTTATAATTAACATGTCCTAATCTACCATGCCATAAATTAATAGAATCAACAATATAAACAGAAGATTTCTTTATTAGATTCAACTTAATCATGTCGTTACAAGAATATCCATGTCCAATGAATTTACCATTCTTAGACAATACTAGCTTATAAGACTCATACACCATCTTGAATCCTCCTTTGTTAAGAAGGTATCCAGAAACCAAATTCTTACACATATCAGGTACATAAAATACATTGACTAATGTAAGAACTTTTCCAGAGATGAGAGGAAGTTCTATAGTGCCTTTTCCCATAACTTTACTTGGAACCTTATTTGCTCCATTAACTTCGTCGGCTTCTCCTTTATTTTCTTCGTAAATCTTGAAAAGATTACGGTCTTTGCAAATGTGAATGGTTGCTCCAGTATCGAACCACCAATCATTATCATTGCCACTAACGGAGTTCGCCTCTTGCACTACGGCCACAAGCGGGTCTTCGACCACATTCACTTTTTGTTGTTTCTTCCGCAGGCTGTAGTCTCGGGCATAATGGTCGGGCTTATTACAAAAATAACAAGCACGTTTCTTTTTGTTGAAGTTTTGGAATGATTTTTCTTATTAAACCGTGTCTCATTCTTTGATTTTAATTTATCAGTAATTTCAACGTTATTTGCCTTAGAATGGGACTCAGTTTGCGGATTGCGTTTATGAGAGTCTTCTTCAATACGAAGATGACGCTGCAAACCGTCTAAATTATAATCCATTTTCACATGTTTCATCTTTTTCTTATAATCATTCCAACTATGCGGAAGTCTAGAAATTATAACTCCAACAACAAAAGATTCAGGGAGATCAGTTCCAGCATCTTTAAGTTGATTCACCAACAGTAAGAATTCGCTTACTTGTCCAATTATGGACTTATTGGCGACCATTTTGAAATCCATAAAATTAGAAATAAGAAACATTTTATTACTTGCCTCGGATATGCGGTACTTATTCTCCAGGGCAGTCCAGAGTGCCTTCACTGTTTCCAAGGTCCTATGAGCATTATAGATTAGGGTAGATAACGCATTCAGAATATGGCCTCTGCATAGAAAATCGTCCTCTTTGCGCTTTACACGTTTAGCCTTTAGAGCATCATCTTTATCAGTTTCCTTCGGGATTTCTTCCAAATTATCTTCCAAAATGTAGAACAACTTGACGGTGATCAGGAAAAAAATCATCGTCTCTTGTCAACGAGTGAAACTGTCGCCAACAAAACGCTCCAATCAAGTTAGATGTTGATTCATAACTTGTACCGCGCTCGAACCATCTATGGTTGAAGAATATTGTCTGAAATTTAATGGGTATTTTGCGGTTTGAAACGAATTTGATGGCGATTGTGATGAAGACAATGCTGTACTTCCGACTTCAAGGATCTATGGAATAGATTCTTTCAGACAATAGTTCAATCCACCAGGTACAAACGGGTTATCGAACTATCGACTTTCAGGATTCAATGAAGCCCTATAACAGCTTAATCGAATTCAAAGTTTGTACGACTTTGATTCGACCAAGAACACTTTAGAACGGTTTCTGATGATGTAATTTGTAGAGAAAGAGATGAAGAGAAGAAGAAGAAACAAATCTGCAACGATCCAGCGTTTGCAACACCTTCAGATGTTACAAAATATAGAGTAATTGGAAGTGCAGCGATTAGCAACACTTTGTTGGCATCGCAGATCTGTGCAAGAAGAAGAAGAAGAAGAGCGTAGAGAAAAAAAACTATTTGAAACATGTTTTGGACGTTGCTATTTATAGTGGTGGAGAGATATCTATTCGCCAAGCGTCACAACCATTTGCAACGGTCGCGTCTATTCATTTTGTAACGGTTCACAACTGTTACAAACGATCGCGTCCATTCATTTGTAGAATTTCCGGTTCTGGGTCTTTAACGGGCTGAAATCTGACCCGCTACTGTTCACATATTATCCAAAAAAATCAGATCCGAACCCGACCCGATTCGGTCGGACGGCGGCGCGCGTGGTGTTGCATGACTTCTCCCCTCACAACAAAGCAAACATGTAGGAGCCCCAAGGCCCCAACATCCACATGAGAAAACTATATTTATACAAATATAGTCTTCATTCTTCTAGCATGTATGACTCTCTTCTTTTCTTTTTTTCTTCTCTCTCTTCCAAACTAAATTTGTGTCATCAAGCAAGATATTTAAAGGCAAGATACTTCAAAAGATTTATGATGCCCTGGATTTCAAGTACAGTTTTATAATGCGCAACGATAGTAAGGAGCGAAAAATTGAATCGATGCCACTATCTTAAAACTATCATCGATGTTATCAATAAAGAAGCAAGGTCATTTGAGCCCCTCTTCGCTAACCAGACGCATAGTGGAAGGAAGAGTGGGTGCGTTGTCCACCAAGTTACGCCAATTTGGTTTCAAATCCAGCTAGTGTAGGGAGTTTATCTCTTGATAAGGTCAGTTAGCGTATAGCGTGTAGAATTTGTATAGTAATGTTCGATTTATTAATTAATTGGTCAAATTGAGGCGATACTGTACTACTTTACACAAAATTCTACTTGTTTTTGCCATAAAACCATTATAGCATGTAAAATTATTTGACAAAATTTATTCACTAAACAAATGTATCTATATGTGATAAAAACTCAAAATTTAACATGTGCTTGATAGATATTTTTGGTGTATTGGATTATGAATAGTGATGTGATCATTATCAATAAATTACTGAGGCTTTTATCGAGTTTTTGATATACAATTGTCTATGGTTCTATCAAATTGTTAGTTATTCATTAATTTTCCTCATACTCTTGTCCTAGTTTTTCATTAAGCGGTAAAATCAACCCCCCATTTTGCGCTTGAAAAAATAGATGTTTACTTGCTCCGTTAAACCCAAAATATCTATCAATCAATTCAGTAAAGTAAAGGACGGTTATATAATTTCAAGTCCTAATTTATAATTTTCTTACATGAAACTTTTACCAAAAGTGTTTGTTTCTATTTCTACACAACTCTTGTTATTTCTGTAAATTTAACTTCACTTTTTCCTCAACAAAGTTAAGGGAAAATGTATGAGAAAGGCTAACTCAAACCTATGGATGTTAGTATTTTTGAAAAGTCTCGACTACTCTTCATTATAAATCACGCTCCAAATCTCTACAATAGGAACTAACTTTTCAAGAGCATAATTCCTTTCAATTTTAATGGTACCTCGAATTTTCTGGCAAATTTTTTTCCATATATTTATCTTAGTGCAAATAAATCATCTTTTGATATGTGCTTTTATGTACAAGGTAACTATTTAATAGATGAAAAAAATCACCATATCATTCTCCTCATCATATCAAGAAATACAGAAACATTTTCAAAGAGCAGAGTCCACCTACTAATTCGTCCACCAGTAAAATGGGTATCTAAATTTTGTGTTAAGTTTATAACATCTATTAAAATACTCTTCAACCCAAAATATGATTTAAATTGCAGAAAGATATACCAAGATACCTAAACCGCGACATGGTAAATTTGAGGAAGTAGAGGAAAATCAAGGTAAAATCGACAGTGTAATAAAATCAGAAGCAGGTGAAAAAAGAAGTGGGTAGGCCTCTTTCAGGGAAACCATAAGAAAGTTGTAATCAGCAGCAAAATGTGGGCAAGACTTCCTTATTTAACAAACAACCAAGTTTCTTGACTCAAAAAGATTGCATTAAGATGTACTTAGGACTCACTGGAAGCTCATGATATGTAAACAATAACTTATGAAGAAAAGACAAATAATGATCCAACCGAAAGCAGTAGCCAAAAACTGATCCAATGGTTGGATAAATGAAGGGAAAATAGATTGTTTTTCTTCTTTTACACTGTATAATTTACAAACTAGATCCTCAACTCTTAGAGTTGCTAGTTGAGTATGAAAATTCTGTTTTTGTTTTGGAACCGAAACTTAAAGACCCAATTGTTGCCTTTTAAGTATAACTGTTAAAAATCATGTGGTTCTTTTGACTGTTTTTATTTTATCTAATTTACAATTTATCATTATTTGGATTTCATTTCAAAAAGATTATTTTCAACTCTTTTGTTATTTGGTTTCAGTGCACTACTGCAAATCATAGCACATTTTCAACTTCTTCCTGTTCAAGTTGAATATTTACTGACTGCAATATATTTCACAGTACCATTTTGGAATCAAATTGTGCATGTATGTTGAATATTTACTGACAGTGATATATTTTATAATACCCTTTTGGAATCAATGTTGTGCATTTAGACCAATTTGTTGACATGTATAACTTGTGAATATGAAAAGGCAATATATAGGTATATAAGATTTGGTCTTGTTCAACTAATGAAATAAGGTACGAAAAAGACTGACGGCTTAGAATTGCTCCCAGCAAGCAGCTGGTACAAGGAATGAAGGAAGGAGTAGATTATATTGGAGAAGCATTAATGGTACATGGTAGCATCTCTCTATATATAAACAGGTGGTTCAAATTCCTAGAAATGTAATGAGGTATAAAGCTGGTAATTTTATTGTTTAGGTAACAGAATTGGATTTTGGATATATTCTAATTTTCATTTTCGAAAACCTTTATCAAAACAACTACATCAAAGGCGTCTTCATTATTCTTAAAATCTCTCACGATGAAACTGAAAACAACCATGAAAACTCAAAATGCAAGACATAAAATTCAAACCAAACGTCACCTAAGTTTTATATGATGCTTGTAAACTTGGTTAATTTGAAAAAAATAAAATAAATAAATCAACTAATTTACTAATAATTTATTTTATTTTTTTTGAACTAAAAAAATTGATTTAGTTTGATTGTTAGCAACCCCCTTACTTGAAACATGATAAAAAAGATATAGAGTTAATGAGATGGTGCACGTTAACCATGGATGATACATTTTCTTATTCGGCGTTTAACCAATGAAATGGGGTGTGGAAACCACATGAAGCTTGTTACACTGCTTTCATCAATGAAATCAAATATATTTTCCATATTTCGTAACTTTGAGAAATAGTGAACCGTATGCTTTTAACCGTTGCTGCAATAGCAATTATAGATGTAGAAAATCACAACCATTGTAGAACATCGTCCAAGTGTATAACATACCAAATATAAGCAGAACAATATATTAAAAAAAACTTATATCATATGTAGAACAAGATAATAAATATAAGCATAATGGTTACAATGGAGACAGCTAAAGCAATGAATAGATTAGGTGAAACAAATTAGGGGTAAATAAATCACCTTGGGACAATTCAACTACGTTGAAACTTGCTTACGATTCTTCGTGTCAGAATTAGGATTCCAAGTAGTTGAATAAGCGGAGGAAGATTGAGATTGACAGCGGAAATAAATGATTTTGGCGTCAGGATTTCAACCTAATTTGAAATAAGATTGATATCGATGTCAGAATTGAAGCATAGTGTTTTGGTGGCAGGGTTTCGATTTACGGATCTCTGTTGGAAGCGAAAGAAATAAGTGACGGAGAGGTTGTGGGTTTCCATTGTTGCTTTTTGTGCACCGTGAAAATTAGACACGGATCCCCAAAAAAACCTTAATTCCCTAAAACTCCTTCCGTAGGAAAATATAAGTTGCAGGTCTTCGTTTTTCATTTCGGCTTTTCTTCTAAAATATCTCTCCACTTCTTGCACGGTTGATTTTAATAACGAGTTTATCTTTCTTGATTTCGTCTTCTTCTTCATTGGCAAACTTATGTTTCTTGATATTATATTCTTCTTCAATGGCGAGCTCAACTTTCTCGATTTCAATAGAAAACGGCAATTGTAGACAATAGTTGCAGAAATATCTGTAACTATATGCAATCGTTGCATTTCTGCAACTATATGCAATAGTTGCAGAAATATCTGCAATTATATGCAATAGTTGCATACATTTCTACAACTATATGGTATGGTTGCAGAAATGTCTGCAATAGTTGCAGACATTTCTGTAACCATACCATATAGTTGCAGAAGTGTCTGCAATTATTTGTAAGTATTGTAAATTTGAAGAAAAAAATCGAAAGTGTTCAAAATTTGCTGAATTGTCTGCAAATATATGAAATAATTGCGTTTTTACTACAAATATAAATTTTTAGTATCAACAATGGATCTCGTTTTTAAATATCATAAAATTTGTGATTTTTTGGTGAAAACGGTATGTTGATCCGATTTTTCTACATAAAGTTATACGCGTTTGAAATGTTAAAAATATAAAGGGTATTTGGGTATTTTTGCGTGCGCAAAGTTGAAAATTGGGACCGGAAATGTAAGTTTAGTTTGAGAATGATGTTTTCTCCATTTTGAAACTTATTAGGGATGTGGGTCAAACTTAGCCTATTTTATATCTAATTATTTTGGTTGCTTATACTAGCATACAAGTGGGCTAGGCCTGTCAATGGATTCAAACGGATACGGATATGACTATATCCGCATCCGAAAATTTAAATCCACAAACGAATCTGCATCCGATATTCATGGATATCAAAGAATTAATATCCGTACCCGCATCCGCAGATTTTTTTCGGATATCCAAAATATCCGCATTCGAAAATAGGATGCAGATATTTTTGAATATCCGAAAATATCTGAAATATCCGCATCCGAAATTGAACAAATTTTTATTATATTAAAATTTTTAAACTAAAACATCACAATTTCAACATTCATTTCCTAAGATAACATTCACACATAAAGTGCAATACTTCATCGGTTTTTCAGATGAAAAAAACAACACACATATAATTAAAAGAGTTCATTCAATGTTACAATTCAAATAAATAGAAACAAAGTAAAACAAAAGGACAACTCTTATTCTTTCTTCCATCCACCATAGCTTTTTAACAGTTCCTACAAAGAAAGGTATAAATGAAACATTATGTTAAATAGAATAATTTTGATAATCAATACAACTGCAAAGGATTTTAAATTCATAGCATCACTTTACATCATCAGTAAAGGATTTTAAATTCATAGCATCACTTTACACCGTCAGTGTGTGAAAACATGGTAGTGGGCCATGCCATGTATTGGTGTTATGGAAAGCCAAGATTTTGGTAGTGTCGTTTGAAGCCTTGTATGGAAGGCCATGGAAATCTCCTGTTTATTGGTTAGAGACCGGGAATAGGTTGGTTTAGAGAAACTATAGAAAAGGTTGAGTTCATTCAAGCCAGAATGAAGGAAGCTTGGCTTAGGTAGAATAGCTGTGCAGATAGAAGACAAAAAGACTTAGAGTTCTCAGTTGGAGATCATGTTTTCGTCAAGATATCACCGATGAAAGGTGTAACTCGATTTGAAAGATCAGAAAAATTGACGTCGAGATTCATTAGACAATTCCCTATTATAAAAATGATTGGGAAACTTGCATATATGGTGGAGTTACCAAGTAGTTTGGTAGGAGTCCAATTTTTTTTTTTTTCATATTTCTCATCTAAGGAAATGTATTTGAGATCTAGAGACTACTATAGCACCGACTGTGCTAGATGACTTGGTAGTGGAACCGAATTTGACTATAGTTAGAAAATCAGTTCGTATGGTCATGAGAGATGAGAAGAGACTAAGGAACAAGACAGTCAGATTAGTCAAAGTCCAGTGGAGTGACGATGAGAAAGAATGTGCTTAAGAAACTGGGAGCACGATTAGAGATACTTATTTTGACGTGTTTCATGGTATGTTCTACATTTATAATTGATTTTGATGAGTACCTTATCGTAATTTCAATGACAAAATTCTTTAAGGATGAGAGTCTGCAACGACCCTAATTTTGACTAACATTATTTAGAATATTTAATTAGATAAACTGAATGAAATAATGTAAATGCTTAAGGGATTGAGATTTGTATAATTATAGGGTAGCCATGCCTATATAATCTATAAGCCAAAGAGAAATAAAATGAAATAAGTAAGATGAATAAGATGATGGAAAAATAAGAATAAACTAAGTCCTTATACCCTAAACCCTCATTCCATTTTCATTTACAACAAAACTAAACCTAAGCCTGGCCAACCAAGATAAGAAGAATAAGAGGAGGAAGCTTAATCAAATCAACTCGAGAGCAAATCTCAAACTCCTTAAAAACAGGCTAAGGTGAATAATAGATTACATCTCGTTTTCATGGTTTTTGGTTTCTATATAAGAACCGAATTTATTTTTTCAAAGTAAAATGCCATATTTTGATTGTTTAAATGGATATATGTGCTTGTTGATGATTTATGTTGTTTCATATAGATTTTGTGATAATATTTTATTCGAAAACCTTATTAAATGACATCCAAATGGCTTGATATAAGGTTAGAAACATTATTTTAAAGATGAGTTTCAAGTTTCATAATTTTCTAAGTTAACGTGGATTTATTATGAATTTTCTAGTAAAGAAAATGGTTAAATTGAATTTGTTATTTTCAGCTATTATATGTTTGCTTTGGGCCAGAAATTTAAATATGTTAGAATACGTATTAAAAGTGAATTTTGGAAATTTTTGGAGGATTTTCCCAAATTTTTTATTAAGGATATAAAATTATTTAATTTATGGGACTTAAATGTTTTATGTGTTTATAAAAGGAGAAGGGCAATATGTTAAATGTTTTAAAATTGTTAATCACTTAATTTTGCAATACTTTTAGAAAAGATTTTGAAAAAGAATTGGCAACCAATTATATGTTGACAAATAAGGAAAGTTAGTTGGGAAGGCATTACTTTAAAAGGTTAAAATCGTTTTTGTAAAGGTTTATTACTTCACCACTTATAGCAGCCACCTTTCAATACCACACATCCGCCCCCAACAAAGTCGAAGTCAATACACAAGGTATCAATGCCTTAGTACGTAGTTGATTGGAGAAAGGCGAAAGGTATATAGTCGAAAAGTGCTTTCGAAGGGGCAGAAGTAGCTCTTATAAACTTGGAACTATTTTGGTTATAAACAAGGCTTTCAAAGGGGTGGGAGCTTTCGACTTAACCAACTTACTTCTGTTTATATAAAGAAAGCTCTTTCAAGTGAGTTGCCACCTTTTGTTTTTAGAACAAGCCTTTGAAAGAGTCGAAATCCCTGTTGCCTCATTCAACCTTTCGAACCAAAGCTTTCGAAAGGGTTCTTTTGCGTTAAACTTTGAAGTTGATTCTCCAAGCTCTCAAAGAGTTGGTTTCAAAACCTTCCACTTTCTTTTACTTAGGAATAATGTTTTCGAAAGCAATGCTTTCGCTCCAGTTCTTTTAAGACCCTTAGATATATTGAAAGTTAAACCCAAAGGTTTCGAAAGGAATGGTTTTAAATGGTTTCGAAACTACGTTTCACAAAATTTTACGTGAACCCAATGCTTTCGAAATGTTTGTTTTGAGTAAAGGACTTTAATGCTTTCGAAAGATATATAATGAATGTTTAGAAGGGGGAATTCCCTAATGTTTTTGAAAGGCTTACTTCAGTCTTCAAATGGAAGGTTTCCAATGCTTTTGAAAGGCAAGTTTGACATGCTTTGAAAAAAAGATGTCTAAGGTTTTATAAAGCTTTTGAAGGGATTCCTTTAATGATTTCAAAAGGTCTATTTCAAGAGTTTCAAAAGGTATGTTTTGACCTTTCAGCCTAGTGTTTCAAGGTAAAGTAGTTAACTTATTTTGAAAGGGGTACTTTCAATAGATTCGAAAGGGACCGTTCATAGTTTTTTAAACAAGGGTTTCGAAGGTTTTCATCAACATTTTTTGTGTAAAGCATATATCATGGCAAAGACATTTGCATAAAGCAAAAGTATATTTTCCTTGTTTAAGTATGATTTAAAGGGTGAAATCAATTTGAAAGAAACATTTCAAAGAAAATTTGATGGGGTAGTTAACCCTAAGTAAATGACTCATATATTAGAATAACAGATGGAACTAGTATATGGTAGTGCCCTATACTTTAGCTATAGCCCCATGCTAAAATAAGTCCAAAATTCCAGTGTGTTTGGCTTGTTCATAGGTAAGACTTAAATGATGTTACACACAGAAAGGGATACACAAAGATAGATGGGTTATTAGTGAGCATGAAAAACCAATAGGATCAGTTGACCCTGAGAGAAGTAAGTTAAGGACAGACCTTTCTGATTGTGTCTAACAGAAGTTAGATTATTGATTTTATCTGGTAGGCTCATGTCAAGCAATGGTTTATAGTTGGCCAAACAAAAATATATTCTTCAGAAAGATAGTCCATTGATTGCCTGATTTATGCGCATATATGATAATGCTATTATTGCTTTAATCAGCAATGATTTATAGTTGGCCAAACAAAAAAATATTCTTCGGAAAGATAGTCCATTGATTGCCTGATTTATGCGCATATATGATAATGCTATTATTGCTTTAATCATTTTGATTGCAGGACTCTAGTTTGCAAAAAGATATGTTTTTAAAAGGGTTATTAGTGAGGGGAATCCGTTCCGCTAAGTGGTGTGGTCTCACTTAATATTAGAAAACAGATATGTAAAAGTATTATTCACACTAGGCTTTATGTTTGGCTCGAAGTTTATGTTTATCTCCTTAAACTCTCGAGTGCTCAAAAATTAATTTGAGTAGATTGAGAGTAAATGTTTTATAGATTTAGTGGGTTGGATGAATAAACTTCCGAAGACGTGCAGGAGGCAAAGTTAGAAGCTATACAGTTTTATTTCCTAAATGAACAATCGTATTAGTACCAAGGTTACAAATCACTTGACATTTCAAATTTGATTTCCAAAAATTAGACAACTTGTTAATAACAAAAGGTGTAATTTGGTATAAGTTATTACTATCATTATAGTAATATTTAGAAATGATTTCTTTCCAAATAGGGTTATCATTAATATCCTTAAATTTCCATATCATTTCTCTAACAAAGACAAATTCATGTTATGCAAATTAATGACTCCTAAACCACCTTCCTTTTGGATTTACAAACCGTTTCCCAATTTACTAAATATTTAATGCTATTGTTAAAGTTGTCCCCACTCCATAGGAAATCCCTTCTTATTTTATCAATTTTTTTAATCACCCAATATGGGAAAAGATGCATAGACATCCAACATATTGGAAGAGCAGAATTTATGAGAACTAATCTACCAACTCTAGATAAAAATCTCTTATTCCAAGTAGAAATCCTATTTTTAATTTTATTTATAATAATAAGCCAATCATCATGTTTAAGTTTAGTTGGTCTAATCAGAAAACCAAGATAATCAAAAGGAAAATTCATAGTTTTACAATTAAACGTATTAGCAACTAAATCTTTAACCTTTTCAAAATCATTTAAAACTAAAACCGAACTTTTATCAAAAATTTATTTTTTAACCTGAAAGAAGTCCAATATTATATAATATAAAATTGAGGATAATGACATAATTAGGCAATTGAGAGGTAAATAGCATGGCATCATCTGTAGATTGAAGGACAGATAGACCGTTACGCAAGATTTCACTACCAACACTCCCCAAAGATCCGTTATCAACCGCTTTTTAAATTATCTTAGCGAAAATATATGTGGCTAAGTTAAACAAAAGAGGCGATAAAAGATCATCTGACCTCAAACCTCGTTTAGATTGAATTTTATTACCTAAAATACCATTAATCGTTATATTGGAGTTACCAGTTTTAAGCAAAGTCATAATCTAGCTAATCCATCTATGATTGAAACCTCTAGCTAATAACAGATCAACTAGAAAGTCCTAATCAACTGAATCAAAAGCTTTCGCAAAGTCCGGTTTAGAAGAGCATATGTAACGTTATTTTTACAGCAATGATTAATGTATTCTTGAACAGCAGTCACTGCATCTGTGATATTTCAACCCTTAATGAAAGTTGTTTGTGAACAATCAATTAAATCATTCATTTTCGCACTAAGTCTATTAGCTAAGACTTTAGAGATAATCTTAAAAGAGTGGTTAATTAAAGAAACAGGTCTAAAATCTTTTCATTTATTAGCACCAATTTTTTTATATAATAAAATTACGTTTGCAAAATTGTTTTCCTAATTATAATTTACTATTATAAAATTCATTAAACGTGCTAATTAATTTGAATTTTAAAACATCCTAATATAATTTGTAAAGTAAAACAGGGAACCCATCTGGGCCTGGGGCTTTATCAGTAGGCATGTCATTAATAGCTTTTAAAATTTCCTCTTTAGAAAAAGGATTACCAAACTCAGAATGGTCAATTCTAGAATCAATAGGATAGATATCACTCCATTTAACGTAATTCTATGTTTATTTTAGTACAAATATATCTCCATAATAATCAGTAAAAGCCATATTAAGATCCCTTTAATTAACGAATTCTACATTATCTACAAAAATAGAATTTATCGTGTTACCATGCTTTCTACCATTTGTCATATTATGAAAACATTTTGTATTATTATCGCCTTTATTAATCCATTGAACTCTAGATCTCTGTTTCCACATAACCTCATACTTATATATATATATATATATATATATATATAGACACACACACACACACACACACAATTATATAAGTATATCTTATAATACAATATTACTATATAACAATAAACAACAATACGTATATGAGGGGGCTATTTTGTCCATTGCAGTGTAAACCTCAACACTTAAATATGGGCATGCTAAACCATGCATAATTTATATGTTGCATATGCACGTACACGTGCATGTGTATTTGATGTATATGTACGTATTATATGTAATGACTTGTATTTTACGTATCGAAGGATCCTAAAATATTTTTATTTTATTCAAGTAAAGTAGCATGATTCTACAATTTTGAGTATGACTCTTAGGGACATTTTACACACCTACAATTTTTTCGAATTTCCGTGTGATAATTTTGACCCTGAAAACCTTGTTTGGGCTATAACCTTTAATAGGAGTCCAATTAGGGTCTTAAATTAATTTCATTGATTCGGGATGATGTTTCCCATTCTATAGAATGGTCATAATACAAAACAGACTTACGGTCACAAAGTTATGCCTGTTTTAATTTAGATAACTACTAGCTAGAATTAGTGTGTAACTAGTTAAGCCCAGTAGCCCATTAGTTTAATTAGAGATTAATATAAATAAGGGCTGTAGGAGTCAAATTAGAAATTTTGCCTCTCATTCCAATCAGATCTAAACCCTAATTAGCCTTTAATCCTCGATTAGAAGCTATAGATAATAAAATTGGCTGATTAGAAGTGATTTTCATTGTAGTTTAGATTGGATCTATATTTAAATTGGTTGAATTTGGTAATTCGTGAGTAGTTTATGACTTCTCACTATCATATGCATGTTTATGGTAGAATTGTAAGTTTTAACTTGATTTTGACTTTAAAATCATTTTGCTAACTTTAATAACATGTTAACATATGTTTATGCCCTAAATTGTTGTTTAGTAATTCATCACACTCACGTTAATATGTTCAATATTGCTTAGATTTGGAATAGAAATTGTTTGATTGCTATAATTCTTTGTGAATGATTACATGGCATGTATGAATGGATGTAAATACTAAGATTCTATGCTTGTATGCTGTTCTAAAATGTTGGTTGTTAGTGTTTAGATGTTTAGGAAGATTGGTTGGTGAATTTGGCAAATCGGAGGCAAAGTTTGTCGAAATTGGTCGACACTTAGAGGAGGGGCTTTGAAGCATACTAGGAGCCTACATGAAAACTTGCGCCTCAAGAGAAGTTAGAGGGAAGACTCTATGTCGAGTCATAGTGATGATTTGATGACGAATTATAGGGGTGAGGGGTATAACTCGATGGTCAGCATGGTTGGGTAGAGCATGATTGAATGAGGTGTTTTTGTAGCAAGGATGCAAGAGATTTGGCTAAGGGTTGGGATACCACCGAGTTATCTCTAGAACTTCATGGTGAAGCTTTTGATTGATGACAAGTTATCTAGGATGGATAGGTCGTGGTCTAAAGCATTTGGTGGAAGAGTACTAGAAGCAAAAAAGAAGCTAGACTAAGAAATGAGTGGGGGCTATTGTTGAGGTTTTGTAGGCCGTGCTAGAGGTGGTGGTTTATTTGCATCAAGGTTGGATGCGATGTAACAACATGATGAAAAGCTAGAATCTTCGGATGTTGGCTCATGTTGGTAGTGGGTTCCGAAGATGGCAGCTCGATAATCAAGGGAGCCCTAGGATCGAGGAATGTGGAAGGGTCTTCGTGAATAATGGAAATTGGTTTGAGCTGGAAGGGCATCGTGTCCAAAAAGAGAAAAGGAGGGCTTGAATGAGTACATGCTATGGAATCGTTGATGCTCATAGTGTTTTCTTATGTACTCGAAGTAGGGGTACTATAAGTGGGAACGCCTATGGGTCAATTGAAAGGCCTATATACCCTAGACCAATGGCTTTGGGTCTAGTGTCTAGCTTTGGGCTATGAGACTTGTATCAAGCTTGGGGCTGCGTGATATGAGAGTACACAAAGAATCGAGATTTCCATTTGTCCCTGGTAGTAAGGAGGCCGTACAAGTTATCATATATTCAAAGCACATGGATGAGTGATTCTGAGTATTTCTTGATGGATGTTATGGTTGCTTTTGTTTATTTTCTTTAGTGGGCTATCATTAGGGGACGTCATTGGGAGTAGGTATTGGTGATGGAAATATTTGCACATCCACTATTGTATCTTGTATAATAACTTTATGATATTGTAGAGTAGCATATTATAGCGTTATGTGCTAACACTTTGGTTGGAATGACAGGTCAGGTAGGTAGAGTTCGTGTACTCTTGTTCCTTACCGTATTTTCCTACATAGTATTTTGAGATTCGTTTATCACTCACAACAAACTACTATCTGACCCAAGGTTTTATGCTTTGCTTTTTATTATCTTTGGTACTCTTAAATGAGTAGACTAGATAACAGGTCCAGGTGACGTAGTAGTTGTTCAAAGGATGAGCTGGATGGAACTATCTTAAATTATATACATATATGGATTCTATGCTTATTCTGATGTGCAGCACTGGGAGCCTTAGGAGTGAAGACTTGTATTCAAGACAATTATTGAGTTTATTTCCATTGTGTAGACTCTTAGACATTTGATGCATAACTCAACGGATCTACACGTTGGTGATTTATTCATATAGTTATTACAGTCCTTCTTTTATATATGTGATATTATATTTTACCCATGTGCTATGAGGTATGAAATTTTATATGCTGTGTTTGTTATTATTCTTCTAGAATATCGTCCTATACTAGCAGGGCACAACATGGCACATAATTTAGTTATTAACTATGCTGGTAGGGCGGTCATCATGTTTGGTATCAGAGCTTAGGTTACATGATTAACCTAAGTTGATACCATGATCCCGTAGAGATAAGGAAGGAGTTATTGCCTTAGACTAAATATTGAGTGTAAATGTATATATACACACGAGTAGGTGCGTACTTGTTATAAGTTTGTTTTCAAAGCTATATAATATAAAAGTTGCATGCATATGAGCACCATAGACACAATTTCCTTTATAAGAGACTGATCATTCTTATTACCAATAAGAATGAGCCGACATACAAGGAATACTATGAGGTCTACTTCAGGAGGAGAAGAGGGAGTAGGATCAGGAGTTGCTATGGAAGATTTCAAAGCTACGTTCAATGCTATAATGGCACGATGATGAGAAATGTTGCTTACTAGTGTGATGGTCGGAGGAGACTCTCACATACAAGCTCCTAGGGCTGATTTGCTAAGTGAGCAAGGATTATTCAACTCTTTGAGGGAAGTCATTCCATGGAACAGAATCGGCTATAGAAGTGCAAGATTGGATTGATCCATTTGAGCTCATCTTCAATGATATGGAAATGGATGACGTTATGAAGAGGAAGTTGGCTTCTAGGCAACTTCAGAGGTAAGCTACGAACTGGTAGAATGCTCTAACTTTTGCTACTCCAAAAGATCAGTTCAGTTAGGACCAGTATAAGGTAAGGTTCGAAGAAAAGTTCATTCCAGCTACTCAAAAGTCGGTATTGTTTAGAAAGTTCGCCGAGCTAAAGCAAGGAAAGAAGTCAGTCTTAGCTGCAAAGTTTTATGCTTTGAAAAAGTATGAGATATTATCCATTGATAATCCCTTGAAAAGAATGATAAATTCATTATTGGTTTGGATGACTACTTGGGAGAGAAGCTAGTGGATTATTCTGATGAGCCGTTTAAGAAACTTGTGGAGAAGGCGCTTCATCATGAGAACCTTTATCCTAAGGCTAGGACTGCTATTGTTATTTTATCTCAAAAGAGGAGCCAAATCCATGGTAAGGCAGTGAAGGAAAGAAGAAGTGGAATGGAAAGAGGAAGCAGTCTCAGGGGAAGGGTGGTAAGAAGAAGGGTAAATAGGAACATGTTTTCTATGGGGCAAAGAGAAAGGCCTTTTTATTAGAGATTGCAAAATGAGCCACCATAAAAAGTGCTACAACTATGATAAGCCTAGGTATTTGAAAAATAATTATCCAGAACTAATGAAGGATAAGCAGATTGTGAAGGCATATGCTTTGGAGCCAGTCCTGACTTTGTTGAGTGCTCCCTCGATAAAGGAGAAGAGAAAAGGAGTCGTTATTCAAGGTATGCTTTCTATTGGTGATTCTTATGTCTAAATTTTTCTTAATATCGGGGATTCACATTCATTTATATATAGTTATCTAGTAGACAGATTGAGATTAAGATCTGAGATAGCAGACCGGCCCTTGATCGTAATAAACCCTGCTAGAGGCTCCACTAGCTTGTGCATAGTCTGTACAGATTTAGTATTATGAGGCATGGATGTTCTTTTGTTTGTGATTGATCTATTTTGAATTTTTTTGGGTTTGGGATTGTCTTTTGAATGAATTGGCTAAAGGGGAATGCGTTTATAATGGATTGCGAGAAGCTATTGGTGACAATCAGAGATGTGGCTGGGCGAACAATAGTGATTAGCTGCCTACCACTGGATGGGGTGATGCTTAGCTTTCTATATTTGCTTAAGGTTCTACATGAGTGGTCGTCATCTGTGTCGATCGCTAGAGAGTATCCGGATGTCTTGGAGGAAGTGACTAGATTTCTGATGCATAGAGAGATCGATTTTCAGATTAACTTAGTGAAGGAAGCCAGACCTATAGTTATGTCTTTGAGGTGTATGGAATCTAGAGAGCATACAGAATTAGAGGTGCAAATGAATGACCTACTAAGGAGAGGGTTCATTCAAAGAAGCATATCCAAGTGGAGTGCATCGGTTGTATTCACAACTAAGGCGGATGGATCTTTGGGTTGTATATGGATTATCGTGAGCCGAATAAAATGATGAAGAAGAACAAGTATCAACTCCCATGTATTGATGACTTATTCGATCAACTACACTGTATGAAGGTATTCTCTCAAATGGATTTGGCGATGGGATTTCACTAGCTTAAAGTAGCAAAGGAGAGTTTGTTTATTACAGCATTTCGCATGTCGTTGGGTTCTTATGAGTGGTTGGTGATGCCGTTCGGGTTGATTAACGCTCCAGCATACTTTATGGATCTCACTAATTAGGTTTTCAGAGACCAGCAGAATAAGTTCATGCTTATGTTTGTGAATGATATTCTAATCTACTTCGGAACTGAAGAAGAGCATAAAACGCACTTAAGGATTGTGTCAGAGATATTGAGAAAGCACAATTTGAGAGTGAAGTTCTTTAAGTGTCACTTCTGGAGAGAAGAAGTGAGGTTCTTAGGTCATGTCGTATAGGGATAGGGTATAGTAGTGGATCCTACAAAGGTGGAAACAATTCAAGATTGGAATCTTCCCAAGAATGCTATAGATGTGAGAATTTTCTTAGGATTGGCGGGACCCTTCATCAAGGACTTCTCAAAGATAGCAGGACCATTGACCAATTTGATGAAGAAGAATCAGACTTTTGTTTAGGATGCAAAGTGTGAGCATGCATTTGTAATTCTAAAAGATCCGTTGATGAGTGCACCAGTGTTGACCGTTCCAAGTGGAAATGAAGACTTAACTATATACACTGATGCATTTGGTACTGGATTGGATGCGGTGTTAATGTAGAAGGGGAGGGTCGTCACTTATGCGAGTCGATGGCTAAAGTTACAGAATTACCCAACTCATGATTTGGAATTTGTAGCAATTGTTTTAACTTTGATGATGTAGAGGCGCTATTTGTTAGGAGAAAGGTTTGAGCTATTTGCAGAACACAAATCCTTGAAGTACATTTTCTCACGGAAGAATCTCAACCTTTATCAACAATGGTAGTTAAAGTTCTTAGCCTATTATGATTTTAGTATTTTCTATACTCCGGGAAAAAGGGAATGCAGTCGCAGATGCATTGAGTAGAATACCTTCTAGGTTGGGAGCAATGTTCTTGGAATGGAAGCAGATAAAGTATATTGCTAGATTTGATTGCAGGGCTCACTACGAGCTAGAACCTAAAATGTTGGCAAGCTTATCGATTAGACCTACTTTGATTAAAAGGATCAATACTAGTTAAAAGCATGATGCTAAGCTAGCAAAGATCATAACGAAGATAGTGTAAGGAATAGAATATGAAGATATGAAGAAATACGAACTCGACCGAGAAGGTTGGCTTTGTAAAGATGGGATGTTGTCTATTCCCAATGTTAATGGATTATGAGATGAAGTGCTAAGAGAGTGTCACCGTTCTAGGTTAACCATTCATCCGTAACGAGATGTACTGACATATGAAGGGAACCTATTATTAGGAAGGTATGAAGAGGGATGTAGGGGCATTCATCTTGAAATGTATAAACTGTCAGTTAGTGAAGGCAGAGAAAAAGAAACCTAGTGGATTATTGCAACTGTTAGATATTCTTGAGTGGAAATGGAAGCAAGTATTAATGGATTTTATAGATGGACTGCCATGGAGTCTAGCAGGGTACGATGATATTTGGATCATAGTAGATCGGTTAACCAATAGTGTGAGAATTTTACCCATCAAATCAAGTAGAATGACATTCAAGCTGGCAGAATAGTATATGAAATGGAGAGTATGATTTCATGGTGTGCCAAAGAGCATTGTGAACGACTGAGACCGATTATTTACTAATGGATTTTAGAAAAGCTTATAGGAGGCGTAAGGAACCGAGCTACATCTTAGTAATGCTTATCATCCGCAAATGAATGGGCAAACCGAAAGAATAAATCATATATTTGAAGATCTCTTGCAAGCATACATTATAGACTTTGGAGGATCGTGGGATGATCATTTGTATTTGGTGGAGTTTCCATACAACAATAGTTATCAGTTGAGTGTTGGTATAGCACCATTTGAAGCACTATATGGCCAACCATATAAAGCTCCTTCATATTGGTGGGAAGCGGTGAGAAATAGATATTTGGACTAGATATGATTAGAGTGACATCAGAGAAGATTGAGTTCATTCGACATTGAAATAAAAGCTGTTTAGGATCAGCAAGAAAGCTATGAGGATAAAAGAAGAAGAGATTTGGAAATTTCCGTTGAGGATATTGTATTTATGAAGATTTCTCCTTTGAAGAATGTAGTTCGATTCGGTAGAAAGGGGAAGTTGGCACCGAAATTCATAGGGCCTTTTTTGATAGTTGAGAGGTTCAGGAAGTTAGCATAAAAGGTCGGCTTACCTCAATAGATGGAAGGCATGCACAACATTTTTCATGTCCCCTATTTATGGAAGTTTGTGCACCACTCAGGCGTGATGATTGCATCAGATCAGCTAGAAGATGTTAAGGTGGAACCAAAAGTTTCTAGATCTCATAGACCACTTTGTATTGTTGGGTATAATACGAAATAACTTAGGAGAAAAATTATGAAACTAGTAAAGGTATAATGGAGTTGAAGTGACGACGATTGTATGTGGGAGACTGAGGAGAGCATAAGGACTAAGTATTTGGAGTTCTTTGAGTGGTAAGATCCATCGTTTATCGTATCTACTTTCACCATTATATATCATTATTAATAGGCTAGTATTCTGCATGTTAGGGTAGGGACACCTACACTGTTGGTTACATGGTTGCATGTTTGATATGTCTGATAGTTGCTTATGAATGGTAGACATGTAGGCTAACAACGGTTGATTATACTTAGGCTTATTTGGGGATTTCGGGGGTGAAATTCCAAAGAGGGATGTAATGACCCGTATGTTACATATCAGATGATCATAGAATATTTTCATTTTATTCGTGTAAGGTTGTATGATTCTATAATTTTGGGATGTGATTCCTAGGGATATTTTACGCACTTATGATTTTTTTTAAATTTCTATGCGACCATTTTGATCCTTAAAACCTTGTTTGAGCTATAACTTTTGATAGAAGTTGAATGAGAGTCTCAAACTAGTTCCATTGCTTCAGGATGATAGTTTTCCATTCCGTAGAATGGTCATATTTAAAAAATGGACTTACAGTTAGAATTTTTTTCCTATTTTACGTTTAGACAACTACTAGCCAGAATTAGTATGTAATTAATTAAGCACATTAGTTGACCCATTAGTCCAGTTAGTGATTATTACAAATAGGTGCTGTAGAAGTCAAATTAAAACTTTTCTCTCTCATTCCAAATCAGGTCTAAACTCCAATTAGCCTTAGATCCATCCTAATTCATTCAAATTGCACTCTAAATAAAACTAGATTATGGACTAGAGATTAGATCCTCAATTAGAAACTAGAGATAATCAAATTGGCTGATTAGAAATGTGTTTCATTGATGTTCGATTAAAATTACATTTAAATTGGTTGAATTTGGTAATTAGTGAGTGGTTTATGATTTCTCCCTATCTTATGCATGCTTATATGGTAGACTTATAGGCTTTAACATGCTTTTGACCCTAAAATCCTTTTCCTAACATTAATAACATGTTAACATATGTTATTCCCTAAAGTGATAGATTCTAATATGATTTCTAAGACTTGTTTAGTAATTCACCACACTCATGTTAATATGCTCATTATTGCTTAGATTTGGATTAGAAATTTCTTGATTACTATAATTCTATGTGTTTCTCATTTGATTGATAACATGGGATGTATAAATGGATGCAATTGTTGTGATTCAATGCTTGTATGTTGTGCTTTGATGTTAGTTGTTAGTGTCTGGATGTTTAGGAAGATAGGTTGGTGAATTGGGTAAATTAGAGGCAAAGTTGGTTGGAATTGAATGGAACTTGGAGGAGGGGCTCTGGAGCATACTAGGAGCCTACATGAAAACTGGGGCCTCAAGAGGAGCTAAAAGGAAGATTCGGTGTCGACTCATACTTATGTCTCGGTGATGAGTTATAGGGTGAAGGATATAACTTTATGGTCAACATAGTGGGGTAGAACATGTTTAAATGAGGTGATTTATAGAAAGGATGCAAGGGATTTGACTAAGGGTTGATGACACCATCGAGTTATCTGTATAACTTAGTGATGAAGCTTTGGATTGAAGAAGAGTTATCTAGGATGGATAGGTCGAGGTCTAAAGCATCTGGAGGAAGAGTACTTCTAACGACCCGATTTTTCGACTTTCGAAAGTCGACATTAATACGTCCACTGTATCAACTGCCATTTAATCGAACGCCGGAAAACCGAACCATTAGGGTTAAAGAAGAAGAAGATAGAAGAAGAAACAGAAACAATAACAGAATCTCACATTTCGCGGTGGAACAACATATAATAGATAAATGAATAATCTTTAAAACAAAAGAACTGTGTATGTTTTACATCACAACATCATCAGAGTACAACTACTTACATACCACACAACCGGATGGTTATATGAACTTGTCCCTACAATTGAATACACAATGGAAAGGTAATAATATACTGAAGTACGTCTCTCCATCCAGCTCGTCTCTTGAGCTCCACAGCACCTCCTGAATTCCGGAATGACCTGATAACCTACCTCTAAGCTGCCCGTGTGGAAAATTATGGGCACCCAGAGTTTAGGAAGGGAACAATAAACTCCAGGTCAGTCATGAGACCGGTGTGAGAACTTAAAAACAGTTATTTTCACAAAGAAAATAAAAAGGAAATCCGCTACTTCTGGAAAATGAAACTGCCATAAGGCTTCCCGCCACACACACATGCAAGCGCACACTTGGAGAAGATTTCTCCTTATGACAGTCCAAAATGCTTGGTACACGAAAACCATTTGATGTTATTATTAGTGCATAGTGCAGAAAACCTTTCGGAAATATAATATTAATCTTAGCCAGCATACCACATTTCGTCATATGCTTACTATAGCTACCATGTTCAATAGCAGGTTACCGCCACATTCCATGGCAGGTTATACAACTAAAACCATACAGGGCGCGTATTGTTTCTTTGGATTTTCAACAAATGGTCAAGCTAAGGAACTTCCTTACCGAAATGGGTACGCCTCTAGAAGGACGCCCCCGAGAACCTAACCAGATCTCTGCTAACAAGGCCGACATTACCTCACGCTTTAACCAAGTTATAACATAGGTAACTAACACACAAGTATGTCATCCCCGGTCATTACCGTCCTTTGTCCGAGGATCCTCAACCACAAAGCAACAACCACAAAGTATAATAAATTTGCAGCATCTACATAGGTAAAATATCTGGGCTCCATACCATGATATCACCTCTTATCCAGAAGGAAATGGACATACCCTAGGGGCGCTACCCCTAAAAACCTTGCCGCAACATTCCTGTTTCGACCATTTTCGGGTTGCGAGGCTCGACGAAGTCTCATCCACAAAGCTATGCTTTTCACAAAAGCCATGCTTCGATCAACAAATGATCAGCAGCACTTCTTATGTCACATTACTAAATTGGGAATGTATCACTAGTAACTATCAACTACATAATCTCTGAGCTCGTACGTCTTAGAGAAGGCTGTTAAGCTAAGAGAATAAATTCTCCACCACCAACAGAAATGTATTTGATAGAAACCAGCTTTACACCTCAAAATGTAACGTCGGACACACATCCATACAAGTCCGTTCCGGGATCGAACGGAACCGAAGGCACTTCGAAAGAAGCCCTTGCACATCCGGATATTCACTAATCACGTCCGGACTCCCCATCACAAAGGGTGATCAAATCTCTATACCGGAGCAACTCGATGCAGAGACATTCGACAGGTAATCCTTTCGTTTTCGAAAATACCCAGTCTTCAGCACCATCTTCAAATGCAATCCCATTTCGTCGTATCATTATTGGAATGGGTTTTATGACACAAAGTCCTCTCCCGGCTAATCCGAATAACGAGCGCTTATTTAAAAATAAGTGTTACATTCAGATTTCAAACAAATCATAACAATTTTCACTTTGATCTTTTAAACAAAAGATCCATCGCAATCACAAAGGTTCGATGTGGTTTTGGAATATCCACTTGGAATCCGACCCCGGTTGCATCGAAATTCAAAGGCCATTAAAAGGCTAATATTGATAGTTGGTTATTTAACTATCAATCAACATTCACAACAATTACTGGATTTCAAATAATTTTCCCCCAGTTATTTATTTTCAAAATATCTTTGCAAGATATATTTTCACACTTCAACCATTTGAAAACAAATTTCAAATCACTTTTTCACTCGTGGAATAAAATTCCCGAAATCATTTATTCCACTGAAAATCGGCCAAGTCCGATACTTTTAAAAATAATTTAAATCACTTATCCAAATATATATTTGGAAGTATTTAAAATAAAAACTATTTTAAACACTTTACTTAAAATATTAGTTATAAAAACAGTATACTAATATTACATATAAGCTTTAAGTCCAAACTAATTTTTAAAATAAAATTAGTAGATAGAGTACAATTATTTAAATAACCATTTTCCAAAACAATTATCAATTAAATCTTTAAGTAATCACTTCTATAATTAATTAAATAAATCTTTACTCTAAAGTTTTTCAAAATAACTTAAGAAAATAATTTCTCCAAAATATTCTTTTAAAACCAACATTAGAACTTTTAATTTATATTTTAAAAGCTACTTTGAAAATATACTCGGCTTTCCAGGGAAAATGCACTTTCATTTCAAAATGGTCCATTTAAATCAATTAATAAACCCTTCTCGATTTATTTCAATTTACATTTCAAATCTATAAATTCCTTTCCACACTTTAAAAATAAACCAATATTTATTTTTAAAACAAATTTCCCTTTCCTTTTTAAGTTCCAATTTTGAATTTACATTTCCAAATATCCATTGATATGCAATCTTCAAATCGATTTTCAAATATTCACTTTCAAACACCAAATCAAATTTCCAAATTGATTTCCAAATTTATTTCAAATACCAACTCAATTTTAGATCGATTCCCCAAATTCATTTTCAAAACACCAAAACAATTTCATATTGATTTCCCAAATTTATTTCAAATACCCAATCAATTTCCCAAATTCATTTCCTTTTAAAATAAATTTCTTTATCTCTTCCAATTCATTTAAAAATCCGAATTTTAAACAAATTGTTCAACTATTAAACAATATTATTCAAAACCCATTTATAAAAATCTTTTCCCATATTTTGGAATTTATTCAATAAGTTTTCAAAAATAAAACTTTATCTGTTTAAATTTCTTCTTTTAAATTCACCCAATTCTTTAAATGAATTTGCTTATAGCATCTACTTTAAATTCCAAAAATTCATTTTCATATTTCTGGTATCCTACGATACCAAAAATATATTCGGCTAAATTATAGCCTTCAACAATTTCAATCACAAATATAATCATGCACAGATTATCAATCAATCACATCACACATGTGAAATAATATTCATACAATTTGAGGAATCCAGTTGGATCCCTCCAACCTGTTTCCCTGCATCCACAGATGTTAGCACAACAATTAAATACCCATTCCACTTCGAGGTGGAATATCATGGTATATGAGATTTATAAAATATCATCCGCTATTATGCGGCACATAGGGTCTCGTCCGCTATATAATGCGGGAAATCAACCACTCCAAATACATATATAATACCAATTCCACTTCAGAGTGGAATATCGCGGTATATGGGTTTAAATATAATATCATCCGTTATTATGCGGCGCATAGGGTTTATTTCAATCCAACAAATAACAACCATCATCCAAGCAACATCCAATAATTTAAATAAACTATTTAAATTAAATCAAGTATCCAATTGAGTGAGAAGTTCTCACCTTTTGCTTATGCATGCAATCCATTTTCCATTCCAGCTTGTTTTCTCAATTTTTTTTAAACCTTGTATAAACAAATTATACAATTTATTAATATTCGAAATAATCGAACAATTCATTCCCATTTAATAAAATTTTATTTTATCTAATTAATTAAATTTCAAACAAATTTCCTTTTAATAAAATATTTGAACTAATTGAATAATCCCTTACCATTAATAATTAAATTACTAATAACTAATTTCTCTTTAACCATTTATAAAATAATTAAACAAGTAAATTAAACAAATTAATCTCTATAATAAATTACCTTAAAATAACTAGCAGATTTAAATGTATAGATGTATATCTATTTTATATTTCCTTTTCGATAAACCAACAACAGAAATCTTCTTTGCTATAAGAACTTAAAATATATATTTTTCTACTTCTGACCTATATATATATATTCTCTGTTTATAACATTTTAATTATATTTAAATTAAAAATAGAATTTATACCTGCTGCTTATACCGATACCCTAATGGCCCCTTGCTTTTGAAAACGAGGGATCGCCCTAAATCCCTTATCTACAGCCATGAGCCAACCACGCTTGACATCTCCACTCAAACGATTTCGCCACACCGCGACATGGCCTTCCTTCGTGTGCGCATGCACGAGCGTGCGCCCCAATCGAACTCGACTGCCGCTGCCCACCTTCGCTTGCTCGCGCGCTTGAAATCCTCCAAGATGAAGATGAATCGATTGCCTTGCTTGCTCGCAGCAGATTCGCATTCGAATCGATTTGATTTTTTATTTTATTTTATTTGGAACCGCGGCCATTGATTTTGAATTTAGGAAGAGGAGGAAACGATAAATTGATTTGAATCCAGATTTTTTAAAAAAAAAACAGCGGCCATTGTTATTAACTTGAACGATAAAAGTTTCGTTCGTTTTTTCTTTCTTTTGATTGTATAATTTTTTTTTTACAAAACACGGCAAAGAAAATTTAAAGGAAGAAGACGCGTGTTACAAAGAGGGTACAAAAATGAACACGTGTTGTAAGGAATAAAACATGTAATTTACCTTTTGAAAAAATATTAGATTGAATGCAAACACACACACACACACATATATATATTCACACACACTTTCAAATTCAAATTTAAATTGTTACAATCACGCAACTTAATATCTCGATCTCCAATCGATGTGTGCCGCCTGGCGTTTATAATGTTGTGCGCCTATTCCGAACGCGATGGAAAAGGTTCCGAGTCCAAATTTGACTCGAACCAATTATTAAATTAAATTTCGATATAAATTTCAATGCCTTTGCTTATCGTACGGTCAAACGATCACTCCAAACACTACGAAAATTAAAATTCGATAATAAAACAATATTACGGATCAAATGGAACTGGTTTCGTCGAATTCCGAGATTGTGCCTCGGAAGGCTATTTTTAAATATCGATTTAAACGATATAAATTCAAAATTGAACAAAATATTCCTAAATCCGATTCTGAATTCCATTATCTTCAATATTATCAATTTCTAAGACATCAAATTATTTTTAACAAGCTCAAAATTAAAGATTCAAATTTTTACCCAACTTCAATAAATTAAATTCAATAATTTAATTGCCAAATCCATTCTGATAAATTAAAATTCAAGTTAAACCATCATTCAAATATTGAAAATCAGTTAACTATTTTCAATTTCAAATGTTTAAAATTCAGGGTCGTCACAGACTTTCCCCCTTAAAAGAATTTCGTCCCGAAATTGCAAGTTAAGAAAAATGATCCTTAATCCGTTATCATTTTCCCAAAACTAAACAGTTTCAACTTTTCATAACAATCTTTTATATCAAACATTTATTATCACTTTAACTAACTTTTCAACCTTAATCACAAGTTTCAAACAATATTGTTTTCTCAACAATTCAAATTTACATTTAAATTCAAATTTTAAATTTTTCAAAATTTTCCCAAAAATTATTCTAACTCCCTAAATTTTCAAAAAAATTCGCCAGCATCTCCTTTGCGCGGCTAGCTCGGTACGACTACAAAATGCCACAACGGGCCCCCAGATTTCAAAAGAAAACAAAAGGCCAAGCGGCTATACAAGAAAATCATCAAATTTCATACTGAAATTTAAAATACATACCTTTTTCGAGCAATTTAAACTTATCTTCAAAAGCCAAATCCCAATTCCATTTTCCTTTAACACACCTGTGTATCTATTTAACAATAATGTCTAATTACGACATTCAAAATCATTTCATACATTTCTTTACCAAAGCTTCAATATTCATTTAAGCCCGTACGATGCACTTATATTGCTCGGACGCAATATAAAATTCAATCGCTCACTCGATCACACAATTTCACTTCCAAACTAGTATCATCCACCCGACTTCCTAGTACGGACTCAGATCTGGTTTCTTGATCAGAAACCGTCATTCTCCTTACATAGCCTCAAACTATGATAGAGAATTTCCAGAATCAACCAAAAATCCATATCCAAGTTCGTCGTCGAAAATCGAGTGAAAAATCCTAACTCGGATCGATATAATTATCTCGGAATTCTGTGCTCGAATTCTGGATCAAATCGTTATGCGAATAAAATAATATACGTACATCCCATGTATTCATTGATTATTAGATATATCAATCTTCTTTTATTCATACTGATTTTTTTTATTTCCTTATTCACAATTACCATTTCATAATTTTCCAGTTTATCCTTCATTTGCTTATTAATTTAGAATATTTTCTCAACTCTTAATTTTACTTAAGAATTTCACCAATTTATTTCTTAAGTTCAATGCAAGTATTTTACATGCTTCCTATATTTATTTTCAATTTGCCACTTTGGTTTATAACCACTTATATTTAAACTGGATTTCAAATTCCATATAAATTCAATTTACCTTTCATTTATAATTATTGAATTCAATTCATTTCAAACCATATTAAATTCGTTATTCCTTTAATTAGTTTCACTTACTAATTTTATTTCAATACTTCACTTCGTTTATCACAAATCAAATTCATTCCAGTTCTTTTTGCTTACAAATTCGAAATGACTTTCAACATTCAGTTTCCCTTTCATTTACTTACAACTGTAAATTCATTCGTTCATTCAGAATTTATTTTCCACCTTAATAAAAATTTATTCTATGACCATTTTTATCATATTCCAGAGTCTTTTCAACATTTCAAAATTATTTTTGAAATCAATTCAAATTATCTTTTGAATTTCCAAAACCAAGCCCAATTTTTCAAACAACTTTAATTTTTGAATAATTTGGCAGTGATTCCTCCTTTGGAAACTCGAAAATGAACATCCATGATGCTGCAGTCATCACCGAAGTTATTTTCCAACGATTGAAAAGAGTTTAGTGCTTTAATCCCTTCAAAACACTTTTCCAAAACCTTTGAAAATTATTTTCAAATCAAAAAGGGATTTAATTTCCAAATTTTCCAAATTTCAAATCCTTTCCAAAACATTTTCAAATATTCCTTTGGAATTCTATTTCAAATTATAAATCACATTTACAATTTATATTTAAAAATCCCATTTGTATATGGATTTTATTTCTCAGTTTTAAGTTATGATTTCAACTTCTTATTCAATAATCAATGATAATAATTTAATATTATCACTTCCTAACATCCAAGCAACCATATACTACTATAATAATTTACGGAAAATATTTTCTTTTCTATACAAAATAGTTTGTGTAAAATTATTTCATTTACCCGATTTTAAAACAATACTGTGTCGGTTTATCTTGTTTAAGAGTTTAGAAACCCCTATCGATACAGTTGGCTAAATTGCACCCACCAGAATCTATAAACAATCAACCGATAAGTCAACACAATATAAAACAATTTTATATTCACTAACAAATAAGCGCTCAAATCTATTATTACACTCAACCTCATTCTAGAGTACTACTGACTCTATCTCTAATGAGTAATCTCCACCAGAGCCAAGGTTGTCGATTAACCAAATGCTCTGATACCACTATGTAACGACCGGATTTTTTGACTTTCGAAAGTCGACATTAATACGTCTACTGTATCAACTGTCGTTCAATCGAACACCGGAAAATCGAACCACTAGAGTTAAAGAAGATAGAAGAAGAAACAGAAATAATAATAGAATCTCACATTCCGCAGCGGAACAACATATAATAGATAAATGAATAATCTTTAAAACAAAAGAACTGTATATGTTTTACATCACAACATCATTAGAGTACAACTACTTACATAGCACACAACTGGACAATTATATGAACTTGTTCCTACAATTGAATACATAGCGGAAAGGTAATAATATACTGAAGTACGTCTCTCCATCCAGCTTGTCTCTTGAGCTCCACAGCACCTCCTGAATTTCGGAATGACCTGATAAACCTAACTCTAGGCTGCCCGTGTGGAAAATTATGGGAACCCGGAGTTTAGGAAGGGAACAATAAACTCCAGGTTAGTCATGGGACTGGTGTGAGAACTTAAAAATAGTTATTTTCACAAAGATAATAAAAAGGAAATCCGCTATGCTTTTGGAAAATGAAACTGCCATAAGGCCTCCCGCTACACACACAATGCAAGCACACACTTGGAGGAGATTTCTTCTTATGACAGTCAAAAATACTTGATACGTGAAAACCATTTGATATTATTATTAGTGCATAGTGCAGAAAACCTTTCGAAAATATAATATTAATCTTAGCCAGCATACCACATTTCGTCGTATGCCTAATATAGCTACCATGTTCAATAGCAGGTTACCGCCACATTCCATGGCAGGTTATACAACTAAAACCGTACAGGGTGCATATTGTTTCTTTGGATTTCCAACAAATGGTCAGGCTAAGGAACTTCCTTACCGAAATGGGTGCGCCTCTGGAAGGACGCCCCCGAGAACCTAACCGGATCTCTGCTAACAAGGCCGACGTTACCTCACGCTTTAACCAAGTTATAACATAGGTAACTAACACACAAGTATGCCATCCCCGTTCGTTACCGACCTTTATCCAAGGATCCTCAACCACAAAGCAACAACCACAAAGTATAATAAATTTGCAGCATCAACATAGGTAAAATATCTAGGCTCCATACCATGATATCACCACTTATCCAGAAGGAAATGGACATACCCTAGGGGCGCTACCCCTAAAAACCTTGCCGCAACATTCCTGTTTCGACCATTTTCGGGTTGTGAGGCTCGACGAAGTATCGTCCACAAAGCTACGCTTTTCGTAAAAGTCATGTTTCGATCAACAAATGATCAGCAGCACTTCGTATGCCACATTACCAAACTGGGAATGTATAACTAGTAACCATCAACTACATAACCTCTGAGCTCGTACATCTCAGAGAAGGGTGTTAAGCTAAGAGAATAAATTCTCCGCCACCAACAGAAATGTATTTGATAGAAACCAACTTTACACCTCAAAATGTAACGTCAGACACACATCCATACAAGTCCGTTCCAGGATCGAACGGAACCGAAGGCACTTCGAAAGAAGCCCTTGCACATCTGGATATTCACTAATCACGTCCGGACTCCCCATCACAAAGGGTGATCAAATCTCTATACCTAGCAACTCGATGCTGAGACATTCGACAGGCAATCCTTTCGTTTTCGAAAATACCCGATCTTCAACACCATCTTCAAATGCAATCCCATTTCTTCGTATCATTATTCGGAATGGGTTTGGACTCCAGGCTAATCCGAATAACGAGCGCTTATTTAATAAGTGTTACATTCAGATTTCAAACAAATCACAACAATTTTCATTTTGATCTTTTAAACAAAAGATCCATCACAATCAAAAAGGTTCGATGTGGTTTTCGAATATCCACTTGGAATCCGACCCCGGTCGCATCGAAATTCAAAAGCCATTAAATGGCCAATATTGATAGCTGGTTATTTAACTATCAATAAACATTCACAACAATTATTGAATTTCAAATAATTTTCCCCCGGTTATTTATTTTCAAAATATCTTTGCAAGATATATTTTCACACTTCAACCATTTGAAAACATATTTCAAATCACTTTTCACTCACGGAATAAAATTCCCGAAATCATTTATTTCCAGTGAAAATCGGCCAAGTCCGAATACTTTTAAAAATAATTTAAATCACTTATCCAAATATATATTTGGAAATATTTAAAATAAAAACTATTTTAAACACTTTACTTAAAATATTAGTTATAAAAATATTATACTAATATTACATATAAACTTTAAGTCCAAACTAATTTTTAAAATAAAATTAGTAGATAGAGTACAATTATTTAAATAACCATTTTCCAAAACAATTATCAATTAAATCTTTAAATAATTGTAGCGACCCGACTTTCCACTCCCGGAAAATCGCGTCATCAATGAAGAAAGAAAGGGATAGAAGAAGAAAAGAAAGAAGAGAAGAAGAAACAACATCAGAATCTAACACAGCGGAACGAATAAATTATATTAATCACATAATACTTTACATAGTATCATATACATCAGAGATACACAGCATAAACAACTCATACTAGACAGTTATAAACACCTGTCTAGTTATACAACTCAATACAACAACACAGAGATCACACAGCGGAAAAACTAGATATATATCTACTCGCAGAAGCCTCCTGCTCCATTGCTCCTCCATAATTCGTCAAAGCTAATCCAGAATCCTAACCTGAATTTCCCTTGGCTACTCGTAAAAATTTGAGTACCCAAGAGTTTATGAAAAACAAAAATAAACTCCGGGTCAGACATGGGTCTGGTGTGAGTAACAGGTTAAAGTTGCTTAACTTTTAAAAAACCTTTGAAAAGAAAGGTATCACGTAAGACTTCCCACACATAAACATGGAAAAGTTTTTACCTTACGCTAACCAAAACATTTGATAGGAAATCTGATGATATTATAATAGTGTCTAGGGTTTTCAAGTAAAATACAGAAATAGCTGAAATGCTTACATCTCACATTCCAACATAGTTGGGCACAACTAATACGTACGGCACTTATTGGATTTTGGATTCCATACAATGGCAGGGCTACTGGGGTACCGCCCGTCACAGTACGTGGCCTAGATCACCGTACCGAGGAGCCACCCTAACTCCCCTGCAACACAAAGCCGGACCCGTTCCTTACTGAACAGTTCCAAATAAGACAACCCCGACGGTTGTAGCTACTAAACCGTCCCACACAGCCGAAATAAAAGGGACCTCTAGACAGGGGTAAATCTTACTCTCCAGTGGGCGCTACCCACGAAGCTTTGCTGCACCTCCCCTGTTTTAGCCATTCCCGGTTGATGAGGCTTGAGGCTACGATTACCTTTATAGGACATATCACTTAGAATGCTCATCGTCCACCTGACGATGTTCTGAAAGCATTCAATCCATACAAGTTCGTTCCGGGTTCGAACGAAACCGAAGGCATTATCTCGTTACACTCATTTTGGAATCACCCTCAGAGTTAACGACAATAACCCTTGCACTCTAAATCACCATCTCGAATCTATAAGGACTAATTCCGTCAACTCATTACGGAATCACCCACAGAGTTATAATGACTCATAGTCCTTACACCTCGAGTCTTCACAAGCTCCACTTAGATTCACGACCTAACGTTATTTGGAATCGATGTGGTTTTCGGATATCCAAATATGGAAACCCGATCCCGGTCTCATCGAAAACCAAAGCGTGTCTTTTAAGGTCCAAGTTGTTTTAAAGGTTTAAAACAATTCAATTACAGTATCTATATACACACAGATAGATAACTTAAAACATAACTGATAATCAACATTATCACATAACAGGTGATCCACATCATCAATATCAAATAGATATACCACATATCAACATCACAATAGATAACCTATATTATCATCACCATACAATCAACATCCATACCACACAATATTATTTATCTCAATACTGAGATCACAAAGCATCCAAGACAATCAAGTTCAACCATTCATCCATAAGTAAAGATTTACTCATCACCATATAATTAATTTAAAATGAATTAAATTAACTATCTCTAACTCAAATTAATTTAAAATGGATTAAATTAATTCCTTCATCTATAATTAATTTAAAATAAATTAAATTAATTACCTCACCAAATTATCTTGCTTACTCAATTGATTACAATCAATTAATCAATCATAAATTACTTTAATTAATCACCCTTGATTAATTATACTTAATTACATCCATGTAATTATCCTCAACTAAACAGTAATTAACCCTTAATTACTTTAATTAAATTAATTAATCATAATTAATTATCTTAATCCTTAATTAATTATATTAATTAATTACCTATTATTGATTAATTAATCCTAATTAATCATCCTTAATTACATCACTAATTAAATAATTAATGATCTTAATTATTTCTTAAATTAATTACTCACAGTAATTAACTAACTCAATTACTATAATAATCCAAATTAATTATCCTTAATTTAATTTCTTAATTAATTATTTGATTAATTACTAAATAATTAATCCAAATTTCTTCATACTTAACATCCCTTAATTACAATCTGTAATTATCAAATAATTACTTAACTAAGTAGTTTCCAAAACATTAATTACATAAAGCAATTATCCTTAACCCAAGTGTTTAAAATTAATTAAACTTAATTAATTAAATTAAACAATCTCATTCAATTAAATTAATTACATCAAGTAATTAATTTCTTAATTACTTCATCAAGTAATTATACTTAAGCCATTTATAATTGATTATTATTAAATTAATTAATCTAATTAATTATAAAAATTAACTACATTAATTAATTATTAAATAATCATGGTTAATGATCTTCATTAACCATCCTCTAATTATTTTATTAAAGTAATTAACTTAAATTAATTACCAATTAAATTATTTTAATCATTTATTAATTAAAGTTAATTATTAAATTAATTAACCTTAATTAAAAACTTAATTACATAATTATTATTCATTTATCATTAATTAATAATTTAATTAATGATCTTAATTCCAAATTGATTAATCCTTAATCAATTATTAATTCCAAATTTAATTAATTTATTAAATTAATTAACAAATCTTAATTACCTTGTTAATTAATTCTAAAACATAAATCTAAATTTAAATTTCAAAATAAACATAACTTAATTATGTTTTAAACAATTTAATTCAAAACAAAGTACTTTTGAAATTAACTTTAAATTTCAATTTAAATTCAAATTTAAAATAGAAAAATTTTAAACTTATCAAAGTTTTAAATAAATTTAAAACCCTTTAAATTGCAAATCAAACAATGCTATGGAAATTTTAAAGTTAAAGTCATTTCAAAACTTTCAGTAATTTAAATTTCCATTTTAATTTGAAACTTCAAATTTTAAATCTTCTTTAAAATTTAAAACTGCTTTTCAAATTTTTAATTTTAAATTTCCAGATTTAAATAACTTTAAATCTACTCACACTTTTAAAACCTTATTATCAAAATGTTTAAACTATCTTTCAACATGATATGGTTATTAAAGTTACATTTTTAAACTTAAGTTTCTGTTTTAAAAAAAAAAAACTGGAATTTAAAATCAGATGAGAATTTTAAACTTACATTTAAATTTGAATTTAAATTTTCCTCAAAACCATAAATACAGATTTAAAAAGGTTTAAATCCAGATATGCAGGAAACAGAAAACAGGTTTTCAAATTCAAACCTGGAATTTAAATTCAAAGCAATTTAAACTTAAATTAAGTTTTATAATTAAGTTTTAAACCTAAACCTTATTTAAAATCTATAATTACAGATTTTAAATTTTGACAAAACAGATTTTAAAAAGTTTTAAAACCCAAATTTTAAATCAAAACAGAGTATATTGATTCCTGAAGCCTGCACATTAGTTCAACCCGAGACATGTTTATTTCTACTTCGGGTTTTCTGCTACCTTGCTTCGAGTCTCTAACCTACTTACTTCGAGTTAAAACTCAGACCAACCCTGCAACACCAAAAACTAAACAGATCACCAGAAAACATGTCGCCGTGCATATGCACGGCGACCCCCGCCCCTTCTCATCATCATGGATGATCCAATACCAACCAAAAACCCTCCATAACTTCAAATATCAAACCAAATCAGTTACAATTATACAGGAATTCAAATTTTGCTCAGGAGCCACAAACCTGAAAACAATTTTCCAGGTTTTTACTTCAACCTGTCAACGGCGATTGTACGCCGCTCCGATCACCTGACACTCAACCCCAACGGCCTTGCATTCTCTCATACCTCAACTACAAAATCCCTGAATATCAGTACACTCGATCACTCCTATGCCCCGAAATGATCGATCCTTTACCCACCTAAAAACTAGGGTTAAATTCCAAAACTTCTAAACTACAATCATTCTAGAAATTATTATACACTTGTTTGATTTTTCTGAGTATCTAAAATATTTACTCCATCACTCAAAAGAGTTCCAGAATTCCTTAATCCAAGAATCAATAGAATTTGCTCAAATTCTAAATTTTGTTCAAGAACAGCTTATAAATGAAAACATATACCTACAATTCCAATACTTGATTCAAAAAAACATTTTCCAGTAAATACTTTTAGTTTCTGTAACTGGATATAAATATTAATATGATTTGCATTTAATCAAAATCAATATACAGGTGAGTTGCTTATGTTTACAGAGAGAAACTCCAGTATTTTAATTTACCTAAAAATTAAAAATCTAAACTTAAGAGAATGAAACACATTACTTATAAGTTTGGAAACTAATATAAAACAAACAAACTCTTTTTATTATTCTTAAATCCAATTACTATCTTAATCAGATCAATTGTGGAAATATTTTTAAGTAGGATAAAAATTTGGGTATGCTTTACATAACAAAATCAACATGCATGTACAACAGACATTTCATAAGCACCCAACATATTTTATCACAACAACTTATCAAGCAACCTGAAATAGTTTAAGGTTTTAAATGTTACTCACCAGACAATGCAGACCACTGTTTGAACTTGCAGAAAACCAAAAATGCAGGCTTAAAGAAAAAATGCAAGTGCTTCCTCTCTGTTGCTCATGCTCATAGCCTGATTGCTTTCATGCAGACAGAATACAAATGCAGTAGCCCAATTCCATATGCATGCAAATGCCTTTCCTTCCCAGGTTCCAAACCAAGTGTAGAAAAATGCAGGCTTCACTTAGTTTGAAATGAAGTGTAGATATGCAGATGTTTTGAACATGGTTTAGATTATGCAGTTTTGTTGGATTTTGAGGAAATGCAGATCCAATTCTTGATAATTTGTGAATGCAGATTTAATCTTTGAGTAATATGCAGATGAAGGATTTGAGGAATATCAGATTGTTTCAGGTATTGATCATAGAAAGGGTTTAAGCATAGAGGTTTTCCAGATTTTTGTTTGAGGAGTATATGCAGATTTGCTTGAATTTGAGGTATGCAGGTGATCTAGATTTGGTGTTGAATATGAAGGGATTACTGATTTTAGAGGTGATGTATTTGATTAAGGAAAAAAATGAAAATTCAATATGAAATGAAGATGCAAACAAAACTAATGTATTTTCAGTTTTAAATGAACTGAAAGAAAATTAAAACCAAATTTAACACTTGTCAAATTGTGATGCTAATTTTAAAACACATGTTACATGAATGCATATGAATCTAACACTTGTTTTTCTCTTTTAAAAGTAATTAGTATTTAAATTAACAAGTAATGCATGTGTTAATCTAATTTAGTTTGTTAGTTTATTTAAAAACATGTTTATGAATTTACAAAAGAACTAAGAACAATAATGATATACAAATTAGCTTATACATATTCAAGATTAAGTCAATATTGTTTTTATGAATCTCTTTTTATTTAATTAAAAATCATTTTGTTTGATTATTCTAAAATTAAAACTAAATCCAATTAAATTTTAAAAACATTTCAATATTTTCTTATAAATTTTAAAATCACATTTTTATTTATGAAGTAAATTTTAAAACTTAGTATCAATTTAAAATAAAATTTCCAAATTGAAATATATACATTACAATTTTAAAACATGATATATTTACAAATTTCAACCAAAGTCATTTATTAAATTTTGAAATGCTTAGATATTAAATAAAACAAATTTCCAAATTACTAAAAATAATAAAATTAGAAAATATGTTTTACTTAAAATTGAAACAAATGCTAATATATAAATCAATTATTGATTGTAAACATAAATCAATTTATATCATTTAAAAGACACAATAGCCAATTTAAATATTTATTAAAGAAGATTATTAAATTTATTTGAATAATTATTATCAGATTATCAATATCAATTTAATTTTAACCACAGATTATTAAATTGATATTGTCAAAATTCCGGGACGTTACAATCCTTCCCCCTTAAAAGAATTTCGTCCTCGAAATTTAAAACAAAGGTAATTTAATAATCTCATTAAATTTTAATTTTAAACACAAGCATACACCAAACATATGCTAACAACCAAACACCAATTCAACCAATCAAACATATCTAATTATGCAGACAAAATCTGGATAAAATCACATCGAGTTTCCCCAGTGTGTATATATACACACCGGGATACTCGCCCTAGAAAATCCAAACAAACAATACTATGAAGCTACAAAGCTCCTATACAACTATATCTATAACACTAGACAAGATATCAGACTACAAACGAGTCTGACTCAACAACCAAAAATTCTAGAACTGCTGGTTCCATAACCAGAGACAGATCATACACTTACTCGTGCAGAGATACGTGAAACTCATCGATCCCAGTTATCCAAACTGGCAATCCAATCCTGTAGATCAATCACTTACTCTCCAAGAATACAGAAAAGATCCAAAACACTTCAGAGCTAGCTTCTCAGACTTATCCAATCTTATAACTCACCTTTGATCGGAGAAAACTTATCCAAAATAAATCTCCGTCTTCAGAGTCCAAATCTCTTTGACTCTTATCCACAAAACTCTCCAAACGATCATGGGCTACCTACAGCCTTCCTGATCAGCTAAACCTTCGCTGATGCTTCTAGAAACAACTAGACCAATCAACCAACAAAATGATCTCCTCAAGATCAACCAAACCAAGAACTCAAACTCAACTCCTCAACATCAGAAGACAACAACTTACTTCTCCAGTCCGGAAAAAGAAAAGCAGATACTCTTCCAAACTGCTTCCGCTGCTCAACTCTGATCCGAAGAAGAGAATTGTTGAAGAAGAACACAAGCACAACTCAACAACATACCCCAAAGATATGGTTCAACAAATCCATAAGAATCATTCAGGAGTTCCTCCAAAACTCTGAACTGCTATACCAACTCAATCTCCTTGGAACCATCCTCCTACAAGGTTGAACCACCGGTTCCACTCCTGGAATTCCAATTGATAAGGAAACTCAATGGACAAAACTCTGACTTCCTAAAGACATCCAGAAAAACTCAGATAACCTAAGAGAACTCACAAACAATCGCAAGTCACTTTTGCGAACACCCAAACCAAATTCAAAGAATACTGTTCATCCTTAACCAAATAGAACAGCTTAAACTTAACTGGCTAACCCATTGAAGAAACAGGTCCATTCAACTGCTTCTGAACTCCACTTCAGAAAAACTGCTAAATCAGAAGATCTCTTGCCAATGCCGAGAAAACCCCAAACTACACTGCTGCCACAGATGCCAAAGAATTCCAAAACAAAGCTCTCCGAGAAACTCGGACTTCAAAGCAAACAGAAACTCCGGCTGAACACAGCCACAATACTGAAGCAGACTCACCTCCTTAAACTTGTTCCAAAGAAAACATCTTCGGGAACATCCATAGTCACTGCATCTCATCACGCAGCTACTACTCCTGAGGTATTCAAAATACCATCACTCACTTCTGCCAACCAACAGATCCAAGCACTACTCATCCAATCTTCAAAAATGAACTCTGAACCTTTACAGGTTTCCTTCAGAGATCAATGAAGTTCTACATCACTACAGAATTCACTCGAGACGGTATTAGGTCTACAGTCTCAACAGAACACTTCCAACCTCAAACATTCAAACTCCAACCAATGGTAGTCGTGTTACACACACTACTACCCCATCTACCTTTATAACTCAAATTGGAAAACCTGAACAGGTAACCCAACAGATAGGTAGAAATAATTATATAAATATATATATAATAAAACTACAAATACGCTCTCTCAAGAAAGATACCACTACAGAGCCTAGGTATTCGCTCAACCTAACGCTCCCTAAAGAAAGATACACTTCAGAGCCTAGGTATTCGCTCAACCTAAAGCTCTGATACCACAATGTAGCGACCCGACTTTCCACTCCCGGAAAATCGCGTCATCAATGAAGAAAGAAAGGGATAGAAGAAGAAAAGAAAGAAGAGAAGAAGAAACAACATCAGAATCTAACACAGCGGAACGAATAAATTATATTAATCACATAATACTTTACATAGTATCATATACATCAGAGATACACAGCATAAACAACTCATACTAGACAGTTATAAACACCTGTCTAGTTATACAACTCAATACAACAACACAGAGATCACACAGCGGAAAAACTAGATATATATCTACTCGCAGAAGCCTCCTGCTCCATTGCTCCTCCATAATTCGTCAAAGCTAATCCAGAATCCTAACCTGAATTTCCCTTGGCTACTCGTAAAAATTTGAGTACCCAAGAGTTTATGAAAAACAAAAATAAACTCCGGGTCAGACATGGGTCTGGTGTGAGTAACAGGTTAAAGTTGCTTAACTTTTAAAAAACCTTTGAAAAGAAAGGTATCACGTAAGACTTCCCACACATAAACATGGAAAAGTTTTTACCTTACGCTAACCAAAACATTTGATAGGAAATCTGATGATATTATAATAGTGTCTAGGGTTTTCAAGTAAAATACAGAAATAGCTGAAATGCTTACATCTCACATTCCAACATAGTTGGGCACAACTAATACGTACGGCACTTATTGGATTTTGGATTCCATACAATGGCAGGGCTACTGGGGTACCGCCCGTCACAGTACGTGGCCTAGATCACCGTACCGAGGAGCCACCCTAACTCCCCTGCAACACAAAGCCGGACCCGTTCCTTACTGAACAGTTCCAAATAAGACAACCCCGACGGTTGTAGCTACTAAACCGTCCCACACAGCCGAAATAAAAGGGACCTCTAGACAGGGGTAAATCTTACTCTCCAGTGGGCGCTACCCACGAAGCTTTGCTGCACCTCCCCTGTTTTAGCCATTCCCGGTTGATGAGGCTTGAGGCTACGATTACCTTTATAGGACATATCACTTAGAATGCTCATCGTCCACCTGACGATGTTCTGAAAGCATTCAATCCATACAAGTTCGTTCCGGGTTCGAACGAAACCGAAGGCATTATCTCGTTACACTCATTTTGGAATCACCCTCAGAGTTAACGACAATAACCCTTGCACTCTAAATCACCATCTCGAATCTATAAGGACTAATTCCGTCAACTCATTACGGAATCACCCACAGAGTTATAATGACTCATAGTCCTTACACCTCGAGTCTTCACAAGCTCCACTTAGATTCACGACCTAACGTTATTTGGAATCGATGTGGTTTTCGGATATCCAAATATGGAAACCCGATCCCGGTCTCATCGAAAACCAAAGCGTGTCTTTTAAGGTCCAAGTTGTTTTAAAGGTTTAAAACAATTCAATTACAGTATCTATATACACACAGATAGATAACTTAAAACATAACTGATAATCAACATTATCACATAACAGGTGATCCACATCATCAATATCAAATAGATATACCACATATCAACATCACAATAGATAACCTATATTATCATCACCATACAATCAACATCCATACCACACAATATTATTTATCTCAATACTGAGATCACAAAGCATCCAAGACAATCAAGTTCAACCATTCATCCATAAGTA
The DNA here is from genome assembly GCA_030765085.1 of Allium cepa. NCBI lineage: Eukaryota > Viridiplantae > Streptophyta > Magnoliopsida > Asparagales > Amaryllidaceae > Allium > Allium cepa. Next base: position 403,222,588 of record CM060943.1, on the reverse strand, counting down.
AAGATTTACTCATCACCATATAATTAATTTAAAATGAATTAAATTAACTATCTCTAACTCAAATTAATTTAAAATGGATTAAATTAATTCCTTCATCTATAATTAATTTAAAATAAATTAAATTAATTACCTCACCAAATTATCTTGCTTACTCAATTGATTACAATCAATTAATCAATCATAAATTACTTTAATTAATCACCCTTGATTAATTATACTTAATTACATCCATGTAATTATCCTCAACTAAACAGTAATTAACCCTTAATTACTTTAATTAAATTAATTAATCATAATTAATTATCTTAATCCTTAATTAATTATATTAATTAATTACCTATTATTGATTAATTAATCCTAATTAATCATCCTTAATTACATCACTAATTAAATAATTAATGATCTTAATTATTTCTTAAATTAATTACTCACAGTAATTAACTAACTCAATTACTATAATAATCCAAATTAATTATCCTTAATTTAATTTCTTAATTAATTATTTGATTAATTACTAAATAATTAATCCAAATTTCTTCATACTTAACATCCCTTAATTACAATCTGTAATTATCAAATAATTACTTAACTAAGTAGTTTCCAAAACATTAATTACATAAAGCAATTATCCTTAACCCAAGTGTTTAAAATTAATTAAACTTAATTAATTAAATTAAACAATCTCATTCAATTAAATTAATTACATCAAGTAATTAATTTCTTAATTACTTCATCAAGTAATTATACTTAAGCCATTTATAATTGATTATTATTAAATTAATTAATCTAATTAATTATAAAAATTAACTACATTAATTAATTATTAAATAATCATGGTTAATGATCTTCATTAACCATCCTCTAATTATTTTATTAAAGTAATTAACTTAAATTAATTACCAATTAAATTATTTTAATCATTTATTAATTAAAGTTAATTATTAAATTAATTAACCTTAATTAAAAACTTAATTACATAATTATTATTCATTTATCATTAATTAATAATTTAATTAATGATCTTAATTCCAAATTGATTAATCCTTAATCAATTATTAATTCCAAATTTAATTAATTTATTAAATTAATTAACAAATCTTAATTACCTTGTTAATTAATTCTAAAACATAAATCTAAATTTAAATTTCAAAATAAACATAACTTAATTATGTTTTAAACAATTTAATTCAAAACAAAGTACTTTTGAAATTAACTTTAAATTTCAATTTAAATTCAAATTTAAAATAGAAAAATTTTAAACTTATCAAAGTTTTAAATAAATTTAAAACCCTTTAAATTGCAAATCAAACAATGCTATGGAAATTTTAAAGTTAAAGTCATTTCAAAACTTTCAGTAATTTAAATTTCCATTTTAATTTGAAACTTCAAATTTTAAATCTTCTTTAAAATTTAAAACTGCTTTTCAAATTTTTAATTTTAAATTTCCAGATTTAAATAACTTTAAATCTACTCACACTTTTAAAACCTTATTATCAAAATGTTTAAACTATCTTTCAACATGATATGGTTATTAAAGTTACATTTTTAAACTTAAGTTTCTGTTTTAAAAAAAAAAAACTGGAATTTAAAATCAGATGAGAATTTTAAACTTACATTTAAATTTGAATTTAAATTTTCCTCAAAACCATAAATACAGATTTAAAAAGGTTTAAATCCAGATATGCAGGAAACAGAAAACAGGTTTTCAAATTCAAACCTGGAATTTAAATTCAAAGCAATTTAAACTTAAATTAAGTTTTATAATTAAGTTTTAAACCTAAACCTTATTTAAAATCTATAATTACAGATTTTAAATTTTGACAAAACAGATTTTAAAAAGTTTTAAAACCCAAATTTTAAATCAAAACAGAGTATATTGATTCCTGAAGCCTGCACATTAGTTCAACCCGAGACATGTTTATTTCTACTTCGGGTTTTCTGCTACCTTGCTTCGAGTCTCTAACCTACTTACTTCGAGTTAAAACTCAGACCAACCCTGCAACACCAAAAACTAAACAGATCACCAGAAAACATGTCGCCGTGCATATGCACGGCGACCCCCGCCCCTTCTCATCATCATGGATGATCTAATACCAACCAAAAACCCTCCATAACTTCAAATATCAAACCAAATCAGTTACAATTATACAGGAATTCAAATTTTGCTCAGGAGCCACAAACCTGAAAACAATTTTCCAGGTTTTTACTTCAACCTGTCAACGGCGATTGTACGCCGCTCCGATCACCTGACACTCAACCCCAACGGCCTTGCATTCTCTCATACCTCAACTACAAAATCCCTGAATATCAGTACACTCGATCACTCCTATGCCCCGAAATGATCGATCCTTTACCCACCTAAAAACTAGGGTTAAATTCCAAAACTTCTAAACTACAATCATTCTAGAAATTATTATACACTTGTTTGATTTTTCTGAGTATCTAAAATATTTACTCCATCACTCAAAAGAGTTCCAGAATTCCTTAATCCAAGAATCAATAGAATTTGCTCAAATTCTAAATTTTGTTCAAGAACAGCTTATAAATGAAAACATATACCTACAATTCCAATACTTGATTCAAAAAAACATTTTCCAGTAAATACTTTTAGTTTCTGTAACTGGATATAAATATTAATATGATTTGCATTTAATCAAAATCAATATACAGGTGAGTTGCTTATGTTTACAGAGAGAAACTCCAGTATTTTAATTTACCTAAAAATTAAAAATCTAAACTTAAGAGAATGAAACACATTACTTATAAGTTTGGAAACTAATATAAAACAAACAAACTCTTTTTATTATTCTTAAATCCAATTACTATCTTAATCAGATCAATTGTGGAAATATTTTTAAGTAGGATAAAAATTTGGGTATGCTTTACATAACAAAATCAACATGCATGTACAACAGACATTTCATAAGCACCCAACATATTTTATCACAACAACTTATCAAGCAACCTGAAATAGTTTAAGGTTTTAAATGTTACTCACCAGACAATGCAGACCACTGTTTGAACTTGCAGAAAACCAAAAATGCAGGCTTAAAGAAAAAATGCAAGTGCTTCCTCTCTGTTGCTCATGCTCATAGCCTGATTGCTTTCATGCAGACAGAATACAAATGCAGTAGCCCAATTCCATATGCATGCAAATGCCTTTCCTTCCCAGGTTCCAAACCAAGTGTAGAAAAATGCAGGCTTCACTTAGTTTGAAATGAAGTGTAGATATGCAGATGTTTTGAACATGGTTTAGATTATGCAGTTTTGTTGGATTTTGAGGAAATGCAGATCCAATTCTTGATAATTTGTGAATGCAGATTTAATCTTTGAGTAATATGCAGATGAAGGATTTGAGGAATATCAGATTGTTTCAGGTATTGATCATAGAAAGGGTTTAAGCATAGAGGTTTTCCAGATTTTTGTTTGAGGAGTATATGCAGATTTGCTTGAATTTGAGGTATGCAGGTGATCTAGATTTGGTGTTGAATATGAAGGGATTACTGATTTTAGAGGTGATGTATTTGATTAAGGAAAAAAATGAAAATTCAATATGAAATGAAGATGCAAACAAAACTAATGTATTTTCAGTTTTAAATGAACTGAAAGAAAATTAAAACCAAATTTAACACTTGTCAAATTGTGATGCTAATTTTAAAACACATGTTACATGAATGCATATGAATCTAACACTTGTTTTTCTCTTTTAAAAGTAATTAGTATTTAAATTAACAAGTAATGCATGTGTTAATCTAATTTAGTTTGTTAGTTTATTTAAAAACATGTTTATGAATTTACAAAAGAACTAAGAACAATAATGATATACAAATTAGCTTATACATATTCAAGATTAAGTCAATATTGTTTTTATGAATCTCTTTTTATTTAATTAAAAATCATTTTGTTTGATTATTCTAAAATTAAAACTAAATCCAATTAAATTTTAAAAACATTTCAATATTTTCTTATAAATTTTAAAATCACATTTTTATTTATGAAGTAAATTTTAAAACTTAGTATCAATTTAAAATAAAATTTCCAAATTGAAATATATACATTACAATTTTAAAACATGATATATTTACAAATTTCAACCAAAGTCATTTATTAAATTTTGAAATGCTTAGATATTAAATAAAACAAATTTCCAAATTACTAAAAATAATAAAATTAGAAAATATGTTTTACTTAAAATTGAAACAAATGCTAATATATAAATCAATTATTGATTGTAAACATAAATCAATTTATATCATTTAAAAGACACAATAGCCAATTTAAATATTTATTAAAGAAGATTATTAAATTTATTTGAATAATTATTATCAGATTATCAATATCAATTTAATTTTAACCACAGATTATTAAATTGATATTGTCAAAATTCCGGGACGTTACAATAATCACTTCTATAATTAATTAAATAAATCTTTACTCTAAAGTTTTTCAAAATAACTTAAGAAAATAATTTCTCTAAAATATTCCTTTAAAACCAACTTTAGAACTTTTAATTTATATTTTAAAAGCTACTTTGAAAATATACTCGGCTTTCCAGGAAAAATGCACTTTCATTTCAAAATGGTCCATTTAAATCAATTTATAAACCCTTCTTGATTTATTTCAATTTACATTTCAAATCTGTAAATTCCTTTCCACACTTTAAAAATAAACCAATATTTATTTTTAAAACAAATTTCCCTTTCCTTTTTAAGTTCCCATTGTGAATTTACATTTCCAAATATCGATTGATATGCGATCTTCAATTCGTTTTTAAATATTCACTTTCAAACACCAAATCAAATTTCCAAATTGATTTCCAAATTTATTTCAAATACCAACTCAATTTCAAATCGATTTCCTAAATTCATTTTCAAAACACCAAATCAATTTCATATTGATTTTTCAAATTTATTTCAAATACCCAATCAATTTCAAATCGATTTCCTAAATTCATTTCCTTTTAAAATAAATTTCTTTATCTCTTCAATTCATTTAAAATCCGAATTTTAAACAAATTCTTCAACTATTAAACAATATTATTCAAAACCAATTTATGAAAATCTTTCCCATATTTTGGAATTTATTCAATAAGTTTTCAAAAATAAAAATTTATCTATTTAAATTTCTTCTTTTAAATTCGCCCAATTCTTTAATGAATTTGCTTAAAGCTTCTACTTTAAATTCCAAAAATTCAATTTCATATTTATGGTATAGTACGATACCAAAAATATATTCGGCTAAATTATAGCCTTCAACAATTTCAATCACAAATATAATTATGCACAAATTATCAATTAATCACATCACACATATGAAATAATATTCATACAATTTAGGGAATGCAGTTGGATCCCTCCAACCTGTTACCCTGCATCCACAGACGTTAGCACAAAAATTAAATACCCATTCCACTTCGAGGTGGAATATCGCAGTATATGGGATTTATAAAATATCATCCGCTATTATGCGGCGCATAGGGTTTCATCCGCTATATAATGCGGGAAATCAACAACTCCAAATACATATATAATACAAATTCCACTTCAAGGTGGAATATCGCAGTATATGGGTTTAAATATAATATCATCCGCTATTATGTGGCGCATAAGGTCTATTTCAATCCAACAAATAACAACCATCATCCAACCAACATCCAATAATTTGAATAAACTATTTAAACTAAAAATCCAATTGAGTGAGAAGTTCTCACCTTTTGCTTATGCATGCAATCCATTTTCCATTCCAGCTTGTTTTCTCGTTTTTTTTAAATCTTGTATAAACAAATTATACAATTTATTAATAGTAGAAATGATCGAACAATTCAGTCCCATTTAATAAAATTTTATTTTATCTAATTAATTAAATTTCAAACAAATTTCCTTTTAATAAAATATTTTAACTAATTGAATAACCACTTACCATTAATAACTAAATTACTAATTACTAATTTCTCTTTAACCATCTCTAAAATAATTAAACAAGTAAAATAAACAAATTAATCTCTATAATAAATTACCTTAAAATAACTAGCAGATTTAAATGTATAGATGTGTCTTTATTTTATATTTCCTTTTCGGTAAATCAACAACAGATTCTTCTTTGCTATAAGAACTTAAAATATATATTTTTCTACTTCTGACCTATATATATATATATATTCTCTGTTTATAACATTTTAATTATATTTAAATTAAAAATAGAATTTATACCTGCTGCTTATACCGATACCCTAATGGCCCCTTGCTTTTGAAAACGAGGGATCGCCCTAAATCCCTTATCTACAGCCACGAGCCGACCATGCCTGACATCTCCACTCAACGATTTCGCCACACCACGACATGGCCTCCCTTCACGTGCGCATGCACGAGCGTGCGCCCCAATCGAACGTGACTGCCGCTGCCCACCTTCGCTTGCTCGCGCGCTCGAAATCCTCCAAGACGAAGATGAATCGATTGCCTTGGTTGCTCGCAGCAGATTCGCATTCGAATCGATTTGATTTTTTTATTTTATTTTGTTTGGAACTGTGGCCATTGATTTTGAATTTAAGGAAGAGGTGCAAACGATAAATTGATTTGAATCCAGATTTTTTTTAAAAACAACGGCCATTGTTATTAATTTGAACGATAAAAGTTTCGTTCATTCGTTTTTTCTTTCTTTTGATTGTATAATTTTTTTTTTACAAAACACGGCAAAGAAAATTTAAAGGAAGAAGACGCGTGTTACAAAGAGGGTACGAAAATGAACACGTGTTGTAAGGAATAAAACGTGTAATTTACCTTTTGAAAAAAATATTAAATTGAATGCACACACACATATATATATATATATTACTTTCAAATTCAAATTTAGATTGTTACAATCACGCAACTTAAAATCTCGATCTCCAGTCGATGTGTGCTGTCAGGTGTTTATAATGTTATACGCCTATTCCGAACGCGATGGAAAAGGTTCCGAGTCCAAATTTGATCGCATGGAGAAGATAGCCTTTTGAACCAGTTATTAAATTAAATTTCGATATAAATTTCAACGCGTTTGCTTATCGTACGGCCAAACGATCACTCCAAACACTACAAAAATTGAAATTCAAAAATAAAACAATATTATGGATCAAATGGAACTGGTTTCATCGAATTCCGATACTGTGCATCGGAAGGCTATTTTTAAATATCGATTTAAACGATATAAATTCAAAACTAAACAAAATATTCCTAAATCTGATTCTGAAGCTTCCATTACCTTCAATATTATCAATATGAATTTTCTAAGCCATCAAATTATTTTTAACGAGCTCAAAATTAAAGATTCAAATTTTTACCCAACTTCAATAAATTAAATTCAATAATTTAATTGCCAAATCCATTCTGATAATTTGAAATTCAAGTTAAACCATCATTCAAATATTTAAAATCAATTAACTATTTCCAATTTCAAATGTTCAAAATTCAGGGTCGTTATAGTACTAGAAGTAGAAAAGGAGTCTGGACCAAGAAATGTCTAAGTGGTGACTCAGTTTAAGATACCATGATGACTCGGCCCCGAGTTATGGTGTGATGTCCGGTAATAGTGGAGCTTCTGGGGACTGTTGTTGTGGTTTTGTAGGTCATGCTAGAGGTGGTGGCCCATTCGCATCAGGGTTGGATGGCGATGTGACAACATGATGAAAAGCTAGAACCTTCGGATGTTGGCTCGTGTTGGGAGTAGGTTCTGAAGACGGCGGCTCGATAATAGAGGGAGCTGTAGGATCGGGGAATGTGAAAGGGTTCCTTATGAATAATGGAAAATGGATTGAGCAAGAAGGGCTCGATGTCCAAAAGGAGAAAAGGAGGGCTTGGATGAGTACGTGCTAAGAAATTATTGATGCTTGGATTGTTTTCTTATGTACTCGAAGCAGGGGTATTGTAAATGGGGATGCCCAAGGATCCATTGTAAACCTATAAATCCTAGACCAGTGGCGTTAGGTCTAGTATTTAGCTTTGGACTATGAGACATGTATCGAGCCTTGGGTTATGTGATACAAGAGTACATAGAAAACTAACATTTTCGTTAGTCCCAGGTAGTAAAGGGGCCGTACGAGTTATCATATATTCAAGGCACATGGATGAGTGATAGTGGGTATTGCTTGATATATGCTATGGTTGTTTTGGTTCTTTTCTTTAGTGGGCTATCACTTAGGAGTATCATTGGGAGCAGGTGCTGGAGATGGGAATATTTGGACATCCACTATTGTATCATGTATGATACCTTTATGATATTGTAGAGTAGAATATTATAGAGTTTTATGCTAACTCTTTGGATGAAGGGACAGGTCAGGTATGGTTTGTATACTCTTGTTCCTTACCATATTTACCTGTATAGTATTTTGAAATTCATTTACCACTCACACCATATTTTTGTCTGACCCAAGGTTTTATTCTTTGCTTCTTATTATCTTGGGTACTCTTAAATAAGTAAACTAGATAACAGGTCTAGGTGATGCGGTTGCTATTTGAAGGAAGAGCTAAATGGAGCTATCTCGTATTATATACTTATATGGATTCTATGCTTATTACTCTATGCGAAACCGAGGAGCCTTAGCAGTGACTTCTTATACTTGTATTTGAGACGGTTATTGATTTGTTTCCATTTTATATACTCTATGGCATTTGATGTACAACTCTATGGAGTTGTTCTCTGATGATTTGTTTTTATAGTTATTAATATCTCTTCTATTACATCAGTGATATTATTTTTTATCCATCGCAGTGAGATACGACAGGTTGTATGCTGTGTTTGTTATTACACTTTTAGATGATCATCCAATATCGGTTGGGCACAACTGAATCGCATTATTTAGTTATTATCTATATCGGTGGTATACGACGATTATCACATTATATACTATTTATGTATTCAACTAAAATCATTTTATTAATCAATTTAACAATATAACGATCTTATTTAAAATTTATTCAGATTAGATCTAAATTAACTTAGACTTCATAGCCAAATAAAATCAAAAGTGGTAAAAAAAATAAAATTCGTCGGTTTAACCGACTGTATGCTGGCACAAATCCAAAATAACATACATCTTTTTGCATTTTTAAAGAAATTTATATACCTTTAGGAAAGCATAAGCAAGAGCATGACAAGCCTTGACTCCAAACAACTCCAAAGAGCTTATGCTTAACTTATAAAAAATCAATTAATATCTAAAGTATGTAATTTAAAAGTGATGATATATTCATATTCAAGGTTTCTAGTTTAATATTCATATTTAATAAACTCACCAAAGAGTTGAAATACATTATAACTTGGTGCTTCTAAAAGTGGATTCTTAATATTGTCAACAAGCTTTGCAAATCATTTCATAGAGCTTCCAAACCTAGAGCATTCGAATGATAAAACTCATTTTCCTTTAACATATCAATTTTGATATTATACTTACACGACAAAACCCACTATTTTAAAATCAAATTTTCTCATAGCAAAAATCAAAATTTTACATGATAGTTCAAACAAACAATTTTCTTTAAAAACAGAGCTTTCCAACGAGTACAAAATTATCAAAAACGGATCAAGGGTTTAGAAGTTATGACCAAATGAACTTTTTGTTTCGACTTAGATTTAAAAGCATAAGACGTAATTGTTACCTCTGTTGAAAGCAAACTTTACGACCAGAATACATTAAGATCTTTAAAGGTGATACAAATAAAGATTTTCGTTATGAAAATATCTTTATACTGCAAAAAAATCACTAAAATACATTGACTAAATCAAATGATATGGCTTTTTTACTGTAGCACTAAGAGGTGTTTTTACTGTAGCATTGACCTAATTCCAATCGCTCTCTTAATAACAATAGTTCAAGTATTATTGAGAGAATGATTGGAATTAACTCAAATTCGATGGAACAATACTCAAAACACATAATTAGGGGATAGAAGAATGGTAAAACCAAAAGTTTAAGGTTTACACCAAAGTAAACCACTTGGTACCTAGAGGTTTCTCTCAGTACTGAGAGGTGTTTTTGGTCAATTGCACCCACATGGACACTTGTACCACATTGGACCATTATCTGGACTTCACTGCATGCAGGCTTCTGCTTCCATGCTATTGTTCCTCTCGAAATACAAACCCTACCGTAACTAGAAAGGCATCTGATTTTCTACTGATATAGACTCTGCCATTTCTTCTTCTCCTACGTCCCTTACAACGGTCATTTATGCAGCTACTCTTGGCAGTTCTAGGCAATGTAATCTGTCAAGCCCTTTGAATTAGTGACATGTACTCTCTAATTCTTTATAAACAATAATCAATAAAAACTATAAATTGCACGTAGGCCAGAGATTATCGAACCACTATAAAAATTCCTATGTCTTCCTTTTTTATTTTTTTATTTTCAATGTTGTCTCCTAGAACTATATTTTACGGGTTTCTTACAACTCAATCTTTGGTGTTGATATATTTTTGCCAATAACATTTTGGTTCTTTCATTGAGAAACTGAACCAAGGCTTGGATCTAGCTCCCTAATTTAGATTTGAAGAATCCAGATCCATAAAAATTACTTGAGGAACTTGAGAGTTTACTATTGGAAACTTATGGCATCTAGCAAAGCAAAGTCTCTATCTAGAAGATCAGTGGGAGCGGTAGCCGGTGGTGATGAAGCAAACACTCACCAAATGGAATTTAATAATGAAAGCACATTACCAGGCTCTTCTTTTCACAGTGAAGCAGTTACTAAATGATAGCTTGATAAGGAGATGCAAGAGCTTAACCGAAAGATGGTGGATGACTAGAAAGATCTTATGGATAAGATGGATGCTTTGCTAACCTTACAACCACCAAGAACAAGAAGGGAAACTTCACTTTTTATAGAACAAGAGAATTCCTCTATTTCTAGCCTAAATAGGAGAGACGAAAAGCAAAAGCAAAAGGAAGTGGTTGCTGGAGTTGTAGATGGACTTGTAGGAAGAAGCAAGAGTTCTCCCCAAAGAGGACAAACTGATTCCGAGAGGATTGTCTTGGTATTGAGAGGAGTGCCCACATGGAGGATGTTAAGGAAGGTGATTCCATGGATGTATCTGATGAGGAATTGGAATTACAACTTGATTGTGATGATTTGGAGTTGGATGTTGATGCTGATGAAGATGGAGCTCATAAAACTGTAGATCAACCTACCGTACGTCCACCAAATACTGAGGAAGTGGACTCCCATAGGTAGGAGGACCTAGACATAAGCTGGCAAACCGAGACCGTTTGCTGAGTCAAACATTTGGCATAGCCCTTGATACCAACCTTTGGATTATTGTGCAGGCAAGGATTACATCGCTGACATAGTCAAATAATTGGTGGAGGAAAGTAGGGGCAGGAAGAATGAAGATTGGGGTTCCATGCCGAGCCAAACTCCATTCACTGAAAATATCTTGACAGAAGAATACCCCAGAAAGTTTAGAATGCCGATAATGCCATCCTACATCGAAATTACTGACACTAAACAACACTTACTCAAATATGAATGGCATATGGATGGAGATAAAGCTACGGATGTTGTTCGTTGTAGGTGCTTCGTTATCCTCTTAGAGGGAGTTGCTTCTATATGGTCTAATAGTCTCCTTTCGACATTCATATTCCTTTCTATGAGTTAGCTAAGAAGTTTATAGAGTAATTTAGGCTCCACGCTGCCCAACCAAAGGACGTGATGTCCATATTTTGCACGTTATAAGGACCCAACGAGTCATTGAAGGCTTTATTGAATTGGTTCAACATCACTATTACGAATATTAACAATCTGAAGGAAGATCTAGTGTTTATAGATATGGTTCGAGGTATCCATCCAAATACGGATTTTTGGAAGGTTGTTAAAAATAAATCAACCCACTACCATGGAAGAATTCCATTGAAAGGAAAATCAATTTCTAAGGCTAGAAGAAGCGAGTATTAATGAAGGAAAGCCCGCGGTGAGCAATCAAAAGAGGTGGTTCAGAATAATTTTGCTGTCAAATAGGATGGAAATACTTCTGGAACTGCTGTAGGAAATGCGGGAAAAACTGAGAATCAAAAGAAGAGTAATTAAAATGTGGGTGACATGATGGGGACATGAAATGTTTAAGGAATCTGAGATCGAGGACTATGCACCATCGAATGACAGTTTGGCGAATATCTATCTTGCCACTCAGTAAATCGAGCGGTATAACAAACAGCCCAAGAGGGAAGGGACCGAGCAACAAAAAAGGTCAGGGAAGTATAGCCGCTTCAATAAAACTCATGGCCATTACACAAATGAATGTCTATATCCGAGTGACTTAAATGAGGAATTGATAAGAAACTGCATGCTCCAACAACATGCGAAGAAACCGAAAAATGCCGATCAACCAACTTGACCCCAAGGGCCAAATGCTTAAGGAAAAACACTGGACACAATGGAGAAGGGCCCAAGCGGACAAATAGAAGACTAGTCATTAACACCATTATAGGAGGACCTCACTCAACGTAGAGGAGTTGGGATGATATGGAACAATATGCTAGTTCTTTGTAACATGTACCACATGTGAGTTGCTATGCCGTGGAAGAAGGAGCTCCGAATAAGCAATAGAGGATGATCACAAACGACATTGTGTTTGAGAATCGGGACACTAAAGGTGTAGAAGCGTCGACTCTTGACCTAATAGTGATAAAAGTCAGGATCAGACCAGCAGTTGTGCATTGAGTATTGGTTGACAATGGAAGTTCGGTCAATATCCTATTCTAGAAGACAGTTGATTAAATGAAGATTATCATAAAGGATGTGACTACCTATAGAATGAGATTCAGGGATTTATAGGCCAAGCTAAACAATTGATTAGAACAATCGAAACAGCCTTTTGAACTCAGTGAAGGAGAACAAAGAGTGGTCCACATCCAAACCTTTATGGCTGCCAATGAGTATTCTACTCATAATGGTTTCTTAGGCCGATCGGCCATGGGCGACTTTAGAATCGCTTTGGCTTCATTGTGTTTGATGATGAAATTCCCGATGGAGAATGGATAAGAGTAGTAAGAGAAGACTAAAGCATTGCAAGGGAGTGCTACTTTACTGAATTACGTGAAGCTAAATGCCATGAAAACAGGAAAGAATATGGGGAAGACTCTCTATATTCCGGGGATGCAAGCATAGCAATTACAGAATAGCCCTGGCTCGGGGACCATACTCACTTCAACATGGAAATGGACCCTAGGACGAAATCAAGGGAGATACATGCAGCACCGACAGAGATTATGGTGGCTGTCCCCGTTGACATGGACGACCCGACGTGGGTCTTGAAGATTGTGCCTCTACTAGGAATCAAATTACGAAAGGAATTGATTAGTTTCATTCTAGCAAATCTGGACGTGTTTGCTCGGATGCATGCTGATATGTGTAGGATATCGCTGGAGATAGCGTGCCACACACTTAATATCAATCCCAAGTTCATGCGAGTGCGACAAAAAAGGCATAGTCCAGGTCCAGAGCAATCTACTGCATTTAAGGAAGAAGTGAATAAGCTGTTGGCCAACGGCTTTATTCGTGACACTACATGCCCTGCGTGGGTGCCAAATGCTATTTTGGTTTGAAAATCGGATGGGAAGTGGAGAATTTGCATTGTCTACTCAGATTTGAAAAAGCCTGCTGTAAAGATAGGTTTCCATTGCCCAGGATCGACTAGCTTGTTGATGGAACCATGGGGCATGAACTGCTCTCATTTATGAATTCCTACTCAATGTACTATCAGATTACGATGCATAAAATTGATTAAAAGAACACCAGCATCATCATAGACTTGGTACTATATTGTTATCCTGTAATTTCATTTCTTATGAAGAATGCTGGAGCTACTTACCAAAGATTGGTAAATACAATGTTCAAGGACCCGATCGGATGAACGATGGAAGTGTACGTAGACGATATATTGGTAAAGTCACAAGTGTTTGGAAACCATCTGAATGATCTTTTAGAGATGTTTGAGATCCTTCAAAAGTATGGAATGAAATTGAACCCACTTGATTATTCAATTGGAGTAGCTTCTAGGATTTTTTTTAGTTTATTGTGAATGCAATAGGCATTGTGGACAATTTGGAGCAGATTGAAACCTTATGAAATGTTAGAGCCTCGACAATGAAAAGGGAGTTATAAAGCTTTAATGGAAAGATCTCATCATTAAGCCGATTTATCTCTTGAGAAAAGGATAAGTGCATCTTGTTCTTTGATGCATTAAAGTAGGGTAACAGGAACTTTGAGTGGAATCCGGACTGCCAAATGCTTTTGAAGAATTACTGCAATATATGGAGACACCACTGGTTTTGTCTAAACCGAAGGGCAGGGAGGACTTATTCATTTACTTAGCGGTATTTGCCCTTGCATTAAGCGCAATGCTTGTGCATGAGAAAGCTAGGGTTCAATGGCCCATCTAGTATGTTAGCAAGTGATTAACCACAGTTTAACGGAACTACCCGAAGTTGGAAAAGCTGGCATACTGTTTGCTAATAACATCTAAGAAACTGCGATCGTAATTCTAGTCTCACTTGATAAAGATGCCGATGGATCAACCCTTGAAACAGGTACTGGATCGATTTGAGACCTCGAGATGATTTCTATAGTGGAATATCGAGTTAAGCCACTGTGATGTGACTTACGTTCCCCGAAGAGCAATTAATGGACAGACTTTAGCTAACTTCATTGTTGAGTTCACTATACGAGATAATGAAGAGGATGAAACTACCAAAATAGCATTTGACAAATTAGGTCTTGAGAAAAATCCATGTCACTACTAAAGGATGATCAATTAGTTCCTTTAATTTTATAGTGAAGTTCACTATGAAATAGCATTATGTCATATTAAAAAATCCATGTCATTATTTCATAATGAGCGGGAGTTTGGAGTGCATTTGACAACTCCCGCTCTTGAGAACTCCCGCTCTTGAGAAAAATCCACTTCCCGCTCGAGATAATGACATAGCTAATAATGATATACTGTTTTCTAATAATGACATAGCTAATGTGCTCATTTGGTAGTTTGGAGTGCATCTGACAACTCCCACTCTTGAGGAAAAGTCCATGTCACTACTAAAAAAGCAACTAATTTCATTATGAAAAGTATTATTTGTATGTTTGGAGTGCCTTCAAAGATTATCACTAATAATGGGACTCAATTCTAGAGTGTCGAGTTCAAAGATTTCTGTAAGTGTACTGAATCAAGAATAGCTTCTCCCTTGTAGCGCATCTGCAGGGAAACAGGTCAGTGGAAAAAGCGAGAAAAATCCACAAATCCACCATAAAGAAGCAACTGACCAGAATTAAAAGAAATTGGTTGATGAGCTTTCACTGGCACTATAGGCTTATAGGACGAGGTACAACTCTACACCGGGCACTCGTCGTTCGTCTTGGCATATGTTATGATCCCAGTGCAATTGGAAGTCCCCTCTCATCGCTGAAGACACTTCAACCCAAGAGAAAATGAACAGCTACCGCTCAAGTCCCTTAATCAAATTAATGAGAATAAAAAAGAAGTTGTTGCTCACCAAAAGAGAGTGGCATGACACTTCAACGCAAAAGTCCATAACCGCATCTTCGAAATAAGGGACCTCATTCTGAAACGAGTTATCCTAAGTATGGGATATTTTGGCCCCACTACAACAAACTGAGGTTTCAATAGCAGCATAAAATAGCGTTTCAGTAGAATATGCTATCACTGATTATTTGATTAAAAACTCATAAAGTTAAAACGCTATTTCATCCACCAAATTGTTAAAACGCTATGTCATCAAGCCTGAGGTCATGAAAATTTGCTTACCTCCTTCGTGAAAATTTGGTTCCCTCGTGAAAATTGGTTCCCTCGTGAAAATTTGGTTCCCTCATGAAAATTGGTTCCCTCCCCCACTGCTTTTATCATCACTTAAGAAAATAATCCTTCCGTCTCGCTACTTAACAAAATTATCGCTCAGCCCTAAAATTATCCCCGATTTCTTCCTTATTTAATATTCCTCAATCGCATGGGAATTCATCGGACACTAACAAAGTCGCACAGAAAAAAGAATCTACGTTAGTACTAATCAAATCACATTGTCTGTATCTTCATTATCATATGTAAAAGTGGAATCTCCAAATTTCAGCAAGTCGATACTAGGTAAGTTTACAATATTATTGATTGTCTTTTGATTTTTATATGCAATCCTAACCCTAATCTACTTCTGATTCTATTATATTAATATTATTGATTGAATTCACTTTTAATTTTCATTGATTAGAGGTCGTATCTTTTTTATCTGAGCTTGCAGGAAGAATATATTTTAGCTTCTAATTAAATTATTAATGATATTTCCAAAACATGCATTTTCAATGAATTCATTGATATTACCTAATTAGGTAAAATCAGAAGACAAGCAACGAATAAAACAAAATCATTGAATTATTATCAAGAAATACATATCTGGATTTTGACACAATTAGGTAATATTATATTAAGTGATTGAAATTGGTTTATATTTCCAAAACATGCATTTTCAGTTATTCTCATATTATTTCTTTTAATAAAATGTTCAATAATATGATTTTGGAATCCGTGTAGCCCATTTATATAGATGTTTACTCTTTTTAGGAACATTATGAATTTGGATACAATTAGGCAAAACAAATAAAGCTGCCTTTAAAAGCTGATGATAATTCATTGATTTCAGTATATATTTCCAAAACAGGCATTTTATGTATTCTTATATATTTTCTTTTGGAATAATGAGTATTTATAGCATGAAAGTATGTAAATTTAGGTTGCTTGATTAATATATATATATATATATATATAATGTAGATTATTAAATTCTGCATTTTCTATCCATTCTTCATTTTTGTCAATTATATAGGGGCACCAAATGCTTTAAAAACTACACCTTTACACATCGTCAATTCATTAGGCATGTGCTACGTTGGTTATATGTGTATATTGATTTACAAATTTGGTTTAGTTCAATACAGTAGGAAAGGGTGATTGTACTTTCAAATGCATGAAATAAGTGTATGTTGCTTAAAATTAACTAGTAAGATTCCTATTGATATTTTTCTTCCATATTTTCGAAAATAGAAAAAAATCTTGCCTATTAATAATTATATCACAGATAGTGGGACATAATTTATATTTTACTAAAATTTGAATCTAAACATTCAAAATTTTGTGAAAAGATGTAATGTTTTGACTAAGAGAGTTAGTAAAGAATCAGAGGATCTTAAATTTCCTTATTTATTTCCTAAAAAAGAAAACTAGAAAAGTAAATATTTTCTCAGATAAAACTTTACAAATTTATTCATCTTATTCCTTTTGAAACTCTCTAAATAGAATACATTTTGTTGCTTACTATAATTTCACATTTAGGCCTAAATAATTGAACATATACAGAGAGAGTTATTTATTGATATAAATGTTAACAGATCTTCAAAATCTTTTCATATAAATCAGAGCTTCACTTTGTTACTGTGTTTAGTGATGTGATTACTCTCCCAAGTCTTCTGTATTTGTCTAAATTTATGAGGGCAATTCATGTTTCCACGGTCCAGTTTTCAACTTCATCACTCTTGTGCACAGAGCTTCATTTCCTATTATACACAACTTCAAATGTTGTTTCTCGGTTGCTTCACTATTTTCGTATATTAGGTTTTGTACTTTTGTACATTCTTTCCATTAACTTTGGCCAAACTTATCTTCTTTGTCCTTCATTTTACTGTCATGGTTCTCGGGTACAAAAGAAAAGATATGTAAATTAATGGAACTATTATTAAGTTGGATTTCCCTAATGTAACCTGCTTCTATAAGTTAGAACTATAAATTTGTTCAATATTCTTTTAAAATTTAATTTCTTCTTTGTTTATTGGGTTATATAACTCCACTTGGATTAGTTACTAAACATATTCGAAGAAACATTTGCTGATGATCTATATGTTTTACATGACAGAAATCATGAAAAAGATTGCGAAATCTGAGTGGTCAGCAAAAGCATGTGATCCTAAAATTGCCCTAAAGTATGTTGAATGAAACCTAGAGAGAATGGCAAGGCAGAGGTGCCTAAATGAGTGATTAAACTTCCTGGTTGGCTGAAAGACAGAAGTGGGTGAACAAGAGATCAAACCGCCTAGTTCACTATAGCTCTTCAGCTCTGATTTGCAAAAAGACCACTGGAGTGAAATGAGCTGACATGGTGAAGAGGCAGAGGCAATAACATGAGGAAGCCAGGCTACATTAATGACTTAATTGCAAGCAAGTGATGAAATGGCGCAAAGATCTGGCTGAACTGTATCACGGACCAACGTGAACTAGAATCGCTGATTGCTAGACTAAACCAAAATAGAAGCCACATAAACAAGCCTAGTAAGGATCCAATAGGTGAATTTTCACATATTTATTGAATTTTTTTATTGATTAAATGATGTTTTTAACGGACGTAGGTTGATGTTAAATTTTTATGCTTATTATTTGTCAGTATCTAAAAAGTATTTGATATGTTTTCTTATGTTTCCCTCATAAAATAAATGGGATTTGTGCATTTTCACATGTATGATTTTAACATATGAGCAAGTGAGCATGGCCTCCTTTTTAATAAATGGGTTTATATAACTCCACTTGGTTTTGTTTCTTGGTTTATATAACTCCATTTACCATACAAAATACAAGTCCATGAATCATAATAATTTCAACTAAAATATTTAAAATTCATAGGCAGTTTTATTTTAGTGTATTATAGGTAACTTTTTTGTAGTATGTTTCACGAGCTTACCAAATTTTTGATAAATTACAGATGCTTATTTGTGGAGGATTACAGCTACAATGACACGTGTTGGAGAAGCTAAGGACATAATAGTAGCATGGCCAGCTGATAGAGTAGTTGTACGGACGATAGAACAAGAGAAAGAAGACAATGTGGTAACATTTTAATTTAATTGCTTCTTATTTTTTGCTCTACTACTCAATTGTAACAACAGTGCACCTGATCACATATCCCCTTTACTTCACAAACCATCATCACATTCCTCCCCCAATCACCTGCCTGCACAAGCAGTGCCACAACCCAATCTCCATTCCAACTGCTGCACTTCCATAAACCACCACTACACACTCCAACCACCCTTAAACCATCACTTCCCCTGAACATCAGACTATCACCCACAACTCTTGTACTCCAATATCCACCATCTCTACACTACATTTCCCAAACATCCAACCATCTACTAACTACCACAATCTGCCTGCACTGACATACTCTGACCACTACCATCACAAACCATCAATCACCATACTTCCCTGACCACAAACCACATTAACTTCTCTGCAGTAACTTCTCTACCTCTAGACCCTCCCCTACAATCCTGCAAAGTTCCTCCACACTGTTTCATATTGCACAATTCAGATCAACATACACACTTTTGTCAACCAGATCACAGCCATAGTTCAATTTCCATAACTCAATTGCCAACTTCAATTCTGTCAACCTGATCATAGTGCAACCATTTCCAACGGTCTTACCATATTCAAGTGCATACCATATAAAAACATTCCAACCATTGTGTATGTCATAGAAATGTTGCGGCAGTGTTTCAATTTAAAATTCGTTTTACTTGCTGTATACAGACGTATGTGATGGTTTGTTTTTGGTATCTGTCTCTGCATTGCAAGTTCTTCTCTCACAACATGTCATAGAAAATGGTCGTAGATGTATCCATTGTGTGAGTTAGTATGGTGAATGCAGTAGTGCATCTAGTTTGTTGTATGCACCCTACGTGGTGTTATGACTGCCCTAAGCTGCTCAAACATGTATGCATCCTGCGTGGTGTTGTGACTACCCTAAGTAGCTCGAACATATATGCATCTTGTGTGGTGTTGTTAGTAGCTTAGGTTTTTTTCTCCAACTCCTGTACTATAAGCTAGTTCAGTTTTTCTATTAGTTGCTAAGGCATTTTGCCTCAACCTTGTAATTCAATTGTAAATTGGTATGGCCATTATAAAACCTACTTATCTATGCAAAATATTAATATTTTGTTTGGCCAGCAAAAAATAAAATAGTTTTAGATAAACAGTTGATTGATCTGCTAGTCTATTACGGTTAGTTCTTACTGGGTGAACCATATATGTAGGAACTTGTTGCCAAAAGCCTTGAATCTTCAAATCTGAACTTCTCTGGCTATGGGGATACATTTTTTGAGGTAAATTTGAATATTCATATTAACTTTTTGAACATACGTTTTTGAGGTAAATTTGAATATTCATATTAATTTTTTGTTCCATGGCGTTGTATATATAATGTTGTATTGTATATATAATTTAACTTGGGTCAACTCTTGATACATTTAGAATGTGTTTTTACCATAATGAAGTAAAAAAAAGGAACAATTTAAAGAACTATTGAGTGGTACTTTTCCATGGATTCCCCCCACTGATCCATATCCAAACATAAAAGTACATTGTTCAATCATCGCATCTTACAAAAAGGAATAAAGTGGTAACTATCCTAATACCCAAACACAAGTTTGTGCTTGAATCGACCTTAATAAGAATATCCATTGGTTAACCTTCTCTTTTGAATCGTATTGCTAACTATTCTACTGTTACAATGGGAAGTGCAATGTCAGATTCTCAAATTTTTTTCATTTTTCATTTTAGATAAAAATTTCAAAGAACTCCAGAGTGTTTTCTTATAATTGAGTTTATTATTTTCCATTTTTCTGCCATTGATTGCTCGCTTCACCTTCACTTGGTTTTATATGTTTTTCCTACTTATTTTAGGTATGTGGAACAATCAGTAATTGTTGTTTTGACTTTTGAAGCTGATAATCAACTACAAAACCTGGTTTTAGTATTAGAGTATCTTTGGCCTGCTTTGCTTTTGCCCATTGCTGCAGGAAACAAGGTAATAATGTACAAAAAACTATATTTGGGGTTCCCTTTTAGTGCTACTGATAGCAAATCCATACCTGTGTTTACTGTAAGAAATTACACAGAAAGTAAGGTTTTTCCCTAAAATCTATTACTGTGGTTCTATCCTAGTACATATTTAACTTTAAATGGTATCTTATTGGATATGAATGGCAACCTGATGAAGGTTTAAATGTACAGGGAAACCTTAGCAAACAATATCAACTTAATAGACTTGAGTTATTAAATTGTAATGAGTTTGAAATAGCAACGAGTTATGTTTTGAGACTAAGAGCTATAAATTCATTTGTATAAATTCAAACTGATTATGTGTTGCAGGTGGTTGTGAGGGGAAGTATGATAGCAGCAGAGAGTGGAATTGGAAGGAGGTGAATGACTATGTAGACAGTGGTGATGTAAACGAGTTGGAAGATTGGTTGACGGATTCGGTTGAAGTGACGGTCGTGAGGGGTTCAAGAAGGAAAGTTGGTCGTGAGGGGTTCAAGAATGTAAACTTAGACATTGCAATGCACTTTTGTTTCAGTAATGTATCAAAAACAATGTAAAGACTGAAATTGGTAATGTATATGCAATTATGTGAAAATGTCTGTAAATTCAAATTGGTAATCTATCTGTGTGCATATATATATATAATATAATATAATAAAAAGAAAATTGAAACAAATGCTGAAAATTAATATTATATAGAATAGCGTTTGAAAAACGCTATTGATTCATCAAACGCTATCGCAATTCTATATGAGATGTAAGATTTATGCATCAAAAACGCTATAACAGAATAAAAAACGCTATAGTAGAAAATAAAAACGCTATACAAGCATGACAAGAAATGCTATCGAAAAACATTGTAACGCTATAACATGGTTTGATGAAACGCTATAAAATGTGCTCGAAAACGCTATAGAAGTTAAATGAAGGATTATATTCCCTATAGCGTTTAAGTTTAATAACAGAGAAAAAACGCTATGGTAGGTTGCAAACGCTATGCCATTTTGTAAACGTTATTAGCTATTATAGCGTTTTCCTTCCTGCTATGTAATGCTGCCGGCCTACCATAGCTTGTGGTTCCACGGCGTTCTCTGAAATGCTATGGTAGCCTGTTATAGCGTTTTTCAAATGCTATGAAACCCATAAACTGTTGTAGTGCCCAAATTAGGAAGGACCCTATATGACCAATCAGATGCTTAGAGATGAAAAATTCAAGTAAGCAATCATCGATGGAATTCTGATTCTACGTGCTTAGAACAGCAACTCATTGTGGCACTACTACACTTGATCTCTTTATTCATTACTTTCATAAATAAGCTGTCCAAGGACACTGGAGGCACTGTAATCAGTAGGACTTGCCATTCTTTTATTCATAAATAAAATTAGCTTCTTGGACTAATGTAATCGTGTTCTCGTAAGCAAAACCGTTGGGTCGATGGTCAAATCGACCCCTCCTTCTAAGAACTGGCTTTGCTTCGACAATGTTGGGAAGGTCCAAAAGCGCTGGGTTGATGATTAAATTGACCCTTACCGTTTGAGAATCGGAATTGCTCTAACAATGTCATGAAGGTCAAAATCGTCTGGTCGATGTTAAAATCAATCCCTACCTTTTGAGAATCGGCGTTGCTCTGCAACGTCGGAAAGGTCCAAAATCGCCCGGTCAATGGTCAAATTGACACCTACCTTTTGAGAATCGTCGTTGCTCCAGCAATTTCATGAAGGTCCAAAATTTTCGAGTCGACGATCAATTCAATCCTGCCTTCTAAGAACCGACATTGCTAGAAAATCCGGGAAGGTGTAAAACTACCGGATCAACGGTCATTTTGATCCCTACCTTTAAAGAACAGATGTTGCTCCGGCAAGGGAAGTTCCAAAACCATAGGCTCGATGGCCACATCGACCCCTACCTTCTGAGAACAGGCTTTTCTCCAACAACATCGGGCATGTCCAAAACCGCGGAATCGAAGGTCAAATCGACCCTTACCTTTTGAGAACTGACATCGCCCCGATAATGTCAAGAAGGTCTATTAATGTAGGGTCGATATTCAATTCAATCCCTACCTTCTGAGAACTGGTGTTGCTCCCACAATGTCAGGAAGGTCCAAAACCATCGGGTCGATGGTCAATTCAATCCTTACCTTCTAAGAAACTACGTTGCTCTTGCGACATCGGGAAGGTCCAAAACTGCCAGGTCGATGGTCAAATCGAGCCCTACCTTCTAAGGACCGACGGCAACGTATGGAAGGTCCAAAATTGCTTGTTGCCGGCCCATTCGATCACCACCTTCTGAGAACCGATGTTACTCCAGCAATGTTGGGAAGGCCCAAAATCGCTAGATTGATGAGGAAAATCAACCCCTATCTTTTGGAAACCGACATTGCTCTAGCAAATTGGGAAGGCCTAAAACTGCTGGATTAATAGGGAAAATTGATACGTGGCTTCTAAGAACCAGTATTGCTTCACCAGCATCGAAAAGGCCTAAGCCTTCAAGTCAATGGGAAAATCGTCTCAATCCTTTAAAGTTTGATGCCACCTAGAGACCGGTGACGATGAAAGAAATTAGCCAATGCCTAGAGATTGACAATGAAAAGGATAAATCCATAAAATTGAGCTACTCATGTACTAATTCCCAATGATAAATTGGTGCATGATCACGATCTCAACCATGAACTTGAAAGAATTTCTTATGACGAAAGATGATGACGGTACATCTTTACAATAAATACATCCAGAATGACATTGGCTGATGATATCAACTCGGAAGAATTCAATAGTAGCCAAGGAATTTACGGCATTGAAAATATAGTGCTTGAAATAAAGTAGCAAAGTTAGCAATTCTTAGAGATAGGAACTATCATGTGAATCAGACTGGGGGTAATCAGACGAATTGCTCATGATTTCCAATCTCTCGTATGTGCCTAAATCCTAACATTCAGCCCTGTGGATAGAGGTACCTACACCAATAATCAGTTGAAAAGGACTCGATTGGGCCCGTGAAGGAATAACCATAGAGTTGGATAAAACCAAAGTTCTGTTGTGCCAAATAGAGTATTTTTCTAGCCAAAAATAGAGCTAAGTAGTAAGACATACTAAAGTAATTGCAGGAATAATATTTACATGCACAGAGTTGTATTAAATAAGTGTATTGCATGGAAATAGAAGTATATAATACTGTCAATCGTAGTACAAGAAATCATATTATATACGCATATAGTCATACATAAACACGCACTGTACATAAAATGCAGAAAATTGCACAAAAGAGAAATTACAAAGGAAAAGCTAATGTTTCATTACTAATAATCTCTTACATACAAGGCAAACAGCGGGGGCTATACCCACACAATCACGACCTGTTGAAAGCAATAGGACAAAATACAGACTCAACCACCATAATAGTCAAACGCTCAGCTAGCACGCGCACACTATTGAGCCTTCCCCTTCTTCCCACTCCAACTACTTTACCTATGCTACCGAATGGGTCTTAAGCTTCTTCCTCCCTTTTCTTTCCTTTCTAGGAGGATTCTCGCCTTCCGAGTGAGTAGATTCCCCACCAGTCGCTCCATGGACTAGCATACTGAATTCTTAGTAGGCTTTATTTTAGGTAGCTGGATCTTTAGTGAAGGAACCTTTTTCTAGTTTCTCATCAATTTTGTAGAGGCATACATATCAATTTCGGGTTCCTTCTTCACTTTGGTCTTATCCGTATCCTTCTTAACCTCTCAGCTATAGTTTCATGCACATTCGGGTCAGAAGCACCTGTAACATGAACATCCTCCTCCTAGGATATAGAAATATTCTCTAAGCTCCCCTAGGAGGAAATATTCTTAGAGTTAGGATCTGGGTCGAAACCGGAGAAAGAAGTTGTGATAGTTAAACCCATGAAAATGGTGGTGGATAATGTAAAGATTGTTGCAGGTCCCTAACCTTGTGTAGCTAAAGAGGGGAAGTAATTGCATCTGACCTATAAGATGATATACATATTGGTAAAGTATAATGATTGATTCTCATGGGAACTAAAGCTTCTCGAAGACTAGAGAAACAAAAGATATACCTATAGTAGAATCTTATAAGAAAATAACGAATTCGCCTTCTTTGGTCCTAAGCTCTCCATGCTGACAACAATGGAAGAAATGTATGCGTCACAGAGAGCGACCGTTGTTGAAGTTGGAATCGTATGGGTTTCTTCAGAGCTAACCCCAGGGGTATGGGAATAATCATTACCAGCTCTTGGGATTTAAAAGCAGGCACTTCACCCTAACTTGATGAGCTCGGGACAATGAGTGATTTAGCAGCATCAACAGTAGTAGTATCAGGAGCTTGATTGGCTAAGAGGCCCTTCCAGAAAAGAGGGATTCTATACCTTAGGATCAAGGTATGCAGCCATCAATTAATCCTCGGAGCAGGTATCTCTAGCATGCGTAGAACTGTGCAACACTTTCTCCCAAATTCCAACCAACATCTCAGGATACTCATTACCTAGCCATCTCAAGTTCTCATTAATAACCACATTCGTGTAGAAATGCAATAGATTGGCATCAAGATCATACATGGTTTTGGACTTCACTTCCTGAAGCTCTTTGAACTCTTATATAGAAACTCAAGGTCAATGGCCTTTTTTGATGGACAACTTCTCCAACTCATCGATGGTTTTCTATTTCTCCTCATATCGAGTTTCTGATTTTCCTTCTGGAGCCTAGCAAGCTCAATAGCTTGTTCGAAGATAGATTGGTGCCAAGCTTGAATAATCTTATCTTTTTGGGAAAGCGCCTGCACCTTCTCACCATATTGCTTCATGAAATCGGCCCTCTCAGCTATAACAACTTTCAACTCATTCCAATCATCACTTCGGTAGTTGCTTGAGCATGCATTTACTCTTCCATTAAGTTGTCTGTGCCGGCATTTTGCTTTTGTGCGAGGTCTCTCTCTTTCTGGTGATCTCTACCAAATCATCCTTCTATTCCTTAATCATTCGCTCGAAATCAGCTTTATCAAACTAGAAGGATTGGATGTTGGTGTAGTTAATTCAATTCAACATGGAGAGGGCCTTGCAAAAACTTTTCCATTCTTACCTAGCGTCTACATCCTTTTGAAAATCCTGGATATTTTTTAGGGAAACTTCCTTCAGGTCATTCTTAATATCTTGATCAAATTTCGCCTCACGTAAAAAGAGATGTCGAAATGTAGCTTGCAGGCATGAAGCATCAAGCAAAAGTGTGAACGAGGGAGTAGAGACTCAAAAGTGTGAACGAGGGAGTAGAGACTCCATTTGTGGCAGGCAAGACCACTGTAATCATAGCTTGGGACGCTGAAACTTGCTGAACCAAGGAAGTTTGAGCTTGGTGTTTGGCATAAAATCCGTAGAAGGGGGCCTTCGATGATCAGAGTATTCTCTATGATATTTGGGTGTGTCTTGAGGCAGCTCGGTCTCAGCCTCCATGTTCCTTCTTTCCTTCTTTCTCCTCCTATCTTCCTCCTATCGGCATTGCGAGCTTCTTCAGCCTCATGGTCTTTCTATCTCTGCCTCTCTTCCTCGGTCTCGTAGCAACGAGGCAGGATAGGGTCTTGATCCGAGCTCAATATGAACTAGCATAGCGAGACTCTCTCATCTTCTTAAAGTGGAGTGGATATGTTAGCTCACGAAAATCCTATTCCCGATTAAATAGATTCATAAATAGAATGTGTAGGAGTCAAGAGAGCATATCCGTTCGAGGGTACTTTGGTCGACGCTTGCCCAGCTCCTGGAGCACCATCATGAGAAATGGATGGAACAGCGGGATGGCGCCACTAATGCACATAAATCGATTGCATATAGTATTTCCTTTCGAGTCGTTATGTGCAAATTCACCCCTTTTGAGAAGAAGAACATCCTTTTCAGGATTCTCGTGCTAAAGATAGATATTGTGAAGCATCAGAGCCGTTAGAATCGTTGGCATTTGCTTGGGTAGATCATTCAATATTCTTAGACCTGCTAGTACTTTTTAACGGCTAAATCTCTAGCCAACAAATTTAAATTAAAAATAACCGCAAGCGCATGAAAAACAATTCTAGTACATGGTGAGTACGGATCGATCCGTAGGGAAATGTATTAAAAAATTTCAATTCAATCAAATTAATCAAAGAGTTTGAAATTGTTTTCATCTAAAAATGTAGAAAACTAACAAAAGAAAGTGGATAAAAATATAAGAGTCGAAGGCAATTTAGAGGCAATGTCCTTCTCAAGATCACATTAATCAACATATATGAAATTATGATCTCTCTTTTGGTCATTAGTGAACTTAGTAGATATGCTTATCATAAGTATTTCTATTTGTGCTATTAATTAGCACAACATAAACTGTCGAACTTTAACATACCCACTAAATCAATTTTTAACGTTCATGAAAATGACAGTGAATTTGAAAACAAAATCTATTCCAAGCATGATCTATTAACTACTGATTAGAAATATAGACCATCAAATTTTGATTCTAATATTCATTTTATTACCATAATCATATGTAGATGAAGTGGTAATTCATGTTTATGTTTGTTTAAGCATAGCCTATCTGGTGTCAATAAAAAAAGCTATCAAATTCAAAGCTAAAACAACAAAAATGTTACCCATTCAAACATTTTCACTAAGCAGAAAAAGAGATCAAAAATTAGCAAAATGTTGAATCTACATGATTAAGAGAGCTTCAATACCCCTAAATTGAAGGGATTTAGCCCCTTATATTTGTTATCATTTCGACAAATGTAGAGTTCAACATGAAACAGAAACAAGAAGAAAAATGAAAGCTAAGTAAGAAGAGATCTAATTAACATAAAATAAAAGCTAAGCTATTTGCATAAATAATAAGATCTACACTACTAACATGAAAGTAAAAAACATGTAAATAAAAAAGAGAATGAACTAAAATTTCATAAAAAGGAAATTACATAAAAGAAATTGGCTAAGTAGCCATGAAAGAGAGAAAGAGAGCTTATAATTTATTTCTGAGTCTAAAACTAAACTAATTAAAGAGGAGGACGAGGACTTAGTTACATGAACACAAGGGGTATTTATACATGTTTGAAACACTAATCTATAGTTTTAGGGATTACCCAAAATACCCTTGAGGACGTGTGACCACCAATTTGTCATTAACAAGAGATTAATCCTTCATTAAATGTGCATATAACCTTTAGCTCCACTAACCTGTGCATTTTCTCCTAATTGTAGATTAAGGTAAATAAGTAGGTGGGGTCCTCCATAATGTATGAGTTGAATTATTTCCATCTATATTCCTTTGTTTCCATCCTTTTGCATGCATATTTCTATGAAAACCTCTTCCATTTGAATCCAAATTCCTATAAAATAACATAAAAGCGTCCAAGTAAAAAATTTCAAATTAATATATGCACAAAAATGACCATTTTCCCCTTTATGAAGATAAATAAATGATAATTTGAAAATAATTTGAATTTTGGTTTAGCATGTTAAAATACCCTATATGCTTATTTAATTAAATTAGATTAAATATGGAAGTAAAAATATGTATATTTCCATGTACATCAAATACCCCCACACTTATTTTTTCATTCGTCCTCGAATAAACTAAAACTAAGATAAATCCGTTTTCATAGGAAGCACGATTGCATTAAGCGTATGCAACAAGCCGTTAAACCTCTAGGTGTCCCTAGTAGGAAAAGTGTTGTCTCGTGAGGGTTTTCAGCGGATACTACCCACAAAATCTAAATGCAACATGAAAACGCCTAAATGCAAGATTTATTTACAAAGAGATGGATGTAAGTTTTTGAAAATATTTACAAATGAAGAATTTACTTTTAAATTGACAAAAATAAGTTAAATATAAATTTTGGTCATCATCATGAAATTTTAGTCATTTTACTTGTCAAATTTCCAATAAAAATTAAGTCATCATCACAATTAGACTCTAGTTTGGCTGTTGTTTCGGTTGATAACATAGTGCAACTACAACATGAAACCTTAGTTGATTATCAAAGTTTTTCAAAGTGGTGTTTTCATTTCTTTTGACAAGTCAAATCAAATAAGTAAAAATAATGATTGGATTTCAATTTCTTGCACTCTTTATTTTCTGAAAATTTTATTGATATTAACAATATTCACATATGCCTAACTCAGAAACTGAAGCCGGATATATTACCCACGACCATGCACAACCTTGCTGGTGTATGTGAGGGGAATAAAGAGAGTGGCGAATGAACACATGAGTGTGTACACCTATCAA
Organism: Allium cepa; assembly: GCA_030765085.1. Classification (NCBI taxonomy): domain Eukaryota; kingdom Viridiplantae; phylum Streptophyta; class Magnoliopsida; order Asparagales; family Amaryllidaceae; genus Allium; species Allium cepa. The sequence goes on along the minus strand of CM060943.1, from coordinate 403,193,459 downwards.
CTGTAGGCATTATTAAAAAGAATTTTTATATACATACTCTAACTCAGATAAACTAAGGCCAGATATACCGATCATACACTGCTTTTCGGGTTTACAATAGAAGAGCGCAGAGCATGGCGAGTGGAAACACTTGCGCGTGAACACATGACTCTATGTGTTTATTAAAATATATACATATATATAATACTTTTTATATGTTTTATTTGTTTTTTGGTTGTTTTTGTTTTGTTTTTTTAAGAGAGAGTTTTGAAAATAATCTTAGCACCGCTTAACTGAGAAGATCAAAAATGTTATAGCCTTTACTTTAAATTTACCACTTTTCTAAATAAAGATTTTCAATTAGGATATACTTCATAATTATCATCCATGAATCTTCATATGAACTAGTTAAACCATCGTTACTTGAAATTAACTTTATTTTTATTTTTGTCGAGACCAATAAATTTAAAAAAAAATCAATTTAATAACCAAAACATACACTTATCCTATAGTGTTTCTTTAAAAATAAATTGAAATGCTAGAAAGAAAATTTGTTTTGAGATTTTTTGTTTTTTTTCCTTTTTTTTGTTTTTAATTTTTTTGAGTTTTGGAAATAAAATGAAAAAAATAAACCATGAAAAATAAAAAATGAAGATAATCCCCCCCACACTTTATTTTGACCATGTCCCTATAGTCAACCCAAGTGAAAGGAGAAAAATAAAAATATGACCTATATTTACATGAAAATGAATGGTTATTATTTACAATACATTAAAAAATATATCGTTAAAGAGTAAATGAAATAGTCTTCCAAATACCAATTCATTTATCTCGTCAATTATGCGAGACATGGCTCAAGCATAGAAAACCAAACCATAAAAGATTTTAAAGTTGAATGTTGATTTGAAAAAATAAATGAATGTCGTTTTATTAAAAATCGTATGAGTTCACAACTTTTTCCCTCTTTTTTCATTTTAATGGCAGCTGATCCTATTCCTCCCACCCTGTCCCCTCCTAACGTGTCCTCTCACCATACCTATACTGACAACTTCCCATACCCAATCATCTCCTCCTCTGCCATCTCGTCCTCCTGACCCAGTAATAACCGCTCCCCTTCAACCTGTCGTATCTGTTCTTTCTTCTTCACCAATACCTTGTTCTCAACCTTCACCTAAACCTGTCCTTCCTTCTTCCTCTTGTATCTCCTCAAATCATCTTTATCCCCCAACTATTGCTAATGAACACACATGGACGTCCATTTTCAAGAACCTACCTCGTAATGCGGGTAAGTACATTCCTAATCATATGAACATATCTTTCACTGGTGATGCCATGGTTCCTCCATCTTCGGTCATTACTACTAGTGTTGACATATGAAAAGACCATGTTGTTGGGTTCTTTTTAGACAAGCCCTTGTCTTACTCATATGTAATCGAGAATCTGAAACGCAGATGGCGATTAAGAGGTAATGTTAAAGTCAAGTCAGATGGTTCCATCTTCTTATTTCTCCTTTCTGATGCTACTGACAGAGAAATAATAATAAGAAGTGACCCCATATTTATGAAGAACAAACTATTTATATTAAAACAGTGGGATCCTACAATAAGTAATGTTTGTGGATCGATAGATCAGTTCCAATCTGGGTACAACTCACGTATATACCAATTTATCTATGGTCACCTTTGGGTATCAACTGGTTAGCTGATAGGTTGGCTAAACTGGTGTGTTTAGATGAAGCAACTGAATATGTACAAAGAATACAACATGCTAAATGTCTTATTGAAATATCTCCTAACCATGAACTTGTTGATTCCTTCCCTGTCCTAAATACAGATGGAACTAAGCAGATTATAAAAGTATCTTATCTTTGGAAACTAGATATATGCACTTATTTCAATGTTTTGGTCATAAAAGCATGTACTATCAATTTGTGCCAGAGGAATTGAAAGCCAATAATAATGGAAATGTTGAGATGCAATGTGCCTAGAAAGTAGTTGAAAACGAGAAACAAAATAACAGGTCAGAACCATGTGTAGGTCAAAAAGGGTATGGAAAAAGATAGCAACAGGAAGTAGAGATGTAAATGCGGTGAAAATCTCTACAACAGTTGATGTACACTCCAAAGCAGCTGGCTTTAAGAATGTAAACATTGTTAAGTCCAAAACTAGGAAGAAAATGATAAAAGATCACAAATAGAATGCAAATAGAACTGAAAATGAAAATACAAATATGAATGATATCCTTATGAGAAATAAGTATTAACTCCTTCACTTGATAGAAGAAGGAGAAATTATTAAGAATGTGGATAATGTTAGTATTGATATAGATATGGATGATGGAGAAGTTGAAATAAATGAAAAAAAATTGCTGCATGAAAAAAGGTACAAGAAGTAATAAGAAGAATTAACTCTGCTATATTAAATGATAAAGAGATGGGTAAGATGACAATTGCAAAAGTGAGAAATACTGAAACAACAAAGAAACAACTCAACAACAAAAAAATAACCATTGTCTGAGTGCATGTAGGCTATTGAAAATGTTATGACAGACCAAACAATAACAGCAAATGCACACAACACATCCAGTGCCGGCTCTAGCCATTGTGTTGCCCTAGACGAAGCTTGAGAAAACGGAAAAAAAATATTGCCCCAGGCAAGAGAAGGAAAATTCGGAAAAAATTATTCTACCCACAGGATTTGAACACTGAATCTCATAAAAAACAACTCAATGCACAACCAACTAAGCTAATAAATCTTGATGAAATAAATAACATTAAGGCGTATTTGTTTATAATCTATTATCCAGAACTAGCATATTACTGGTGATTGTTGCCCCGTTGAGGGGGGTTGCCCCAGGCGGCCGCCTGCTCAGCCTGGCCCCTGAGCCGGCCCTGAACACATCCCCTGGTGATGCTCAACTCCAGCATATTCGGTCACACAAAACTATCACTTATTACCAAACTGTAATTGCACCTGTTCTGATCATATCAAATCCAAAAACATAGTCAATTGCTTCCTCTTCAAACTTGCCACCTCTGCTTCCTACTCAAATACCCTATGCACATCTTCTGAACGTGCACACATGCACATGGTATCACAACATACAATCCATAATTGTTCCCAACCTTTTTGGCATGTTGAGCATTGCATCCTATAACATCTTCTCCCCTATAGACAGTACCATCAATTCGGCATCCATTCAATCTACTTCTGCCAGTATTGATAATACCATTATTTCTTCAACCTTACCACCTTCCATCTCTGCTACCTTATCTAAAATCTCTAAAAAGAAACATCATTCAAACAAAAAGAAACCCTCCTTCTTGAATGCATCTTCCAAGGAAAATAAAATGAAAAGGACAATGATCATCATGAAGAACATCCAATTTCAATCTCCTCTCTCTCTTTCACCTATAGATTCAGAAAATGAATCAGATTCTCCTATGAAACAATAACAAGAGAGTACCCCATCTTGTAATATAAGAAGAACTAGAAGCTTGCGTAAAAAACCATCCAAGTTTAATCAATGATCAACAAGATAATTGCATGGAATATAAGAGGAACTCACAAACATGCAACACTCGATCAAATTAAATCTCTGATTCATAATCACAATCTATCTTTAAATTATATTTATGAAACCAAACTTGATTCTAATCTAACTCCAATTGCTGCCAAATACATAAACTCAAAATGGAAACACAAAACCAATCTTTCCCATGCCCCTTATGGTAGACTGCTTATTCTTTATAATCCTTTAATTTTCAGCTTATCACCAATCTTAAATGACAACCAATTCATACATACACATGCTATGCACCTACCTTCCGATACATCTATGTATTTTAATTTCATATATGCAAATAATTCCCCTCATATTAGGAAACTAATGCATGAATATATACCTCATTTCAGTCAGTCTACACATCCTTGGATTTTGATTAGAGACTAAAATTACTCTTTTCTTTCCTTGCACAAAAGTGGTGGTAATCCTGTATATCTCTCTGACCAATCTCCATTAAGCAATACCATTCATAATGCCTCCTTGGTTGAAATACCATACACTGGCTCTACTTTTACATGGTCCAACAAAAGCACAGTACTCCATGTACTCTCTCTAAAATTGATCAAGGATTATGAACTACAAAACTCTTTTGCATTGGCCATCCATAAATATACACATCCCTATGCCCCTCCTGTCTGATCACTGCCCTCTAATCCTAAGTATTGGATCAGCTGCCATACAAAAACAGGTTAATTTTAAATTTTATGATGAATGAACTCATAATATCAGTTTTATGCAGGTAGTTAATGATGCTTGTAAAATCCCTACTTTTGGAAATCCTATGTTCAATTTGCAGAAGAAATCGAAGAATACAAAAGCGGCTTTAAGATGATGGGTAAGAAATATATATGGTCAATGTAACAAATTATCCACTGATATAGCCGCTCAACTTGAACAAGTCCAACAAATGATCCTAAACTCAAACTCAAATCCCGCCTTAAACCAAAAAGAAAATGATCTAACCACTCAACTAGAGAAAGCCTTCAATACTGAAGCAAATATGGTGACGCAAAAAAACAAACAAAACTGGTCTATTTATGGAGATAGGAACACAAGGCTCTTCCATGCTTCTTTAAAAATCAGACAAGCAAAGTCAATGATTCATCAGATTACAGATATGCATGGTGTATCTCAAGCTTCCCCTCATCTGGTTGGCGCTGCTTTCCTCAACTATTACACTAGTTTACTTGGTGGTCCTCCCTCTTCTTCTGACAACTCCTTTCCCGACAACCTTCTAATTCCAAAGCTATCTAGTGATCTGCATTCTGCTATGACAAGTCCAATATCTGATGAGGAAATAAAGAATTCCATATTTACTATGAGGAAATCTACCTCCCTTGGCTCTGATGGTTCCACTGTCACTTTCTACACCCATTGCTGGGCAATAATATCCACCGATGTGCATAAGACAATTCACAATTTCTTCAACAAAAGCAAAAGCTATCCTATATCAACTCTACCTACCTTGTGCTTGTCCCCAGAACACCAAACCCTACTGATGTGTCTCAATATAGACCTATAGCTTGCTGCAATGTCATCTATAAGTCCATTTCATGGATCTACCGAACGAAATTGGAATGCCGAACAATCCAGGAATGCCGAACGTTCATGGATGCCGAACGTACCTCGTATGCCAAACGTCCTTGGTATGCCGATCGTTCATGGATGCCGAACGTCCTCTAGATGCCGAACGATATACAATACCGAACGTTTCTCGATGCCGAATGCTTCTAGATGCCGAGCGCTCTTTCATGCCGAGCGTTCCTTTATGCCGAGCGTTCTTCTGATGCCGAACGTTTCCAGATGCCGAGCGGTCCTGGATGCCGAGCGCTCCCAAAAGCCGAATGCCACTGACCGCCGAACACTTCCCAATGCCGAGTACTCACGAATGTCATTCGAACCATTTGCACCGAGCGTTCAGGATGCCGAACGGTATGTAAATGCCAAACGATCCATAAATTGCCGAGCAGCGTGCTAATGCCGAGTACTTAGTTGTCTAATCGAATCCCCAGGAAACAATATTTATAACTGATTATTGCTCTGCCGTAGCCTAGAAAACAAGAAATTAAATTATTCAAAGAAGACAACTTGTCAAGATACAATTAAGCCCCATGTGAGCTCGTGACAACCTTAAGTCAGATATCTAACGTTATTATTAATCAAATTCTAAATGAAATGCAATTTCTGGGCCAAGGGGTGATGAAATCCCCCACCTTATGTGGATTTGGTTATTGCCCTTAGAAATATAAGACGAGACGAATGCAAAACTGAAATTAAACATGTATTAACAATGTAACTATGATGAAATTTGTTTTTGTTTTTTATTTTTTTTTGAATTTATTTGTGTATATATAAATGCAAATGCAAGCAACCAACAATGCAACTAAAATAAAACAGGAGAATAGAACACGATAGCAGAGTGTGCGGATTATTAGCAATTCATTTTTTAGCGGCGTTTTTTATAAGCAAGCAATATATTTGGCAAGCAGAGCGACAACTATTTTTTTATTTTTATCTACTTTGGCAACCTAGAAAGCAGTAGACAATGTATATATGTATTGTTTAAAAGCGAGTGAATTTTTTTAGAATGCAAATGAAAACTTAAAACAAAGGAAAATCAAAACCAAACAAATTAGGAAAACAAAAATATTCTGATTTTTTTAACGGAAAAAGAATGGACTTGAAAGAAAGTTAAAACAAAAACAAATAAAAACACGTTGCAAAATCAAAAGAAAGCAAAAAACTTGTACAAGCCTACAAACTTAATGCTACCCGGCCCAATATGAACCCAACACGTGAATTTTATTTTTTTACTTTTTTTCTGTACTTTCTCGCCAAGCTAAAGTTTACAATTCCTTCTCAACAAAATAAAAGAAAATTGATTGTTCAAAAAAAAAATGAATTCAGTTGAATCAAAATTCACCACAAAAGAAACAAAACTTGATTCGTATAAGTGAGATGAGGTGCGGGATTGAGTGGATGGAGTCGCAATTTGCTTGATTGGTTTTCGACTTGGGTTGCTGGCGGTTTTTCTCGATTGCAGCACGGAAGTTATGAGTGGATTTGGAAATTGGACGATGGTCTGGTGAATTCGATTTGGAAGATTGTGGTGGTTCAGGAGTATGCGATAGGCGGTTTGAGTTCGATGTAATGGGTTGCCGTTAAGAAGTGGATGAGGTTGCGTGCGTTCGGCGAGTTGCAGTGGTTGAAAGGAGGGGATGTAGAGGATGTTTGTAGCAGAAGGAAGTTGTATGTGCAGTTGCAAGAAGTACGAAGTAGCAGTAAGTTATGGTATGTTGTGCTGCCGCAGTGTGGTGGCAAAGGAAATGCACTGGAAGTTGGTGATAGGTGGAAGTAGTTTGAGATGAGTGTAGTGGAGAGTTTTGATGGTTTGAAGTTTGGAAGAGAATGATATGCAGATTTGTTAGTCTGTAGCAAAGGGTTGAGGCAAGTTGTATGTTGTACAGGGTGGTATATGTGTTGTATGAAGTTGCTGTGAACTGGTGGTTGATTGTTTAGGGCACAGTGATAGGGTAGGGAGAAGCAGCAAGGCAGTGATATGGGTGACAGAGGGTTGGTGACAGGGTAGTTGCTGAAGTTAAGGGTAGTGACTGAGGTAGAACAGTGATGTAAGAAGTTGTAGTGGTTTGTGGAGGCGTAGTTGAGTAGTAGTGATATGTGATGGTATGTGATGATATGTGGTTGTGGTGATTATGGAGGTGGATATGGTGGCAGAGGTGGATATGTAAATGGTAGTTCTGTGGTGATAGGTGATAGGTGCAGTGGTTATATGTTGTTGACAGAGGTGGGCAATTGTGGAGGAGGTGATGTAGTTGTGGATTATGGTAAGGGGAAACAGTTGACAGTGGTTTAGGTGGTATGGTGAATGTTAAGTTGGAGTCTCTGTTTGAAGTTGAATGTAGCAATTGCTAATTGCTAATGGCAGACGTGTAGGGTTTATGACAGAGGTTAGTGTGGTATTGTAAGGGTATAGGATTGTTGCAAGTGATAGGAGGAGATTGGTGGTGATTGAGGACAGTGGAAGGATAATGGGTAGTGAATTGTCAGCAAGTAATGGAGAATGGGATGACGGGGGAAGTTCTGTGTGATGAAGTTAACAGTTTTGATGTGGTCAGTGATGTTTAAGGCAGTAGTATGACGGGGTGTTGTGGTCCAGTGGTGTTGAAGTATGCAACAGTGGTAGTAATGTGAACAGTGCACAGTTTGTACAAGGAAATATGTAGTTGTAAATAAGGCAGTTTTTGAAATTGTAATTTGAAGATTGTAAATGTAATTCAAAATGGAATGAAATAATAAAAAATAAAAAAAAAATTCTTTTTCAAATTAAATTGTGTAATTTTTTTTTTTTGAGATGCAAATGCAAATAGAAAACAATAGATGCATGCAAACAAATGAAAACAAAATTAACACAAAAACACACAACAATCATTTTTGTTTTTTAAAAAATGCAACTTAACACGCAAAACAACATACAATAAAATCAAACGAAAAAAATAATTCGAAGAATAGAAAATAAAATCAAATTAATTCTTTGACAATGCCGTCAAAATTTTGTTTAACGGGAAAATCTCTATCGGATTAGGAAAATAGCAGAAAAACTTTAAGTTAAAAATAACCGCAAGCGCACGACGAATTATTCTAGTACGTGGTGAGTACGGGTCGATCCGCAGGGAATTGTATCGATTTTAAAATTTTTATTCAATCAAACTAACCAAAGAGTTGGAAATTTTTTTAAGCTAAAAATGTAAAAAATTACAAAACAAGTGGATAAAAATATGAGAGTAGAAGGCAATTTAGAGGTAATGTCCTTCTCAAGAACACATAATATATGAAATTATGATCTCTCTTTTGATCATTAGTGAATTTAGTTGATATATTTATCATAAGTATGACCTATGTGTATTATTAATTAGTCCAACATAAACTATCAAACTTTAACATACCTACTAAACCACTTTTTAATTCTCATGAAATGATAATGAATTTGAAAAAAAAATCTATTCTAAGCATGATCTATTAACTATTGAATAGAAATATAGAATATCAAATTTTGATTTTAATATTCACTTCATTACCATAATCATATGTAGATGATGAGGTAATTTGTGTTTGTGTTTGTTTAAGCATAACCTATTTGGTGTCAACAACATAGGCTATCAAATATAAAGCTAAAACAACAAAAAATCTATCCATTAAAAAATTGTCATTAAGCACAAAAAGAGAAAAAATTAGACAAAACGTTGAATCTACATGATTAAGAGCGCTTCATTACCCCTAAATTGAAGGGGTTAGCCGCTCATATTTGTTATCATTTCAACAAATGTAGAGTTCAACATGAAACAAAAACAAGAAGAAAAATAAAAGCTAATTAAGAAGAGAACTAATTAACATAAAATAAAAGCTAATCTACTTGCATAAATAAAAAGATCTGCACTATTAACATGGAAGGAAAAAAGCATATAAAAAAAAGAATGAATGTAAATTGCATGAAAGAAAATGACTAAGTAGGCATGAAAGAGAAAAAGAGAGCTTATAATTTATTTTTGAGCCTAAAATTAAACTAACTAAAGAAGAGGCTAAGGGCTTAGTTACATGAACATAAGGGGTATTTATACATGTTTGAAACCCTAATCTATATTTTTTGGGATTACCCAAAATACCCTTGAGGATGTATGACCACCAAGTTATCATTAACAAAAGCTTAATCCTTCATTAAATGTGCATGCAATCTTTAGCTCCACTAACTTGTGTATTAGCTCCTGGTTGTAGATTAAGGTAAGTGGGTAGGTGGGGTCCTCCATGATGCATGAGTTGAATTATTTCCATCTTTATTCATTTGTTTACATCCTTGTGCATGCATACCATGGAAACCTCTTCCATTTGAATCCAAATTCCTATAAAATAAAAAAAAATGTCCAAGTAAAATTCTCAAATTAATATACGCACAAAAAGGACCATTTTCCCCCTATATGACGATGAATAAATGATAATTTGAAAATAATTTGAATTTTGGATTAAACATGTTAGAATACCCTATATGCTCATTTATTTAATTAAATTAAAATAAATATGAAAGTAAAAATATGCACAATTACGTGCACATCAAGTACATTCAATGGAGGCGGCTGATTCACCACCGGAACAAATGGTACTAGCAAACCTTTTGATTCAGATGTGGTGGGTTGGCCCAATCCAATAAGGATTGTAGGTGACGCTTGAGTTGTTGAAGACCTAGCTTCAGGAGGAGTTGATGTGCCTTCAGCAGACTTGAATTGAGGCAATTAATGGGACATTCTAAACAATTAAACTTGGCGTTTGACATGGTTAAGTATGTTTTATTTTGAATAAAAAGCTCTGGTAACCAACAAACGGAACCCAAAGGAAGTCGACGTATGTTGACCAATCAGATTTTGAACATTGACTTAGGCAAGTGAGAAGTGTTAATCTACGCAGTGTGATCCCAGTATCCCAAACATCACAAATGGACCATTCCTCTATAGATAGCTCGCTTGTGCTAGAAAAACGAGCCATGTCCCACTGTGAGATTATATTTTGATATTTACCCATTATCGATGAATAATCGATAATGGAGCCGCTGTCTGAAGCGATGCGGAAGCTTTTATTTTTAAGAACACAAAAAAATGATAAAACAAAAAAGTAGTGTAATGGAATCATCCAACGTGACCGTTCTCGAAAGTGAACCATCATGCCAGAATCTAAACCATGATGAGAAATTAGTAGCATTTTGTTAAGAGATAGTTGGAATCAATGAGATGGATTCGTCCCCAGAATGGAATATACACGACCAAGGCAAAACCTTATAGGTCCAGCGCAACACAAATCCAACCATATCCTTCCAATTGCAAGTAGCCACACCCTCACCATCACCATCACAAAGTCCGTCATCAATCGCCTACCTTTAAAAACTTGGAATTATGGTTGGTGAGTACAACTCAAACACTTGAGCACGAGAGGTTAGGGCACGAGTTGGGTTGATCGAAATTGAAGGCAGCGATAACAGTGTAGGCGGTTGCGACTGAAGTGGTGAGTGAGAGTCAGCGGTGATCATAGTTGGTCGGAGTCAAGTAGAACTTGGCCGTAAGGTTGGAAGGTCGAAAAAATGGAGTGGGTGGCAAAAACAATGGGTATAAAGCATTAGGGGGTGAGATTGAAAAGTGAATGAAAAATGGCTAAATCCCATATTTATAAAGTATTCAAGGAAGACCGATGGTCTCAGTACCGAGGAAACCTCTCATTACCGAGAGCCTTTTCTTCCCCGAAAGTTTGTAGAATACATAACAGAAGCAAAGCTTATTCGTTTAAATCATAAGGCGATCTCTGGAGTGTAGATCTAGTCCGTAATGTGAAGAATGGAATTCCAACCGTATGAAGCAGTTGAAAGCAGGTGAAGGGATATCAACCAAACAAGAGCAACATTTTAAAGCAATACTTAGACAATTACCTTGAATTCAAGAGATAGCAATTCAAAAATCATCTTAATCCAAAGCACGTTTGTTTTCAACAAAACATACTTCGTAGAGAATGTGTTAGCCGAATTTTTAACCAAGTAGAATTCTACCTGAAGTACAAGGACAAGACGAAGACAAAATGACTCGAGGGCTTGGGAACAAAATCGAAAGGATAGAAGATTGGAACACGAGAAGCTCCACATGATTTTGGTACAAAGTCAACCACTTGGTACCGAGAGTTTTTCTCGGTACCGAGAGGTCCTTTTACCCAATTGGACCACAAAACCCCATTCACTCCATACAATATTTAAACCACTCATAGTTAAGTGCTTTTATTAGAGAATAGTTGAGCAATTCTTAAGGCTGATGAGAAGAAAGCCAAGAAAGCAAGATAGTTCAAGTGTTATTGAGAGATTGATTTGAATTAACTGAAAGTCAGTAGAACAGAACACAAAACACATCAAGTAGGAGATAGAAGAATGGTGCAAACAACAGTTGAAGGTGTACACCTAAGAAAGCCACTCGGTACTAGAGGTTTCTCTCGGTACCGAGAGGAGTTTTTGGCTAACTGGGCCCACGTGGACACCTGTGCGACATTGACTTAATCTTCGGACTTCACTGCAAGTAGGCTTCTGTCCTTATATTGTTGTTCCTCCATAAATACAAACCCTACTGCAACTAAAAGGGGAATTGATTTTTTATTGGCATGGACTTCATCATTTCTTCGTCTCCTACCTCCCTCGTAATAGTCACCTAGGCAGCTACTCTTGGCAGTTCTAGGTTATAGAACTCGTCAAGCTGTAACAACCCAAAATTTGAGCTATAATAATTAATTAATGAATTAACTAAACAATAATATAAGTTTGTGAAACTTTCAGAGTCGAGCCATGGAAGTTGCACCATCGAGTCTGTGATAATTTTCTGATCAATTTTCATATATAACTTGTCAAAATTCGAGCTAATATGAAGAAGTTACGAAAGAAACAAGAAATAAAAAGAAAACGGAAAGAAAAAAATTAGACTCCATCGGGGTCGACCCCTACATTGGTCAGGTCGACCTATAGGTCGATCCCCAATGTACATAGGTCAATCCCCAAAGAAGCTAGGTCGACCCACCATATTTCCTGGATGTGAAAACGTCCAGGTACGTGCCGAACACTATATTTTTGATTTTTGACCAAATCTTGTGCGTCTGTAGCTGCATCCGAGGGTCCCTAGCGAGCTTATGACGTGGTTGCACCAGATTCAATCTGCAAATCGAACGGTTTGAGATCCCTAATCTACACTATAAATAGAACCCTATGCCTAGCTATTTTTCTCATTCAGATTTTCTCCTATTTGGGTTCATTGCCTGAGGTTGGACCCTAAATAGAAATTTTTTCTAAGGTTGAGATCTTTTTGATAAAAATATTCTATGCCCTAAGAGTTGATCCAGGAAGGCCAAGGACTAGAGCTAAGTACCACATGTGAGTGTTTTGTAATTATTTTAGATTTTTAAGTAATTTAAATAATAAGGTTCTCAATAGTTGTGGTTTTTCTACAATTTTGAGACAGTTTTTATATAAGTTATTTACAGTTAACTTTTAAGTAAATTTCAGAAGTACTTTTTAGTCTATTTTATTCAGCTATTTTTATTGAGTTATTTTATTCAGTTATTTATAGTTATTTACAGTTATTTACATCTGTTTTAAGTTGGAATTTAGCCTGCAAATGTTTAGTTCTTTTTATTTCTTTTTACGCGAATAAAATATTAAAAAGAAGAAGAATTAGAAAATATGGATTAAAATAGAAAAACACTAAATTTACAGAAACCAAAAGTAAAATAAGAAAAACTGCAACAAAATGGAGATGGACTGAAAAGGCAAATTTAAGATATTTGTAAGCATAATTATAACAAGTGGTTATAACTAAAAAGAGAAAATAGAAGAGGCTTATTTTAAAACTTAGATTAAGTTAATAAGCAAATATAGCAGAAATAACAGAAGTGGCTTATTTTAAAACTTAGACCTTGGATTAAGTTAATAAGCAAATATTAAAAAAATGACAAAAGAGGCTTTTTTAAAATTTAGATTAAGTTAATAAGCAAATATAGAAGTAGTGATCTGTACCGGCAGCATTCCCTTTTAGATCTAGGACTGATGGTCTCAAAATAGCAGGTGAAGCTGGGACACGCTTATGCTGATTAGGGTAAATAATCGTCCAATAGAGAGAAACTCAAATATGGGGCTTTGGGTAAGGGGCGCAAACTAGAATTTGTTTGTTAGAACCAGTACCGGCAGCATTCTCTTTCAGGACTAGGACTAATGGTCTCACAATAGCTAGGTGAGTTGACAACATTCCCTTTCAGGTCTAGGAATGATGGTCTCACAACAGTTAGGTGAGACTGGGTACGCTTATGCTGATCAGGGTAAATAAGAGGTCACAACATGGGCGACAGTTACTGTGTACCGGCGATGACCGAGCGTGCAACATCGATTAGAGTAAATAATTCGCTACTGCATTCTAAGCGCTAAGAGGTGCGTTTTGCCGTGACCAACAAGATTGATTCACAGTGGCACAATAGAGATAGAAGGTCAATCAACGAGTAGAATTAGGATTTCAGCCTAATCAAGATAACAGTTGAGAAGGATTAAGGTTTCTGCCTAATCACAGCAGTTTAAAGAAAAGTGCAAACAATCAAACAATCAAAGCAAACAATCAAACACAATCAAAAATAGTATTTTATTTGAGTTTTATCTTTTCTGTGTTTTCCTTTCCAGCTAGAATTATTACTTAGTCTATTATCTTTATCTTGCTTAGAAATGCTAGTAATTACTTTCACTCACCAGACTTATTGTCTGACCCACTCCTTTTTTCCCCCCTTTTCCCCTAATAGGCCAGCAGAGTTGAGTAGGTTCAGGCTGCTTGGAAATTCATTCCCGGAGTTCTCTCGTTTTAGATGTATTCTTTTAATTTTCATCCTTTTCATTTGGCTTATAATGGATAGGTACTTGTGAGAGGGATTATGATTATTATTGTTACTTTTGTACTTTGATTTTATAAGACTGAGATATATTTTCACGAGACATGAGATATTTTGAGTTTTTGAGACATGCTATGTTTTCATGACTTATTTCGAAATGAATTTTAATCTTGAATGACAAGTTATTATTTAAATGTTTTTCGCTATTTTTATTTATTTGTCTTATGAATCTTAGTCCCTGTGATGTTTTAGCTTTACATTTAACACACCATATCCTTTGATGTGCCCTTTTGGGTAAACTAAGGGTTGTGGGGGTGTTTCACAAGCCTTTGTACTAGTGACTTGTGCTCTCTAATTATCTCTAAACAAAAGTAAATAAAAAATTTAAAGTTGACGTAGGCCAGAGATTGCTGAACCACTATAAAAATCCTATGACACCCTTTTCTATTTCTTTAATTTTTAATACTATCTGCTAGATCTAGGTCTTAAAGGTTCCCTACAACTCAGTCTTGGTTGTTGATCCATTTTTGGCGTCAATAATGTATTCAATATATATTTCACTTCTTTTCTTTAAAAGCTATATTTTTGAAACACACAATTATTCATATGAATGTAAATTTTCCAATGTACCCTTCATTTTTTGAAATACACAAATAAACTTCAACGTTTTCATTATTTATTAATTACCTCAAAAATAAGAAGAGTTGTATACTTTAAACCAAATATATAGAAGCTTATGGATTTACTTAAAATCACGTTTTAAAGCTAAAACCCATACATGCACCTATACGTCAATATTTGAAAGGCTAAAAGCATTTTCAAAGTCATTTAGTTGAAATGTTATAGTCCTACTCATTTAGTTGAAATAGGGCTACATTTCTTAGTATAAATCTCTTCCTCCACTTTAATAAACTTTCATTTTCTTATTCATAACTCCTCATCTATTCGATCGGCCATTAAAAGCTCTCGGAAGAGCACAAATCAAAGAAAAAGCTAAAAAATTATCTCATTCTCCAATCAACTAATCAAGGTGACCGACACAGTGGAATAAAATATAATAGATAATAAAATATAATAGGTAATGACATCGATTTTTAAATACAAAGAATCTGTATCATCATATATACATACATTTCATAGTACAACTCAATTCAACAACACAATCAATATCTAAAAAATGGACAGTTATATAAATTTGTCCTCAAACTGAATACACAGTGGAATAATAATCAAGTATGGAAGTATGTCTCGCCATCTAGCTCATCTCCTGGGCTCCACAGCACCATATCCTATATTCTATAATACTCGGTCTGACCCGAGCATTATCGTTAAATAACACCCGATTCAGTCTGGAAAACCAGCGTGAGAAAATATACTCAATTTGATTATTAAAGTTTCAAAATCATTTTGAAATCAAAGGTATATCGTAAGACCATGCCACAAATAAACATACCGGGTTTTTACCTTACGATAACCAAAACATTTCTTATAAAATCCTTTATCATCTCATTTTCTATGTTTGGATCAATTATGGGTTATACCTAATTCATGTTTGTGATTTTGGTTAGGATATAACCATTTAAACCTTTGTTTGGATAAGACTTACATGATTTAAATTGCTAATGGGCTAATTAACACATTTTATTCGGTTTTGGTTAAATTCCGAGTTGTTTTGATTTTCTTATGCTTTGAAATTTTAATATGTTAAAGTATATGATTTTTGGTTATTTTTTAGGATTTTTCCTTAGTAGTTAACTAAGGTAATTAAATTATATAAGCCTAAGGGCTAAACTGTAATATTGCTTCTGCCTTGGTCAAAGCCATAGGGAAATTGCTTTGAAAATTGATTTGGAGAAGAAGTATAGTGTTTTTAGAAAAAGGTTGACTTTGATATACCTTTTACTCTTCGAAAGCATAGGTGGAACCCCTTGACCAATCACAATTAGGCAAGAAAGACAAAACATCACTTCAGTAGGCTCAGATGTTTCCTCCGACTACAAAAGCCGCTTTTATCCCTTCGTCTAAGTCAAAGGGTAGGCATAGTGATGAAGGGAAGAGGATCGAAGGGTCAAGGAGCTGCTTCCTTTGCTTTCAAATGGAAATAAAACTTGCTTTCAACCGAGACGAAGGGGGATCCGTCGATTCTATAATTTTTAATAAAATGACTAAGTTTTATATACTCAAGGAGAGGCCACGAAGGGTATCTTCAAAAGCCAAAACCTTCAAAAGTTAATGTTTTAAATACTTTCCAAAAAGCTTTTTATACTCTTGTCAAAGGGAAAGGGGGAGGAAAACCCAAACCTTCCCATTGTTTCAAATGTAAATGTTTTAATACCTTTCGACAAAGTCGAAGGGCAAACCTTCCGACAAGGTTGGAAGTACACTTTCGAAGTGTTGGTTCCAACACCAACATTTTATTGTTTTTAAATGATTTTGAAAGGTTTTGAAGGGGTTACCTTCAATGATTGCGAAAGGTTTTTATTTTGAAAGGTTTTTGTTTCGAAAGGTTTGATTTCAAAAGGTTTTGATTTCGAAAGGTTTGATTTCGAAAGGTTTGAATTCGAAAATTTATGATTTCGAAAGTTTTGATTTCGAAAGGTTTTGAAGAGGTTACCTTCAATGATTGTGAAACGTTTTAGGTTTCATTGCTTTCGAAAGGTTTATAAATGGTTTTATAAGGTGGATACCCCAAGCTTTCGATAAGGTCGAAAGGTTGAACCTTTCGACTAGGTTGAAAGAAAACTTCCGACAAAGTCGAAAGGTAGGACCTTTCGACATGGCCAAATGGTATGATTTTGTGATGCTTTCAAAAGGAAGGCTTCCGAAGGGGATTACTTCGGAGGGTTATTTGCTTTCAAATAGGATTTTGTTTGAAAGGTTTTAAAGGGCCCTTTTTTGCCATTTTTGTTGAGCAAAGTTTTGCTAATTTGAAGGGGCTACTTCGAAGGGTTATAGCATAAAATACTTATCTTTGTTTGAATATATATAAAGAGGATCCTTATTTAAATTGAATGTTATAAAACCTTGGGGACACCGGGGTGGTTTTAATGTTTTCAATACATAGTTTGGGGTTACAAGCAAAAATATGTGTTTGAAAATATAAATCGGGGCTATCAATGTGGTTTTATTTAATTTAATCTAACTGGGGCTACCAATGGGAATAGGTTAAACGGATAGTATACCTGGGGAAAATAATTAATCATGAGGATCATGATATTTTAATTGGCTAAGTGATGGGTTCTTGGTTAATCTAGAAAACCGTGGAATGTGCGGTGGATAGCCCACATCAAATTTCTAAAGTAAAAAATATTTTGTTGGAGGTGGTTAGCCTTAGGATTTGGCACCCAAGGGATCATAGTCAACCTAGGAAAACCATAGAGTGTGCGGTGGATATCCTAGACCACCTTTTATAAAAAAATGTATGATGGATAATCTGTATTTATTTTAAATGAATTTGGTACATATAGTCCTATTTAATTATGACGGATAGTCATTTAAAAGATTTTAGAGGGGAAGTCTAATAAACTGATTTAGATGGAAAATCTAGTTAATTGCTTTTAGATGGGATATCTAATAAATGGGTGGATGTGATATCCAATGTATATGACTTATGGCTTTACTTCACATTATGTTTAGATTAATCATTTTGGATGCAGGGGCATAGTAAATGATTTGCATGTTTTGTTTTGGATACCAGTGAGGGTAAAACCCGTTCCGCTAAGCGGCATGATCTCACTAGCTATCTATTTATGATAAGAGATGATAGGGGATTATTCATCCCAGACTTATTATCTGGCTCGAAGTTTGTGTTTCTCTACAAACTCTCGGGTACTCAAAAATAAATTTGAGTGGTTTGAGAGTAGAAGAATTTCAGGTTTTTGGACGAATAAGCTTCCGAAGACGTGTAGATGGAAATATTATCTATATAGGAGCTATTTTGTGTATTCCGCTATGATGTACTAAGAACTGTAAAGTTTATATTATTAGTTCTCTGATCATCATAAGGGGACATCTTCATATGTCGCTCTTATCTCATTTTGTACATGTATATGTGACCCGAACGTGGTTAACATCTGGGATTATGTAATTAAATCTGAATATTATTCATAAGAAATGAGAAATTCTGTTTTGTTGAAGCTAAATTTTTTCATATTCTTGTGTTCCTATGTATGAATATTAACTATGCCGCATTCGGTCACCAAGAAATAACAGTTATGGATGACTATATCATCAGTAGCAGTTAGTTTTGGGCCTCGGAAGGCAGGATGTTACAAGTTTGTAGTTCCTATTGGTTCTAATGTTTTAGATTCTACTCAGTTAAGGCGTCTCCATTTAAGTTATATTGATGAGCGAAGTCTTAATGTGTTATAGTTGAAGGGTTGATTGACAGTGCTTATTAGCCAAAGTTTGGCTTTTTTAAAGATTTTAATTGGAAAGAAGAAACATGTCACATTTTATTTTGGGAGATATAGAGCCATATATTTTTCAAAATGTGTCCACTATTATATGCACGAACCTACCTCTACCACATCTTCAGGTTGAGCATGTTACTGCATTTTGTGTGTAAACTTTTCATGGAAGTTTTGAGGTTTTTTCATGATGAATAAAGACGAGAAACGTTCTCTTAGTTTCATAAGTGGAAGGCCTCAGTAAAGAAAATAGCCGGGGGTAATATTTGAGAGTTTACAAAGTTGGCAATACTAATGAATTTGCATCATCGGAAGTTACTAGTTATTATATGTTTAATTATGTAGTCAGAGATTTTAATATTTCTATGGAACGACTATGTTATGGAGTAGATTAAAGGATGAGTCAAGTTTTATGCGAGAAAGCATGAGCTCGAGACTAATTTCTAGTTTGGAAGGGGGATTTTAAGTAGAATCCTTATCTATAGTGGTATTTCCCATCAACGCACACCTTTTATTGTCATGGATATGAAGATCCCTAAGGAGATGGAAAGGTAAGTCTATAAGTATTTCATTTGTTAAATTATTTGGCTGTTCAGCTCAAATATGTAATGGCAAACATAATAAGCTGAAGCCTAGAGGAAGCAAACATATTTTGTTAGGCTACAGAGAAAGAGTGAAAAAGTATAAATTTTGGTGTTACTCAACCAAGAAGATTGTGACTAGCCATCATGCGACATTTAATGTGATGTGTTTATTGATGGTGGAGTCTCAATATAGTGACATAAATGAGCTAAACTCATAATAGTCATCGTTATTGGTAGTTCTATTGATATCATGGTTGATGACATGATTCTAGAGGTTTAGACTCTAGATGGAGCTCGGTTGTGAGCAAGGTCATTTGATTTTTTTAGTTTATTTATGAGCATATTGGTGAGTTTCATTGTATAGACTTTAGGAATCAAAGTAAAGTTCTTAGAATAGAGATTAAAGCAGATAATACCGAATATTTCCTCACTCAATATGGTATGGAGAAGTTGAAACAAGCTATTAGTTCAACATCTACTAGTTCATATCCTACATCAGTCATCTTAAAAGAATTTTCGTATTCAATTTTTTGTTCTTACACCATGGTTGTTGAAGTATATAGTACTTTCTTATGCTTGAGGAAGAAGGTGATCTGGAAGTTTTGTTTTGTTTGGGCGGTAGTTCCTAATCTTGTAGTCCTTTGAACATATCTTGGATGTTATGAGGCATAGAACCAATAAATAGTTGATAATGGGAAATGGGTATATTCCCATATTAAAGTGAATCAATAAATTGTAAATAAAGATGGTGTTTATTTCTTACCGTAAACAATTCCTTAATGCACAAATAAGAATACTTTACCACCACGCGACTATTCTTGATATAAATGAAGCTATTATCTTCATTTTATTGTGACTTGTATTCCCTCTTGTATCCGTTCAATCAATAATAAAAGTTATTATGTCTTTGGATATAGAAAATTTACCGAACCATGTTAAGTTTATGTCTTCCACATCTTTGTTTATTTCATATTTTGGTAATTGGATATTAGTTTATTATTCATATTATTTTCTTAATTTTTTTGTATTAATCAAATAGCTAGGTCCTTTGGTTCTACCTGAATAGTGAAATTTGGCAGCATATCATAGTTGTAGCGGTGTAGTTTTGAGAGAGAACGAGGAATAAATACTTTACCTTTTTTATTTTGTTATTAACAAGACAAATATGAAATTAGAGAGAATCCAAAAAACTAGAATGCCTAATTTTCTGATAAGGAGATTTAGAAAGAAGGGACAAAGAGATGGAATGGTATAATATAATTTTATAGTCAAAGAAAATTTCTAATTGATTTAAAGTAGGCATTCCTTACTTTCATGTTAACTTTTCATAAAATTTTCTAATCAAAGTAAGGTATCCATGGTTGTTATATTATTTTTCTTAGTAATGGTTTTATGCTAATTTAAAGTATACTTTTAAAAACCCGAAAGGATCATAATTTAACATTTAGTGGGTATTTCTTTTGGTTCATTTTTTTAAAAGTTACTAGCATTTGAAATTTTCAAAACATAATTTTTTTTGACCAATCAGGCTAACATAAAAATTAAATATTGGCTTTCAAATTGTTATAATTTGAAATTTTTTGATTTTCTTTAGCATGTATTTCTTATGATTTGTTTAAACAAGGAACTAATTTTTTTATTCTATTGAAAATTCTTATATCTTTATGTCTAGAATTTTCTTTTTTAGAATACGAGTGATTATTTTTTAAAGCAAAACACTCATTAGATGTCTCAAAGGTTCGAATCCATGACCTCTTGCGCTTCAGTCTAGAGCGTCATCCACTTGCCACCTAGGCCCGTGGTCCTTGATGATTTTTTTCGTAATTTCAAATTTATATGTATTAGATTTTGTGAATTCCAAATCTTTTGTGTTTTATGTTGGATCTGGGTCAGCACGAAATGGGTTAAGTAGATGAATTGCAATTTTTTTTTATCATTTAGATCTTATTGGGCATATGAACTATAAATTAATTTAGATCGAGTCTAAATAAATGTTAAATAAAATAATTATTTCATTTAATTGATTAATAAAAAGATTTTATTAATTACATAAATGATATATAACGTGTCCATGTGTATCAAATACACATATATACGTGTACGTGTACGTGCAACATATAAAGTGTACATTGTTTAACATGCATGTCCATACCTAAATCTTTGGATTTATACCACAACTGACACATTAGCAACTTCATATACATATTTGCAGTCGATGGTTATATAATATTATAAAGTATACTTACATAAATACACATACAAACGTATAAGTGTAAAAAATTATATATACACATATACATTTTCATATGTAATATGATTATATATAATATAATACAATTTAAAATTCAAATTTAAATCTTTATTAAAAATTAAAGTTGATCTAAGTATAAAAATATCCTTTTTAAATTCAAATTCAAATTAAATTTTACAAATAATTTATAAAATATTTATATATTAATATATATATGTGCAAATTTTTTTTAATCTAAAAATATATATTTTAAATTACATAAAATTTAAATTCATTTATATATATATAATTAAATAATTAAATATATGTAAACATTTATTTTTGACCATATATTAGCCTTTAAAAAATCAATTTTATTATTATTTACAAATCTATGCAGAATTTTCTTTATTTTTTCAGATTTCTACATGGAAAAATTGTTTTCTAATTTTCGTGCAAAATTATATTTTATAAAATATATGTATATTTAGACTTATTTATATTCATATATACATATAATTATATTTCAAAAAAAATTACAATTAGCATTTTAAATTAAAAATATTAATAATACATTTAGAATTAAATCGAGCTAATGGCGACTTCACTTTCACCTTTTTCGTCCCATCCCCAGATCTAAGTATTCTTCCCGCATCTTTTGATGTGTGCACTCACTTTTGTTCATTTTTGTCATCCTTTGACTTTCCACTTCTCATGGGCCTCTCTAGCGCTCCAGCTTCAACCCAGATTGGTTGCCAAGACTTAAGAAAGGGATAGACCATACAATATATGCCGTCGATGGAATTGATTCTTTAATGACATGCTATAGTCATTTGTTCGCAACTTCAGTCATCTTTCTTGCTCCCTTACGGTCATGCTCTATAGTTTCTTCAAGATGCCTTGCATACTTTAGTTTAATTACTGATTTGGATTTGACGATCTCCTTGCCCCAAATTTTCGAAGTTCTTGTTATATTAGCATCCAACGATTCGCCTGTTTCTTTTGATGCTACTAAAGATTTTAACACTTCTGTTGGTGTAAATGTTATAGTCACAAATCAAAACCCCAAGCCTTCTTTTCCTATCATCTCAAGTGCTATTCTTGATTTGGTCAATCCGCTTCATGCAAAGGAATATTCTCATGAAAATGTTGTTATTGTGCAACCAATTTTGCTTCAGCCTCATGCTAATGCTAGTTGTATTCATACAACAAGCCTTAATAGTGCTTCTCTAGAGTATCTTTTTGAAAGGCAATGTAAGTCCCCTAAGCCCTTTCATTCATAACCCTTCTATAATGGAATGGTAATCATTATTCACTAATAAACCGCGAAATGCGAGTAAATAAACCTTTATAAATTTGATTATCTAAATAAACCTTTATAAATTTGATTATGTGAATATGATGATGTTATTAAGGTAGGTATGTCTTTTTAGCATGATCAACTTGTTGGCTTCTTTTTGGATGACAACCAATCATTCTCCATAGTTAAATATCACATAGTGAAAGTTTAAGAGTTCAAAGGCAAGCTCTCTATGCAATACGTTAACTCAGTATTCTTCTTTGAGTTCTCATGTTTTGATGGTAGCATCAAATTCTTGAGTCAGAATGATTCGTTATTATAGGAAACCTTTTATAGTAACTCAGTGGAGCCCTTCGGTTAATTCAACAAGGGAATAAGTTCTATTTATAGCATTTTGGGTGCAATTTTTGAAAATCCCTAGAGGTTTGCAATCTCCGGTAGGTATTGATTAGATGGAAAATTTGTTGGGCGACTTATTATGTATTGATATGGCTATGATTTAGGGAGATCGTTTTGTTTATGCTAGAGTATTGATTGAAATCAAATCGAACCATTTGCTTCCATCTGTGTTGCTAATTAAGGCAATAAAGGGCTAAATTACCCTTGTGGATGTTCATTACAAATGGAGGTACCTATTTGTCCTACATGCTTCTCCTTTGGTTATTTAGCTTTAGTATGTAAGCGTTCTCCCACCTCTCCTCCCACCGTTTCGAAAGAAAAAGAAGACATTACTATTCCCATTCCAACTAAAGTCCCTTTTCTAAAGGTATAAAAATGAACATCGATTCCAAAACCATCTCCTATTGTTGATATAATAGTGTTTGAGGTTAGGCCTGCTCCTCCTGACCCAATAACATGGATTCCAAATGAGAAGATAGAGGTTCTTGAAGCAATTCATTTTAGGTACAATCTGCCGATGAAACCTATATCAAGTTTGTAGCTGATGTTAATGGGAAGCAACAGTCATTATTCTATCATGTAGCTAGGGACATGCTTACTCTCACCATGGAAGGTGAGTATGGCCTGCTCAACAAGGAAACTTCTAAAGATGCAAGTTGGGATATGGAATTTATTTACTCAGAGGAATGTAGGATAATTTCCCAACCTTGCCATTTTATTTGGAGACTTTCACCTTGTTTCAAATATTGTTTCTAGTGAAGTAAAGAGTGACTCCCCCTCTGATGAGGAGGGTTAGTTGTTTGTTTCTTTCAGTAGACGAGATAATGTGGTCTTGCTCCTTGTCTAAATTGTGTCTTTGTAGTTGTTGGGGCATTTATGTCTCACACCTATATATATTTATATATATATAGTGGATGGACACTAGAATACCGACTTTTCTAGACAAAAAAATAAATAAATGTGTGTGTATTCTTTATTCATGTAAATATGAAATAACATGTATAAAATCTACTAATAAAATTTAATATACATACATACATACATATATGTATATATTCTAAAAATTAAATTTCTATTTAAAATGCCTTTTAAAATTATTATTTTTATAGATAGGGCCAAAAGCATGTATGAACATATATAATTTTTTTTAACATAACAATATATATACACATACACGTACACATACACAACAAACACATATATGAATTCATGATATAATTCTAACATTTTCAAGTATAATAACATAATAATTACACATGTAAATCTACTTAAATTAAAGGTTACCTTTGTTGTGGCCTAGTTGTAACACCTAAAATGTTGAATATGAGGAACTCCTCGAATATAATTCGGTCTCTTACAGAAAGTGCTAGGAATAAAAGAGAGCTACATACTTTTAATTCTGCTTAATTTAATTTGAATTATTTTGAAAATTAGAAAGGGAAATGGAAATGACTTGCACCCGTCGAGCTAGAGAAAGTAACATTAAAAATGAAGAGGGCGGTGGGTTTAAATAAGAAGAGAGATGGAGGAAAAGAGGGGATATGGGTTTAATCTCTTACGACTTCTTTCTCCACAAATTCAATCCCTTGTTTCAAAAAAAAACAACCCTAATCCCCCAAAATATGGCCAACCGTTTCCATAGGATTTTGGCCCAATATGCATTTTCAAACCAGACCAGTAAATTCACGTTTGAATCAAATTCAAATGTGTAACTTTTTAAACTAAAAGTTGGCCAAAAACCCAAATATTATGTAGAGAAAAAAGTGAAGAAATATAATTAAAAAAGAATGAAAAAAGGAAAGAAAAGGGGCACAGTCATTCACAGTGGTCTGGGAAAGTAAGGCCTACATCCACTTTAAAATTTTATCGCTAATTTACAACTTGGGGTAGAAGTTCTTAGGACTTGGTACAACTCTAGCACTTAGAATTTCAGAGTTATAAGAATATAAAGTAGAGAAGATTTAAAGCCAAAATATCCCAAAAATGAGCCCTACCACTGTATTTATAAAGGTAGGGAGCTAAAATCTCATTCAAAAATATCTCTAAGCTATTATACCTGATTTAGACTAGTTCCCCCAAAAAGTAGACAACATATCAACATAAGCTAGGAGTCGGTACCAATCCCTAAGTGGGAGTCGGTACTGATCCCTAAATTTGTTATACTTGGTGTCTTTGACTCTTTACCTTGGATCGTCACACGGTTAGCTTCATGGCGTCATAGTTGTACCGCCATTATTAGCTTGCTTCTAAGTCCATATGATGGAGTTGACGAAGAACAAAGTTATAGTTTTAAGCATCCATAAAAATTGATGGAGAATTGCATTGAATCAAAAAATCGACTTTGGAAATAGGCTATCGGCATCAAGGTTGACATATAGGTTGATGTTGGGGTCCACCCAAGTCATATTTAGGAGTCGGTGTTGATCTCCAAGTAGGAGTTTGTACCAATCCCCAACTTGGGGATCCCATTGTTTTGTTTTCTCTGATTGGTTTTGGCTTTGACTTTGTAACTCTGTCAATGTTTGATTCTAGATTCCTTAGCTATCCCTGTAGGCTTTCTACCTTGATAACTCCAAGTTCAAACCTTTCCATTCTATCCACATATTGCATAGTCAAAAGGCTAGATAACATTTTCCCTCTAAAGTACATCTTGTTTCAAACATGATGTGCATTGAATCGAGACAAGTCAACATTATTGTAAAGGATTCAATTATGTGCTTTGAATAGTCATTATCCTTCTCACGGATTGTCTCTGTGAAGATTTATGCTCATGGCTTTTCATCGCTATGCTTGACCACTGTCCAATGCTATAATATTTCTCTGAGCTTAGTTCCATTGAGCTAATTGATAGAAATTGTAAATCTTAGTTATCTGAATTGGTTTCTTTTTTGAAAGTTTCAAGTAAGAAATCGATTTCTGTCATGTCAAGAAATTATATGTTGGGTGTATTTTTGGCTCTCAAGCAAGTTCGTATGCCTATAGGTCATTGCCAAGTTTTGTTAGATTGTAACCACAAGTTGTTTTTGAGCTAGTTTGATGAAAAGCAGTCATCGGGGAGACTAATTCCAATTGATGATCAAAACAGTTCCCACTTGAATGATAAGTTCAACATCCTATCCCAAGATGTTTGTTTCTAATCATGTCCTTAGTTCTCAATCAAGAGGTCAAAGAGGCTTAGAATGATGTTGAGGGAGATGAAATGGTACATCTTGTTGATGAGGCTGGTCATGACGTTGTGAATTCAAGCCATGAGTTAGTGATCGTACGATTTTAATCATCCCATTCCGAGGCATTATTTTGGTTGTAGCCTTAAGTTGCATCGAATACTAGGCATGAGACAAAGTGTTGAGCTATCATGTTCAGCTATAAGATGATGATATTCCTCTACCCTCGATCTGAGGTCAACGGGATTAGTATACGGACGGTCAAATCTTGTCCTTATGTAGTGATACTCTTTCTTATCGGGTCTAAGGTCTGAGTCGGTGAATCGGCAGTCGGGTCACATGCATCTTGAGTTTGTACTCCTTTTAACGGATCAAAGTTAGGAGTAGGCGAATGAATGGTCAAGTCCAATTCATTCTATGTTTCTTGGTAAATCCATGAGAAATAGTGTTGATGGATGAATGGTCAGATCACATTCATCTTAGTTAGACAGTCATGTCATGTCCATTTTGGATTTGAAATTCCCTTTATCTGGTCAAGGGTATGAGTAAAGTTGATGGATGGTCAATTACATCCATTTTGGTTTGATCTTTCCTTGATGATTCAAGGGAAAGAGTTTGGGATGAATGATCAATCACATCCGCTCATTTATTGATTATGCTCCCCTTGTCGGGTCAAGGGAAAGAAATAAGTTGATAGTCATCCACATCCATTTTGGTTTGAACTCCCCCTATCAGGTAAAGTGAAAGAGTTAGGAGATGAAGGCACTAACATCCATCTTGGATTAAGTTTCGTCCCCTCCCCTATTGGGTCAAGGGAAAGGCTGGGAGATGGATGATTAGTCACATCCATCTCATATTATGTTTCGTGCCCCTCTTGTCAGGTTAAGGGACAGGGCTAAGAGATGGACGGTCAATCGCATGCATCTTAGATTATGTTTTGTGCCCCTTTGTTGGGTCATGGAAAAGGGCTAGGGGATGGATGGTCAGTTACATCTATCTTGGATTATGCTTTGGGCCCTACATAGAGGGTAAGATGTAGTGCATGGATGGTATTGCCATATCCACATTAGATTGGATTTTGAGCCTACTGAGCTCCAGGCGAGGCATAAGGGATTTTGAAAAGGATTTCGGGTATGCATTTGAGAGTGGATAGTGAAGTCATATCCACTTTGGATTATGGGCTTGCCCCCTGAGCCAGGGTGAAGAGTTGGCTAACGAGCGATCGAATCATGCTTATCTTGGTAGAGCTCCAAATGTCGGGCCATTGGCCATGGTGGTTTGGTAGGCACCAGACTCTAGGCATTTGAACACTTGCCTTGTTTATATGAATTTTTATTTGAGTTGGTTGTGTTTCACAACTCATATGGCTTGCAAAGACAAAGTTGTGTAAGTGGAAAGCAAATTCATTGAAAATAGAAAATACATAGTTCGTCTTATGAAAAACTTCTATGCAAATAAGAAAAAGAATTTATTCGAGGATGAAATGATGTGACCACGGATCAGCTTTTCGATCATATCTCGGAGGTATCTGCATTCATTTGTGTTTTGATGACTGGTCTCATGAGATCAATAGTACTTTTCAGACCTCCTCTGGCTTTCGGTTGATTCTCTCCAGGCTAGTTTCCTATATTGCTCCGAGTCATCAGTGGTGAAGTAGATGTTTTTGATCGAATAATTCAAAGGATATATGTGTCAAATCTTGAGACTTTCCATCATCTCCTAGAATCAGAATTCTCGTTAAGGGATCTGTTGCGGCCTTTGCTCTGATTCCCATTCCCGTTCTATACATTCACGTCAATGTTTAGGGAACTCGCTCTAGAATATTTCATGGCAATGTTGTTCTCAGTTCCTCTGCTGGATGGCCTATTTTTCTCCTTAGCTAGTCTATAGAGCCTCCTCCTTGCGCAATTCTTATCGTAAAAGCACTCCAGGGTGGGGAGAGGTTACCTTGATAACTATTCTTCGAAATCCATATTGGGGTGGATTCCTTTGATAAAAGCCTTTAAGATGATATTCTCCTGGGGGTTGCTCACCTCAGTCACTACGATATTGAACCGTTGTACATGAGAAACTCTCCCAGTCCTTGGAATTTGTTAGATAAAGAGATGACATCTTTGGGGCGAGTCAGGTGCATCCTAAATTGCTCGATAAAATTTCCTTGCAGTTGGTCAAACGATGAGATGCTTGGCGGCACGTGGTCACTACTCCTTCTAAGGAAATGGAAAAGCATTTTCATTTGACGGTATCCGTGGCCCTGGCAGAGTCCATGTGCCATTTGTATTTCATTATGTGTTGGCTAGGACCCGTCGTTCCTAAGTATAAGGCATGTCAGCATATTGAATCTCCTTCAGTATTCTTCATGTAAAATAGCTTCTGTGAAAGGATTCCGACTAGGAGAAGTGCCCCAGTCATCGTTAGTTTGGTCCTGGCTTTCTCTCACAAGCCGTCATACTATTGGAGTCAAATCAGGTCCTTGAATGGCTAGCAGTCATAGTCTACTCCTTGTGCATGGCTAGTAACGGTCCCGGTTTGTGCCTCGTTGTGTATGCACTTATGGCTTTGAAGGAATCGTTTCCCAAGCAACTCCATGTTCATTCCTTAAAGGCAATTCAGCAGCAAACTCTTGACTTCTGATGCCTTGGTCAGTCACAGTGCACGCATGTTACATGCCATTAGGAGTCTAAAACCTAAACCCCGATGAATGGGTTCTGCACCTACCCCTTTGTGGGATCGAAGCCGAAACCAAGGTAGGATAAATATTGACTCCTGCACCTTGGTTGGGGTCGGTTCTCAACTCCTTCCTTGACATCCCTGCTTCATGTGCATCTATCTCTTGCATTCTTCTCCTCCCTAGGTGGTCAGATGATGAGGAACGACCTAATTCTAAGTATGGAATAGATAGCTCTCTCCCAGTCCTTCCACGTCTAGTGTTCGCTGGTTTATCAAGCTCCTATTTTCCTGGATTTCTCGATTCAGCTCTACATAGCTATCATGTTGTTCTTTCATCATCCTTTCAAAGTCAATCTTGATGATGAGGTCTGAGGGATTCTAGTATCTATAGGATCTTTCTATGGAGCTTCGTCTACAATTTGATGGTCTGTGTTCTCTACTCCATCAATAGCTGTTGAGGAGGCAACAAATTTTTCTTTCTCATGGGCTATTAAAGATAGCTTCTTATAGAATTTTTTCAGCTCTGAATATTAAGGAAATTGGTTGAGAAGGAATTGGATCTTTTCCATAGATTCTAGGCAATCCAATAGTAGGATAGGATCCAAATAGCCTAAGAGTCGGGCTATCAGTGAAAGCATCAAAATATTTGACTCAAAAGTTGGCCAAACACCCAAATATTATCTAGAAAACAAAATGAAGAAATATAATAGAAAAATAAATGAAAAGGAGGAATGGAAAGATATATAGTCGTTTATAGTGGTTCGGCAAAGCAAGGCCTATGTCGACTTTAGGATTTTGTTGCTGATTTACAATTTGGGGGCAGAAGTTCTTTGGACTCAGTACAAATCCAGCACTTAAAATTTTAGAGTTGCAAGAATGTAAAGTAGAGAAGATTTAGAACCAAAAGATCTTAAAAAATAAGCTATACGCCTCTATTTATAAAGGTAGGGTGTTAAAATCTCATTCAAAAATATCTTCAAGCTATTATATCTGATTTAGACTAGTTCCTCCAAAAAAATAGGCGCCATATCAGCAGAAACTGGGAGTCCGTACTAACCTAATTGGGATTCTATACTGATCCCCAAGCCTGTTATATTTGGCATCATTGACTCTATACTTCTGATCGTCCCATGGTTAGCTTTGTTGTTTCATAGTTTTTTGCACTATTATTAGCTTACTTGTAAGTCCAAATGATGCAAAAAAAGTTGTAGTTTTAAGAATCTATGATGATCGATGGAGAATTGAATTGCGTCAACAAATCGACTTTGGAAATGGCTATCGGCATCAAGATAGACATGTAGGAAGTAGATGGGGTCCACTCAAGTCATATTTAGGAGTCAGTGTCTATCCCTAAGAAGGAGTCAGTATCGATCCCCAACTTGGGGGATCCCATTATCTTGTTGTCACTGATGGTTTCGGCTTTGACTTTATGACTCTTTCTGTGTTTGGTTTCTTGACTCCTAGGATATCCCTTCGGGCTTTCTGCCTTGATAACTCTAAGTTCAACCTGTCCATTCTATCTATATATTGTCTAGTCAAAAGGCTGGATAACAATAATGATATTGTATATCGATACGCGACTATAAGACTTTTATATAGGCACTATTTTCAAAACTGATTCCAATAAATCAAATAAACTTTTATAGTTAATATTACATATATATTAATTTGATTAATTTGTAACAATTACAATTTAATCAAATCAAGTGGTATTAGAAATATTCAACATTACAGTTGTGTGACTCACAAGTGTACTTCAGTCAGCGATTAATATCAAACAATTCAAATATTATCATTCCCACATCACCTTAGCTAGTAATGTGGCAGTTTGGCCGAATTTATCACTTACTTAGTTTTGGTAAAATCGAATGATCATCGATAGTGACAATTTTTTACACCAATTCTCTTTATCAAACTATATCACATTAGGACTTATATAATTCAGTATTAGTCAAAATTCCAATATCTTCCACATTCAACTCATATAAGCAAAACACAATGTCCTTGGTTCAATGATAACAATTATTATTAACCAAACTTCTCTTGCTAGAGACCTTGACTTTGAGACTATAGTTGACCATGATATTAACCTCATATAGCCGAGGAGACGAATTCACTATTGAACAAAGTCTTACTTCCAGTGCTTTAACTCAAACCCGACTGTAGTCGTGCAATGGACACCGTGCCATGATATAACTATAATCAAAGTGGAGTGTCCAAATTGAAGTTCAACAGTAATATCTATGTAACATTATCACTTTAATATTCTCTATGCGACCTTAGTTATGATAATCAACAAAAAATTATCTAGTGAGTTATTGTATAGTTATTCAATAGTTATCAGTACGTAACCCTTGGTGCCTCCAGTAGCCATGAGTAATACACTGCCCAACATTTGGAGAGCATTACGTACTCTAGTCTTAATAGAAATATCGATATTCAGTCTCGATATATCTTGGCTACGAATATTTAAAACGATATGTTTATTTTCATTGTGATAACTTTCTCATGATTGGAACATATTGTAATTATTATCATAAAACGTATCATTCATGGATTTCTATTAAATATACTTAAATTAAGTAGATAATTAATATAACACGTTATATAAAGTATATAATATAAAGAAAACCACCTTTTATATCAAACGAGATTTTATTATAGAGTTAATAATTTATTGTAAATTACAGAAATGGCCTTATGGCATACCACTAGCTCTATCAATCTCCTATTTGCATTTAGGGCCAATTATGAAATCTCAATCCCATCCCTTTGATCAGCTTGATGAGAAATGACCAGGCTAGTCCCTTTGTTAATGGATTTGCTATGTTGTTTTAATTATTTGCCGTCAATCAATTTTATCTGGTGCTGATAAACTGCCTTTATCATGTGGAACTATTCAAAGTATGTTTATCGACTTCTAGCGAGCTCTTATCATTACATTGTAATCATAATGATGTGGTATTCTCAATACTTGGAATCACCCCTAGCTCAGTCATAAATTTGTTTATTTATTTATACATTGTTTTATTTTGGCGCTATCAAGGCGATGTTTTCAGTGTTTTCGCTGAATTAACCACAATCTTCTATTTGGAACATTTCCAACTTAAATCTCCTTAAATAAGGTTTGAACATGAATTTAATATTATGGTACTATACTGATATCGCTTATGAAGTTCGAGTTCGAATACTTCTTTATAAGAAGCTAGTTGTTTTCTATAAACAATTTTCTAGTATTTCACAAATACTCAAGAATTCTCTTAACTACCATTTAGTAGTCTTAATATGGATTTGATATTTGCTTTATGTATTAAGTACATTAGTTAAATATGATATATTGTAGTCAATACAGCATGTATGATCATTCCAATTGCCAATGCACAGGGAATCCATCTTATATGCTCCATATTAAACATTTTAATATGATGTCTATGCATTTCATCTTAGACATTCCTAGCATCCATTTACTCTAATTATAAAAGATGTTTCTAAAAAAATCCTTTATCGAGAATTTACACAACTAAACTAGAACTGATTTTAACATAAGAATATCGTTAACAATCAGCATCATGTTATTTGCTTATAGTTTAGAAATAGCTATGTATCTTTGGATTTTGTGTCTCACTTTGCAGATTGTTTACATGTTTTAGGTCCTACTGGAAGTGATTCTTCCTCCTCTTGGGAGGAGGAGCCAATGTTTCCTTCGGTAATTATTATAGATGCAGAAGCACCTTGCTTCTCTCCTGTTATGTACTCTAAGTGGAATGGCCACTATTCAACCATATAGTTATTTCTGTGCATGTGCAGAACGCCTTTTCTTCATCTATGTATAGTGGCACAACCCACTATAAAGTCGGCTGGCTTTTCCAAAAAAAGAAATATCTATGTATCTTTTTTACGTTCTTTCTTATAAACACATACTTTCTCTATATGTTAAATGAGGATCAAAATATTTGATAATTCTATTAAAATACTTGTCCAACTCTGATGCTTGTTGAAACTTACTTTCATATCTGTTCTTCAATCGTATATGAAACACACAAACTCTATATCGTTTTCAATGACTTTGAGACACTTTGGTTGTTATGTCCAAACATTCTACTCTAAATCATTTATTTAGATTTTCTGTTTCAATGATACATACCAAAACAAAAAGTCATATTAGGCGATAATTTTGTGAGTAAAATCTAAGTTAACTAGAGCGGGTATAATGACCAATCTGTTATGTTAATTTCAAAAGTTGAAATTTTCGATGTCACTATTATCAATGTCGCTCACTATATTCTAGCTGCATTAGTATTTCTCTTGAAGATATATTTGTGACTGATGGGTCATATCCCTTTAGGTACAGTGATCAAAATCATATATTGAAAATGCACTTGGAATCCATTTCGGATTTGCGCCTCATGCCATATGGTAGATCATTATTCTTACTGGTTTAATTGACAACTGAGGATTATATATCATTGACATTGATAAAAAATCATTGTTTCTTGTTAATTTGTGAGAATACTTATTCGAAATTCTAATATGTGTCTATTTGAGTTTAGTGAATTTCATTTCATTCCTCGTAATTAGTTTTATTTTTGGATTATATCCAAATACATTTTTTGACCAATAACTACTAAAAGAAATTCCTTCATCACGAAGTTAGTGTTTCTTGAAACAACAATTGTTCCTCGGTGCAATGGAATAAGTATTCATAAACATTTTATGAGTTGCCTTATACATAGATACATACATATAACTGATTTGGTTTTAGTTTATGAAAATACATTCAAAACATAAATTAATCATCCAATAACGTTCGTTTATAAACTCTATTTACTGTATTTTTAACCGAGTAGAAATCATAAGAGATTAGAATATTGAAATGATAATAGAACGACATAAAATATAGGAGAGATACTCAGAAGGACAAGAGGAAAGGATCCAAAAGGTATAAGCCAAAAGTCAGCTAAGTAGCTAACTCGGCCCGAGTCAACCTACTTGACTCGGTACCGAGTCTCTATGCCAAGTGATGGCATTCTCATGTTTTCAGCAAGTGGTCCTCAAATCTTCCTATTAAGAAGTTTCGTAGAGTTTTAGTAAGCCAATTATGAGAAATGAAAATGTAACAACCCAAGCTACTAGATAATTCAAGTCATGGAAGAACGATAATCAAAACTCATTGATAACCTACCAAATTACATGGAGGGCATCCAGAAGAAGTAAGAAGCTCGAAGCAAATGTATTTAGCCCAGATTTGGCCAAGGATTAGACTCGACCCCGAATCAAGGGATTGACTCAGTATTGAGTCTAGACCTTACTAGAGTCATCATAATATTTGTTGTGCTATCTTAGACTAGTCCCTGGACTTCTCTGGTAGCGGGCTTCTGATCTAACATGGCTGCTACCTCTATAAATAAAAACCATAGTGCAACCAAGAAAGGATCTGGATTTTGCTATCACTATACGGGGTCTCCATCTCTTCTTCAACTCTTTCCTCTATACCATAATCACCAAGGCAGCTACTCTAAGCAATTCTAGGTCTTAGAATCATTTTAACTCCTGCAGTAAAGCTAGATTTAACCAATATTAAAGCTTTAAAGTGGACGTAGGCTTAGTTAACAGCCAAACCACTATAAAAATCTCTGTATCTCATTTACTTTTATGATATTTTCTATTATATTTGCTCTGTTCTAACAGGGCCAGTGCTTTCACATCATACCCTAGGGTGTTGATTCATTTATTAGGTTAACATTTTAGTGCTTTCACCGAGAATAAAGAACCCAAGCTTGGATCTAGCTATTTATTTTGGGTTGGATAGATCCAAAGGTTAGATCAAGAAAGTTTGCTTGTAGAAGGTTAGGGGTTTGCTACTCCAATGGCTCCTAAGAGGAAGACAATATTTGGAAGATCTGTCACGGCAACATTTGGTGTTGATGAAACCAATCTCCAACAAACGAAATTGAATAATGCTAACAATTATTGAACGGAGATTAATGCTGGAAACCAAGCATCATGTGGTTCTACTCAATAGGAGGTTGTAACTAGAGGAGATCTTAACTAGATGGTTAATCAACTTAAGTAGAAGAGGGTTGATAGTCAAAAGGCTCTTATGGAAAAGTTTGATGCTTTGCTAGTCCTAAAACCACCAACTGCCACACGGACTAGGCCCAAAATTGTAGAGGCCTTGAAACATGTGAACTCCTTCGTCTCAGGCTTGAATAGGAGGGATGGGAAGCAAAAGCAAAAAGAGATATTTGGTGGAGCGACTGTAATTGTTATTAAAGGTAAAGGAAGCACCCCTCCTATTGGAGGACAACGTGTCGTAAGCCCCAACCTTGGAGTGAAGGCTCCACAAGGGAATATTGCAATGCTTCTCTCTGATTCCGAAGATGACATGCAAATTGATGCTAAAGGACTGAGCCAAAATGTTGGAAAGGAAGTTCAAACTGTCGCTATAAAGCTAACTGCGCGCCAACGAAATTCTGCAGTAGTGGTTCTCCTGGAGAATGGAGAACCTGGAGTTCAGTTGGAAAACCAAGGTCGTTGGTAGAGTCAAACTCTTGGCGTAGCCCCTGACTATCGACCTATGGACTGCCAGACTAGTGAGGTATTCATTGTGGACATGGTTAAATGCTTGATTGAAGAAAGTAAGGGAAGGAAGGATGATGATTGAGGTTCTACACCAAGCCAAAAACATTCCATGGGAAGATGTGACACCCCACTCCAAGACCTACATTAACAAAGACAATTACAGGGTAATTCTGTCTGCCAATGCGGAGAATAGAGCTAGTTAAGAGCGACCATCTATAATATTTTCTTAAACATCTAGTGAATACGTCGATAAATGCTGTACATTTTTTTACTGTCTCTCATGGATCGACAAACCCAATAAATGCTTAATACAAAACTATAGGTGGCTAATGGATCTATCAAAACAAAATACAATAACTGAATGTATATCACATCACAGAACAGTAAACTCATATATATATATATATATAAGTAATATATACTTATACATCCCAGTATAATGCAAAATGCTACCACAAAGTGGTTCAAAGACCACACAATAAACATCTAATCAAAATACACATCAGAGTCAAGCGGAAAGAAATAAAACTACACAAATGTGATAAGATGATATCCAAGTAGATGAATCAAATCTAAGTCCCAAACTGATAGCTAACCAGAAACAACTTGGTCTGACGTGAGTATAAAATATACGGGTCAGTCTAGCTAAAACAATCAGTTAATACGGATAGACGATAATATGAAGCATAAGATACAACGTAATAACCCTTCTCGAGTGAAAAAGGGAAGTAGAAAGAACATGCATTCATGTCTTAAGTGAACTATTGTCACTTAGGTGTATAAATTCCTCGAAAGAGGTGAACTCAACGATAACATCGAATAATAGAAATAATGCCTCATATCATGGGCGACATCTTAAAACACTCTAATAGCCACGATGAACAATATCTCCTAAATAAAAGAAGTTTCAAACTCATAACTCAAGAAACGCCATAAATGGAAAACACAAATTTAAACTCAAAATGGAGTGGTAGAACTCAAAATATGCCAGATGGCAAACTCTTCAATATATATATATATATATATATATATCCAAGAAGGAGATTGTAAATCTCAAATAAAAGCACCAAAGGCGAAAAACTCAAATCTCAAGTATGGACCTAACAGCCGAATAAAAATCTTAAACTCAAATCTCAAAACATGGACCCAACAACCCAATAAAAGGGATGGACCCAACAGCCCAATAAAAGGGAGGGACCCAATAGCTTAATGGTTTACTAACCGCTACCCAATGCAACATTAGAAAACTCAAAAACTTAGAAAACTCATGACATGTATCATCTCATCGACAAGTATAAATAAGCCTCGTGATGGTTCCTCATGAACTATAAATCTCAAAATAGGAAATCACAAACCCTAGACTTGGCTCATACCATCGGTAAGTACAAAAACATGAAAATAGTTCTCATCGACCATAAATCCTAAAATAGGAGATCTCAAACCATAATAACTCGCCAAATATTGGCTATCCCAGATAATTCCTATGAATAGGAATCATAAAACTCAAAATACGCCATTAAATGGCAAAACTCGAATAGTTTCAATCAAAATAGTAAATGCACGTGTCCCATAGTTTTACTAAATCGTTTAATTCTCTTTCTCATATGCTTGAATAGTGCAAAAATGTGTATTTTATATTAAATTTTTTTTACTTTAGAAATAAGCTTTCAAAACCAATTTACGAAATCAATTTTGAAAATCATATTTAGAAATTCAATTATTATAGAGAATAAATATATTTTTATATTTGGAAATACTTTTAAAATACTATATAATTATTATTTGAACTTCCCTTTTTTATTTAAAAATTATTTCAAAATAGTATAGAGAAAACTATGCTCGAAAACAATGAAAAACAAATAAAATACTCAGAACCGATAACTCTAATTTAATTCGAATTCAACTCAAAAATCAATTCAAATTCAATTAAAATTTGAATTTCAAATACTCAAAATTTAGCTAGCCTATTGATAGGCATCATAGCTATCAAAAAACAGCACAAATTTATCACGGAAACGAAAAGTAGAAGCTATGAAATCAATACGAAAACAACCGAAAACAAGCAAACTCACACAAGCAAGTACAACAGGAGACAAGGCTCCCTAGGTCGACCGCTAGGTTGACTACCTTTGTCCCTAGGTTGACCGTATGATAGACCTAAGGATAGGCCTGGTCGATCTAACGGTCGACCTAAGTAGCCTTCTCATGCGATTTTTATTCCAGTCATTTTTCTACGACGAACTGATTTCTTGACCAACTTTTAACATAGAAAATAAAGTATTTTGCAACCAAATTTTGCAGGCATATAGAGCAACATATATAAACTACAAACTGGAAGAAATCGAGTAGCATTTCATTGCCGGAATTGGAAGTTACAAGCATTCAAAGTAGAGACTCAAATCATATTTCACAAGAGAGAAAAAAAATTATTTACAAAGTACGTATTTTGCACAGAAACTTCTCTTTGAGCATTGCAGTAGCAAGAAAGTGAGTTATCAACTAACCTTGCTATATCAAAGAAAAAACTTGGATTACTAGATGAAAGGTTGGAGCTTTGCTTGAATTTAAGCTTTAAAAACCTGTAAAACTAAGAAACAGAGATATGCAAGAAGAAACAACTAATGTTAATGGAGAATCATCTTCAAAACTTGATTTTTGATGAATAAAGGGTTATAAATTTTGGTTACCTGTTGATTTATCTCCAATTTGGTCTTCAAAACACTAAATTTGAGTTTAATTTGAAGATTTTAGGCTAGGGTTTATAAGAGAAAATTGGTTTCTATATTCTGGTTTTGAGAAAGAGGAAGGCATTGCAAAAAAATGAACGTACAAAAGCTTAGTTTCCCTTTTCCTCAACCTGGTTAAGTCCTAAGTGGGCTCAACCCAACAATAAAAAGAAAATAATAATGGTTAAGGCTTTATTAATTAACACTTAAGTCAAAAGGCTTCATATTTACATTATGTAAAAGAACAAAAGCCATTTTCTACCAATTTTTACGCAAATAAAATTTGTAAACTTGCAAACATAAACAATAAAATATTGGGGGAATTAATTTAAAGGTAAAAAATTCGTAATTTTTTTGCCTCAAGGACAAGACCTCAATATTTTAACCACATGGACAAACACTCTTCTAAAAATTATTCAAAAGGACAAACATTCTTCCAAAACTACTACCGAACTTAAAACTGATACCTAAAAACTACTACCGATAACTACAAACTAATACCTGGAAAATGCTATCAATAACTAAAAAATGATACCTAAAGAAAGCTGTCCTTCAGGCTGAAATACTGAAGATCTGTCCTTGAGACTAAAAAGCTGAAATTTTTTATCCTTCATAATAATTTCCTATAAAATATTTTCCAACGTATAAAAAGATAAATTTTTATCTTTTTTAAAACAATTTCATTATTAAAACCCTTAATTTCCAAAAATAAACTAATTACTCAAATAAAATGCAAAAGTGTCCATTTTTAACTTTTAAAATTCAACAAAAATACTTTTATCACTTAGAAAAATATTTCAAACCATTTCCAAACCTCATTTATGCCCAAAATAGAATTAATTTTTTTTTTCCACCTTTTTATACTTGATAAACCACCTTTAAAATTAATTACTTCTTTTAAAAATTATTAAAAGAAGCAAAATGCCAATAATTAATAAAATTATTGTACTATCACTAAATAAAAATTATTTCCCATTTAGTTTTAACTCAAATCAAAATTAAAAGGCTTCTAAAACTTTATTCTCTCCTTTTGTTCCAAAAATTCATCGTTTATTTCAAATAAACAATTAAAACTCCAATTGTATTTAATTCTCAATACTAAATTATAACTACCGTTATGATTTAATATTAATAGGTAATCACTAAAACCAAGGTTGTTACAAACTCCCCTCCATAAAAATTGCGTCCTCATAATTTTATAGAAAGGAGCTGCATACAACACACTTTTTTCATCAAGGAAAGGATAGACAAATAAGCTCAAGTTTTAGAAATTCTCACACTCTCAAGATAGGATGGTAGAAAACCAAGACAAGACTCGCTCGATTAATTCTATAGTTTCTAATGCGCTAATATTCAAATTAGCAAACCATGGAATTTTCCGAGCAACACTCAAGATTTCGAAGGTGTTTCACCTTCAAGTGAGAACACAGCAAGATGCTGCACCAAGAATCAGCCGAATAAGATTGGTTTCTCATAAGCTCCTCGAGTAGAGTCAGGATTCAGCCCAATCCATCCCGAACTCTAATAAAGAAGATGATTATTGATATGATTTTTCATATAACACTATGGAGGGAACCACAACGATAAAATATAGACACAATAGAGGCAAGATAAATCAATTAGAAGGTGGTTTCTTCAAAGGCCACCCAACTCAAATGACCGCTTATTTGCACATCGTTAGAAAATAGCACAAGAGTAAGATAAACACAAAGAACTAAAATATATGTATTGACTCTTAACCAAAGATCCTTAGAGTTTCAAAATTCAATATCTTTATAATCATAATCATAATCTTCAATACTTGAAATTTTTTCCAAACTCATCACTATAGTACATAATGAGTATTCAAAGACTCAAATTCAAATTCATATTCCATTTGTTACAAATTAAATTTCCAACAGAAGTTTATAAATTCATACCATTAATTCTTTAAAGAAAATCTAAAATCTCTTCACTCTCTATTTTCCAAACAACTAAAAGTTTTGAAAACAAGCTTTAAATTTATTACATATAACTTTTAAATTAAAATATCCAACAGACATTTTAATTTTGAAACCCAAAACATATTTTATCTAGTAAACAACATTTTTAACAATAAGCACATTTATATTTAATTCTATAAATTCAAAACAATATAATGGCATTGCCACGCCATCGATTTATATTGAATGACTCTATCCATTGGCGGTAGAGCTAACCGAGTAATCAAAACTGCCTCACCACTTAATTAACCATCACCATGGTTCAATTGCTGCATATACCACTCAAAATAAAAATTTAATACTCAATTCCTAAAATAATTTATTACCAAACTCAACCTCATAAAAACTCAATTATTGTGTCTCATTGCCTCATCATAGCATTTAGGAAATTCCTATTGACAACGTTGATTAGGCGCATCGAACAGAATTCTTAAAGCACTCGATGGACAACCTAATACAAAAATCATTTCTATAAAAAGAAATACCTCTCATATAATGCACAAAATATTCTTTGATTTCAAAATGACCAAAATTCCAACTTCTCTTAAAATACATATCAAATAGTTGCATAAACTTGAAATCAAAGAACACAAAGAGATTTCATCGAGATATTCCCAGAATACTTGATTCATAAGATTGATGGAACTAAAGGGTAGTGTTCATCAATTTGAACGATATAATGAGTCACTCACAAGAATTATACGAGTGTAGAATGCGGTGAAAGGAATCCTATCCCTCGCAACTCGTAGCTGAAGGAAATTAGTGCATGGTCAAGCTAAGGAAAGACTCAAGCACCGCACAATAGATCAAATAAGAGATCAATAAGATACATAGATAAGGGTAAGATATTCTTCTCAAATAACAACATCAACATATCATTACTTCAAGTGAAATAATGTCACAAAGCATAACACCAAATGAGTATCCAAAAAGGATATCTCGAAAGAAGCAAGAATGATAGTATCGTTTGTACTCAATCAATTGCCTCATTCCTTAGTGGATATCCTTGTGGAAGGAAAGCTGAAAGGCTAAGAGCCAAGAATAAGGACAATACAATACTCGATCACCCGATTGGGTGTCAAACCCGAAATGAACTCACAGAAATCAACAAAACCACAATAACCAGAATTCGAGATACATCATCATCATCTTGAAACACACAACAGATAAAGATATTTTGAAATTTTCATTAATATTCCAAAGAACAAGAAACAACAAATCAGCCAAATCAGGATACCTAATATTTATATAGGATCCTTTTAGGTCATAGGACTGGACTTGATAGTGAGCAAGTCAATCCATCCCAAAACATACAAATCTCAAATATGGATAATAAGCGAATATTCATGAAAGGAAAATGCTTCAACGCCCCCTACCTAAAATACTAAGGTAGTGGGTCCCTCGATATGATCCGTAATCCTTAAGAAGTGACAAAACATGAAACAATCAAAAGCAAAACACCATTAAGCTTCTTCGATATGAGTGACCGTGAAACACTCGAATTGAAGATAACACAAATAAATGATCATAAATAACATAGAACTCTAAAGAAAAAAAATGTATGAGTACCTCTAGGTTGAGAGGAACCGCTAGAAGCATCCATCATGATAAGATTTCCCGAATAAGGACCCTTAAATGAATTGGGTCATTCAGAAGACCAATGTCCCTCTTGTTTGCAAGTTCGGTAAACCATAGGCTTGGAACACTCTCGAATAAAGTGATCATGAGAACCAAAGTTGAAACAAGACTTGTGAGATTGATGGCTTGCACCAGAATGAGAACTAGAGGCAAGGTGCTTCTTCTTCTTCTGAGGAAAAGAATGGGATGATTGGAAGGGAAATTTCCTCTTATTTGAGTTCTTGCAAACCTCAGCCTCATTACTACTATTCCCTTCCTTCTCAATGGCTTTAACGTCAAGCGCTAAATCAACAAGCTTTTCGAAAGATAACTTAAGTTGAAGCATAATAGATTTCTTCAAGTAGTTCTTCAAACCAAAAGAAGCGACGAGCAAGGGAAGCTTTCTCAGACTCGGTCACAACTTAAGCACGAACCGCTCTCTAAACTGTTGCTAAGTGAGGGTGGACTCATCAATCTCAGCAATAAGAAGCTGATACCAATCGAGAGCACGTTATTGCATCATACTCGATGCTACAAGAACTCGATGATGATCAGATAAATCCATGTGAGAGAAGATGCGCTCGCATTCCCGAAGCCAAGCATGGATCTCAAGAACGATCTCGGAACCTTTAAAAGGCTTGCCTTCCAAATGAGAATATTCACTACACATGCATGCAAATATGGATTTGCATGGAGGAGATGAATTAGATGGAGCAGGAGGCTGGATGCTCCGAACAAGCTCTAAGATCTGATCAGTTGACATTACACACCTTCGGGACGTGAGCCACTAGGCTACTCACCCTTCGAGGTGTGACTTCTTTCTCTTCCAGCTATGTGCTGAAAGTTAAGACATGATGAATTATTCACAGGGGTAGCTATTATCAATAAGGTTCATTAAGTAAGGAATACTGTGAAATTATAAGAGCACATTCCTAGACGTATTCCCAAACTCCTACCTACCCAAAAGGCAAGAAAAGGTCAAGGAACAATTCGAAACAGGTTTGATTAAGAACGTTGTTTTCACTCATATTGTATTTTGATGTATCATAATATACATGTTCTGTCCTTTGTTTATCCTATTTTGTTAAAACTCAGCTCTGATACCAAGCTGTGATGCCCCACCTCGAGACCCACATTAATAAAGAGAATTACTGGGTAATTCTATCTGCAACACAAAGAATTTGGCTGGTTAGGAGCGACCATTTATAATCTTGTCTTAAACATCTAATGAATACGTCGATAAATGCTATATATATTTTTCTATCTCTCGTGGATCGACATATCCAATAAATGCTTAATACAAAACTATAGGTGGCTAATAGATCTATCAGAACATAATACAATAACGGAATGTATATCACATCACAGAATAGTAAACATCATATATATGTATATAAGTACATATATACTGATATATCGAGTACAAAACAAAATTCTACCGCAAAGTGGTTCAAAGACAACACAATAAAAATCTAATCAAAATACATATCAGAGTTAGGTGGAAAGAAATAAAACTACACAAAAGTGATAGGATGATATCCAAATAAATGAATCAAAGTGAAGTCCCAAACTGATAGCTAACCTGAAATAACTAGTCTGACTCGAGTATAAAATACATGGGCTGGTCTAGTAAAAACAATCGGTTAATAAGGATAGACGATAATATGAAGCATAAGATACAAGGTAATAGCTCTTCTCAAGTGAAAAAGGGGAAATAGAAAGAACACTCATTCATGTCTTAAGTGAACTAATGTCACTTAGGTATATAAAAACTTCGAAAGAGGTAAACTCAACGATAACTTTGAATAATAGAAATAATGCCTCATATCATCAGCGACATCTCAAAACACTCTAATGGCTACGATGAAGCATATCTCCTAAAAAGGAGAAGTTTCAAACTCATAACTCAAGAAACGTCATAAATGGCAAACAAAAATTTAAACTCATAGTGGAGTGATTAAAAACTCAAAATACGCCAGATGGAAAACTCATCAACATACATACATACATACATATATATATCCAAGAAGGAGATTGTAAATCTCATATAAAAGTGCTGAAGGAGGCAAAGTCAAATCTCAAGTATGGACCCAACAGCCCAATAAAAATCTCAAATTCAAATCTCAAAATATGGACCCAACAACCCAATAAAAGTGATGGACCTAACAGCCCAATAAGAACCCAAAAGCTCAAATCTTAAAATACGCACGTGCAAAACTCTTGTCAGTACTATATAAATTATAGATACCTATCCTAGACGACCAAAGTCGTAAATCCCAGACGACCAAAGTCGTAAAACTCAGGCGACTGAAGTCACATAAACTCGTGATGAGCCCAACAGCTCGATAAAGATTGGTCCAACAGCCCGATATGAGCCCAACAGCTCTAGTACCGACATAATGCAGAATGTGCCACAAACTCTTAGCTAGGAACCCGAAAATTGGTAACATGCATCCCATACCACACATTCTCACTAAATGGTTTACTAACTGCTAGCCAATGCCACATTAGAAAACTCATATACCTTAGAAAACCATGACTTGTCTCATCTCATCGACAAGTATAAATAAACCTCGTGATGGTTCCTTATGAACCATAAATCTCAAAATACGAAATCACAAACTCAAGACTTGCCTCATATCATCGGCAAGTATAAAAACATCGTAATATTTCTCATCGACCATAACTCCTAAAATAGGAGACCTTAAACCATAATAACTTGCCAAATGTTGTCCATCCCAAATAATCCTATAAATAGGAACTATAAAACTCAAAATACGCCAATAAATGGAAAAACTCGAATAGTTTTGATCGTACAAGTCCAGAATTAATCGAAACAGTAAACACACGTGTCTTATACCAAGTGTTTTACTAAATTGTTTAACTCTCATTATCATACACTCGAATAGTGTAAAAATATGTATTTTTATATTTAAAATAATTTACTTTAGAAAATAAGCTTTTAAAACAAATTTACGAAATAAGTTTTGAAAATTGTATTTAGAAATTCCCTTATTATAGAGAATAAATAGATTTTCATATTTGGAAATACTTTTAAAATACTATATAATAATTATTTGAGCTGCCCCTTTTATTTAAAAATTATTTCAAAATCATTTGGAGAAAACCGAGCTTGAAAACAATGAAAAACCAATAAAATACTTAAAGCTGATAACTCCAATTCAATTTGAATTCAACTCAAAATCAATTCAAATTCAATTCAAATTTAAATTTCAA
Source organism: Allium cepa (assembly GCA_030765085.1). Classification (NCBI taxonomy): domain Eukaryota; kingdom Viridiplantae; phylum Streptophyta; class Magnoliopsida; order Asparagales; family Amaryllidaceae; genus Allium; species Allium cepa. Next base: position 403,148,564 of record CM060943.1, on the reverse strand, counting down.
ATACTCAAAATTTAGCTAGCATATTGATAGGCATCATAGCTATCAAAAACAACACAAATATGTCATGGAAACGAAGAGTAGAAGCTAAAAAATCAAAACGGAAACAACTGGAAACAAGCAAACTCACACAAGCAAGTACAATAGGGGACAAGGCTCCCTAGGTCGACCGCCAGGTCGACCACCTTTGTCCCTAGGTCGACTATATGATCGACCTAAGGATAGGCCTGGTCAACCTAGCGGTTCGACCTAAGTGGCATTTTCATGTGATTTTCGTTCCAGTCATTTTTCCTACGAAAAACTTGTTTTCTGACCAACTTATAGCATAGTAAATGAAAGTACTTTTCAACCAAATTTTGCAGGCATATAGAGAAACATATAAACTACAAACTAGAAGAAATTTGGCAACATTTCATTGTGGAATTGGAAGTTACAAGCATTCAAAGTAGAGACTCAAATCATATTTCACAAGAGAGAAAAACCGAAACAAAAATTGACGTATTTTACATAGAAACTTCTCTTTGAGAATTTTAGTAGCTAGAAAATGTGAGTTATCAACTTATCTTCCTATATCAAAGCAAACACCTAGATTATTAGTTGAAAGGTTGGAGCTTTGATTGAATTTAAGCTTCAAAAACTTGTAAAACTAAGAAACAGAGACATGCAAGAAGAAACAAGTACTGTTAATGGAAAATCATCTTCAAAACTTGATTTTTGATGAATAAAGGGTTTTAAATTTTGATTGCCTGGTTATTTATTACCAATTTAGAACACTAAATTTGAGTTTAATTTGAAGATTTTAGGCTACGATTTTCAAGAGAAAATGGGTTTCTATATTCTAGTTTTGAGAAAGAGGAAGGCATTGCCAAAAAAATGAACGTACAAAAGCTTAGTTTTCTTTTTTCTTAACCTGGTTAAGTCCTTAGTGGGCTTAACCCAACAATAAAATAACAATGATTAAGGCTTTATTAATCATCACTTAAGTCAAAAGGCTTCATATTTACATTATATAAAAGAATAAATGCCATTTTCTTCCAATTTTCACACTAATAAAATTTATAAACTTACAAACATAAACAATAAAATATTTTCCAGCATATAAAAAGATAAATTTTTATTTTTTTAAAACAATTTTATTATTAAAAACCTTAATTTCCAAAAATACACTAATTACTCAAATAAAATGCAAAAGTCTCCATTTTTAACTTTTAAAATTCAACAAAAATACTCTTCTCACTTAGAAAAATATTTCAAACCATTTCCTAACCTTAATTATGGCCAAAAAAGAATTAAAATCAAATTTCCGCCTTTTTATTTGAAATAAACCTCCTTTAAAATTAATTACTTCTTTTAAAAATTATTAAAAGAAGCAAAATGGCAATAATTAATAAAATTATTGCACTGTCACTAAATAAAAATTGTTTGCCATTTGTTTTTAACTCAAACCACAATAAAAAGGTTCCAAAACTTTATTCTCGCCTTTTATTCCTAATTTTATTTATTTATTTCAAATAAACAATTTAAAACTCAAATTGTATTTAATTCTCAATATTAATTATAATTACCGTTATGATTTAATATTAACAGGTAATCGCTAAAACTTGGGTTGTTACAGGAGAGTACCCCCAGAAGTTTACAATGCTCATTATGCCATCTTACGACGGACCCCAAATAGCACTTATACAAGTATATTTAGCATATGGATGGAGCTAGAGCAGTGGATGATGTCCGCTGCAAATGTTTCCCAATCTTCTTGGAAGGTGTTGCTTCAATATGGTTTACCAAACTCCTAGCAAGATCCATTTCTACCTTTGATGAGTTGGCAATGAAATTCTTGGAACAGTTCAGACTTCACGTGGCATAGCGAAAAGATGTGATGTCTCTATCTTGCCATTTCCAAGGACTAAATGAGTCACTAAAAACTCTTATGAACTGGTTTAATACAGTGGTTACTGAAGTGAACAATCCTAACGAAGATATGGTACTCATAGCTTTAGTCCGAGCTATCCATCTAGACACAGACTTTGGAAGATGGATTAAGATGAAACAACCAACCACCGTAAAGGAGTTAAATTGAAAGGCAAGTCAGTATCCAAGATTAGAGGAGGCAGGCACATTAGCGGGCAAGACCTCCACTGTGCAAATAAAGGTGATAGTTAAGAGCAATGTAGTGGTCAACAAGGATGGAAACGATTCTGGGGCCATGATAGGAAACACATGGATAGATGGAAATCAAAAAAGGAAGAACCAGAACACTAGTAGGCATGATGAAAATGGAAAGCAGATCGAGAACCTGAGACTTGAGTAGTACAAGAAACTGAATGGCAGTTTGGAGAACTTCAACCTTGCAACTCAAGGAATTAAGCGACACAATAAGCCTCCTAGAAAGGAAGAATCTGAATGACAAAAGCAATCAGGAAGGTACTGCCGCCACGGGCATAACATGAGTGAGTGCCGACGTATAAAAGATCTAATTGAGGAATTGATTAGGAACAACAAGCTTCAATAGTACGTGAAGAAATCGCAAAACTCTGTCCAGCCTGTTGGACCCCAAGTTTCAAGTACTCAAGGAAACCAATCTAGACCCAGCGAAGAAGAATCTAGATGGACAAAACAGAGACTTATTACCGACAGCATATAAGAGATGGGGGAGATGAGCGATAAGCGAGTTCACTGAAACATGCTCCGAAAGAAACTTTTTCTGCAATTGAGGATAGCGCTCCAACGAAGCAGCAAAGGACACTCAATAATGATATAGTGTTTCGAAACCGAGGCACCGAAGGAGTAAAAGAACCAACCCTTGACCCAACGGTAGTCACAGTCGGAATCGGACTGGCAGTTGTACGCCGAGTCCTGGTGGATAGTGGAAGTTATGTTAACATCTTTTTAGACATACGTTCGATTAAATGAAGTTTAGTATGAAGGATGCATTTGCTTGTCAAATGAAAATCCAGAACTTTACCAAAAAAAGATAGTCGGTCGGGATGATTGACTTGATTTTGGAACTCGGAGAAGGGGAATGAAGGGTAGTTTTTATCCCAACCTTTGTGATCGTGAATGAAATGTCAGCTTACAATGTTTCTTAGGTCGATCGGCCCTTGCTGATTTCAGGAGGCTTTAGCTCTACGGTTCCTTACCGTGAAATTCTTGACGGAGAATGGGGTTGGAGTTGTAAAAGGAGAACAAAGCATTGCTAAAGAATGTTATGTCGCTGAGTTACATGAATTGAAACAAAAAGAGAAGGGAAAGAATATTGGGAAGTCTCTCCATATTTGAAAACTGTAAGAATAGAAATTATAGAATCTCCCTAGCTTGGGGACCATAATCATTTGGATAAGGCTTTGGACCCGTGGAAGAAGAATTCAGGGGAGGAACGAGTGACACTGGCAGAGATTATGATACCAGTCCCTATCAACATGGATGACCCAACTCGAGTCTTAAAAATAGGGTCATAACTTGGGATCAAAATGCAACAAGTATTGATCAAAATTCTTCATGCTAACCTAGACGTGCTTGCTTGGATGCATTCCAATATGTATGGTATATCATCGGAGATAGCATGTCATACACTCAATATCGATCCAATGTTCACTCCAGTGAGGCAGAAGAGACACAGTCTGGGTATAGAGTGATCCGTTGCACTGAAGGAGGAAGTGGATAATCTATCGGCCAATGGTTTTATCCATTTTGCAACATATCCTGAATGGGTATCAAACCCTGTATTAGTCAAGAAATCAAACGGGAAGTGGCAGACTTGCGTCGACTACTTGAACTTGAACAAAGCTTGCCCAAAGGACATCTTCCCACTACATGGATTTGACCAGCTTGTGGACGAAACTGCAGGGCACAAACTACTCTTTGTCATGGACATCTGCTCAGGATATAACCAAATTATGATGCACGAACCTGATCAGGAGAACACCAGCTTCATCACTGACCTTGGATTGTATTGTTTTCGAGTAATTCCATCCGACCTAAAAAATGCCGGGAAAAATTATCAATGGTTGGTGAACATAGTGTTTAAGAGTCAGATTGGGCTAACAATGGAAGTTTGCATGGATGACATGATAGCTAAATCACGTGTGTCTGGAAATCATTTGGATAATCCCTCAAAAATGATCGAGATTCTTTGAAAGTATGGAATGAAGCTTAACCTACTGAAATGCTCTTTCAGTGTAGCTTTTGGAAAATTTCTAGGTTTCATCATGAATGCTAAGGGCATTGAAACTAACCCCGAGAAAATTAATGCCTTATGGGATGTCACAACCCTTACAACAAAAAAGGAGTCTCAAAGTCTGAATGGAAAGGTTGTAGCATTGAGTCGATTCATTTCCAATGTAACATACAAGTGTATACCATTCTTCGATGCATTGAAGAAGGGTAAGAAAAATTTCGAATGGAATAAGGCTTACCATACCGCTATTGAGGAATTATTACGACATATGGAGACCCTTTGGTTCTATCTAAGCCAATGGACGGAGAAGACTTGTTCATCTACTAGGCAGTGTCCCATCATGCTCTAAGTGTAGTGCTTTTACAAGAGGAAGCTAGAATTCAATGGCCAGTCTACTACATCAGCAAACACTTCACCGGAGCTAAAAATAATATCCCAGGTTGGAAAAATTGACATACTTTTACTAATAGTATCAAGGAAGTTGCGACCATAATTTCAAGCTCATCTAATTAGAGTGTTGACAAATCAACCTTAGAAATAATTACTATATTGACTTGAGACTTCAGGGTGACTTCTGAAGTGGAATATTGAATTAAGTCAGTATGATGTGACTTATCATCCTCAAAGGGAAATTAACAAACATGCATTAGCCGATTTCATTGTGGAATTCACCACACGAGATGGAGAGGAGCAGGAGACAAAGGAAGTGATATCATAATGGAAGATGTTCATTGATGACGCATTAAACAATTTCTGCTTGAGAGCGGGAGTTGTGCTTGAGTCTCCCGAAGGATGGTCAATCTTTTATGCCTTAATACTAGAGTTCCCTGCTACTAAAAGCGAGGTGGAGTGTGAGGCATTGATAGATGGATTAAAGATTATGAAGGAACTAGGAAAAAAAGTTATGCATATCTACAACGAGTCTCAACTAGTCGTTTGTAGGTAAAGAGGGAATACCAAGCTAAAGGGGCAAATCTCGCTCCCTACTTGTCAAAAGATTAGGAACTCCTCAACGGCATTGAACACTACACAATAACCCATATTCCCAGGGAGCAGAATGTGAAGGCCAATTACTTAGCCAAGCTGGCTAGTTCTGGAGAGGTACAATCAATGGGATTGGTTCCAATTGAAGAGTTAACAGCTCCAAGCATAGATTAGATGGATTTAGATTGGGTTTTGGAGACCGCGAAAGAGAAAGAATCATGGATGATGCCAATCAAGGATTATCTACTTAAAAGAATACTCCTCGGAAATCGAAATGAACGAAAGAAGCTCCTTCGATAGACACTGCGGTTCATACTACAAGATGGAGTACTATACAGGAAAGGCTTCTCCACCCCTACTAAGGTGCATAACTAAAGATGAAGCTAAGAAGATTATGATCGATGAAGGCAGTTGTGTCGATCACACCAGGGGTCAGATACTAGCAAGGAAGATTTTACGTTATAGATATTTCTGGCCTACAATCAACCGAGACACAACAGACTATGCCAAGCGCTGTGATCGATGCTAAATATTTTCCAAAGACCTGAGAACCCCGTCCTTAGAACTTATGCAAATGGTCAGCTCTTGGTCGTTTGCAATCTGATGAATCAATCTAATCAATGTATTACCAATTGCCAGATAAGGAGCCAAATATGCTATCATTGCAGTTGATAACTTTACCAAATAGGTTGAAGTGGAATCGCTCGCCACCATTACCACTAAAAAGTAATTAACTTTGTAACAAAAACATTATTTACAGGTTTGGAGTACCATAGAAAATCATCATGAACAACGGAACTTGGTTCGAGAGTGCTGAATCTTTAATAAGCATTATCGGATCAAGAAGAGGTTTTTCGTGGTAGCAAACCCATAGAAAAATGGGTAAGTGGAATCAGTGAATAAAATAATCAAATCCATCATCAAGAAGCTTCGAACAAATTTGGTAGATGAACTTTCACTTGCACTGTGGGCTTATAAGCAACACATAAATCTACGATAGGGGATTCACCGTTCGCCTTACTTACGGTTTGAAAGAAATGATCCCAGTAGAATTGGAAGTCCCCTCTGATTGAAGAGGCCACATCAATCAAAATGAAAACGAGTAGCTTTTTCTTGAGTCGCTTGACCAGATCGATGAGAAGCGGATGAAGCAGAACTAAGGACCGCAATTCACTAGAAGAGTGTAGTGCGACACTTCTACACCAGAGTTTGCAACCTAACCCTTCAAATTGGATGACCTCGTCCTAAAACAGATCTTCCAAGGTATGTGACCACTTGTCCTAAACTGGGAAGGATGCTGTGTTATTATCCAGAAACTTAGAGATGGAACATTCAAGCTCATAAAGTTTAGGTTGCATGGGGGCTGGATCCTTCTGACCCTTCGGTAGCCGAACTCCCCTCCTTCGATACCTACAACGTGATGGTAGTAGGAGTCTAGTGCTTCTTCTCCACTTTTCCCTTCTTCATCTATAGCCCCTTCTTTTCCTCCTCCAGTCACTCTTTTATGGTCATCTCATCTATTAGCCCCGATTTGTTGGTAAACATCACCTCTTCATCCACAGATGATGAGTCATCCTCTGAGTTTTGTAGCGCTTTTATCTGTTTGGAGTCAAGCTCAGCCCCGGAGCTGGAGATAGGAACTATGCCAGAAGCTAGTGCAAAGATGGTGGTAGAAGCAGTGAAAATAGTAGCAGGTCCCGAACCCTGAACGGTAGGATGTGAAGGCGGGAGAGTTGGCCGACCTATAAGTTTGGAAAGAGAGGTGCACAATTTAGAAAAGGATTCCAAAGTAAATTGAAGTTTCTAAAGCACTAGAGAGATGATAGAAATACCTGAGCTAGGGGTTTTGTCATGAACTTCAATCTTGAAGGCTTCATCGTCGATCCCCATCTATGAAGGTTGTACTATATCCAGAAAGGAGCATGGCTTACCAAAGGCTACGAAAGTTGCATGGTCATGAATGGCTTTAGAAATAATAGCCATGGACATAGGGATGGTCTCCGTATGAGAAAGTATTTGGTGATGACCCGAAGAACTTGGGCTAGCAAGAGCTTTAGCGGCAGCATCGAAAGCTTCCTTTTCCCTTTCTTCCTTATGGATCTATCTACCGGTGACCAAGAAGTCAATTCCTCAAGGCTAAGGTAAGCAGCCTTTAGTTCCTCCTCAGAGCGCATATCCTTAGCCTCCTCAGACCTGATCAATGCTTCCTCCCATATCATGGAAAGAGTCGAAGGGATAGTTTTTATCAAGCCATTTAAGCTACCATCATCATGTAGGTAGTATAAAGATGAAGCATACTGGCGTCCATTTGGCTTATTGCATCACTATATTCTGATAGCAGCTCTGTAATATCTGATTTGGTGCTTAGATGCTCGATATCATCTGGTATTTTGCCGAATGTAGCCCTTTTCTTCTCTTTCATCAACCGCACATTCTTCTCGTGAAGATGAGTGTACTCAATATCCTGCTCAGCAATGACAGCAGCACGACCAGCGATAGTTTGGTTCGGAGATTTTATGGTGTTTTCTGCTTTGGTAAGATGCTCTTTCAGTTTCCTGGATTCAATTTAAGCATTTATAAGTTGATCCTATATCACAAGAACGACTCTACCATGAGCTCTATTTTCTTCAATCAATAACTTGTCGCTGGAGGCCTTTCCTTTCATGGTGCATCCCTCTTAGTCTTTAGCTAGACTATCTCATCATCACGATCTTTGATCACCTTAGCATGTCTTCCCTTTCGACCTCAAATGAGAGGATCTCCTAATAGTTAATGCGAATTACATCTAAAAGGGCCTTCACTAAATATTGCATATCACACCCGGCTTCCAAATCCTTACAGCCTGTATGCAGATTGCTGAGATAAATAGCCCTATTCAAGGGCTTTATTTACTTATCGAACTTAACCCCCTTTAGGAATAAATGCAGAAAAGCGGCTTGAAGCATAGGCGGAATTGGAGGAAGTACAAACTTCTCGCTTTGACTAGAAGAAGAGGGAGCTACTGTAGTTAGTAGTCATCACTCGAGAGGATGGAATTTTTTGAATCCTAGCAGTCTGAGCATTGGAACAAGGGGGAGTAATCGATAGTTAGGGCCCACGATGGTCGGGGGAGTCTCTATGGCCCTTACGTGCATCATTAGAGGCATCACTCTCATAATCTCTTCTCTTTTATCTCCCCTCTTACGCTCTCGATCCAAGTGATAAGGCTCATCCTCTTTTCATTTCCTTCTCTCCTCATCTATTTTGTGAGGAGGGTAATAAGCCGAATCAGAAGTTTTACTTTTGTGGGAGCTGGTGTCTTGAAGTAGCTGATGGTATAACCTACGTCCCATGGTACCTGAAATGAAAACAAGAATGAGGTTAGTACTTGAATTTAGGAACTTAATGAGATGCAAAGATGTGTGTTTGTGAACTTAAAGTGAAGTGTGTAGCGCTTGAGGCAATGTCAATTTCCAAGCCAATCTCAGCTATCGTTTCGCTAATGGAGATATCCTTGTGTTTTCTACATAGATGGCGACATATCTCATGAAATTGGATGTAGATGTATCTCCAGTGGGGAACTCGATAGCTTGACCTCCAGTAGATAGTAGGCTCTTGATAACAGGTTGTTCTTGAGGAGGAGAAATAGGGAGTTAGGGATTAATGCCTTGTAACAAGTCTGTAGAAGGAGGCTTAGGAAGACTAGGACTCATTTTCTGATGACTCGTCGAAAGATTCATCTCTCTCTATGGAGATGTGAAAGTCGCTATCATCACCGTCCGAGCCCTTTCCTCTCCTTCCTCAACCATAAGCTACTTCCCATCTCTCCTTTGAAACATTTCATCTTCTTCTTCGGGGTTCAGAGACATCATTTGGGTCTCATTCATGTCCTCTATAATGTCATCTCCAGAAGGTAAGTCTATGTCAGCTCTAGGAGTCTCTTTGGGTTATGCTTCTTCTGACGGACAAACCACGTCTTCTTCAGCTTCCTCGTTAGATCCATGAGCATGGGTTAAAGAACGAGTATGTCTCCTAGGGCCTTTCGAAGTTGGGAGCTCATTATCTACACCAAATCTATCGAGATGAAGCAAGTCGAACTGCCAGGGGTTCTTATTCGTCAAAAGGAACTCTACTCTGCGCTTGGAAGCTCTTATAACCTTAAAAGTTTAAAGCATTGCTTTGAGCTCATTGTTACTTTCCCACCTTAAGATGATTGCAATAGGACATACGATAGGTTATGAAACTAGAAAATTACTTCGAATAGCAAGAGCTAAGGAATAAGGACTTACTCCCAAATAATCAGAAGCGATTGTAGCCCTTTGGACGTCGGACGAAGAACAGCTCGCTCTTGAAGGCTGAACATTTGTTGTCAAGACCCTTTAACAACTTACATCCCCTCCAAGCTTCTATAATTATAAAGGATCGGTAGTACTGTCTCCTCTTGAAGTGTTAGAAGATATACGATTCACTAAGCCTTGGGGGTCGCCTAAGCCTGGTCATGAATAAGATGTACAAGGAACTTAAAAGCGCGTAACCATTAGGATGAATTTGAAATGGTGCTAATCCTAAATCTTAATAAACCATAGAAAAGAATCGATTGCACAATGGCACGACACAGCTTAGGCACATGCATCGATTACAAGCAATAAAGTCTTTTAGAGGATAATGTGCAAACTCGGCTCGAGTGGGCAAATGAACTTTACCCTTGGGTATAACGTGCTACTTATATAATTCCAAGAATTTTAGCTATCAAGATTGAAGGAACTTATAATGGAGGGTCGTTCAAAATTCTGAACTCCGGAGGCAACTCGTCGAATACAAGCCCTACGGGAACTAGTAGACTATAGAAATCAGAAGTCGTAGGTTGGCTTGGCCCTACGGGAATAAATAGAGAGACTAGGCAGTTGTTGACTTATTCTCTGAAGGTATGGATGCTCCATCAACGGACTTGCGGTGTGCCGTCTGGTCATCATTCTAGAAAATAAATGTAGTTGATCACAGTTAGGTGCATTTTATATCTAATAAGAATTCCTGTATGATTAAGCTTGAAATCCAAAGGAATTCGGTGCGTGCTTATCAATTAGATTCCAAGTGTTGGCCACGGTGGGTGAAGTGTGTTATCTATATAGGATGAGTCCAGTGTCCTAGACACCACGAACGTACCATCTTATGTAGATAGCTCGCTTGTATTGAAAAAAATGATGTATATCAACCCTGGAAATTATTCTTCGATACTACCTATTATCAATCGACGATTGTTAATGGACCCGTTGTTCGAAGTGATACCGAAAGTTCTTTCTATTCAAGAATACTGGATACGCAGAAATGTAAAGCAATGGAGCTATCTAATATGTCCAAATCTATAATGAATCATCATATCAGAGTCAATTTGATGATCTAGCTTTAGTTAATCCATGAATAGAGATAGTCGAAATTAGGAAGAATATTCGTCTCTCAGTTCATGCATCTAATGAGGATACAAACCCTAACTACATCACTAACAAATCATGTTTAGGTTCAACTATCTACATCTCAAAATTGCAACAAACTAAAGCGAATCATTATCTCCATCACTACTCAAGCGTGAATCACCATTGCCAACCTTCAAATCTAGGTGAGGAACAAAATTGGCCTAGGGTTTGTATTTAGTCATGTCTGGGTCTTCCAAACGTTGGCTTGAGCGGCAACGGCCTAATCAAATGACGACGAGATGCACACAGTGGCAACGGAGCTCGACGGTGAGGCCGAAGGGTGATGGAGCCAGGGCTTGAATCGGCTGGGGCATAAAGCAAAGTCAAATTGAAGGAAATGAAGTGAGTGAGGAGTTAGGCTAAGTAAAGGAGTACAAAAAAAGAAAATTTTATTCGAAATTTTTTTAAGTCATCAACTCAGGATGAGTTAGGGTCTAACTTGGTACCGAGTTTATAATTCCAATCTAGTCAGCTCCAATTCACCATAATAGACCTATATACCAACTTTAAGCCTTACGTAGATTTCAAAGCGAAGATTACATTGTCGGTACATAGAATTGATATCCAAATCAAAATCCGAACAAATGGCAAATCAGAAGTGAACCAGTAAAAAATAACGTCCTGAAACGGAATCCAACAATCGATTGAAACTCATAAGATCATAGTTCAAGAATTACATTGTTCTGTAGCACACTTTATTTCCAACAAAAGAAACTCTAGGGGGGTAAATGTCAACCGAGTCTTTAACTAAGTGGAAATCATAAAGGATTAGATTTTGAAACAAGAACAGAATGACCTAAAACTTGGCAGAGACACTCAGAAGGATAAGAGGAAAGTCTCAAGAAAGTATAAGCCAAAAGTGAGCTAAGTAGCTAACTTGGCCAAAGTCAACCCACTTTACTGGTGCTAAGTCTAAATGCCAAGTTATAGCATTCTCATATTTTTAGCAAGTGATTCCGCGAGTCTTCCTAAACATGTTCAAGAAGTTTCATAGAGTTCTAGCGAGACAATCGTGAGAAATGAAGACTTGATGGCCCAAACTACTGGATAATTCAAGTCACGAAAGAAGATAATCAAAACTCATTGATAACCTACCAAATTACATGGAGGGCATTTAGACAAAGTAAGGAGATCAAAACAAAAGAATTTAGCTAAGATTTGGCCACAGATTAGACTCGGCCTCGAGTCAAGGGCTTAACTCGGTATCGAGTCTAAACCTTAACTCAGGTCGTCACGATATATCTTATGCTATCTTGGGCCATTTCCTAGAATTATTTGGTAGCAGGCTTTTAATCGAACATGGCTGCTACCTCTATAAATATAAACCATAATGCAACGAAGAAAGTGATCAGGATTATGTGATCACTACATGGGATCTTCATCTCTTCTTCAACTCTTTCGCCTACACCATAGTCACCAAGGCAGCAACTCTAGGTAATTCTAGGACTTAGAATCAGTCTAACCAATGTACTTGTGGCTAATTCTTTCTCAATCACCTTATAATCCCATCCAATCAAGAATAAACTAATAGTTAAAGCTATAAAGTGGACGCAGGCTTAGTTTACAGCTGAACCACCATAAAAGTCTCTGTGTGTCATTTACTTTTCTGTTGTTTTCTATATTTGCTATGTTCTAACAGGCTGGTGCTTTTATATCGTACTCCAGGGTGTTGGTCCATTTGGGTTAACAAACTCCTTTAGGGCGATCCATGTAAGATCCCTCACGAACAATTATTACATGTATTCTTTTGACTCGCATGGCCTGTCAAATCCTTAACCTAGGATATGTTGGGTTTTCTTATAACCCCTTTTAAGATTTTGTAAACCATTATTTGGATGAAATTACTTTTAAATTATATACTTCTCTTAATTACATGACCTTGTAGAAAGAGGTTAACTCGACTTCACTTATTGTCATCTTACTTTGTCCAACAAAGTTCGATCAGTCCTTATCGATACATCTTTATGTATCATAGGGTGGGATGAGTTGAATTTCTATTCATTTTAAGATACAGTGGGAATTCTTTGCAATATACTTACCTAATCAACCAAATCGAATCATTTTATTTTCTTTTGCATGTTATCTTTTTTACTTTTGTATTATATTCTATGAGCCTGCCATAGGTATACTACATATGTATCTAATACAGATGTTCATGTATATGATAGTTCGTTGTTGAATTTAACAAAGTATGAGGAAGCGTTTTGGTAGACTAATGATTGTATACATCAATATGTATCAATTCCAAGAGTTCACCAACTCTTATGTGCTCCCATTTAATGGGTGCTTTTCCATTTTTGTTTAAAATAATTCTCCAATATAATATGATTCATGATCATATGAATTAATAATTATTTCTCAAACACTATGGCCTAGTCCATAATCTAAAATAATTGAATTTTTTTAGAAACTTCTGTATTTTCTAGTGCATCAATTTTGTTATGAAAGAAAACACCACTATTATAGTTTTATTTTATAATGAATACCCAAAGTGTTCATATTAAATTTAAACTATGTCTATTTTTCAATCAACACTGAAAAATGGTTATTATTTCATTAATAATGTTTGGTATATTTTACAAAAATAAATTTCGTAACTTGATGCAACCCGTAAGTGCTATATGTATGCTCCTGCTATTTCCGATACTATAATAGAGAATGAAATATGAAGCTCCATTCAACAATTTAATATAGTATTTTGATTCCATCTACTATAACCAATCTACAGCTTAGAGTTTTCAAATCAAATATTTTAAACTCAAAGAAATAAATCTCATGGAAAATAATTTATTATACGAAATTACATTTTGAAATAGGAATTTTATTACCCATTTCATGTTAAGCATGTATTATTATTCTATAATTCTCGTTTTCAACGCCTCTTCATAAAGCAGAAGTAAATATTCACTCTCTACATCCCAACCGTGCTTTAAGTTACGTCAACTCTCGTACATCCATTTTCTTTTTAAATAGTCGAACCATTCAAAAGAAAACCTTACTATAATATCATAACGAACTCTTTGCAAAATTGCATTTGGTCATTCTTCACATTTAAGGATATCAAATAAGTTTCACTTTGCATAAACTAATTAAACTGAGATTTCAATGATCGAATTTTTAGATCTATCTTGTAGTTCTTGATCTAGTGTTACATTTAACGTAACAATATTTTTATTGTAATTAACCATATTAAATACACGATCTCATACTGTAGCTTACTTTCTTATTTCGAATGAACTAGTTCCATTGAAATTTCATACATTACGAATTATGACCGTTTCATATAACAATTATATTTGATCGTATATAAATTAGATATCCATAATATTGTATTGCTTTTAGAGTTCAAAACTCATAGAAGACAATACATGGTCTTGGGCAAATTAATACGTAAGTGACCAAGTTACAAACGTATTTAGCAATTGTATAATGAGGTGCTTGCATGAATCTTGAATTGATAATAAGCAAAAACTTATAGGTAAGTATATTTTTTTATTTCTATTCATCAATCTTAATTCTGTTCATTTGAATATTTAAACTAATAGACATTTTATCAATTATATTAATTGCACAAAATTTTCTAAGTAGATTAGTGTAGTTTATACATTATAGACGTTCTTACAATATTAGAAAGGTTAATGTTACCATTTAATTTTTCTAGTAAGGCTCCCTCTAGACATTTTCTTTCTTAAAACCCTAAGACAAAACATAAAAATCTTTCAACTTCTTTAGTGGGTGTTATGACTTGTATGCCTTAGGATTCTAACCCTAAGGAAAGCACAACAAACCATAAGCCTGCATATGACAAATAACTCATTACCCGTTGTACTATATACAACTCCTAACCTTTGTGGCCTTTGTCTTAATCTCATATTTATCATAAGGAAAGCTCAACATGTAAAGAGAAATTATTCATTCGTACTTACCATTTCATGACGTCCTAAATATAATGCACATACCTTGAGGAAAGCTTAACAAATATGCGCATGTATCTTATCTCATCCATTCTATATATTAACTACACTACACATAACATTCCTAGCTTGAGGAAGCTCAAAAACTAAGGAGTATGTAGGTAACTTATTAATATACAAATGGCATATGAAAACAATTGTATTAAAGATTCATAATCTTTAATGAGTCTTTAATTGGGTGATATCAACTAATGGAATAATGCATTTCTTATGTAATACCCCATCATTCAAGTGTCGGATACATCTAAAATCATGGTACACATACTATATGTATGTATTTATTTATTAAATTTATTTTGGGTTTCTTTCCGTTCCACTTTTTATTATATATTCGTATTATATAATTTTGATTCTTGTATAACATTTTATAATTTAATTAACTTATATAACAATCTTGTGTATAGTATTGTATTAATTAAACCTTAGTTAATTAATTAGTAATTTAGTTAATTTTATTTATTCACTTAAACATTTTAAATTGAATATGTATACCATAAAATTTATAGTTACACAAATATATTTTAATATATGTATGTATGCATTGTACTATTTACTAATTAATATTTAATTAATTTTTTTAATTAATTATAATTTATACTGAAATTTATATACATTCATATTACCTTAAACATTTTAAGATGATGCAATAAACACACACATATTTATGTGTGTGTGCGTCGGTGGGTTATTTAGTTTAATTAATTAAATCTTTAATATATTAATCCAATTAATTATAAACCATTTTTGGAAATAATTACTATATTTTCAAAATAATTTTCAAAATAATTTTCTAACATTTACAAAATTATTACTTATTTTAAATTTGACCTTTTAAGTTTAAAATTTTATTTTAACTTCAAAACATATTTTGAAAATTATCCCAAGCCTTAAAGTTAATTTGGGCATTTATACTGGGGATAACTTTGGACTTGCCTCATTCTTCTGGGTCAGGCTAGTAGTCACGTACGACAAAGTACTTGATTACCCAAACCTACCTTAGACACTACTTTCTAGACACCCTTCTAAATGGGTAGGCTTTAATAAGTTAGCCATAATACTGCTAATTTTAATGGCATAAGCTATTGGGGTATAATACCATTGTTGGATATAGTAAACAACGCAACAGCTTAAACGGTGAATTTCAAATTTTTTTACCACTTTGATTCTTATTGGGCTTGTGATGTCTTAATTAATTTAGATCTAATCTAAATAAATTTTAAACAAAAGCATTATTTTATTTAACTGATTAATAATAGGATTTTATTTGATTACATAAATGATATATAATGTTTACATTGTATTAAATATCCATGTACGTGTTTGTGCACCATATAAAGTGTGCATAGTTTAACTTTCTCATATCTAAGTGTTGGGATTTACATTGCAGTGGACACATTAGCCCCTTTATATACATATTTGATGTCAATTGTTAAATAATATTATAAAGTATACTTTTATAAATATATGTACATATAAGTGTAAATAACGATATATACACACATATTCGTATGCAAAACGATTATATATATAATATACAACAATTTAAAATTAAAATTTAAAACTAAAAATTAAAATTTAAAATTAGGATCTACATCTCAATGTAATAGGAATGATCCATATGAAGATCTTATGGATCGGTACTGATCCATCAACATTGCTGACCTAGCCACATTTTCTTGAGGACAATTGTTGTAAAGCAATGGAGACCGTGGAGGAAGACATGGTGGAGCATTTCCCAGTAAGCTACAGCTAAAATATTAGGCAAGGTGCTCATTTTTGAGGATCTTTTAGTTTTCTTGCAATTATTACACACTTCTTTGTAGTCACCCTTGAGGTGGTATCGAACCATAAAACCGTAATTGCAAAACAACAATACGATCAATAGAAATCTCAAGTGGGCGTAGGCAATAGTTTCCCGAACCATTATAAATGTTTGGTGCCTTGTTTTAACTCATTTTCTAGTCACATTTCTTCATTTTTATTCTTTGCTTAATTTCTTGGGTGTTTGTGCCACTTTTTGGTACTAACATTTTGGTATTTTCACCGAGAACATGATTGTCAATCTGCTTGGATCTATCATCTACTATTTGGTTGCCTAAATCCGAGAGATAGATCTAATTTTCATGGATTTTTTTATTCTAAACTACTCATATTTTCCAAAAATTTGCATAAGTTACCTTTAACCATGGCCCTTAGAAGAGATCAATCCACCACTTTAAGAGCCACTAAGGATGTTGAGAACGCTGATTCCCAAATGTTGAGAAGGTTGCACAACCAACCGGTGTAAAGGTTCAAAACCCAATGGATGTGACTATCAGGGACGAGATGGACTAAATGATGAAGCAAATAGAGGATAATCTCCAGGAAAGTCGTGATGAATTGAATCAGCAAATGAAATAGAGCTTGGATTTGTTGAATCAATTGACTAACAATGTAGGGACCGAGGCCTTCTGGTTTAGAATCTGATAGTTTCTCATCACCGAAGCATGGGCAAAGGGGAAGAAAGTAGAAGATTCTTAGAAAAGTGATTGGGAAGTCAAAACAAAGACAGGGCCAAACCGCGGAAAAGTTTATGGATTGGTATAGATCCATCAAATGAGATGGTACCGAACCATCTGACCTCGGTTTGGTTGGTCAACTTCCAGGTGACGGTGCTGGTTTGGCTTCTAGTTTTGCTTTGGATGGCTAAAATGTTAAAGATCAAACAACCGCCGTGGATCCACCACGGAGAGGCTATATACATGGAACTGCTGAATGAATGGTTCTTCCAAAGTCAGAAGAACCTAGATATCATGAAACTAACCGAGAGCGTTTTTTAGGCCAAATATTCAGAGTGGATAACAATTATCGCTAATCAGTAGAACTACCTAAGCTGGATTTTACTGAGATGGTAAGGAGACTTATAAGTGAGAGCCAATATCGGTCTATCAATGGTTGGTGTTCCTCCTTAAGCCAAAATTTGTTCGTAGAAGGGATCCTACACAAGGAATACCCAAAAGATTCATGATGCTGACGACGACGTATAATAGGAAGATGGATTTGAGCAACATCTGATGAAGTACGATTGGCACATGGATTCTACTAGAGCTGCTGATGTTCTACGATGTTGTTATTCCTAGATTTTCCTGGAGGGAGTAGCAATGATGTAGTTCACCTAGCTTCCATCGAGATCCATATTTTCTTTTAAGCAATTGGCGTAAAAGTTCATCTAACAATTCGTGTGCACAATAGCCGTCCAAAGGACGTCATGTCACTATCTAATTCTTCCTAGGAGCAGTAGAGTCATTGAAAGATTTTTTGCAAAGGTTTAATGCTGCAGTAACCGAGATGAGCAATGCTCGAGAGAATATCATGTTAATGGCACTGATCACGGGAATTCATTCCGACTTTGATTTCATGAAGTGGTTGAAGATGAAACCACTACCAAAAATGGATGTATTCTATAGAAAGGCGACTTGGTTCTTGCGCTTAGAAGAGTAAGCACTATTGCCAGAAAAACCAATGCTAGGCAGTCAGCAGAGGTGATACAATGTAATGCTATAAAATAGTCCGGAGGGAATTTTGGTCATGTCAATGTTAATATGGAAAATAGAACTGGTAGATAGAGAAAAAGCAAAAATGGTGCCAAAGAGAAGAAATTGGATCAAGGAGGCATCCAAGAATCCTAAAGTATGATAACTATACCCCATTGAACGACTCAATTGCAAACGTATACTTAGCTACTTAATGCTAAGAACAGTATAGGAAGTCGACTTTGAGGGAGTCAACCGAGAAGGAGGAGAAGTCTGGCAAGTTTTTCAAATTTCAGGAGACGCACAGTCACAACACAAATGAATGTCGACATTTGCATGACATGACCGAAGATTTGATTTGTAAGAAGAAATCACAACAGTTTGTTCAAACCCCATAGGATGGCAGGTAAGGAACTTCAAACCTCCATTAGGGGCAAGTTGGACCTTGTATTGACGAGCCCAGGAAGTATGAGAAATGTCTAGTGATTAATACCTTTATCGGCAGACCACATCCAGTTAAGAAGAGTTGGAATGAGATGTAGCGATATATGGGTGTTTTGAATAATGTAGTAAATGAATGTTGTTTTGCTGTCGAAGACGATGTCCTGGCAAAGCAACTTAAAACTATGGAAAATGACATTGTTTTAAAAAATTGAGATGCAGATGGGGTGGAGCCCCGACTATTGATCCGCTAGTGATACTGGCCATAATTGGCCCTACAGTTGTTAAGGAAGGTGCTTGTTGACTGTGGAAGTTCAGTCAACATTTTGTTCAAGAAAGCCTACAACCAAATGCTTCTAGAGGGTAAATGCTTAAAACCATGTAAATATTGAATCCAAGGATTTAACGAGACTGCTACTAAGTCGGTGAGATGAGTGGATCCACGGTGGTGCTTGGAGAGGGCAACCACAAGAGTGTGCACATCGTATCTTTTGTTATGTCGAATGTCTATTCTGCTTATAAAGCCTTTTTGGACTGATCGACCTTGTTGAATTTCAAGCATCCATAGCTTCTTGGTACTTAATAATGAAGTTATCAATAGAGAACTATGTGGGAATAGTGCAAGGGTATTAGGGGCTCGACCGTGAATGTTATGCCATGATTCTTAAGGAGGAGAGGCAAAGAGTGAAAGGAAAGGGTATGGAGAAGACTCTATGCATCAAGGCTTTAGACGTATAGCAACCACAACTTGAGCCCTGTCTTGGGTAGAATAGTTAGTTCCGTAAGGATATATATCCACGAAAAGAGCCAAAGGATGGAAGGGTTGCTCTAGCCGAGTTGACAATCAACATCTCGATTAACCAAGATGATCCTACACAAGTCTTGAAGGTTGGATCGCAGCTTGGCATGAAGATGATGAAAGAATTAGTTAGTTTTCTCCAGGAAAATTTGGATGTGTTCGCCTGGAGTCACTCAGACATGTGTGGAATATCATTGGACGTAGCGAGGAGCACATTGAATGTAAATCCTAAATGTATCCCTATGAAACAGAAATGCCACAGCCTAGATCCTGAGAGATAGGCTGCACTCAAAGAAGAAGCGGAAAAGTTGAAAGACAATGGCTTCATCTGTGATACCATATACCCGAAGTGGATATCCAATCCAGTCTTGGTGAAAAAAAGCTAACGGAAAATAGAGGACATGCATCAACTATTCAGACCTAAATAAGGTGAGCTCGAAGGATAGCTTCCACTACCGAAGATTGATCAGTTGGTAAAATCAACAGCCAGGCATGAATCGCTTTCATTCATGGATGCATACTTTGGATACAATTAGATTTTGATGCACGTCCGGACTAGGAACACAACAACTTTATAACTGACCTGGGATTGTACTGCTATCTCGTCATGTCATATGGGTTGATAAAAGCTGGAGCGACTTACCAGAGGCTTGTGAGCAAAATGTTTAAAGATTAGATCGGGGGCTTGATGGAAGTCTATGTAGACAATATGCTCATAAAGTTATGATGATCGAGGAACCACATTGATGACTTAGTAAAGATGTTTAACGTTCTTTGGAAGTACAGAATGCAGCTTATCCTTTTGAAATGATCATTCAACGTTGCATCAAAAAAATTCTTAGGATTCATCATGAACTCCTATGGATCGAAGCCAAGCTGTAGAAGATATAAGCATTAAGGAACATCAAAGCCTTGGAATGATTAAAGAGGTTCAAAGATTGAATGGAAAGGTCGCCACCCTGAGTCGATTCATCTCCAGTGCTGATGACAAATGCATCCCCTTCTTCAACGTGATCAAGAAGGGGAAGAGGAATATTACTTGGACACATGAGTGTATAGGCGAATTCCAGGCTCTGGTGGATCACTTAGAGAGACCCCCTATTCTGTCGAAGTTGGTGGAGGAGGAGGACTTGTTTATTTATCTAGAAATGTCGGTGCATGCTTTGAGCATCACACTCGTATATGAGGAATTTTGAATCCAGAGGCCGGTATTCTACATCTATAAGCGGCTGAAATGTGTAGAAACAAACTACCTAAAGCTAGAGAAGCATGCATACTTCCTATTAATACTTCAAGGAAGCTCTGACTGTACTTTCAAGCTCATCCGATCAAAATTTTAATGGATAGCTTTTGAGACGGGTCCTACAATGACTTGAGATTCTGAAAAGCTGTTGAAATGGTACTTGAATTGAGCTAGTTTGAAATAACTTATCACCCTCAGAGGGCGATCCAGGGTCAAGCTTTGGCGGATTTTATTGCTGTATACACTGCACAAGATGAAACTTCAGAGAGTAGTGAAATGCGGAATGCTAGATGGAAGATATACATGGATGGTGCATCTAGTGTACGTTGTTCTGGTGCTGGAATTGTGATGGTGATTCTCGACGAATGCTTGATTTGTTACGTTTTGAAACTTGACTTTCCAACAACAAACAATGAAGAAGAGTATAAGGCCTTGAATGTAGGACTCAAGGTCACGAAGAAGCTAGCAGTTAACAATTTGCATGTCTTTTATGATTCCCAACTAGTGGTATGCTAAATATGGAAAAGGTTTTAGGCGAAAGGAATAAGGCTCGATCCTTATCTAAACCAAGCTCTCTAGCTGCTTAGTGATATTGGATATTACACCATAACGAATATTCCCAAAGAGGGTAATGCGAGGGCGTACTCACTAGCTAAGTTACCAAGTTTTATAGATGAGCAGCTCATGGGCCTAGTCCTGATGTAAGTGCTATCAGCTCCAAGCATCGACCAAATGGATGTCAATTGGATCTTAGAGGTTCAATGTTCAACTCCTTTGTAAATCTTCATGGTTCATCATGCAAGAATGAGTACTTTACAGGAAGAGATTCTTAGTTCCTATGCTTCGGTGTGTTGCCAACGATGGAGCCAAACAATTCCTAAGAGAAGTACATGAGGGTGCATGCGTCGACCACACCCAGGGGCAAACCTTAGCAAAGAAGATCCATCATTATGGGTATTTCTGGCCTACTATTAACTGAGACGCGGCTGATTATGCCAGAAAGTGCGACAAGTGCTAGATATTCGCTAAGATTCCAAGAGCTCCACCAACGAAGATTACTAAAATGGCTAGTTCCTTGCTATTTGCATTTTAGGGAACAAATATAATTGGTGTGCTACCGATGATCAAAGGTGATGCAAAGTATGCCATCATCTTTGTTGGTTTCTTCATGAAATCGGCTGAGACAAAGCCATTAGCCATAATCACTAAAAAGAAAGTAATCAACTTCGTGGTCAGAAACATCATCTGTCGTTTTGAGGTTCCAAAAATGATCATTTTCAATAAGGGAACCCAATTTGACAGCTCCGAGTTCGAAGATGTATGTCGCAGGCATCGCATAGTGAAGAGATTCGAAGTGGTCGCACACCGTTGGGAAAATGGACAGGTTAAAGAAACGAACAAGATTATCAAGTCCATTCTTAAGAAGCGATTGGTGAAGGTCAAGGGCAAGTAAGTTGATGAACTTCCTTTGGCTCTATGGGCATATTGGACTACCCATATGTCTGCGATCGACCACTTTCTGTTTGCTCTGGCGTACGGATTAGAGGCTATGATCTTGGTCAAAGTTGAATTACCTTCTAATCGAGTGACTCACTATAACCCATGGACAAATGAGGAACTCCTTCTGGAGTCTCTCGTTGTGATCGATGAGAAGCGTGATGAAGCTGACTTAAGGGCAGCTGCATATTGAAACTTGAGTTACTCGATACCACAACACCAAAGTCAGGGCTCGGACCTTTGAAATTAGTGAACTCATTTTCAAATGAATCTTCTCGGGCCATGGGAACTTGGGCCCAAGTTGGGAAGGTCTGTAACCAATTGAGCAAAAGCTTGGAGATGGCACATTTAAGCTTGCAATGATGGATGGGATCTCGCTCCTACGGGTTGGAATAGTGAACACTTGTGATGCTATTTCAGTTGAATGTAAATTCGTACATATTTTATCGGATGTATGTAACCAAACAAAATCTGTCATTTCTAATATATACAAAATAAATGACATTCAAAACTTATAAACCTGTCCATGCTTAACTCTACACTACGAACAATGTTATATATAAATGAACCCGCATGTGCAAAATGCAGGGGTGCAGGTACCTCGAGCTAGGTTCCAACTAAGCTTCCGCGGTCCATGATCAGACGCGCCAAGCTCAACCATACCTGGTATTTAGAGATAGATACTCACAACTCCTCTAACCCATGACTTGGGGGCAGGAGTATAAACATTCAAAGGCTGAATGATAGTTTCCCGCTACAGCTTATGCCTGAAGTTTGGCAGAGCATCCACACCTTGCCTAGAGTAGGCAAGACGAAAGGCCTACGCACGAATATAGGTGGGATCTTCTACAAATTTTGATCGTTGCCCGAAGTTAGGCATGATTGCAAGTTAAAATCCTAGATAAAGATGTCCAAACCACTATATTAATTAGTTAACTCCAAATGACATACAAAGTTTGGCATGATCAAAGCATGCATCCCAAAAGAGGATGCCCACCATTTATAGATCAATCACTTTGATTGACATGCGAAGTTAGGCATAATCGTACTCAAAACATTCTTGGAATGAATGTTTAAGTTATCTTTCCGAATGATCAAAATTCGACCAAGTTCTAGAATCAAACATGGTCATGTGCAGGCACGTGCAGATAGACATCCTGATGACATCTCTTATTCATCTAAACAATGAAATGGACTAATAACTTAGTCCAACGGTAGCAATGAGAAGTGGATCGCAAACATTTGAATAAAAAGCACGTTTCTCAAATACTTGGACAAATTCACATAAGACTTGAGTAAAACAAAAAGTATTTATTATCCACATTCAAAATAAGACTTGGAAGAAAAGTACATGTGTTATTAATAGCTGAACTGAAAGCTAGCAGGAGACGCACCTACATAAAGTCGGCCTGAAAATAAAAGCAAGACAGGTCCTACAACTATACAACAAAAACCTAAACGAGATTGATGATCACCTTTTGAATTCCTTTTTCTTCTTCTCTTCCATGGAAGATGGTGCACTAGATCCCTCTAGTTCCTTCCTCGATCTTCCTCTACTTCCTTTGCCTTTTGAAGGTGAGCTATTCAATAAAGTAGTAGACATGCTTTGCGTGCTTCCAGTCATTGGCAGCATGACTAGAGAAAAAATGGCCTCGTCGGGAAAAGCTATTGATAGAGGAGGAGGATGAAATAGACTTGCTCTTGCTTGATCACCATTGTGGACTTGAGCAGTTAATCAAGAAGTTTGCTCACCGACCTTGAGCAAGGTTAATCGACCTAGTAATAATCACATCCTCATCCGTAGGAGCTTCGTGGAGGTCACCAGCGATTTCTCATTGCAATGCATCAATTATTTGTAAGCTCAAACCTAGAGTATCAGTGATTGGGATGCTTGGGATCGTCCCAGGTACAGTCATGACTGTTGACTCATTCATCGTTGCATATTGATCAGGATGGGAGTTTTCCGTTGGGAGACTTGAAATCGTGGACTGACCTAAAATTTGAGAAAGATGAAAGAAGGGATTAGAGACATCGACCAGTGTCATCTGAGCTCTCTCAAATATGGGTGATGTCAATGATATACCTCCTATAGATAGAGGCTTTATGTAGGTAGGCATCCTATCTGAGTTCCCCTCCTAGATCGAAGATAACATGCTTATCTTCTGTATCTACGGAGCATCCAGATTGCACGGAGGGATAGATAGAGCGATGGATGTAGCTGAACGCCCAGAAGTAGGGCTTGTAGCAAGCTCCTAAGAAGTAGTATTAGAGCCTTCTGCTTGATCTTTATGAACCATAGTAGCCAACTCCAGGTGTAAGATAAGCTCATCTTCCCTGAGCACCTCAATTTCTACTGAGAATCTCGTTCTCCAGCTTTTCCAAATTCACTTCACCACCTTATGAATGTGGTTGCTCTTCTCGCACAATCTGCTTCCATGTTGGTACTAGAGCTCGGCGATTGCCTTTTCCAAGCCACACCAAATCTTTGAACTTGAGTGCGTTGATGTTGTAACTAATTAGTGATGAGTTGCATGAACCTGTATTTGACTGGCCTCTCTGCGGCTACCATCAAATCATCCACCTTTTTTTCCTTGTCCAGCGCTTCATCTCTATGTTGGCGAGCGTTAAGTGACTCCTCACAGTAGCCTTGAGCTTTTTGAAGGGCCTTATCCTTCTCTTTCTTCTCTTTTTTAAGCTATGTCTTAAATCCCTTCACCTCTTCAACCATCTCAAAATTATTGTGATAAATAGATTTAACTTGGCTTAAATGATCTTTGCTTTCTTGCTCGATTGCAACATTTAAGTCCTTGGCCTTTTAATTAGCATTCTCATTTGTCTTCTTCATCTTGGAAACCTCTTCCTCAGGATGAGTGATAGTCTCATCATTCTGGCTTGTTGTTAGTCGCAATCCCACAGGCTCAGTCTCCACAGTCTCGGCGTATTCAAAGATCTGCTCAGCCAACCTCCTCCAAATGTAATATTGATCATACAAGTCCCCAATATATGCCACCATGTGGATTTTTAACCCCTAGGGGAATTCCCTTTAAAAAGGGAGAAAATTTACAGCTTTAAAGTTGACTTTTGGGAATCACTGTTGAAATTCATCTATCTGAGCGCCAGAACTGACCGACTTCTGTGCTTCAACAATAGGCTTTTTAGTAAACTACTCAATATGCATTTTTCTAGCTCTATGACGAGAGGAATTAGAAGGAGCGGGATTTGATGGTTGATTAAAATATCGGGAAGTATGAGACGATGTTGTTTACTTGGCAGAGAGGGAAGCATGAGAGGGGTCATTATAAAAAATGTTGTCAAGATGGCTAGGTGCCTCTATGAACCCTTGGATGAGGGTGACCTGGATCTAGATCGACGCCTTGATAATGAATCATGTGACCTATAGTCCTCTCTACCTCCTAGTTCATGGCTTAAATGCCAATTAGAGCTTGAGTCATGGTTGGATTTTTGGGGGCACACGCTCAGCTTGCATCTCGGCTAATAAGTTGTCTGATCCTCGAGATCCTCGTAAGACTGCATCGTTCCATCGAACCTGCAAATCAAACGAAAATAATCAGTCTTAACAAGACAAGAACACAACGTAAGCTTAATAAAGTGTGGTGCTTGTGTGTGTGGGCAAGTGTCCTAGTGCCCCTCCAACAAACCATGCTTAGAATTTTATTCCTAGGGGTAATCTCTCCTGCTTTAGTTGAAGGCACTTCATCCTAGAAATGAATAGGAGATCCAACATTCCTAATGCTCATATTGGCAAGGCTATAAGAAGGAATATCATCCGGAATTTGCCTCAAATCATCGTATATATCCTTGTAGATCTGTTTGGGAGTTTCTAATGATACTATAGCTGGCGAAGGAGGGATATAAGTCTGCCATTTTGTAAGTTTAATCTTGAGACTTCTTCTTTGAAGAGGTTGTTGGTCATCATCGCCCTCATCAATAGATGCATCATGGTCAACATCATCGTCATTATGACCAACTCTGTTGCCTTCACCTACTTTAAAGTGTTCTACTACTCCAACCTATATAACTGGACTTTGAACTGGAGCACTGGTGATTGATCCCCATTATCTACAAATGAAGAATCGTCCTCATCACTACTAGTGGCTTCAGGAGCAAGATCAATACTACGGTTTGGGTCCAACAAGCTATAATCTTGTAAATTCTTGTCACCAAGCAGCGTCTTAGCAACTCTATGCCTCTAGAATTTCTTGAAGTTTTCGAAGAGTCTTTTGCCAAAGCTACATTGCTAGGCCTACGGGGTACATCTACGAAGAACAAAAAAGACGTTCAGGGATGCCAAAACTATGAATTTGGACTTGTATGAAAAGGAAAACAATGGATCTTACATGCAAACAATCATCGCTATGCAAATCCAGGAGGACGGTAAAAAAAGAAGATTACGACCTTGAAATAGCTCGGTTTATTCCAGGTGCCACAATTAGGCGACCCCTGGATTTTTCTAAGAAAATGAGCGAAAGATTTCCTTTACGGTGCTTAGAGCTGATTAGATATCGAATCTCTTGACTACTAGAAACTCGATTGAAATGGCGAGCGAAGATGATAAACAAGCTATGAAGGAATGTGTAGCTATTCAGATGGAGCTGGGTGGAAGCCAACCTCATAAAGTGCAAAACTCGTCGAATAAACTGGTTGAACGGTGGAACACATCCTGACAAGCACATATATCTTTTGTGGTGCATAAGAACTATCATGTCCAGATGGGATACCATGTTTCATGTCAATCCTCTTGAGTGATCCCTCCTTAATTTTAGAGGATAGAGAATTCACTAGGACTTCTAATATAACAAAATTATCAAGTGTGTCGGGAGCCTCTTCAACTGCTAGGTCATCCGCAGGCTCTATTGGAAATTCATGAGTGGGTTGACCTACCTGTGGATTCTTGGGCTAGTGGAGTATAGGCTGTGCTAGAGTTTTCCGTGTAGACAGAACCATAGTCGAGCTTAACTCGGTATCTGATTTGGCATATCTAAGAACTCATGGACCTACAGTTTGGGAGAAGAGATGCTCGAAACGTCTATGGCCTATAACTATCAATGCTCAACATGCAAATTATATCATATAGATTAAAAGGACCTCCCCATGCTAAAGTGAGAACACAGTGCGGTGCAAACTACACTATTATGTAGTGCTGTGCTGTGTCAGTTTTCGATATTGTGTAAAAGTTCATTTAAAAGTCTGAAGGCTATCCGAATTGACTTTCATTACTTACCATCCCAATAAGCTTCACATTATTTGCCATGCACTGGATGTAAGGGACAACAGATTAAGGATCTTAAGGCTAATTTAACACTAGAGGGGGGGTGAAATTTAATGGATTCTAAGACTTATATGATTAAAAATTATGACACAAACAATACAAAACTTAATCACATAACAATTACAGAATCAAACGCAGATTTAGAAAGTAAATAAAAAGAATTAAAGGGAAAGAACACACTAGATTTTACACTGGTTCGGAGTTACCCTACATCCAGTCCTGTACCAAGGCAAACCACCTCATACAGATTTTTATTATACCAATGTCGAGATTACATTCCTCTTTCTAAGGCCTTGAGATACCCTCCTATCTCACGAGGCCGGGGCAAACACTCTTAATTTATGGGCCACAACATTACCCAATTAATTTCCAGGCACAACCACACCTTATAGAGAGACTCGATAAACTTTTGATTACAAATTGATCCTATAACTTTGAATAACACTTTGATCTTCGAAAGAGGGCAGAGAATCAAAGAAGAATGAGATTTTAATTTGGTTCACTCGAGAATTTAGCAGAATTTCGTCACGGTCTTAAAAATATGAAAATTATAGAATATGGATTTGTGGAGAAGAAGAAGTGAAGAAAAATAAGAAATTAGTTTTTTTTAAAAATTCATTTGTGAGGGCTATTTATAAAGCACCAGCGGTCATAACCATTCATGAAGAGATTTAAACGAATAGACACTTCTTTTGAAAATTGAAACTTTTGAATTGAATGGCCACCATGTCAACATGGGGTATTCCATGATGTCGACATCCCTATGTAAAAAACTATGTAAAATTTGTTTTTGAAATGGAGTTTAAAACAAGAGTTTATTTTTGAAGCAAAAGCAAAGAATATTTTAAGGCTAAAGTATCCTTTTGAAAATCATTTGAAAGATAATTTTTAAGGCTAAAACATTTTGAAAAGTAGATTTGAAAATTATTTTGAAAAACCATTTTGAAGTAGTTTTGCAAGCTTCTTCCTACAGAATATCTCATCACATCAGGACTCGAGAACTTGTACAAAACGAGGATGTTTGTGGGTTTGTAAACCACTTATCATAGGTTCGTAAGCTACTTGTCGTGGGTTTGTAAGCCACTTAGAAGGTAGAAATGGGTTCCATCCCAAATGAAATTTGGAATGAAGATTTCCATATATTCTAGAGTCTTCAATCTTGAGTCTTGAGTCTTTAGACTGATCAGTCTTCAATAATCAATACTGCATATATATATATATATATATCCTGCATATACATATCTATCTAAAAAACAGTGTTAGTATATATTTTATAATAAGATAAAATGGTTGTTGTCATTAAAACCAACATCTTAGTTCCTAACAATATCCCCCTTTTTGATGATGGCAACCTGTATTTATAAAATATACTTATCATACCATAACTCCTATTATAACTCCCTTTTACTCCATAACTCCCCCTTACTCCAAGCCAACTATTATTTTATAACTTCTCCACCTTTGTCATCAACAAAAACTTCTTAAAAATTCCTGAACTTGTTATAAGATAATCAACCATAATAAAATAGGGTAAATCATATATAAGTGTAATAAGTGCCAAGTGTGATCATAAGTGTAATCCAAAAAGTAAATCAATCATCAATTAAATCAAAAAAATAACATATAGAATGACTAGACATTCCTTGGTACTTCCACCCATCCATCTTCTCCAAAGATAGGGTCTGCTTTGATGGCATCCCATTGTTTTTTATCTTTGTCGAGAGTGACTGGTGGATTTCCTTCGAGATCGTCCTTGTTAAGGGCTAAGATCATCCAACGAAGGGCGTCGAATGTCTCTTGTGACGACCCGCCTTTCATTCCACAGACAGACGCATCATCAATAAGAAAGAAAGGGATAGAAAAGAGAAAAGATAGGAAAGAAAGAACTAAATAATAACAGAATCTCACAGTGGAATGAATAAATTATATTACATCACATAGTTATAATAGTCATATACATCAGAGTTACATAGCATATACATAACATATTAGACAGTCGCGAAGACTTGTCAATCATTACAAGCCAAAATACTACACAAAGCTACTAACACCGCGGAACCACATTATTTATATACGCTGAAGCCTCGTGCTCCAAGTCTTCTCCAAATTCGTCAAAGCTATCCTGAATCCCTTGGCTACTCGTAAAAATTTGAGTACCGAAGAGTTTAAGAAAAACAAGAAATAAACTCTAGGTTAGACATGGGTAGGGTGTGAGTAAACGGGTTAAAGTTGTTTACTTTAAAAACCATTTGAAATCAAAGGTATATCGTAAGACCACGCCACAAATAAACATGTTGGGTTTTTACCTTAATGGTAACCAAAACATTTGATAGGAAATCCAGTGATATTATAATAGTGTCTAGGGCTTTCATGTAAAATAGAAAATAGCTGGAATGCTTACATCTCACGTTCCAACATAGTTGAACACAATCAAAACGTACAACACTTGTTGGAGATTGGATTCCATACAATGGCAACGCTACTGGGGTACCTCCCGTCACAGTACCTAGTCTAGATTAGAGTACCGAGGATCTACCCTGATCCCCTGCAACACAAGACCGGAAATACCCCTTACTGGATAATCCCGAATAAGACAACCTCGCAGTTGGCGCGACCAACCGCCCACACAGCCAAATAAAAAGGGAACTCTAGACAGGGGAAATCTTATCCTACATGGGTGCTACCCACTTAGCCTTGCTACACCTCCCCTATTATAGCCATTCCCAGTTGATGAGGCTTGAGGCTATGATTACCTTTTAAGAACACATATTTGGAATGCTCATTGTCCTCCAATGTCGATGGTCTGATAGAATTCAATCCATACAAGTCCATTCCGGGTTCGAACGAAACCGAAGGCACTATCTTGCTACACTCATTTTGGAATCACCTCAGAGTTAACGACAATAGCCCTTGCACTTTGAATCTTCATCTTGATCGTAGGAACTATCACCGTAAACTCGTTTTGGAATCACCCTCAGAATTAACGAAAATAGACCTTCCTCTTTGAATCTTCATCTTGATCTTCACTTGAGATTTCACGGCCTATCGTTTAATTTTGATCGATGTGGTTTTTGGATATCCAAATTGGAAATTCGATCCGGTCTCATTGAAATCCAAAACGCCATTTTAAAGTCCAAGTTGTTTAAGTTAAAACAATTTAATTTATATTTAAAGTAACATATGCACATAGATAGAAAATCCATTTTATCACAATTCAACCAAAGTATCTCATATCACAGAGCAACACATATCACATATCAAAGATATCAAATAATCCAAGGCATTCAATATTATTCAATCATCCATAAGCAAGATTAATTAGTCACACCATTTCTAATTAATTTAAATAAATTAAATTAATTACTTCAATCACTTTTAAATCCTGCTTACTTAACATTAATTAATTACAAACTAATTAATTAATCATCCTTTGATTAACATCTTAATTAATCATCCTTAATTAATTATTCTTTAATTACATTAAGTAATTAGCCTTTAATTAATTACACAAATTGTTTATCCTTTAACCATTCCATTAATTAACATTTAATTACTCTCATTAATTAATTAACTATGGTTAATCACATTGATCCTTAATTAATTATTCTATAATCATTTACATTGATTAATTATCTTTTAACTAATCGCATTCATTAATTAACTAACCCTTTAATTAATTACCTTAATTAGTCAATCCTTTAATTAATAACACTAAGTAATTAATCCTTAATTACTTCCATTAAGCAATTTTCCTTTAATTACTTTCATTAAATAATTTCCCTTTAATTAATTACATTCGATAATTATCCATTAATTACTTACACTAAGTAATTACACTTTATTAATTACATCAAGTAATTATACTTAATCAACTTCATTAAGTGATTATCCTTAATTAATTAAATTAATTAATTATCTTAAATTAATTACATTAATTAATTATCTCTTAATCACTAGTTAATGATCCTTAAATTAATTTCATTCATTAACTATCCATTAATTACCTTCGTTAAGTAGTTAATTCTTTGAATATTAACATAAATTAATTAACCCTTATTAATTCATTAAATGATTAACCTTTAATTAATTTGACTAATTAATGATTCCTAATTAATCATAACCTTGATTAACTAAAGATAAATTCTTTATCTTAATTAATTACTCATTTAAATCTTATTTAACTTAAATGCTTGTAATTAATTTATACAAAAATCATTTGAAACTGTTGATTAATTAAAATTGATACACTTTATCTTAACCACTTCTTAATTACATCATTAAACTTCATTTGAAAAACATTTACGAATTAGTTACATAATTAACCTAATATAATTACCTTTAAACAAACAAATTTTAAACATTAACTTTAACATTTTAAATTTTTGAAAACTTGTTTTAAATAAATTTACTTTGGAAACTAAATTCACATTTACTACTTTAAAAACCTAGTTAATTTATATTTGAAAACTTACTTTTGAAAACTTCCATTTTCATTGCTTTTGAAAACTGGTTAATATATTTTTGAAACTCGATTAACTAGATTTACCTTTGCTTTAAAACATGTTATCAATTTGTTGTAAACTTGCATCATCTTATATATATGTATATATTTATAACTTAACAACTTAATCATGTTTTAATCCAAAAACTTGATTACAAAATTTACTTTTACATTTTAAAACCTGGCCATGATTTTCTATTTTAAAAATTTAGAACCTAGTAACTAAAACAAGAACAACCCGAGCCCAAGCTATCGAACCTGAGCCAAACACAAGAATACCCGAGAGAAAACCCGGTCTACACTTGAACTCACTCTGCTTCGAGACTAATTCACAAACGTCTCAAGATCGACCTAAGCTACCACCATCTTCCCTGATCTCAAATGCCAACAGAGAAAAATGTGCTCGCGTGCATATGCACGATCGAACGACGCTCCTCCATCCAACTCTCCAGTCCTTGATAAGTCGTCGACAAACCTGCCGTCCTCCTCGACCTCCCAGATCAACGAATTCAACAACAAATCAAAATCGAGCCCATCGATCAAAATCTGAAACCCAGCCAGATTGGAAAAACCACCATTCACCGACGACCCTGACCCCAAGAATCCACGCC
The DNA here is from genome assembly GCA_030765085.1 of Allium cepa. NCBI lineage: Eukaryota > Viridiplantae > Streptophyta > Magnoliopsida > Asparagales > Amaryllidaceae > Allium > Allium cepa. The sequence goes on along the minus strand of CM060943.1, from coordinate 403,116,091 downwards.
GACCACACTAGAGCTTCATCTCTAACCCAAGCGTCGATTCCACCCCTCACGATCGAGTCCGATTCAACCTCGACGCCACAGGAACCTTGATAACGTATTTGTCCCAAACAAGTTTTTGAACCCTAGTTTGACGTCGCCGAGCTACTCCGATCATCCGAAAAATTCCTTACTATTTTTCCTATGATCGTCATCCTTCCCTCTACCTCCAGTATCAAACACGACCCTATGTCGCCGTTCGTCGAAAATTGATGAATAAGCAGAATCCGATCATCTTACGAATACTCAACAATTACAGGTTTACAAATCATAATTTTTATATTAAAATTCATGATTTTCCAAAACGAATCAAATTGTAACACCAACACATGACTTCCTGACTTTTGATTTGCGACCCAAAATTGATTTTCACTGTAAATTATTATTTTAGAAATAATTACTGTATTTTTTCATCTAAAACTATTTTTAGAAATGAAATTACATTGTTTCAAGCATTTTCTTTTTAATGATCATTGACTAACATTGATTCTTTGGTAAGATATGAATTTTTAAAGGGTGTTCTTGAACTTGTGGAAACAACAAAGACCAATATATATATATATATATATATATATATATATATATATATATGTATGTATGTATATAGACACACACATACAATACGCAGACATATCATACATGTACTCATGCAAACCACATTATTCGAAAATTCATCACATGCATTCAAATTATACAGCCCTATTCAAATTTTTAATAAAAAATTCTTACGCACCAGGAAATTTGAAAACAAAGGAACAGTTTTAAATCTTTCGATCTGGAGTTGATCTTAACCTAGATTTTGATTGAATTTGAGTCTGAATTTGTGTTGAGTTGATCCTCACTGTTTGTTATCTTTGCTCAGGTTGAATCAGGTTGAAAACTGATGTTGCTCGTTTTTTATTTTTCTTTTGATTTTTGGTTTTGGTTTTTTTAGTTTCTTTTAAATTTTGAAAAGACAAAGATAAAATATTGAGGAAGAAAAAGAATTGAAATGAAAATGAAATAGCCTGGTTCTCTCAAAACACTTATTATTTATAATTTAATTAATAAAGAAAATTGTATTGCCACTTGTTATTTCAAGTTATCCTTAGCTTACAAATGTATAAAACTTCTTATTATTATTACAAATGTCAAAGACAAGTGTTCTATGAATTAAAAATGTTTAAATACATTTATTATTATGTTTAAATCCTTATTTCACTAAGTACTTATGTTTTTATATTTATGCCATATGAATTTATGTTTATATTTATTAATATATTACTTGTGTTGTTATATTTACTAATGTATTATACGTTTTATATGTTTTTATATGTTTGTGGATTATGTTTTAAATTTTTATATACATTTACAAATCATATTTAGATCAAGAAAATTTAAAAAGATAGTAAAACAAACCTTTTATTGATCTTATTTAAATTTTAAACTTAAGCTAAAATATTTTTAAATAAATAAATATTTATAGATATTATCTTTGTTGTTAAGAAATATAAAGTTTAACTTTAAATAGCCTTTGAAAAGTATTATATTGAATTTAAAACATAACTTCCAAATCACAATACATATACATATATATTATAATTTGAAAACGTATCCTTTTATTAAATTCAAACCAAAGCTTCCTATCCACAATGTATATACATATATACATTATAATTAGGAAACATTTTTATAAGCTTTGAAAATGATAAATATTTCCAAATTTAAATAATTATTAAAAGATATTATTAAACCAATATTTCACATTTAAATAATTATAAATCAAAATTATCAAATTGCTATTGCCGAAATTCCGGGTCATCACATTCCTCCCCCCTTAAAAGAATTTCATCCTCGAAATTTAAAAGCAAAGATAATTTAATAATCCAGCAAAAATTTTATTCAAACAACAAAGCATACATCAACCATACACTAACAAACATAGCAACCAATTTATTCAAACAAACAAATCTAACTATCCTGACACAATTCAAGATAGGCCTTCCTAATACTATCTAGAGTTTCCCAGGTACAATCACTAGGATCCTCGCTCTACTCAATCTAAAATGGCTACACCACTAAGCTCCTGAGCTCCCTCTCATCTTGATCTACAATCTGAACAGGATGTCTGACCACAGTTAAGTCCTGCTCAATTTTCCAAATCCTTCTGATCTGCTGGTTCTATAACCAGTGATGGGTTATTCATGATCTTCCTCAATTAAACACATGAAATATACTATGAATCCCAGCCATCCGAACTGGCAATTCAATCCTGTAGGCCAAAGAACTTATCCTTTCGAGAACACAGAAAGAAATCCAATATACCTCGGAGCTAGCCTTCTAGTCTTACCAAATCTGATTGCTCCTTTGATCGAAGAAAACCTTATCCAAAATCCAAATCTCCAACTTTGAATTCCAAATTCCTACGTCTCTCATCCACATAATGCTTCTGACGATCCTGGGCTGCCTTTATCCTTTCTTAAACAGGTCAACCTTCGCAGATGCCTCTCGAAACAAATCTGGACCAAGAATAAGGTGATCTCCGGATTCTACTCAACAAGATGGTCCTCTCAAGATGTACCAAAAATCCAGAACACAAACTCTACTTCACAAGCATCTATAGATTTCAGATTTACTTCTCTTATCCGAAATAGCCAGAACAGGTGCACTAGACAAACTAGCCTTCAGATCCCGAATGAACTTCCTGTAGAAACCCTCTAATCCAAGAAACTGCGAACTTTTGTGGAGTTTGAGATTGCTTCCACTCTAGAACAGCTGCTATCTTGCTTCCGCTGCGCAACTTTGATTTGGAGTAGATGAGAATGTCATCGATGAACACGAGCAAAAACTTGCTCGACTCGTCTCAGAAGACAAGGTTCATCAGATCCATAAAAGAGAAAACATAGAAGTTCCATGAAATCCCGAGTTGCTTCACCAAGTCCTCTCTTTAGGAGCCATCCTTCTACTCAGCTGAACTACCGGTATTGCTCCAGGAATCAAGTCTATATGGAACTCATCTTCCAATGCGGGGGAAAACCTTTGACTTCTTCGAAGACATCATGAAAATCTCTGGCAACTTTGATAACTCTTCCTCTTGAGATTCCTCGGCCGCTGACAATTGAAACACAAATGCTTTTGAACCATCTAAGAAATGAATCCAATCGGCTGCTTCTAAACTCCACCTCTAGGACACTGCTTAGCCAGGATACCTTCTTGCTGGCACAAAAAATACTTTCGAGGTGCGATGTTGCCTCTCGGGTTTCCTCTTACCCTGCTTCTTCCAATTCAAATTGAAATTCCTTTCGTTCTGGTTGAAAGAACTCCCACTTGGTGCTGACACTGACGCCATGGGACTTCTAATCCATAAGCTCTTCGACCCTTAAAACCATATCAACCAATCCCACAAATGAACCTTAAGATGGGCAGTCATTTTCTCAAGAAACTTGAGCCTCAAACCAAGCACAAACAGCTCGCTCTTCTTCAGGGGGGGTGTCAATAAGACCAGGTCCGTAGCGAGACAACCCATTGAACTTAGCCTCATATCCTGATACCGACCAACTCCCTTGCTAGAGATCCAGAAAATTCCTATATAGCCAAGTCTTCCCTGTGGTGGGTATGAACTGTTCCTCAAATACTTCCTTAAACTGGCTCCAAGAGAAAACATCTTGTCCCACCACGCAGCTGCTCCTTCCCGAAGTTGCCAAGATGCTATCACTCACTTCTTCTCATCTGACAGATTCAAACTCTTAAAAATCCGCTCACACGAGCGCAACCAAACTTGCACTTCAATGGTGTACTCTGAACCTTAAAAAAGGTTTTCCTTCAAGATTGATGAAATCCTTACTCAATGTTGCAAAGCTTACTCGAGGCAGTATTGGGTCTACAACCTCGGTAGATACTCTTCCAACCTCAACATTCGGGCCTCTTCCATTTATGGTAGCCGTGTTACACACACCACTACCCCTCCTACCTCTAGAACTCAAGCTGCCAGTCTATCTCATGTGGGTAACCCAGACAGGTAACCCAACAAAACAGGTAGATATATAGATATATATATATACACACACATAAAAATACAAGTATGCTCTCTCAAGATAGATATCACTCCAAAGCATAGGTATTATCTCAACCTAGAGCTCTGATACCCTCCTTTCATTCCATAGAAAGAAGCATCATCAATAAGAAAGAAAGGGATAGAAAAGAGAAAAGATAGGAAAGAAAGAACTAAACAATAACAGAATCTCACAGCGGAAAGAATAAATTATATTACATCACATATTTATAATAGTCATATACATCAGAGTTACACAGCACATACATAACATATTAGACAGTCGCGAAGACTTGTCAATCGTTACAAGCCAAAATACAACAAAGAGCTACTAACACCGCGGAACTACAATATCTACATACGCTAAAGCCTCCTGCTCCAAGTCTTCTCCAAATTCGTCAAAGCTATTCTGAATCCCTTGGTTACTCGTGAATTTAAGAAAAGCAGGAAATAAACTCTAGTTCAGACATGGGTCTGGTGTGAGTAAACAGGTTAAAGTTGTTTAACTTTAAAAATCATTTGAAATCAAAGGTATCTCGTAAGACCATGCCACTAATAATCATGTCGGGTTTTTACCTTACAATAATCAAAACATTTGATAGGAAATTCAGTGATATTATAGTAGTGTCTAGGGTTTTCAAGTAAAATAGAAAATAGCTGGAGTGCTTACTTCTCACGTTCCAACATAGTTGGGCACAATCAAAACGTATGACAGTTATTGGAGATTGGATTCCATACAATGACAAGGCTACTAGGATACCTCCCGTCACAGTACCTAGTCTAGATTAGAGTACCGAGGATCCACCCTGATCCCCTGCAACACAAGACCGAAAATACCCCTTACTGGATAATCCCGAATAAGACAACCTCGCAGTTGGCGCGACCAACCGTCCACACAGCCGAATAAAAAGGGACCTCTAGACAGGGGAAATCTTATCCTACTTGGGTGCTACCCACTTAGCCTTGCTGCACCTCCCCTGTTATAGCCATTCCCGGTTGATGAGGCTTGAGGAAACGATTACCTTTTAATCATCGTCCTCCATTGACGATGGTCTGATAGCATTCAATCCATACAAGCCCGTTCCGGGTTCGAACGAAACCGAAGGCACTATCTTGCTATGCTCATTTTGGAATCACCCTCAGAGTTAACGACAATAGCCCTTGCACTTTGAATCTTCATCTTGATCGAAGGAACTATCACCGTTAAACTCGTTTTGGAATCACCCTCAGAGTTAACGAAAATAGACCTTCCTCTTTGAATCTTCATCTTGGTCTTCACTTGAGATTTCATGACCTATCGTTTAGTTTGGATCGATGTGATTTTCGGATATCCAATTCGGAAATCCTATCCCGGTCTCATCAAAATCCAAACACCGTCTTAAAGTCCAAGTTGTTTAAGTTAAAAACAATTTAATTTATATTTAGAGTAACATATGCACATAGATAGAAAATCCATGTTATCACAATTCAACCGAAGTATCTCATATCACAGAGCAGCACATATCACATATCAAAGATATCAAACAATCCAAGGCATTCAATATCATTCAATCATCCATAAGCAAGATTAATTAGTCACACCATTTCTAATTAATTTAAATAAATTAAATCAATTACTTCAATCACTTTTAAATCCAACTTACTTAACATTAATTAATTACAAACCAATTAATTAATCACCCTTTAATTATCATCTTAATAATCATCCTTAATTAATTATTCTTTAATTACATTAAGTAATTAGCCTTTAATTAATTACACAAATTAATTATCCTTTAACCATTCACACTAATTAACCTTTAATTATTCTTATTAATTAATTAACTATAATTAATTACATTGATCCTTAATTAATTACTCTAATTAATTATTCTATAATCACTTACATTGATTAATTATCTTTTAATTAATCACGTTCATTAATTAACTAACCCTTTAATTAATTACATTAATTAATCAATCCTTTAATTAATTACACTAAGTAATTAATCCTTAATTACTTCCATTAAGTAATTTCCCTTTAATTACTTTCATTAAATAATTTCCTTTAATTAATTACATTCAGTAATTATCCATTAATTACTTACACTAAGTAATTACACTTTATTAATTACATTAACTAATTATACTTAATCAATTTCATTAAGTGATTATCCTTAATTATCTTAAATTAATTATATTAATTAATTAGATTAGTTAATTATCGCTTAATCACTATTTAATGATCCTTAAATTAATTACATTCATTAACTATCCATTAATTACCTTCATTAAGTAGTTAATCCTTTGACTATTAACATAAATTAATTAACCCTTGTTAATTCATTAAATGATTAACCTTTAATTAATTTCACTAATTAATTATTCCTAATTAATCACAACCTTGATTAATTAAAGATAAATTCTTTTTCGTAATTAATTACTCATTTAAATCTTATTTAGCTTAAATGCTTAAAATTGATTTATACAAAAATCACTTGAAACTCATGATTAATTACAATTGGTACACTTTATCTTAACCACTTCATAATTACATCATTAAACTTCATTTGAAAAACATTTAGGAATTAATTACATAATTAACCTAATATAAATACCTTTAAACAAACAAAATTTAAACATTTACTTTAACATTTTAAATTTTTGAAAACTTTTTTAAAACTTGTTTTAAATAAATTTACTTTGGAAACTAAATTCACGTTTACTACTTTAAAAACCTGGTTAATTTATATTTGAAAACTTACTTTTGAAAACTTCCATTGCATTTGAAAACTAGTTAATATATTTTTGAAACTCGATTAGCTAGATTTACCTTTGCTTTAAAACATGTTACCAATTTGTTATAAACTTGCATCATCTTATATATATTTATAACTTAACAACTTGATCATGCTTTAATTTAAAAACTTGATTACAAAATTTACTTTTACATTTTAAAACCTGGTCATGATTTTCTCTTTTAAAAATTTAAAACCTAGTTACTAAATCAAGAACAACCCGAGCCCAAACTATCAAACCCAAGTCAAACACAAGAATACCCGAGCGAAAACCCAGGCTACACTTGAACTCACTCTGCTTCGAGACTAACTCGCAATCATCTTGAGATCGACCCGAGCTACCACATCTTCCCGGATCTCAAACATCACCAGACAGAAACGTGCTCGGGTCCACGTGCACGATCGAATGACGCTCCTCCGTCCAACTTCCCAGTCTTCGACAAGTCGTCAACAAACCCATCGTCCTCCTCGACCTCCTAGATCAACAAATTCAATAGCAAATCAAAATTGAGCCCATCGATCAAAATCTGGAACCCAACCTAATCGAAAAAACCACCATTCACTAACGATCCCGACCTTGAGAATCCACGCGGACCACACTAGAGCTTTGTCTCGAACCCAAGCATCGATTCCACCCCTCGCGATCGAACCCGATTCAACCTCGACGCCATAGGAACCTCGACAACCTCATCGTCCCAATCAAGTCATCGAACCCTAGTTTGACTTCGCCGAGCTACTCTGGTCATTAGAAAAATTCCTTACTATTTTTCCTGTGATCATCATCCTTCCCTCTACCTCCAGTATCAAACACGACCCTCAACATGTCGCCGTTCGTCGGAAATTGACGAATAAGCAAAATCCAATCATCTTACGAATACTCAACAATTACAGGTTTAAAAATCATGATTTCTATATTAAAATTCATGATTTTCTAAAACGAATCAAATTGTAACATCAAAACATGACTTCCTGACATTTGATTTTTGACCCAAAATTGATTCTCACTGTAAATTATTATTTTAAAAATAATTACTAAATATTTTTATCCGAACTACTTTTAGAAATGAAATTACATTGTTTCAAGCATTTTCTTTTTAATGATCATTGCCTAACATTGACTCTTGGTAAGATATGAATTTTTAAAGGGTGTTCTTGAGCCTGTGGAAACAACAGAGACCATATAGACAGACAATACATAGACATATCATACATGCATTCACATCCACTTACTCATGCAAACCACATTACTTCAAAAATTCATCACATGCATTCAAATTATACAACCCTATTTAAGTTTTTAATAAAAATTGTTTACTCACTAGACAATTTGAAAAAAGAGGAACAGTTTTAAATCTTTTGATCTGGAAGTTGATCTTCAACTAGATCTTGATTGAATTTGAGTCTGAATTTGTGTTGAGTTGATCCTTACTGTTTGTTATCTTTGCTCAGGTTGAATTAGGTTGAAAACTAATGTTGCTTGTTTTTTATTTTTATTTTGATTTTTGGTTTTGGCTTTTTTAGTTTCTTTTAAATTTTGAAAAGATGAAGAGAAGAAATTGAAGAAGAAAAAGAATTGAACTGAAAATGAAATAGCCTAGTTCTCTCAAAACACTTATTGTTTATAATTTAATTAATAAGAAAATTGTTTTGCCACTTGTTATTTCAAGTTATCCTTAGCTTAGAAATGTATAAAACATCTTGTTATTATTACAAATGTCAAAGACAAGTATTATAGGAATTACAAATGTTTAAATACGTGTATTATTATGTTTAAATCCTTATTTCACTAAGTACTTATGTTTTTATATTTATGTAATATGAATTTATGTTTATATTTATTTATATATTACTTATGTTTTTACATTTATTAATGTATTATATGTTTTTATATGTTTGTGGATTATCTTTTAAACTTTTATATACATTTACAAATCATATTTAGATTAAGAAAATTTAAAAAGAAAGTAAACCAAACCTTTTATTAATCTTATTTAAATTTTAAACTTAAGCTAAATTTTTTTTAAATAAATAAATATTTACAGATACTATCTGTGTTGTTAAGAAATATAAAGTTTAACTTTAAATAGCCTTTTAAAAGTATTATATTGAATTTAAAACATAACTTTCAAATCACAATATATATACATATATATTATAATTTGAAAACGTATCTTTTTATTAAATTCAAACCAAAGCTTCCTATCCACAATGTATATACATTATAATTAGGAAACATTTTTATTAGCTTTGAAAATGATAAATTTTGCCAAACTTAAATAATTATTAAAAGATATCATTAAACCAATATTGCACATTTTAAATAATTATAAATGAAGATTATCAAATGGCTATTGCCAAAATTCCATGTCATCACATCTCTCTTGCTCCTTGATCATCTGTATTTGACTCAATTCTAAGTGACGCTGATTACGAATTATGAATGTAAGAATATTCTTGAAGGAAGTGAGAGTTTCTTTAAGATTATCACTTAGATTCTTAATCAGATAGCCATAATTGAAGAAATAGGAAGAACTATGAAAGAGAGTGATTATATATGAAGTTTGACAATTTATTTTGGAAGAAGCAGATATAAATAGGGGTAGAAAGTCATTTGAAATGAATAGACACAAGTTAGTTGCATGAAATTAAAATTTGAAAGTGCAACTAGTTTCTTCCTGTTGGATGTCAACGTGGGGGGATGGTGTATGTCGACATGCCTTTGCTTAAAATGACATTTTTCTTTATTTTGAATATTATGAAAAAATCTATTAAACTAAAATTTGTATAATATAAAAACAAGCAATTACAAAGACAAGTGAAGTTGAATAACGGGGGAGGAAAGATTCCATTAATAATTCTAGTCAACATTTCATAAGATAATATAACATTAACTAAAATAAAGGAAATACAAAGATAGAACTTAAGATAACATGAACTAAAACTAGTTAGATGAAGACGAAGAAGATGATAGTCCAAGCTTTCTACTAATTTTCCCGAAGAACTTATCGATTTTAGCGGAAATCTTATCCATTTTCTTACTCATTGATCTTTCAAATGTCTTTTGATTTTCCACTTTAATTCTTGGATTATTGAGAATGGTCTTGTTGGATGGATTAGTGGGATTAGTAGGATATTCAATACTTTTTAAAGGGGTTTCTTGATCTTCCTCTTCCTCCTCTTCAATTTCCATTCTTTCCTCTTTCTCTTCTTCTTCTTCCTCCTCCTCCATTTCTTCCATTTCTTCATCAGCAAGCCGTTCTTCTTTTTCCTTAAGTATTTCATATGGTTGAAACACTAATGGAATTTGCATATGGAAAATGTTTCCATGGTTGAACAATTCTCTAGTTATAAATTCTTCACTTTTGAAATCAACTTCAAAGTAATTAAAAACTCGGGTGAGATAAATTTCATGATATAATGTGTTTTCATCCATAGTAAAATTCTTGGGCCTTAGGTCACCCAAAATAACTTGAGCTCAATTAATATCATAATTTCCAAAAGTTGCAAAATGAGGTTTGTAAACTTTTAAAGTCGGGTTGTTGTAGTTTCCTGATCTTGGTATGAGAGTGTGTTGGATAAGAAGATTAACAATTCTTGCTTTTGGATGAAAATAACAATTTTCGAATTCGAAATTGTCATCCCCTTAAAAGATGTGATAAAATGTCTCTCGATCATTTTTGTTGATTTGAAATTCCAAGAGGTTCATTCCGGTATACTTACATCCCAAAATATTTCTCAAAATTTCACAATCCAAAACAATTTGTGTTCCTTTAACTGTACTCCAAATTTGTCCTTCTTCCCCATCATAAAAACCACGATTCAAATTCATATAAAACATCCTAACAAGATTTGGACAATGTACAAAATCATTTTGTTTGTTAGCAACTATACTAAGAATAGAACATTGTTGAAAAAGATTTTCAATTTCATAAGAAGGAAAATCTTCAAAAATATCAAATTTTCACGTATGGATTTGACCAAAGTTTACATAGTTGATGTAAGATTTGATATCTTCTAGGTAATTAAAAAGAAAGTTTTTGATAGATTTTGGAAGCCTAGTGCTGTTAGGAGTGCTTGAAGAGGCCATTAAAGAAGTTTGAGAGGAGTTGAAGATAATGAACATAAATTTGAAATTTGAAATAATAGTTAAAAGTGATGATAAAGAGAGTGAGATAAATAGAGATTCTATAGACATGTTCTCTAGTCAAGAGACATCTTTCCATATCATTGAAGTTGGTGAAAAGGTGGAGGGAAATTCAAAAGTTTGAATTCAAATTTTGAAATCAAATTTTGAGGGGCATGTCGACGTGGGGTATCTGGGTATGTCGACATGTGCCTATTGAATCAATGGACAAGTTTCTATTCTTAATTCTTAATAAATATATATATATATATATATATTATATCATATATTCTAATCATATAATTCCTATGATAACATTAAACATAATAATAATTAAATATAATAATTTAGTATTTAAAATATTATTAAAATAATATTATTTTTGAATTTAAAATTAAAATTTCAAGGAATAAATTTGAATTTAAAAATTCAAGAAATTTTAAAACAATCAAGCGAACAAACAAGCATCCATTCAAACAAGAAAAATAAAAAATAATGTAAATGCATACCTATTTTTAGATCCATACTCCTATCGTCATCTGATTCGTGAATAGCAGTGAAATACAGATTTGAATTGTCCGTCTTCTTTTCATCGTGAATGGATGATGAGTCTGGGTCATCAAGAGTTGTTGTGAATGCTTTCTTTCTTTTCCTTGATGAGTCATTGTTTGGAGGGAACAACTGTGTATCTAGATATAAACAATCTTTCCTATGATGCCCGACTTTATTGCAGTTGTAGCATCTATCATTGTTGACGTTCTTCGTATTGTTTTTGGAATTCCTTCGATCATTACTTTTGTAATTATTCATTTTTCTATATTTTAGGAATCTCCGGAAGTTTCTTGTCATGAAGGCAATCTCCTCATCACTGTTTGGTTTCGAATCTTCAGTTGTTGCATTGAATGCTAATGACTTCTTTTCTGCAGCCTTGTTTTCTCTTCTTCTTTGCAATTGAACTTCATAAGACATCAGATTCCTAATCAATTATTTTCATGAGACTGATATCATTTGCTTCTTCGATTGCAAGTGTCTTTTGATCCCATTTTGGAGTGAGTGAATTTAGAATTTTTCTGACTTGGTCTTCCTCCGAAAAGCTTTTTCCCAGTGCAATTAGTGAATGAACAATATCTTGAAATCGACAGTACATGTTGGAATTGAACTCATTTACATGCATTTTAAACAATTGAAAATTGTTAGTTAATATGGAAATTTTAGCCTGTTTAACTTTGCTAATTCCTTCTGAGTAACTTGGAAAGTTTTCCAGATTTCAAATGCATACTTACGAATAGACAATCTATTAAACTCATTCCTATCTAGGGAAAAATAATAATATATTCATGGCCTTTGGGTTATTTTGTACAACACCCTTTTGCTCAGCAGTCCACTGGGCAAAATTGGTAGTTGGTTCAATATCCTCAGTTTGTATGATATTCCAAGTGTCTAATCCTACTGACTGTAAATAAATTTTCATTCTACAAGCCCAGTATGCATAATTACTGCCATTGAAAAATGATGGTCTGACAATAGACTGACCTTCTACAAATGAACTAGTGTTAGTGATAACAGAACTAGTGCCAAAGTTGACATTACCAGTGATGGTAGACATTAAAACAATTTTCAAGTTTTAGATTATGAAAACTATGAAAACCAATGCTTCGATTCCAATTGTAAGGGACAACGGATTAAGGATCTTAAGGCTAATTTAACACTAGAGAGGGGGGGGGGGTGAATGGTGTTTAATGGATTCTAAGACTTATATGAACTAAGTTAAAAATTATGACACAAACTAATGCAAAACTTAATAACAGAACAATCACAGATTCAAACACAGATGCAGAAAGTAAATAAAAAGCAGTAAAGGGAAAGAACACACTGGATTTTATATTGGTTCGGAGTTACCCTACATCCAGTCCTGTACCAAAGCAAACAACCTCATACAGATTTTTATTATACCAGTGTCGAGATTACATTGCTCAATTTCTAAGGCCTTGGGGTACCCTCCTGTATCACGAGTTCGGCGCAAACTCTCTTGATTTATGGGCCATAAGATTACCCAATTGATTTCTAAGCACAACCGCACCTTATAGAGAGACTCGATAGACTTTTGATTACAAATAGGTCCTATAACTCTAAATAGCACTTTGATCTTCAAGAGAGGGCAAAGAATCAAAAAAGAATGAGATTCTAATTTGATTCACTTGAGAATTTGGCAGAATTTCGGCACGATCTTGAAAATATGACAATTATAGAATATGGATTTGTGGAGAAGAAGAAGTGAAGAAAAATAAGAAATTAGTTTTTTAAAAAATTCATTGGTGAAGGCTATTTATAAAGCACCAATGGTCATAACCATTCGTGAAGAGATTTAAACAAATAGACACTTCTTTTGAAAACTGAAACTTTTGAATTCAACGGCCACTATGTCGACATGGGGTATCCCATTATATCGACATCTCTATGTAAAAAACTATGTAAAATTTGATTTTGAAAATGGATTTTAAAACAAGATTTTATTTTCAAAACCAAAACAAAGAATATTTTAAGGCTAAAGTATCTTTTTGCGAATCATTTGAAAGATAATTTTTTAAGGCTAAAACATTTTGAAAATTAGATTTGAAAATCATTTTGAAAAACCATTTTGAAGTAGTTTTGCAAGCTACTTCCTGCAGAATATCTCATCACATCAGGACTCGAGAACTTGTACAAAACCAGGATGTTCGTGGATTTGTAAGCCACTTGTCGTAGGTTTGCAAGCTACTTGTCGTGGGTTTGTAAGCCACTAAGAAAGTAGAAATGAGTTCCATCCCAAATGAAATTTGGAATGAAGATTTCCATGCTATTATGAAGTTTTAACAAAAACTAGACACATATCTTGAAATCTTGATCTTGATACTCTAGATTCTTCAATCTTGAGTCTTTATACTGATCAATCTTCAGTAATCAATTCCTGCATATATATATATCCTGCATATACATATCTATCTAGATAACAGTTTTAGTATATATTTTATAGTAAGTTAAAAAGGTCATCTTAGTTCCTAACACTGGATACACTTTGGAACTCGAAAGTTAACATTAGTATAATAGAATGACTAAATCAAAATGCAAAGTTCGTGAAAGAATTCGAAACCCAAAATCCAACAAGAGTTCGATCGATACCATTCCAAACCCTATACCGATCCAACCCTTAGATGGATTTTGGCCTCTTCTTCCATGTTCTCCCCCAATCCAAAGCATGGTTGTCCATGTGATAACCATCAAGCTTTACCACTAATATTGCTGCCTACCTAAGAGCATCACAGATTAGAGGAAGTGATCGATTCTAGTTTAGGCATAGATCTGTAAATGGATTTGGGTATGGAGTGGTGGTCAAAATGTGAAACAATGACTCAAATTTGGCCAAGGTGTGGTAGATGGTGTCGTGTTCAGGTAGAAGGGGGCGGTGGCAGTTTTGATGTCAAGTGGTGGTGGAGAGTCAAAGTTGGCAAGCACTTTAATGGCAAAAAAAAGCTTCAAATCAAAGGCAACCAATAATGGTGAACGAAGTGTTGATGTCAGGTATATAACCCCAATCTAGAAAATTAGGCGATTGAATTGCCTAATCTTAAGGGCTAGATCGGTACCCCCTTGCATATAGATCGGTATCGAACGAGCCATATAAAAATAGTTTTGACTAATATGTGCTTGTAGGTGTACGTACGTATGCTTATGGAATTCCACAAGGTATGTACATGTATATACAGTTGCATGTGTGTATTCAACATCCGACTGCTAAATTGAAGGAAAATAGATTCAAACCTAGAAAACCCAGAAAAAGAACCATTTTGGAATAATTAAGCTCAAAATGACAGATCATGAGAGCACAATCATTATAGTGTCAGCTGGTGGTAATGAATCATAATGAATGGATAGAAACATAGCTCTTCATGGGAACTATTTGAAGGAATGATAACAATGATTCGAAGCACGAATTAGAGTTTAATATGGCAATCATGACTTGTCTTAATTCAAAGCACATCATGTTTAAAACAAGACGTACTTTGGGAGGCAAGTGTTATTCGGCCTTTTGACTAAGCAATATTTAAATAGACCAAACAAGTTGAACTTGAAAGTTATCAAGGTAGACAGCCCAGAGAGATAGCCGTAGAGTCCAAAATTCAAGTATAACCAAGACCGTGAGATGTAAACAAGTCAACCTCACAAAAGCACATAGCCCAATCCATCTAACTAGTGGATCAGATAGATCCATCGCCATGAATTGATACTGATCTTTAAGGTTTCCGCACAATCACCCTAATTTTCTCTTACTCTCAAATGTCGATGTTTGCAAGCCATTTCAACCTTCATAAGATCAATCGTGTGCATCTTCCCATTGATCTCCTCAAGCACTTGAAATCAACAACATAATTCCTCCATTGATCCATCACTTAAACTAAAAAACAAGCATGTATCAGTACAAAAAAGTTGGAAATCATGAGGCTAACAACAAGTCTCTTCATCTCAAAGTAATAGGAATGATCAATATGAAGAACGACACTGATCCCTGCCTATCAATTGGTACCGATACATTAACATTGCTGATACAGGCATGTTTTCCCAAGAATAACTACTACTAGGTAGTGGAGATCAAGGAGGAAGACGTGGTAGAGCTTTTCCCGACAACCTATAGTTATTAATAGGAGGCCAGACACTATTTTTGGGGATCTTTTGGTTTTCTTGTAATTATTACATATTTCTTTGTAAATACCCATGGAGTGGTACCGAACCATATGAACTGTACTTGCAAAACAGAAATATAATCAATAGAAATCTCAAGTTAACATAGGCAATAGTTGGTCGAACCGTTATAAATGTTTTGTGTCTTTTTTACTCATTTTCCATTTTCATTTATTTATTTTTATTCTCTACTTATTTTTATTTTAGCAAAATTACAATTTAGTCTTTCAAATTAAAAATATTAGTAATACATTTTGAATTAAATAAATATGTATGTATAATAATTTTTTATTCAAGTGCATACAAACTAACACGCATATAATCTATTAATAAAATTTATATAGTTTTAAAATTCAATTTTTATTCAAAGTGCCTTCTAATATTTTCTAAAGATATAACTGAAGGCATGTATGAACATATACACAATTTTTTTAACATGACAATATATATGTATATATGTATGTATGTATATGTATGTATATCGACAACAAGCACATTTATGAATTTATGATATAATAATAACCTATTCAAATATAATAGTTACATATGTAAATCTATATAATTAAAGGTTACTTTTTTGTGGCTTTGTCGTAACACCTTGAATGTTGAATCAAAGGAACTCCTAAAATTTTATTAGATCTCTTCCAGAAAGTGCTAGCGATCGATGAGAGCTACACAACTTTAATTCCTTTTGATTTAATTTGAAATTTTTTCGAAAAATAAAGAGGGGCAAATGGCAATGACTTGCATCGAGAGGGGAGAGAGGAGCTAGGAAAAGTAACATCGAAAATGAAGAAGATGGTAGGTTTAAATAAGGAGAGAAGAGGCGAGAAAAGGGGAGATCGGAATTTAATCTTTTACCACTTCTTTCTCCACCAATTCAAACTCTTGTTTTACAAACAACACGCTCCTAATCCACCCAAATATGGTCAGCCAATCTCTTTAGCTTTTGGAACTATATGCATTTTTAAACCGGACCAGTAAATTCAAGTTTAAATCAAATTTAAATGCACATTGATATCGTATATCGATACATGCATATTTAACTTTATATAGGCACTATTTTTAACATTGTTTAATAAAAATCAAAATAAAATCTATAATTAATATTTCGTAAATATTAATTAATTTAGCATGTATTAATAGTCTATTAAATCTGTAATAATTATAGTTTATTAAATCAGGTGGTATTAATAGTATTTAGCATTACAGTTGTGTGATTCATATATGTAAATTTAGTCATTGATTAATATTGAACAATTCAAATATCAACATTCACACATCACCTTAGCTAGCGGTGCGATAGTTTGGTAAAATTTATTGCTTACGTGGTTTCGATAAAATCCAATTTTACTATTTTTAGTGGCCCTAGTAGTGTAATTATTTACAGCAATTCTCTTCATCAAAACCGTCACATTAGGACTCTTCTGTATTGGTCAAAATTCAAATATCGTCCACATTCAACTTGTATAATCCAACCAGAAAGTCCTTGGTTTAACAAAAAATTTTATTATTAACCGAACTGCTATGACTAGATATTTCGAGTTTGAGTGATTACATTTGATTGTGATACAAACTCATATAATCGAGGAGATGGATTCTCTAAGGAATAGCGATTACTTCCAATGCATCAACTATCCAACTGTAGTTGTTCGATGGACGTTATGCAATGATTTACCTATAATCAAAGTGGAGTTTCCGCACAGAAATTCAACAGTCTTCCCAAATCGAGGGAATTGTGTAATATTATCACTTCGATATGTTCTGTTTCATCTTAGTCATATAAACCATAGAAAACTATCTAGTAAGTCATTCCATAGTTATCTAATTACTATCAGTTTGTAACCCCTTAGTACCCTTAACAGCCATGAGTAATACACTGCTTAAAATTGGAAGAGCATTACATACTCTAATCTCAATGGTTATATCGATATCCAGTCTCGATGCATCTTGACTAGGAATATTTAAAACAATACGTTTATTTTTATTTTGAAAAATTTCTCATGACTACAATGCATTGTAATTACTAGCAAAAAACATATCATTTATGGATTTACTTTTTAATATACTTAAATTAAAAAGCTACGTAACATAATTCATTGTATCAAGTATATAATAGAAAGAAAAACATTTTTTATCTCGAATGAGATTATATTACGGAGTTAATAACTTATAGTAAATTTTAGAATTTCTCCTAGGGCATAACCTAACTCTATCATTTTATAAATTTCTTCAAAATTTTGAAATTTTCAATTTTGAGATTTTATCTAAAAAAGTTATCAAAATTTCCTAATTTTGTTAAGCCTTTTCTTTTCCAAAAATTTTATTGGAAAAGTTAACATTTTAGAATTCTTTTACTGAATTCGAATTTGTAAAAAGTTAATAGATTATTTGAATATTATATAAATATCATAATTCATTTTTACTACAAACTACCAAGACAATATAAAATGGTAAATGAAGAGTGAAGACACCATCCATAACACCAATACATCACCAAGATCCAACTATCTTGGTTATTCACATTGTCCTTAGACCTAATTTCATAGTAACTCATGCATCAATGCCAAATAAACAATTATTCCATTATGGACATTGTAGAGATCTCTCCAAACCATGTAAATTTATTCATGTGTGATTGTTTTTACTATTTAGTTTGATACCTTTATTTTACGTTTCCACTTTTAGACATTTCTTATTACTTTTTTAAACAATTTTCATGCACTATATTTTGAGTAACTCATAAAAAATCTTGGATTTCACTCGAAATCTCTAAGATTTTCAGAAAAAAATCATTCAATGTTTTATATAAAAGACATCGACCAAATAATTTCATTCAATTAACTTCTAATTAGAAATTTAATATTGAATAATATTTAAATAGTGCAAAGATCATAACATAAACCATTGGACAATACAGATGTGTGCAGTGATTTGTTCATGATTGATGCTAAATTGAGATAAATTATCTAATCCTAAAAAATTAAGAAACTAATTTTGGTACAAACACTTTGTCTTGATTATTTAGAATGTTTTTTAAAAAATAAGTGCGATTTATGATAATTATCCAGTCTCTACTCTTAAGCTCTTTGAAAAATTGGAGATAAGATGATTAAAATAATTTTTAGAAACTGATTTATGAATGAATCATGGTCTCAATTTTTCAAATTTATTGAGTCAAAATTAAACTGGATATTCAATCTCAAACACATTAGTGATCAACTAGAAATTTAGTTTCAGTTTCAAGTTATCATAATTTTTAAGGTAGAAATGAGATTAATTATTCAATCTTATAAAAATAATATGATTGACACTAATATTTGATCACAAATTATACAACTTTAAGATTGATTTCTTCTATCACAAATTTACCTCCAACCTATCAAAATAGTTTCAATCATAGAATTTTGATCCCAAAACAGTTTTCTTTTAGTGATTATACCCAACAAATAAACATATATTAGCATGTAATGTACATCCATGAACCAATTACTATAATCGAGATGTTAATATTTTGCCAAATTATACATGAGAGAAAAACAAACGTAAGGATAAAAATCTTCTCCATTCAAATGTATTTGTTTTTGTCACACGACATTGTTTATTGAGGTTTTCTTTAAAGGTCTTAAAAAATGTATTAAAAGAACCTTATGTTCATGTTAATTTAAATTATATCCTTCCTAAAAAAACCTCTAAATTAGTTCTCACCCTCACCCTCACCCTCTCTAATGTTTATGCTAATTTCACTAGTTATTTTATATTATATTAAAAACATAGAACAATTTTTTAAAGAAACAAATAACTAAATTAAATTTCATTTTGATATGAATTAACTTGCATTATACTCAAAATTGAACCGCACTATATTTGAAATTGAATTGCACTACAATAATTGATTTACATTGTATTAAAGTTAACTTGCATTATCTCAGAAATTGAAATGCAACAAAATTAAATCAATTTGCACTATAAGGTAGTATGATGGTTTGTGTTAAGTTTGAGGTATAACAAATAACTTTAATTGTATTATAATTTGTTTGTACTTTATTCCATCGTCATGCGTCACAGATGTTAGGTAAAATTCATATTGTCGTGCCAAATACAATAGAACTTTGAATTAGAATTATGTTGGTGGTGAGTTAGAACAAATTGAAAATATAAATCACAAATATCCCAATATAATGGTTCAACTTTTGTAAGATGGCGTACATCCATATTAGGGAGATGATATTTTATTACTTTCTGAGAAAAGAAAATTATATGATTGATAGCGGAGGCTAAATAGAAGAATATGAAGAAATATAACTTGAAAGGACGATGTCAATCTATAAAGAATGGCTTCCTTTACATAGAGATTATTACTTGGTTGAAGTAATTGATTTATGTCAATAAGTAAATGCCTTATCAATCCATTGATTTGTATAGAAAACACATATCTTTTGATTTTTCAGTTCATCCAGTATGCTTATGCCTGAAAAGTTTCCTCTTTAATCAACTAATTAGAGAATTGATTGACTGCATCCATCTCTCAAAATAATTCCTTTCCATGCAAATAAATCTTTGCCTTTTCTTTAATGCAAAAGATGGCAATTAATATTCTTTAAAATATATTTACACAATTCCACATTAGCTAAAAATATCTCCAAAATCAACATCAATTTGGAAATACTGTATCGCCGAATCTAACAACCTTCACCTTGATACCGTATTTCCATACAGACCTACCAACTCCACCTAAATCCCCATATTCTAAGTGATTCTCAGACAAGATACCATAGGTACTTTTCCAATGAGCTTCGACATCATCATCTATTACCCTATATCATGAACTCCAATAAGGAAATTGTCCACAAACAAAGTGTTGAAAATATCATCTTTGTGTAAGTAGGACATATCAATCTTCAATATCACCATAAAAAACAACTGTCTCCATTTATCAATACACTCTCCCTATGTTCAACCGTGTGGAACCTAACACCTCAATAAGAAGATCAAGTTCGAGTAATGCTCAAACGTTGTAGCATGCAAGGAATTGGTAAACATATCTACTGCATTTTCTAATAGAGTTACTGGTATTCCCCAAGGGCAATTATGTAATTTGTTACATGTAACTCAATAATCATTCTTGTTCAAAATAAAAAGTTGTTTTATTTATATTATATACTTGATATAATGTGTTATATTAATTAATTAATTAAATTAAATATATATTTAATAGCAAATCCATACATGGTATATTTTGTAATAATAGCTACAAGTTGTTGTAACCATGAGTAATTTATCACAACGAAGTTAAACATACTATTTTATATATTCCCAGTCAAGATGTATTGAGACTGGAAATCGATATATCTGTTAAGACTAGAGTATGCAACACTCTTTAAATATCAGGCAGTGTATTACTGTTAAACGCTAAGGGCACCAAGGGGTTATGTATTGATAGTTATCCAATAACTGTGGAATGACACGCTGGATCATTTACAATTGGTTAAAATAACAGAGGTCAAACAAAAAATATCAATATGACGAATAAACACAGTCCTCTTGGCTTGAAATATTGTTGATCTTTAATATGAAAAATCCGCTTTGATTATAATTCAATAATGATCATCGAACAGCTATAGTTAGGTCAAGCAGAAGCATTGGAAACGAGATACTATTCAAAAGAGGATTCGTCTTGTAACACTCTGTAATTTGGCGCTAGTTAGTTAATTAGCTGGTTAGTTAATTAACTAAGCTCCTAAAATGGTATTTGTACAAATGATGGAATTTGACCATGAAACTTGCACCATTGCGTTTGTGGTGAAATTCTGAGCAACTTTCATATTTGTAGTTTGCGATCGGAGTTCAAACGTAGAAGATATGGACAAAAAACCAATTCAAAATGAAAATAATGTAAAACGAATTAGAAACGAAAATAATTAAATAAGAAATAGTTACCATTTTTATATTAATTAACTGGGCCCATGGCCCAACCAATCACGAGGGACGGCCGAACCCTAGCGGTCGACCGGTCGTCCAAGTGCAGTCAACAGGTGATGACCTGACAGCTCCAATAAACCTATGCCGAAACGACTTGGATTTAATATATTTTGATCTTACAGTTTTAGTTGATTCTAACGCCTATAAATTTAGGCCTAACCCTCTCTTCTCTTCTTATATATTTTTGAAAGCAGTAGTGAAGCTCTGCCATTTCTTTTTCTCCACTCTCTGTCTAAATTCCAAAGATAAGATATTTGTATCTATATTCATAAAATCGAAGAAGAGTAGAAACCTAATAAAAAGGAGAAGAGAAGAGAATCAACCACACGCGTATTTGAGGTATTTTATATACTTTTATGTATTTGTAACTATTTTCTCTCCCTATCCTAAATCTCTTCTCAGATATGTAATTCTAATGTATGTATACCCTTTTATACATATCTCTTGGATTAAAATGGAATCCAAGATGGATTTGGAGATGAATTAAAGGTTTTACTTCAGATCTGGAGATTTGGATCGCTTTTAAAAGGCAGGTAAGAATTTTTACAGATTATTATAATATGAAAATTATCCCATTGGTGTTTATTTTAATTTTTTAGTCTAATTGAATAATTATATATTGGTTGCAGGCAACGAATTGAATACAATATGAATATACATACATCGCCTACATGTTCTTGTTTATAAGTTAATTTAGCATTATATACAACTTGATTTGGATATCAGTCCCAAAAGTATGAATTTAGAATATTAATTTAAATGAAATTTATTCTATATCTAAAATAGGTTGTGTAAGAATGTTATAAATTTGGATTATCACCCTGATCTTGTTAGAATATAAACTTTTTTATATTCGGAATTGCTAGATTTTAGATCATATTTGTAAATTAGTCTGATTTCTTTCCCTCTTAAAACGGTACAGCGTTTGATATAACAATGAATAGATACAAATAGAAAGAGAAAGAGGTGTGTAAAGTATGAATTCGTTGTAGTTTACACTACCAATTTTAATAATAAAAAGAAATGATTATTCGCTGTAATTATAATCAATGCAATATTTTATATTTTAAGGTTAAATCTTTTACTTTGGACTAATTTATGAAAATTATACTGGATAATCTTTTAGATATAATTCCAATAATTTAACATGGAATATATTCTAGTAAAGGTATATAACTAGAACACATTTAATAAAAGTAAATATTCATAGGTAATTACTACGCTTATAATAATTAAACAAAAAGTCTGCCTATTTTCTAATAAAAATGTATTAAGTGGCCTGGGTACTATTTACTACATGACTATGATTTTATCGACGATAAATGCGGTAATAGTTGGACATTAAATACAGGAAGCCTCAAATAGTGGTTAAAGGTCTTGTAGCTAGGACACAGTAACCATTGACTATTAGGAAACCACCTTGGGAATAGGTCTCAAATGATAGGGTCTACCTCAATTAAGGTTGTAAATGACAGAGTCTTCCTATTTCTCTTTTAAAAAGTATTATAGATGTTGAATATGCGCTTTGCGCTATATGATTTTTGTTTGATGATAATAAACATATATACATTCACTTAAATGTATTTGTTAACGTACTATTTTATTTTTCACAGAATAAATAAATATTTGCTGAATAAAAATAAATAACACAGTTTTTGAATTCAAACGAATATTTTATTCAAACAAATATTTATTACATTTTTGATAGTACAATTTCAAGCTCTCACTATAACTATACAACTTTGATTACAATACACGACATTTCACATTTACATCACAACCTCACTACATATCACTCACACTCATATTTATCTTCAACTGCATTCCAATTTGAATCCAGCATCTGAGAAATCTGCAAAAATATTCACTAACGCAGTAAAATTGAAAAGAAAATATTTTTGCAATATAAATTAAAAGATGGATTTTGAAAATATAATTTGCCTCAGTTATTTGGGTTGTTCGTCATAATTTAAATTTGAATTCATCATACACGAACAACTTGTGACATACACAGTATATTACTGTATATGCCACAAGGCCGTGCACACCGATATATACACTTGATTGATTTACAGGGACAGGTGAGCACAGGTCAAACCCAAATATAA
The DNA here is from genome assembly GCA_030765085.1 of Allium cepa. NCBI lineage: Eukaryota > Viridiplantae > Streptophyta > Magnoliopsida > Asparagales > Amaryllidaceae > Allium > Allium cepa. Next base: position 403,092,319 of record CM060943.1, on the reverse strand, counting down.
AGCCGGGTTCAACTCACGTGCAATAATATAAAAGTCACAATTCTCAGCACAAGGTCAAACCCGAGTTTTTGAAACTGGATTCAACTCAAGTGAAAGTTCAGAAATCAACATGAATGCAATGCAAAGACCACGGCTACAACACAGCAGCATGTGATGCCATCATGAGTTCAAATGCAAAGAATGAAGCAGATATTGATATTGACAATATAGATACAAATGAATATCAAGTGATACAAACTGCAAAAATCTACGACAGCAAGTACATGCATGAAACAGTGGAATCAACAAGGCAACAGTGCAGTTGCAACATAGGTGACACAAGAGAGGCACAGCAACAACTACAAAAAGTGAATGCAAATTACACTTGAACTAAATGATCAAGTGTAGCATCTTATCAACTCAACTCAACAATGTAAGTATGCAAGTGCAGACAGTACATATATGCAATCCAAACATGTGCGGACTTAGGCAACAGTGAATGAGAAAATGAACAGAGACCAAGCAATGGCCAATACTACAGGTTCAAATTGGAGCAACAGTTCAGTATGCAACATCAAAGTGCAACCAGAAGCAACAGCATATATAGTGAGTATGCAAGTGCAGAACAAGTCAAACTCGAAATAAATTCAAGTCGAAGTCTAGTTAAACAAGTCACAGTCAACATACTGGAATCGAACCAACAAGTGTAGCATCTGTTACAGTAAAAGAAAAAAAAAAACAACAAGCCGAAGTCCAGTTGAACAAGACCAAAATCAAAGCCGTGGCCAAGCAATGTTGAACAAGTCAACATATTAAAAATTCACGAAATAAATCAATACCGTGATATCAAGTATAATGACCAAGTCACAATTCAATGCCGTGAATACCAAGTAACAAATATACGATTATGAACTAGTCAGAGGAAATCATCAACATCCATACAATATCGAACGGCCAAATCAACAATTTTGAAAATATCAGACGTACGCAAATTAAGGAAATCGAACGCGTATAAAACCCTAATCATCATCGGCAAAATTATCATCGAGTTCAAGCATTCAATCAGAGAATTAAAAGAGAAAAAAAAATCACTTACAGAAGCCATCTCGAACTCGAACAAATTCGAAGCAACCGAAGTGAGCAACAGCGATTCGATCGAACAAGGCTTCAGGCAATTAACCACTGATTCGATCAACTTAGAATCGGAGCTTCGAAATAGCCCTAAATCTCAGAGCCAAGCAAAGAGAACAAAGCCCTAAAAGAGGAACGACCGCCATTACAACGAAGGGAATAGAAAAGAAAGGAGACGGGTTGAATAATAAAAGGGGCCGGCCTATTTACTTTTATTGTTTTATTATTAAGGGTTTTAAATTTGTAGATAGGGTTATTTTACTTTAAATTGTTTTTAGTTTGTATTTCTTTTTAAACCGTTTTTATTTTCTAGTCGTGTGACTAGGGTGCAAACTACGGTGTGTAGTTTGGGAATTTGCAACTCGGTAGTTGAGTTGTGGTCAAGGTTTTGAGCGTAGAGTTAGATTAGTCAATAGCGGTGTATAGCGAGTTTACGTGTGTAAGCGAGGGACTATCTAATTTCTAGTAGAAACCTTGGGGGCAGCACGTAGGCAGGGTTTTGCCGAAGCTGGGTAAATTCTGTGTTGTTCTGTTTTATTCTGTTATTTATATTCTGCGATATCTGTGCTGCTATTCTGTGATCTGAATTGAAATTAATTTATAAGCTTCTGCGATTAATTTTTATAATTTACACTATCACCCTATTCACCCCCCCTCTAGGGTGAAATCGATCCTACAAGTGGTATCGGAGCTAGGATTAGAAGTCAATTTATTTTGAAAAAATTCGATTTTTCAAAAATCAGTTTTTGTTTTTAAAAATTTGATTTTTCAAAACTAGTTTTTGTTTAAAAATTTGAATTTTTAAAATGGCTTCTTTTAATAACGCTTTTGCAGAGGGTCAGTCGATAGTTAGACCACCAATGTTCAATGGTGAATATTCTTTTTGGAAAAATAGGATGAAAATTTTTCTGAGAACCATTGACGCTTGGGATATTGTTGAAACAGGTTATAGGATACCAACTATAACTGTAGATAATCAGGAAATAGAGAAACCAAAGGAACAATGGACAGAATTAGAAAATAAATTACAGAATACTAATGCCAAAGCTATGAATTCTATTATCTGTTCATTAGATCAATTTGAATTTAATCGTGTCTCACATTGTCTAACTGCGCAGGAAATATGGCACATACTAGAAGTGACTCACGAAGGAACATCTCAAGTAAAAGAATCTCGCCTTGCCATGCTAAGCAGCGAATACGAGAACTTTACAATGGCAAAGGAAGAAAATGTCAAAGAGATGTACGGTCGACTTTCCAATATCGTATACAAATCAAAAGCTCTCGGAAAAACATACACCGAATTGGAAATAGTCCGAAAAATTCTCAGAGTTCTTCCACGAAGCTTTGAAGCAAAAGTAACTGCCATTCAAGAATCGAAAGATTTAAAAAAACTCAAAGTCGAAGAACTCATTGGAAATCTCACCACTTATGAGCTAGAAATGAAATTCAAGGAAGAGCGTGAAGGAGGAGATACTCGAAAGAAATCAATAGCGCTCAAAGGAACAACCGAAAGTGATGATGATAACGATGATGATGATGATGGAGAAGCAGAGCTGGCGCTACTAATAAAGAAATTCAAAAGGTGGAATCGCAAATACGGAAATCCAGCTCGAAATCATGAATTGAAAAGCAGAATAGGCAAAGCACTAGACAACCCAGAAGAACAGAAAATCATCTGTTACAAATGCAACAAACCCGGTCATATCAAGCCACAATGTCCTCAAAAACGATCAAATCAAGGAAAGAAACTAAAGAAGAAAAGCTTTGCGGCTACTTGGGATGAAACTGACGAAGATGAAAGTGATAACACCGAGAGTGAGAGTGAAAAAGCAAACATGTGCCTTCATGGTGAAGTTACAGACAGTGATGATGACGAGCCAAGCGAGGTATGCTGGCAGGCTAAGGAACAACAGCAATGGTACTTGGATTCTGGCTGTTCCAGGCACATGACAGGCGATAAATCGAAGTTCCTTAGCCTAGAAAAATACAAAGGTGGCAGTGTCACAATGGGGAACAATGACAAGTGTAAAATTGTCGGTAAAGGTAAAGTAGGTAACAATACATTTACCTTAAATGACGTTTTATATGTTGAAAATCTGCACCACAATTTGATATCAATCAGCCAGCTATGTGATAAAGGTATGAATGTTATCTTTGATTCTGACATGTGCAAAATTGTTGACAAATCATCAAAAGAAATCTTATTTTCAGGAAAAAGGAAAGGTAATATATATTCTCTATCTTTTGATGATCTCATCCTCTCTAAATGCTTGATAGCTAAGGATATAGAAGTGAATTTATGGCATAGACGTTTAGGGCATGCTAGTATGAACTTATTAAACAAATTAAAAAGGAAAAGTTTGGTAAGAGGGTTGCCATCACATGAGTTTGAAACTGAAAACATCTGTAAAGCATGTACTTTGGGAAAACTTAGAAAATCATCGTTTCATGCCAAAAACAATGTAAGCACTTCTAGAGTTCTTGAACTAATTCATATGGATCTATTTGGACCTAATGACATTGCTAGCTTAGGAGGCAAGAAATATTGCTTTGTGTTAGTTGATGATTACTCAAGATATACATGGGTATACTTCTTAGCTAAAAAATCAGAAACTTTTTCATACTTCACAAGATTCGCAAAATTCGTGCAAAATGAAAAAGAAGTCTCTATTGTTTCGTTAAGAAGTGATCATGGTGGGGAATTTGAAAATTATGAATTTGAAACTTTCTGTGATGAAAACGGAATCAAACATGAGTTCTCTGCACCACGTACCCCACAACAAAATGGGGTAGTTGAGAGAAAGAATCGTACTTTACAAGAATTGGCTAGGTCTATGTTAAATGAATATGAACTACCTCTGCATCTCTGGGCAGAAGCTGTAAATACATCATGTTATGTAATGAATAGAGTTATCATCAGACCGATTCTTAACAAAACCCCCTATGAGTTATGGTTCAACAAAAAACCAAACATCGCTTACTTCAAAGTGTTTGGATGTCCTTGCTATATTCTTAATACAGGTGATCAGTTAGGAAAATTTGTAGCAAAGGCTGATGATGGCATCTTCATGGGTTACTCTTCGAGAAGCAAAGCTTATAGAGTCTACAACAAAAAGACTAAAACAATCGTAGAGTCAATCAATGTGAAATTTGATGAAGGCATTGACGAACAGGATACATCCAAAAGTAACGTGGAAGAGGAGAAAGAAAAAGATGAATTTGAAAAACCAAAAGAAACTGCTAATGCTAGAGAAACTACCACAACTCAAGAAGTCAGAAGAAATCTGGATCCAGAAAAACTGAAATACAAAACAGACCATCCACCAGAATTGGTAATTGGAAACCCTATAGCAGGTATACAAACTCGTTCCTCCTTTAGAAATTTGTGTGATCTATGTTTATATAGTGGATTTATCTCAGAAATAGAACCCAAAGACATAGATACAGCTCTTAATGACGAAAATTGGTTTATAGCTATGCAAGAAGAGCTAAATCAATTTGAGAGAAATGATGTTTGGAGTTTAGAACCTAGACCTAAGGACTATCCAGTCGTAGGAACAAAATGGATTTTCAAAAATAAATATGATGAATCTGGAAATGTGATTAGAAATAAAGCTAGACTAGTTGCTAAAGGATACAATCAAATTGAAGGAGTTGACTTTGATGAAACCTTTGCTCCTGTAGCTAGACTAGAATCAATTAGAATATTGTTAGCTTTTGCTTGCTACAAAGGATTTAAACTAAGACAAATGGATATTAAGAGTGCTTTTCTTAACGGAGTTTTAAAAGAAGATGTATTTGTTGAACAACCAGAAGGTTTTGAAAGTCATGAACATCCAAACCATGTATACAAACTAAAGAAGGCATTATATGGTTTAAAACAAGCTCCCAGAGCTTGGTATGAATGTCTTACTTCTTATCTCCTTGAAAATGGGTTCAAAAAGGGATGTGTAGATACCACACTATTTCTGTTGCATGAAAATGATGATATTTTAATTGTTCAAATATATGTTGATGATATTATTTATGGTGCTACTAACAATCTGTTGTATGAGAAATTTGAAAAAGTTATGCAGGAAAAATTCGAAATGAGTCTGGTGGGAGAATTGAAATTCTTTTTAGGATTTCAAGTCAAACAAAGCGATAAAGGTACATTCATTTCTCAAACAAAATATATTAAGGAACTCATCAACAAATTTGGGTTAAAAGATGCTAAACCAGCTAGAACCCCAATGAGCACAACAACTAAACTTGACAGTGATGAAAAAGGTAAGGCAGTTGATCAAAAGCAATACAGAGGTATGATTGGATCACTTCTTTATCTTACTGCTTCTAGGCCAGATATTATGTTTTCTGTATGCTTGTGTGCACGGTTTCAATCTAATCCAAAAGAATCTCACTTAAAAGCAGTTAAAAGAATCATAAGATATTTGTTGTACACCCCACGGTTTGGTCTTTGGTATCCAACAAACGATAATTTTGAATTAAAAGGTTTTTCAGATGCTGATTATGCTGGAAATTTAGTTGATAGAAAAAGTACTAGTGGAGCATGTTTTATGTTAGGACATTCATTAGTTGCATGGTCAAGTAGAAAACAGAATTGTATTGCATTATCTACAACAGAGGCAGAGTATATTGCTTTGAGTGGTTGCTCTGCTCAAATCCTATGGATGATACAAACTTTGCACGACTATGGTCTAAGTTATAAACGTGTACCACTAATGTGTGATAGCAAAAGCGCAATTGATCTCACAAATAACCCTGTACATCACTCACGAACAAAACATATAGATGTTAGACATCATTTTATTAGAGATCATATATCCAAAGAAAATATCTGCATAAATTTTATTTCAACTGATTCACAATTGGCAGATATTTTTACAAAACCCCTACCAGAAAATAGTTTTTGCAAACTACGACTCAGTCTAGGTGTTTTAGAAATTTGCTGAATATTTAACATTTTTTTTTCTCCCTACAAATTATTGAAAAGAAAAATAGTGATTGAAAAAAAGTGATGAGTGTTGATATTGATTATATATTATAACTCGAGAAAGTATAATTAGAAAATTTCTTTAGAAATGTAAACAAGAGTTATAAAAATTTTTGTTGGTAAAAATTCCATGACCATCTCTATACCTATCATATTTCTATCAACCATCATTCATCAAAATTCTATATAGTTTGTCGATATGTGGTACTTTAAACAGGAATCATTCGTTTTTCATTTTCACATTTAAAAAAAAAAAAAAAAAAAAAAAATAAATAAATAAATACCAAAGTATTCACTCTCATTTAAAAGTCCTCACGGTTATGCATGAGTGAATTACTTGGAATTTGTTATGTGCTTCCATGCTCATTTAAAAGTCCTCACGGTTATGCATGTATGGAACGCATATCAAAAGTTGATTTTTTTTCTTTTTTTTAAATAAACAAGTTGATTCTAATCCCATTTAAAAGTCCTCACGGTTATGCGTGGTTAGAAGATACTTGAATTCATTTTTTTAAAATAAAATTGGAATACTACTAATCTCATTTAAAAGTCCTAACGGTTATGCATGATTAGTAGATATTCAAATTCCTGATATAAATATACCACAAATAGACACAACTGTATGGTTTTATATGATGACATCACTTCCATCATTCTAAAAGTGGAATATGCGCCTAACAATATTTTTATGATTTTTGTTTGATTTTCTATTGAAATTTAATATTTATATTCAATTGGGTTTTAATGTTGGATTAATATCGATTACTTTATCTCTATTTTTCTCTATTTCTATTATTCTTTTGCTGATAACAAAAGGGGGAGAGAAAAGTTAAGATTTTGACAAATAGAATCAATCAAAGGTCAAACAATTTTCCATTTGCATCTAGGCTCATTCTTATTTGTATTTGTATGCATATATGTAGGGGGAGTCATATATGTAGGGGGAGTATCATATAGAAAGGAAGCATTCAAATAGGGGGAGCAAATGAAATTATCAAATACATTTAAATATTCAAAATCTTAAATATATGTTTGTTATCATCAAAAGGGGGAGATTGTTGAATATGCGCTTTGCGCTATATGATTTTTGTTTGATGATAATAAACATATATACATTCACTTAAATGTATTTGTTAACGTACTATTTTATTTTTCACAGAATAAATAAATATTTGCTGAATAAAAATAAATAACACAGTTTTTGAATTCAAACGAATATTTTATTCAAACAAATATTTATTACATTTTTGATAGTACAATTTCAAGCTCTCACTATATCTATACAACTTTGATTACAATACACGACATTTCACATTTACATCACAACCTCACTACATATCACTCACACTCATATTTATCTTCAACTGCATTCCAATTTGAATCCAGCATCTGAGAAATCTGCAAAAATATTCACTAACGCAGTAAAATTGAAAAGAAAATATTTTTGCAATATAAATTAAAAGATGGATTTTGAAAATATAATTTGCCTCAGTTATTTGGGTTGTTCGTCATAATTTAAATTTGAATTCATCATACACGAACAACTTGTGACATACACAGTATATTACTGTATATGCCACAAGGCCGTGCACACCGATATATACACTTGATTGATTTACAGGGACAGGTGAGCACAGGTCAAACCCAAATATAAAGCCGGGTTCAACTCACGTGCAATAATATAAAAGTCACAATTCTCAGCACAAGGTCAAACCCGAGTTTTTGAAACTGGATTCAACTCAAGTGAAAGTTCAGAAATCAACATGAATGCAATGCAAAGACCACGGCTACAACACAGCAGCATGTGATGCCATCATGAGTTCAAATGCAAAGAATGAAGCAGATATTGATATTGACAATATAGATACAAATGAATATCAAGTGATACAAACTGCAAAAATCTACGACAGCAAGTACATGCATGAAACAGTGGAATCAACAAGGCAACAGTGCAGTTGCAACATAGGTGACACAAGAGAGGCACAGCAACAACTACAAAAAGTGAATGCAAATTACACTTGAACTAAATGATCAAGTGTAGCATCTTATCAACTCAACTCAACAATGTAAGTATGCAAGTGCAGACAGTACATATATGCAATCCAAACATGTGCGGACTTAGGCAACAGTGAATGAGAAAATGAACAGAGACCAAGCAATGGCCAATACTACAGGTTCAAATTGGAGCAACAGTTCAGTATGCAACATCAAAGTGCAACCAGAAGCAACAGCATATATAGTGAGTATGCAAGTGCAGAACAAGTCAAACTCGAAATAAATTCAAGTCGAAGTCTAGTTAAACAAGTCACAGTCAACATACTGGAATCGAACCAACAAGTGTAGCATCTGTTACAGTAAAAGAAAAAAAAAAAAAACAACAAGCCGAAGTCCAGTTGAACAAGACCAAAATCAAAGCCGTGGCCAAGCAATGTTGAACAAGTCAACATATTAAAAATTCACGAAATAAATCAATACCGTGATATCAAGTATAATGACCAAGTCACAATTCAATGCCGTGAATACCAAGTAACAAATATACGATTATGAACTAGTCAGAGGAAATCATCAACATCCATACAATATCGAACGGCCAAATCAACAATTTTGAAAATATCAGACGTACGCAAATTAAGGAAATCGAACGCGTATAAAACCCTAATCATCATCGGCAAAATTATCATCGAGTTCAAGCATTCAATCAGAGAATTAAAAGAGAAAAAAAAATCACTTACAGAAGCCATCTCGAACTCGAACAAATTCGAAGCAACCGAAGTGAGCAACAGCGATTCGATCGAACAAGGCTTCAGGCAATTAACCACTGATTCGATCAACTTAGAATCGGAGCTTCGAAATAGCCCTAAATCTCAGAGCCAAGCAAAGAGAACAAAGCCCTAAAAGAGGAACGGCCGCCATTACAACGAAGGGAATAGAAAAGAAAGGAGACGGGTTGAATAATAAAAGGGGCCGGCCTATTTACTTTTATTGTTTTATTATTAAGGGTTTTAAATTTGTAGATAGGGTTATTTTACTTTAAATTGTTTTTAGTTTGTATTTCTTTTTAAACCGTTTTTATTTTCTAGTCGTGTGACTAGGGTGCAAACTACGGTGTGTAGTTTGGGAATTTGCAACTCGGTAGTTGAGTTGTGGTCAAGGTTTTGAGCGTAGAGTTAGATTAGTCAATAGCGGTGTATAGCGAGTTTACGTGTGTAAGCGAGGGACTATCTAATTTCTAGTAGAAACCTTGGGGGCAGCACGTAGGCAGGGTTTTGCCGAAGCTGGGTAAATTCTGTGTTGTTCTGTTTTATTCTGTTATTTATATTCTGCGATATCTGTGCTGCTATTCTGTGATCTGAATTGAAATTAATTTATAAGCTTCTGCGATTAATTTTTATAATTTACACTATCACCCTATTCACCCCCCCTCTAGGGTGAAATCGATCCTACAATAGAATCCTGCTTCATATTTAGAAGTATTAAGTGGTTAATGGATATGAAAGCATTGGGTAGTTGATATGGCTTCATTAATATTTCTTTCCCTTCGAAGGGATAATTATGTAATTGCATGTGCAATGCAATGTTAGATTAGAATTGCTAACCTTGATGGACATAACAATTAAATAGAAACCTATCAATATTAGTTTATGTTATGGATGGTTTATATTTTTTCCAAACACCAGAACGTTGTTCTGACCCCTCTCCTCATTACAACCTACATGACATATATATATATATATATATATATATATATATATAAAGGAACATGTCACTGAAGATGAATGTGCTTTGTTATTGGAGAGTCTTCTTTCTCTCATGCTCGATGCTAATTTGACAATCTGATATCCAAAGAATACCATTAATTCCAAGGTAGTGGTCATAGTCAATTTTCTTATCCTATTACTGTTTCCGCTATGAGTTTAGATTTTTATCAATCTTCGATAATGCTCATGCTTATTTGCAGGTACCAAATCTAGCGATCCGTGCTTTGATGGACTTGGGTTTTGATTTTTGTTGAAATTTAGGTTCATTGAGGTGCGGGGTGTTACATTTGATATTAGAGCTCTAGGTCAGTAGATCAGAGGGATTAGGGTAAATTGAGAGAATGTATTTATAATTTCTTATCAAGTAATATTATATTTTTACACTAGATTGTAAGAGCTTCGACTATAGAAGTAGTTGAAGTTTTGCTATAGAAGGAATGGGAAAAGAAATTATGAGTTGGAAATATCTTAGAGCTAACATTTTCACACTAACTTCGAAGTACCCCATAGAGTGTTAGCGATGGGTAAAGCGATGTTGATGAAGACTATGAATACGAGATATGGCTGTATCCTGGAGAGGACGACTTGTTGAGATACTAGCTGCCAAGTGATTTTGGACTTCTAGTTCCAGTCGGAGACACACAATTATTCCAGATGGATGGGAAATTAGATTCTGTATGTCGCAATTGTCCGAAAGCAAGTCTTTATTAGGGTGCATTAATTGATCACCTCTTTGATGGGAAACAAGATTTTTATTTGAATAATTAATGTCAATTCCTTGGTCTAAAACCTATGAGAATTTTTATAAAGCATATTTTGGAAATGCCTTAGATTTTTGAAAAAAAGGGTTTTCTAAGAATTTCTTTTCACAAGAACTTATTTTTGAGATTTTGTTTTAGGAAAGTTTTGGAATTTTAATTTTCGAAGAAACATGTATGCTACTAAGCTGGTCGTGTTAAGAGATTTGTAGTTTATAGGAGATTAATTCTTTAAATCCTTAAACATTTCTATGTATATATCAGTAAAGGCTTGATATTGATTTTTGGCAAGAAAATAATTTTCCAATTTGGGAACTTTGTGTTTTAGAAAGGCATTTAGAAACCCTTATATAAATATACATACATACATACATACATACATACATACATACATACATATATATATATATGTATGTATATACGATTAGCTTTTAAGGGAAGTTTTAGTATGAAATAGTTTCTGTTATTTAGAAGCATGTACAAAGGAGCATATATTTAGCTTAGTGATTTTCGATTTATAAAATCGAGGGTTTTTATATTTTCTCCCTTTTAAGGTACAGTCAAAATAGGAATGACACTCGATTTTATTTGGGTATGTAGTTTGAAGTATTTTTAACCCATTAGATATTGGAAGAAATATTTCCGTGCGAAGTAGGCATGAAATAGCAGTTGGAATATTTTTGGCTTTTGGAAGTGTTGTTAGTCACAATTGTTTTGCTGAGGCTATCCTAATCTTTCAAAAGAAGGGTCTACACGGTAATGTGGATACCGTCATATGAAAAGCAGAACTTTCTGTATGGGTTTAGTTGAAGTTGGCGTGCGGAACGGTCATAAGATATTAATTAATTTAAACCGTCATGTTGGGTCCAGGTTCAAGCCACGACGAAATCTAATCTAGTAGTCGACCGCTAGCTGGATTTAGGCCAAACCGAATCTCAAATGCGACTATAAGTCGCGCCCAACCCTTCAGCCATTGTAAACCCCATCAGTCTCTTCCTCTGCTTCAATTTTTAGTCGAATCCAATTCCTCCTTGCCCTTCCTTCGCTTAACCAAGGCCTCTTTCCTTTATTCTTCCACCAACTGATGCCAAAATTGTTGCTGCCCTACCACTACTCCAAATCTAAACCCTTTTCTCCCTTTTTCAATCGCTACTCAGCCTATGGCACCGCCAAGTACAAGCAAGTCTTCCTCTCGTCATCTTGGCCTTACTCCGCAAGAAGCTACTAGGCTCAATCGGAGTGACCAGAAGATTGCCATCTACCTTGGAATAGTAAGCTTTGTTTTCCTTCAAGGACGGCCAATGAAGTTTGGAGATTTTGTTGCTCTCGACTTGACAAACGTTTCGTCATGGCAGGACTTGCACCGATCCTCTGCTTCGACACTTATGAGCAAGAATATTACCCCTCTGCGTTCATCTTTTCGATGCACAGATGGCATAGAATTTTGATGCTGGCAATAGCTACATTGAGTTTGAGGTGAAGGAAGCTCGGATTAAGATGTCAAATGATGGTCTTGTTGGAATCTTAGAGATATCTATAGTAGGTGTAGATTTGGATGACATTGAGATGACTGACCCCAAGATTCTTCAATGAATGTTTTCTAGAAATGTGGGTGATTGGAGAACCAGCAATTTGCGATAAGGTTCCCATCTCGTAGTGCCCGACATTTAGCACAACATCATTCTAAAGACGAGGAGTCTTGACCAGGTCTACACCTCAATGTGGAAAGCCGCCTATGCTATAATTGTTGACGTAGCCGTCAATTGGGCTCATGTCTTGATGCACCATATGGTGGATCTAGGAGTTGGTGCACTGAGGACTCACTATCCATACCGCCTATTTCTCACTAGAGTTTTTAGTTATTATGAGGTAACTTTGAGGAGAGCCAGTAGTGAAGACTGTCTCTCCCGCCATCGACCATACCACCATTAAGTTGATGAATATTCCCATGCCACATGTTGCACCACCTATGCCAGCACCAGAGTCTCAAAACTAGCGGTAAGGGATAGCGTGGGGGCGTCGAGGGATATTTGAGTCCTGAGCTTGTTGCTATCTATTAGGTTTAGGCACAACTTTAAATAGAGTAGCAGTGCCAAGGGCGCGAGATTTGATGCATAGTCGTCATACTACGACCATTCCGCGATCGAGGCAATGGCTCAAGCTCGAGCTCCAACCGCGGAGCGAGTCGTTCTCACAGTACTAAGGTAGTGTTTTATTTAGGATTGTTGTATCTTTTATTTCCAACATTTGTACTTTTCTTTTAGGTTGTTGTGTTGTAAAATTATTAGTTGTCTCTTATAAAGGCACGCACAATATTATGAGTTTCTATGTATTTTCTATGTCATTGTTTCTGAATATGTGAACCGCTCATATATATATGCATAATAGAGAAACAAAATAAATATGGGAATCTCATAAAGACACTTAAGTAACAATAAATGCAATATATGACTGGAAGCTTAGAATAGTTGAAAATTTTAGCAAAGGACATGACAAAGTTGTTTCGATATCATAGGCAATTGCTCATGTTCCTTAAAAGCTAAAATTCTTATACAATCGACGAATTGACATTTATAAATAAAATGTCAAATTCTTGGGTAGAGATTAGTTGTAGAATTCTAGAATTTGGTTTATGCGTTTGGCTCATAACTGACTTCCGACTATGCTGAAATTTTGGCTTGATTTATCAAAATTTTTGAGAAGGAAATTATTTTGAAAATTTTTCCTTGATTTGAAAAGTTACCATTTAAAAAAAAGAGTAAGAAAAAGTTTTGCATTTTAGTTATTTTATCTCTTAAACTGTTTTTAGAGTTTTTGTTCAAAATTTTATTTGAAGGGAAAATATGCGTCCAAATATTTTGGGATTTTATTTTCCAAATGGCGTACAAATTTTAAAAGTGAGAAAGATTTTCATGAAAAATTTGATTTTGAAGGCCGCATTTTGGCATAGAGAAGGCAAATAGAGTTAGAATCTGCGATTCAGCGATGTATTAGGGTTGGCAATGAGATTAATGCAAGCGATAACAAATGAAAAGCTATTTTAGCCGTGGAATTTTATTTCCACACCTTGTCGACGACACATGCAAGTCTATTTTTGGACTTAATTCCGTTTTAGAACTTAAAAATAAGCCTTCTTATGCGTTTTGTGCATGGAGAATTTAGAGTAAATCTGGGGCAGGGAAGAAATTTCCACTGTACTACGGGAATATGAAGATTATTGTGTGGTAAGAATGCTAATTTCTCCACCAAAATTCCTTTTACCGGTGTAGGAGTAAAGTTTAGGAACCGATTTTTTGATGCGTTAAATTATTGGATGATTGAAGTGGATGCATTTATAGCTTCATACTTCTCTTTGTAGGTGTATGAGAGTTTTGGTTGAAAAGATTTTTCAAAAAGCTTCATACATGTAGAACTGCCAATATAATGTAGGTTGTTTGCATCATGTTTTTAAAATGTTTTTCAAAGAAAAGGATTCATAAAGGAGGATCCAATTTAGTACCATTCTGTATATATATTTTCTGTGTAATGACATAGTAATACACTATGCAGTTGCGTAAATTGGTTGTACACACATTGGTCGTGTAGTTTAGGATAATTAGGCGCCAAAACCTTGACTTAGTTATTGGTGAAATTTCAATTTCGAGGACGAAATACCTTTTAAGAGGGGAAGAGTGTAACACCTCGTAATTTGACATTAATTATTTAATTTATTAGGCTTTGAAAATGAATTTGTGCAAGAGATGGAATTTGACCATGAAACTTTCCCCATTACGTTTGTCGCGGAATTCTAAGCAATTTTCACATTTGAAGTTTTGCGATCAGAGTTCAAACGAAAAATTTACGGAGGAAAAACAAATTTGAAACGAAAATAATTAAATGTAAAATAATTAATTTTTTTATATTAATTAACCAAACCCACAGGTCGACTCATCATTGGGGATGGTTGAGACCTAGCGGTCGACCGGTCACCTAAGGGCGGTCGACCAGTGGCTCTAGTAAACCTAGGCCGCAATGGCCTGGATTTATTATATTTCGATCTAACAGTTCTGGTTGATTCTAATGCCTATAAATTCAGGCCTAACCCTCCATTCTCTTCTCATATATTTCTGAAAGCAATAGCAAAGCTTGGCCATTTCTTCTTCTCCATTTTCTATCTGAATTATAAAGATAAGATATTTGTATCTATGTTCTTATAAATCGAAGAAGAGTAGAGATCTAATAAAAAGAAGAAGAGAAGATAATCAACCATTTGCATATTTAAGGTAATTTATACATACATACATACATACATACATACATACATACATACATATATATATGTATGTATGTATGTATCCATTTTCTCTTCCTATTCCAAATCTCTTCTCAAATTCGCAATTCTAATGTATGTATATACATTATTATATATATATATATATCTCTTGGATTAAAAGGATTTGGAGATGAATCAAAGGTTCTACTTCAGATCTAGAGATTTGGATCGCTTTTAAAAGGTATCTTGAAATTTATAGATTGTTATAATATGAAAATTATCTCGTATTTGATTTCTATGCCTAATTGGATAATTGTGTATGAGTTGTAGGCAACGAATTAAATATGATCTGAATATAATAAATATTGCCTATATGTTCTTGTTTATAAATTGATTTAACATTGTATACAACCTGATTTGGAAATCAATTCCAAAAGTGTGAATTTAGAATATTAATTTAAATGAAATTTATTCCTGATCCGAAATATACTGTATAAGATTGTTATAAATTTAGATTATTGCCCTAATCTTGTTAGAATATAAACTTTTCTATATTTGGAATTGCTCGAATTTACATTCGTTTAATATTCGTGAAATAGTTTGATTTCTTTCACTAGTAAAAAGATACAGCATTTGATCTAACAAGAAATATATACAAATAAAAAGAGAAAGAGATGTGTAAAGTATGATTTAATTGTAGTTTACACTGTCTATTTTGATAATACAAAGAAATGATTATTCCTTATAATTTCAAACAATGTAATCTTTTATGTTTTAAGGTTAAAGCTTATATTCTGGACTAATTTTTTGAAATTATACCGGATAATCTTTTAGATATATTTGCAAAAATTTAACAAGGAAAAGCATATTCTAGTAAAGGTATATAACTAGAATGCATTTAATAAAAGTAAATATTCATACGTAATCACTATGCTTATAATAATTAAATGAAATCTAATAACGACACTTGCACATAATATTCTTATTTAGGATAATTAACTAATAAGAAAAGAATTTAAAAGGTTGCAACTCCAATAAATGGTAATAAATATGGGAGTTGCAATATTTTGATAGGGTAAATGGATTAATGAACTGATAAATAAAGAAGTAGAATTGATAAAAATGAAATATATATAAAAGGTTACTGATTTGAAATTATTAATCATACATAAATGTCTTAGGAAATGTCCATTAAGATTTTATGGACAAATTGACATTTATGAGCATTAAATGAGGATTTATGGGTAGTTAAATATTTGTGGTAAATCTTATTGCCTTAAATAAAAAAAGGAATTAGTAAGCTAAGTCCACTGTCTACCTAAGCTAATATAAACAAAGACATAGGATGGTTAATAAGACTTAGTGGGTTAGTGATGTCAGGTAAGTAGACTCACTCGATGGAAGACTACCCTTCGCACTGAGGTTACCAAAAGTTGGGTGTACTTGCTACTGGTGCGAGATATCACTAATCCAATGACCCACAATGACGTGAGAGATTGGGCTTGCTTTCTTAATTGAAAAGTATTAATTGGTCCAAATTTGGAATTAGGAGCTGTGAGGGATATTTCCATAAGGATTCGCTTCTGGTTTGAGGTCTTAAGTGTCTGAAGGGTCCGCCTCTCTCCTAAATGGAAGTATTAAGTAACCAAGTGAGATTCTAAATAAATAAGGATGTCTCTAAAAAGGGTTTACATCAGTGTTGAGGTATTAAGTGGCTAAAGGGTCCGACTCCCTACCTAAAGAAGTAACCTAATGAGATGTCATATTTATGATTAAAGAGTGAGAGTGGATATCTTAGGAAGAGTTCGCTTCCGGTTTGGGGTCTTAAGTGACTATAAAATCCTCCTCCTTTCTATAAAAGAAGTATTAATTAACCCAATGAGATTTCCAAGCAATGACAGCTAGATAGTACCATTTAGGAGCACGCTTTTGGAATTAGGTCATAAATGACTAGGCCTACCTGGGAAGTATTAAGTGGCTTGGGTATAATCTTTTACATTGCTAAAGCCGAAATAATAATAGTATCATTTAGGAACACGCCTTGGGGATAGGTCTTAAATGATGGGGTCTGCCTTAGTTAAGGTATTACATGACCAAAGTTTGCCTATTTTCTAATAAAAATGTATCAAGTGGCTTGGGCACTGTTTATTACATGACTATGATTTTATCGACGATAAATACGACAATAGTTTGACATTAAATGTTGAAAGCCTTGAATAGTGGTTAGCGATCTTGTAGCTAGGACTCACTGACCATCGACTTTTAGGAAACTATCTTGGGAATAATTCTTAAAGGATAGTGCCTACTTCAATTAAGGTCGTAAATGACAGAGTCTGCCTATTTCTCTTTTAAAAAGTATAATAGAAGCTCGCTTCACATTCAGAACTAATAAGTGGCTAATTGGTTTGGACGGATTGGATGGTTGATATGGCTTCATTAATATTTCATACCTTGAGAAATGATAAGTATGTAATCATATGTGCAATGCATTGTTAGATTAGAATTGCTAACTTTGATGGACATAACAATTAAATGGAAACCTTTCGGTATAAGTTTATGTTATGGACAATTTTTTTTTCTAGTCACCAAAACATTTTTCTGACCCCCTCCTCATTACAATCCACGGGATAAATTTAGAGGAATAGGCCATTGGAGCTGGATGTGCTTTGTTGTTGGATAGTCTTCTTTCTCTCTTGTTCGATGCTGATATGAAAATCTGCTATCCAAGGAATGCTGTGAATTCCAAGGTAGTAGTCATAGTAAGTATTCTTATCCTATTATTGTTTCCGCTGTGAGTTTAGATTTTTATCAATCTCTAATAATGCTCATGCTTATTTGTAGGTATCAAATCCAATGATCTGTGCTTTGATGGACTTGGTTTTGATTTTTATCGAAAATTAGGGCCATTAAGGTGTGGGTTGTTACACGTTTCCTTGGTTGTATGAGGTTAGTGTCATGGGGAACTGAAGTCAACTCAAAGTCAAAGTCTTTGGCCAGAGTAGTTCGTTTAATAGTAATTTTTATTATTGAACCAAGGACTTTGTGTTTCGACTATATAGTTGAATATAGATGATATTGGAATATGAGCAAATCAAGCGCTTAGAGGTTATATAACAGTGAAAGTGCAAAAAGTTATAATGGGGATAAAGTTTAGATTTAACGGAAAATAGTGGAGGTTTAAAATAATTCATTAGATCTAAAATCAAATATTTAAAGTTAATTTATTTTTGTTCTCACATCATTTGTGTAGGAAAAATATATATTGTTTAATCTTCTATAACAAAACAGAAGAATATCATGATTTACATAGACTAGATTTGGTGACTACAATAGATTTCTAACTTATATTAAGCACTTATGAAATAAGGTCTTTACTCTAAATTTCTTGATTTGGTTTAAAAGAGAACTAGTCAAATCAATTAATGTATATTAATATTGCTAATGCGGGTGCTACGGACTTGATTTAGTAGGTGTAGCAGAAAGTAGCGGGGTTTAAAGTGTATTTATTGTTTAATGGCACTAAGTTGAAATAGCATAGCGGTTAAAGAACGCTATGCGCTATTGTCGGGATTTTATGGGGCTTTAGCGAGGCTCTAACTACAAAGATTAGAATTTTGACCATTACTAAGTCCAAAGTGATATAGATTTGACAAAGAGAATTGGTGTAAAAGAATTAATAAAGGGAAAAGAACTATATAAAGAAGCAAAAAGGTCTCTTTTTAATTTGCCATTGATTACCTTCTTTCATTCTTTTCATAAGATTTTGCTATTTATTTGTTTCTCTTCTGGTTCTCTCCTAGCTCTCTAGTGGCTGAAAATATGAGAGTTTAGATGGCTTCATAAATTTACAAAAACAAATACAAATAAAATTAGTTGATTAAAAGTGGTTTATCCCTCTTGATCCTTGCAAAATCTAGAGGCTGATTTTAGAATCTAGGAGCTTTGATTCTTTGTCCAAGGTTTGATTTATTGGCTACATTCAAAGGTAATTTTCTTATTTAAATTCACCTAACTTTTTATGTGATAGATAGATTAGATTTCTTATGATTCACCTTATATTTTAATTATTCAACTTGCCACATATAAACTAAATCTACCTTATGTCTATTTTGATTTAATCATGTTTATTGTACTGTTTGAATTTTGATCTATGTTTTTTCATTATTTCCCTTTAATACGTATTCATGATAAATTGATGTGTTTTCAATCTTATATTTCTTTTGATAACTTGTCATTATGCTCTATATTGTTTATATTTCTGAATTCTTATCACAAAATTTACACATGCGTATTTTGTACAAATTTATTTTATTTTATAATAGAAACTTATAAAATTGAAAACTGACTTTGAACGAGATTTTTTATGTATAATTGTATAACAATTGCACAGTCAACTGCCAATGAACTGTATGTGTTAAGTTATCTGCTGTTCTTTTAAACTGATCTTTAATTTTATATGATAAATTCTTGTGCATAATTGTTTCAATTCTTGTTTAAAAAAACTTCACTTAAGATTAATGAATGGACTTTAGTACAAATTCTAATTCTATGTAGTTTTCTATATTTAAGGTCTCCTGTAAATCTAAAATGGTTTTTCCCTCGTAAATTAAAAGTTTAATGAAAACTTTTAACTTTAAAGTCAAAACTTATTTGTATAAATGTATATATACATATATCATATGCTATAATATTTTCAAATATATGTTGTTTAGATCTAAATTATTAAATTGTAATGAGCACGTACATGGAAATACACATGTTTAGTTTAATTTAAATTTGTAAGAGGATTTTATGCTATAATGCAACCTTTTGTTGTCAAATCTTTCTTTAAATTTCCCGTTAATGTTAATTTTGGATTTTAAATTATTTAAAACGACTAATAGGTTTATGCTTTATATATATATATCTGTGTGTGTACGTGATTATTATGGATGTATGCATATATTTCATTAGTTAAAACTTGGACAAAAAAGACGTGCATAAATGTTGTTGATAAGTTATAAATGCCATTTAATACATTAATTATTGAAATTAAATAGGGAGGGAAATGTTCTCTCTCTTGATATATTGCAAATCTTCTCCTTATTAATTGCATAAGGTAAGAGAGGAAAACAAAAGGTTTCCCTCTCTACATTCGTTTATACATGTTTCATTCACACATATATATACCATCTATATACTGCACTTGCACTTCACAAAAATTAATGTATTTGATACATTCATTATAATGTGTAACGACCCAGAATTTTAGTCATTTAAATTTAGAATGTTTAATTGGTTTCAATATTGAAAATTTAATTTTATAAGTTAAATAACTTGAGTTTCAATATAGCGATTTATTTGATAATTAAATTATTGAACTTAATATTTGGAATTGCTTAAATAAGTAAATCTTGAATTTAATATGAATGAAGATGATTTTGAAAGATGATTGAAATTTTATAAGAATGAGGATAGTAAGCTTCTGAACTTGAATTTAAAAATGGTTCATTTGGTTTCTATAATAACCGTTTTAATTAATGTGTGAAAATAACCTTCTGGGGCATTGTCTCGGATTTCGATGAATCCAGTGTCATTAGATTTGTATTTGTTAGTTATTGTATGCTGACAATTTTCGTGGCAATTGGACGTATTGTTTGATCGTGCGAGATCGAAAGGCAAAGAAATTAATTTCAGGATTTGTATGATGTAATTGGGTTTGAAAAGCTATCATATATATATGATTGAATTAAACCTCGAGACTAGTTCTATTGCATTCGGAATATGAGTATTATATATAGAACACCAGGTGGCACACCACATTTGGGATTCGACTTTTTTGAGTGCATAAGGATGGATATTTATGAAGACATATATGTATGTATGTATGTATGTATGTATGTATGTATACCACTAGCCTATACCCACATCAACTCTGCCACACTCCACCCATGCTAGCACACATTAGGCTACACCTCCTTCCCTTTTTAAAACTTTTGCTACTTTTCATCTTTCATACCAGTAAGCTAAAAGAAGAAAAATTCAAATGGCCACCCCAACGGCCATCACGATTTTGGACCACTAGAATGCTAATTAGGGGTTGATCCAACTAGGAAGTTGTAGAGGATGATGATGTAGACATAATAGAAGGTTGGATCTTAGTGGATCGTGATGAGGTGGCCAACGGCGACTTGATTTTTGAAGTTTGACAGCGAACTTCTGTCATCTAGGGTTGGAAGCCTTTGAAGAGAATATGTGGAGGGTCAGGGCTAGGTGAGGATGGAGTTTGGTGGTCATTGGTGGTCCACGGTGGCTGGATTTTAAAGATGAATGGCGAATCTACTTTAGGTTTGTGTTCGAGCTACAAGGCATGTAAGGCGATGGGAATAACGGCGTAAGGTGCATGGTGGTTTGGGTGTCCTTTGATGGTGGTCACGAGTGAGGGCAAGGTAGTGTGGTGGAGCGACTAGCAAGGTAGTGTGGTGGAGTGACTAGCAAGAAAATGACGCCTGGAAATTTATCTCAAAAGTGAGCGTGATTGAGAGGGAAGAAGAAGGTTTAAAGTGTAATTAGTTTATAATTAAAAGTAATCAATGAATTAAAAATTTATTTAATAATTGAAAAGCTTATATATTTAATAACTTTTGCATACGAGGTAAAATCAAGGCACGAATATTACGTTGCACTAGTGATGATGTAAGCTTGGCAATCGAACTAGTTTGGATGAATTTAGAGCTAGTTGAATTTCGTGCTTAATCCAACGTCGTTTGATTTAAAAGGAACCAGAATGCCTAGGAAACAACTGGAACAATTGTGAGTTAAACTCACCTTTTTGGTAACCAGAATTGTTATATAGTTAATAAAAATTGTTAACTGGATGTTTGGATGATTTACTATTTTTATCAGTTGGTTTGAATTTCTTCCCACCCCTAGAGAAGTTGACCTTTTATATATACCCTCCTAGAAGCGGATGACCCATATTATATAATAATATATGGTTTGTGATGAAGGGGAACAGGTTGGAGGAGTCCAACATGATTTCCCACCACTTTTGATTTTATATCTATAAATATCTATGTGTGCGTATGATATATATATATATATATATATATATATATATGAGTTGTGACGTAGGGAGACAGGTTGGATGGATCCAATAGGATTCCTCGCCATTGTTGATTTTAATTTTCAATAATATTTTTGTTATACGATTACTGAATATGAAACCCGATTGTGGACACTATGGTTTATGTCATTATTATATGTTCAAACTAAAAATCCTCTAGTAATAGAAAATCATTATCAATATTGGTTGAGCATTGTGTAGCTATTAGCTTCAAAATTAGTATATTAAAAGAATAGGTTATTGAGATAGGAAATGATTTTTAATCTGAAATTGGGTTTCAAAAATATTTTGTTTTATAGGATTTAATTTCTATTTTATTCCAACCTATTTACTTATCTTTTTCTAAGTTATTTATTTATGTTTAACATTGTTTTAAAAAGTTATTTATTATATTTAATATTGTTTTAAACTTATTTATTTATATCAATATTGTTTAAAATGTTATTAGTTATATTTAATATTGTTTTAAAATTATTTATTTATATAGTAATGATAAAGATTATTAATAATATTTTCGAAGTTAATTATTACTATCTATAGTAATGATAAAGATTAATTATTATTGTTTTATTAATAATGTTTTGAATTAATAATTACTATTTTAAGACAATCCAAAGTCAATAATTACTATTTTTAAGACAATCCCAAGTTAATAATTATTCGTAATGTTTACTATTAATTATTATTATTATAACAATAGTGTTTTAAAGTATATGATTAGAATTTATTTACAAACGTTTTCGGGATTTATAAATAGAGTTGTATAAATAGATTTGGTTTTATAAGAGGAATCTTTAACATTGTTTAGGAAATTTAAAGGAAGATTAGTAAACGGGTTAAAAGAGTTCCATAAATGGTTTTAGATATTTATAAAAGAATTTAAGAAAGGGGTATATAGGTATACTAATAGAGTTTGTAACTAATTTTATAGATTTATAAAGGATTTATAAATGATTTTAGAAATGCACAAAAAGAATTTATAAGTGATTAAATTTTATAAAAGAGATTATAAATGATTTTTAGAGATTTATAAAATGGTTTATAAATGGTTTTACGGAATTATAACGGGTTTATAAATGATGTTAGAATCGAATAAAAGAAAATATTTATTATTTTTTTAATACTTATACCATTGAGATAAGTATATGAGTACATTTTCTACGTTCTCATGTGTAATGTGCGTGAGTATACCTATACTGTTGAGATAAGTATATGATTATTTTTGAACTATTGAGAATACAGGGATTTGTGGATATATATCTTTGTAAAAAGATTTTGAGACAAATATTTAAAAAGTGAATTTAATTAATAAGAGGATTAATTTAAGAGGCTAGTGTTTGCATATGTGCTAACCAATGCTGGTTTTCCCTTTTAAATAAATCCTTGATTTGGATGTGTATTTGTCGATAGCTAAATAGCCGACTATCAAATATGGAACCAAAACGTAACTTTGGAAATATCTAGGAGAAATACGTGAGCTACATGGCACAGTCATCTCCGATGATGTTGTGCAGTGCATATAAATTTCGCTTCTCTCTCCTTGGACAAATGATAAGGAAATTCGTACGCTAATGGTTAGAAGGTCATCTGCAATCTTATCTTTGACTATTTGTTTTCTAAAGAACCAAGTTGAGTTTATCGAAAATTATCGAATGTTATTTCGAAGAGGCCGGGATCGGATATGTTATTTGAGAACTATGATCCAACTCAAGCATTGCGAAGTGAAGATATCTTGAAGATGATGGAATTGAATACGGAGCTCTCAAGTGTTTCGTTCAATCCTAGAATGAACTTGTACGGATGAATACTAGCATTGCATTGTTGCTTGGAGTGCAATGTTAGCATTCCAAGTTGGAACTGCTATATAAAAGTTAAAACATAGCCTTAAACAACATCAACAAGGAATGACTAAAATAGGGGAGTGCAACAGGGCTGATTCGGTCTCTCCCAAGTAGGGTATGATCATGTAATGACCCTAATTTTGATTAACATTATTTAGGCATTTAATTAGGTAAATTAAATGAAATAATGAAAATGGTTAAGGGATTGAGATTTGAATAATATGGGGTAGTCGTGCCTAATAAACTAATGAATAAAAAGGGAATTAAAATGAAATAAGTAACGATAATATCAAAGGGCAAAATAGGAAAAAAGTTATATTCTTATATCCTAAACCATTATGCCACTTTCATTTCAACGTTCACAAACAAAACTAAATTCAAGGGAGGCCGGCCTCCATTAGGAGAAAGCAAGAGGAAGATAAGCTAAAATCAAGAGGAAGAAGCTTAATCAATTTAATTCAAGAAAAAATCTCAACTCCTTAACAATAAGCTAAGGTGAATAATAGATTACATCTCATATTTTATTTTTCGGTTCTAGATCAAATCCGAGTATGTTTTGCAAAGTATTATGTCATGTTTTGAATGTTAAATTGATATACATGCTTGTTGATGAATTTTGTTTGTTCATATAGATTTTATGACAAGTTTTGATTTTGAAAAACTTATCGAACGACATCTAAATGCCTTGCAATTTTGATATATGGTTAGAAATAATATATTAGAGATGGGTTTCAAGTTTCATAATTTTCTGAATTAATGTGGATTTATTACGAATTTTCTAGTAAAGAAAATGGTTAAATTGGGTTTAAAACTTATTACGGCTATTATATGTTAGCATTGGGTCAGAAATTTATATATGTTAGAAAACATATTAAAAGTGATTTATGAGAATTTTTGGAGAATTTTCCTAAGCGTTTAATGAGTATATAAAATTATTTAAGGTATAAGACTTAAATGTTTTATATGTTTTTAAAAG
Source organism: Allium cepa (assembly GCA_030765085.1). Taxonomy (NCBI): domain Eukaryota; kingdom Viridiplantae; phylum Streptophyta; class Magnoliopsida; order Asparagales; family Amaryllidaceae; genus Allium; species Allium cepa. The sequence goes on along the minus strand of CM060943.1, from coordinate 403,067,523 downwards.
GAAAAGAGGCAATTTGTAAATGTTTTAAATTGTTAATCTCTGAAACTCGACAGCACTTTTAGGAAAGATTATGAAAATTATTGGCAACCAATCATATGTTGACAAACAAAGCAAGTTAGTTAGAAAGAAATTACTTTATAGAGTTAAAAATCAGTTTTCAATGTTCAAAAGGTTTACCTTTAGTGTTTGAATGGAAGGTTTCTAATGTTTTCGAAAGGCAAATAGAAATGTTTTGAAAGGAGGATGTCTAAGCTTTTACAAAGATTTCGAAAGGGATACTTTCAATGTTTTTGAAATGTCTTTTATAAATGGTTTCGAAAGATATGTTTTGGCCTATCGGCCTAGTATAATAAAGTAAAGTAGTTAACTTGTTTCGAAAGGGGTACTTTCAATAGTTTCAAAAGGGGTACTTTCAAAGGTTTCGAAAGAGATTGTTTAAAGACTTTAAGCAAAGGTTTCGAAGGATTTAATCAACAATGTTTTGAGTTAGCATGTATCATGGCAAAGAGATTTGAGTAAAGAAAATAGTATTTTTCCCCCTTTTTAAGTATGATGTAAAGATTTAAATCAATTTGAAAGATGTTTTCACGAAAAATTTGATGGGTAGTTAACCTTAAGAAAATGACACGTGTATTTGAATACTAGATGGGATTGGTATATGGTCGAGCCCTATGCATTAGCTATAGCCCTTAGCTAATTTAGTCTAAAATTCCAGTGTGTAGGGCTTAATCACAGGTAAGACTTAAATGATTTACACACAGAACGGAATATGCAAAGAAGCAGGATAGGTTATTGGTGATCCCGCAAAGCATTAGGATCAGGTGACACTAGAAAAAGTAAGTTAAGTACTGAACGTTCAGAAGTTTGTCTAAAAGATGTTAGGTTGTTTATTTTTCTGATAGGCCTGAGCCGACCAATGGTTAATACTTAGCCAAACAAAACTATATTGTTTGGACAGATAGTCCACTTATTACCTGATCTATGAGCATATATGATATTGATATTATTGTTTTAATCAGTTTGATTGTAGGATTCTGGTTTTCAAAAAGATATGTTTTAAAGTGATATTAATGAGGGGTGACCCATTCTGCTAAGCGGCGTGGTCTCACTTAACATCAGTAATCCAAGATGTGATAGTATTATTCACACCAGGCTTTATGTCTGACTCGAAGATCATGTTTTCCGCTTAAACTCTCGGCTGCTCAAAATTAATCTGAGTAGATTGTATAGGTTTAGTAGGTGGACGAATAAAGCATCCAAAGACGTGCATGAGGCAACGTTAGCTATTTAGGAGTTGGTATTTTTATTTCCGTTATGATGTATTACGACTACTATGTCTATTGAGTACTCTGATCATCCAATATGGCATCTTCATATGTCTCTCTTGGCGTAATTTGTAATAATTATATTTGATCAAAACCTAGGAAGCGATTATGGGATTATGTAATTAGATGTGAAATATTGATTTGAAATGTAATCAGAAAAGTTGTTTTCATCTGAGCTAATTTTATTTCATATTCAAGTGCTTCTGATATTATGGATACCATTAGCATTATAGTATTTTTTCACCGGAAGTTAATACTGTAGATGACTGCAGCATTTGTAGCGTTTAGCATCACGGATCAAGATATGAGACGTTACAACTTGGTATCAGAGCATAAGTTTATGAAAAACATAAAAGAAATTTTAAAATTAAAATGATTTTGAAAACATAATCCTAAGGAATTAGAGAAAAGATAGGGTATAGGATAACGCTATAGTAATATACTTGTATTTGCTATATATAATTATATGCTTTACCTCTATTCTCCCATCTCTCTTAGGCTATTCTTCTGTATCTTACAAAGGCTTGAGTGCAGATTTTACAAATGTAAGATATGAATGCTAGAAGTGGAAGAGTTAACATTGGCGGAGAAGAACCACAACCAATGGGAATGTCAAACAAATACCAAGAGGAATCAAGGTCAGGCACAAGCTGCCTATGTGGGTGTTGGAGTCCCACAAGTTAATATGGGAGCAATGTATCAGTTTTTGGTTAACAAGATGCAAGCAGGAGTTTTCTATAGGCTTGGCTGGAGGAAATGTTGAAGGAGGCAAGAAGCTCCAGTGGTTAATAACTATGATGTTTTGAGTTTAGATTATGCTCGGTTGGGGGGAAATCTGTCTATTAGTACTAAAGACGCAATCGAAGTGGACAATTGGCTATTCATTGCTAGAGAAGATTTGCTGATTTGAGGCTCAACGATGAGAAAAAACGAGACTCGCTTCTAGACATCTATAAGGGGCGACACTGTATTGGTGGAATAGTGTTACTGTTGGAGTCAATGAGGAGACTATGACTTAGGCTGAGTTCAGGGGAAGATTTAAAGAAAGGTTTATGTCGGAGATTGCTAAATTGACATTACTCGGGATGTTTGTCAAGTTGGAGCAGGAAGATATGTTAATGCTTGAATTTGCAACCAAATTTGAGTAGCTAGCAAGTTAGGGATATGCTACGATTGATACTGTTATTAAAAGGAATGAAAAGTTCATTCATGGGTCGAAGCCTAAACTTGCTAAGGTCACATTATAGCATATCATAGATCTGTGCGATGTGTTGTTGAGATGGCTTTGAGGGGGGAAGAGATGCTTGCTTATCTTGAAGGAAATAAAGCAAAGGAAGCTCAAGGAGGGCAGAACCAGAAGATGAAGTATTTTCATAAGAAAGGAGCTTAAAAGAGTGGAGATGCTAAGAAAGGGAAGGTCATACATTTTTTGCAGTTTGCCTATGTTTGATTTCGTAGGGTTCGGAGTTATTTTGGGTATGGATTAGTTAAGTAAATACGATGCTAGGATATTTTGCCATGAAAGGAAAATATCACTTAGACACCCTGATTGTAGTGATCGGATTGTATATTCCGTAGAAAACCCTAGCATTGAGGTTAATATTTTATTAGATGTTGTGGAGACAGAAGACGAACTGAATTGAGTTTTTTAGAGAATTCGCCGATGTCTTTGAACCCATAGTAGGATTACCATCGGAATGAGCCATTGTTTTTCGGATAGATTTAGTGCCAGGAGTAGAACTGGTGAGTAGACCGCCAGGTAGAATGACACCTACCGAGATGAGGGTGCTAAAGATGCATTTTATGGATTTGGAAGGCAAGAATTTTATTAGACCAAGTAGTTAGCCTTGGGGAGTAGCCCAGTTTTTGCAAAGAAGCCTGATGGATCGTTAAGGTTATGTATCGATTATCGTAAGTTGAACGAGAAGACGATAAAGAATCGATATCCATTATCTAGAGCTGACAATTTGTTCATTCAGTTGAGTGGAGCCAAAGTATTTTTCTAGTTAGATTTAGCAAAAGGTTCCATTAGCTTAGAGTGGCAGAGGATAGTATTTCTTTGACGGTGTTTAAAACCAGACATGGATCGTACAAATGGTTAATAATGCAATTCGGACTAATTAATGCGCCAACATTCTTTGTAGATTTGATGAACCAAATTTTCCGAGAGTACTTGGATAGGTTCATGTTGGTATTCATAGATAATATTTTGATATACTCTAAAGATGAAAGAGAGTACGAAGCTCATCTTAGATTGGTGCTTGAGACGTTGAGGCAGCATCAACAAAAGCGAAATTTTCGAAATGTTATTTCTGGAAAAAGGAAGTGAAGTTTCTTGGTCATGTAGTCTCAGAGAAAGGATTGTCTGTAGATCCGACTAAGACAGAGGTAGTGAATAATTGGAAAAGACCTGAGACAGTGATTGAAATAAAGATTTTTCTTGGATTAGCTGGGTATTATTAGAGATTCATTAAGGACTTTTTGCGGCTAGCAACACCGATGACTATGCTAACTCGGAAAGATGTGAAGTTTGCTGGACCGATAAGTGTGAGGAAGCATTACAGAGATTGAAACACTTATTAACTAATGCACTTGTGTTAGTTGTTCAAGAAAGGAATCAGGATTTGGTGTACACGGATGCATATGGAACAGGATTAAGAGCTATGTTAATGCAAAGAGGCAAAGTGATTGCCTATGCTTCTCAATGGGGTTAGACCGTAGGAAGTTAGATATCCAATGCGTGATTTAAAATTAGCTGCGGTAATTTTTGCATTTAAGATGTGGATACATTACCTTATAGGAGAGAGATTTGAGCTATATACGGATCATAAGTCATTGAAGTATTTATTCTCTCAAAAGGAGTTGAATATGAGACAGCAGAGGTGGTTAGAGTTTTTAGCTGCTTATGACTTTGGTATTGAATACACACCAAGAAAATGAGCAAGGTTGCCGATGCACTTAGTAGAAAACATCAGAATGCAATATTGGCAATGATAGCTGAGTGGAAAGATTTAGAAGCATTGACTACATGCAAGATACAATGGAGATCTAAAGCTAGATTTAGCAAGGAAACTGTGGTGTTGTCATGTTTAGAAGTTCGATCGTTGATGATCGAAAAGATTGCTTCTAAGCAGAAGGAGAATCCATTATAAGTTAAAAAGATCATAAAGTTAAGGGATGGAACAGAGAGCGATGACTTAAAAGATTTCAGTCTTGACCAGAATGGGTGGTTGAGGAAGAAAGGAAGACTGTGTGTTCCGAATGCGGGGAATATTAGGAAGGAAATTCTTGAAGAATTCCATTGTTCGAAGTTCATTATTCATCCGAGAGGAACCAAGATATATCAGGATATGAAAAGAATTTTCTTATAGGAAGGTATAAAGAGAGATGTAGGCTTATGGGTGAAAAAGTGTTTGAACTGTCCACAGGTAAAAGCCAAATTTCAAAAGCCAAGTGGGTTACTTCAGCCTTTAGATGTTCCAGTATGGAAATGGATTCTATCTCAATGGATTTTATAGACGGGTTGCCAAGGTCAAATAAAATAAATGAAAGTATATGGGTTATAGTGGACATGTTGACCAAGAGTGCCCATTTCTTCTAGTTAAGTCAACCAGGACAGCGCCTGTTTTAGCTAAGTTATTTATGAAGAATGTAGTTAGACAGCATGAAATTTCTAGTAGTATAGTAAGTGATAGAGATTCCTTATTTACTAGCGAGTTCTGAAAGAGTTTACAAAAGACTTTAGGTACCAAGCTCAAGATGAGTACTACTTGCGATCCATAGACGGATGGGGAAGTGAAAAAATTTAAAAAGTCGTAGAAGATTTGTTACGAGCTAGTGTGCTAGATTTTGGAGGATCATGGGAAGACCATTTACACTTAGTCGAATTTTAGTATAACAATAGTTACCAGACTAACACATAGAGGTCACTGTTTAAAGCTTTGTACGAAAGGCTATGTAAATATCCTATTTGTTGGTTAAGGACCGAGGATAGGTTAGTTCTTGGCCCAGATTTGGTTAGAGAAGCTATGGAAAAGATTGAGTTAATTCAAGCTAGAATGAAGGAAGCTTAGTCTAGGTAGAAGAGCTATGTAGATAGAAGACGGAAAAACTTAGTATTCTCAGTTGGAGATTATGTCTTCGTCAAGATATCACCAACAAAAGGTGTATTTCAATTTGGAAAATTAGGAAAGTTGGCACCTAGATTCGTTGAACCATTTTCTATTGTAGAAAGAATCGGGAAACTCACATATCGAGTGGTGCTACCGAATAGTTTGACAGGAGTCCACAGATTTTTTTCATATTTCTCATCTAAGGAAGTGTATTCGAGATCCAAAGACCACTACAGCGTCGATTGTGTTAGATGACTTAGTAGTGGAACTGAATTTGACTATAGTTAGAAAACCAGTTCCTATAATCGCGAAAGATGAGAAGAGGCTAAGAACAGGACAGTTAGATTAGTCAAAGTCTAGTGGAGAGACGACGAGAGAGACTGTACTTGGGAAACTAAGAGCTGGATTAGAGATATTTATCTTGACTTGTTTTATGGTATATTTTACCTTTATGATTGGTTTTGATGAGTACCTTATCATAATTTTGAGGATAAAATTCTTTAATGAGGAGAGTCTGTAATGACTTAATTTTGATTAACATTATTTAGGACAATTATTTAGGTAAATTAAATGAAATAATGTAAGTCGCTAAAGGGATTGAGATTTGAATAATATGGGGTAGTCGTGCCTAATAAACTAATGAATAAAAAGGGAATTAAAATGAAATAAGTAAGGGTAATAGACAAGGGCAAAGTAGGAAAAAGTTATATTCTTATACCTTGAACCGTCATACCACTTTCATTTCCACGTTCATAAACAAAACTAAATTCAAGAGAGGCCAGCCACCATTAGGAAAAAAGCAAAAGAAGTAAGCTAAAATAAAGAGGAATAAGCTTAATTAATTTAATTCAAGAGCAAATCTCAACTCCTTAACAACAAGCTAAGGTGAATAATAGGTTGCATCTCACATTTTTATTTTCGATTCTAGATCAGATCCAAGTATGTTTCGCAAAGTATTATGCCATGTTTTGAATGTTATATATATATATATATATATATATATATATATATATATATATAAATGCATGTTCATGAATTTTGTTTGTTCATAAAGATTTTATGACAAGTTTTGATTTTGAAAACCTATCAAATGACATCCAAATACCTTGCAACTTTGATATATAGTTAGAAATAATATTTTAGAGATGGGTTTCAAGTTTCATAATTTTCTTAATTAATATGGATTTACTATGAATTTTCTAGTAAAGAAAATGGTTAAATTGGGGTTAAAATTAATTACGGCTATTATATGTCAGCTTTGGATCAGAAATTTATGTATGTTAGAAAACCTATTAAAAGTGATTTATGGGAATTTTTGGAGAATTTTCCTAAGTGCTTAATGAGTATATAAAATTATTTAAGGTATGGTACTTAAATGTTTTATATGTTTATAAAAGGGGAAGAGGCAATTTGTAAATTTTTTAAGTTGTTAATCTTTCAAATTCGGTAGCAATTTTAGAAAAGATTTTGAAAAGTATTGGCAACCAATTATATGTTGACAAACAAAGCAAATTAGCAAGAAAGAAATTACATTTTTTAGTTAAAAATAAGGTTTATAAGTTCGCCACTTATAGTGGCACCTTTGAACCTTATACTGCCACATCCATCTAAGTTGAAACCAATACACATAGTATTAGCTTCGGTATGTAGTGGATTGGAGTTGGGCGAAAGGTATGGAGTCGAAACAGGGCTTTCGAAGGGGTTGAAGTAGCTTCTGAAAACTTAGAACTATTTTGGTTGTAAATGAGGCTTTCGAATGAGATGGCTTTCGACTCGGTCAATTGTTCTAAAGAAAAGAGTTTTCAAATGAGGTTGCCACCTTTGTTTTAAAAAGAAGCTTTCAAAGAGGTCGAAACCCCTACTGCCGCATTCTACCTTTCGAAGCAATGTCTTCGAAAGGGTACTTTTATTTTAAACCCTGAAGCCACTTCTCCAATGCTTACGAAGAGGTTGGTTTTGACACCGTCCACTTCTTTTATTTAGGAAAATTCTTTCGAAAGAGTGCTTTCGTTACAGTTCTTCTAAGACCCTTTTAATTTTTTGAAATCTAAACCAAAATGTATTGAAAGTAATGGTTTTAAAGGTTTCGAAACTATGTGCCACACATTTTTAATTGAACCCAATGCTTTCGAAAGGCTTATTTTAAGTAAAGGACTTTAATACTTTCGAAAGGTATCCAATGAAGGTTTCGAAGGGGAGGTTCCCCAATGTTTTCGATAGGTTTACTTTTAGTGTTTGAATGGAAGGTTTCCAACATTTATGAAAGGAAAATAGATGTGTTTTGAAAGGAGGATGTCTAAGGTTTTATAAAGCTTTCAAAAGGGACACTTTCAATGTTTTCGATGGTCTTTTGTAAATGGTTCGAAAGGTATGTTTTGGCCTATCGGCCTAATGTTACAAAGTAAAGTAGTTAACTTGTTTCGAAAGGGTACTTTCAATTGTTTCGAAAGGGTTACTTTCAAAGGTTTCAAAAGAGATTGTTTAATGATTTTAAACAAAGCTTTTGAAGGTTTTCGTCAACAATGTTTTGAATAAAGCATAAATCATGACAAAGAGATTTGAGTAAAACAAATAGTATGTTTTACTTGTTTAAGTATGATTTAAAGGTTAAATTAATTTGAAAGATGGTTTCAAGAAAACTTTGGTAGGTAGTTAACCATAAGAAAATGACACGGATATTTGAATACCATATGGGAATGGTATAGGGTCGCGCCCTATACATTAGCTATAGCCCCTAGCTAATTATCTCCAAAATTTCAATGTTTAGGGCTTAGTCATAGGTAAGATTTAAATGATGTTACACACAGAAAGAAATATATATAGAGAAGGAGGATAGGTTATTGGTGAGCCCACAAAACCAATAGTATCAGATGACCCTAGGAGAAATAAGTTAAGGAAAGACCATCTAGAAGTTTGTCTAACAGATTTCAGATTGTTTATTTTGTTTGGTAGGCCCAAGTCAGCCAATGGTTAGTAGTTAGCGAAACAAATCTATATTGTTCGGATAGATAGTCCATTTATTACCTGATTTATGAGCATATGTATGATATTGCTATTATTGTTTTAATCGGTTTGATTGTAGGATTCTGATTTGCAAAAAGATATGTTTTAAAAGGATATTAGTAAGGGAAAACCCATTCCTCTAAGCGACGTGGTCTCACTAGATATCTAAATGGTAAAAAATAATTTCTGGGTAAAGACTGTCTTAGTTCCTTTTTAAGTAATTGCTTTTTAACTAACCTGCCTATTTGTAAATATTTAATTAGTTGCCATAAACTTTTCAAATTCTTTCTAAAATAAAACTGCCGTAATTATTTCAGATCTAATTATAATAATTAAACAAATAAGCCATTCCTTAAGCAAAACAAATAAAATATTTAAGTCCTCCATCTAAAACAATTTAATTTACACAGTAAATTACTTAGGAAAAATCCCCAATAATTGTAGAAATTTACTTTTAATATGTTATCTAACATATAAAAATTTCAGACCGAATTTCCTTCATATAATAGCCGAAATAATTTTAAACCCAATTTATCCATTCCTTCCTTCAAAAATTCATAATAAATTTTCCATAGCTTGGAAAACTATAGAAAATTAAACCCGTCTCCAAATTTATGTTTTACATAACTTATAAATTTCTCATGGCATTCGAAACAAAATATAAACGATTTTAGCCTTAAAACCCTATATAACATTTATTAAACTTGTTTGAATATAACATATCATGAAACCCAAGCATATCATCATCAAAAATCATCATAATGGATTTAAAATTAAACCTGAAATCAAATGATCATTAGAAACAAAAATAGAGATGATTTTGATTATTATTCACTTTGATTAGGATAAGAAAGTCGAGATTTGATCCTTAATTAATTTCCCTTCCTTGATTACTTAGCTTAAATTTGATTTTCCTCTTTTTCTTCCCTAGGTGATGGCCGGCTTTGAGCCTTTGATTTATGCTTTTGAGTTTTGCAAATTGAACGTCCAAAAGGGAATGAGATATTATGGTAATAGGATTATGGTGCAGCAATTACCTATTTAGCCCTTGCGTTAATTGTTTTCTTATTAATTAACATATGAAACCTTTCATAACCCATTTATTTAATTAAGCTCGGCTTCTAGTTTAAATTTTCAAATCTTAATCCCCTTGTCATTATAATATTTACATTATTCTATTTAATTTATCTAATTAAATCTCCTGAATAATGTTATTAAAAATTAAGGGTGTTACAAGCTTCCGTCCTTAAAGAATTCTGTCCTCGAAATCTAGTAAGGACTAAATACCAAGCATAACACTCATCTGTAACCGCTTCTAACAACCATACGTGCCTACTTGACTAGTAGAAATCTATATAAAGAAAATATAGAACATACCCTCACAGGAGACCAGGATAAATATCTCTAATCTTGTCTTCTGTCTCCCAAGTACAGTCCTTCTTTTTGTCGCTCCACTGAACTTTCACTAACTTAACCGTCTTGTTCCTAAACCTTTTCTCATCTCTCGTTACAACCTAAACCGGTTGTCTAACAAAAGTCAAATTCAGTCTCACTATTAACTCTTCTAACCCTGTCGGAGGAATAGTAGTCTCTGGATCATGCACAAATTTGCGAAGATGAGACACATGAAACACATTATGGACACCTACCATACTGCTCGGCAGCTCTACTCTGTATGCGAGCTTCCTGGTTCTCTCCATAACTTGGAATGCACCAACATATCTCCGTGCTAGTTTCCCTGCCTTTTCAAATCGCACTACACCCTTCATCGGTGACACTTCAATGAAAACTCTATCTCTAACTAAGAATTCTAGGTCTTTACACCTCTTATCTACATAACTCTTCTGTCTGAACTGAGCTTCCCTCATCCTTTCTTGGATCAACTCAATCTTCTCTGTCGTCTCTCTAACCAGATCAGGATTTAAGACTAATCTGTCTCCAGTCTCCAACCAACATATTGGTGATTTGCATGGCCTTCCATACAAAGCTTCAAAAGGCGCCATTCCTATACTGGTCTAATAACTATTGTTGTAGGAAAAATCTACTAAGTGTAGGCAATTTTCCCAAGACCCACCAAAGTCCAATATACAAGCGCTTAATAAATCCCCAAGTACCTTATTGACTCTCTCTTTTTGCCCATTCGTTTGAGGGTAATATGCAGTTTCATTTTAAGCTTGGTACCTATTACAACCCGTATTTTTAGCTATTTAAAATAATTGAATTTAATATGATTATTGAATTAAAATGGTAAGAAATAAAAATTTAATGATTTATTATTGTAGTTTATTGACTATGAACTTAAATAAAATTTTGAATAACCAATTTCGAAGATTTTGGCAATAACCAATATCGAAATGAAATTTTATATATTGAATGTATTTATAATCACTAGCTGAAATTGATAACAAATGTTGTATTATTTTGATGGAAATAAAGTAATTGTTGATAATTAAAATTCATTTGTAATTTTATGATTTATTAATGTAATTTATTTGATAATTGAATTGTTTAAATTTAATATTGAAAATTGTTTAAATAATTGAATCTTAAGTTTAATATGAATGAAAATGATGTTGGAAGTTTATTTAAATTTTAGTTAAACAAGAATGAAGATTGTTAAATTTTAAAAAATTTAGAGTGATTAAAATTATTTTTGGGTATTTCTTGTTTTAATTAGCGTGTAAAAATAGCCATTCGTGCAACTGTCTCGGATTTCGACGAAGCAAGTTTCATTAGATTCGTAATAGTGAATTATTATAGGATTTCAAGTTTCGTAGCGGTCGGACTTATCATTTGGCCATGCGAGCTTGAAACGCATAGAAATTAATTAAAATAATTTCATTAAAATAATTTTATTTTGAAAAACTATCTTCTGAATATGATAGAATTGGCACTCGAAACTAGTTCCATTGTGTTTGGGATATGGTATAACATATAGAACGCCAAGCGGCACACTTCCTTTTGAAGTTCAAAAACTTTATGTGATAGTGTTAGAAACTTATATAAAAAGCCACGTTTATTTTCATTTCATTAAACCCTAAGTAAAACAAAAGCGCAGTCGCTCATTATATCTATTTTAATGGTCGAAAATCCACATTCTTCTCTCCTCGATTTCTTCCAATCCATTCAACGAATTCACACAAATCCAAAAGGAAAGTTGTAGAGCTCGACAAGCTCTACAAGTTTGAGTAGTTGGATCAAGGCGGCACGCTTCGAATTGCCAGGATCTATGGTCGAAGTTTCATGTGTTTTGGTTTCTCGAGGACAAATGGAGGCGGAAGAAGGAGTGACACTTCAGGCAGTGGTGGCTAGGTGGCGGGGCGTGCGCTGGCGAGGTTGGATCGGCATTTGATGTTGCCTGGTAGTGAGCGCAACGATGGTTTTAAGCGGTGATGACGGGTTCTGATGCTTAGCATGCGTGTGGGCCTAAGTGGAGACAAGGTGAAGTAGTTTTTTGTATTATTTAATTTTTGTTAATTATCTTTTAATTACGTCGTTATATTAAAAAAATTGTAATTTTTTCATGCGCGGTCAGTTTCGAGTGAAAGAGTGACATTGTAGTTGTATCGACGAAGGCTACGACATGGAGTCGAAGTGTTATTTATTTGAAGCTAAGAAATTTTTAGTTTCAAATAAAGGTGAGTGTTTTAAACGCTCATGAAGAACTAAATTATTTTTATGTTAGTTAAATTGAAATTCTGAAGTGATTTAACTTTATTGATTGTTGTTTGGTAATTTAACTAACATATAAATCGACATAGAAATTTATATGTTATAAATTTTGAATTAACAGTTAAATTGAAATTGAAATTAAACTGCTAGTTAAATTCCTGATTATTGATAACAAGTTGATTGTTGTAAGATATTGACTGTTTTGGATATTGATTGTGATGGATGGATATTGGTTGATAATTTGGACGATTGGGTGTTTATTTATTTTATTCATGTTATCACCCTGTATATTACTTAATAGGATATAAAATTGTTATTTGAATTATTTCGAATAAACTAAGAAATAAGTTGAAATGATATATACTTATGACCTTTATTTTGGATTGAAATGATATATCCATCCCTGAAATTAAATTGAAATAACTAATCACTTGGCCATAGGATAAACAATTATATATGGACATCGGATTGGTTAAATTAAACGATTTTAAATTCTTGGATTTGAATTTATTCAAATGATTTGGTTTTATAAAAATAAAATTGAATTGAAATATAGGAATTAGATATTATCGAACTCGAGCTTGAAATGTTGAAACTTAAATTTGTTAACAGAAATTTTTAAAGAATTGAATTTGAAAGTTGAAGTTATAATTAAAATATGATTTAAATTATGGAAATAATTTTGTTTAAAAGTTTTGAACTTTTATTCGAACTTTCAAATATTGCCAAGCAAAAGCAATTTAAATGGATTTTTCAAAATCTGGCTCAAAATTGAATTATTTTTGAATTTGAACCTTAAGTGGAACAATGAAGTTCAATTTGATTTAAATGATTAAAATCGATATTCTAAAATTGAACTTGAATTTATATAAATTAAAATGGCTTAAAGTTGAGAATTGAATTGAAATTTAAATCATTGAATCAAATTTTGATTCGAATTGATATCGAAATTATTTTGAATTGAAATTGGAATCGATTTAAATTAAAATTGAAATTTAGTCGATTTGAATTGAGTTGAGATTTAAGATGATTTGAATTAGAGTAATTGAAGTTAAATCAGTTTGAGTGGACTTTGGTCCAGATTTGTTGAAATGGAAAGAGACAGTTTGACTTGAAATTATTTTCAAATAAAATATTTTTAATATAAACTGTTTAAAGTCTATCTTTTTAAATATTTAAATTATTTAGATTTTCTAAACTATTTTAATATATAAAACATTTTCAATACTTAAATCATTTTATATCAAACTCTTTTAAAATCTAAACTATTTTTAAATTATTTAAAAAATTCAAACTATTTTCTAAAATTCAAACTGGTCCAAGGAAACTGTTTATATTTAAATCCTGGATTTAAATGCAAATTGGGTTAAATTGAAGTTATAACCTAAATGGAAATTCGAAACAATTTTGGAAGTGAAATTGAGATATTAAGGCGAAGATGATTTTCAAGTGAAAATGATATACGAAGTAAATATGATATTTTGAAATGAAAGGATTTTTGAAGTGAGCATGATATTTTGATATCAAGCATGAATCATTTTTTTTTAAATGTAAAAGTACCAACCGGTGTGTAAAAGGACATTTGGTTGTCATAGAGACTGTGGCCTCTTATTGGCATACTCTCGTCAATATTGGAATCACTTAAACAATTGTGTATGAGGAGGAGACTCTAGAATGAAGTGGTTGGATTTAGCATACATTTGTTGGATTTGAAGAAAGAGAACGATGATGGATAGACTACGACACTTGTGCTAATTTGAAATGACTGAAACAGGACGGCTATAAAGGGCCAAATGGGCTAGCTACTCCTAGCTAACATTCATTCTTCGACTTTCTTCTTGGACTTGGTCCATACCATTACTTTTGATGTTGGTTTTGATTGGTGCACCTTGATTTGGCATAACCTCCCTTTGACTTGATATGGAATAGATGTATACGGTGGGATATCATGGCTACGATGCGTTACCACTAGCCCTGCAACCCGAACTGGTAGTATCCTACCTTGGGCATTGCCTCACGTGCCTTGTCATACTTTGATCACTATACGAGACCACTACAAGTTTGGTTTAGTGTCGTCGTATCATAGCGCATCCCGACATGCTACTGGGGCATTATATAGCAAACTGTATGACAATGCTTAAAAACGCGTTAAGGGGGATTAATGTAAAGCCTTAATGCTAAGAAAATATTTATTTTACTAATTAGACATTACATATATAGCGTATTCTACTATATATAGATATTTTGATGGATCCTTTAGAGATGGAAAATCCTGTAACATCACTTGAGTAATTACATGCACGTTATGCATGGGATAGGAGATGTGAAACCCCGCAAACATCTCTGATGCTATTACATTCATGTTATATGTGATTTTGATTTGACTTTCATAGGGAACTTTTATTCCTGACTTGAGTGTTTTGTTTTTTCATTACGCTCGGGTCAGCCTTGAGTTTTTGGTGCGTTGAAGTTATTTTTGAAGGACAAAGACAAAGATTTGGTATATTATTATTACTAGTATTATTTCATCACATTGTTATTTTGCTGCATTATTTTATTGTTCTGCTGTACATATAACTTTGATAGATGTTGTATAAATTAAAATCAAATGTATAGTATAAACAGCTTCATGAACTATTTATTTGATTATTATATTTTGCCATTCCGCTGCGAGATTCTATGTTTGTTTTCTTCTTTTCATTTTATTCTCCTTAATTTACCCCTTGATTATTTGTGTTTCAGATTTTTTGAGATGGACATGAGTGCATTATTGTCGATTTAAACCTTCCAAAATGCAGGACGTCTTAGTTGGTATCGGAGCTTTGGTTTAGCGATAACCTTAGCTTTGTGGGGTTTGACTCATTAGAGATAGGGTAGTAATACCCTAGAATGAGTTTGTTTGATTGTATATATATGAGAGCACATACTTGTTAGCATTATAAAATGTTTTATATTGTGTTTACTTATGTGGTTGAATTGTTTATGAATTATAGTCAGCACGTGGGATGCCATGTTATCGACATGGGTTTATAAACACTTAAAAGAGGCAAGTCGACATATTGTTGTTTTAAAATCGAGTAAATGAAATAATTTTACCTAAGTTATATATATATGAATAATGATAATTTTCATAAACTTGTATGATTTTAATGAATGTTGTTTGTTAGGAGATGATAATATTTAGTTATCAACGATTATTGGCTGAATTAAAATAAAAACGAATACTTTGTGAACTCTACTTTACGAAGCATTCGATAACTTAATTGAAATCTAATTACAATAAGAATTGTTTATAATAACAAAGATGTAAATTAACGAAATGTTTTCACAATAAGGTAATGGAATTGTTTATATATATATATATATATATATATATAATATAGCTTATAAATAGAAAGGATTTAAAAACTAAGAATTTTAGAATTTAAAATCTCATTGATTTTCAAAATAGTTTTCAAAGCCTTCAAAATTAATACTAATGTTATTTGAAAGTGTTTTGACTAGAAATATATTTTGAAAAGATTTTTTAAAGAAACAAAAGCATTAAATTTGCTTTACATGTTGTTGCAGATGACTACAGCATCGCCAGTTTTCGTTTTTGAGTTTCCAAGAGAATTGCTACCAAAAGAAAATTATTTCCAGTTAAAAAAAGGTTTTAATTGTGAAATATATCCCAAGTATGATTTGATAAATATATGAAAATAGTTTTGAATTTATAATTGAAAATAGTACAGATAAGAAATAAGTTTATAACTTATGAATTTAAACAGGAAAGTAAAATAGAATTTTAACAACGGTTGAACATTTTGGTTAAGAAAACAAAAGAATATTTGAATTTGAGATATGAAATAAAAGAATAATCCTAAGAAATGTTAGATAAATTGATTTAATAAGTAAATAAATGAAGTTTAACTCAAGAAAGCTTAAATGAAAATGAATTGCATTTGAAATGAATTAGATTAAATAATGAAATGAAATTTTAAAGAAATAAGTTGTATAACTTATAGGTTTGAGTAATATTGAGCTAAAAATAAATTTTAAATTTGTTGAATGTGAATGATAAGAAAAGAAAATTTTGACTTAAAATAAAGTTAAACAAACCGAGTGATGGATTAAATGAAATAAAGTTTAGCTTAATAAAGATTAAATGAATTGAACTGGATTTGAATTGAATTAGATGAACCGGTGAAGTGAATTAATTCCACTTAAGCTAAAAATGAATTAATAGAATGAATGCGAACTTGAATTAAAAATGAAATGCAATTTAGGTGTGAAAGAAATTGAATGAGAAGAAGTGAATGTAAGTAAAACTTATGTGAGTAATTGAATTTGATTTATTTGGTTGTAAATAAATTGAATGCAAATGGAATGAGTTTTAATAAATTGAATGGTAACTAATTGATTACGAAATAAGTTAATGAAATGAGTTATAAGATGAAAGTTAACTTAAGAAAAGTTGAATAAAATTGATTGTCATAAAAATAAAAAACTTTAACATAAATTTGAGATATAAAATAAAATTTACTTAAGTAAAATTAATGATATGAATTAATGAAATGAACTAATGAAGTGAATAAATGAATTCATATGAGATGTTAAACATCAAATGAAACAATTGAAATTTAACAAATTGATATTTGAATAAATTGAATGTAAATGAAATAGACGTGAATAAATTGGAAGTAAACCAAGTAAATGTTAATAAAAAAATGGATATTAATAAGGAATAAATGTTAATATGATGAAATGTATAAATTAACTATGGATATTGGTAATGTAAATTCACATAGGTATAAATTAATTGGATTAAATGGATGAATATTATTGCTTTTGGTTGCATATGATTGTTATGGTTGTGTATTAGTGCTTATACTTATGATTTGAATTCAAAATTCATATTATATAGTCTATTAAACTCATACATGCTTCTATATCCTTTTATATGCAACTAATATTCTAAATTGAGTTGAGATAGGTACATATGAAGACCATTTGGACATATATGCAGATTTGATTCGCTTTTGCTTGCTTAATATGAGCGAACTCGCTCGTATTAATAATAACAAGATATGTATCTCAGATTACATACCGTACTTTTATATTTTTCGTTACGGGGTGCCTCATCATTGAGATGAGATGTATATTTGGTATATATTTTTTATATATTGTATTGTAAAATTTTATGATCAAGCCGTGCAAAGGAGATGCTACTAAAATTTTCTGTAAATCCGCATGTTACAAATTTTTTGAGTTTTTGAAAATTTATAACTTATTTTATATATAAGTTGCAATTTCTATAAAACCGATATCGGTAGGGCATAGTGGAAGCGTGGTAATGGTTTCAAATAAGATTTTTATGTTTTATAAGTCGATTATTTTAAATAAAATATATCATATGTTAAATTCCTTACTTAACCCTTTTTCGAGGGCGAAAAGTTTTGAGTAGGGGAGATTATAACGACCGTATTTTTAACTATTTTAAATTATTGAATTTAAGATGATTAGTGAATAAAAATGGTTAGAATAAAATTTTAATAATTTATTATTGTAGTTTGCTGAGTATGAACTTTAATAAAATTTTGAAATAACCAATTTCGAAGATTTAGGAAATAACCAGTATGACATGAAATTTTATATATTGAATGCATTTATTATTTAGCTGAAATTATATAGTAAATTTTGTATTGTTTAGATGGAAATAAAATAATTGTTGATAATTAAAATTCATTTGAAATTTTATGATTTAATAATGTAATTTATTTGATAATTGAATTGTTAAAATTTAATATTGGAAATTGTTTAAATAGTTGAATCCTAAATTTAGTATGTTGGAAGTTGATTTAAATTTAATTTAAACAAGCATGAAGATTATTAACTTTTAAAATTGAGTTTAAAGTGATTAAATTTATTTTTGGAAATTTCTTGTTTTAACTAATGCGTAAAAATAGTCGTTTGGGCAACTATCTCGGATTTCGACGAAACTGGTTTTAGTGGATCCGTAGTAGTGAATTATTATAGGATTTCTAGTTTAGTAGAGATCGAACTAATCATTTGGCCGTGCGAGCTTGAAATATATAGAAATTAATTAAATTAATTTGATTTTGAAAAGTTATCTTCTGAATATGATGGAACTGGATTCCGGAACTAGTTCCATTACGTTCGGAATGGGGGTATAACATTTAGAACGCCGGGCAGCAAGCTTTGTTTGGAGTTCGATAATTTTATGTGTGATAGTGTTGGAAATTTATATATAAAGCCACGTTTATTTTCGTTTTGTCAAAAAACCTAACTAAAAGAAAAATGTGGCTGCTCCTTATATCGATTTTGATGGCCAAAAATCCACCTTCTTCTCCCTTCGATTTCTTCCAATCCATTCAATGAATTCGCACGACTGCAAAACAAAAATTGTAGAGCTCGACGAGCTCTATAAGATGACCGGTTGGATCCAGGCGATAGGCTTCGAAATCGCCATAATCAGCGGTCGAAGTTCGCGTGTATTTTGGTTTCCCGAGGACAAACAGAGGCGGTGAAAGGAGTGACCCTTCGAACGGTGGTGAGGTTGGATCGGCATTCGGTGTTGCCTAGTGGCGAGTGTGGCGATGGTTTTAAGTCATAATTATGGTTCTGATGCTTAGCATGCATGCGGGCTTGAGCGGAGAGAAGGTGAGGTAGTTTTTTTTTTTTATTATTTATTTTTGTTAATTATCTTTTATTTACATTGTTATATTAAAAAAATCGTCACTTTTTCATGCGAGGTCCATTTCGAGTGAAACGAGTCGCATTGCGATTGATCGACGTAGGCTATGGCATAGATTCGAAGTGGTATTTATTTGATGTTGAGAAATTTTCAGTTTCAAATAAAGGTGATTGTTTTAAATGCTCATGAAGTACTAAAATATTTTTATGTTAGTTAAATTGAAATCCTGAAGTTATTTAATTTCATTGATTGTTGTTTGGTAATTTAACTAACATAGAAATCGACACAGAAATTTATATGTTAAATTTTTTGAATTAGCAGTTAAATTGAAATTGGAATTACACTGCTATGTAAATTCTAGATTATTAATAAAGTGTTGATTGTTGTGAGATATTGACTGTTTTAGATGTTGACTGTGATGGATGGATATTGGTTGATATTTTGGACGATTCGGTGTTTGTTTATTTATTTTTACTCCTGTTATCATCTTATATATTATTTGACAGTATATAAAACTGTTATTTGAATTATTTTGAATAAATTAAGAAATAGTTTGAAATGATATATATCTATAGCCTTTGTTTTGGATTGAAATGATACATCCATCCCTGAAATTAAATTGAGATAATTGATCACTTCGCCATAGGATAAAAAATCAAATACGGACACTGGATTGGTTATATTAAACAATTTTAAATTCTTGGATTTGAATTTATTCAAATGATTTGGTTTAATGAAAATAAAATTGAATTTAAATATGGGAATTGGATATTTTCGAACTCGAGCTTGAAATAATGAAACTGAAATTTGTTCACAGAAGTGTTTCAAGAATTGAATTTGGAAGTTCAAGTTATAATTGAAATATGATTTAAATTATGGAAATTGAATTGTTTAAAAGTTTTGAACTTTGAAATATTGCCAAGTAAAAGTAATTTAAATGGACATTTCAAAATTTAGCTCGAAATCGAATTATTTTAGAAATTTGAACCTTAAGTGGAGCAATGAAATTTAATTTTATTTAAATGATTTAAATCGTTGTTCTGAAATTGTACTTGAATTTATATAAATTGAAATGGTTTAAAGTTGAGAATTGAATTGAAATTTAAACTATTGAATTGAATCATTAATTCAAACTGAAATTAATTTGAATTGAAACTGAAACTGGAGTCGATTTAAATTGAAGTTGAAATTGAGTCGATTTGAATTAATTTGAGAATTAAGATGATTTGAATTGGAATAATTTAAATTGAATCGGTTTAATTGGAATATGGACTTGGGTCCAGATTTGTTGAAGTGGAAGAAGACAGTTTAATTTGAAATTACTTTCAAATAAAATATTTTTAATATAAACTATTTAAAATCTATCTTTTTAAATATTTAAATTATTTTGATTTTCTAAACTATTTTACTATAAGAAACATTTTCAATACTTGAATCATTTTATATCAAACTGTTTTAAAATCTAAACTACTTTTAAACTATTTAAAAATTTCAAATTATTTTCTAAAATTCAAACTGCTCAAGTGGAAACTGTTTATATTTAAATCCTAGATTTAAATGTGAATTCGGTTAAATTGAAGTTATAGCCTAAACAGAAATTCAAAACAATTTTGGAAATGAAATTGAGTTATTGAGACGAAGATGATTTTCTTTTTTTTTTTAGCAAACCTAAGCGGGTTTGACTGGCCCTAACCAGTTTATTGCGAACACAATAAAGAAACGTTGCACCATAACAAATCTATGGAGCAACAGGAAAGAAAAAAAGACAAGATAACAAATAAGCAAAACAACACTATGTCAACAAGAACACAGTTGGTCCCAAAATCTATTGAAACTGCTGGCAAAATCAAACGTGCAATTTCTCACACCGTCTTTGATAGAGCCCATCAACTGATTACACAATTCAATTTCGGTTTTGATCTTGCCATTGAAAACTCTTTCATTTCTTTCTCTCCATATAACTCGGATGAATTTTTTGAGGACAAGAAGCAATAATGTACCAGATTCATTCTTCCATCTAGTGGCACTAAAGAGAAAACACCACTCACTATTGCTATCCCTGGATCTGTTTCCATGACCAAGTAAAGCAGAAATCCTGTTCCACAACCTATGAATAACCTTGCAATTGAAGAAAAGATGAACGTTAATCTCATTTTCATCATCACAGAAACAGCAGGTTGCATCAGAAACCATGCCAATGCGAAGGATTTTGTCTTTGAAATTCATGGCATTTCTAAGAACCTTCCATAGAAGGAAGTTGTCATTTTCTTTACAGTGACAATCCCATACTCTTTTTTCCCAAGCAAACCAGGGTGTGGATGTAGCGTGGGAAACACAGTCATATATCTTGGAGATGGGATGTTCGACAAGATCAGGAGACCACAGCACTCTGTCACATGTGATAATAGGGTACTGTTGCCTGCTGATCTCCTGCCACAGTTGACGTGTGAATTGGTTGCTGGAGAACGGCAATGAGATGACACCATTACATATAAAATTCTTTGCCTTGGTATCCATAGGTATACCAGTTTGAAGTATTTGGCTGTATGTCATTGTTTTGCTAAGTATGAGACCATGCCTTGCCCAAGGATCATTCCAGAAACTCACAGTGCCACAGGGAGATGCAATGTGCTTAATACGTGGTAGCAACATTGACCGAATATTAAGGATGGATCTCCAAGTCCAAATGCTGCCATGCACGATGTTCATGCACCAAATTTTTTTGCTTCTGAGATGATGCTTTTTCGTCCATGACACCCAAACATTGTTTTTAGAATTAAGAAGATTATCAAAATGCATACTAAAAGCAGCAGAATTCCAGTTTCGTATGTTAATGATCCCTAGTCCACCCATGCTTTTCTTGGTTTCAACCTTACAAAAGTTTAGTGGTTTGAGACTATTTAAGTGAATGCTTCCAAACCAGAGAAAGTTACACATCGCCTTCCTAATCATGTGAATGAGCTTTTTGGGAAGAATGAAAGTTCTGGACCAGTATGTAGTGAAAGAGAATATGACAGATTTTATAAGGGTGAGTCTTCCTGCCTGTGATAGAATCCTGTTAGCCCAAGCTTTCATGGTATGTGTAATCTTGTCATAGAGTTTCATGCACTGTGATGTAGAGACTTTGGTGGAAATCATAGGGATCCCCAAGTATGAGATATTATCAGAAGCAAGGGGCAGGTGACATACATTAGTAAGGGACTGGACAGCAGAAGCATCAATTCCAGCAGTTTTTATTAAGGACTTGTCAAGATTAATAGCAAGCCCACTGAATTTGTGAAAAGCATTGAGAGTTTCCATTAAGTTGCTAATATATTAAATAGTAGGCCTGGCGAAAACAATAAGATCATCAGCAAACATGAGCGAGGAAATTAGGGGATCTTTGCACTTGGGGTGGGTAAGAATTCTTTTGCATGAGATTTCATGATTAATCATAGCTGTGAGCACTTCCATGACCAGTATGAAAATGTAAGAGGACATCGGGCAACCCTGTCTGATTCCTTGTTTACTCTTGAAGTAGCCAACAGTGTTACCATTGAGTTTCAATGAAAAGTGGACTGAAGAGATGCAAGTGTAAATCCATGAGGCAAAGTGGGGGGGGGGACTTCATTTTGGCAAGGGTTCTGGAGATAGTGGTCCATTGAAGAGTATCATAAGCTTTCTTTATGTCAAGTTTCAACATGGCTCTTGGACTTGTCGTGGATTTGTTGTAATCTTTTAGTAGTTCATTTGACAACAACACATTGTCAAGAATACTTCTCCCCTTAATGAAAGCAGCTTGGTTGTGGGAGATAAGATGGTTAAAAACAAATTTCAGCCTAGAAGCAATTATTTTGGATAGACACTTGTAAGTGGTGTTACAACATGAGATTGGTCTGAAATCAGTGACACTGATAGGAAGCTCAGTCTTGGGAATTAAGGCGATATTGGTTGCATTTATTCCAGATAGCATTTTATTATGTTTGAAGAAACTGTTCACAGCCTTGACAAAGTCAAATTTAATGATGTCCCAACAACTAGTGAAGAAATTGGCATTAAAACCATCAGGGCCTCCACACGATTCCTTATTCATTTCAAAATGCTTTGCTTAATTTCATTTTCTGTTACTAAGGTAGATAGGAAGGCAACATGATCTGGGCTAAGACATGGAAGTTTCAGATCGTCAATGATTGAGAGGTCAGGTTGGAAATCAACATCATTTCCAAGAAGGTTGGAAAAGTAATCAAGGAAGGCATTGTCAACGTCGAGAGGAGTGGTACAGGTCTTACCCGAACGATCGATGATACAATGTATGCTGGATTTGGAATGCTTCACTTTAAGGCTTTCATGGAAGTATTTTGTGTTCCTATCACCAGCATTTGTCCATTTGAATCTGAGTTTCTGTTTTCTCATATCGTTCTCCGCCTCAAGTGCTTTACTGTATTGATCTTGTAAATTGTATTCAGCGTTTGCTAATTCAACATTGTTCGGAGTTTGCATAGCCTGGGTTCTGGCATCAGCTAAGGAGATTGCTATTGTGGTAGATAGAAGGTCACCGGTGTCAAACTTGTTTCTAGCCCATTTCCCAAGAGCTCTTTTCGCATTCTTCATTTTTTGCTGCAAAACAAACATGGGAGTGCCAAAATAGTTAATACACCAAGCTTTATTAACAATACTTAAAAAATCAGGCTCTTTTGTCCAGATGTTAAAAAATTTAAAAGAGGACTTTCTTAATGGGCAACCATTTTCCATTTGGATGATTTGGGGGGAGTGATCAGAGAGAAGTGGAGGAGGGAGGAATATGAATAACTTTGGCCATGAGGTATACGACCCAATGTTGCAAAAAGTATGATCGATTTTGGTATAGATTCTCCTACCAGACCTACTCCTGTTGTCCCAAGTAAATCTGGCACCAGCAAAGGGAACATGTATGAGATCAGCAGAATTTATGGAAGAGTTAAGGGGAGAAATGTCCTTCAAAGTGACAGCATTCCCACCGATGCGATCATTGATGGACAAGAGGCAGTTAAAGTCCCCTGAAACAATCCAGGGATGGGTGTTTTGGGCTAAGTGTGGAAGGTAGTTATGGAGGGAAAGCCTGCTGCTGGCACAATTTTCGGCATACACAATAGTGAGATATAAGGATTGGATGTGGGCTTGTGAGTGAGGTGAGAATGGATGAATTATTTGTGAGATAAGATCGGGGTTAGATTGTACATGAATGGGTCATATAAAATCAATATTCTGCCATAAGGAGCTTCGATTAGGTTGTGACATCGTTTCCACAACGGGTTGATGAATTGCACAGCTTTAAGGCTAAGGTCAAGGTTTAGTTTAGTTTCAAGAATGGCAATAAGACTGAGGTTATACTTGGATATGATGCTTTTAACTTGGATTAATTTGGTTTCAAGGTGTGCTCCTCTAATATTCCACACAGCAAAAGTTTGTGTCATTGATGCAATTTGTTTAAAGAGGAGCTTTGGTTAGTCTTGCTTCTGGTTGCAGAGATGGGCTATCACTTGTTTCGGCGAGAATTCTGGTTGTTGTGGTTATATTGGGATTATTAAGGTTGATGTTGGGCATATAGGCACGGTGGTTGCTACCTCTAAATTTAAGTTTGGTTTTGCTTTTGTAATGTTGTGGCTTTGTGGTCGGGGATGATGGTTTGTTGGATAGGGTTATCATGTCAGTGAAACCAGGAGGAGCGATAATATTGGAATAAGGTTCAGGGGAGGACGATAAAACATTAAGAATAATATCATCATTGCCATTGTGGATTGGGATGGTGGATGACTGCTTAGGATGTGCATTGGGAATGGGTGTAGTTGTGGTTAACTTGCTTGATTGTTGAGTGTTGTTGGGTGCACGTGACAAGTCCATGCACGTATCACCTGTGCATGTTAAGTTAGTATCACAATTATTCGCAGTGGCCTCTATATTTGTTTCTTCCTCATCAACAACATTCTCTTCCACGGCAGATAACACCGAGAAACTGTTTTTCCCTGTGAAGCCACCCAAAACAGTATCATGAACAACGTTGGAATTGTTGGCAGTATCAGAATTTTGTATGAATGAGGTTACCACATCTGCATGGCAATTTGTCAACTGATCAGCTGATTTGCTTCAGGGGATTGTCGTGTTATCCATGTTTTTACTCGGGTCATTTGCTTTGTTCTCTGTTGTTTTTTCTGGGTGCTCACAACCACTACTATCTTTCATATTACTGCTTTGTGTTCCAGTCATCACATTTTTACTCAGATTTTCACTATTCTTGAACGTTTGCTTTCCTTTTGCAATCTTCTTCCGAAGATAATTTCCTGCACTAATTTCTTTTTTCTGAATTTTTTTCCTTGCATAATGTTTTCCTGTTCTTGGATGGGTTGACCCACATGCTCTTGCATCACATTGTTATCACACACTACAGATAAGTGACCAAACATCTTGCAGTGAACACAGATCTCAGGTTTCCACAGATAGTTTACATGCACGAATTGCTCACTTCCATCCAAAAGCAAAACTGGAAATTTCTCAACTAATTCATTTTCTGGTGTAACCTCAACTAAACACCTAGCATAGTTAATTCTTTCTAGCTTTTCAGTAGATTCATCAAGACATATCAACTTACCTATTCGATTCGCCAACCAATTTATTCCAAGATGTGACCAAGCATAGATTGGGATGTTGGATAGTTGAAGCCACACTGGAACAGCTTTTATTTTGCCTTTGACATTGCCAAGTTCAGGGGACCATTGTTGGATAATGAATATCTTGTTTCTTATAAAAATTGGATCACTTCTCAAAATCCTTATTTTATCCTCTTCACACGTAAAATGAAAAAGGAAGAGAGAACCATCATATTTAACTTTGACAGATCCTTTCAGTTTCCATGATTTTTTGAGAAATTCGACAACAGTAGTGAATGACAGAGGTTTATCAAGAAAGAATCCGACAATGTAGTCTTGCCATATTGCCTTACCTGCTGCTAGTACGTAGCCATTGAATTCAAGGTTGATGTTAATCGGCGAGTAGGCACCGGCGTTGCGTGGTTTGGTTTTGAAGAGGTTAGTCCAGGCAGGACATGGAGTGGATGGTTGGACAAGTTGTGGGATTTAAATGGGGGGATCATTTGGATGAAAACTTTGGGGCCAAGGAAACTATGTTTGACCTGGCCTTTGGTTAAGTCGGTTTTATAAGTGGCCGTGCACTATGTCTCATTGTGGCCGCTGGGATTCGAACCGGTGCCACTACAACCACATGTAGCAACTCCACTATGTCTTAACCACTGGACCACTAGAACTTGACAAAAACTTTGGGGCCAAGGAAACTATGTTTTCCCTGGCCTTTGGTTAAGCCAGTTTTATAAGTGGCCGTGCACTATGTCTCATTATTGTGGCCGCTGGGATTCGAACCGGTGCCACTACAACCACATGTAGCAACTCCACTATGTCTTAACCATTGACGAAGATGATTTTCAAGTGAAAATAATATACGAAGTAAATATTACATTTTGAAATGAAAGGATTTTTAAAGTGAGCATGTTATTTTGATATCAAGTATGAATCATTTTTTGAAATGTAAAAGTACCAACCAGTGTGTAAAACGACGTTTGGTTGTTAAAAAGACCGGGGCCTCTTATTGGCATACTCTCTGTCAATATTTTAACCACTTTACAACTGTGTACACGGAGGAGACTCAAGAATGAAGTGGTTGGACTTGGCGTACGTTTGCTGGATTTGAAGAAAGAAAATGATGTTTTATAAACCTCGACCCTTGTGCCAATTTGAAATGACTAAAATTGGACGGCCTGAAAAGCCCAAGCAGGCTAGCTACCCCTAGGGGACATCCATTTTTCATTTTTCTTTTTAGAATTGATCCATATTGTTGCTTTTAATGTTGGTTTCGATTGGTGCACCTTGATTTGGATGACCTCCCTTTGACTGGATATGGGATGGATGTACGTAGTGGTCGATCGTGGCTACGATGCGTTACCACCAGCCCTACGACCTGAACTGTTAGTATTCTACCTTGGCCATTGCCTCACATGACTTGTCATACTTTTATCCCTATACGAGACCACCACGTGTTTGGTTTAGTGTTGTCTTATCATGGCGCATCCCTGTCCCCCGACGTGCTACTGGGGCATTATATGCAAACTGTACGACTATGCTTAAAAACGCGTTAAGAGGGATTACTGTAAAGCCTTAACGCTAAGAAAAATATTTATTTTACTGATTAGACATTACACATATAGCATATTCTAGTATATATAGATATTTTGACGGGTCCTTAAGAGATGGAAAACCTTGTAACATCACTTGAGTTATTACACGCACGCTATACACTGGATGGATGGTGTGAAACCCCGCAAACATCTTTGATGCTATTACACTCTTGTTATATGTGATTTTGATTTGATTCACATAGGGAAATTTTATTCCTGAATCAAGTGTTTTGTCTTTTCATTATGCACGGGTCAGCCCTAAGTTTTCGGTGCATTGAAGGCTATTTCTGGAGGACGAAGATGAAGATTTGGTATATTGTTATTACCAGTACTATTTCATCACATTGTTTTTCCATTGCGTTATTCTATTGTTCTGTTGTATTTATAACTATGATAGATGTTGTATAAATTATAATCAAACGTACAGTATAAACAGCTTCACGAACTATTTATTTGATTATTATGTTTTTCATTCCGCTGCGAGACTTTATGTTTTTTTCTTCTTTTCTTTTTAATTTCCTTTATTAACCCCATTGGTTTTTTGTGTTTCGGATTGTTTGAGCTGGACATGTGTGGATTATTGTCGATTTAAACCTTTCGAAATGTAGGTCATCACAGTGCCTAATACATCATATAGATTCTTTCATGATTCACTAGTAAATAAAGCATCTCTGTCACTGACTATACTAATAGGAATTCCATGTAGTCTAACTGTGTTCTTCATGAACAACTTGGCTAAAACAGGTAACATCCTGGTTGCCTTAACGTGAATGAAATGCCCACTCTTTGTCAACCTGTCCACTATGACCAATATACTTTCATTTCCTCTATTTTACCTTAGCAACCCGTCTATAAAATCCATGGATATCGAATCCCATTTCCAAACTGGTATCTCCAAAGGTTGAAGCGACCCACTCGGCTTCTGATGTTTGGCCTTCACTTGTTGGCAGTTAGCACGCTGTCTAATCCATAAGCCAACATCCCTCTTCGTACTTTCCCAATAGAAGCTCCTCTTCATATATTAATACAACATGGTCCCTCCAACATGAATCATAAATTTGGTTCAATGACAGTCCCGAAGAACTTCTTTCCTTAAGTCCTCAACATTCAGAACACATAACCGTCCCTTTTTTCTCAACCATCCACTTTGGTCCAGACAAAAATCCTTTAGATCATCGATCATTGATCCCACCCAAAGCCTTCTAATCCTCTCGGCTAATACTGGATCCTCTTTCTGCTTAGAAGTAATCTTTTTGATCAACATCGATCGAACTTCTAAACATGACAACATGGTTGTGCTCTGACTAGAACTAGCAGTCGGTCTTAATTGCACACTATAAGTAGTCAAAGCTTCTAATTCTTTCAATTCTGCCAACATAGCTAACACCACATTTTGATGTCTTATGCTAAGAGCATCTACTACCTTATTACCTTTACCAGATGTATATTCTATATCAAAACCATAAGTTGCTAAAAACTCCGGCCACCTCTTCAGCCTCATATTCAACTCCTTCTAAGAGAATAAGTACCTTAAAAACTTATGATCTGTGTATAACTCAAATCTCTCCCCTAATAGATAATATCTTTGTATCTTCAATGCGAAGTTCATCGCAGCAACCTCCAAATCATGAGTAGGATATCTCACTTCATGTGGCCTAAGTTGCCATGAAGTGTAGGTAATGACTTTACCCTTCTGCATCAACACATCTCTTAATCCAATCCCACATGCATCGATGTACACTACTAGTACTGGTTTCCATCTGGAACTACTAATACAGATGCGTTGGTCAACAAATGTTTTAATTAAGGAATGCTTCCTCACATTTATTAGACCTAACAAACTTCATATCCTTCCTAGTTAACTTAGTCAACGGTGCAACATTCCGCGAGAAATCCTTGATGAATCTCCGGTAAAAGCCAGCTAGTCCAAGAAAACTTATGATCTCAATCACCATCTCTGGTCTCTTCCAATTATTAACAACTTCGATCTTATCTGGATTAACTAACAAGCCCTTCTCTGAAACCACGTGACCAAGAAACTTAACCTCTTTCTTTCAAAAATGACACTTGGAAAACTTCGCTTTCAGCTGATACTGCCTAAACTGTCTCAAGCACTACTCTAAGATGATCTTCATGCTCCCTTTCATCCTTAGAGCACACTAAAATGTCATTTATAAACACCAATATAAACCTATATAAATACTCTCAGAAAACACGGTTCATCAAATCCGTGAAGAAAGCAGGTGCATTCGTTAACCCAAATGGCATTACAAACCACTCATATGAACCATACCTAGTTCGAGATGTCATCAATGGAATACTATCATCTGCCACTCTTAACTGATGGAAACATGTCATCATGTCCAACTACAAAAACACTCTAGCTCTACATAACCGATCAAACAGGTCGTCAATTCTCAGCAAAGGATACTTATTCTTGATCTTCTTCTTGTTCGACTTAAGATAGTCGATGCACATCCATAACGACCCATCCGGTTTCTTCATGAACACTGCCGTTGCTACTCCCCGAGCTGAACTGCTTGGTCTAATAAAATACCTCCTTACTAGATCCACTAGGTGCAGCTTCAATTCCTTCATCTCGATTGATATTATCCTACAACCCTGGCATAATATCTCTCAGAAACTTAACCGCTCGTTTCGGTGGTATTCCTATAACTGGCTCAAAAACATCTGCAAACTCTCTTCCTACATGAACCTGAACCTGACTTAACTCTTTTCCCACTTCCACGGCACTTAACAAAACACAACCACTCCAATCAGAATTCTCCCCTGAGAATCATATTCGGTTATGACTATCAAGGTATCTTAGTGATATTTCCCTATCCTGGAAAAATATCCTTTCCTCATACTTACCCAACCAATCCATACCAAAATGATTCCAAAAATTTATGAAATCAACAACATACAGACTGCGTGCATACTTATAACATAACAGATCAAGTTCTAACTGGTCACATCTCATCCCCAGAGTTGCATACCCTCCTATCAAATTCGCCACCCCGAAGGAAATAACAATGTATGTGGGTTCTAAGTATAACCTATCAACCAAATATTGAGATATACATGAATGTGATGGATCGGTATCAAATTGTACACTAACTAATATACTCTGAATCAAAAGCATACCTTCTATCACGGTCTTCCTTTCTCAGCTGCAATTGGCCTAGTAGATAATGGTCCAATAGCAAAAACCTTTCTCATATTTGCCCTGACATGTTCTAGATATTGATTTTTACAATGCCCAACTTGGTCACAGTTCAAGCACTTCACTCCCTTCTTTCTGCAACCATCTTCCCCTTGTGTAACAACCCGCATATTTATCGATTTTATATTTAAATATTTTATTTAAATATTTTATCGTTCGTCGGATTTTGGTCCGAGAAGCTACTTTTCGCAAACAGTCGAATTGGGACTCGAGACCACCCCCATTGAGTTCAAAATGATGTTTGCGAGTATAAACTTCGATATGTTTGGAGTTAGTAGAATTTTGCTACTTTTCACTTAGGGCTTTGGGTTTAGGTTGGGTTCAGCCCAATGTTCTAACTTAATACCCCAAACTGAAACCCCCCTCTTCATTCACTCCCTCTTCCTCTAATTTCAGTTCTAAAGAGATTAATGGTGGAAGAGAATGGGAAATAGAAATCCAAAACCCTAGTTTCCATTTGCAAATCAATTTCTAGCTCCAAACTCAAGAGAACCAATTGGTAAGCTTTCTCTTCATCTTCTCCAACTCAATCTCTCTTTGATTTCAGAAATGTCCTAAACCTAACTTAGGGAATGTTTCTCTTTTAAGCTTAGATTGAAGCTTCTTGAGTTATTATTGAAGAGGAATTGATCTTAGCTTGCTTTCAAGCTTCTTCTTCTATTGTTTGGGTTCAAAGGTGAGATTTTTATCTCACATCTTAGTATATAATTATCTTCGATTGTTAGGTATGAATTCCTAACACTTATTCGTGTGCATTTGATTTTGATTTGGATTGCTTTTGTGAATATTCCAATTTTTAGTGTTTTGGGTTCAAATCTTTAAAAATCCTAACTTTGATGTTTGAATGTGTTTTTGGTGATGCATCGAAGAGCTTATAGGGCCGGGTAGTCGATTGGCATAAACCCTTAGCGCCGTTGCTCGTGCGATTGCAATTTGATCGAGAGTTGCACCCCATTTGAAATAGGGCATGGGAGTGCCAGCAACAGGTTCGGCCGACCGAGCCCCTGGGCCGGCCGACCGACCTGTAGAACGGGCACTTCCTGCCTCTGTTTGGAAGTGCAGGCTACAGGGCTCGGTCGACCGAGCTCAGGGTCCGGTCGACCGACCTGCTACCCCGTGCACTTCTGTTTTTGGTTCGGCCAACCGACTCAGGGAGTCCGTTCGACCGACCTGCTGCTATTTGCCAACTATGCCTATTTTGCCTAGTTGTCTGAATTTCCAACTCTAATCGATTTGTGTTATTTCCCTATTTGTTGCTATCATTTGTTATTGACTTTGATGACTTATTTTCTTTGGGAATTCTTGGAGTATCCATTTCGATGGATTCGGTATCGATTTCATTGGATTTTATTCACGTTTTCGAATGTGAATCTTAGTGATTGATTGTTCCTACAATCTTCTTTGTGATTTGTCACTTTAAAAATATAAAGGTTTTCTATACTAGTAGTAAATATCAAAACTCTTTCTTCAAATGATTTCAACACTATTTTATTACAAAGCTTGTTTTCTTAAACCGTTTTCCAATCTATTAGTATATATAAGCCTTTACCTCACTCGTATGAGAAATCTAATTAAACGACTTAGTAAAACAAGTGGTGTGAAACGCTTGCGTTTACTTCGTCGGTTAATTCTTGGACTTGTTCGATTGAATCTCTTGTGACAGTTTTCTAGTGGAGATCTACAATTTGTTCGTAAATATTTAAGTTAAGCTAGTGGTTATGGGACATGAAGCTAAGCTCATATATTTACTAGCTTACTGTAATTGACACTTCTCTTTGATCATGACGATCATTTTATGTTTTAGACTAGCCTGTGCGATGTCTTTGCTTTTGATACATTGGATGTACCGTTTGCACTACATCAATGTCTTTGCTTTTGATACATTGGATGTACCGTTTGCACTACATCAATGTCTTTGCTTTTGATTCATTGGATGTACCGTTTGCACTACACCAATGATATGCTTTTGATACATTGGATGTACCGTTTTCACTACATCAATGTCTTTGCTTTTGATTCATTGGATGTACCGTTTGCACTACATCAATGATATACTTTTGATACATTGGATGTACCGTTTGCACTACATCAATGTCTTTGATTTTGATTCATTGGATGTACCGTTTGCACTACATCAATGATATACTTTTGATACATTGGATGCACCGTTTGCACTACATCAATGTCTTTGCTTTTGATATATCGGATGTACCGTTTGCACTACATCAATGTCTTTGCTTTTGATTCATTGGATGTACCGTTTGCACTACATCAATGATTTGCTTTTGATACATTGGATGTACCGTTTGCACTACGTCAATGTCTTTTCTTTTGATTCATTGGATGTACCGTTTGCACTACATCAATGATATGCTTTTGATACATTGGATGTACCGTTTGCACTACATCAATGTCTTTGCTTTGTGATTCATTGGATGTACCGTTTGCACTACATCAATGTCTTGGCCATCCTTTTCTTGTGATTTCTGGATTTCGTGTGTTGAATTCTGGAATTTATGCTTCACCTATTTTCGTGATTTCTATTGATTTGATTTATCAATTATTGTGGCTTGGTGAATGAAATTAGGAGTATGACATTCCTTTTTATCTTGAGTAGATCTTTGCGATATTGATTAATCTCTTATTGATTTTTCAATTACTTATATATCACAGCTTGGCATTTTGATTATTATACGTTTAGTCATATTTCTTATTCTATATCATTTCATCTGATATTTATAGCTAGACTGATCCGTTTATTATTTTCTTATCAAATAATACTCGGGTCAGACCGAGATGTTACAGGTGCTTCTGCTTGACTTCTCATCCAGGATCATTACTCTGACTTTTGGCTAACTACTTAGATTAGTGTTTATTTTATTGTATACACTTGAGATATAGACTCATAGATGTATTCTTTTGTCTAGCACTTGTATCTATTCTTTTGTGATGTCGTGGATCTTATTTGACCACTACTCCGATATACACTTTTATGTGTAATATTCATATCTATTTCCTCCTTTGTGATATGAATTATCTGTGACTGATTTGTGTTATGTTTATTTCTATATTTGTTTCCGAAGATTATTATAGCCACTGTGTAGTAGCTTTGTGTTTGTATCGATATGTCGGATTTTTCCTATTGAAATAAAAATGCATGTTATACTATCTGACATATCGGTGCTCGCGCAAAGCAATTACACGGATGGTCGCTCCTCAACAGCCTTATTCTTCGTGCTAGTTGACAGCATTACACCGTAGTGTTCTTGGCTAGCGTGGGTATAGAGGTGGGGCGTCACAGCATGGTATCAGAGCCAAACTTCGGAACAATATAGAATAATTTAGCAAGGATCATGTCCTAAGTCTTTCTTAGGAGTTGTGCTTTAGGATTTAATTCGAGTTTTCGTACCGATTCATCCTATTTTCCTTATGATTCCTTGTTTTATCAATCAAGTTTTATTGAAATTTATTTTGAGAATAACTTTTTCCTCTTCTTTCTTTCTTTCTTAAAGAAGAGAAATGGTTAGACCTGGCCGTCCCAGCGTCGGTCAATCTAGTGCTACTCCCCTGGATGGAGTATTTATGTCTGCCCAGCAACTTCTTGATTTAGTAAAGAACACTCAAGCAGCCGGACCCATTCCAGAGCCTACTCATCCTAGAGCCGGTTTTGCACGCTTGTGCAGAGACTACACCGATTTGGGTGGAAGGCCATTCAAGGGATCCGAGAGTGTTATAGAAATTCAAGCTTGGCTCAAATCATGCGATCGCATCTTTTCTCGCACGAACCTTATTGACCTTCATCGAGTCCAAGTGGCTTCTAGCATGCTCCACGAAAGAGCATTAGATTGGTATGAGCTTTTAATTTCTAAAATCATTGAAGCGGATCTCACTTGGGAGCAATTCCGGGAAAGGTTCGAATTGAAATTTGTGCCGGAGGCCGAAAAAGTAACTTTGGCCCGGCGTTTTATTGACCTTGTTCAAGGTGAATCTTCTGTGACAGACTATGTCGCATCTTTTGAATCTCTTTCTAAATACGGGGTTGAGTATATTAATACCCCGATGAAGAAAAATCAGAGATTTGTCTATGGCTTGAATAAGAATCTTAAGAAGCCATTGCTTTTGAAACTTGAGGTTTCATTTGATCAGCTTATTGATATCGCTCTTCGTCTTGAAGAGGCCGATAGAGAAAGCGATATTGATGTTGTGCGTTCCAAACAGAACTTCAACAACAACATGAAGAGGCCTATCAAATTCAAAGGCCCCAATTCTAATAAGAAAGGGAAGCAACAAATTCCGGTAGCAAAGACTCCTACTTCTAGTCGTGTCAATGCTACAATTGTGGTTCCACAGACCATTATGCAAGGGAGTGTCCGAAACCCCTCTTTTGTCGGTATTGCAAAGGTTCGGGCCATCTTTTATCTTCGTGTCCTAAGCTTCCAAGCAAGAGAGAAGGAAAGCTGCAAGCTCCTAGCAACTCTTCTCTTGGTCAAGGTATTTTTCACTCAATCCTTGATGGCATTGTTTTATTTCATGATCTTCTTATTCGAGTTCTTTTTGATATGGGTTCCATCTCACTATTTTATATCAAAAGAACTTGTTGATTCTTTTTCTTTGAAAATATTTTGGACTTGTCGACTTCTTTGAGGATTGTGAATTCGGATGGTAGGTCCGCAACACTCAATTTGCTTTTTATTGATGTCGAAATTATTTTATGAGATTTTTCTTTCTGGGCCGATAATTTTACTTAGGCTTCGGAATTGATTGTTTGCAAGGATCGGCTTAATCATTGTGAAGCCCATATCCTATTTTTCGAGTGGACTATTCATCTTCAACATTTTCTATCTGTTAAGCAGCTTTTTAATTTTTCTTTGTGATTCCGATTTCACATTTTTGGTGGAATCATTTTATTCCTTAAGCCCACTTATAAGGAAAGTGTTGTTTCTCTTATCTAAATAGTTTGTGAAACTTTCCGGTATTTTTGAGTTTGTCTTAGGATTATCACCTAAGTAATCTTTCGTGTGGTGCTAAAGTCTTTTCAGTTTGACCTTGCCATCGATTTTCATTTGGCTACGAGCTGCGGGAGTTCGCATTCCACTTACCGCATTCCGCACTCGTTATGATTCTTATGAATGACTTATTATGTCATTCGGTTTATCCAGCTTATTTCATCCATTTTATAAATCGAATATTCTATGAATATTTTGATGAGACTATTCTTGTATTTACTGATTTTGGATGAAAATAGTAATTTAAAGTTTTGCAAATCTTTTTCATAAGATTTATTTATAAGTAAAACTGGATTTTTGTTCTTGAAACGAACAAAGAATATTCTTAAAACTTTTTAAGAGATTTATTTATCCTATAAAATATGATTTTGTGATTGTATTGCCCGTTGAGTGCTTTAAGAATTTTGGTCGATGCGCTTGATCAACGTTATCGATAGGAATTTCCTAAACGCTTTGATGAGACAATCAGACACAGTATATTGACTTGAAAATAGTAAATTTTTCTAGAAAGATTATTACATAATGATAAATGTAATTTTGAAAGTTTTAACTTTTCAGGAAAGAAGATTATTTAAAAGAAATTCTTTCTTTTCGATACTCTTGTTCTTGTGATTCCCAAGGGGGAACCAAGACTTTATCTTTTGTACCAATGCTTATCGTATTGGTTTGGATGTCGTTCTCTTACATAAGATAACGTGCTATCTCTTGTGCTTCTAAATCATTAAAAGCCAATTGAGACTAGGTATGCCACTCATGATCTAGTGCTCGCGGCTATTGTTTTCGCTTTTAGAGTTTGGCATCATCATTTTTGGATGAGAAATCTATTCTCTACCCCGATCATAAATCTTTGGAATAATTATTTTCTCATATGGAACTCCATGTTGACTCGAGTTCCTGACATCTTATGATCTTGATATTCTTTTTATTCTTGGAAGGGAAATCGTGTTGCCAATGCGCTTTGTCGTAAGCAACAAGTGGTTGTTTCTTTGATGATGGCCAAATGAAATTATCTTTTTACCAAGTTCATGGGGCGTTTTGATGTACTTCGTTTTATTGAGTTTCATCTCGTTTCTTTTATGGACTTGCGTCCGATGTTCTTTTATAGTGTTCGGTTCATCGGATGTACCGTTTTTGAACTACATCGATGTCTTGACTTTTTGGTTCATTGGACGTACCGTTTTTGTACTACGTCGGTGTTCCAAATTATTCGAGTTTCTAGTTTCCCGGGCGTACCGTTTCTGTACTACGCCGTTACACTGGCTCAATTTTCTACTATTCTTGACGTTCTCCACGTCTTTTATCTACGGAAATTCCTTAGGGATTCCGGTTTTTATTCTTGAGCCCGGTGATATTGAGGAAATTGAAGTTTCACCAGATTTGACTTATGAGCAACATTCTATTCGCATCATTGCTTCGGAGGTTGAATGCCATCGAAATAAAGATGTCCTTTTTGTGAGAGTTCAATGGTTCTCAAATCCTAAGGATTGCTCTTGGGAATCCTGAGAATTCATCGAACGATCCCGTTCAGGCTAACTCTTTCATGCTTCTTATGGTGAACTTCCTATTTCAAATTTTCTTTTGTGTTGATATGCTTCTATGGTTGTTACTTCTTATTTTCTTCTTAAGTATTGCGAGGACGCAATTTCTTTAAGGAGGGGAGTCTGTAACAACCCGCATATTTATCGATTTTATATTTATATATTTTATTTAAATATTTTATCGTTCGTCGGATTTTGGTCCGAGAAGCTACTTTTCGCAAACAGTCGAATTGGGACTCGAGACCACCCCCATTGAGTTCAAAATGTCGTTTGCGAGTATAAACTTTGATATGTTTGGAGTTAGTAGAATTTTGCTACTTTTCACTTAGGGCTTTGGGTTTAAGTTAGGTTCAGCCCAATGTTCTAACTTAATACCCCAAACTGAAACCCCCCTCTTCATTCACTCCCTCTTCCTCTAATTTCAGTTCTAAAGAGATTAATGGTGGAAGAGAATGGGAAATAGAAATCCAAAACCCTAGTTTCCATTTGCTAATCAATTTCTAGCTCCAAACTCAAGAGAACCCATTGGTAAGCTTTCTCTTCATCTTCTCCAACTCATTCTCTCTTTGATTTCAGAAATGTCCTAAACCTAACTTAGGGAATGTTTCTCTTTTAAGCTTAGATTGAAGCTTTTTGAGTTGTTATTGAAGAGGAATTGATTTTAGCTTGCTTTCAAGCTTCTTCTTCTATTGTTTGGGTTCAAAGGTGAGATTTTTATCTCACATCTTAGTATATAATTATCTTCGATTGTTAGGTATGAATTCCTAATACTTATTCGTGTGCATTTGATTTTGATTTGGATTGCTTTTGTGAATATTCCAATTTTTAGTGTTTTGGGTTCAAATCTTTAAAAATCCTAACTTTGATGTTTGAATGTGTTATTGGTGATGCATCGAAGAGCTTATAGGGCCGGGTAGTCGATTGGCATAAACCCTTAGCGCCGTTGCTCGTGCGATTGCAATTTGATCGAGAGTTGCACCCCATTTGTAATAGGGCATGGGAGTGCCAGCAACAGGTTCGGCCGACCGAGCCCCTGGGCCGGCCGACCGACCTGTAGAACGGGCACTTCCTGCCTCTGTTTGGAAGTGCAGGCTACAGGGCACGGTCGACCGAGCTCAGGGTCCGGTCGACCGACCTGCTACCCCGTGCACTTCTGTTTTTGGTTCGGTCAACCGACTCAGGGAGTCCGGTCGACCGACCTGCTGCTATTTGCCAACTATGCCTATTTTGCCTTGCTGTCTGAATTTCCAACTCTAATCGATTTGTGTTATTTCCCTATTTGTTGTTATCATTTGTTATTGACTTTGATGACTTATTTTCTTTGGGAATTCTTGGAATATCCATTTCGATGGATTCGGTATCGATTTCATTGGATTTTATTCACGTTTTCAAATGTGAATCTTAGTGATTGATTGTTCCTACAATCTTCTTTGTGATTTGTCACTTTAAAAATATAAAGGTTTTCTATACTAGTAGTAAATATCAAAACTCTTTCTTCAAATGATTTCAACACTATTTAAATATCAAAACTCTTTCTTCAAATGATTTCAACACTATTTTATTACAAAGCTCGTTTTCTTAAACCGTTTTCCAATCTATTAGTATATACAAGCCTTTACCTCACTCGTATGAGAAATCTAATTAAACGACTTAGTAAAACAAGTGGTGTGAAACGCTTGCGTTTACTTCGTCGGTTAATTCTTGGACTTATTCGATTGAATCTCTTGTGACAGTTTTCTAGTGGAGATCTACAATTTGTTCGTAAATATTTAAGTTAAGCTAGTGGTTATGGGACATGAAGCTAAGCTCATATATTTACTAGCTTACTGTAATTGACACTTCTCTTTGATCATGACGATCATTTTATGTTTTAGACTAGCCTGTGCGATGTCTTTGCTTTTGATACATTGGATGTACCGTTTGCACTACATCAATGTCTTTGCTTTTGATTCATTGGATGTACCGTTTGCACTACATCAATGATATGCTTTTGATACATTGGATGTACCGTTTGCACTACATCAATGTCTTTGCTTTTGATTCATTGGATGTACCGTTTGCACTACGTCAATGATATACTTTTGATACATTGGATGTACCGTTTGCACTACATCAATGTCTTTGCTTTTGATTCATTGGATGTACCGTTTGCACTACATCAATGATATACTTTTGATACATTGGATGTACCGTTTGCACTACATCAATGTCTTTGCTTTTGATACATTGGATGTACCGTTTGCACTACATCAATGTCTTTGCTTTTGGTACATTGGATGTACCGTTTGCACTACATCAATGTCTTTGCTATTGATTCATTGGATGTACCGTTTGCACTACATCAATGATTTGCTTTTGATACATTGGATGTACCGTTTGCACTACGTCAATGTCTTTGCTTTTGATTCATTGGATGTACCGTTTGCACTACGTCAATGTCTTTGCTTTTGATTCATTGGATGTACCGTTTGCACTACATCAATGATATGCTTTTGATACATTGGATGTACCGTTTGCACTACATCAATGTCTTTGCTTTGTGATTCATTGGATGTACCGTTTGCACTACATCCATGTCTTGGCCATCCTTTTCTTGTGATTTCTGGATTTCGTGTGTTGAATTCTGGAATTTATGCTTCACCTATTTTCGTGATTTCTATTGATTTGATTTATCAATTATTGTGGCTTGGTGAATGAAATTAGGAGTATGATATTCCTTTTTATCTTGAGTAGATCTTTGCGATATTGATTAATCTCTTATTGATTTTTCAATTACTTATATATCACAGCTTGGCATTGTGATTATTATACGATTAGTCATATTTCTTATTCTATATCATTTCATCTGATATTTATAGCTAGACTGATCCGTTTATTATTTTCTTAACAAATAATACTCGGGTCAGACCGAGATGTTACAGGTGCTTCTGCTTGACTTCTCATCCAGGATCATTACTCTGACTTTTGGCTAACTACTTAGATTAGTAGTTTATTTTGTTGTATACACTTGAGATATAGACTCATAGATGTATTCTTTTGTCTAGCACTTGTATCTATTCTTTTGTGATGTCGTGGATCTTATTTGACGACTACTCCGATATACACTTTTATGTGTAATATTCATATCTATTTCCGCCTTTGTGATATGAATTATCTGTGACTGATTTGTGTTATGTTTATTTCTATATTTGTTTCTGAAGATTATTATAGCCACTGTGTAGTAGCTTTGTGTTTGTATCAGTATGTCAGATTTTTCCTATTGAAATAAAAATGCATGTTATACTATCTGACATATCGGTGCTTGCGCAAAGCAATTACACGGATGGTCGCTCCTCAACAGCCTTATTCTTCGTGCTAGTTGACAGCATTACACCGTAGTGTTCTTGGCTAGCGTGGGTATAGAGGTGGGGCGTCACACCTTGCCAATCCGAAATTCAAAGTGACCTTTCTTATCACACTTGAAGTAAAGAAAATCAGCCTTTTCCTTCTTGGCAGCCTCTCCCTTCTAGGCTCCATTCTTTTTAAAGAACTTCCTCTTCTTTCCCTGAGAACCCTAGGTTTCAACTGGCTTTTCTTTCCCAAAAATAGTAATCATTTCCTTATGTTGGATTGCCATCTCCACAACTACATTACAAGGATCTCGGAGATGTGGCAGGGTCTCCCTAGCAATTTTGGGCCTCAATCCTCGAACGAACTTCTCATTACTCCTGATGATGGTGTCTATGGTAGCATACCCATATCGGGACAACTCATCGAAATTAGTAGCATAATCAATTACCGACATCTCTCCCTGCACCAAATCCATAAACTTTCTAAGCAATGGCGACTTGGCAATTTTAGACCAAAACCTTTGCTCGAATCTCCTTCGAAACTCTGCCCAAGTCAACTCTTCCTCAGGAACTCCGGCAGTAACACTATTCCACCAATGAAGTGTTGCCCCTTGCAACTTCCTAGAGGCTAGTCTCCTCTTCTGCTCATAATTCAATCCTAATTCAATCCCAAGTCAACAAAGATTCTATCACAATGCAATAGCCAATTCTCAACTTCTAGGACATTCTCCGTTCCTGCAAACGGCTTCCCCACCAAGACTGGTGTAATCACTGCTCAACTTAGTAAAATTATTCCCAGTTGGAGCCACAGGATTAGCTCCTCCATTATTCCCAACAACTCCAATAGTTGTTCCTGCTTGCATCTGATTGATGAAGAATTGATACATCGTCTCCATATCTAGTGGTGGATTTCTAGCACCCACATTGGCATTTGCACTTTGGTTAGCATTGGCATGTCGACCCGGGTGCCTCCTGGTGGGTCGAGCATTTCCATTGGTTGTGGTGCTTCCTCCACCAAGATTTCCTCTTTCGTTTCCTACCTCCATATCTTCTTTCTCATAAATCTACATACGAGCCTTAGTAAGATACAAAAGAATGGTCTAAAAGAGAGGGGAATGTGTACTTATATATATACATATATCAAAATAATGAAAATATTATAGTGATAAGGGGATTGAGATTTGAAAATTTAAACTAGAGTCCAAGATTAATTAAATAAATGGGCCATGAAAGGTTTCATATGTTAATTAATATGAAAACAATTAATGCAAGGGATTAATAGGTAATTGCCACACTATATTTCCATTACCTTAAAATCTCGTTTCCTTTGCTTTGCATGTTCATTTTTCAAAAATCAAAATCTCAAAGCCGACCATTAACTAGGGAAGAAAAGGGGAAAATCAAATTTAAGCTAAGCAATCAAGCAAGGGGAACTAATCAAGGATCAAATCTCAACTTTCTTATCCTAATAAAGGTGAATAATAATCAAGACCATCACTATTTTTGTTTTTAATGATCATTTGATTTCGGGTTTAAGTTTAAATCCATTATGATGATTTTTGATGATGATATGCTTGGATTCCATGATATGTTATATTCAAACAAGTTTGATAAATGTTATATACGCTTTTAAGGCTAAAGTCATTTGTATTTTGTTTCGAATGCCATGAGGAATTTACATGTTATGTAAAAATTGAATTTGGAGATGGTTTAATTTTCTGTAATTTTCCAAGCCATGGAAAATTCATTATAAATTTTGGAATGAAGAAATGAATAAATTGGGTTTAAAATTATTTTTGCTATTATATGAAAGAATTTGGGTCTGAAATTTTTATATGTCAGATAACATATTAAAAGTGAATTCCTTTGATTTTTGAGGATTTTTCCTAAGTAATTTGCTATGGAAATTAAATTAATTTAGATAGAGAACTTAAATGTTTTATTTGTTTTTCTTAAGGAAGGGCTTATTTGTTAAATTATTTTAATTAGATTTGAAATAATTATGGCGGTTTTATTTTAGAAAGAATTTGAAAAGTTTATGGCAACCAATTAAATGTTTACAAATAAGTAGGTTAGTTAAAAAAGCAAGTACTTAAAAAGGCACTAATACAGTCTTTACCCAGAAATTTTGTTTTGCCTCTTTAAGTAGTACCTTTCGACACTATACTTCTGCCTTAACCAAATTGAAACCAACCAAGTCAAAACCAATGCACAAGGTACCAATGCATTGGTACACAGTGGATTGGAGAAAGGCGAAAGTTATGGTGTCGAAACCTAGCCTTCGAAGGGGGTCAAAGCCTTTGTTTTACTCTCCACATATACTTGCTTGCCTTGTTTTCAAATGGATGCTTTCGAAGGGGTCGAAACCTATTTAAATTGATTTCAAAAATGTTGCCGCCTTTTGTTTTAAAAATAATGCTTTCGAATGAGTTTCCTTGTTTTAATTCATTGCTTACGAAAGTGGTAGTTTCAACCCAATTGAAACCTTGCTGCCGACCTTATGCCTTTCGAATGGATTAAGGTCATCAACTAGATCGAAAGGTAGCGTTTTGTTTTATAAATGTTCTAAGCGACTTCCTAATGCTTTCTAAAGGATTTAATGGTTTCGAAGGCAATGGATTCAAAAGGAGTTTCGAAGCTATCCTTTAAATATTTTACTTAAACGATTTAAGCTTATGAAAGGATGGTTCCGAAGCCGTTAGTCTTTCACCAAACTCTTTTATATGAAGGTTAATGGTTTCGAAAGGGGTACGTTCTTTTATATCCACTTTGACCTAAAAGATATTTTTAAAGATAAACCCAATGATTTTGAAAGAGGTACTTTCAATTCGATGCTATGCTTCTATGTGTTAATAAATGATGCTTTAATACTTTCGAAAGGTATGTTTTGATGATTTTGAAAGAGACGATTTAAAGTTTTTCGAAAGGCATATGCTTATTGTTTGAAAA
Organism: Allium cepa; assembly: GCA_030765085.1. Taxonomy (NCBI): domain Eukaryota; kingdom Viridiplantae; phylum Streptophyta; class Magnoliopsida; order Asparagales; family Amaryllidaceae; genus Allium; species Allium cepa. The sequence continues at coordinate 403,024,466 of CM060943.1, read as the reverse complement.
GAAGATTTAAACTCTCTCGAAGGAGGTTATCCAATGGTTTCAAAAGTAAAGTTTTAATGTTTCGAAAGCCTTAGTTTTCAAAACAAAGAAGCCATTCTCATTTTTAAAGGAAAACCATGGCATGATAAAGGAGTTTTAAAATGGCTTTTAAGTATGAAGTTTTTTAAGAAGCTTTCCTTATAAAATAATAGGTTAAAGGGATTAACCATGTTTTTTTATGAAAATGATTTCAAGGATATTAAACCACAGACGTTGGTGTTATTAAGTTATAATGATTGCTTCTTCTAATATACATATTCACTATAAAATGGACCTACAACTGCATTTTGGGGAGAAAGGGCAGAATAAACAGCTAGGTTGACTCAGTAGTGAATCTAAATCGGGTTGAACTCTTATATGAGTAGAATTGCATCTAGGAGGTCAAATAGACCAGAATATAGGATGCCTAAATATTAATTGAATAAGTTGTCAGATAGACAGTTTCATAGTAAACCTATGAAAACTATGATTATAAAGAGTTATTGGCGGGGGCCAATAGGTTTGTAGTGAACCCATGAAAACTATATCCGGATTAAGTTATTGACAGAAGTCAATATGTTCATATTCAACCCATGAAAACTATGATAAGAGGGATGCTATTAGAGATACCAATAGGTTCAGGGAGAACCCATGAATAATGAAGTTATTGGTAGGGGCCAATAGGTTCTTAGTGATCCCATGAAAACTATGAAACTGGGAAGGAAGTCCATAACCATTAAATAGGTTATTAGTTACCCCACGAAAAACTAATAGGTTAATAGTGACCCTAGAAACTATAAATGAAATAGATAGTCAAATTTAATGGGGATGGAAAATTCAAAATTTATTTACTTGTTTGCATATCATCAAATATTTTTGAATCGTTATGTTTTAACCATTGTGGATGTAGGAGCATAATATATGGTTATTATAAAGTTTTAGATAAGATACTAGCGAGGGAAAACCAGTTCCGCTAAGCGGCATGGTCTCACTAGATATCAGAATGGTTTGAGATGGTAGGTTATTATTCATACCAGGCTTTATGTCTGACTCGAATTTTATGTTTTCCTTTAAACTCTCAGGTGCTAAATTAACTTTGAGTAGTTTGAGAGTTGAGGTTTTCAAGAACCTTATTAGATGAATAAGTTTTCGATGACGTGTAGGAGGCAAGCTAGATAATAAGTGTTCTTTTCTATTTCGATTCCGCTGTGTTTTGTTGTAAAAAAAGTTGTTTAATTACCTAGTTATATACTCTGATCATCCAAGGGGACATTTTCATATGTTGCTCTTGGCGTATGTTATAATAATAATTATTTTCTCTTAACTTGGTTCTCGAATATGGGATTATGTAATGAATGTTGAAATGATTTGAAATGGAGTGTGAATGTTTTACGATTTTGAAATTTTCCATGTCCATGTGTTTCTATTATATCAATATATCTAACATTACCGTAATTGGTCAACGAGGAAATAACTATGGATGACTACAACATCCATTGCCGTTAGTTTTAGGCCAAGTAGGGGATGTTACAATTGGTATCAGAGCATCGGTTTATGAAAACTAAAAAGAAATTTAATGCTAAAAGATTTTGCAAAACATAATCCAATGAATTAGAAAATAAGATCGAGGTTTTGGTTAACGCTATAGTAACGTACTTTTATTTAATTTATTTAATTAAATCTCTTGAATAATATTATTAAAAATTAGGGTTGTTACATATATAAATGGATTTTCATATGAAACGTTTTAGTTATCTTAAGGTAAAACCTCATCCATGTTCATGTGCGGCGTGGTCTTACGAGATACTTTTGATTTCGAAGGTTTTTATAACTTAAAAATCCAATTAGGTGTGTTTTATCATGCTAATTTTCCAAACTGACTCAGATGTTATTTTATTATAATGCTCGGGTCATACCGAGCATATTACAGATTAGTTTGGATGCTTTGGAGCTTTAGGAGACGAGTTGGAGACCCATAGACATATTCACATATATGGATATTTTTTATGCTGCATTCATTATTGTATTTATCATAAAATTGTGATGATAGGTTTTTTTAACTGTCCGGGATGAAATAGGTTAGTATACTTTGATTGATGCATATACACATACATTACAGTTTGGCTTTTGTGTAAAGATTTGTTGTATATTATAGATTATTCGTTACACTGTGAGATTCTGTGTTGTTGGTTTTCTTTCTCTCTTCTTTCTTCTTCCTTCTTCTTTCCCTTAACATTTGATTTTTTTGGGCATTTGATTGCTCGGCACATAATGCAGTGGACGAATTAGTATCGATTTTCGAGGGTCGAAAATCGATACTAATTACATAACACCTATAAATTTAAGTTATATCTAGATCTCCATTTTAACATTTTAAACCAAATGAGATTTTATTTAAAATTTTGTTAGATTTGATCTCATATACATTTAACCAAAATAGTAAAAATTGAAATTCACTCATTTCTTCTCCTACGAGCTGACTCAGTTCTAACAATAGCATCAGAGTAAGGTTAGATGAGGCATCACCTAGTACATTGGATGTCCTAGGTTCAATCTTTCCAACTAGTATGATAAGGGGTTCTTACATTGGTATGTGATGAAACATTACCTCTTACCCCAACATGCCATTTGATGGTTGTGCTAGTCGAAAGGTTTGCGTAACACTCGCCAGTGAGGTACCTGTATCACCTAAAGTAATTTGGATTGGAGGAACAATGGTATCAATGCCCAATAGCATATGTGGTCTATATTAGTAATTGAGCCCAATAGCCCTAAATAGAAAAGCCGATTTGAATTGAGCTATAACGACTGACATTTTTGACACTCAAAAGTCGACACTAATACATCCATGGTATTCATGTGCCTAGCATCCGAGTGTCAGAAAGATATATTATTGGGGTTAAAGAAAATAAAAAACAGAACAAAATCTCATATTGTGATGAGTAATATATTATATATATATATATATATATATATATATATATACATGATTGTAATATACATACATCAATCAGGATAAACTAACCTATCCTTAGGCTAGACAGTTATAACAGTTTGTCCTCACAAACACTGATAAAAACAATGCAAGAAATGAAGTAGAAAATAAAATACGTGAATAAGTCTTGGAGGCATCCAGCTCATCTCCTAAAGCTCCAATGCATACAATTAAATTTGGAAATATGCTTGGGCTGATCCGAGCATTAGAAGAAAATAACACGCGGATCAATCTAGTAAGGCATCATGAGAAACTCAAATCATATGGATTTTTAATTTTTAAACCTTTCAAAAATTAAGGTATATCGTAAGACCGCGTCGTACATAAACAAGGACGGGTTTTTACCTTATGTTAACCAAATCATTTTTAATTAGAAAATCTTGTGATATTACAATAATATTTAGGGTTTAAAATAAATATATAACATAGCTGAAATGTTAACATTACACGTTTCAGCATATTTGGCATACAACTAAGTCCGTAAGGCACGTATTGGAAAATGAATTCCACCAATGACAAGGCTACTGGGGTACTGGCTGTCATAGTACACCTCTAGAATAATGTACCGAGGTTGCAAGCCGTGTAGCCCCCGTCGATATAAAACCAGTCTACCCCTTACTGGATGGTACATAATATAATCATCCCTCGGTTGCGATCACCAATAGTACTATGCCGAAAGCATACAACCAAATAAATATCAATCTAGTTCAATGATGATTATACCCTAATGGTAGTAAGCTACATAGCCCTATTCCATCCTCATGTTTTAGTCATTTTCGGATTTGAGGCTTGAGGCTAAGTTTTACCTTTTTTTAGCAAACCCATCCTTGAATGCTAACACTACCCTCTAGGCAATAATGCAATGCTAGCATTCATCCATACAGTTGTTTAGGATATGAACAAACCAAAGGCGCTACTTCTACTTCATCCATTTTCGAATCACCCTCAGGATTAGTAGCAAGAATCCCTTACACTTCAAAGAACTCTGTCTTCAATTTCCATCACCTTTAAGATGTCTTGAATTCGAACGCTTATGCTAATTCGAAGTGGTTTTTGGATAACTCATGCTTATCTGATCTCGGTATCTCCAAACCAACGATTAGTAGTTTCAAAACTAGATAAGATTTGATAGTCCGTTATGTAACTCTCAAATAAGCAAAAAACCAAATCAGAGATTTATTTTCATATAGAAAGCAAACATGATTTAGCACATAAGCAATCACTAAGATTGATTTAATCAATCCTTCAATTAATAAAAACCACTTTGTAAATACTGATATTGAAATACCTTTACAAAAGATATACATAAATACACTACTCATTCCCTATTCATTTATACTCTTTCAATGCTTAGAAAAGTATCTGTATACTCATCTCTTCGGTATAAATGTATTCACAGAATACTACACTTTTCAAAATTTATCCATATACTTATCTCATAGGGATAAGTATATTCACAACATACCACACTTCCAATACTCAGAAAATGTATCCATATACTTATCTCAATCATATAAGTATATTCACAAAACATTATGAAAGTTTTCATGTTTCAAAAACATGCTTAAATGGGTCAAACCAAATGTCACTTACAAACATTATTTACTACAAACCTAAACCGCTATTCCTTTTGCGTAAGTGAATGGATTATATGGAAATTATATTAAATACAATTTCCATACCCTGATTTAAAACGATCATTTATAGAAATCAACTCTCATTCCTTTTATAAAAGTCCTCGTTAATAATTTTTTTTATATTTACAAAAATAAAATCCTTTTACAAACATCCTTTTTATTTATAAATCTCCTAATTTTTAAATCTTATATACTTATCACAAATCTTTGGTTCTAAGAATGGACTAAATACTTTCCACAAAACGATCATTCCATATATCAGTATAAATTCACGAATGTGATTTATTTTTCCAATTTATCAAAATGATATCATTTCATTTTTAGAAAATATCATTTATAAATCTATTCTTTTATTTATAAAACACCATTTATAAATCTATCTTCTTTAAAAACAGATGCAATTTGTTATAAAAGATAAATTCCCTTTTTTTATAATAAATATTCGTTATTATATTAACACTTCTATATAATAAACGCTTCTCGAAATACTTTTCAAACATTTCCAAATGAATTAGAAGAGACTTAAAAAATGGTTGGAGTAAAATAGAGAAGCCTAAAAACAATTTCTAAATAAAATGCCATAGAAAATTCCAAAGTCACGTTTGAATCATTCTCCAAATCAAAACCATTTTCAAATCAAAAATAGCAAATAATAGTATTTCCAAAATAGTAAAATGAGGCGTAGAGCCACATAGTACTTAACAAGTGCTTTCATCAATCTACACCAAAAGAGTTCAACATTTGCGACATATCAAAGTCACACCCAATAAGATCAAACCATAAAGCTTTTGGCATTCAACCATTTATACAATGGGTATATAAATGAAATTAAAACCAATAGTAGTGAGGAATCCCTTAGGATCCTTTCTACAAAATTTGCCGACCTCCCTTTATTTCATTTTATATGCCATCCACTTTCTCAAAGTGGGAATTTAACTAAACCAACCAAAGAAACCCTTCAAGCACACAAACAATAAATTTATCAGCACATACATCATACAAGGTTCATTCCAAGGTGAGTTAACTCATCAAAATTCCAACCAATGCTTCTATGTTCCTGCTCAATGTAAAATTGAACGATGTTAGATTTTAGCTCAAAATTATACTTACTTCAAAATTGACAAAATCAGCTCCAGTGTATAGACAACACTCCTATGAGCACAATGTTGACTACCGAGTTCGATTTGGACCTCGTATGCAAGAGAGATTGATTTTTATACAATTTGGATTAATTAATTTAATTAATAAATTGATTACTAAATTAAGTTAATTACTTTCCACTAACCTTTATTCCCTATTTCCAAGCTATATAAACATATATGCACAAACCCACCTCCATCCCATGCATGCATAGGAGACACAGAGCTATGCTCCACAAAATCAAACATTTCTTGCATCATCAAACTTTGCATCGTATGAGCTACGCGATACACCTAACCTCTGCCACTCCGACCTCACTCCCGTAATCGCAACACCCAACCCCCGAATTAGCTAGGTCACATTCAGCCTTAGACCTCCGGAGCACTTCCAACCACCATCAATCAACTCGCCTTGCCACCACGAGTTCGAGCACACCTTCAGTTTCACCTTTGCCACCTCCGCTAGCATCGCAACCTAACGCCAGGCTACATGACAAAGAAATGTCATAGTTTACTATAAGCAGTCGCACCTCCCCTAACCATCCCCTATCCACTAATCTTTGCTCGAGAAGCTTATACCCACCCTATCCTTGACCTATTTCTTCCCCTAACTCCTCTAGTCCCAAACCCTAGCTTCATCTACCCAAAGACGACCTCGGCTAACCATAGTTGAACCTTCCATCGTCCACATAGATTCGAAGCTCTCCATCACATGAGTACAATAAAACCAAAATTAGTATCTCTCGGCATTTATATCTCTAGATTTAATTAATAAAAAATGGTGGCTACTTTATGTTTGCAGGGAAATGAAAATGAAAACGAGAAGTGGAAAAGAGGAAGAGTGTGAGAGAAAAGTGAGGGAGGGGTTTTTATTCATAATAAATGAAAAATATTTTTTAATTTCTCATTTTAAAATGTAATGCGTTTCGAGCACGCATGATCGAACAACAAGTTAGATCGCCACAAAACTCATCGATGTACACCGTCTTATTATTTAGGTTCTTATAGCACTAGTTTCGTAAAAATCCAAGACAGTGCCCTAGGATGATAATTTTCGATCTTATTACCAATATTAATTCAAAATTTATTTTTGTAAACAAAATTTCTATAATGAGTTTCACCATCGTCATTTATTAATTAAAATAGGGTTATTTGATTGTCAAAAACCATTAATTGAATATTTAAAATTACTTAACTATTCTCAAATCAAAACGATAAAATTCTAGGTCGTCACGTTCTCCCCTATTAAAATAATTTTGATCTTGAAATTTCATTACTATCAAACCAAGAAAGAAACAAGCCCACATAAATACTTATCATTTTCATAAACCCATACAATGTATATAAATAATCCATATGTAATATATGTTTCGATCACTTACTCGAATAAATAAACTCATTTTCCAAATAAGTATCGCTCACTCGACTTCCCAAGTGCAAACACCAATCAAGTTTCTTGATTGGAAACATTCATTCTCCTTAAAAAGCCATATGCAATGATAGAAAACTTTGATGCCACATCAAGAACCCTCGCCCAGTGCTCTACATCACGAATTGAGTGATAAATCCTTATTCGAACCAATGTGAATCTCTCAAAGTCATTTATTCGAATCTTGGATCAAACACCATGGGAAGAAATGATCTACATACCACTTAGGTACTTATTCTTGTTTGTTCTTACTTATACCTATTTCTTTTAACTTGTAAAATCATTTATGAAAATATTTCATAAAAATACAACTAAAGTTTAAACTTGTATAATACCCTACTACATTCTAAGAGTGTATACAACTCTCTGATTTAATTTTTTTATCGTTACTTTTTCCTTAAATTTAGATGTAGGCCCAAAATAAATTTGGGTCCTAAAACCGAGTCAACCTCTTACCTCATTACCTATTTGGTTTGATAAGTAGTTAAGAAGAGTAGGATGTGGTATCTAAACTCAGTCTTAGAGTCTCCTTTTCATTAGACATCTCCAAGGTAAAGACATTTATTAGTCAGCCCAATAACATCAAACAATTTACACCGCAGAGATGTTAAAACACAAGATATGGTAAACAAAGTTTATTAAAACATTCCTATTAAATTTAATTCACTAAACTTGCATTAAATTATTTCACCTCTATCCTAGGGTTATATAAACTTATTTATAAAATAACCTTCTATTTTATATCAAATATCCTTAACGGAAATTTAAGAGCTAAATACCCGGTTTGGTCTCAAATTATTTGAAATAAATTTAATCCATCAAAAATATACATATAGATGGAGTAACCGAAAATGATACCAAGGAACTAGGTCCTACCAACTAGTATCATACATCCCCTTTTTAAGCAGGGTAATACTTAACAGAAACGTTTATCATCCGAACACATCTCCTGTCTATTTTTAGTCAATTTCGAGCCACTCAAACTAGTTAGCATAAAAATACTTCTCTTTCAAATCCCTTTTTGAAACAATCTAAATATATTTCCAAATAAATAGTTTTAACAAAATATCTATTACCACCTACTTTGGGATCATTCAGATTCGAACTCATTTCGATCGTACAATGATAAAGTAAATAATTTACTAAGTGCATTACAATGTACACCAAAGAAAACATCTGATCGTCACTAAGAAGATTATTCAAATTATCAAAAAACTAATCGAGATGTTTTTCCCAAACTATCCAAAGAAAATGTACCTTGCTTAAAATTCTCTTTTAGATATTTATACTTACAAATATTCTCAAGTAATACTTTTCTCAAAAATCATTTGAATTTTTTTCTTCAAAGTTATCAGGATTTAAATTGTTAAAAATCCCCTTCGTTTTAAAACAAGCTTTATAAAATCATCTCTATCTAAAATCATTTCTTCTTATATCAAAATAAGCTTTATAACAACCTTACTACCAAACACCTTATAGTCAAATTGTGAAATTAAATTCACACGGTGTTCGTACTTTATCTAAATCAAACAAATAAATGCTTATAAACTAGCTGAGCATATATAATCAATCAACAAACAATATCCAATGCTCCTAACTTGATGAGCATGAAAAATCAAACAATAGCTGATAATAATCGATTGTTATCATTTCCTAACAAGTAAGCACATCTTAAATAACCCTATCAATTTTTGAAAATTATTCTTTTATATACAAAATACAATCCTAGGTAAAATTACTTCATTTACCAATTTCAAAATAATACTATGTCGGTCTGCCTTGCTTAAGTGTTTAGAGTTCCCTATCAATAACGTTAGCAACTCATATTGGCCAGAATCCTTAAACCACTAAATAGGCCAATCAACACAATATAAAATATTTTTATAATAATAACAAATACTCACTCTGTTATATGTAGCATCAAACTCATTTTAGGGTGTTGCTTAACCTATCTCTAATGAGTTTAACCCATCAAAAATCTAGGTGTTCGCTCAACCTAAGCTCTGATACTAGGTGTAACGACTGACCTTTTCAACCCTCAAAAGTTGATATTAATACATCCACGGTAATCGTGTGCCGAGCATCAGAGTGCCAGAAAGGCTGATTATTTGGGTGAAAGAAAATAAAAGACAGAATATTATCTCACATCGTGACGAGTAATATATAATACACACATGATCTTTACAAAAGAAAACTATAATATACATATATTAATCAAAGTAAACTAACCTATCATCGGCTTGGACAGTTATAACAGCTTGTCCTCACAAATACTGACAAATACCATACAAGAAATGAAGTGGAAAATGAAATACATGAATAGGTCTTGGTGGCAACATGCTCGTCTCTTGAGGCTCCAATGTGCCTAGCTAAATCTGGAAACATGCACGAGGCTAACCCAAGCATAGCCTGGTAAACCATTGTAAGAAAATCAAATCATATGGATTTTTAATGTTATAAAACCTTTCAAAAATAAAGGTATCTTTTAAGACTACACTTCACATAAACAAGGACGGGATTTTACCTTACAATAACCAAACTATATTTATTAGAAAATCTTATGATATTATAATAGCTTCTAGAGTTTAAAATAAATATATAACATAGCTGAAATGCTTGCATCACACATTCCAGCATATTTGGTATATGTTTGTAAGGACGTATTGGAAAAAGAATTCCATCGATGATAAGGCAGCTGGGGCATCGCTATCATGGTACACCTCTGGATAAATGTACCAAGGTTGCAAGCCATGCAACCCCTGCCAATATAGAACCAGTCTAACCCTTATTGAATAGTAATGAATATTATCATCCCTTGGTAAAACCTAAAAAAACATCGATCTACTTCAGGGATGATCGTACCATAATGGTAGCAAACCACATACCCTTACTGCATATCCCTTAGTTTAGTCAATTTTGGATGCAAGGCTTGAGGCTATGTTTTACCCTTTTTAGTACACCCATCTTGCAATGCTAATGCTGTCTTTCGGTAACAATGCATTGCCAGCATTCATCCATGAAAAGTTGCTTAGGATATGAACAAACCTGAGGCTCTACTTATGCTACATCCATTTTGGAAACACCTTTAGGATTAATAGTAAGTAGCCCTTGCACTTCAAAAACCTTTGTCTTTGATTTTCCTCGTCTTTAAGATGTCTTCAATCAAATGCTTATGCTGTTTCGAAGTGGTTTTCAGATAACTCATACTTATCTTATCCCAGCCCCTCTAAACTAAAAATTATTAGTTTCAAAACAAGCCAAGGTTTGATAGTCGGTTATTTAACTATAAAATAAGCAAAAAACCAAATCCAAAATTTATTTTCATAAGGAAACCAGCATGATTTAGCACATAAAGAATCACTAAGCCTCTTTAATTAAACCTTTCATTAATAAAAACCAATTTGTAAATACTTTTATCAAAATACCTTTACAAAAGGAATACATAAATATACCACTCATTCTCTATTCATTTATTCTCTTTTAATGCTTGGAGAAGTATCCATATGCTTACCTCATCGGTATAAGTATATTCAGAAAATACTACACTTTCATTACTCAAAAAATGTATCCATATACTTATCTCATCGGTATAAGCATATTCACAAAACACTACACTTTCAATACCAGAAAATTTATCCATATACTTATCTATATGGTATAATTATATTCAAAAAACATTACAAAAGTTTTTATACTTCAGAAGCATACTTGAATGGGTCAAACCAAATTTTACTGAAAATATTGTTTACTATAAACCCAAACCACTTTTCCTTTGGTGTAAGTAAATGGTTCGTATGGAAACTAGACCTAATATACTTTTCATACCACGCTAATTTAAAATGATCATTTATAGAAATCAAATCTCATCTCTTTATAAAACTCCTTTTTATAAATTGTTTTATATTTACCAAACTCATTTTATAAATCTCCTTTCTATTTAAAACTTCTTTTATAAATCTACTTCCTTTTTATAAAAATCTTTATATAAATCTCCTGATTTTAAAATTTATATACTTATCACAAATCTTTGGTCCCAAGATCGGACTAAATACTTACCATAAAATGATCATTCCATATATCACTATAAATTCACAAATGTGATTTATTTTTCCAATTTATAAAAATGATATCATTTCACTTTTAGAAATTATAATTTATAAATCTATTGTTTTATTTATAAGACATCATTTAAAACTCTATCTTTATTAAAAACATAATTGGTTTATTATAAAAGATAATTCACTTTTTTTTATTTATAATAAACTTTCTTTATTATATTAGCTTCTCTGTATAATAAATACTTCCTGAAATACTTATAAAACATTTCCTTATAAATTAGAAGAGACTAACAAAAAGGTTGGAGTAATATAGTGAAATTCAAAAACCATTTCTAAATAAAATGCCATATAAAATTCCAAAAATCACATTTAAAATCGTTCTCCAAACCAAAACTATTTTCAAATCAAAATAGCAAATAATAATATTTCCAAAATACTAAAATTAGCCCTAGAGCTACCTAGTACATAACAAGTGCTTTCATTGATTTATACTAAAAGAGTTCTATAATGACCCAGAATTTTAGACATTTGATTTTGGAATATTTAATCTATTTTAAATATTGAAAAGTTAATTTTATAATTAAATAACTTGAATTTCAAATTTAATCTTATTTGAATGTTTGAAATTGTTTAAATAATTAAGTCTTGGGTTTTATGTTAATGAAAATGATTTTGGAATTGATTTAAATTCTATAATGAAGATAGTAAACTTTTGAATTTGAATATAAAAGCGATTAATTTGGTTTTAATAATAATCCATTTAATTAACGTGTGAAAATAGCATTCCGAACGCTATCTCGTATTTCGGTGAAACCTGTCTCATTAGATTAGCAATGGTAGTTATTGTATGCCGTCGAATTTCATGGTGATCGGATGTATCGTTTGGTCGTGCGAGCTCGAAACACCTAGAAAATTAATTATAGAAATTAATACAATATAATTGGGTTTGAAAAGCCATGTTCTATATACGATCGAATTAGGCCTCAAGGCTAGTTCCATTATGTTAAAAATAGGAGTATTTGGTATAGAATGCCAATGAGCATGCCTCAATTTGAGTTCAAGATTTTAGGGTCGTTTATTTTTTGATATTTCAAATTAAATAATAGGTACCCTATACATACACCATACTAAGGCCATACCCATGGCTATTCTTGCCCATACATCAACATTCAGCCCATATGCTTCCATCTATATAAAATCGTGTTTATATCGGAGAATTGTTCTTTTATTTTCATAATTTCTTCTCCTCTCCATCCATTTTCCTACACCCATCGGTGCCCATCTAAGCATCATTGGGCGAAGTCATCAACTAGGTAAATGTCGTCGACATCAAGATGAGTGCAATCAATGGTTGGATCATTATCATTCAAAGCAAGGTAACAATGGAGCTCAGTTGAATGGCACTTGTACTTTCGTCGACTGTGGCGACGTGGAGGGTTTTGGCCCATGGACTCAGAAGGGAAAGTGTAGAAGAAGGTGGGGGGCGCGGTGTGGCTAAAGTTCAACGGCCAACTGTCGAGTGCGGTGGTCGAAACCATGAGTTGAATGGATATCGTTGTGGGGTTTTTCACGGTAGTGGAGGCTCGATCGTTAATGAGGTTGGTGTCTTAGGGTGCGACGAAGCTTGGGCTTGGATTTTGTAGCAGTGCAGCCACATCAGGGTGGTTGATGGCGGCATGGCAATGGGGTGAAGGGGGCGGCTATACATATGTGAGCAAGAATTAGAATTTGAAAAGATGGATTTAAATATTAATATTGGTAATTAGTGTATAATTATGGAATTAGTGTAATTAAATCAATTAAATTAATCGATAACTTAAAATTTGAATATCCTACTCATATTAGGTCCAATCAAACGCGGTCATTCACATTAGGATCATATTGACGTAAACTACGCTTGTGAATTGAATTAGGAAAGATTGGAGCTTGTTGAATTTATTCTGAATTCGAATTCAAGCAGAACAAGAACACTTCTACGACAACTAGAATAATTATGAGTTAAACACACTTTTTAGCTAACTAGTACGTTATATAATTGATAACAATTATTGATCGAATGTTTGGATGATTTACTGCTTTATCTGTTAGTTTGGATTTATTCCCGCCCTGGAGCGGATGACCTTTTATATATATCCGCCTAGTATTGGATGGCCCATATTATAGGATTATATATTGTTTATGATGCAGGGGCAGGGATCCAACATGATTCCTTGTCATTGTTGAGTTATTTTTCAATAATATTCTTGTTGTATGGATTATTGGATATTAAACCAGATTGTTGGCTCTATTGATTATAACATTGTTATATGTTCAAAACTTAAATCTTGTTGTGATAGAAAATCATTATCGATATTAGTTAAATGTTGGGTAGTTATTGGCCTTAAATTGGATCTTAAAATATAAATCGCCATTCGAGTTGCCGTTGGTTTTTGAGATGGGAAACGATTTTAAAATTCGAATTTGGGTTTCGAAAATATTTTGTTTTACAGGATTCGGCTTCTATTTCGCTCCAACCTTTCTATCAATCTTTTCAAAGTTATTTGTTTATATTTAATATTATTTTAAGATTATGTAATATTATTTTAAAGTTATTTATCAATATTTTAATATTTTGAAGAGCTAGTTATATAAATAATTAATATGGTTTGAAATTAATAATAATGATTATTGATAATGTAACGACCCGTAAATTTTCAATAAATAAATTGGTTAATTCAATTGGATCTTTGTAATTAAATTTAGAATGAAATAAAATTTTATAATTTACAATGAAATTGAATGTAGAAATTTTATGTAGCAATTGTAAATAAAAATTTACAATGTAAAATGAAGTTGCAATTAAATGAAATAATGTACAATGCTGCACTTAGTTATAAAATATAGAATAGGTAAAAATTAATGAATGTATTAAATTGGTAAAGGTCAAAATTTATCGCATTAAATAAATTGGGAATTTAATTTCATTAAAGGTAATTAAATATTATCTTAACGTAAAATTTAGATAAATTTTGAAATTAATGCTAACTCCATTCAAAATATGAAAATTGGTGAAATATTTGGCTGGTAAGCATATATTATAAGTTACCTATTTAATTAGTTTATGGAATTTGAATTTGAAATAAATGTTAATTAAATAAATAAAAGTTACATTAATGTGAGAAGTAATACAATGTTTAGAGGTTGCTAAACTAGAGTGTATTTGGAAATAAAGTTCATTTAAATGTTAAGTAATTATAATATTTTTTTTGATAATAAACGTTACTTTAATGATTATTAATCTAGTAATGGAAGTGTGAATGAAAATTTAATAGAAACAATGCGAAATTTAAGTTAATGATTTATGAACTGCATAAAATTTCAATTATTGGAAATAATCTAAAATGTATGTTTGACTATAAATTGTACATAAATAAATAAATGGATTGAGAAATTAAAGGAAAGTATTAAATTGATTAATGCAATAAAACATTGTTAACAGTAATTGGAATAACTTAAGGAATTATGTTAATGCAAGTTAATAATTTATAAACTTGAATGAACATTCCAATTTAATAAAATAATGCAAATGTTTAGTATAAATGGAATATAATAAGAACAATTGCAATTATTGTATTAATGAGTGAAATAATATAATAGATAGTAGTTGTTATGAAGAATAAATATACAAGGACTATAAAGAGATATAATGGTGACAAAGGTTGTCGTTACCAGTAATTTACCAAAAATTAAATAAAAGTGATTAAATGTACTTTAATGACAATTTATATAATAACGGGGAAGGTTGAATGTAAATTAAAATAGTAACGAATTGGTAGAATTTAGGAGATGAATTTAAAGTTGTATTAACTGATTTAATAATAAGCTGTAAACTATAATTTGACATAGTCAAAGTTAGGTAAGTAATTTTATTATCGGTCATTTGATAATAGAATATGAATGAGAAACAATTAGGTAATTTGTGATAATTACTAATTGTTTACCAATTTATTGAATTTAGTGAATTAGATCTAAACCCATTGAAATTTAACATAATTAAATACTACATTATTACGAATTTAGTTGATTCCTAGAAAACATTGGGGAAACTGGATTTACAGTAAGGTTGAGTTTACCCATAAGATAATGAGTGACTGAAATAAAAGAATGGGAATCAAGATTTATTATTTTTATTTTAATAAATTGGATTTATTGAAAATAAATGAAATAAAATGTTTAAAATTTTACGTTAATTAAAATAAAGAAGGAATGTGAGGATATCCAATGTAATATATTTTAAATCCAATGCTAATTTCATCCGGTTGATAGTAATGAATTGAATAATAGAGAGAAAGTAAAATTTAATAGAATTATTGAAAGTTTAATTTAAATTTCGAAATATAATGAAAATTGGAAGTTGATACTGGAATCTAAATTAATCAACTCTAAATCGACATCTAAACTTGTTTAAAATCATTGTAAATGTTTGAGAAATATAAAGGTGATAAGAATTGACAAATTTCAGAATTTAAATTTGAAATTTGATTTAATTAATGGAAAAATAGCCATTTTGACCACTGACTCGGATTTCGACGAAAGAAGTTTCATCGGATCCATAACGGTGAATTATTGTAGGGTTTCAAGTTTCGTAGCGATCAGACTTGTCGTTTGATCGTACGGATTCGAAACGCCCTGAAATCAATAAATTGAAATCAATTTGAAAAATATTGATTTGAGCATAACTTTTTCATATGATGCAATTTGAACCTGAAACCTTTTCCATTGCATTTAAAATATTTCAAAACATCTATTTTGATATATGGGTTGATCCAATTTCGTTCCGGGGACAGAACTGGCTTTTTGGGCCACTTTGTCGTTAGCGCGTACATCTATCTTACCCGATCCATCCTATTTCAACTTTCTCTATAAATATCTTGCTAGAAACCCTAGCCTCCCTAATTCACATTTGTCTGTACGTAAATTTATTCTATTCCTCCTCCTCAATGGCAGACAAAATTCCAGATCCAAATCCATTTCAAAATCAAAGTCAAAAATTCAAAAAATTCTGAAAAAATATATATTGAAGCTCTAAATGAGCGTAATATCCTGGTGGAATTCGTTTTTCAATTTGAGTTATCGTTTGCTCAAACAGTGATTGTTTATTCTCGGCCTTCCATCGCGACGAAATCAAATTCGTCTGAACGTCAAATTGAGGTCACAGTCGCGTGGAGGAGGACGAGTGGAGTGCATCGGGGTCATTCATCTTGTCGATTGATGGTTGAATGTTGAGTGAGAATTGGATTAGAGTTTGGGTGAAAGTGGCGGTGCGAGTTCGTGCGGTGATCGGGCTAGGCCCTATGCACGCAGCTCGTTAAGAGCATGGCGGAGGTGGTGGTCGGCATCGTGTTAGAGGCCGAAGGCGCTGGGAATTTGATGGTCAACGATCGGGCAATATGGGTTAGAGGGTTTCGCTGTTTCATGTGTTCCGCGTGAAGAAGAAAATAGGGAAGCTTACGGGGACGTGACGTGGATGTGCAGAAGAATAGGTTTGTTTTTTTTAATTTTAAATTCGTGTAACTTCAAAACTTAATAACGTCACGATTTTTTTGTTAGGATTGTAATAAAATTCCAAACATTTTGGCGCTGCTTTGGACGAATTTGGAGACTGTCCAATTTTTGGATTTAAATTCAATTTAAATTCAAAAGGTGAGTGTTTTAACCCACTCGCAACTTCTAAGATTTCTTATGTTTCTTAAATTCAATTATGATGTGATTTGAAATTTATTTATAGCTATTTGGCATATATTTCATTATTATCTCAGTTAATTTGCATTTATTTAATTAACTGTTATTTAATTCATTATTGCATATTAATTGCCAGTTAAATTGTTATTTATTTTATTGCATATAAACTGCCAGTTAAACGGATATAATTTATTTTTGAATATAAAATGATAGTTGATACCTGTTATTACCACATGTTATATATTGATGTATTGTTTTAATTTGGATTATGATTGTGATAAATGGTTGATGGTTGATATTGGATGAATGGATGTTGTACTTATATCGTTATAAACTGCAAGTATTATGCATTTTCATTTCATTCGGGATTGTGGTTTGAAATGATATATAACCGTAATTTTTATTTTAAATTACGGATTGTAATGATAAATATCCGTATGACTTGACCACAGGATAGAAAATTTTATACAGGCACCGCGGTATATATATATACATATAAAATTTTCTTTGAAATGATTTTTCTATGGTTTTGAAAAGAATATGGTTTAATGAGTATTGATTTTGATATTTTAAATATTATTTTTATATATAGTTAAACGCTTGAATTTAAGCTATGTATAAATTTAGTTTAAAGAATAAAAGAAGTTTAAAAAAATAAAAGTTCAATTTAGATATAATACGGTTAAGTATTTATTTAAATTTATTGATGGAGTTTATAACGTCTTAAATAAAATAAGTGTTGGAAGATAAATATGAATTTGCTTTGAAATAAGGTATTTAAGAATTATCCTCGAATAAAATTTATTTGAAATTTTAATTAATTTGCGGTTTTAAAAGGTATGATCTTTATAACTTGATTTTGGTTTAGAGGACTTAAATGAATATCAAGTCGATTTGAATGAATAATACCAAGTTAACTAAATTGAGAGAATATCCTGTTATTTGAAGTTTAAAGGTTTTACTTAAATGATATTTGATTTATTAAGCAAACATTTCAAATCTAAATAATAGTAATTGAATTTGATATATATGAAATTATCAAAGAATAAGTTTTGAAATGGTGGCATAATTAAAGCTTTGAAATATATGGAAATTGAAATGGTTTATTTCGGAATTTAAACCTATATTTGGAATTTATTTGTGAAATTTACAAAGCTATTTTGTTATGCAAAGCGGTTTAATACTTAAACCATTAAAGTATTAGAAATTTGGTTTCAAAGCTATGGGGTTTAAGATATATATATATATATATATATATATATATATATATATATGAAAATATTATGATTTGGGAAAAGGGATATTTATAAAATAAAAATGATATCTAAAAGAAACATAAGAATGATTGGTTGTTTAAGAGACCGGGATCATAAGTTGTCATACTCTCTGCCAACGCCGAAAACCACTTTAACAACCATGTACGCGGTGGAGATTCCAGAATGAAGTAGGATGGTGGCGACGTTTCCTGTGAGGTAAAAACGTGGACCCGACTCCCGTGAGTTTGTTTAAGGCGGCTAAAACAGGAGCGATTCTCGGGCCAAGGGGGTAACACACTTTATCGGACACATCTCTTCGATACTATACTCTGACTTTGGATTTATTCGGTGGCCACCTTTATTTTTTTGATTTTTGGGTGTTTGTTCGAGGTGGGCGGTAGCTGCGGCTATGCGTTACCACCAGCCCGGATAGCAATTTGTATATCTACCCTGGCGTTGCCTAGTTGTGCCGTGTCACCTACCCTAGCGCGCCTTATACAATTTTGGTTTTGTACCATACCTATGGAGTGCCCTCAGACGACATCCAGTACGGGGGAGATTACGGTACTGTATAGACTATGGGAATATATAAGTGTGTTAAGGTGGAAAATGTAAAGCCTTAACGCTATTTAAAAGTAAGTTTATTTTACAATTAGACACTATTATAATAGCGAAATATACTATATAGTAAATAGTTTAACGGATCCTTAAGAGATGTAAATCCCGAGCATCTCTTGAGTTACTGAACACATATTTATTTCTGTTGATTTAACTTACATAAGATATTTTAGTTCTGACTCGAGTGTTTTGTCTTTTCAATTCGCTCGGGTCAATCCGAGCATTTCAGGATTCGAAGATTTATTTCTGGAGGACGAAGATTTGTATTACTATATCTACTATATTATTCCACTACACCATTTTATTCCGCTGCATAATTGTTATTTATTAGTATGTGTAACTCTGATATATGTTGTATAAGTATAATCGAATATTTTGTAAACAGATTTATAAACTGTATATTTGATTATTATAGTTTATCCTTTCGCTGTGAGATTCTGTTTGTTTTATTTCTTTCTTGTTTTTCTTATTTACCCTATAACAATCCGTCCTTTTGTATGTTTTAAGTCTGACATGTGTGGTTTATCGTCGATTTAAATCGTATAAAAAGGCGGGCTGTTACAGATAATGTTTTAGAAATAAATTATTGTTATTTATAATATTGGTAAAGGAGTTTTATGAATGGCTAGATATTTATAAACAGATTTTAGAAATGGTTTTGTATATTTATAAGATGAGTTTTATAATTAGTTTTATGGATCTATAAAGAATTTATAAATGATTTGAGAAATGATTTAGCGACACAAAAAATGGCTTTTATAGATTTATAAAATAGTTTATAAATATGTTTTCGAAATTTATAAATGAGTTTATAAATGGTTTTAGAATTGTTTAAAGAGGACAACTTCCTCCGTTCTATTAAAAATGTTGAGATAGGTATATGGATATCCTCTAAGTATTGAAAATATAAGGGTTTGTGATTATATCTTTGTTAAGGTATTTTTATGCAAGTAATTTGCAAATTAATTTTATTTAATTAAAAGATTAATTATGGAGGCTAGTAGTTACTTAGTGCTTAACAAATATTGGTTTTCACTTGGAAATAAATCCCTAATTTAGACGTGTGTTTTTGGATAGTTATATAACCGACTATCAAATATGGACCTAAAAAGTAACTTTGGAAATATCTAAGAGAAACACATGAGTTTATGGCATAGCCATCACCGATGATGTTGTACTGTGCATATAAATCTTATTTCGTTCTTTGAGGACAAATGATAAGAAAATCTATCCACTAATGGTAGGAGGTGACCTCCACTCTTATATTGAACTACTTATTTCCTAAAGAAGCGGGGTTGAGTTTACCGAAAACCGTCGAATGTTGTTCTGAAGAGAATAGGATCGGATAGGTTATTCGAAAACCACTTCAATCCAACTCAAGAGTATCAAAGTAAAGACATCTTAAAGATGATGGAATTGAAGACGGAGCTCTTTGAAGTGTAAGGGTTGTTTGCTACTAATTCCAAGGATGATTCAAAAATGGATGAAGAAGTAGTGCCTTCGGTTTGTCCATCTCCTGGACAACTTATATGGATGAATGATGGCATTGTATTGTTGCCTAAAGGTCAGTGTTACATTCCAAGTGGGAAGTGCTGTAAGGAAAAATGTTGCCTCAACCCTCATCAACCAAGAATGAGTAAAACATGGGAGATGCGTAGGGCTAAGTTGGTCGCTTCTAATTAGGATATGATCATCCCTATTCAGAGTCGATATTATCTCTCATTTGTGTGCTTCGTAGTCCATTAACAAAGGGGTGATCATATTCGGTACTACTAGTCAAGTGGTAGGATAGTTCTATGTTGGTGGAGGATCCCGGTGAGGCCCTCGGTGTTAGTTTATCTCGAAATGCACCGCGATGGGCGGTACTCCGGTAGCCCAGTCATTGTATGGAATCCATTCTTCAATAAGCGTCGTATTGACTTAGCTGTGCCCAACTATGTTGAAATGTGAGATGCAAGCATTTCAGCTATATTTATATTTTACTTTGGCCCCTAAACATTACTATAATATCAATGGATTTTCTATAGAAAATGTTTTGGTTATCATAAAGTAAAAATCCACCCGTGTTTGTGTGTGGCATGGCCTTACGTGGTACCTTTATTTTCAATAGATTTTGATAACTTTAAAATCCATTTCGATGTGTTTTTCTCATGCAGGTTTAACAGACTACCCGGATGTTATTTTATTATAATGCTCGTGCTAGACTGAGCATCTTTACATATTGATTTGGATGCATTGGAGCCCAGAAGGCGAGCTGGAAATCCAAGACGTATCTACGTATTTCTTTGTGTTCTGATGTGTGGTCTGTTGGTTGTATTTATCAGCAACTGTAAGGACATGCTGTTATAACTGTCCGGATTGAAATATGTTAATATGCTCTTATTAGTGTATGTATGTTACATTTTTTTCTTTGTGTAAAGATTTGTTGTATATTATAGATTATTCATTCTGATGTGATATTCTATATTGTTCAGTTTCTTTTTATCTTCTTTCTTTTCCCTAATTGTCCGCCTTTTCATTCAATTTGAGTGGGTCATGTGTGGTTGATTGTCCGCCTAAACTGTAGGGAAAAAGTGGGTTGTTACATTTGTGGTATCAGAGTGCAAGGTTAAGCGAGAACCTTAGCTTCAGTGGGGATTACTCATTAGAAATAGGGTCAGTAGCACCCTAAAATGAGTTTGAGTGTGTGTGTGTCTGTATGAGCATGTATTTGTTAGTGGTATAAAAATGTTTTATATTGTATTGGTTGATCTATTGAGTAGCTTATGGATTCTGGTCAACATGAGCAATTTACGTTATTAATAGGGATCTTTAAACGCTTGAACAGAGCAATGCGATATAGTATTATTTTGAAATTGGATAAATGAAATAATTTTACCTTGATTATATTTTACATATGAAGGAATAATTTTCATAAATTAATACAGTATATATGGTGTGTTTGTTTGTTAGTGAATGATAATAGTTGATTATTATCATTTGTTATTTATGATCTAACAAAAGTTGTCATTATAATGTAAGCAAGATAAACAATAAAAAATGGTTTTATATAACTAAAATGAAATTATATATAAGGGGAATTTATAAATATGATATGTAAATAAAAAGGATTAAAAGCTGAGAATTTGAGAATTTAAATCATGTTGATTTTGAAAATTGTTAAAATAATAATAATATTGTTTGGAAAATATTTTTGAATGGAAATATTTTAACATGGAATTTAAAAGAGATAGAAAGCACTGAACTCACTTTAGCCACTAGAAAATAATTTCGATGATGACTGTAGCATTATCGACGTTCATTTTCGAGTTCCAAAAGAGGAATTGCTACAATAAGAGATTTGTTTTGGTAAAACAAGTTTTAATTTAAATCCTAAATATGATTTGTTATACAAAAAGAGATATATTATATCGTGTATTATTTCAAAATAGACTTGACATAAATAGGGTGTTTAAATTTTGAAAATTTTGATCTAAGTATTTTGTTGAAATTATAAGAATCTAGTTTTTGTAACTTATAAATTGAGGAATAGTATATTAAGAACAAATTTTAAACTTATTAAATATTCTGATAAAATAAATTAATTGGAAATTTACATACTCCTAGATACAAAAGTGTGTAAAATGAATTTAAACTTAATTTGTAAATTGATTATGTACCATCAGTTGTAATTATAGAATGTGAATGAACTTAAGTAAAGATTTAGGGAGTTTTAAGTAGATAAGTTTGTATAACTTATAGAATTTAAGAAAATGGAAAAGTAAAACCAAATTTTAAAATGGTCGAACATTTTAGTTAAGTGAATGAAAATATGGAATTGGGGCGATGAGGAATTTAACTTAAGTTTAATGAAATTGAATTTGATTTAAAATGAATATGAACTAGAGATATGAAGTGATAATAAACATGAGAAGTGTTGTATAAAATATTTATAATAAACTTAAGTAAAATTTAATGGAATAGTTCTTAAGTGATATTAGTATTGAAAGATGTTATCCCACATTTTGGTCGAGGCTGGAATATCAACAAATTGACAAGGAAGAATGGATATCAGGATTGGAGATCGATTGAAAACAAGGCTGCAATCGATGTCGTTAAAATTTGGCTGAGCTCCGATCAGGTAAAAATCGATAGGAGATGATGATCAAAGCAAGAAGAAGCTATATTTCAAATTTCAGGTTAATCGGAGTTCGTATGAAGGAAATATGATTGATGCAAGGTGTAAAGAACATGTTGTTCGTATCCATCGGTTAGTTGAGCTGATGGTTTGTTCGAATCCATCACTTTCATATCCATCAGGAAATCATGACACTGGCTCGTTCGAATCGATCGGTTTCGTATCCATCGGAGTGACACCGCCTCAATCCATTTGAATCCATCCGGCATTGGACTTCTCGCATCAATCCAGGAGCGTTAGCGTCGCATCGTTGTAACTCGTATCCATCGCGGTTGAAACACTTCGTATCGATCAGGGGTGGACCCAGTTCGAATTGATTACAAAGGCTCAGTTCGTATCCATGTGGTTTGTGGTTATTCAAATCGATATAGTACAGGTCCTTGTTCGTATCGATCATACTCGAGCGAAGTCACTTCGTGTCGATGGCAGCAGCAGCAATCGATACGCAGTACTCCAATAAAAATCGATGCGAGCAAGGGCTATGATGAATCGATAACCGATTCGAATAAGGGCCGAAACGAATGGATGCGATTGAACGGTTGATGTGAGCGAAACTTCGGTGTTAGATGCGAATAACTCGGTCAAACTCTGCACACAAAGTGGATCGACCCAGGAAACTCGCTCCACATCACTCCACGTCACTACGCGCACGTGCTCCTGATCGATGCGAAAGGGATGGATGCAAAGCCATGGATTCGAACCGAACAGTCTTTCATAGAACATTTATTCGTATCGATCATATCTCCTAAACCGCTGATCCAAATGCAACGAAATTTTCATAGTAGCTTGCATAGAAGGTAAAGAACAGTCCTGCCAAGTTTGAGCTCGATTGGATCAATTTTTGATGAATATGAAATAATTTTGTATCGATCACAGATCGAGTCGAAACTTGGTGGGACCGGTCGCGTGGGCCCACTCACGTGGTAGAAGAAGTCTTCCGAAGTTTGAGCACGATATCAGCCTCCTACTCCTATAAATAGCCCCCTGAAGCCTACAGAAAAAGGACCTTTTGGCTATTCGACGTCTAGACACTGCTGGATTCAATTCTACACATTACTATCGCTATTGTACTCAAATTACTTCATTGTAATCGCTGTAATCATCTGTAACCAGCAAGGATAATCAATAAAAGATAAAAATTTGGAGTGGACGTAGGCCAAAGATAGCCGAACCACTATAAATCTCGTGTCTTTGTTTGTTATTACTTGATTGCTGTTTGACGTTAGCACAAATCTGAGATTTGTGCTTGAATATTGCCGATTTGTGTTCATACATTGGTGCATTCACGATACTTAGGGTTTGTGACCAATTTTGGCACAAACACTTTGGTGCTTTCACTGAGAATGACTAGCACCCGCTACATCGGATTGAAGTTCAAATTTAAAAAGAGTGAAGAGTATAGATATGAAAGACAATGACTCGACTAACCAGTAGAAGACAGAGGGCGAAAGAAGCCAACAAGAAGGAAGTCAAGAAGCATCCTCCGGAGCTGGGGAAGGACAAGCTTCGATCTACATAACCAGGGATGAAATGGAGGCTATGGCCAATTCATTGCAAGAGCGATTGTTGAAAAGTCAACAGGAAATGATGCAGACTTTCTTTGAACAGATGAGAGCTGCAGGAACACAGAACCTTGGACCAACTACAGCGGCCGCAAGTGCAGGACAAGGAGTCAGGGTCGCGGAACCCAATGGAGAACAGAATACATGACTAGATGGCAATCAACAAGGGCTTGGGGGCAGGCTCGCAGGATCTGATACTGGAAGGCCTTTGGATGGAGCTCAACAGGCTAGAGCGAGCGCTAACATTAGTGAACCGCATGAGGAGTATATACCGGAATTCCCTCGGGGGCATGGGGGGCAACCTTTGACCGATAATGCTGGATTAGCTGTGATTATTAGGAAAACTATGCGTGGAGGTCTGACCAATAGTGATTTGGAAGGAGTGAACAAGAGTCCGTTTGCATGGAAAATCAGGATGGCTCGAAATCCGCCTGATTTCAAGCTACCTACTGTGGAAGTATACAATGGCAAGGCTGATCCGACAGATCATATGATGAGATATACTGGACATATGGAAGTACTAGGGGCATCGGAGGAAGTTATGGCCCGATGTTTCCCCCTGTATTTGGTAGATATAGCCGCGATGTGGTTTAGGCAATTGGAGGAAGGATCTATCAGAACATGGACGGAATTTGTGGATAGATTTTGAGGCAATTTCGGGTTCATATTAAGAGGCCTAAGAATGTGACGACACCAACGTCGGTAAAGCAAAGGACGGATGAATCGCTTAGAGCTTATCTAACTCGGTTCAATGCGGCAGTTGCTTCGGTGGATCGGCCGGATCCATCAATGGTTTTAATGGCAGCAGTGTCAAGAGCCAGGGAGGATTTGGGTTTCAAAGTATCTTTAATACGAGACCCACCACTGGATCTCGGGGAATTCTTTCACGAAGCTGAAAGATTCCTTTGACAAGAGGATGCATGTGCATATTTAAAGTTGAATGCGAATGAGGGTGGAGGACCATCTAGCAGAGGTTTGGATAAAGAAAAAGGAAAAAGGAAGTTGGATGATGATTTTGGAAAAGCAAGGAAGCGATGGAAGGATCCAAAGTTTTCCACATACGCAGGACTAAACGAGACGCTGGAGCGGATATACCTGGAAACCTTGGAATCGCCTTCCCTATCGAAGGTCGACTAGAAGAGAGCTTTCTGAATAGGAGAGGGCATCAGGAAGGCACTGCCTCTTCCACGATTTGGATGGGCACGATGCCAACAGCTGCAGGCACTTGAAGGATATAATCGAGGAGCATGTAAGGAATGGATAGTTGTGACAATATGTCGGAACTCGAAATGCAGCGGTGGAACAGGAGCAACCACCTCCTACCTCGAGCAACGATGGTATGAGGCCCAGGAATGATGGTCGATTGATTATCAATTGACCGGGATAATGTGAAATAAGTAACAAGCTATTGGCAAACGACTAAGTCATTTACACATGTATGGGGACAAAGATAGCCCCTAGGCATGCTCTGAATGATGATAGACCACGCTGTCATGGTTTGTGAAATCTGTCTTTTGCTTTCGAATTGGACACTGATTTTTCTGGTTTGGTTTTGGTGTTTGGATTGAACTCCCGGTTTCGTTTGCTTTCTGATTTGGATTCTCGTTTGGATGGTTGTTTTCTATTTTGGATATGGGTTTGGATTTCTGATTTTATGATTTGATTTGGATTTTGGATTGGATTTTTATCTGGTTTTTGGTAAATGGTCGTCAGGTATGGATTATATCTGGCAAGGGGTAAGTCTCTTCGTCTGCATGCGGCGAATTGGCTTATTCAGGTTGTTGGGTATGGACTATGCTCAACAAGGGTCCGGATTGACCAGGATTCAGCTTAGGACTTAAGCCATGGCATTGTACAATGTCCAGGGACACTGGAGTGCTGTCGTCAAGTGTGGATACGCTTGGCAAGAACCCAGAGAGGTTAGCTCAACGTCCAGGGACACTAGACCATGTTCGTCAGGTGTGGATTGCGCTCGGCAAGAGCCTGGAGAGGTTATGGGTTTGGATATCGACCCGGAGAGGTCCTGGATTCGGTTATTGGCTATTGGATAAGGATGGATTAGGACTCGAATGTCGAGTTCGAATGGATATGGAATCGGCTAAGGCCTTGGTTATTGGATTTGGAATTGGGCATCGACTCGGAGCAGCCAAGGATGACGTACTCTAGTGATATGGCTATGGACTATGGATATCGGATTCGGAACTATACAAAACACACCTTCTTATCACAAGGCATGTTTTTAGGGGAAAATGTTATCCCACCTTTTGGTCGAGGCTGGAATATCAACAAATTGGCAAGGAAGAATGGATATCAGGATTGGAGATCGATTGGAAACAAGGCTGCAATCGATGTCGTTAAAATTTGGCCGAGCTCTGATCAGGACGGAATCGATTGGAGATGATGATCAAAGCAAGAAGAAGCTATATTTCAAATTTTAGGTTAATCAGAGTTCGTATGAAGGAAATATGATCGATGCAAGGTGTAAAGAACATGTTGTTCGTATCCATCGGTGGGTTGAGCTGATGGTTTGTACGAATCCATCACTTTCGTATCCATCAGGAAATCATGACACTGGCTCGTTCGAATTGATCGGTTTCGTATCCATCGGAGTGACACCACCTCAACCCATTTGAATCCATCCGGCATTGGACTCCTCGCATCGATCCAGGAGCGTTAACGTCGCATCGTTGTAGCTCGTATCCGTCGCGGTTGAAACATTTCGTATCGATCAGGGGTGGACCCAGTTCGAATTGATTACAAAGGCTCAGTTCGTATCCATGTGGTTCGTGGTTATTCGAATTGATATAGTACAGGTCCTTGTTCGTATCCATCATACTCGAGCGAAGTCACTTTGTGTCGATGGCAGCAGCAGCAATCGATACGCAGTACTCCATTAACAATCGATGCGAGCAAGGGCTATGATGAATCGATAACCGATTCGAATAAGGGCCGAAACGAATGGATGCGATTGAACGGTAGATACGAGCGAAACTTCGACGTTTGATGCGAATAACTCGGTCAAACTTGGCACACAAAGTGGATCGATCCAGGAAACTCGCTCCACATCACTCCACGTCACTGCGCGCACGTGCTCCTGATCGATGTGAAAGGGATGGATGCAAAGCCATGGATTCGAACCGAACAGCCTTCCAAATAACATTTATTCGTATTGATCATATCTCCTAAACCACTGATCCAAATGCAACGAAATTTTCACAGTTGCTTGCATACAAGGTAAAGAATAGTCCTGCCAAGTTTCAGCTCGATTGGATCATTTTTTGATGGATATGAAATCATTTTTTATCGATCACAGATCGAGTCGAAACTTGGTGGGACCGGTCGCGTGGGCCCACTCACGTGCTAGAAGAAGTCTCCCGAAGTTTGAGCACGATATCAGCCTCCTACGCTTATAAATAGCCCCCTGAAGCCTACAGAAAAAGGACCTTTTGCTATTCGACGTCCAGACTCTGCCAGATTCAATTCTACACATTACTATCGCTATTGTACTCAAATTACTTCATTGTAATCACTGTACTCATCTGTAACCAGCAAGGATAATCAATAAAAGATAAAATTTTGGAGTGGACGTAGGCCAGAGATAGCCGAATCACTATAAATCTTGTGTCTTTGTTCGTTATTACTTGATTGTTGTTTGACGTTTGCACAAATCTGAGATTTGTGCTTGAATATTGCCGATTTGTGTTCATACACTGGTGCTTTCACGATACTTGGGGTTTGTGACCAATACTTGGGGTTTGTTCGAATCCATCACTTTCGTATCCATCAGGAAATCATGACATTGGCTCGTACGAATCGATCGGTTTCGTATCCATCGGAATGACACCGCCTCAATCCATTTGAATCCATCCGGCATTGGACTCTTCGCATCGATCGAGGAGCGTTAACGTTGCATCGTTGTAGCTCGTATCCATCACGGTTGAAACACTTCATATCGATCAGGGGTGGACCCAGTTCAAATTGATTACAGAGGCTCAGTTCGTATCCATGTGGTTCATGATTATTCGAATCGATGCAGTACATGTCCATGTTCATATCCATCATACTCGAGCCAAGTCACTTCGTGTCGATGGCAGCAGCAGCAATCGATACGCAGTACTCCAATAACAATCGATGCGAGCAAGGGCTATGATGAATCGATAACCGATTCGAATAAGGGCCGAAACGAATGGATGCGATTGAACGGTTGATACGAGCGAAACTTCGGCATTAAATGCGAATAACTCGGTCAAACTTGGCACACAAAGTGGATCGATCCAGGAAACTCGCTCCACATCACTCCACGTCACTGCGCGCACGTGCTCCTGATCGATGCGAAAGGGATGGATGCGAAGCCATGGATTAGAACCGGACAGCCTTTCGAAGAACATTTATTCGTATCGATCATGTAACAGCCCGCAAATCCGTACCCCTAGAGTTAACACTATTTTACCTAACTCAACTCAAGTTGTACAGAAATACGAACCATTTGGGTTAAAGAAGAAGAGGTAGAAGAAGAAAATAGAAATCAACAACAGAATCTAACCATCGCAGCGGAATAAAATATAATAGATAATAAATGATCTTTACACAAATTCAATTATATCCATTTATATATTACATTATCAGAGTACATCAAATCACAGCTCAACATCAATAACATACACTAGATACACAACAACTCAACACAGCGGAATATATATATATATATAAGTACGAGAGTACGTATCGTCATCCAGCTCGTCTCCTGAGCTCCACAACATCAAATCCTGTATCCTATAATACTCGGCCTGACCCGAGCATTACAGTTAAATAATATGCGAGTTAGTTTGGAATACCAGCGTGAGAAAATCACACCCAATTGATTATTAAAGTTTCAAAAAAAATCCTTTTGAAAACAAAAGCATCTCGTAAGACCACGCCACAAATAAACATGTCGGGTTTTTACCTTACGATAGCTAAAACAATTTTTATAGAAATACTCTGATATTATAATAGGGTCTATATACAAATACTTATAAAATAGCCGAATTGTTACATCTATTAAATTCCATCTACTAGCCACAAAGTGGGTAATACAAACAAAACTCGTACAAGGCTCGTAGGGAGAATGGATTTCCAACTAATGACTAGGCACTGGGGTACCACATGTCACAGTGCGAGGCTAGATCACCGTACCGAGGAGTACGCCCGCTCCTCTGCAACACAAGGCCAGGACTACCCCTTACTGGATAATCCCGAGTGAGATCATCCCGCGGTTGGGATCAGCAACCGCCCACTAAGCCGAAATAAAAAGGGACATCTAGACTGGAATGACCTCACCCTGCTTGGTTGCTACCCACCTAGCCTTGCTGCATAACCCCTGATTTTCAGTCATTCCCATTTGATGAGGCTTGAGGCTAAGCATTACCTTTGTAGAACATATCCCCTTGAATGCTCATCGTCCACTTGACGATGTTTCACAAGCATTCATCCATACAAGTCTGTCCCGGGTTCGAACGGAACCGAAGGCACTATTCCTACTACGTCCATTTTGGAAATATCCTCAGGATTAGTAGCGACTAGACCTTGCACTTCACTGCTCCATCTACGAATCCAAAATCGTTTTCACGAGACGTGCAAACTAGATCGAAGTGGTTTTCGAGAAATAAATCTCGATCCCAGTCTCTTCGAAACGATCAATGCATTTTTGTCCAATGTTGATAGTCGGTTATTTAACTATCAATTAATATGCACAAACATTCATCAACCAATAAATAATTTTCCAAATTATTTATTTATCTCAAAAATATCTTCACAAGATATATTTTTACTTTTCAAATTCCTTCGAAAACAGTTTTCAAAACAATCTGCCTTTCTCAGAATAAATTCCATGTATTTCTATTTCCACTGGAATCACCAAGCACAAAACTAGATTTCTCTAAATTAATTTAAACACTTTACTTTTAAAAATATACTTTAAAACATTCAAGTTAAAATTACTTTAATAATTTGTTAAAAATACATACTATATGAATATTTGAAATAAGGTTACTTAATAAAATATAAAACTAGATTTCTACTTTTAAAAACAAAATACTAAGTTACTACTTAATAATTACTGCTAGAATAGATTAAAGAAAATACTTACTTTAGACTTTAAGTAATAGAAATAATTAATTTTACAAAACTTGCTTTCTTTAAAAACAACTTTAAAACATTTAATTTATATTTGCAATTTTACCATTTAAAAACATGTACTTGGCCATCCAGAGAAAATTCGAACTTCAATCACTTAAATCAATTTCCCCAAAATTGATTCCCAATTATTTTATTTGAAATAAATTTCTTTACTTACTCAGTTCATTTCAAAATTCGTTAATTATGGATTTTATTATTATTGTTATTATCTTCCGTTTGATTTTAAATCCTTTAACGGAAATATACAAATTCCAGATTTTCCCAATTTCTTCCTTATTCTTTTCAATAATTTAAATCTTAAATATTAAATAAATGTTTGTTTTATTAAATAATATCATTGAAGTTTTCAAACTTCATTAACTTTCTGTTTATTCAAAAATTCCTTTCCATATACAGAATTTTATTAATTAGCATTTTGAAACCACTAATATTCTTATCCAATTCACTTTAATTTATATACATTCTTTATAATTATTTCTTAAGAGTTCACTTCTTTTATTTCCTTTCAAAGTCCAATTCTATTTGGATAAAACAGAGTACCGAAATATTCAAGCAGACTATAACATTCAATATTCTAATATAATTCATCACAGAATATCAATCAATCACAGCTGTGGGTGTTTAATAATTTAAATAAATGTTGAGGGATCCAGTTGGATCCCTCCAACTTGTTTTCCCTGCATCCACAGACGTTAGCACAATATAATACACCAATTCCAAATGTACCATACTATGGTACATCAACCAATCCAATCATTCAAACAATTATTTAGATTTAATCATTCAAATTTAAATTTATATTTAAACTGAGTGAGATTAACTCACCTTCTATTTTCGTTTTGCCATCCAATTCAAACACGCCTGGTTTTTCCCACGACTTTAGACCTTGCATAAATATTTACAGTTTATTAACATTTGAGCCACTTGAATAATCAATTACCATTCAATAAATTTAGTTAACTAATTATTTCGTTAACATTTGAATAAATCGAACAAATAATTTCCATTTGCTAAATTTAATTAAATTAACAAATTTTTTTATTTAAACTAATTGAATAATCACTTATCATAAATAATTAACTAATACTTTGGGTTTAAAATAATTTCTCTTTAACCATTTCCAAATTAATTAAACATGTAAATTACAAAGTTATCTTCCTTTTGAAACATATTTTATTTCTAAATTAATGAAACAAGTAAATTCCATTTCAGCCTATATATATACACACACTTATAAGAATAATTTATACTACCAGTTTTAAAGGTTTTCTACTACCTAAATCTTACCTACAATCTATTTTTTTTCTGTTAGATTCATCGATTACTGGGTTGAATACATATGTATAAATTAATTTAAATTAAAATAAAATTTTAAATTATACCTTACCGCATCACCAAATCGCCAATCCAGAACCCCTCCTCCTTCTCAAAACCGCGACCGATACCCTCAAGCGAAAGTCGTACATCGTTGCTCGACGTTGATGCTATAGGCCGCAGCCCCAAAATCGCAAGCTCAGACTCGAGATACTTGATCGTCGCCTTCACCAAAATCGATTAGTTCGAGCTCCTTTCTTCATGATGACCATCGATCAGCTTGAGTCACCGACGTCTCCCCCTAAGCTCACGACCAGACCCTCGAGCTATGGAGCACGAAATCCCTTCATCCTATGCGAGTGAACGTGCGCGATCCCAGGCCGTACCCCCTCTCAAAACCGCGTCGCCATAACCAAAATTGATTCGATCATATAATTTTTTTTAGGGTTATCGCGATTTGGGAACTGAAGGAGAAGCGGTGAAATTCAATTTGGTTTGATTTGAATAAGGGGAGATCGCAAATTATTTCGGCCTTGGTTACATCCCTTTTTTTTGTTTCGAGCATTTTTGAACTGAAAAGATAATGGTCTCGTGTTCAAAAAGAAACAGGATAAGGGATGGTGTGTTCGAGAAGGCAAAGGAAGCGTGTTGAAGACGCCTTGCTACAGTGTTCACTTATTTTTAATTCAAATTCGAATCGATTATTATCAATTAAATTTTCAACGCGTTTATATATCGTACACACACACACACACACACACTAACTCTGATCAATACGAAATTTTAAATCCGATAATAATTCAATATTACGGACCCAATGGAACTGGTTATGTCGAATTCTGAGACTGTGCCTCGGAAGGCTATTTTTAAATTCAATTTAAACGATAAAATTTCAAAACTGAACAAATCACGGTTAAATTCAATTTTAACTCTTCTCTTATCTTCAGTATTACCAATATAAATTTTACGAGCCTTCCAATTATTTTTAACCGGCTTACAATTCCAGATTCAACATCTTACCCAATTTCCAATAATTAAATTCAATAATTAAATTTCCAATGATAGTGATATTTGAGATTTAAGTTACAAATTAACTTCTAAATATTTAACATTAATTAAACATTTAAATTTTAAATGCTCAAAAGTTCCGGGTTGTCACATTCCTCCCCCCTTAAAAGAATTTCGTCCCCGAAATTACTAGTTAGGAAGAATGGTCCAACACCCGTTTATTATTTTTCCCTAAAACCAAAAAGTTTTAACAATTCAACATCTTACCAACTATCTTTTATAAAAGACCCATTATTATTCTTATTAACTTTCCAAGTTTTCCATAGTTCCTAGATAACTATACTTATTCACTATTCAAATTATAATTCAAAACCAAGTTTAAAAATTTCAAAATTTCTCAAAAATTTCCTAACTCTCTAAATTTCCGAAAAATTTCGCCAGCGTTTCCTTTGTGCGGCTAGCTCGGTACAACTACAAAATGGCTCTACAGCCTCCCAAATCCAAAAAGAAAACAAAAAGGCCAAGTGGCTATATCCAAAAACCCAATCAAATTTCATACCAAATTTAAATACATATATTTTTGTCGAGCGTTTCAAATTTATCTTCATGAAATCAAAAACCAATTCTCTTTTCCCTTTTATAATACCTGCATATCCTGCTTAGCACTAATATCCAATCACAACATCCAAAAACATTTTATCAACTTCCTTACCAAATGCCAATATTCATCCAAATATCAACTTAGAATATATTTGCAATATTGAATTTCCAATTAAGAATTGACCATTCCTTACTTAAGTTAGTATAAGCATTTTATATGTTTCTTATATTTATTTTCACTTTACCACTTTAGTTTATATCCATTTCTATTCAAATCGATTCTTTCATTTCCAAATGAATTCAATTTATCTTTAACTCTGCATATATAAATTTTATTTGTCATTTATTACTAATTCATGTCATTACTTTAATTAGTTTCATTTATTAACTCATTTCAATTTTCCAGTTTTAAACCGTTTGTCGATAACAAAATTTTCCAAAAAATTTCTAGCTCCCAAAATTTCTGAATTTTTTTGGCAGAGTCTCCTTTGTACGGAGGAGCTTTTACAATTTGATAATAGATATAAATATATATACATCGACCCACACGGTCGGAAAAATCAAAAACAGTTCATATTTCCTATTTTTATTGCGTAGGCGTATCTTATTTAGCATTTTTAAGCAAGTGGCTTATTTATTTAGCCGTTAGCGCAACCAAATCCAGCCACACGGCTTCCAGGTACCTGTACTTACTCAATTTAAACATGTAAGTGCCAAATATATGAAGTTTAACCGCATATCACTTATTTACAATAGTTAAAACATTTGAATTCTAAAAGAAATTCACACCAAACATTTTTCCGTAAGCAATTTATATAGTTTCCATGCGAATTCAACTGTTTCAACTTATTCATATCCATTTTCATTCAATTTGAATGGTTTTCAATCCATTCGTATACAACTTCATCAATTTGAATGGTTTAAAACTCAATCGCTTACATTAATTTATTTTTAAGCAAACTGAACTCATATTTAGTTCAATTGCTCTCAACATCAATTTATTTTACTTCTATCAATTCATAGAATTTTAATTACTTCCATTTACATCAAATGACAATTTATTCTATGCAATTTGACGAGATCTATGTGAATAAATAAGTATTTATGTTTTATAACCATTTTAAATGGATTTCAACTCAATTTATACTTAATTCTATTTCATTTTTAATTTTATTCACAATCCATATATTCTCATTTTTATTCCATTTCAGATTTGAATCCATTCACTTACATTTCATTTTATTAACCAAACTAGTTTATTTAAAACCATTAACAACTTAGATTCATCTTAATTATCAATTAAATTTCCTTTTTATTTTAATTCATTCACAACCATTTATTTAGCTCGGCACATTTCATTTCAATTTTATTCACAATCCATTCATTTACATTCCATTCCATATTTGTTTATTCCAAACTATTTTATTTAGCTCAAAGACATTCTAAGCTATTTCATTCAATAACCATTTCAATTTTTTCTTATAGACTCCAAGTTATTTCAATTCCTTAACAATTTAAATGGTTTACAATTATTTATTTAATAATTTCATTCCATTAAATATTATCTATAACTCACCGAATTCTATTTCGATTTGAATTTATTTTCACTTGATTTAAACCCAACCCAAAATCATTAAACTTAGTTTAAGTTGAATTAAATTCAACTCTCTTCCATCTATTCAGCTTAAGTCAATGTACTTCAATTTATTCAAATTTTATACTTAAGCTCATTTTCGTTTTACAAGTAAATTTTTCTCTTTTATACTCAACTTAACTCAATTGATTACATGGTCATCTCCAATTTATTTCCACTTATTTGGATTTTATTTGCACATTCAAACCATTGCTAGTTTAATCAATTTTCATTTTTATTCGATACATTATAATTATATCTAATTTGTTAACACTTCAAGTTAAATTTTAATTTATAACTCAAGTTCTGATTCTACCATCCATTTTCAATTTACCACCCAATTTCATAAGCTCACAATTCAATTTCATTTACTTCACTAACAATCCAGGTCGAATCTGATTTATAACTTCAGTTTTATTTTCAAACTTCATTATTAACTCACAATTCAGCTTTTATTTAACTACATTGTGTTCTCATTACATATTTCATTATCTAATTTATTAACAAATTAGTCTTCCTTATTTATAGTTCAATACTTGATTTTTTTTTTCAAATATCACTTCATTTAATTTTCTTAGTTAAATTATTTTATAATTCAAGTTTTGATCTTCATTTTATTTTTTAATTCATCAAACAATATTTATTTTGGGTTTCTATCCCACTTTTTCAAATTTTATAAGTCACAACTTATTATTTACACAATTCCATTCATCATAGGCTTGAATATATTCTTCTTTTATTTTAACTCAAGACTTATGCTTATTTATAACCCAAGCATATTTTATTCCATGCATTTTAATTTTTAACTCCAGTTTTACTTTTATTTATTTCAATTCAATCCTTATCCAACTTATTTTCCATTTATCCAGGTAAGAACTTAATTCCATTCGTTAATTCAATTGAATTCTTATTCCAATTCAATCTTATTTTAACTCGGTTTTATTTAAATCAATCTGATTTTTAACTTAATTCGAATACAACTGGATATTATTTTCAACCTATTCAATTTATTCCAATCCAGTTAAATTTTTATTTCCCAATCCAAGTTAATTTCATTTTTAACTTTTCACTTTAAATTTACATTCCATTATTCAAATCTTATATTTCCTTCCTGATTTAAAAATCATCTCAATTTATAAGCTTACAACCATCTCATCAGGATTTTTAAACACCCGGCTTTGGTTTCAAATTGTTTTGAAATCTCCAACATCTCAAATCACATTTCTCAAAAATTAAACCAATCCTGGTTTTATTCCCAACAAATTTCCTTTGAAATTTTCAAAAACAACCAGCTTTTCTGAACAAATTTATTTTTGGCAGCAATCTGTCACTCAGAAATTCGAAAGTGAATACTGATGATGCGGCCGTCATCATCAGAATTATTTCCCAATAATCCAAGTGATTTCAATGCTATATCACTTCCAAAACACATTTTATTTTAGAAATACCTCCAAAACAATAAGGCTATTATTTATCTCTAAAACACTTCGATAAACATTTCCAAATCTCCGGGATTTTAAAATTTCAAACCCTGCTTAAATAAATTTTAACAATAATTCATTTGTACACTTTATGCTTATACAAATTTCCATTTGATTATATTTCAATTCATAAATTATATTTATAATTCATATTTATAAATTCCATTTTATAATGAATTTATTCCCTTAAATTTTAGTTATATTTCAATTTCTAGTTAAATTTTCACTTAACAATGATAATACTTTAATATTATCATTTCTAACATCCAAGCAACCATATATTAGCTAAATAGTTTTCAAAAACTATTCTTTATATCAAAATATGTTTTTGGGTAAAATTATTTCATTTACTCACATTTAAAACAATACCGTGTCGATTGTTCTATTCAAGTGTTTAGAAACCCCTTCAATACAGTTGCGCAGACTTTGTCGACGAAGGTTCATATGCCACTCAATAAATCAATCAACGCAATATTAAAACAATTTATATTCACTAACAAATACGCACTCATATCTATTAATACGCTCAAACTCATTATAGAGTACTACGGACTCTATTTTAATTGAGTAATTCCCACCAGAGCCAAGGTTATCACCAACCTAAGCTCTGATACCAACTGTAACAGCCCGCAAATCCGTACCCCTAGAGTTAACACTATTTTACCTAACTCAACTCAAGTTGTACAGAAATACGAACCATTTGGGTTAAAGAAGAAGAGGTAGAAGAAGAAAATATAAATCAACAACACAATCTAACCATCGCAGCGGAATAAAATATAATAGATAATAAATGATCTTTACACAAATTCAATTATATCCGTCTATATATTACATTATTAGAGTACATCAAATCACAACTCAACATCAATAACATACACTGGATACACAACAACTCAACACAGCGGAATATATATATATATATATATATATATATATATATATATATATATATATATATATATATAAGTACGAGAGTACGTATCGTCATCCAACTCGTCTCCTGAGCTCCACAGCATCAAATCCTGTATCCTATAATACTCGGTCTGACCCGAGCATTACAGTTAAATAATACCCGAGTCAGTCTGGAATACCAGCATGAGAAAATCACACCCAATTGATTATTAAAGTCTCAAAAAAATCCTTTTGAAAACAAAAGCATCTCGTAAGACCACGCCACAAATAAACATGTCGGGTTTTTACCGTACGATAGCTAAAACAATTTTTATAGAAATCCTCTGATATTATAATAGGGTCTATATACAAATACTTATAAAATAGCCGAAATTGTTACATCTATTAAATTCAAGCTACTAGCCACAAAGTGGGTAATACAAACAAAACTCATACAAGGCTCGTAGGGAGAATGGATTTCCAACTACTGACTAGGCACTGGGGTACCACCTGTCATAGTACGGGGCCTAGATCACCGTACCGAGGAGTACGCCCGCTCCTCTGCAACACAAGGCCGGGACTACACCTTACTGGATAATCCCGAGTGAGATCACCCCGCGGTTGGGATCAACAACCGTCCACTAAGCCGAAATAAAAAGGGACATCTAGACTGGAATGACCTCACCCTTCTTGGGTGCTACCTACCTAGCCTTGCTGCATAACCCTTGATTTTCAGTCATTCCCATTTGATGAGGCTTGAGGCTAAGCGTTACCTTTGTAGAACATATCCCCTTGAATTCTTATCGTCCACCTGACGATGTTTCGCAAGCATTCATCCATACAAGTCCGTCCCGGGTTTGAACGGAACCGAAGGCACTATTCCTACTACATCCATTTTGGAAGTATCCTCAGGATTAGTAGCGACTAGTCCTTGCACTTCACTGCTCCATCTTCGAATCTAAAATCGTTTTCACGAAACGTGCAAATCGGATCGAAGTGGTTTTCGAGAAATAAATCTCGATCCCGGTCTCTTCGAAACGATCAACGTATTTTTGTCCAATATTGATAGTCGATTATTTAACTATCAATTAATATGCACAAACATTCATCAACCAATAAATAATTTCCCAAATTATTTATTTATCTCAAAAATATCTTCACAAGATATATTTTTACTTTTCAAATTCCTTCGAAAACAGTTTTCAAAACAATCTGCCTTTCTCAGAATAAATTCCATGTATTTCTATTTCCACTGGAATCACCAAACACAAAACTAGATTTTTCTAAATTAATTTAAAACACTTTACTTTTAAAAATATACTTTAAAACATTCAAGTTAAAATTACTTTAATAATTTGTTAGAAATACATACTATATGAATATTTGAAATAAGGTTACTTAATAAAATATAAAACTAGATTTCTACTTTTAAAAACAGAATACTAAGTTACTACTTAATAATTACTGCTAGAATAGATTAAAGAAAATACTTACTTTAGACTTTAAGT
Source organism: Allium cepa (assembly GCA_030765085.1). Classification (NCBI taxonomy): domain Eukaryota; kingdom Viridiplantae; phylum Streptophyta; class Magnoliopsida; order Asparagales; family Amaryllidaceae; genus Allium; species Allium cepa. Next base: position 402,985,244 of record CM060943.1, on the reverse strand, counting down.
AATAGAAATAATTAATTTTACAAAACTTGCTTTCTTTAAAAACAACTTTAAAACATTTAATTTATATTTGCAAGTTTACCATTTAAAAACATGTACTTGGCCATCCAGAGAAAATTCGAACTTCAATCACTTAAATCAATTTCCCCAAAATTGATTCCCAATTATTTTATTTGAAATAAATTTCTTTACTTACTCGGTTCATTTCAAAATTCATTAATTATGGATTTTATTATTATTGTTATTATCTTCCATTTGATTTTAAATCCTTTAACGGAAATATACAAATTCCAGATTTTCCCAGTTTCTTCCTTATTCTTTTCAATAATTTAAATCTTAAATATTGAATAAATGTTTGTTTTATTAAATAATATCAATGAAGTTTTCAAACTTCATTAACTTTCTGTTTATTCAAAAATTCCTTTCCATATACAGAATTTTATTAATTAGCATTTTGAAACCACTAATATTCTTATCCAATTCACTTTAATTTATATACATTCTTTATAATTATTTCTTAAGAGTTCACTTCTTTTATTTCCTTTCAAAGTCCAATTCTATTTGGATAAAACAGAGTACCGAAATATTCAAGCAGACTATAACATTCAATATTCTAATATAATTCATCACAGAATATCAATCAATCACAGCTGTGGGTGTTTAATAATTTAAATAAATGTTGAGGGATCCAGTTGGATCCCTCCAACCTATTTTCTCTGCATCCACAGAAGTTAGCACAATATAATACACCAATTCCAAATATACCATACTATAGTACATCAACCAATCCAATCATTCAAACAATTATTTAGATTTAATCTTTCAAATTTATATTTATATTTAAACTGAGTGAGATTAACTCACCTTCTATTTTCGTTTTGCCATCCAATTCAAACACGCCTAGTTTTTCCCACGACTTTAGACCTTGCATAAATATTTATAGTTTATTAACATTTGAGCCACTTGAATAATCAATTACCATTCAATAATAATTAACTAATTATTTCGTTAACATTTGAATAAATCGAACAAATAATTTCCATTTGCTAAATTTAATTAAATTAACAAAAAAATTTATTTAAACTAATTGAATAATCACTTATCATAAATAATTAACTAATACTTTGGGTTTAAAATAATTTCTCTTTAACCATTTCCAAATTAATTAAACAAGTAAATTACAAAGTTATCTTCCTTTGGAAACATATTTTATTTCTAAATTAATTAAACAAGTAAATTCCATTTCAGCCTATATATATACACACTTATAAGAATAATTTATATTACCAGTTTTAAAGGTTTTCTACTACCTAAACCTTACCTACGATCTATTTTTTTTCTGTTAGATTCATTGATTACTGGGTTGAATACATATGTATAAATTAATTTAAATTAAAATAAAATTTTAAATTATACCTTACTGCGTCACCAGATCGCCAATCCAGAATCCCTCCTCTTTCTCAAAACCGCGACCGACACCCTCAAGCGAAAGTCGTACATCGTTGCTCGATGTTGAAGCTATAGGCCACAGCCCCAAAATCGAAAGCTCGGACTCGAGATAGTCGATCGTCGCCTTCACTAAAATCGATTAGTTCGAGCTCCTTTCTTCGCGATGACCATCGATCAGCTCGAGTCACCGACGTCTCCCCCTATGCTCACGACCAGACCCTCGAGCTATGGAGCACGAAATTCCTTCATCCTATGCGAGTGAACGTGCGCGATCCCAGGCCATACCCCCTCTCAAAACCGCGTCGCCATAACCAAAATTGATTCGATCATATAATTTTTTTTAGGGTTATCGCGATTTGGGAACTGAAGGAGAAGCGGTGAAATTCAATTTGGTTTGATTTGACTAAGGGGAGATCGCAAATTATTTCGGCCATGGTTATATCCTTTTTTTTTGTTTCGAGCATTTTTGAACTGAAAGGATAATGGTCTCGTGTTCAAAAAGAAACAGGATAAGAGATGGTGTGTTCAAGAAGGCAAAGGAAGCGTGTTGAAGACGCCTTGCTACAGTGTTCACTTATTTTTAATTCAAATTCGAATCGATTATTATCAATTAAATTTTCAGCGCGTTTATATATCGTACACACACACACTAACTCCGATCAATACGAAATTTGAAATCCGATAATAATTCAATATTACGGACCCAATGGAACTGGTTACGTCGAATTCTGAGACTGTGCCTCGGAAGGCTATTTTTAAATTCAATTTAAACGATAAAATTTCAAAACTGAACAAATCACGGTTAAATTCAATTTTAACTCTTCTCTTATCTTCATTATTATCAATATAAGTTTTACGAGCCTTCTAATTATTTTTAACCGGCTTACAATTCCAGATTCAACATCTTACCCAATTTCCAATAATTAAATTCAATAATTAAATTTCCAATGATAGTGATATTTGAGATTTAAGTTACAAATTAACTTCTAAATATTTAACATTAATTAAACATTTAAATTTTGAATGCTCAAAAGTTACGGGTTGTCATAGATCATATCTCCTAAACCGCCGATCCAAATGCAACGTAATTTTCACAGTAGCTTGCATACAAGGTAAAGAACAGTCCTGCTAAGTTTCATATCGATTGGATCATTTTTTTGATGGATATGAAATCATTTCGTATCGATCACAGATTGAGTCAAAACATGGTGGGACCGGTCACGTGGGCCCAATCACGTGCCAGAAGAAGTCTCCCGTAGTTTGAGCGCGATATCAGCCTCCTACGCCTATAAATAGCCCCTTGAAGTCTACAGAAAAAGGACCTTTTGGCTATTCGACGTCCAGACTCTGCCAGATTCAATTCTATGAAAGTATATAGGACCGTATAATATGGATAAATAGTAATACAGAGTATAGATAGTTAATAACACGGAATATAAATGCAGTAAGTAAAATGACACCAGAGATTTTATACTGGTTCGGAGCACCGTCCTACGTCCAGTCCCAGACTAACTTCTGGCTTTAACTAACAATACCCTCTCTTAACCCGGAGGAATAGGTAAACAACACCTGAGTAGCAGAACAAGTTGTCTCACCTGCAGAAGAGGACTTTCCCTTGCCTGAGCAGCAGAACATGACTTTTAACAAAGTATAAATGTAGTTGACTTAATGTGTTCTTGATAACACTGATTTGTCTATTAAGATTACAAACTTCCTATAATCAATTCCTCAAGAATATAAAGAGTATGTGAAGATTTGAAAGGAAGAATATTGCTAAGAATCAAAGTATATATAATATAATTCAAAGATTCAAAGCAATGGAGAATATGAATGCACTAGAATAATCACAAGAGAGAATATAGAGAATTAGAATCAGAAATTGGTGGTTATGAAGTGAGTGATAACTCCTATATATAGTTTTCAAAGAGATGCAACTCTTAGTGAAGAGTTTCAGCCAAGAGAGACATCTATTCATGCAGTGCATCCCTTCATGGAAGAAGATGTCCATTTAGAATTTTTGCAGTTGAAGCCAGTTCAGTCGACTGGTATATTGGGTCAGTCGACTGGTGTTTGAATATTTAAAAATTTAAAAATATTTGTCGTTTCAAAAATATGAACAGTGTTCACTGCTATGCATATGCACAGTCAGTCGACTGGCAAGAACAGTCAGTCGACTGGCTGTGCATAAATTGCACAGTGAACTTTGTTTGTAAAGAAAAATTTAAAAATTGAAAACTTGAGGATTGATTTTAACATATGTCTAAGACTCAACATCTATAATAGTTACTTTAAGCCTACAGATCCTCTGTTGTCTTCTTTTTATCATAAATGAATGCAAATTCTTCTTTAGCTTCTGAACTGTCTTGTCATGAATCAAAACCAGTAATTCAACATTCTCCCCCTTTTTGAGTGATGAAAACCTGTATATATGTTAGAGAGAAAATATTTCTCCCCCTAAATGTATGATATCTTTTTCCTGCATCGAATATGTTAGTGCGCATACTTTTTCTCCCCCTTTGTCTTCGACAAAAAGGAGATACAGAAAACAAAAATATAAAAGAAAAGTGCAGAAATATATAAAAGAGAGACTATTTAGTACAAGTCTCAATAAATAAATAAGTTGCAAGTTTTCATATGTTTAATTATCAATAGAGTTATAAATAATTCATATCCAACTTACTTACGAAAAGAACCTACTCATCTTCCTCTGGTACAGGCTTCTTTCCGGGTCTAGAAGTTCCATGAGCACCACTTCCTGTGCCATTAGTATCACTACTAGTATGCTCTTCGGAAGTTGACCATGTAAATCTTGGTTCTGGACGTTTACCGTGTGTTATTGAAGAAGCAGTTGTGGAAGACGAACATGAAATTGCATCCTATAGGATAGAAAAGAATCCTTTTACTTTGTCTAATTTTTTATCTACTTTCTTTAAACGAGATCCTAGTATTTGTTGATTTCTAGAAAGGATCTCGACGGATTCTTGCAAACTAGCTGATTGTGCAAGACGAATATCATCGTCTTCTTCGGGATGAGATGTTTGTTCTTGAATAGTTGGTCCGCCTGATTGACGTTGATGTTGCTGATGTCATTCTTCATAGGAGGTAAATGTCGGAGGAGCTGACGGTAGTTTCATGAGGCTTATTGTGCGAATGTTGATAACTCCAACGGAAGAAGTTTCGGATTCCGGTTGAGGTGTTCCCATTTAAAAGCAATCGCATTATATATTCACCGAAATAAATTGTTCTCATGTTACCGTTGTTGAAGGAGAGAAACTCATCCAATATTCTTCGTAGCCAATTTACTTGAATTCCTCCCCATATCGCATATAAAGCTTTAAAATTTTCTGGGTAGATAAATTCATATGACCCTGTTCTTGGAAGTATACTCCGCATTAAAGCTTTGTGAAGAATTCTAGCTTTTGGTCGAAGGAGAATAGATTTTTGTTCCGTCGTATTATCTCCCATAAACATATGGCTAATCCGATCCCTTTGTCGAATATTACATTCGACATCATCTAGTGAAATGCCATGATTGGGAGTTTGAAGTATGTGTGCCATTCGATCCAAGGAGAAGAATACTTGTTGACCACACACTAAACTCCAAACACAATCATCCCTATTCGATGGACATTAGTGAAGAAGATTTAAATTAGCATAGAATAACTTTACCATGAGGTGGTTGATCTTGAGAGAATTGGCATTCAAGTCAAGTAGAGATTCCAATCCGAATCGACGCATAAGTTCTTGTAAACCATAAGCCGCGAAATCTCTGTAGACCATGAATGAACCTTCAAAGATCCTTGAGTTTTTCATTTTATGCCATCTTGTTACAACCACATCATTGTATAGCCATTGTGCAATTTGGGCATCGGTAGGATCGACGGAATAAGAGCCTTTTCTTTGACGTTTTGGAGGAGCCATTTGATTGAGTTTTTAGTGAAAAAATTGAGTGTAATTGGGAATTTAGGGTTTGTTGGCGAAATAGATTTGGGTAAAAACTGAGAAGAGTAAAGTGAAATTTGGGAAAAAGGTAAGTAAATAGGGAAGGTAGAGGCAGTTTTCACACAGCCAGTCGACTGGTAAAAGCATTCAGTCGACTGGTGTACCGTGATTTGCAAAAAATTGTGAACAACCAGTCGACTGAATGTGTTAGGTCAGTCGACTGACTGGTTTTCCGAGAGTTTAGAAAACCTAATTCAGTCGACTGACGTATAATTTCAGTCGACTGACTGGAAGTAAAAACTGCAGTGAAGCTGAGAAAACAAGAGGTTGCAAAGGAGACCAATAATTTTGGCGTTCCCATGAGTTTGGAGATGTCGAAGGTTGAGGTGGAGATTGTTCCCAGTTATTCCAGCCGGATGATTTTGCCTGACGGGATGTTGAGGGTTGAACAACATCATGCTTAGATGATTTGCCACAAAACTTAAGTGCAATAGATTCTAAAAGGCTTAGATGATTTGAATTCTTCCACTATTCGTAAAACATTTCTCTTTGTAAATTGACTTGTTCCTGTTGATAGTGATGGATTTCATCAATTTTTGTTTTTGTTTTTGGAGAAAGAAACAACGATCTTCGAGACTTCTTTGGTTTTGGAGAAAAACCGGTGTGATATCTTACTGGTTCATGAATAGGGGTAGGGGTTGGCAATGATGGAGTCGAGCTACTGGATGAATCATAGTTACTTGAAGAGGTTGGAGTAGAAAATGATAATTTTGAGTTAGAGGAATTATGAGAGTTTTGAGAGGCCATTGAGAGAAGACTTAATTTGTAAAGATATTTTTTTAAATTTTTTTTGTAATGATGAGTAGTAACTGAGATTTATATAGTTGAATATGAGCTTAGAATGAATGGTTATAGACTTTCAAAAGTTAATAACCAGAGATTAAACAAAAAGAAATAGTGGGGCAGAATAATTTAAGGATATGAAAGATATATGGTTAAGAATGTATGAAGCATATGACTCAACAGGAAATGCAATCATAGCATAACTGGTAAGCTATGGAGTTACCTGCTAGGAGACCCAGGTTCAAGTCCCGGTGGCTTTGTTATTTTGTATTTTTTTTAACGAAAATATTCAGAATAAATAGAACCAATCTTCTATATGAAACAAAGAACAATCATAGCTCAAATGGTAAGAAGTATTTGAAAACATAGGAGTGGTTATGAGTTCAAGTCTTGCTACAGTTATAAAAATTTTATTTTTGTTTTGATAAAATTGAGTGAAAGATATATATAAATATATTTTGCCAAGATGTGTTATTAGAAGCTACAAATATAGATAGATAGATATATATAAAAAAAATTATAAATTTTTAAAAGAAATAATACCAAGCTCTTGTCTTAAATTAACAAAAGTATTTTTGTTTAAAGGTTTTGTAAATATATCTGCCAATTATTTATCAGAGGCAACAAATTCTAGATTTATCAAATTCTTTTCAATATTATCACGAAGAAAATGATGACGAATGTCAATGTGTTTTGTTCGCGAGTGATTAACAGGATTTTTAGATAAATTAATAGCACTAGAATTATCACATAAAATAGTTGATTTTGTTAAATTAAAACCAAAATCTTATAGTGTTTGTTGCATGTATATAACTTGAGCACATGCCAGAGCGGCAGAAATATATTCTGCTTCAAATGTCGATAATGAAACACGGTTTTGTTTCTTACTAAACCAAGATATAAGAGATCGTCCAATAAAATGACAAGTCCCACTTGTACTTTTTCTATCAGTCCGGCTTCCTCCAAAATCAGCATCACTATATGATACCAATTCAAAAGGACATTCCTTTGGATAGAATAGTCCAAAGTCCTTGGTTTTACTAAGATACCGTAATATGCGTTTCACTGCTCGTAAATGTGATTCTTTGGGATCTGCTTGAAATCGTGCACACAAACAAACACTCATCATTATGTCAGGTCTACTAGCTGTTAAATATAGTAACGATCCAATCATACTTCGATATAATTTTTGGTCAATACTTTTTTCATTTTCATCTTTATCAAGATGTATGGTTGTACTTATAGGAGTTGGTTTGGTAGAAGTATTTTCCATACCAAAGCGTTTAATTAGATTGTTACAATATTTTTCTTGATTAATAAAAATACCATTTTCTAGTTGTTTTATTTGTAAACTAAGAAAATAATTTAACTCACCCATATGTGACATTTCAAATTCATTTGTCATTATCATAGAAAATTCTTGACAAAGCTTTTCATTTGTAGATCCAAAAATTATATCGTCAACATATATTTGGATAATTAAAATATCATGCTTATTTCTTTTAATAAAAGAGTTTGATCAACCTTTCCAATTTCAAAACTAGAATTTATTAAATAACTTTTAAGACGATCGTACCAAGCACGAGGTGTTTGTTTCAAACCGTATAAAGCCTTTTTGAGTTTATAGACATGGTCAGGAAATGTTCATGTATAAATAATGGAGGTTGTTCAACATAAACATTTTCTTTTATAAAACCATTTAAAAAAGCATTTTTGACATCCATTTGATATAATTTAAAGTTATGAAAACATGCAAAAGCTAGTAAGATTCGTATTGCTTCTAGTCTAGCAACTGGAGCAAACGTTTCTTCATAGTCAATTCCTTCCTCTTGATTATAACCTTGAGCGACTCATCTAGCTTTATTTCTAGTAATATTTTCTTGTTCATCTGCTTTATTTTTGAAAACCCATTTTGTACCAATAACTGATTGATCACTAGGTCGTGGAACTAAATCCCAAACGTCATTTCTTTTGAATTGGTTTAGTTCTTCTTGCACAGCGATTAGCCAGTTTTCATCAGTAGATGCTTCTTTAATATTTTTAGGTTCAATATGAGAAAGAAAAGCTACAAGACCCATTTGATTTACTTGACTTCTTGTTCTAACAGATGAATTTAGTTCTCCAATAACATTAGTAGAAGGATGATCTCTTAATACTCTAGGTGGAGATCTTAATTCATTGTTATTGTGAGCAATGTTTTCATTAATTTCAAAAGTTGTAGTTTCTCTATTTGTGGTATTATCAGGGAAATCTTCATCATCTATTATACTCGGAGTTGGTTTAAAATTCTCATCAAAAGATACATGAAGAGTTTCTTCGATGATATTAGTTCTTTTATTATAAATTCGATAAGCTTTGCTACGATCCGAATATCCTAAAAAGATTCCTTCATCGAATTTTGGATCAAATTTACCAAGCTGATCTTTTGTGTTTAACATAAAACATTTCGAACCAAAAATTTTAAAATAGGAAATATTTGGTTTTCGTCCATTTAGAAGTTCATAAGGAGTATTCTTTGTTAGTGGTCGAATAGAAACACGATTCAAAACATAACAAGTGTTGCAACTGCTTCAACCCGAAAATGTTTTGGTAATGTACTTCCATTTAACAAAGTCCTTGCACATTCTTGTAAGGTTCTATTTTTACGTTCTACAACCCCACTTTTTTGTGGAGTTCTAGGAAACGAAAAATTATGGAATATTCCTTTTTTCTTACAGAAATGTTCAAAGGCTTCGTTTTCGAATTCACCTCCATGATCAGTTCTTATGTTTTTGATTTTCAAACCTTTAAATTTTTGAATTCTTTTGACAAACGATTTGAAATTATCAAAAGTATCACTATTATTTTTCATAAAAATAGTCCAAGTATATCTAGAGAAATCATCAACAATTACAAACATGTATCTACTGTGGTTAATGGATTGCACTTGAGTTGGTCCAAATAAATCCATATGCAGTAATTCAAGTGGTTGTAGGGTTGAAATAACCTTTTTAGATTTAAAAGATGATTTAGTTAATTTTCCTAACTAACATGCATCACAAATATGATCTATTTTAAAATTCATTTTTGGTAAACCTTTTACTAAATCATTTTTTGAAAGCTTATTTATAGTTTGGAAATTAGTTTGACAAAATCATTTGTGCCATAACCAAGGATCATTTTCTTTGGCTATTAAACATATATCTGAACTATGTTTTATTTTCATATTCAGAACATAGATAGTTCTGTCTCTATTTCCTTCAAAGATATGATTTTGATTTTGATCAAAAATGCTACATTTGTTTTCAGAAAAAGTGATTTTGAATCCTTTGTCACATAATTGGCTGATACTAAGTAAATTATGTTTTAAATTTTTGACAAGTAAAACATTTTAAATAAGAGGTAAATTTGAAATACCATTGTTGCTCACATCGCCTTTGCCGATGATATATCCTTTAGAGTTGTCTCCAAATGTGACGGAGCCTCCATCTGTGTAGATAATATTTGATAGCATATCTTTGTCTCCTGTCATATGTTTTGAGAAACCACTATCGAGTATCCATTTTCCTTTTTTCTTGAGTGGGACGTACAAAAAATATAATATAACATTGGTACCCACCTTTTTAATAGGGTCCTAAGAGTTAAATATTAGGAAACCAAACCCAAGAGGGCTTAGTATCCCATTTAAAAATATAATCTTTATTTTTATGAACAGTTTGTAAAAAGGTGTGTATATATTTCTTTATAATCAAACTGTTGTTTGTTTTAGGAACCCAAATTTTTATGCTTTTTGAGTAAGAATTCCTTTTTGTCTGAACTTTAGTAGGATTAATATTTCTCCTAATTTTCTTTTTAGATGGAGCTATTGTTTTCTTAACATATCCTAGCCCTTTCTTACTTGACACAGATTGAGAGTTATCAATAAATTTTGGTAATGTTTCTCTTCCTTTATTACAATTTGAAACATTTTTGGTGATGCTTTCTAACTTAGTTTTGAGACTAGCATTATCCAATTCTATCAATTTTATTTTTGTTTTTAGTTCATGATTTTCAGAAACAAGAGCATCATTTTTTTCTTTTTAAGTTTCAATTTCTTGACTCAAGAGAGTGAGTTGAGATTTGATATTAGAGAATGATTCTTGTAATTTTTTAAGTTCTTCCTCTAATATTTTCTTCTCATCTTTAAGCATAGCTCTTTCGAATTCTGCTTTGTTCTAATATTCACGAGTCTCCTTATATTTTATTTTGAGATTTTTTAGAGTGTCAACTAGCTCCGAATTTATCTTAATCATATCATCAAAAGTAAAATCACTAACCTCGTTTTCAGTAGCCATGAAGCAGACATTTGCTTGCTCGTTTTCACTGTCACTGCTGTTTTCTGATGAAGAAGTGTCTGAATCATCCCACGTTACTGAGAATGCTTTCGTTTTCTTGTCTTTTCTGCCTTTGAAATATTTCTTCTTTAATTCTGGGCGTTCCTTCTGAATATGACCTTTCTTATGACAATTGAAACATTCTAGAACTGAGGATGATGGTTTGTTTGGAAAATTCCTTTTTCCGTTATTTTTGTTATTTTTTGGGAATTTCAAGAACTTTTTGAAATTTTTGGCAATAAATGCTAGATCTTCTTCATCCAAATTTTCATCTTTTTCTTCTTCAGCATGAAAAGCTATGTTCTTTTTATCTTGTGCTTGTACTCGTTTTGCCTGCAAATTCACTTCATAGGACATTAGATTTTCTATTAACTCTTCAGGTTTTATGGTAGAGAGGTCATTAGCTTCTTCAATAGCCAAGACTTTTCTTTCCCATTCATCCATTAAAGAGTTTAGGATTTTTGATACAATATCGAAATCAGTGTACTTTTCTCCTAATCCTAATAGTGAATGATAGATAACTTGAAATCTAGAGTACATATCATTGACGGATTCATCTTGTTTCATTCTAAAGTTTTGAAACTGATTTTTGAGCATGGAGATTTTGCTTTGTTTGACCTTGTTAGTTCCTTCATGAGTGATTTTAAGCTTTCTCCATATTTCATAAGTAGTTTGACACATGCTAACATGATTAAATTCATTTCTATCTAGTGCACAGAATAACACGTTCATAACTTTAGCATTGGCAGTAGCATCTAGTTTTTGTGTGTTTGACCAAGTGGAATATTCTCCAGTAGGAAGAGTATATTCATTTTGTGTGATATTCCATGATTCAAAAATATTTGATTGCATATAAATTCTCATACGAGTAAACCAATAATTATAGTTTAAACCATTAAAGAATGGAGGTCGTGCAGTGGATTGACCTTCAATAAAACTAGTATTAGGGACAGTGTTAGTGGTAGTGCTGGTGTTATTTTCCATATTAGTAAGATATTAGATAACTTTGTAACGGTTATAAGATGCCTTGCTCTGATACCAAATGAAAGTATATAGGACCGTATAATATGGATAAACAGTAATACAAAGTATAGATAGTTAATAACACGGAATATAAATGCAGTAAGTAAAATGACACCATAGATTTTATACTGGTTCGGAGCACCGTCCTACGTCCAGTCCCAAACTAACTTCTGGCTTTAACTAACAATACCCTCTCTTAACCCTGAGGAATAGGTAAACAACACCTGAGCAGCAGAACATGATTTTTGCCTCAGCAGCAGAAGAGGACTTTCTCTTGCCTGAGCAGCAGAACATGACTTTTAACAAAGTATAAATGTAGTTGACTTAATGTGTTCTTGATAACACTGATTTGTCTATTAAGATTACAACTTCCTATAATCAATTCCTCAAGAATATAAAGAGTATGTGAAGATTTGAAAGGAAGAATATTGCTAAGTATCAAAGTACATATAATATAATTCAAAGATTCAAAGCAATGGAGAATATGAATGCACTAGAATAATCACAAGAGAGAATATAGAGAATTAGAATCAGAAATTGGTGATTATGAAGTGAGTGATAACTCCTATATATAGTTTTCAAAGAGATGCAACTCTTAGTGAAGAGTTTCAGCCAAGAGAGACATCTATTCATGCAGTGCATCCCTTCATGGAAGAAGATGTCCATTCAGAATTTTTGCAGTTGAAGCCGGTTCAGTCGACTGGTATATTGGGTCAGTCGACTGGTGTTTGAATATTTAAAAATTTAAAAATATTTGCCGTTTCAAAAATGTGAACAGTGTTCACTGCTGTGCATATGCACAGTCAGTCGACTGGCTGTGCATAAATTGCACAGTGAACTTTGTTTGTAAAGAAAAATTTAAAAATTAAAAACTTGAGGATTGATTTTAACATATGTCTAAGACTCAACATCTATAATATTTACTTTAAGCCTACAGATCCTCTGTTGTCTTCTTTTTGTCATGAATGAATGCAAATTCTTCTTTAGCTTCTGAACTGTCTTGTCATGAATCAAAACCATTGATTCAACATTCTACACATTACTATCGCTGTTGTACTCAAATTACTTCATTGTAATCGCTGTAATCATCTGTAACCAGCAAGGATAATCAATAAAACATAAAACTTTGGAGTGGACGTAGGCCGGAGATAGCCGAACCACTATAAATCTCGTGTCTATGTTTGTTATTACTTGATTGATGTTTGACGTTTGCACAAATATGAGATTTGTGCTTGAATATTGCTGATTTGTGTTCATACACTGGTGCTTTCATGATACTTGGGGTTTGTGACCAATTTTGGCGCAAACAAAAGAAATATACTAAATAAAAAATGAATGTGAATAAAGCAATGTGAATAATGATTATGAATAAACGAATGTAAATAAAAGAATTAGAATAATGAGAAACCAATTGAAATAAATATGTAAGTTATATGTATATTATTTTATTCGCATAACTATTTGATCCATATTCGAGAACATGATTTCGAGATGATTTACATCGGTCCGAGTTAGAAATTTTCACTTGATTCTGGACGGTGAACATTGGATATGGATTTTTGATTGATTCTTGTATTTTTTTATCATAGTTTGTGGCTACGCAAGAGGATTGTCGATTTCTCATCAAGGAACCAGATCTGGGTCTGTATTAGAGTGGCTGTGTGAACAGTACTAGTTTGAAAGTGAAATTGTGTGATCGACCGAGCGATCAGGTACGATTTTGCATACGGATAGTATATGTACATCGTACAGGCTTTAATAAATTAAATGTTGACATTAGGAAAGGTAAATTGACATGGTTGAGAATTAATTTGATGGATATAATTTGTTTGATAATTTCTTTGGTTACATTTGTTACATTTGCATATATTTATTGTACTAGTACATGTTATATATTGATATTACTTTTCCTATACATGTTCTCATTGGTTGTTGACTGATTAGTAGGTGCAAATGATGTATGCTTTGCATTTGGAGCCCGCTTTCACATTATATTGATTGTATATGCTTGCTAATACTAAGAAAAGGTACACATCTCGGATTACATATTGTATTTTTATATTTTTCTCTATGGGATACCTTATCCTTAAAGATGAGATATATATTTGTGATTACATATATACTGCAAATTTTTATGATCGAACCGCACAAAAGTGACGTTGCCAAAAAATTTCGTAAATTTTATAGTTTATTTCAATAAAATGATTTTGATAAGTAAATAAGACTGCAGCATTTTTCTTACCTTGGTAATTTCGAGAAAGAAATTCTTTTAAGTGTTGAAAAATATAACAACCCAGAATTATAGACATTTTATTTTTGGAATATCTAATTTAATTTAAATATTAAAAAGTAAATTTCATAAGTAAAATAACTTGAATTTCAAATATAATTATTATTTGAACGTTTGAAATTATTTAAATAATTAAATCTTAAATTTTGTATGAATGAAAATGATTTCGAAAGTTGATTTAAATTATAGTTGGATATGAATGAAGATAGTAAACTTTTGAATTTGAATTCAAACGCAATTAATTTTGTTTTAATAATAATCCATTTTAATTAACGTGTGAAAATAGCCTTCCAGGGGACTATCTCGGACTTCGATGAACCATTTTCGTTGGATTCGTAATGGTGTGCTATTGTATGCCGTTGAATTTCATGGTGATTGGACATATCGTTTGGTCGTACGAGCTCAGAGGGCTTAGCAAACTAATTACAGAAATTAATGTAATATAATTAGGTTTGAAAAGCTATCTTCTACATATGATCAAATTAGCCCTCAGACTAGTTTCATTGTGGTAAGAATAGGGATATTTGTTATAGAATGCCAGTGAGCATGCTTCAATTTGAGTTCAAGATTTTGGTTCCGTTTATTTTCAGATATTTCGAAATAATTAATAGGTAGCACATACATACATCATACCAAGGTCTTATCCATAGCTACTCTTGCCAATACCATCTATGTTCAGCTCATACATTTCCCCCATATTAAAATGGCATTTATATCAGAGAATGGTTAATTTATTTTCAAAATTTATCCTCCTCTCCATCCAATGTCCCACATCCATCGATGCACATCTAAGCATCGTTGGGCGAAGTCATCAACTAGGTAAATGTTGCCGACGTCAAGATAAGTGCAATCAACGGTTGGATCGTCGTCATTAGAGGTGAGGTGGCGGTGGAGCTTAGTTGAATGATGATTGTATTTTCACCGATTGCGGTGACGTGGAGGGGTTTTGGCCCATGAACTCTGAAAGGAAAGTGTAGAGGAAGGTGGGGGAGAGGCATGGCCGAAGCTTGGTGGCCAACGATCGATTGTGGCATCCAAAATCATGCGTTGAACAGAAATCGTTTGTGGGGTTTTTCTTGGCGGTGGAGGCTCTATCATCAACAAGGTTGGTGTCTTAGGGTGCGGCGAAGCTTGGGATTGCCTTCGGTGGTGCCGCGGTGGCGTTACGGTGGCTAGTGGCGGCATGGTGATGGGGTAAACGAGGCGGCTTTACATACGCGAGTGGGAGCGAGAATTTGAGAAGATGGATTTAAATGTTAATATTGGCAATTAGTGTAAAATTATGAAATTAGTATAATTAAATAATTTAATTAATCGATAACTTAAAATTTGAATATCTTACTCATAATAAGTACAAATCAAACACGATCAGTCACATTACGATCGTATTGACGTTAACTGCGCTTAGGAATTGGATTGGAAAATGTTGGAGCTTGTTGAATTATACTTCAAATTCAGGCAGAACCAGAATGCCACAAGGACGATTCGAATAATTGTGAGTTAAACTCACTTTTTGGCTAGCAATACGTTATATGGTTGATAAAAATTACTGATTGGATATTTGGATGATTTACTGCTTTATCTGTTGGTTTGGATTTATTCTCACCTTTAAAGCGGATGACCTTTAATATATACCTACTTAGTAGCCATTACCCATATTATATGATTGTATATTGTTTATGATATAGAGGGATAGTTTGGAGCAATCCAACAAGATTCCTTGCCATTTTTAATTTGTTTTTCAATAATATTCCTGTCATATGGATTATTGGGTATTAAACCTGATTGTTGGCTCTATTGATTATGACATTGTTATATGTTCAAAACTTAAATCTTGTAGTGATAGAAAATCAATATCAATATTGGTTAAACGTTGGGTAGCTATTGGCCTCAAATTGTATTTTTAAAATATTAAAAATCACCATTTGAGTTGGAGTTGGTTTTCGAGACATGAAACGATTTTAAAATCTGAATTCGGGTTTCAAAAATACTTGTTTTAAAGGATTTGATTTCTGTTTTGCTTTAATCTTTTTATCTGTCTTTTCTAAGATATTTATTTACATTTAATATTATATTAAGATTATTTATATTGTTTTAAAGTTATTTATCAATATTTTAATATTTTGAAAAGTTAGTTGTTTAAATAATTAATATGGTTGAAATTAATAATAATGATTATTAATAATGTTTTAGAAATAAATTATTACTATTTATAATAATGGTAAAGGAGTTTTATAAATGGTTCGGTATTTATAAACAAATTTCAGAAAAGGTTTTATAGATTTATAAGAGGAGTTTTATAATTAGTTTTATGGATTTATAAAGAATTTATAAATGATTTGGGAAACTATTTAGAGAGGTGTATAAATGGTTTTTAGAAATTTATAAAATAGTTTATAAGTGGGTTTTAGAAAATTTTAAAGGAATTTATAAATGGTTTTAGAATTGTGTAAAAGGAAATCTTCTTCCATTCTGTAAATACACTTATACTATTGAGATAAGTATATGGATATTTTCTAAGTATTTAAAATATAAGGGTTTGTGAATATATCTTTGTAAAGATGTTTATGTAAGTAATTTATAATGTGATTTTAATTACTGAAAAGATTAATTAAGGAGGCTAGTTGTTACTTATGTGCTTAACTAATGTTTATTTTCCCTTGGAAATAAATCCCTAATTTGGACGTGTATTTGTGGATAGCTATATAACCGACTATAATATGGACCTGAAACGTAACTTCGGAAATATCTAGGAGAAACACGTGAGTTATATGGCACAGTCAACTCCGATGATGTTGTACTATGTATATAAATCTCCTTTCATTCTCCTAGGAAAAATGATAAGGAAATCCATTGACTAATGGTTAGAAGGTGGCCTTCGCTCTTATCTTTGACTATTTATTTCCTAAAGAACTGGTGATGTTTTTACCGAAAACTAAGAATGTTGCTACAAAGGGGCTAAGATCGGATAAGTAATCCGAAAACCATTTTGATCCAAGATAAGCATTTCGAAGTAAAAAAATCATGAAGATGATGGAATTAAAGATGGAGCTCTTTGAAGTGCAAGGGCTGCTTGCTACTAATCTTGAGGATGATTCCAAAATTGATGTAATAGATGTAGCGCCTTTGGTTTGTCCATCTCCTGGACAACTTGTTTGGATGAATGTTGGCATTACATTATTGCTTGGAGGGCAGTTTTAGCTTTCCAAGTGGGAAGTGCTGTATAAAAGGAAAAACGTAGCCTCAAGCCTCATCAATCGAGAATGACCAAAGCAAGGGAGATGCAACAAGACTAACTGCGTCGCTCCCAATTAGTGTATGATCATCCCAATCTAGAGTCGATATTATCTCTCATTTGTATGCTTCGGTGCTCGTTAACAAATGGGTGATCATATTCGGTGATAATAGTCAAGTGGTAAGCCGGTTCTGTGTTGGCAAGGGGTCTCGGCGAGGTCCTCGGTGTTATTTTATCTATAGAAGCACCATGACGGACGGTACCCCAGTAGCCCATTGTAATGATCCTAATGTTGGATAACATTATTTAGAGCATTTAATTAGATAAATTAATAGAATAATGTTAATAGTTAATGGATTGAGATTTTTTAATTAATAGAGGGTCGTGCGTTAATGAATGTATAAGCGAAAGAGGATTTAAAATAGGTAAATGGGCGGAATATGTTAAGGGTAAAATGGGAATATCCTTCATTCTAGTACCCTAAACCCTTCCATTTTTCATTACTCGTTCATCTTAATATTGAAAAACAAAACTAATAACTTAAAGGAGCTCGGCCGGCCACTATTAAGAAGATTCAAAAAGAAGATAAACTAGGAATCGAGTAGAAAGCTCGAAGGAATTAATCAAAGGGCAAATCTCAACCTTCTTAACACAAAGCCAAGGTGAAAATTTGATTTACATCTCACTTTTGACTATGCTTTTGGTTTTATGTTTATGACCGAATTACTTTGCAAGCAACATGCCATGTTATGTTTATTTAAATTGATGTATATGCTTGTTGATGATTTGTATGATTTCATATGGATTTATGATATGTTTAGATTAGAAAACCTATTAAAAGACATCCGAATGAGTTTCGTTTTTGATACATGGTCAAAAACATTATTTCAGAAGTGGGTTTCAAGTTTCATAATTTTCTAAGTAATTTTGAATTTATTATGAATTTTCTATGAGAGAAAATAGTTAATATTGGGCTTAAATTATTTAAGGAAATTATGTAATGGTTTTGAGTCTAAAATTAATATATGTTAGAAAATAAATTAAAAGTGAATTACTGTGATTTTTAGGGAATTTTCCTAAGTATTTTACTATGGTTATAAAATTATTAAAGTTAAGGGACTTAAATATTTTATATGTTTTGTTAAGGAGGAGGGCTTATTTGTTAAAATGGTTTTAATTGTAAATTTTGAATTTGGCAGCCTTTTAGAAATGGTTTTGATAAAGTAATAGCAACCAATCATATTTTGAAAAACTAGGCAAGTTTGGTGAAAAGAAATTGCTTTGAAATGCATAAAATTAGTTTTGTTTTGAATTACAACTTTGCCATTTCCTTAGCTTGCATCCATCACCATGCCCAGTTAGACCTTTCGCAGCTATTCGAAACCAATACACATGATATCAAGCAATTGGGATGTTGTGTATTGAAGAAAGACGGAAGGAATGATGATATCGAAGGCATGCTTTCGAAGGGGTTCATAACACTCTAATTAGCTTTCGAATCAATCAACTTATTTTGTTTAAAAAGTGGCTTTCGAACAATTTGCTGCTTGCTTTTGTTTTTAGAAAGGAGCTTTCTAAAGAGTTGTTACTTATTTTATTTTAAAAGAAGCTTTCGAGTGGGTAGCCACTTATGAACCTATTCGATACCCATGCTGCCGCATTCGTAACTTTCAAATTTGTTGAGAATAATGTATTTGATCGAGGTGCTTTCGCCTTTTAACTTTGAAGCCGCCTTCTCAATACTTTTAAAAGAGTCATGTGGCCGCTTTCAAATGATTTCGGAGGCAATGGTTTCAAAAGGGTAGGTTTTGAAACTACCCTCTTTCTTTTACTTAGGATCAATGCTTTCGAAAGCAATGTTTTCGCCTCTATTCTTCATGACCCTTTAGTTATATTAAAGTCTAACTCAATGGTTTCGAACGAAATAATTTTAGATGGTTTTAAAGCTATGTTTCCACAAACTCTACTTGAATCCTATGCTTTCGAAAGGTATGTTCTACATCTTTCGAAAGGAGGGTTTCTAATGCTTTCGAAAGACAAGCTCAATTGATTTTGAAAGAGGATGTCTAAGATTTACATAAAACTTTCAAAATAGATGTTTTCAACGATTTTGAAAGAGATTGTTTAAGGTTTTAAACAAGGGTTTTGAAGGTATGGCATTGGCTTATAGCCTAATGTTTCCTAAGTTAAAAGGGGCTTCAACTTGTTTTAAAGGATAGATTACCCTTTTGATTTGAGCTTTTATCAATATGGTTTTATGTAAATCAAATATCATGGCATAAGTATTTTGACTAAAGAAAAGAGTATATTTTCCTTGTTTAAGTATGACTTACAAGGGTTAAATCTATTTCAAAAAACTTTTTTAAGGAAAATTGAAAGGGGTAGTTACCCTTAAGTTTATGACTTGGATAATAAAAGACTAGATGGGACATGTGTAGAGTCGCGTCCTATACTTTAGCTATTAGACCGTAGCTAAAATAAGTTCAAAATTACAGTGTGTAGGGCTTTGTCACATGTAACACTAAAATGATGTTACACACAGAAAGGAATATACATAAAAAAGATAGGTTATTAGTGAGCCTGCAAAACCATTAGAATCAGTTAATCCTAGGAGAAGTAAGTTAAGGACGGATCACCCAGATTGTATCTAATAGAAGTTAGATTATCTATTATGTTTGTAAGCCCAAGTCAGCCAATGTTCATTAGTTAGCTAGCTAACACTATAATGTCAGATAGTTAGTACATTGATTACCTTATTTATATGTATACATGTTATGGCTGTTGTTGTTATAATCAGTTTGGCTGTAGGATTTTGATTTACAAATATATGCTTTTAAAAGGATATTAGTGAGGGGAAACCAATTATACTATGTGGTGTGGTCGCACTTAATATTAGCAAACTGGGATGTAATAGAATTATTCATAGCAGGATTTATGTTTGACTCAAAGTTTACGATTTCCCCTTACTCTCGGGTGCTTAAAATTTAATTTGAGTAGGGAGAGAATTAAGGACTTTTCAAGTTTATTGGTTGGATGAATAAGGTTCCAAAGACGTGTAGGAGGAAAAGCTTGCTATGTAGGAGCTATTTAGTATTATTTTCGATGTGATGTATTTTTGACGGATATGTATATCTGGTACTCTGATCATCCAAGGAGCAACTTCACATGTTGCTCTTGGCATATTTTGTAATAATTATGTTTGATCAAAACCTAGGAATCATTTTGGGATTATATAACTAAATATGAAATATGGATTTTAAATGTAATCAGAAAAGTTATTTTTTGAAATCTGTATTGATTTTATTTCATATTCATGTGCATATATTATCGATACCATTAACATTACTGTATTTTGTCACCGAAATTTAATACTATAGATTACTTAGCATTTGTAGCACTTAGCTTTGGGACTTAAAGTAGGGGATGTTACAACTTACTATCAAAGCATAGGTTTATGAAAACTTAAAAGAAATTTTAAACTAAAAATGATTTTTGGAAACATAATCCTAAGGAATTAGAGACAAGATTAGGGTATGGGATAACGTTATAGTAACGTACTTGTATTTGCTATATATAAGTATACGCATTATCTCTATTCTTCCATCTTTTTTAGGCTATTCTTATGTATCTTACAAAGGCTTGAATGCATATTTTAAGGAAGTGAAATATGGATGCTAGGAATGGAAGGGTTAACCTTGGTGGAGGAAGCACCACAACTAGTAGGAATGCTAGATCAAATACTAAAAGGAATCCAGTCCAGACACAAGCTGCTAATGTGGGTGCTGGAGTGCCGCAAGTTGATATGAGTGCCATATATCAGTTCTATGTTATTATGCTACAAGTTGGAGCTACCATATGATTAGTTGGAGGAAATGGTGAGTAGATACTATGCTAGCTTGGAGGGAAGCCATTTATCGAGACTAAGGATGCAACTGAAGTGGAGAATGTTGCTTCACTACAGAAGGATCTTACCTGATTTGGGGCTTAATGATGAGCAACAATGGGGGCTTACTTCTAGATATTTGCAAAGAGCAGCATTTTAATGGTGGAATAGTGTTATTGTGGGTGTAAATGAGAAGACCATAAGTTGGGAGGAATTCAGAAGGAGATTTGAGGAAAGATTCATGTCGGAGATCGCTAAGTCAACTCTCCTTTGGAAGTTTGCTGAGTTGGTATAGGGAGACATGATAGTGCTGGAGTATGCTACCAAATTTGAGAGTTATCAAGATACGAATATGCTATGGTTGATATAGTTATAAAAAAGAATGAGAAGTTCGTACGCGGATCGAAACCCAAGCTTGCTAAAGCAACCTTGCCACACATTAGGAATCCATGTGTAGTTGTTGATATGGCTTTCAGGCATAAGGAGATGCTCACTTTCCTTGATAGTAATAAATCAAGGAAAATCAAGGGGGGCAGAATCAAAAGAGAAAGTTTTTCCATAAGAAAGGTGCTCAGAAAGGAGGAGCATTCAAGAAAGGGAAGGCTGATATAGTTAGCTATAAGCATGACAAGAAGGGACACTATGCTCACGAATGTCAAACAGGTAAAGCAAAGAAGGCTGTTGATAAGAAGGAAGTGAGGTGTTTCAACTGTGATAAGAATGGACATTGTAAGAACCAGTGCAAGGAACCAGCCAAAGATGGAAAAGGCAAATGTTTACATTGGAACCGGCCGCCTCAAGACCAATAGCATAGGGTAAAGGAAAAGCTGTGTTATGAGGTATGCTTTTGATTCATGACGTATTAGTTTGAGTTCTTTTGATACTGGTGCATCGCTTTCTTTTATATCTCTTTATTTAGTAGATAAGCTTAACCTAGAACCTTCATATCTAGTTACATCCTTAAGGGTTGCGAATCCTCTAAGGGGTAATGCTACACTTGCGATGCGATGTGACTAGTTAGAGTTCAAATTGTTAGGTCATACATTTGCATGTAGTTTGTAAGTATTTGATTTCATAGGGTTTGGAATTATTTTGGGTATGGATTGGTTAAGTAGGTATGATGCTAGGATTTATTCCATGATAGGAAAGTATCACTTAGACACCTAGTCGTAGTGATCAAATTGTATATACCGAAGAAACCCTAATTTTGAGGTTATTGCTTTATTAGGTGTTGTGGACGTAAAAGACGAGCTGAATCGAGTTTTCATTGTTAGTGAACTTGCAGATGTCTTTGAGCCCATAGTAGGACTGTCGTCGAAACGAGCCATGGAGTTTTGAATAGACTTAGTACCAGGAGCAAAACCGATGAGCAGACCTCCAAGTAGAATGACACCTACTGAGAAGAGGGAGCTAAGGGTACGGTTAGTGGATTTGAAAGGCAAGAATTTTACCAGACCAAGCAGTTCACCTTAGGGAGCAGCCGTGGTGTTTGCTAAGAAGCCGTACGGATCGTTAAGGTTATGTACCGATTATCATAAGTTGAACGAGAAGACGATAAAGAATCGATATCTGTTACCTAGAATTGACTATTTGTTTGATCAGTTGAGTGGATCCAAAGTATTTTCTAAGTTGGACTTGGCAATAGGGTTCCATTAACTTAGAGTAGTAGAGGGAAGTATTCCTTGGATGGCGTTTAGAACTAGATATAGATCGTACGAATGGTTAGTGATGCTGTTTGGACTAACCAATGCACCAGCATTCTTTGTGGACATGAGGAATGGAGTCTTCTAAGAACATTTGGATAAATTCGTATTAGTGTTTATAGATGACATATTGATAGGTCCTAAGGATGAAAGGGATCATGAAGTACCACTTAGGATAGTGCTTGAGACGCTGAGGCAGCATCAGTTGAAGGCAAAATTTTCGAAGTGTCACTTTTGGAAGAAAGAAGTGAAGTTTCTGGTCAGGTAGCGTCAAGGAAGGATTTTTCAGTTGATCTAGCAAAGACTGAGCCAGTGATTAATTGGAAAGACCCAAGACAGTGACTGTGATAAAAGTTTTCTTGGGTTAGCTGGCTATTACCGGAGACTCATTAAGGATTTCTCGTGGATAGTTGCATCGATAACTAAGCTAACTTGGAAAGATGTAAAGTTTGTTTGGATAGATAAGTGTGAGGAAGCATTCCAGAAATTAAAACATTTATTAACTAATGCCATCGTGTTAATAGTTCCAGAGGGAAATCGAGACTTGTTGTAGTATACGGATGCATGTGGAACAGGGTTAGGAGCCGTGTTAATGCAAAGAGGTAAAGTGATTGCCTATGCTTCTCAACAGCTCAAACCACATGAAGTTAATTACCCAACTCATGATTTGGAATTAGCTACGGTGATTTTCGTGTTGTGGTTGTGGAGATATTACTTTTTAGGAGAAAGCTTCGAGTTGTATATGGATCATAAGTCACTAAGGTATTTATTCTCTCAAAAGGAGTTGAATATGAGACAATAGAGGTGGCTGGAGTTTTTAGCCGCTTATGAATTTATTATTGAATACATACTGGGAAAAGGAAATAAGGTTGTAGATGCACTTGGCAGAAAACGTCAAAATTTAGTATTGGCAATGATAGCTGAGTGGAAAGATTTAGAAACATTGACTACGTGTGGAATACAATGGAGATCCGAGGTTGGTTCTAGTTGAGTAATTGCTATGTTGTCATGTTTAGAAGTTCGACCGGTGGTGATTGAAAGGATTTCTTATGAGCAAGGAGAGGATACATTATTAGCTAAACGGATGAGAAAGTTAAGGAATGGAACAGAAAGCGATGACTTGAAGGATTTTGGTTTTGACCAGAATGGATGGCTGAGCAAGAAAGGGCGATATGTGTTCCGAATGTGGGAAATATTAGGAAGGAAGTTCTTAGAGAATGTCGTTGTTCGAAGTTTACCATTCATCCAGGGAGGAACTAAGATGTATTAGGATATGAAAAGGAGTTTCTTCTGAGAAGGTATGAAGAGAGATGTAGGTTTACGGGCGAGGCAGTGTTTGAACCGCCAACAGGAAAAAGCCGAAAATAAAAACCGAGTGGATAACTTCAGCCTTTAGATGATCCAGTATGGAAATAGGAATCTATCTCAATGGGTTTCATAGATGGTTGCCAAGGTAGAATAGAGGAAATGTAAATATCTGGGTTATAATGGACAAACTGACTAAGAGTGCACACTTAATACCCGTTAAGTCGACCAGGACATCACTAGATTTAGCTAAGTTATTCATGAGGAATATAGTTAGACTACATGGAATCCTAATAGTATAGTAAGTGACAGAGATTCCTTATTCGCTAGTGAGTTTTGGAAAAGTCTGCAAGATACTTTAGGTACCAAGCTCAAGATGAGTACCACTTACCATCGCTAGATAGATGGGCAAACAGAGAGAGTTAACAAAGTCTTGGAGGATTTGTCAAGAGCTTGTGTGCTAAATTTTGAAGGATCATGGGATGGCCATCTACACTTAGTCCCGTTTTCGTATAACAATAGTTATCAGACTAGTATAGAGATGACACCATTTGAAGTTTTGTATGGAAGGCGATGCAAATCACTCGTTTATTGGTTAGAAATCGGGGATAGCGGATTTGGTTAAAGAAGCTGTGGAAAAGATTGAGTTAATTCGAGCTAGAATAAAGGAAGCTCAGTCTAGGCAGAAGAGTTATGCTGATAAGAGGGAGAAACACTTAGAATTCTCAGTTAGAGATCAAGTTTTCGTCAAGGTGTCACGGTTGAAAGGAGTAATCAGATTTGGAAAATCAGGAAAATTTGCACCAATATTTGTTGGACCATTTTCGATTATAGAAAGTATCGGGAAACTCGCATATAGATTAAAATTACCAAATAGGTTGGCAGGAGTTCATAATGTTTTTCCAAGTTTCTCATCTAAGGAAGTGTATTCGAGATGCAGAAACTATTATTACACCGACGGTGTTAAAGGATTTAGTAGCGGAACTGAATACGACTATAGTTAGAAAACTAGTTTTTATATTTGCGGGAGATGAGAAGAGACTAAGGAATAAGGCTGTCAGATTAGTCAAAGTCCAATGGAATGACACCGAGAGAGACTGTACTTCGAAAATAGAGAGCAAGATTAGAGATACTTATCCTGACTTGTTCATGGTATGTTTTACCTATATGTTTGATCTTGTGAGTACGCTAACGAAATTTCAAGGATGAAATTCTTTAAGGAGAGGAGTCTGTAATGACCCTAATTTTGGATAACATTATTTAGAAAATTTAATTAGATAAACTAAATAGAATAATGTTAATAATTAAGGTATTGATATTTGTTAATTAATAAGGGGTCGTGCCTTAATGAATGTATAAGAAAAAGAGGATTTAATATAAGTAATAAGAGGAATATGGTAAGGGTAAAATGGGAACATCCTTCATTCAAATACCCTAAACTCTTCCATTTTTCATTCCTTGTTCATCTTAACATTCACAAACAAAACTAAAACCTAAGGAAGCTCGACCAGCCACCATTAAGGAGATTCAAAAAGAAGATAAAGTAGGAATCAAGTAGAAAGCCTGAAAGTGAAGGCCCGAGTTTCTGTACCCTTTGAGCCGACAATAAACCACACATGTCCAACTTAAATTGCATGAATAAGCGGATCTTTAAGGGGTGAAAAATAAAAATAAAGATAGAATAGAATCTCACACGAATGGAATAATATATCTAATATTGAACAATATCTTTACAGCGGAAATTTTTCAAAGATAATTATATCATAGTCTAACCTAAATTCAGCTTGGACAGTTACAAACATCTGTCCATACAAATGCTGACAACCATCAACAAAATAGACCAACAGCGGATAATAGAATACGTCCATACATAGATGAATATCTCCAGCTCTCATCTGAAAACTCCAACAGTCTTCACTAAACCCGAAACTACTTGGATTTGACCCGAGTATTGAACATACTCGGATCAGGATTGATAAACCAGCGTGAGAAACTAAAAATTTACATGACAATGTCATATATTAGCCTTGGAATAAAATCCTTTGAAAAGAAAGAGTATCTCATAATACCATGCCCACACGTAAACACGGACGAGTTTTTACCTTATGATACTAAAACCCTTTTATATATCAAAACATTTGATATTTTTAATGACATTTCTTTGAAAAACATTGCAAATAAATTTATTAATCTTAGTCGAAATTGTTACCATTATTAAATGCTAGAGCTATTCATTACACTAATACAAGCAAAACCATAGGTTTTTATTGGAGAATGGATTTCCATACAAATGACAAGGTAAGGAACTACGTTTCGATGATACACCTCTAGAGGGATGCTGTTAGCACCAAAATTGGTCACTAACACTCTTGAGTAGAGTTATATAGAGAGATTAATGAATGAAGAGAGTAAATTAGAACAGAAGAATAGTGTAATTCAATGCAAAAAGAACAATAAAAACGAGAACACCAGATTTATAGTGTTTCGGCGTAATTTCTTACGTCCACTTTGAGTTTAATCTTTATTGCTTTCTCAATTACTTGAATACAGATACCGTCCGTAAATCAATCATTTGAACACCAATCTGAATTAAAAAGAGGAGAGTACAAAAAATGGCAGAGTCTCCCCAGTGTTTCCGGGAAAGGTTCCTTTTCACTGCGCCCCTGCCCCTCTATTTATAAACGAAGATGGGTTGGACTTCCTTCAGGGGCTCAAGGCTAAGGTGACTTGGCCCATATAGGGCGATCTCAAGCTAGTTGGTCTATTCTTGCCGAACCCTACCTAAATGCCAAAACATGTCGTCTGCATCAAACCCGCATATCCTCAGGCTCTTCTTGGTCAGAATCTTGTCTAGTGCTAACGATAATTTCTTCAACTGTCGTCTTGTAGCTGGGCCAAGGTGCCGGTTAAAACTTGCCCCCCAAAGTGTGTCGTGTGAAGCAACACGACATGCTTTGAATCAGCGAGTATTCCTTGTCTCTAGAAAGAACATCGTGTTCCTTGAACTGTCATTATCCTTTAATCTTATCCTCCTAAGGTGTCGTATCCTTCTTTGGTCATCATGATGCTTGGTCGATTCCCAATGTTATAAATTCAGGGTTGTAGTTCATCAGTGGCCATCCGTGTCTGATTCTACAGTGCTAGTAAGCTTCGGCTATCTGATCTAGTCTTTTCTTAATAACCCTAAGAAAGAATTCAATTTATGTTGATTTCAAGAAGTTGAACTTTTTCGGATGTACACATGCATGTTCGGGTACATGTTCTTGCCATTGGCTCTCGGATGCGTTTTATATGCTCATAAGTCATTGCCAATTCCATCTAGTTTAATAGAAATTCAATTACGATTCCTTATTTATATTTTCTGTGAAATAAGGGTTGTAATCAGCCACTTGACGAGAGTGGACTTCAAGTTTTACATGGATGACGATCTCAAAACAGTAAGCAAGGGTGAATGGAATACGGCCAGTCACGGACCCATGGGTGGTTCTATAAGCCCATAATGCTATTGGGAGTTCAGCCACCCATTTACCTCTAGCCTTTTCCAAATTTTTCTTTAGAACCGGCTTTATGATTTTGTTCGCATCTTCATCCTATCCATTGGAAGGTCATGAGGACAGATGACATTACGGACAATGAAGTTGATTGTTTTCTTCATCTTGATCGTGGTTAATCTGCCCATTCGGTGAAGCAATCAACTGCTATGATGGCATATTTCGCACTACCTTTAGGATTGGTAAGAAGAGGATGGCAATGCCCCCAAGTGGCAAACGGCTATGGACTAGCCATTTGCGTAATTTCCATCGGTGGGGTTCTTGGATTTTTGCAAACATCTTGCACTTTTCGCATTGTATGGCATGATCAACCGCATCTAGATTGATAGTTGGCCAGTATTACCCATAGTAGAGTATTTTCTTTATCATGGTTTTTCCCCTTGATGTAATCGGCATATTCTTCTTCATAGACTTTGCTCAAGATATCATCATGGGAGATACACCGAAGCATGGGGATGGATAAACTCCTTTATACACATGACTTCTTCTTGGATGATTTAGCGTGAAGCTTTGAGGAGGATCTGTCGTTTTCCATTCCTCCATCCAGTAAGGATTCCTCATTGAAGATAGTCTTTGATAGGAGTCAACCATGACACCTTTTCTGGCTCTGTCTCCAAGACTTAGTCGATCTCCATCCGTCAATGCTTGGAATATTAAATATTTCAACCGAAACAATGCATGTCCGTTGCGCATCCCTAAAACTGGTCAGCTTGGCCAGTGACTGGACTCTTTTCATTTTTTTCACTGAGTATGTGTGTAATGATGCAATACATAAAGTCGGCAAGTAGCTCTTGGACCTGGCCGAGATAAAGGGCAAGATAATGCCCCATAGCAAGATCAACCTCCTTAACTTTGCATACTATCAATCAGGAATCACAAAAGATATGCAAAGTTTCCACTCCAAATTCTCTAGCAAGTTTGAGGCTGGCGGTCAAGGCTTCATAATAAGCACATTGTTGGTTATATGGAAATCGAGTTTCAGGACGTAGCAAATCGATCGTTCCTCGAGAGTCATTAACATGACTTCTGTGCCATAACACTGATCAGTGGATGCTCCATCTGCGTACATTTTCCATCTGTCAGTTGGTTCTCTACTACCCTTCGAGTAGTCATCTGATGCAGTGAATTTGGGTATGAGGTCTGCTAATTTCCATCCTTGGATATCCCTTCAACGGAAGTAAGTGATATCGAATTGGCTTAGTTCGATATTCTATTTAAGTAGTCTTTCAGATGTCTCATGTCATTGTATACCCGGTTGCAACGGCTAGTAGGCATAGATGTTGATAGGGTGAGTCCAAAAGTAAGAGTGGAGCTTTCATGATGAAGTCAACAGACATTGCGCTAGCTTTTGTAGCTTCGGGTCGATATCCAATGCATGGCTCACGATAGTTGGTGAAATCACACATGCATGTCAAAATGGGTCCAAGGGAACATATCATCATTTATTCATAAAAATCCAACTAATTCTTTTATCATCATTGCCCTGAGCTATGATTCGATACTCAGCACCCGGAAAGGGTCGCCATGGCTGGCTGTAATGTCGATCGTCAGCTTAGCAGGTGCCATCCCAGATTCTTTGAGTTCAGATGTAACTACTTTGCGTAACATTCAATGTGAAATATGGTTGGGACGGCCAATTTTGATGATTACACTGGTCGAATCCTAGAGTCTTGTCATGAGTTTTTAAGTCCAATAGTGAAGGGCTCTGAATGCTCTAATAGATTATCTGCAAATGGCCAAAGATCAGGCTTAAAAGCGCATTGAAGGAAATGTCGATTAGGGGTCAGCCTCGAGTTGTGTGCAACCATATAGCTGGATCTTGCTATGAGTTTGAATTTGCTTGTATATTCGAGTAACGCACTTTCTATTCAATGCTTTCATGATCCTTTACCCGTCCTTCGGGTTGGAGTGAAAGTCAATCGCCCATGAGCTAAGGTATCGATTTAATGATTCTATCTCTAGGCATCCTTTCGGTCATAACCTTGAGTAGCTGTAAGCACCATATATAAGTTTCAATACTGAGCTATCGTAGCCAGTCTTTGGATGACCATGCGTCTGCTCCCAGTCTCGGGTTGATAAATGTACTGCATGGACGGTCGAGTCTCTTCCTAGCTATGTTTAGATTCTCACCTGAACTCCAAAGACATAGAGGTGATCGGTGAATAGTCGGTTCACATTCATCTTGCTTCTCGCTTGTGCCCCCAGGTCTGGGGAATATACCGATAAGTAGGAAGGCCAACCATGCCCACTTTATCTTTACTCTCTTTCCCGTTGAATCGTGGGATCATGTCAGTCGATGGGAGACTAAGTCTCGCCTATCTTGGATTTTATCGTGGTTTTTCATTCCAAGAGGAATACTTCGATGCCACTTCAGTTTCAGGGCCTAATTTGGACAGTGGACGGTCATCCACGTCCACTTTGGTTCATGCTTTGTAATCAGATCTCGAGGTAAAGTTGGCTACAAATGCGGTCGGGTTATGCTCATCCAGTTTCATACTCCTCCTAACGAATCGAATGAGGGTGTTGGAGAATTTTTGACCAAGTATTCGTGGTTTACCCTCCTTTCCATACTCTGGAGGTCATAGTTTTTAAAGAAACATCCGAGTCACATTCGTATGTGCTTGGTGCGGATCGGTATTGACCCTCGATCTGAGGTATGATATAGTCGGTTGCTCGTAGTTGTGGATGCCGTTTCGATTGGTTCTGTATTGAGGCCTCCCTGCAGTCGTTGCCTTAATTTTAAAGAACACCATGCTAGAGCTATAGTAAGCTGTCATATTCAGCTTTTTAGTGATTTGTACCCCTGCTCCCAGCATTGATTTGGCCAGGCCACTAGTTGGATGGTCGAACTCCATCGTTAGCGGGTTAATAATCCTCCCGTCGATTCCAGGCCGAAGTTTGCGGAATAGAGAATAGTCGGAATCCACTCGTCTATTTATCGATGTTTATACACCACTCTGCATTCTGGTGACTTAGTATTATTCTCCCCCCAGTTGACTCGCGCCCAATTTGTGTTCATGCTTCGGCCCACGCTCCGGGGACTTAGAGATTTGTCGAACGGTTTATGCTTTAGTCCACAGTTCGAGACGCAGAGATTTTCGTCAACTCGTTCATACTCCAGTCCGCACTCTGGGAACTTAGAGTAATCTAGTCCACTTCTGGGATTTAGAGATTTTTCTCAAGTTGTCTATAATCTAGTCCGTGCTCTAAGGACTGAGAGTACCGTAGTCCGCACTCTGGGGACGTAGAGGTTTTTTAAACCGTTTACACTCTAGTCCGCACTCAGGAGACTTAGAGCACTCTAGTCCACACTCAGGGGATGTAGAGGTTCTTAGGTCGTTTATACTCTAGTCCGCACTCAGAGGACTGGGAGCACTTTAGTCCACACTCTGGGGACGTAGAGGTTTTTGAGTCGTTTATACTCTAGTCCGCACTCAGGGGACTTAGAGTACTCTAGTCCACTTCCAGGGACTTAGAGGTTTTTAAGTTGTTTATACTCTAGTCTGCACTCTGGGGACTTAGAATGCTCTAGTCCACGCTCTTGGGACTTAGAGATTCGAGTCGTTTATACTCGAGTCTGCATTCTAGGGACTTAGAGTACTTCAGTCCGTGCTCTGGGGACTTGGAGATTTGAGTCGTTTATACTCGAGTCCGCACTCTGGGGAGTTAGAGTACTCCAGTCCGCGCTCTGGGGACTTGGAGGTTTGAGTCGTTTATACTCGAGTCCGCATTCTAGGGACGTAGAGTACTCTAGTCCGCGCTCTAGGGACTTGGAGATTCGAGTCGTTTATACTCGAGTCCGCACTCTGGGGACTTAGAGTACTCCAGTCCACGCTCTGGAAACTTGGAGGTTCAAGTCGTTTATACTCGATTCCGCACTCTGGGGACTTAGAGTACTCCAGTCTGTGCTCTAGGGACTTGGAGGTTCAAGTCGTTTATACTCGAGTCCGCACTCTAGGGACTTAGAGTACTCCAATCCGCACTCAGGGGACTTGGAGATTTGAATCGTTTATACTCGAGTCCGCACTCTGGAGGGTTAGAGTACTCCAGTCCGCACTTTGGGGACTTGGAGATTTGATTCGTTTATACTCTAGTCCACACTCTGGGGACTTGGAGATTTGAGTCGTTTATACTCCAGTCCGCACTCAGGGGACATAGAGTAATCCAGTCCACGATCTGGGGACTTGGAGATTTGAGTCGTTTATACTCGAGTCCGCACTTTGGAGACTTAGAGTACTCCAGTCCGCGCTCACGGGACTTGGAGATTTTTAAGTCGTTTATTCTCGAGTCCGCACCCTGGGGACTTAGAGTACTCCAGACCGCACTCTAGGGACTTGGAGATTTGAATCGTTTATACTCAAGTCCGCACTCTGGGGACTTAGAGTACTCCAGTCCGCACTCTGGGGACTTGGAGATTTAAGTTGTTTATACTCTAGTCCGCACTCTGGGGACTTAGAGTACTCCAGTCCATGCTCAGGGGATTTGGAGGTTTTTAAGTCGTTTATACTCGAGTCCGCACTCTAGGGACTTAGAGTACTCCAGATCGCACTCAGGGGACTTGGAGATTTGAATTGTTTATACTCGAGTCCGCACTCTGGGGACTTAGAGTACTCCAGTCCACGCTCTGGGGACTTGGAGATTTGAGCCGTTTATACTCGAGTCCGCACTCTGGGGACTTAGAGTACTCCAGTCCGCACTCTGGGGACTTGGAGATTTAAGTCGTTTATACTCTAGTCCGCACTCTGAGGACTTAGAATACTCCAGTCCGCGCTCAGGGGACTTAGAGGTTTTTATTTAGAGTAGTCGTATTTCCACCCTTTAATTTATATTTCATCTACCCTATCGAGGCTAATGTTGTCGAAAGAACAATCGAACCACGTTTGCTCATGGAATGGGATTCTGCCCCCATCATAAGGGACGAAATTTGAAAACTGGAAGGTCGATTCTCGTCCACTTGGTGATTATAGCTCTTCCAATCAAGTCAAGGAATGAGGCATATGACAGACGGTTGAATCACATCCATGCTGGGTTAGATAGGCAAATCTCACACAATTTTTTTTATATCTCTTTCTAGAAACTAAGGATAATAGACTATTGAGTAGACAAAGTAAGTTGCATATGTTCTAAGGTGCAGTCATGTCCATGTATTGGGAGCGATGGTTAATGAGTAGGAAGTCCACCACAACTACTTCAAGTCGGGCTTTCGAATAACCTTTTGTGTTCAAGGTAGGATCTGATATGTTGACGAACAAATCACGTCCACTCTAGATAGATCCCAGCGCCACTGAGCTTCAGGAGGGGCATCTTTATTTTGTCGAACTTTGTTCTATGACTCGATTTGAGTGGATGATCAGGCCATACCCATTCCAAGCCTTTCTTAGGTCTCCAAGTCAAAAGTGGAGGTCGATGAATGGATGGTTGGTCATGTTGACTTTGTATTAGGCTCTGATCGTGATGAACTTTTCGATATCTAGTCCATAGACCCAAATCAAAGGCATATGGTTGAATATGAGCGATTGAATTATGCTCGTCTAGATGTAACTCCACACGTCCAATCATGGTCTGCGTAGATTGGTTGGCAACCAAATCTGAGTACCTGGTCACCTGCATTGTTTTGAAAGTAGTTTAGTTCAAGCTAGTCGTAGTTCATAGAACAATTGAAATAGAAATGGAAATGGAAATAATTCAAAGAAGATTATGATAAATCTCATTGATAAATGAAGCAGCATCGTGTGCTCGCTATTCGACTTTTGCCCCTGGCTCCTTTCAAAGGGATGTCGGCCGTCAGCAGTCCAATTGATAATCATAGCCCTTTATTAATAGGCATCGGATGTTCGCTGTCCGCCATTCTGCAGGACTTGTACATACTATTGAGGCTTTCCTTTCCAGATCGGCTTTTTGATCATGCCTCGGAGATGTTTGTAATCGCCCGTGTTAGGATCAGCGAACATCTGGGAATATACAACATTCCCCTGATTTTCTTTAGACTTTGGTGTACTGTCTCGAGGTTGGTTTCCAATACCACTCCGAGTCGCGAGTCTTCAAGTAGAGTTGTCAATTGAATCTTTCAAAGAGCATATGAGCCGAATTTTGAGGTCTTGCTTTGGCTACTGGGATTTGCATCCTTAGCCAACGGGCCTTCATTGTTAATTTTCTTAGTCTGTTCCGCTCCTTCACACTTTGGTTTAGATTCATTTTTGTCACAGAAACGATCCATGGTCGTAGGAGGCTCTTCAACTAACTGGCTACCAAAATATATATGGAGGTCGATTCTCTTCAAGGGTGATCAGTATGATATCCCTTTGAGAGTATCGTTTGAGTAGTGGTTGTTTGTCCGTTCCCTTGTTGCCGTTAAGAAGCTATCGCTAGATCCTCGATGCCATGGTCGATCAGGAGATGTAAGGGAAGTAGATAGAATGTTCCTTTATTAAGTTGAGTTTTTAATTCACTATTCGTATAAGAGACCGGTGTAACTTAAGTTTCGATCGGCATTGAGGGTCGTTCGGCATGACAAAGTTGCTCGGCATACAAGATTGTTCGGCATCCAAATTTGTTCGGCATTCCACACTGTTTAGCATTCAGGAACGCCCGACACTCAGGAGCGTTCGGCATTAGAGAGTGCTTGGCATTTAGGAGCGTTCAGCATTAGAGAGCGCTCGACATTGAGGAACGTTTGGCATCCGAGAGTGTTTGGCATTCAAGAATGTTCGGCATTCACACTGTTCGGCATTCCACACTGTTCGGTATTCAGGAACGTTGGGCATCCGAGAGCGTTCGACATTCAGGAACGTTCAGCATTCACACTATTCCGCATTCCACACTGTTCGGCATTCACACTGTTCGGCATTCCACACTATTCGGCATGCACACTGTTCCGCATGCACACTGTTCGGCATCCGCACTCTTCGGCATCCGCACTATTCGGCATCCGCACTGTTCCGCATCCGCACTATCAGCATCCGCACTGTTCGGCATTCCGCACTGTTCGGCATCCACACTGTTCGGCATTCCACACTGTTCGGCATCCATACTGTTCGGCATTCCACACCGGATCGACATTCGGATGTCGATCAGCATACAACCTGGTTCGGTTGGTTTACCCTCGCTCGGCAACAATGTCACTCGGCATGCAATCTGGGTCGCTTGGTGTAACCTCGTTCGGCATACTCTCGCTCGGCATATGCCTTTTTAGGGGCGATCGGCGTACACTTTTTCTGAGGCGATCGGCTGAATTGCCTTTAGAGGAGGGTCGGCCTTCATTCAACTTGAGTGCAAACTTCAACACCCGATCACCAGATCTTGCGTACATTAGTGAATCCAATCTACGTTTATCAGTTTCCTTTAGATTTCTTTCAAATCTGAGTAGAATAGGAAGTTTTCTAGTAAACAACTGGGTCTATCTCGCGAATATGGAAATCCACTGGTAGACGATGAGATCCAATCAAGCTGAGAATTCAATTCTCAGTGAAAGCACCAAACACCAAAATCGGTTACTAACACCCTTGAGTAGAGTTATGTAGAGATATTAATGAAGAGAGTAAATTAGAACAGAAGAATAGTGTAATTCAATGCAAAAAGAAAAAGAAAAACGAGAACACAAGATTTATAGTGCTTCGGCGTAATTGCCTACGTTCACTTTGAGTTTAATCTTTATTGCTTTCTCAATTACTTGAATGCAGATACAATCCGTAAATAAAACACTTGAAAACCAATTTGAATTAAAAAGAGGAGAGTATAAAAAATGGCAGAGTCTCCCTAGTGTTTCCGGGAAAGGTCCCTTTTCACTGCACCCCTGCCCCTCTATTTATAGACGAAGATGGGTTGGACTTCCTTCATGGGCACAAGGCCAAGGTGACTTGGCCCATATAGGGCGATCTCAAGCTAGTTGGTCTATTCTTGCCGAACCGTACCTAAATGCCAAAACATGTCGACTGAATCAAACATGCATATCCTCAGGCTCTTCTTGGTCAGAATCTTATCTAGTGCTAACGATAATTTCTTCAACTGTCGTCTTGTAGCCGGGCCAAGGTGCCAGTTAACAGATGCATCTAAGGTCCAGATACTGAACACCTAAACCAACACAAGACCGGCTTATCCCTAATGCTGGATAGTACCGAATATGCCATCACCTCGGTCATTACCGACCATCAACGGGTACCCATTCATACATTCACCATATATTTAGACATATGTAGAGTAAATCTAGAAGGATGATGACATCTCCTAATTGGAGCGACCCACTTAGCCTTGCTGCTTCTATCCTATTTCTGTCATTTCCGGGTGATGAAGCCTGAGGCTATGATTACCTTTTTACATACCACATCATCTTTGAATGCCACATTGCCATTTCCGTTGACTACTAATTGCCTTCCACAAAAATATAACCCTTGAGGTCATAGGTCTCTAGGAGGGTGTTAAGCTAAGAGAAGTTTCCTTCCCCACCACCACAGATGAATGTTTGTAAAAACCAATGTTGGTAATCTTAGAAAATGCATTGTCAGACATCCATCCATACAAGTTTGATCTGGGAATGAACGAAACTGAAGGTACTTTCCTTGGCCATTACTAGACAAGAAGTCGTTGTGGTTTTGATGTATTTAATAACAAAGAGATCACTGCTAAGTCTATACCCAATTAATCAACAAGTAGTCCCTCATTATTATTATTCTCGATATCTCCGTCTTCAAACATCTTCAATCTTCGAACACGTAAATTGGTTCAAAGTGGTTTTCGAATAGGAATCACCCAAATCCGACCCCGGTCCTTCGAAGCCAATCATCGCTTTAAAAGATGTTAAGTTCATATATGGATATTGTTGAATATGCGAGTATATGATTTTTGTTTGATGATAATAGACATATATATATTCATTTAAATGTATTTGTTAATGTACTATTTTATTTTTCACATAATTAGACAAATATTTGGTGAATAAAATAAATAACAAGAAATTTAAATTCAAACAGATATTTTATTCAAACAAATATTTATTACAATTTTGAATAGTACAAATTTGAGCTCTCACTATACACACACACATACACACACACAAAAATTTAATGACATTACAAATTCGATTACATCACAATTTATCATTTACAAATGCACCTCACTACAATTCACTCATTCACTTGTATTTTATCTTCAACTTGAATCCAGCATCTAAGCAATCTGCAAAAATAAATACGGACGCAGTAAAATTGAAAAGAAAATATTTTTGCAGTATAAAATAAAATGTATTTTGAAAATATTATTTGCCTCAGTTATTTGGGTTGTCGTCATCATTTAAATTTGAATTCATTATACACGAACAGCTTGTGACATGCACAGCGTATCACTGTACATGCCATAAGGCCGTGCACACCGATATATACACTTGATAAAATTATAGGGACAGATGAGCACAAGGTCAAACCCAAATCAAAAGCCGGGTTCAACTCAAGTGCAATAAAAATAATGTCACAATATCAACATAAGGTCAAACTCGAGCTTTAAGCTGGATTCAACACAGGTGCAATCAAAACTGTGGGTCAAGATACATAGAACACAGCCTCAACCGAAAGTTCGAATATACACTTGAACCCAGAATGGCCAGATTCAAACAAAAAAGTGCACCAGTACAATACAGTTAACTAGACCAGCTTATGAATATAAGTTAGAAAACAACAAGTTCCAAGCAGTTGAAAATGCACGAGAACAAAAATGAAACAGAGGTGGCAACATGGAACTGCAGACTAACCAAGTTAATAATGCAAACTGACTCGGTGGCTCAACAACATCAATTTGCAAGAATGCACCAGATAAGTTCAAAAAGTGAAGACACTGGCTCGAAGAAACAACACAATACAACAGAGGGTGCAACTCAATACAACAAGTTGCAGCATAAAACAAATGATCAAAGCAACTCAAAGCCAGTGATACCATATCACAATGTGCACAGGTATGCAACAGAGAAACAACTCAACATCAGTGCACATGAGTTCGAATGAAAAATTAGATGTCCAGAGACCAAAATCAAAGCAACTCTAGCTAGCTAAATGAACCAGCTCTTAAGTCCAGACAACATGAAGTATGAAAATAATGAACTAGTAAAATGTGAACTAGCTAGAATGAATTCGAGTGCAGACAGTACAAACACAAGAACAAAGCACACTGGAATACACAATGCATCAATACCAAAGTATAACCACCACTGACTCAACTCAAAAAGGGATGAACATGCAGTAAGAAGGAAAACAAGTAATGTACACATGAATGCAACAGTGGACAATGCAAGTGCAGACTATACAAAAGTGAAGACCACATGAGCTCAATGCAACACAACATCAAATAACAAACTATAACACATATATATGTATATGCATATTCAAGTGCATCTGAACTCAGACTCGACCAAGACTACATGAACCACACTCAAACACACAGTGACACATGTACGCATATATAGACATTACTCGAAACTAGTAAACAATGTGAAGTCATAAGGTTCTAAATGATCAAAGTCAGGCGATGTCAAAAGCCAAGTGGATGAAGCAGCTTCCATATGTGACAACATTAAGTATAATCAAGCACAACATACACATAAACAAATTCAACATGAAATCAATTCAAGATCAATGCACATGAAGCAACCAGACCTGACCGGAAGGCTCAAACATGAGCCATAAATCAATATCAAACCAAACTGCATAATATCTCAATGCATATGACTTAAATGAACTAGATCATGCATTGAACAAGTGGAAATGGCCACAACATCAAATGAACTTAGAAAAGAACAACAGTTATAAAAATAATGTAACGAATTAGAATGTTGATAGAAGAAGTCATGGTCAAAAATCCAAGCAGCAATTTGTCAAAACAAAGTCAAAATTTTACAAATTCAAATCACTGGCCGAAGCCAAAGTCAAGGCCAATGTCAACAGAAAATTTAAAACCGTGATGACTAAGGAAATCAACCAAGCCAAAAATTGAAGCCGTGTTAACCAAGCAAAATATATACGAAATTGAAGAAGTCAGAAGAATCACCATCATTCAATATTAATCAAGTGGCTGAGATGAATTCAAAGCTAAATTATTTGACGAATTTGTATGAAATATACGAACGAAAATATAGGGGTTCGAACCCTATATAAACGAACATCATCGGCAAAATTATGTATTCTAGTTCAAGTAATAATAGAGCATAATCATTCAACTCGAATCAATGATCGAGTTCAAGCAAGAAAATCAGAAGAAGCAAAACGCATAAATTACTTACCGAAGTCAGCAGTTGACAGCCGTGTACAAAGCAGAGAGATCTACAATCGATCGTCAAAGCAATCACGAGAACAACCCATCTGATCGAACAATAGTCAGCACCTTCAATTTTAAAAAGCCCTAATTTCAGAGCAAAGAGGAACGAATGAAAAAGAACGCGAAAAAGGAAGACAACCATTGTTTAAGATCTAAGTACAAGGAAGCGGGCCGATAAAAGAATAAAGGGGATAATATTTTCACTTAACAAAAATTAGGACCTGCTTCAAGCTATATTTGGGCTAAATATTTAATTAGGGTTTTGATTTTATTTAAATTGTTTTAAATTTGTATTTCCATTTTAAATAATTGTAATTTCT
Source organism: Allium cepa (assembly GCA_030765085.1). Classification (NCBI taxonomy): domain Eukaryota; kingdom Viridiplantae; phylum Streptophyta; class Magnoliopsida; order Asparagales; family Amaryllidaceae; genus Allium; species Allium cepa. The sequence goes on along the minus strand of CM060943.1, from coordinate 402,946,056 downwards.
AGTCGTGTGACTAGAGGACGAACTACGGTGGTATAGCTTGAGAATTCGCAACTCAGTGGCTGAGTTATGGCAGGGTTTTGAGCGTAGAGTTAAGGATAGTCGATAGCAGGTGTCGCAAACTTATGTGTGTAAGCGTCTGACCGCTTAATTTCTGGTAGAAACCTTGGAGGCAGCACGTAGGCAGGAAAATTTTCCTAAAGTGAAAGATCGTTGAACATGCTATTAGGGAAACAAATTGTTGATATAGTTAGACAAGGACTTGGATATAATCAATCTGAAAATGTTAGAAACGAAATTAAACAAGTCAATTCCATGTGCATAATTTATAGAAAAATTTGGCACAATCAAAATAACTGTTGGTATAGATCCAAACACATAAAAACTATACCAATTTAGGTTCCAAAGGCATAAATATAAAATCTCTGAAAGTCAAACAAATCCGTGTGCCGAAAGGAACATTTTGGGTCTCTACAAAATTATTTTTCAAAATACTTTGCCACTAACAACCATGGACCTATAAAAACAAACAGGTCACAAAAACCTTTTAACGTGTGGGTGTGGTGGCAGGCTAAGGAACAACAATAGTGTTAGTTGGATTCTGGTAGTTCCAAGGACACAACGAGCGGCAAAGCAAAGTTCCTTAGCCTAGTATAAAGGTGGCAGAATCACAATAGGTGACAACGAAAAATTATTGTAAAGGTAAAACAGGTAATGGTATATTGAACGATATATTAAATGTGATAATCTGCACCGTAATCTGAATTACATCACCCAGTAATGTGAAAATGAAATAAATGTTGATGATTAATTCGACTTATTTAAAATTGTTAACCAATCAACTTTGAACTATTTGGACTATTAACGATGATTGATGATTGCTCTTGATACACGTGGATATATTGGTTACTTTACTGCTGACACTATGGTCATTATATGTTAACTTGCACGGCTTCAATTCAATTTCATTTAAAAGCTGTTAAAAATGATATCAAGAAATTTGTTGAAACTTCACAGGCTGGTCTATATCATTCAATTAATGATAATCTCGAGTGAAAGAAAAATTCAAATGCAAATTACACTGATAATCTAGTTGATAGAAATTTTTTAGTGGAACGCGATTTATGTTGAGACATTCAGTAACTGCATCGTTTTTCAAAGAAAATATCTGCATATTTCTCATTTCAAATAATTTTCAAATAACAGACATTTTTCTCATAAAACCCCTTCAGAGACTAGTTGACCTTGTTTTCAGAATAGTCAGTTTTAGAAAAATTGATTTTATAATTATTTTCGGATTTGATTTTAAATAATTACATTGACTAATTTGACTCCCTACTAATTATCGAAAAGATAAATAGTGTTTGAAAAAGTGATGAGTGTTGATATTAATCATATGTTATAACTTGAGATGGTATATTTAGTAAATTTCTTTAGAAATTTGAACAAGAGTTATAAAAACTTTTTGTTGGTAAAAATTCCATGACCATCTCTATTTCTATCATATTTTTATCAACCGTCATTCATCAAAATCCAATATAGTATGTCGATACGTGGTACTTTAAACAGGAAATCATTCGTTTTTCATTTTTCTATATTTTTAAGAAAAAATCCAAAGTATTCACTCTCATTTAAAAGTCCTCACGGTTATGCGTGGGTGAATTACTTGAAATTTTGATAATGTGCATCCATGCTCATTTAAAAGTCCTCAAGGTTATGCATGTATGGAACGCATATCAAAATTGATTAATTAAATAGACAAGTTGATTCTAATCCCATTTAAAAGTCCTCACGGTTATGCGTGGTTAGAAGACACTTGAATTACTTTTTTAAAATAAAATTGAAATACTACTAATCTCATTTAAAAGTCCTAACAGTTATGCATGGTTAGTAGATATTCAAATTCCTGATATAAATATACCACAAATAGACACAACTATATGGTTTTATATGATGACATTGTTCCTATCATTCTAAAGTGGAATATGCGCCTATAAGAGTATTTATGATTTTTTTGATTTTTTATTGAAATTTAATATTTATATTCGATTGATTTTTAATGATTTATTAATGTCTATCACTTTATCTCTAATACTAATAATCTTTTGCTGATAACAAAAGGGGGACAGAAAAGTTAAGATTTGGACAAATAAAGGTCAAATATTTTCTATTTGCATTTAGGCTCATTCGCATATTTTTATTCATGCATATATGAAGGGGGATCTTTGTGTAGAGAGGGAGCATTCAAATAGGTAGAGCAAATTGAATAATCAAATACATTTGATAAATTAAAATTTTTAGATATATGTTTGTTATCATCAAAAGGGGGAGATTGTTGAATATGCGAGTATATGATTTTTGTTTGATAATAATAAACACACACACACACACATATATATATATATATATATATTCATTTAAATGTATTTTTTAATGTACTATTTTATTTTTCACATAATTAAATAAATATTTGGTGAATAAAATAAATAACTCGGAATTTAAATTCAAACTGATATTTTATTCAAACAAATATTTATTACAATTTTGAATAGTACAAATATGAGCTCTCACTATATATATATACAAATTTAATGACAATACAAATTCGATTACATCACAATTTATCATTTACAAATGCACCTCACTACAATTCACTCATTCACTTGTATTTTATCTTCAACTTGAATCCAGCATCTGAGCAATCTGCAAAAATAAATACTGACGCAGTAAAATTGAAAAGAAAATATTTTTGCAGTATAAATTAAAATGTATTTTGAAACTATTATTTGCCTCGGTTATTGGGGTTGTTCGTCATCATTTAAATTTGAATTCATCATACACGAACAGCTTGTGACATGCACAGCGTATCACTGTACATGCCACAAGGCCGTGCACACTGATATATACACTTGATAAAATTACAGGGACAGGTGAGCACAAGGTCAAACCCAAATCAAAAGCTGGGTTCAACTCAAGCGCAATAAAAATAATGTCACAATATCAGCACTAAGTCAAACCCGAGCTTTAAGCTGGATTTAACACAGGTGAAATCAAAACTGTGGGTCAAGATACATACAACACAGCCTCGACCGAAAATTCGAATATATACTTGAACCCAGAATAGCCAGATTCAAACAACAAAATGCACCAGTACAATACAATGAACAAGACTAGCTTACGAATACAAGTCAAAAAACAACAAGTTCCAAGCAGTTGACAATGCATAAGAACAAAAATGAAACAGAGGTGGCAATATGGAACTGCAGACTAACCAAGTTAATAATGCAAACTGACTCAGTGGCTCAACAACATCAATTTGCAAAATTGCACCAGATAAGTTCAAAAGTGAAGACACTGGCTCAAAAAAACAACATGATACAACAGAGGGGGCAACTCAATACAACAAGTTACAACATAACACAAATGATCAAAGCAACTCAAAGCCAGTGATACCAGATCATAATGTGCATAGGTATGCAACAAAGAAACAACTCAACATCTGTGCACATGAGTTCGAATGAAAAATCAGATGTTCAGAGACCAGACTCAAAGCAACTCTAGCTAGCTAAATGAAAAAGCTCTTAAGTCCAGACCACATGAAGTATGAAAAAAATGAACCAGTAAAATGTAAACAAGCTGGAATGAATTCAAGTGCAGACAGTACAAAAACAAGAACTAAGAACACTGGAATACACAATGCATCAATACCAAAGTATAATCACCACTGACTCAACTCAAAAAGGGATGAAAGGCAACAAAGGATGTAATGACCCAGAATTTCTATTAATTAAAATTTGTATATTTAATTGAATTTAAATATTAATAAGTGAAATTAAACAGTCGGATAAATTTTATTTCGAATATCTGGATTTAATTGGATGATTAAATCGATAATTTAATATTGAAATTACAGAAATAATTGAAAATCGGGTTTAATGTGATTGAAAATGATTTGTAAAATTTTTATTATATCATATTGAAGTTAGAATGATGTTATAGAACTTTTTAAATTGAATTTAAAGTTAAATTGCGAAAATTGAATATTTTAATATTTAATTGACGAGTTAAAATAGCCATTTTTCAAACAGTCTCGGATTTCGACGAAACCAATTTCATCGGATCCGTAATGTTATATTATTGTATGGTTTCAAATTTCGTGTCAATCGGATTTACGGTTTGTCCGAGGCGAGCCAAAACGCATAGAAAATCGTTTAATCGGTTTAAGTTAAAATCGATCGTTTATTGCCGTAACTCACACAGATGATCGATTTAGCTTCCGAAACCTATTCCATTGTGTCCGAAACATGGGGTAAACCCTAGAAACGCCGGTCACCGCATGAGATTTGGAGTTTGGAAAATCGGGTGAATAGTGTTTTTCGTTGAAATTTCTATAAAAGGAACCCCTCTTCTTCTATTTGCTAAAACCCTAATGCTTTTAGGTCAGCCGCCACTTTTGATTTTAATGGCCATAAAATCGCCTCTTTCTCTCTCAATTTTCTTCCAACCTGTAAACTATTTTCAAAAACCCTCAACTGCAATGTCATAGAGCATCTCATGCTCTACGAATCCAACGGTCACGATCTGAAACGGAGTTGTATTGTAGCGTGAATTTTGACATAAAGGCAGCGACTTCAATCGCGATTTTGGAGACCAATGCTTGACCGAGCTCCACCTAGCTCCGGTCGTGGGTGATGCTCGAGTGGACGAGAATTTTGGGGGTAGTTGATCGGGGTAGAAGTGGTGTTGGTGGCGTGCGGCATCGAGGTTTTCACATGAGTTATGGGTTCGGTCGTGCGTGTCTTATCTGTAGCAAAAACGTGAGAGTGAAGGAAAGGATATGCGACCTAGATTGGGGAACGAGATCTAACGGCCTGTAGGGTTTTAAAATTTAAAAATATAAAAGTGAATTGATTTATTAAAATTCGTATAATATTTAAAATGGTGTAACTTTTTCATACGAGGTCGGAATTACGCGAAACAAGTTGCGTTGGAATCGTATGGACGAGCACTACGCAATGGAGCTGGATCAGAGTCGTTTGGAGCTAGTGAAAATTTGGGTAAAATTAAACGCACGTTTAATTTTATTCGAAATAAAACGCTACAACCGTTTTAAAAGAAAAGGTGAGAACTTCTCACTCAATCGAATAGTATCGATTTAAATTTTAAATAGTTAGATTTAAAATTTCTGATTGTATGCCTGGATGATAAATTATTATCTATTGATTTTTAAAATAGACATTATACGCCGTATATTAAGCGGATGTTATTTATTAAAAACATATACCACGATAATTCTATCTTGATTGGAATTGGTATTATATATGTACTTGGAGTTGATTTTCCCGCATTATATAGCGGATGAGACCCTATTGCGCCGCATAATAGCGGATAATATTTTATGAATCCCATATACCACGATATTCCGTATTGGAACGGAATTGGTATTGTGCTAATGTCTGTGGATGTAGGGAAACAGGTTGGAGGGATCCAACTGGATTCCTCACCAGTATTTATTTGATTGCAGATATTGTGATGTTTGTTGATTATCATATCGATATATGATATTTGGATGTCGTGATTGACTATTTGGTGTGTTGCATCATTGGGCCAATTTGGAATTTTAAAAGGATTTTAAAGTGATGATTTTCAAATTGAAAAAGTGATTTTTGAAAGTATATGTTTTATTAAATTTTTGAATTGATTCATTTTAAATAAATTAACGTTGTAAATTTAATATTATAAAAATTATGATTTTTGTGAACTATAACCAAAGTGAGATTTTTTTTTTTGGAATAGACAGCGAGGTTGACTGGACCCCTACCAGATTTATTGAAACAGGGAAAAAGAGAAAACAACAACAACACAAACAAACAGGAACTAGAAAAAGAAACAAAAGAAAGTAAAAACAACAACACAAACAGAAAACTGAGAAAAGAGAGAACACCACAGAAAGGAAAAAAACCCACAACAGAAACAAGAACAGGCCATGCACAAGATATGCCATGCACAACTGCAGCAGGCTAACACCATAGGTCAAACTGATGTGGGAAGAAACAATGGCCAGAAACACATAAACCAAACTTGATCTCTCTCATCAACTTCTGCCATAAATTCGATGCCGGCAGAATTACAGATTGGAAGCATCGCTTATTCCTCTCCATCCAAACATTGCGTATATATAATTTCAGAACGAAGAAAACAATATCCCATCTACTGGATCTCCATCTGGTTGCTTTGCGAAGAACAGACCAATCAGCAGTGGAGACACCATGAATACCAACAACCCCAGCATTATTCATTAATGATAACCACATATTAACAAGATAGCTGCACTCAAACAGTATATGATCAACAGTTTCAGGGGAAATATTGCAAAAAACACATAGGTTGACCACATTCATACCAACAGCCACAAGCTTATCCCTTGTCATCAATGCTTTGTTAATTGCCTTCCAGAACAACACATTATGAGAGCAAGACGAATACTTTGTCCAAGCCACTTTGGCCCATAAGGAATCGGGCAACTCCCCAACGTTGGCAAGGAGATTGTAGACCGAACTAATGCTCCGCGATTTACCCCTCCAGGAAAGAGCATGTTCATTAACAGTAATAACAGTGCAGTTAGCCATATTTCTCCACAGGTTGTTAACAGATTGATTACTAGTATGCGGAGCATTCAATTTCCCATCTGCTATATAATTAATAGCCCTAGCATTGGAACCAATCCCGGATTGCTCGTGCTCATGAGTGGACAACAGAGAAGATAAGACACAACCATATTTAACCCATGGATCCTTCCAAAAGCTCACTGAACTGTTAGGGGATAAATTGTATTTTAGCAGGGGAAGTAATAAAGGTCTAATGCACATAATTTTCCGCCATATCCAACTACTACCCTGAGCAACTTCCATGGTCCAAAAATCTTTATCCTTAATATGATATCTCCATGTCCACTTCACCCACTGACTATCCTTCTTCACTAAGATGGCATTGGCATGAGTGCTAACAGCAGCAATATTCCAAAGATTGATATTTTTGATACCAAGGCCACCTTTTTTTATTGGCCTTTCCAAAGAAATATAGGGCGCAGGAATAATCTTCCTATTATGTATGGAACCAGTCCAAAGGAATCTCATCATGGCAGCTCTGATCATGTGAAGGAGTTTGGAAGGGAGAATGAAGCATCTGGCCCAATAAACAGTCATCGAAAAACAAACAGCTTTAATCAACACAAGTCTTCCAGCCATAGAAAGAAAATTTGTTGACCAAGAAGTCAACCTTTTAGTGATTCTATCAAAGAGAGGAAGGCAAGCAGTTTTGGTAACTCGCGAGGTGCACAAAGGAAGGCTTATATATGTCATATTATTACTCATAGGTTGTAGACCAGAAAAAACCTCAATTCTTATCCTATCAACATTGTTCATACCAGCAATAAGAATCTGGGATTTGGAGGTGTTCAGCTTGAGGCCAGTGGCTCTGTAGAATGTGTTCAAAATATCAAGAATTTGTTGAATGGATTGATCAGTAGGCTTTGTGAATATCATTATGTCATCAGCAAAAAAGAGAGATGAAATGTGAAGGGGTTGACATTTAGGATGATACAAAACACTTTTATCATCATACTTGGTGGATAGCATGCTGGTGAGAGCCTCCATGACAATGATAAATAAATATGATGATATTGGGTCCCCCTGCCTCACACCTTGTTTCCCTCTGAAGTACCCATTTGTTAACCCATTGTAACAAAGAGTGTAAGTAGGACTGGATATGCACACATACACCCAGGCCACAAAAACCTTTGGAAATCCCATTGCTGACATAATTCGAACAATTGAAGACCATTGCAAACTATCATAGGCTTTACTTAAATCAAGCTTCATCATGGCACGAGGGGAAATCTGACTTCTACCATAGCCATTAATTAATTCATGAGCTAACATCACATTATCAAGTATGTTTCTAGCAGGAATGAAGGCAGATTGATTTGGCGATATAATTGTTGACAGAACTTGGACAAGCCTAGAAGCAAGGATTTTTGATATGCATTTATAAACAATGTTACAGCATGATATAGGTCTATAAGATGCTGCATTTATAGTGGGTCTAACCTTAGGGATAAGGACAAGGTTAGTTTCATTAACTTCTCTCAACAACTTAAATTTGTCAAAGAAGTTATGAACAGCTGCCAAAAAATTAGTTTTAACTACTTCCCAGCTACTCTTATAGAACACGATGTTAAAACCATCTGGCCCACCACAGGAGCTCGATTTCATGGAAAATAAAGCTTTTTTAATTTCAAGGTCAGTAAATTTGGCAACAAGCATGACCTTCATGTCATCTTTTAACTTGGGGAGGGGGATATTATTGAGTTCATCAAGATCGGGAGTAAAGTCAGAGCTGTTACCAAGTTGATCAGTAAAGGAATGAAGGAGATACCTGTCAATCTCCTCGGCAGAATTAAGAAGATTCCCAACTTCATCCCATAGCGTGGTAATACGGTCTCTAGCACGCTTGTCTTTGATCGAAGCATGAAAAAATTTTGTATTTCTATCCCCCTCAGCAACCCTCATCTGGTGAAACTGTTGCTTCCTCATACTTTCCACAGTATTAAGAGCTTCATTGAGCACGAGAAAAAGATTGGATTCATTCTGAGCAAGGATAAGGTTGGATGGATCTTCATTAAGCATGTCTTGAGCATGTTTCAACTGAGCTTTGATATTCTTGATTTGATGTGTTCCATCACCATATTTTTCATGAGCCCATTGCTGGAGAGCTTTCCTTGTTGCTTTCAACTTCCTGCATAGAACAAACATTGGATTGCCATATACATTATTAGACCAAGCAGATGTTATAATATTATTATACTCAGGGTCAGAAACCCAAGCATTATAAAATTTAAAAGCCCTCTTTCCTCCATTAGCCATACAAGAAAGTGTAAGGATGAGGGGGGAATGGTCAGATAAGATAGGGCGAGGCATTAAAGAAGAAAGGGAAGGCTAAAGAGAGAAAGCAGCTGCATCGCAAAATGTGTGATCAATATTGGAGAAGGTACGAGCGCCAGAATGACTTCTGTTATTCCATGAAAATGGAACACCAGTGCGAACAACAGGTTGAAGTTCAGAGTCAGAAAGTGATATGTTTAATGGGGCAATGTCACTAGGCAACAGCGGCAGACCACCAAACTTATCAGAGAGGTTCAAGCAGTAGTTGAAATCCCCCAACACAAGCCAAGGATGGGTGCTTTGACGTAATGAAGGGAGAGTGTTGAGAAGAGGTTGCCTGGAGGCAACAGCATTATGCGCATAAATAAAGGTTATATAAAAGGATAGCCGAGTAGGCAGAAAGAGAGCATGGAAGTGCATCATTTGCATGGAGGAGAGAATATGATTGAGGGAGAAAACAGAACGATCATGAACAACAAGGATACGACCATTTGGGGCTTCATTCAAGTTGTGATTGAATTCCCAGGATGGATTAATGTAGTTTGCTGCTCTGATGGATAATGGTAGAGAGAGCTTCGTTTCCAAAATGCCAAACATTTTGATGTTATGGTCATGGATGATGGATTTAACGTGGTCATGTTTCTCAGAGTTATGTGCACCCCTAATATTCCAAGCAGCGATTTTATTCAACATGGTAAACTACAGAGAGAGATGAGACACACCTGCCCTACTCCTTGTTGAAGGAGGATCAATTCTAGCCGATTTAAGCTTAGCAGAGAGAGAGGGAGACTTAGTGGATTTGTGGTTGTCTGAGGGTGGATCACCAGGAGGAGAGACCCATTCAGGAATGTATGGGGAGGTAATGGGAAAGGACAGAGATGGCAAAGGGGCTGATACGAGAAGAGGGGACAGATTTGTTGATGAGGGTGGAAAGAGAGATAGGATAGAATTTTCAATGGATTGCATGAAGTCATGCTCAAGACACTGCAGTGAAATTGCAGTAGTAATCACCTTTGCATGTGTTTCATGTAAGTTTGAGGGTGGTTGTTCAGAAGTACAACCAGTTTCACTTGTTTTTCCTTCACTACCCATTGTACTTGTAATCTTATTTCCATGACTTGATATTTTATCAGTTTTCGAGTGTAACTGGGTTGACTTTGTTTTATTTGCCATTAATGCTGAGGAAACAATAACACCTTCCTCAAAAATACAGTTTATATTACTCATTGAATCTTCCCCAGCTTCATAACAGTGTAATGTATTAAAAGGGTTAGGGGTCAAAATTGCTTCGGGTAATTCATCAATCTGCTCAGTACCTACACGAAGTATTAATGGATCGTCTTTTGCTACAACATCAGTATTTACCATCGAATCTTTTGGCTTGTCCTCCTCAGCAATATCCCCATCCACTAGATGAACTTTACTTTTAATCATTCTATTTTCTTTTTCAACCACAATCCTTTTGTCATTGTTACTAGACCTATCCTTCCTGTATGGAACCCTTCTCCACCCACTCTTCCTTCCTAATTTATCCTCGTCATCCACAATTGTAACTTCCTTCTTATTTAGGTTATCAGACTTTTTATCCTCGGTATGATCTTTTTTGAGTGCTTCCTCCATCCTACCACTTAAAACTATTTTGAACCATATAGTCCCGCTTATCATGCCCGAATTCCTTGCAAGACCCACAGATCTTTGGTTTCCACAAGTAATCAACCTTAACTACTTGCGATGAGCCATCTAACAACTTTACTGAAAACGTCTCTGGTAATTCAAACATAGCAGTAACCTCAACCATACACTTTGCATACCCAATCCTGTCTAACTTTTCAGTTGCTTCATCCATACAGAGAAATCTTCCTAGTCTTGTTGCTAACCAGTTTAAGCCTAAATGTGACCAACAATAAAGGGGGATATTAGACAGTTTTATCCACACTGGTACAGATTTGATTGTACTGACACTATTTCCAATGGTGGGATCCCATTCCTTCACTATAAACAACTTGTTCCTCATTACTATCGGGTCTGACTGGATAATCTTCCTTCTATCCTCATCAGAGGACACAGATTGAAGAGGAACAAGTTCCCATCAGACTTGACTTGAATTGAGCCTTTGAGTTTCCATACCCTCTTAAGATGATTCAACACTACAAGGTAGGGTAGTGGTTTATCAAGGAAGAAACCAACTAGGTTCTGACCCCACACTTTATGTCCAGCGTGGATAACTTCAGTTGGAGGAACAATGGCTTCCCCATCATACACTAGAGGAAAGTTCACAGGGATGAATTTACCAGCATTGCGCGGCCTTGACTTGAAAAGAGAACACCATGGTAAGGCTAGAGAAGATGGTGAAGGCAAGGAAGGGGTGGCAAAAGAAGATGAAGGAATAGAAACTGGGACAAGGGGGGAAGTTGGTAGGATAGGAGGAGTGACGTCTGGACAAGGTAGACAGGTGACAAGACGATGAGGAATAAGCAGAGGGTCTGGTGGTCGATGATTGAAGGAAGAGATGGTTGAAATGCACGGACGGTACGAAGGGATGATGGTGGAAGAGAGAAGCGGGAAAGAAGGAGAAAAAGGACGGGGGGAGAGGCCATGAGAGGAAAAAGGACGATTATTCAAGTTAAAACCTTTGAATGACCAAAGTGAGATTTTCGAAATAAATAGTTGATTAATTTATAAAATGGTTTATGTTGGGATTTTTGAATTATTATAAACGGTTTATATAAAAGATTTATAAAATTGATATTTTATAAATTAAAAATATTGGAATTATAAAACGTGTTTATTAAGTGTTAAAATGAAATAAAAATGGATTTCATTAGTAAATGAAATTTTTAGATTTATAAATTATGAAATTATAAAATGAATAGATTTTCTTAAAATAAAGGATTATAAGTAATTAACTTATAAATTCGATTTTTGGTATAAAATTGAGTTATAAAAGGAATTGGTTAATAAAGCGATTTTATAAATGGAAGTTTTTATAAATAGAAATGGAATTTATAAACGTTGTTTTATAAATCTGAAGTCAATCAAATTTGATAAATTAAACATAGAAGTTTATTTAAGGAGATATATTCATGATTTTGGACAGCGAATTATCCTTTAAGTTAAAAGTTGTAATAATTAGAGTTTGGTTGGGAATTATATTCACGATTTTGGACAGTGAATATATTATTAAATAAAATGGATATGGTTTGGGGAAGTGATATTTTAAATAGAATTAAAACGATTTAAAGATGTTTTAAAATGCGTTAAGCATCGAATACATAGATTTCAACATTTATTGTTGAAATAGACGTTTTCGAGAAATAGAAGGAAATAGTGGACTATAACACTGTTGTTATAGTAAATGATTTCCGAAAGGAAATGTTTTATATAGTATTGGGATTTATATATCTATCTTAATTTTGAATCCCTATACTAGTGATTTTAGGTCGTCGTAACGATGTTTTGCGCAACATTCGTTTTGACCCAAATAAATGTGTTTTGAGAAAATGATTCCTTAAAGAATGAAATATATACTTAACTATGGTTTAAGCATATTAAATATTTTCAAATGTTGAAAATAAATAGATTTGGGAAGTATTTATTATTAAATAAGTATGAAATGTTTTTTCCAATATGAAATGAAACGTTTTGAGAATTTATCTTTTTGAAGATAAATTGAAATTGAATATTTGAGATTAATTTGATAAATCGTATATTCATAGATATTTTGGAATTGTAAATTCACTACGGAATTTATAAAGGAAAGGGAATTGTTTAAAAATAAACGTTGATTTATTTTTGAAGTATTGAAATTATATCTAGTAAAGATATTTTTGGAAAATAAATAATTTGGGAAATTATTTGGAATCTGGTGATGTTGTGCACGCCTATTGATAGTTAAATAACCGACTATCAATATTTACCTTTAAATAGGTATTTGTTGTGATTTGCTTGAATTTGAATGCCACACTTATTTTCAAAATAAGCGCTCACTATTCGGGTTAGCCGAGAAAGGACCTTGGGTTCGTATAACCCATTCTGAATATGTGATACATCGTTATGGATTGCATTTGATGACCGGTGTTGAAGACCGGATATTTTTGAAAACGGATGGATTATCGTCGAATGACTTTGCATCGGCTGATCTCCGATATAGAGGTTTTATCACCCTTAGTGACGGGAAGTCCGGACGTGATTAGTGAATATCCGGATTGCAAGGGCTTCTTTGGAAGTGCCTTCGGTTCCGTTCGATCCCAGAACGGACTTGTATGGATGTGTGTCTGACGTTACAATTTGAGATGTAAAGCTGGTTTCTATCAAATATATTTCTGTTGGTGGCGGAGAATTTATTCTCTTAGCTTAACACCCTTCTCTGAGACGTACGAGCTCAGAGGTTATGTAGTTGATGGTTACTAGTGATACATTCCCAAAATTGGTAATGTGGCATACGAAGTGCTGTTGAGCATTTGATGATCAAAGCACAGCTTTTGTATAAAGCATGGCTCTGTGGATGAGACTTCGTCGGACCTCACACCCCGAAAATGGTCAAAACAGGAAGGACGCAGCAAGGTTATTAGGGGATAGCGCCCCTTTAGTGTATGTCATTCCTTCTGGATAGAGGTGGTATCATGGTATGGAGCCCAGATGCTTAACCTATGTTGTTGCTGCAAATTTATTACTTTGTGGTTGTTGGAATTGAGGATGCTCGGATATAGATCGGTTACGATCGGGAAATGACATATTCGTGTCAGTAGTTACCCAGTTTGAAGGGTAACCCGGCCTTGTGTTGGCAGAGATTCGGTTAGGTTCTCGGGTCATCTTTCCAGAGGCATACCCATGTGGCAATGGGAAGTTCCTTGGCCTGACCATTTATTGGAAAATCCAAAGAAACAATACAAGGCTTGTACGGTTTTAGTTGTAGAACCTGCCATTTAATATGGTAGCTATAGTAGGCATACTATAATGGTACCTATGCTGGCTAAGATTTATACCCTACTTTCGAAATGTTTTCTACACTATGCACTAATAATAATATCAAAATGATTTGATTTTACGTAGTAAGCATCTTTGACTATCATAAGGAGAAATCTCCCCCAAGTCTGCGTTTGCATTGTGTGTGTGTGCCGGGAGGCCTTATTGTAGTTTCATTTTCAAAAGCATTTCGAATTGACTTTAAAAATATTCCCCTGTTTTGTTTTTAAAAGATAAACTGTTTAAGTTCTCACAACAGTCCCATGACTGACTTGGAGTTTATTGTTTTCCTTTCTAAACTCTGGGTGCCCACCAATTTCCACACGGGCAGTCTAGAGTCAGGTTATCAGGTCATTCTGGAATTCGAGAGTTGTTGTAGAGAATTGGAGGCAAGCTGGAAGGCATGGCGTATCATTTAGTATATAGTATTTCTTTTCCGCTGTTTGTTGTTGTACACTCTGATGATATAATTGAAATTGAATATGATGTAATGTAATAACTGATATAGTTCTTTGTTTAAAGATTATTCATTTATCTATTATATGTTGTTCCGCTGCGATTGTGAGATTCTGATATTGTTCTGTTGTTTCTTTCTGTTCTGTTCTATTTTTCTCTCTTTTCTTATATCTTTTTCTTCTTCTTTATCCATAACGGTACGGTTTTCCAGCCATCGATTGCTCGGAAGTTGATACGGTGGACGTATTGATGTCGACCTTTGTCGTCGAAAAGTCGCAACGTTACAAAGGAGGCAAACAAGTAATGTACACATGAATGCAACAGTGGACAGTGCAAGTGCAAACTACACAAAAGTGAAGACCACATGAGCTCAATGCAACACAGCATCAAATAACAAACTATAACACAGACATATGTATATGCATATTCAAGTGCATCTGAACTCAGACTTGACCAAGATTACATGAACCAGACTCAAACACAGTGACACATGCACACATATATAGACATTACTCGAAACCAGTAAACAACGTGAAGTCATAAGGTTCTAAATGATCAAAGTCAGGTGATGTCAAAAGCCAAGTGGATGAAGCAGCTTCCATATGTGACAATATTAAGTACAACCAAGTGCACAACATACACATAAACAAAGGCAACATGAAATCAATTCAAGATTAATGCACATGAAGCAACCATACCTGATTGGAAGGCCCAGACATGAACTATAAATCAATATCAAACCAAACCGCGCAAGATCTCAATGCACATGACTTAAATGAACCAGATCATACATTGAACAAGTAGAAATGGCCATAGCATCAAATGAACAGAGAAAAGAACAGTAGTTACAAAAATAATGTAACAAATTAGAATATTGACAGAAGAATCCATGGTCAAAAATCCAAGCAGAAATTTACCAAAATAAAGTTAAAATTTTACAAATTCAAATCATTGGTCGAAGCCAAAGTCAAGGCCGATGTCAACAGAGAATTTAAAACCGTGATGACCAAGGAAGTCAACCAAGTCAAAAATCGAAGCCGTGTTAACCAAGCAAAATATATACGAAACTGAAGAAGTCAAAAGAATCACCATCATTGAATATTAATCAAGTGGCCAAGACGAATTCAAAGCTAAATTATTTAACGAATTTGTATAAAATATATGAACGAAAATATAAGGGTTCAAACCCTATATAAACGAACATCACCGGCAAAATTAAGTATTCGAGTTCAAGTAACAACGGAGCATAATCATTCAACTCAAATCATCGATCGAGTTCAAGCGAGCAAATCAGAAGAAGCAAAACGTGTAAATTACTTACCGAAGTCAGGAGTTGAACTTAATCAAAAATCAGGGTAGCCGTGTACAAATCAGAGAGATCTACAATCGATCGTCAAAGCAATCATGAAAACAATCCATCTAATCGAACAATAGTCGGTGCCTTCAATTTTACAAATCCTTAATTTCAGAGCAGAGAGGAACGAACGAAAAAGAACATGAAAAAGGAAAACAACCATTATCTAAGATCTAAGTACGTGGAAGCGGGCCGATAAAAGAATAAAGGGGATAATATTTTCACTTAACAAAAATTTAGACCGGCTTCAAGTTATATTTGGGCTAAATATTTAATTAGGGTTTTGTTTTTATTTAAATTGTTTTAAATTTGTATTTACTTTTCAGACAATTGTAATTTCTAGTCGTGTGACTAGGGGACGAACTACGGTGGTATAGTTCGAGAATTCGCAACTCAATGGCTGAGTTATGGCAGAGTTTTGAGCGTAGAGTTAAGGCTAGTCGATAGCGGGTGTCGTGAGTTTATGTGTGTAAGCGTCTGACTGATTAATTTCTAGTAGAAACCTTGGGAGCAGCACGTAGGTAAGGTTTTGCCTAAGCTGGGTAAATTCTGTGTCGTTCTATTTCTGCATTTATTATTCTGCTATTATCTGTGCTGCTATTATTCTGATATATCTGCATTGAAAATATTTTATATAAGCTTCCGCAATAATTAGTTTTTATAATTGATAGTATCACCTTATTCACCCCCCTCTAGGGTGAAATCGATCCTACGGATATTAATCATCAATCAATTACTTCATCTTTTATTTATATCAAATATCTTTCTTAGATATATTCTCTTCAATTTATTCCATTTTCTTTTCAAGAGTATATGGAATCATTAAGCCTCATTTATTAAATCATTTAATTTATTTAAATCTTTCTTAAAATCTTGGAATAATTTCAAATCATGTTCTCTTTTACTTAGGAAAACCTTTTCAAATCATTCATTAAATCTTAATCAAAGATTTCTTATATTCAAGCTATAACTTTGAATTTGGGAAAAATATTCCCAAATCATTCATTAAATCTACATCAAAGATTTCTTTCATTCAAGTTATAACTTTTAACTTAGGGACAATATTCCCAAATCACTCATTAAATCCAAATCAAAGATTTCTTTCTTAACTTCAAATCATATTCTTGCAAATCGAAAATTTTCATAACAGGACACTACTGCCACCTTAAATATGGTAAATTACACCTCCAGAGACTAGTGGCAAGTAATCTTACATCATGAAGGTCTTTTCTTTTATCTTAGAAAAACTTTAGATATGATCTTTTAGAGCATCCAGGTTTTCCTTTCAATCTGTTCCACCCCTCGTCCAAAAGATAAAGCAAACGCCAGGTATCTTCAGGGAACTAGTTGCTCTATTCCTAACCTTAATTACACATCTTGTTTACCGTTTAACTCTCACAAGCAGGACAAATGTACTAGTCGTTTATGCATACTCAATTTGTTATTATATTCAATATTCTTCAATTATTGTCTAAGTGTTATAAACAATTCCATTTAACCATTTATTCAAACTCTTATTAAAACTTCCAAATCATCTTTAAACGACTTAATTATTCTTTTAAAATCGTTTACAATAGATTCTAGGAAAAACCATTACGTTTAACTCATATTTCAAAAGTTATTGAATTCGCAGCATAAAAGTGCTACGGAAAGTGCTATATAAGCATATTTGATTTAAACAACTTTTTAATATTTGAAATTTTATATTTTCGCTTCAAATCTCTTATAAACTATTTAAACAGATTTATCAAATTTATTCCATATTTTTCCATAATTAAAACGTTCATTTAAAAGGATTTCATGTTATGGTTACTTAATTGCAATTGCTCGATTTTTCTAGGAAATTGATTTGGACATATTTCAAAATATACAAGATAAAATATTGATTTTATTTCTTTATCTTTTTATACATATTGAATGTTTATAAAACATTTCTAACTCATTTTAAAACTATTTCAAAAAGGTTTAAATATCCCGTATACATCATTTCATTTTCAAAAGGAAAGTCATTTCCTTTGTGCTTATCGACGTGTATTAACGTGACTTGGTAAAACAATTTAACAATCATATAAAACAATGAATAATTGATGATCGAATCATATATAAGCATCCATAGCAATCATAACACATCATCAAACATGTGTATGTATATATAGAGATGTCGAATAGAGTTTCTCACCATAAACCAAAGCGATAAACTTCCTATCAACATTCTAATCAACCAACACTTCACTAATTAATCCATACTCCATTTAAACACTAGAAAACAACACCCTCTCCTTTCCAATAGCTTGGTCAAGGCTTGAGATGGAGGTTGGCATAAAGTATAGAGAAGAAGCGGTAGAGCTTTGAACTTGAATTCTGAAGATTTTGATCCGAAAAATAAGTTATCCTGTATTTGCAGTTAGGCCCTCTAAATCTCAAAATTTAGAAAAGTTGTAAACTATAAAGTTGTTAAAAATTCTTTTCTCTTGAATTTAAAAAGAAATGTATCCAAGTTTTTTTGGAGGAGATATGATAGAATGAAGAAGATGTATTGTCGGATTGACAAAAATGAAGCCTGAAAAAGCACTTCAAGGAATTAAGCTTCACGTATACCTCAAAACCGAAAAAAGTAATCAACACAAAAGTTGTAGCTACTGGAGTTTTATATGGTTTAAAAAAATAATTTCTTAATTTGGATCAGTTATGATCAAAACAAAATGACATATTCTCTGGCTTAAAAACAGGGCCAGAGAATGCACTGGAAAGAAGTGGATTTTTGACATGGTTTGTTTTATAATGGGACAAAGTGGTCAACATGAAAATTGTACATGCTGTAAAAATATATCATTTGGAAAAAAAATCATTTTGGTTCTGTTTTGAAGAAGTTATAGCCGAGAGAAGAAGAGGTAAAATATGGAGAAAAGAGGAGTTTGATTTGAATAGAATGAACGTTGATTTCTTTTGAGTATTTTGTAAATATTTTGACATTATTTCTTTCTAATTTTTTTCCTATGGCCTAGAAGCCATTACAAAGGTGAAGAAGCTTGGGAAAATAAGAAAAAGAAATGTGTGTGAAAGTGAAGAAGAAGATGGATATTTTAGAAAAGGAAAGAAATGGTAAATTTACCAAAATAACCGCTCGCCAAATTACAAACTAACTTTACCTCAATCTAAAGCAACCTCCACTTTTTCAATACTTATATTATTCTTTCACTTCTTACTTTATGTCTTAGTCACTTAAAGATTAAGTAAAGAAAAGTAATTATTTTGTTGGATTTCGATTTGATGTTTACTTTTCTTACTTTTGTTAATTCTTACTTACTTTTACTAATGACTTTTAGAAGTTTTCTAATCCTATTTAGTAAAAGTAAACATATTTGGTTATTAAAATGTGTAATATATGTATATATATGTTAAAATAAGTCAACAAAGGTGCAACGACGTTGTGAAAACTTATTTTGAATAAAGCATTGAATTCCGACAAAATGTTCTACGGTCACATTTTGACGTTTTTGTTAAACTATTTATTCATATAAACCATACTTCAAAATAAATTTCTTATTATCTTTAAATAATTAAAACAAGCATATTTGACTTATAAAACAATATCAAAATCTATTTGTAAAAATACGATATTGATTTATCGATATGCGATGAAATTTGTCAATTTTATAAAACAAGTTTTATATATTTATTGAACCATTGTAAATTAAATTACTATTATTATCAAATGAGTTTGATATCGATTATATATATATTTAAAATAAATTATTTATCCTACTTTATCGGAATCCGACTTTCGTCAATTTTACAATGGGAATCCAAAATCTTTATTCAATATCAAAAATAAGTTTACCATTCTTATTTATTATATAAAACATGATTTTTAAGTATGAAAATTCTACATTTGAATATTTAAAATAATTAAATATGCCATTTTTAAAGTGTTAAAATTACAGGTCGTTACATTCTCCCCTGCTTAAAAGAATTTCGTCCTTGAAATTACAATGATGGAAAAATATAACGAATAGTTAAGCAAGCGAAAAATAGTAATATCACCAATAACCCGGTCGGAGGTACAGTGCCATATCCTATCCATTTTATTTATCAAATTAAGGTAGTTTCATTTTTAAAATTCCAAGGTTATTTTACTAACCTAGACAAATTTTACTTAGGCACCTAACCTAAAATCTGATACCACCTCTGACGATCCGGATTTTCGGACCAGTTAAAATCATTGAAAAACACGTCCGTTGTATAACTATGAATAAAAACTACCAACTAAATACATAATATTTGATACATATTCGAAACTATTGAATGTATAGGATATAATTTCAATTGTACAAGTTATCAGAGTAATCAATTTAATCTACTAGGTGTGCTTTAATACGTACCAAATACAAATACAAATAAATCTACCGCTGCATAACTCTAATAAGAGAGACAACAATAGCTGATTCGGCTAACTCAACAAACATGACAAATGCGGAATAAAATAGTAAGCAGGAATAACACATCAATACATGATATATAATAAACAGAGAAATGTTATGTTATTATTGGGGCTCCATCACAACCACTTGTGATTGCCTACGTACCCTTATCTAATTAGGTACCCAATTAGATAACCGGATCAAACCAACGTAGTTCTCCTACCGCAAGTAGGACACATGGAGCCTAAGATGCAAAACTACCCACTTTGGCTTAATCTTCAATTTAGATTTTCAAATCTAATTACCTTTACCAAAATTATCTCTTTGGGCTTTATTCTCGAATTCTTATTTCAAAACTTTTGAAATATATATATATATATATATATATATATATATATATATCTTTAATATTCAAATTTTACTTTACTTCGGGATCTTAAATCAAATCACTTTTGAAAAGTTTATTTGGAAATCCCAAATACTGTAATACAAACATATCAAACCATATGCAACTAGATCGGGAGGTTTCTCCCAATAACAAGGCAACTGGATCCTAGCCTTCATAATATCGATAAATAAGTATAACCCTCTATTCCAAGAGTGAACCATACAAAACATGTGGCCACTTTTTAGTTACGAGTTAGCTGAATCATCAGTAACATAACAAATCATTTTATATCCCAAAGCGATAAATCATTTCACACTAATATTCACAATTACTTTCAAATCTACAATAATTTTCATTTTCCAAATCTGTTCAAAATCATCTTAAAACCATCGGGTTTAGTCCTCAAAATCCTTTCTGTTTTAGAAAACATTTTTATAATACCATTCTTATATAAATCACTTTTATATAATATAACTTCAAAATATTCATTACCAAACATTACTATTTCTTATATAGGGAAAACATTTCATAACATTTCAACTTAAAAACCAATTTTCAAAATAATTCATTAAATTGAAGTGAACCAAATATTACCGATAAACACCTTATAGTCAAATCGTGAAATAGATCATAAGGTGTTAGCCTACAATTAATTTCTACCCAACCCATACATATGGATAATTAATTTCTCATAAACTGGTTGAGAAAAGTCAACAATAAATAAATAATAATCAATGCTCATAAACTGGCCAAGCTTAATTCAAATAATCAACCAATGAAATAAATGCAACAATAAATGATAATCAATGCTTCGTTCTATAAAATATTTATAACACTATATTTATCTTGGGTTAAAATGATTTGATATTTGTTTTGGAGCATCCGAGCTTTCCCTTTGACATGTTCCATCCCTCACCCAAGTCTCTTAGGATCTTTCAAACGAAACACGTGTACTAGTTGTCTCCACATACCCCATTAAGTATTTAACTTGTAAATTTTAAAATAATTAATTAACTATCCAAATAGTCAAACAAGGAAATAAAACCATTTTATAGAAACAAAGTAAACAAGCATTCAACAAGGGTTTTCAAACAACACTTAATACTTAAAGTTCCTTCAATTGAGCAATGATTTTAAAAAACCTAAAGGTAGAAATAACTTACTTTTGATTCCACTCCATCAAACATTAAAGCAAGGAAATTAAGATCTAACCATACTTCCTACCATACTTAAGAACAAAATGAAAATAAACCTGAATTCCCCCTTCCTAATGCTTGGCCAAGGCTTGAAATGGAGATTGGCCGAAAGTATAGAGAAGAAACCACACATGTCCGATAGGAGATACCTTGGACAATTAAATCATTTATGTATATAAGCTTCAAATCATATATTTATTGTGCTAACTCAAATTCATTATCTCATATTACAAGTACAAAACTCATTTCACTTATATTAATCAAATTCCACTTGGATTTTAAATTCAAAATCATTTATCACAACAAAACTTCAATTTTCAATTTACTATTGGTAGAAAATCAATCACATGAAAACTCAAAAATCATACTGATGATGCAGCATTCATCACCCTTATTGTTTTCCAGCAAATCCATACCCTTTAAATCTCAACCTTCTTAACACAAAGCCAAGGCGAATAATTGATTTACATCTCAGTTTTGACTATGATTTCGGTTTTATGTTTATGGCCGAATTACTTTGCAAGCAACATGCCACGTTATGTTTATATAAATAGATGTATAAGCTTGTTGATGATTTATATGATCTCATATAGATTTATGATATGTTTAGATTAAAAAACCTATTAAATGACATCCAAATGAGTTGCATTTTTGATATATGGTCAAAAACATTGTTTTAGAAGTGGTTTACAATTTTCATATTTTTGTAAGTAATTTGGATTTATTATGAATTTTTTATGAAAGAATTTTTTTAATATTGGGCTTAAATTATTTAAGGTAATGGTTTCGAGTCTGAAATTTATATTTGTTAGAAAATATATTAAAAGTGAATTATTATGATTTTTGGGGAATTTTCCTTAGTAATTTACTATGGTTATAAATTATTTAAGTTAAGGGACTTCAATATTTTCTATGTTTTGTTAAGGAGGACGGCTTATTTGTTAAAATATTTTTAATTATAAATTTTGAATTGGTAGCCTTTTAGAAAAGGATTTGATAAAGAAATGGCAACCAATCATATTTTAACAAATTAGGCAAGTTAGGTGAAAAGAAATTACTTTGAAAGGCATAAAATCAGTTTTGTTTCGAATTACAACTTTGCCATTTACCTAGTTTGCTTCTGTCACCATGCCAAGTTTGACCTTTCGCACCTATTCGAAACTAATACACATGATATCAAACAATTGTTATGTAATGTATTGGAGAAAGGTGGAAGGTGTGATGGTGTCGAAGGCATGCTTTCGAAAGGGTTGAAGCCACTCTAATTAGCTTTCGAATTAACCAACTTACCTTTATTTAAAAAGAGGCTTTCAAACAAGTTTTTGCTTGCCTTTTTTAGAAAGGATCTTTTGAAAGAATTGCTGCTTATTGTGTTTTAAAAGAAGCTTTTGAGTGGATAGCCGCTTTTTAACCTATTCGATACCCATGTTGCCGCGTTCGTACCTTTCGAATTAGTTGAGAATAATGTATTCGAAAGGGGTGCTTTCACCTTTTATCTTCGAAACCGCCTTCACAATACTTTCAAAAGAGTCGTGTAGATGCTTTCAAATGGTTTGAACACAATGGTTTCGATAAGGTGGGTTTAGAAACAATCCTCTTTCTTTTACTTGGGATCAATGCTTTTGAAAGCAATATTTTCACCTCCGTTCTTTATGACCCTTTTGTTATATTATAGACTAAACTTAATGGTTTTGAGAGGAATTATTTTAAATGATTTCGAAGCTACATTTCCACAAACTCTAGTTGAACCCTATGCTTTTGAAAGGTGTGTTTTAAGTGTTTCGAAAGGAAGGTTTCCAATGCTTTCTAAAGATAGGTTTAAATGATTTGAAAGAGGATGTCTAAGATTTATGTAAAGCTTTCGAAAGGGATGTTTTAAATGATTTCGAAAGGGATTGTTTAAGGTTTTAAACAAGGGTTTCAAAGGTATAGCTTTGGCTTTATAGCCTAATGTTTTCTAAGTTAAAAAGGGATTCGACTCGTTTTAAAGGGATAGATAACTCTACTGATTTCAACTTTCATCAACATTGTTTTATGTAACGCATATATCATGGCATAAGTATTTTGAGTAGAGTAAAGAGTATATTTTCCTTGTTTAAGTATGATTTAAAAGGATTAAGTCAATTTTAAAGAAATGTTTTCAAGGAAAACTGAAGGAGGTATTCAAACCAAAGTTTATGTTTTTGATATTAGAAGACCAGATAGGACTGGTGTAGGGTTGCACCCCATACTTTAGCTATTAGACCCTAGGTAAAATAAGTCCAAAATTCCATTGTGCAGGGCTTTGTCGTCGGTAAGACTAAAATAATGTTACACACAGAAAGGAATATCAGAGAAAAGATACGTTATTGGTGAGCCCACAAAACTGTTAAGAGCAGTTGACCCTAGGAGAAGTAAGTTAAGGATAAATCGTCCAGTATTGTACCGAACAGACATTGGATTATTTATTATGTCTGATAGGCTCGAGTCAGCCAACGGTTAATAGTTAGCCAGTTAAAACTATAATGTTGTATAGTTAGTCCACTTGTTACCTGATTTATATGTTATGGCTCTTGTTGTTATAATCGGTTTGATTGCAGGATTTTGATTTACAAAAGATATGTTTTTAAAAGGATATTAGTGAGGGAAAACCCGTTCCGTTAAGCGGTGTGGTCTCACTTAATATCAGTAAACACAGATGTAACAGAATTATTCACATCAGGCTTTATGTCTGACTCGAAGTTTATGTTTTCCTTTAAACTCTCGGGTGCTCAAAAACTAATTTGAGTTGATTGAGATTTAAGGACTTTTTAGGTTTAATAGGTTGGAAGATTAAGCTTCCGAAGACATGCAGTAGCCAAAGCTTGCTACTTATGAGCTATTTAGTATTATTTCCACTGTGATGTATTTATGACTGATATGTATATCTAGTACTTTGATCATCCAAGGGGGATCTTTATATGTCGCTCTTGGCATAATTTGTAACAGTTATATTTGATCAATACCATGGAATTGTTTTGGTGTTATGTAACTGAATATTAAATATGGATTTGAAATGTAATCAGAAAAGTTTTTTTTTTGAAATTTGTGTTGATTTTATTTCATATTCACGTGCTTCTGATATTATGGATACCATTATCATTACCATATTTTGTCACCGGAAGTTAATACTATAGATGATTGCATCATCTGTGTGACAACCTGGAAATTATAACATTTGAAAAGGAAATATTTAAATTGATTTTAAATATTTGAATGATGGTTTAACTTGAATTTCAAAATTAACTATGAAACTGGCGATTTAATTATTGAATTTAATTTATTGAAGTTAGATAAAAATTTGATCTTCAATTTTAAGTCGATTAAAAATATTTTTAAAGGCTTAGAAAATCTATATTGATAATACTGAAGATAATAGAAGCTTCAGAGTTGAATTTGAAAATGTTTTGTTCAGTTTTGAATTTATATCGTTTAAATTGATATATAAAAAATAGCCTTCCGAGGCATGGTCTTGGAATTCGACGAAACCAGTTCAATTAGATCCGTAATATTGTATTATTATCGAATTTCAATTTTCGTAGCATTGGGAATTGTCGTTTGGCCGCACGATAAGTAAAAGCGTTGGCATTTATATCGAATTCAATAAATTAACTGGGTCCAAAAAGCTATCTTCTCCATACGATCGAATTAGGACTCGAAACTTTTTCCATTGCGTTTGGAATAGAGGTATAATGTTATAAACGCCTAGCGGCATGCCTCGATAGGAGGTCAAGTTTTAAGTTGCATTTATCATGACGGATTGTAAATTTAAAAATATATTGCTAATCAACTCTATCTTATTTCCTGCAGCCTAGAATCCCACTTTACCCATTCAAACACGTAAACCACAAATCACACGCGACTTTTCTTTTCAGTTAAAAATCAAATCATGTTCCCCACTTTCTTCTTAAATCACTTCTTGTCGTCCTCCTGGTACAAGCTTCCTCATTTCTTTTAAATCAACCAGCCGATCAACAAAAAATGACCGAAGCCTTCTCCTAAAAATACATATAGATACATATAAAATAAAATAAAATAAAAACCCTGGTCGTTGTTAAAATCGTGGTTCAATACAGAACTCAAAGTTCGAAATCCCCCCTTCTTGTTCTAAACTAAATTCGAACCGAATAAAGGA
Organism: Allium cepa; assembly: GCA_030765085.1. NCBI lineage: Eukaryota > Viridiplantae > Streptophyta > Magnoliopsida > Asparagales > Amaryllidaceae > Allium > Allium cepa. The sequence goes on along the minus strand of CM060943.1, from coordinate 402,920,184 downwards.
ATGGCGGCCCTCTTTCTTTTCTAATCAAGGCTGCTCGATCTCGAAAGGTCAACCGTCGTGGCCCTAGGCTAGCTCAAGTGCAGCGGAGTTGGGGACGTGCAGTGGTGATGAAGGGGTGTGTCGCGGGTGGAGCTCGAACGGCGAGCGAGGCAAAGTCGCGACTGGGTTGAAGAGCTAGTTCGAAATTGGCAACGGCGTGGATGGGTTCACGCAGGCAAGTCAAAGCCAGGGTTTGAACTCGACTTCGAATACGAGCTCGTGGTGATGTGGTCGTGTCAGGTGGGAGGTGCGGGTTTCAATCGAGTTCGATGGCAGGAGCTTCGTGGGTGGAGCTGGGTTCGTTAATTGGCAGTGAGGGAACGTGAGTGCTCGAATCGATCAAAACAAGCGAGGTATTCCCTTTAATTTGATTATTATATATGCATATTTTTTTTCCAGTTGGTATATATATACATACAGAAAGAAGAAAAATAATTACAATAAGGTATGAAATAATTTTGTTTTGATATATTCACATACGTATTTTATTTAAACAGTTAAATTGATTTGTCAGAATAATAATAATAGTAATTAATTTATGTATTGTTTAAAAACGGTTTTGGGTTACTGGCATATTACAGCATTTGTTTTTGAAAATAGAAATACAGGAGTTCTAAAATGTTCAAAGAATTTATTAAAGTTGAATTTTTGAAAACTGTAATCTATTTTATAAATATGTATGTAGTTCAAAAGAAATAGATATACATATATGTTTTCACTTACTAAAGATAAAAATATATATGTATTAGGGTGATTAACTCATTTTAGTTACTAAAGGAAATTATTTATTAAAGGAAATTATTTATTAAAGGAAATTAGTTTAGATTGATTATTTGTTTAAATTTAATAATTGGCTAAAATTAAAACTAGTAAACGATAATTGATTTTTCGATTTGTTCGAATATTAATAAAATCCTCTAATGTTATTCAAGGTCCAAATTTTGTGAAGGGAATAGCCGGTTTGAGTCGGATTGCAAAACAAAGGTGAGTTAATCTCACTCTTCTGGATTGCTATTTAAATTTAAGTGGTTAAATTTAAATGGTTAAATTTAAATAATTCGTTGATTGATTGAATTGATTGGATGTGATATATTATATAGTAGTATATAGTATATTGGAGTGATTGATTTCCCGCATCATATAGCGGGTGAGACCTTATGCGCCGCATAATAGCGGATGATATTTTATAAATCCCATATACCGTGATATTCCACCTCGAAGTGGAATTGGTATTTAATTGTTGTGCTAACGTCTGTGGATGCAGGGAAACTAGGTTGGAGGGATCCAACTGGATTCTTTAAATATTTTGTGTGTTGATTATGTGTAATCTGTGTGTGACTATTTATGATTGAGACTATTAAAGGCTATAATTTAGCCGAATATATTTTTGATATCATAGGATATCAGAAATAAATAAAATTGGATTTTTGAAATTTAGTAGAAAATTTGTAGTAAATTAATTTTAGAAAATTGAATAAATTTTAAAGAAGGAGTTTGTTTTAAAAGATAATAAATTTAGTGTTGAAATAAATTTTTGAAATTGATTTGGTATTTGTAAATAAATTTGGAAATCAATTTAGAATTTAATTCGGTGCTGAAAATGAATATTTAGAAATCGATTTGAAAATCGTATATCAATGGATATTTAGAAGTTTAAATTCACAATAGGAGTTTATAAAGGAAAGGGAAATTTGTTTTAGAAATAAACATTTGGTTATTTTAAAAAGTGTGAAAGGAATTTACGGATTCGAAACGTAAATTTAAAATAAATCAAGAAAGATTTATTAATTGATTTGAATGAACCATTTGAAATGGAAAATGTATTTTCCCTGGAAAGCTGAGTATGATTTCGAAGTAGCCTATAAATATAAAATGAAAATTTTTAAGGATGGTTTTAGAAAGGATACATTGGATAAATTATTTTCCTAACTAGTTTCAAATCTTTAAAGTATGGATTTATTTAATTACTTATAGAAGGGATTATTTTAAAGATTAAAATTGATACTTGTTTCAGGAAACGATTATTTAAATAGTTATACCTTATCTACTAATTTTATTATAAAATTAGTTGGGACTTAAAATCTTATATGTGATAATTAGTATAGTGTTTTCATAACCAATATTTTAAGTAAGTATTTAAGATGGTTTTATTTTAAATGTTCCAAGAATATTTTGGATAAGTGATTTGAATTATTTTAACTCGGAAGATTTCCAGTGGAAATGAATAAATATTTGGAAATATATTCCGCGTAAGGGAAATGATTTGAAATTTGTTTTCAAAGGATTGAAATATGGAAATTGATTTGAAATTTGTTTTCAAAGTGTTGAAGTGTTAAAATTATATCTTGCGAAGATATTTTGAAAATAATAATTAGGGAAAAATTATTCGAAATTTAGCGATTGTTGTGAGTGATGATTGATAGATAAATAACCGACTATTAATATGAAAATTGTTGTGATTTGTTGAAATCTGAATATAACACTTATTTTTTTTAAATAAGCGCTCGTTATTCGGATTAGCCGGGAGTGGACTTTGTGTCATATAACCCATTCTGAATAGTGATTCGACGAAACTAATAGCATTTGATGACGGTGGTGAAGACCGGGTGTCTTCAAAAACGATAGGATAACCTATCGAATGTCTCTGCGCTGAGTTGCTCTAGAGATCTCCACGTATGATGGGGAGTCCGATCGGAATTGTGCATACCCGGATTTGCAAGGGCTTCTTCCTTTATTGGACAAAGTGCCTTCGGTTCCGTTCGATCCCGTAACGGACTTGTATGGATGTGTGTCTGACATTACACTTTGAGATATAAAGCAGATTTCTTTCAAATACATATCTGTTGGTGGCGGAGAATTTATTCTTTTAGCTTAACACCCTTCTATGAGACGTACGAGCTCAGAGGTTATGTAGTTGAAGGTTATCAGTGATATACTCCCAAGTTGGTAGTGTGGCATGTTAAGTGCTACTGTGTGTTGATGATCATTTGTTGATCATTTGTTATCAAAGCATGGCTTTCGTGTAAAGCGTAGCTTTGTGGACGAGACCTCATCGGACCTCACACCCCGGAAATGGTCGAAACAGGAAATATGTGGCAAGGTTATGAGGGTCGAACCCTTTAGGGTATGCCATTTCCTTCTGGAAAAAGGTGGTATCATGGTATGGAGCCCAGATACTTAACCTATGTGGTTGCTGCAATCTCATTTACTGTACGGTTGTTGCTTTGTGGTTGAGGATCCTCGGATAAAGGTCGCAAACGACCGGTGGATGGCATACTCGAGTAGTAGTTACCTAGTTACAGAGGTAACCCGGCCTTGTGTTGGCAGAGATCCGGGTAGGTTCTCGGGACGTCCCTCCAGAGGCGTACACATGTGGTAGTAGGAAGTTCCTTAGCCTGACCATTTGTTGGAAATCCAATCTCCAATACGCGCCTTGTACGGTTTTAGTTGTTTAACCTTCCATTTACTTATGGTGGTCACCACTATTTAGATGGTAGCTATAGTAGGCATAATTCGAAATGTCTATGCTGGCTAAGATTAATATTATACTTTCGAAATGTTTTCTGTACTATGCACTAATAATAATATTGAAAAGAATTTGCATATCAAGCATGTTTGACTATCATAAGGAGAAATCTCCTCCAATTCTGTGTTTGCATTGTGTGTGTGGTGGGAGGCCTTATGGTTGTTTCATTTTCCAAAAGCATAGGGGATTTATTTTTATTTTCTTTGTGAAAATAACTGTTTTTAAGATCTCACACCAGTCCCACGACTGACCTAGAGTTTATTGTTCCCTTTCTAAACTCTGGGTGCCCATAATTTTCCACATGGGCAGCCTAGAGTCAGGTTATCATTATTCTGGAGCGAAGTCTATCAAGAAGTTATTGTGGAGATCTGGAGTTCAAGCTGGATGGCGAGACGTATGACTTATACTATATTGTATCCACTGCGTGTGGTTTGTTGTAAAGTAAATTTCTATGTAGCAAGTTCTAATGAATGCCAGTGTTGTATCGTGTTGTGTAACTCTGACAATGTGATGTATGTAAAAAGTGATATGGTATTTTTGTTTTAAAGATTATTCATTTATCTATTATATGTTGTTCCGTTGTAAAATGTGAGATTCTGTTTATTGTTTCTGTTTCTTCTTCTATCTTCTTCTTCTTTAAACCCTAACGGTTCAGTTTTCCGGCATTCGACTATTCGGCATTTGATACAGTGGACGTATTGATGTCGACTTACGGGCGTCAAGAGCCTGGACCGTTACAAAGTGGTATCAGAGAAATTGGTTAAGCGACAACCCTGGCTCTGTTGGGTGTTACTCATTAGAGATAGAGTCAGCAGTACTCTAGAATGGGTGTGAGTGTAATAATAGATATGAGCGCGTATTTGTTGGTGAATATAAAATTGTTTTATATTGTGTTGACTTATCGGTTGATTGTTTATAGATTCTGGTCGGTGCAGTTTGGCCAACTGTATCGACAGGGATTTCTAAACTCTTGAACAAGGTAAACTGACATTGTATTGTTTTAAAATCGGGTAAATGAAATAATTTTATCCAAAACTATTTTCGTAGATAAAGAAAATAACCTTTGTAAATTATTATAGTATATGGTTGCTTGGATGTTAGGAATTGATAATATTAAATTATTGTCATTGATTATTGAATAAGTAATTTAAATCACAACTTAAATCTGAGAAGTGTGATTTTGAGATAATGGTGATTTCAAATGATTTGAAACCAAAAGCTGGGTGTTTAAAAATCCTGATGAGATAGGTTATAAGCTTATAAATTGAGATGATTTTTAAATCAGGTAGGAAATATGAGCTTGAATGTTGGAATTTAAATTTAAAGCGAAAAGTTAAAAATGAAATTAACTTATATTGAGGAAGAAAATTGAATCGAATTGAATTAAATAAATCTGAGTTAAAATAGAATTGAATTAGAATAAAATTCAGTTGAGTTATAGGTAATATTGAATGGAATTAGATCCTTACTTAAATAAGCGAAAATAAGTTAGACAAAAAATGAGTTGGATAAAAAATTGGATTGGAATAAATGGATTAGAATAACTTATAAAAGAATTTAAAAGAAATCCATGGAATAAAATATGCTTGGGTTATAAAGAAGCGTAAATCTTGAGTTAAAAATAAAGGATGAATATATTCAAGCCTAGAATGAATGGAAATGTGTAAAATAATAAGTTGTGACTTATAAAATTGAGAAATGGAATAGAAAACCTAAAATAAAATTGTTTGATGTTTTGGAAAATGAAACAAAAATCCAAACTTGAATTATAAAATAAATTGAACTTAAGAGAATTAATGAAGTGATTTTTTTTTGAGATTAAAAATCAAGTATTGAATTATAAATAGGGGGAGAACTAATTAGATAATAAATTAGTTAATGAAATATGTAAATGGAACCTAATGTAGTTAAATAGAAGCTGAATTTATGAGTTAATACTGAAGTTTGGAAATAAAACTCAAGTTATAAATCAAATTCGACTTGAATCGTTAGTGAAGTAAATATAATTGAAAATGTTGCCAAATAAAAAGAAAATTGGATTAAAGTAAGGATGGTTTTAGTTGTAAATAACCCAGATGAATTTGGGAATAAATTGAAAATGGCCTTGTAATTAATTAAATGAATTGAGAATGAATTGAATCTGGAAAATTTAAAATTTATACGAAACAGATGGACTAATCAAATAAATTTGTAGTTTGAAATGAGATTTGATTGAAATAGAATAAAGTTAATTAGAAAAGGAAAATTTATTTGCAAAATGAAAATAATCTTAAGTATGAAATTTGAATAATTTGAAGTAAATTAATTTAAGTTTAAAATTAGTGGAAGCTTGGCTTCGAGTAAGGGTAAAAGTCCATCAAATAAAAGCTTGGGTTGAATTAATTTGGGAATGGTTAGTAGCATTCAAGCATGAATGTGTCGAGCTAAATAAAATGGCAGTGAATGAATTAAAATGGAAAGAATTAAATATAAATTGAGTTGGAATCAATTTAAATTGGTTATAATCTTGAGTAATTATTTATTTACCTGAATAATGTCGAATTGCATAAGAAAATGGGTCGTTCGATGTAAACAAGATTAGATAAAATCCTATGAGTTATTACAAGTGAAATAGGATAATTTTGAAATCAATTGGAATGAATATGAGTTTGTTTTGCTTAGAATGAATTAAATATAAGCGAGTAAGTTGTAAATCACTTAAACTGAATGGAATGGTTTGAGAATTGGCTGTAAGCAATTGTAATAAGTGTTGGAGCCTTGTATGTGCTTATGGAAATTATATAACATGCATTATATGTGAAATTTATGTGTTATCTATATTAAAATAAGTGAAATACTAGTAAATTGCATATATTTAGCACTTACATGTTTTGGTTGAGTAAGTACAGGTTCAGGGTAGCCGTTGGGCTGGATTTGACAGCGCAAATTGCTAATTAAATAAGCCGCTTGCTTAAAAATGATAAATAAAGGTACGCCTACGCAATAAAAAAAATAGGAAATATGAACTATTTTTGTTTTTCCGGCCGTGTGGGTCGATGTATATATATTTATATCTCTTGTCAAATTGCAAAAGCTCCTCCGTACAAAGGAACTCTGCCAAAAAAATTCGAAAATTTTAGGGGCTAGAAATTTTTCGAATTTTTTTTTGTTAGTGACAAAACGATTTCAAATTGGAATTAAAATAAGGAATTTTGGAAATGGAAATTGAAACTAATTTAAAATAATGATATGAATCAGTTATAAATGGAAGATAAAATTCAATGTTCAGAGTTGAAGATAAATTGAATTCATATGGTAATGGGAAAAGTAATTTGAATAGAAGTAGATATGAAACTTCTGTAAGGAAATGTATAAAATGATTTTGGAATCTGTAGTTGGATATGGTTAAATTGGATATACAGGTAATATAAAGCAAGTGGGGAAAATTGATTTTGATTTCAGAAGATAAATTTGAATTGCTCGACAAAGATATGTGTTTAAATTCCTGTATGAAATTTGATTGGGTTTTTGATCTAGCCACTTGGCTTTTTGTTTTCTTTGGAATTTGGGAGCCCGTAGAGGCATTTTGTAGTCGTACCGGGCTAGCCGCGCAAAGGAGAAGCTGGCAAAAAATTTCGAAAAATTTAGGGAGTTAGAAAAAATTTGAGAAATTTTGAAATTTGAATTTAAATTGAAATTTGAATTGTTAGGAAAACAGTGTTGTTTGGGAACCATGAAAGATTTTAGAAAGTTAGTTGAAATGATAATGGGTCTCTAGTAGAAAGATTTATTTTGGAAAAATGAAATTGTTTGGTTTTGGGAAAATAGTAAAAGGGTGAAGGATCATTCTTCTTAACTAGTAATTCCGAGACGAAATTCTTTTAAGGAGGAAGGATGTGACGACTCGGAAATTTTAACATTTGAAAAGGAAATATTTAAATTGATTTTAAATATTTGAATGATGGTTTAACTTGAATTTCAAAATTAACTATGAAATTGGCGATTTAATTATTGAATTTAATTTATTAAAGTTAGATAAAAATTTGATCGTCAATTTTAAGCTGACTAAAAATATTTTTAAAGGCTTAGAAAATCTATATTGATAATACTGAAGATAATAGAAGCTTCAGAGTTGAATTTGAAACTGTTTTGTTCAGTTTTGAATTTATATCGTTTAAATTGATATTTAAAAATTAGCCTTCCGAGGCACGGTCTTGGAATTCGACTAAACCAGTTCCATTGGATCCGTAATATTGTATTATTATCGGATTTCAATTTTCATAGCATTCGGAGTTGTCATTTGGCCGTACGATAAGTAAACGCATGGGAATTTATATCGAATTCAATAAAATAACTGGGTCCAAAAAGCTATCTTCTCCATACGATCGAATTAGAACTCAAAATTTTTTCCATTGCGTTCGGAATAGGGGTATAATGTTATAAATGCCCACCGGCACGCCTCGATAGGAGGTCAAGTTTTAAGTTGCATTTATCATGACGGATTGTAAATTTAAAAATATATTGCTAGTCAAATCTATCTTGTTTCCTGCAGCTTAGAATCCCACTTTACCCATTCAAACACGTAAACCACAAATCACACGCGACTTTTCTTTTCAGTTAAAAATCAAATCATGTTCCCCGCTTTCTGCTTAAATCACTTCTTGTCGTCCTTCTGGTACAAGCTTCCTCATTTCTTTTAAATCATCCAGCCGATCAAAGAAAAATGGCCGAAGCCTTCTTCTAAAAAAACATATATATTTATATTTATATATATATATATATACAATAAAATAAAAACCCTGGTCGTTGTTAAAATCGTGGTTCAATACAGAACTCAAAGTTCGAAATCCCCCCTTCTCGTTCTAAACTAAATTCGAATCAAATAAAGAAATGGCGGCCCTCTTTCTTTTCTAATCAAGGCTGCTCGATCTCGAAAGGTCAACCGTCGCGGCCCTAGGCTAGCTCAAGCGTGGCAGAGTTGGCGATGTGTGGTGGTGATGAAGGGGTGTGTCGCGTTGTGGTGGAGCTCGAACGGCGAGCGAGGCAAAGTCGCGACTGGGTTGAAGAGCTAGTTTGAAATCGGCAACTGCGTGGATGGGTTCACGCGGGCAAGTTGAAGCCAGGGTTTGAACTCGACTTCGAATACGAGCTGGTGATGTGGTCGTGTTAGGTGGGAGGTGTGAGTTTCAATCGAGTTCGATGGCAGGAGCTTCGTGGGTAGAGCTGGGTTCGTTAATTGGCAGTGAGGGAACGTGAGTGCTCGAATCAATCAAAATAAGCGAGGTATTTCCTTTAATTTGATTTATATATATGCATATTTTTTCTCCAATTGGTATATATATACATACAGAAAGAAGAAAAATAATTACAATAAGGTATGAAATAATTCTATTTTGATATATTCACATACGTATTTTATTTAAACAGTTAAATTGATTTGTCAGAATAATAATAATAGTAATTAGTTTATGTATTGTTTAAAAATGGTTTTGGGTTACTGGCATATTACAGTATTTGTTTTTAAAAATAAAAATATAGGAGTTTTAAAATGTTCAAAGAATTTATTAAAGTTTAATTTTTAAAAACTGTAATCTATTTTATAAATATGTATGTAGTTCAAAAGAAATAGATATACATATAAGTTTTTACTTACTAAAGATAAAAATATATGTATTAGGGTGATTAAGTCATTTTAGTTACCAAAGGAAATTATTTATTAAAGGAAATTAGTTTAGATTGATTATTTGTTTAAATTTAATCATTGGCTAAAATTAACACTAGTAAACGATAATTGATTTTTCGATTTGTTCGAATATTAATAAAATCCTCTAATGTTATTCAAGGTCCAAATTTTGTGAAGGAAATAGCCGGTTTGATTCGAATTGCAAAACAAAGGTGCGTTAATCTCACTCTTCTGGATTGCTATTTAAATTTAAATGGTTAAATTTAAATAATTGGTTGAATGATTTAATTGATTGGTTGTGATATATTATATAGTAGCATATAGTATATTGGAGTGATTGATTTCCCGCATTACATAGAGGATGAGACCCTATGCGCCGCATAATAGCGGATAATATTTTATAAATGCTATAAACCGCGATATTCCACCTCGACCTGGAATTGGTATTTAATTGTTGTGCTAACGTCTGTGGATGCAGGGAAAACAGGTTGGAGGGATCCAACTGGATTCCTCAAATATTTGAATTAGTTTCAATATTGTGTGTTGATTATGTGTAATCTGTGTGTGACTATTTATGATTGAGACTGTTGAAGGCTATAATTTAGCCGAATATATTTTTGATATCGTAGGATATCAAAAATAAATAAAATTGGATTTTTGAAATTTAGTAGAAAATTTATAGTAAATTAATTTTAGAAAATTGAATAAATTTAAAAGAAGGAATTTGTTTTAAAATATAATAAATTTGGTGTTGAAATAAATTTAGAAATAAATTTTGGAAATTGATTTGGTATTTGTAAATAAATTTGGAAATCAATTTAGAATTTTATTCGGTGCTGAAAATGAATATTTAGAAATCGATTTGAAAATCGTATATCAATGGATATTTAGAAGTTTAAATTCACAACAGGAATTTATAAAGGAAAGGGAAATTTGTTTTAAAAATAAACATTTGGTTATTTTTAAATGTGTGAAAGGAATTTACGGATTCGGAACATAAATTTAAAATAAATCAAGAAAGATTTATTAATTGATTTGAATGAACCATTTTGAAATGGAAAATGTATTTTCCCTAGAAAGCTGAGTATGATTTCGAAGTAGCCTATAAATATAAACTGAAAATTTTTAAGGATGGTTTTAGAAAGGATACTTTGGATAAATTATTTTCTTAACTGGTTTCAAATCTTTAAAGTATGGATTTATTTAATTACCTTTAGAAGGGATTATTTTAAAGATTAAAATTGATACTTGTTTTAGGAAACGATTATTTAAATAGTTATACATTATCACTAATTTTATTATAAAATTAGTTGGGACTTAAAATCTTATATGTGATAATTAGTATAATTTTTTCATAACCAATATTTTAAGTAAGTATTTAAGATGGTTTTATTTTAAATGTTCCAAGAATATTTTGGATAAGTGATTTGAATTATTTTAACTTGGCAGATTTCCAATGGAAATGAATAAATATTTGAAAATATATTCCGCGTGAGGGAAATGATTTGAAATTTGTTTTTAAAGGATTGAAATGTGGAAATTGATTTGAAATTTGTTTTCAAAGTGTCGAAGTCCTAAAATTATATCTAGCGAAGATATTTTGAAAATAATAATCGGGGAAAAATAATTCAAAATTTAGCGATTGTTGTGAGTGATGATTGATAGATAAATAACCGACTATTAATATGAAAATTGTTGTGATTTGTTGAAATCTGAATATAACACTTATTTTTTTAAAATAAACGCTCGTTATTCGGATTAGCCGGGAGAGGACTTTGTGTCATATAACCCATTCCGAATAGTGATTCGACGAAATTAATAGCATTTGAAGACGGTGGTGAAGACCGAGTGTCTTCGAAAACGATAGGATAACCTATCGAATGTCTCTACACTGAGTTGCTCTCGTATAGAGATCTCCACATGTGATGGGGAGTCCGATCGAAATTGTGGATACCTGGATTTGCAAGGGCTTCTTTGTGACGACCGCCCATGACTCCTGCACCAAACAAGAAAATAGTGCGCTGAAAAGTGCGCCAGGCCGCCATGGACGATCATCAAGGTAATGTAAACACAGAATAGTCTATCGTATTACTCACAGCACATGGATAAAATACAATAGAAAAGTATACATAGTGAAGCTCCATAGAACAGAATCTCATCATATAAACTCATAATAGTTTGGTACAACAATCTGAAAAGTCAATACAGTAAGCCTCACTACATATCACTCAGAGAATCATACAAACAGCGGAATATCCAGTACATATAGTAAGAAAAACAATATGCAAAAGCCTCCAGCTCGTCTTCGTCATTAACAGCGTTGGTCACTAAGAACAGCACCTATCACCTGCTACCTAGTCTGCCCATTACAAAACGGATGAACAGCCCAAGGTAATAAGAGTTGAACATAAAACCTTGAGTCAAACAAAAGTCCTAGCGAGCGGTAAATCAACTATCAAACATACCAAAAGAGCATAAAGGGTAAAAAGGAATAGGAACCCAACCATCCCACTCCACCTCTTTCTACAGTGATAGCCCCCAGACCCACTAAGCAGAAATAAACATAGCAAAGCAGACATTTGAAGTAAAACAATTATCACTCGAGTCAAGGTCGATGTTTTCCAAGCACAAACACCCAAGGCCTAAACCAAGATCAGATAAGCACCCACAAAACATCGCTCTTGAGACCGAGTGCCGATGCAACCAAAGCATCCAAACATCCATGACTCTGGCTATCACTGTTATCATTGCCTCGATATCACCGTTAATTGAATGACCGGCTCATTCTTTCATCCGTCCGTCAAGGGCTAATGGTAACCCTGGTTCTAGACATAACTCCGCACGTCATCGTGACCCGTGCCTGGGACTATCGAATCTGCCCAGAGTACTAGACCATCAACTATTCGCCTTGGGACTATCGAATCTTCCCAGCGTACTCTTGCTTTGAGCATGCTAGAACCTTCAACAACGGTGAAATCTCAGCCTTCTAGTCATCCTCCTCGACGACTATCCTCATACTAGCTCAAGCGCCTCTCGAGCCAACCATTATCCACAAACTCGAACCATATCACCGAGTTATCAACATGCTTGGGATGATCCCGTCTGGATTAAACCAAGGCTATCTCACATCATGCTTTGCTTCATCGCATCATAGCAAAGTCCCATCTCAACATCATGCTTTGCCTCATCGCATCACAGCAAAGTCCCATCTTAACATCATCATCAAATCTATCCATATGAGCTTTATCATCCGCTTCATATGCCACGGGCAGCTTTCCTTATTCAAGAGCCTTTCCACTTAGCTTTTGAATCATCTTCGACCAACTTGTCCAAATCAAATCATCAATCAACTAACTTCTGTCAATCAATCAAATCAATCATTAATCCAAGTAATCAATCATTCAAACAAGATCTAAATAAACAGTTATAACAATAATGGCAATTTCGTAAATAAAGAGTCCAAATCTAACAAGCATGAATTCTAAGTAATATCTTGATGAATGAACTAGCATAGGTTAACATGTAGTGAGATGGATATCAAAACTTTATGAACGATGGATCTACATGCAGACTTAAGAAAAATGCATGAAATCACTATCTTTAATACACAAACAAACCACCGATCCAATATACTCCTTTGGGTCCGTTTGAGAGATAACCACCACTCACTGAATCACCTAAACACTTCAAAATCAACTAACTTTAGATCTGGACAGCGAAGGATCTAGCTTGATCCGACAAGATTTCCCCTCAAACGATGAAATCTCTCTCCGATGGATGGAGATCTTCAACTTTGGCTCTTGGATCTTCGTTTAGATCTTCAATCTTGGATGGAAGGAAGCACTAGATTAGAGTAGAGAAAAGAAGTGAAGAAGTGTTGTAGTCAAGCCCTCAAAATAGTAGCACTTCGTCGCTTCAAAATCCGGATCCAAAAAAGTGAGATAAGCACTTCTATTTATAGGCCAAATCTATGAGTCGTTCGCCCCTATGAGTCGGTCACGACTTATCAATTCCCACGACTTACGACTCATCAACCCCACAGCCTACCGACTCAAGCCTCTACGCGACCTAACTTAGACACGACCTAACGACTCAAGCCATCAAGCGACTTATGACCTAACACACTGCCGCATTTCTACCTAAGCCCTAAGTCGTTTGGACGACTCAACGACTCACACGGCTAAGCGACCCAGTGGCCTAACACCCCAGCCTTATCTCGTCCACGACCTAAGCCGCTAACTACCTTAAGTCGCTTCACCGACCTATCTCCTATACCACTATCCCTTAGGTCATTTACTAGCTTAAGCCGTTAACTCTTAAGTCGCTCACTCCTATAAGTCGCTCCATCTCCTAAGTCTTTGATTCTCTTAAGTCGCCAACTCTTAGACCGCTAACCTCCTTAGGTCGCCAACCTCCTTAAGTCGTTCCATGACCTAATCCAACACACGACCTAAGTCTCAACACGAGAATTCCCTAAGTCGCCAATCTTCCTTAGGTCATCCCAATCCTTAAGTCGTTCAACCGACCTATCCACTACCCGACCTAAGCTTCCACACGACCCAACTTCCGGACGACTTAACTTCTACACGACTTAACTTATGGCGATCTAACTCTGAACGACTCATCTCTGGATGACTCAAGCTCCAAACGACTTAAATTCTAAACGACTTAACAACACTAACGGCCTGATGACAACAGTTAAACGATTCTTCGATCCGTAAAAATACAGGTCGTTACATTCTCTCCCCCTTAGGAATTTCGCCCCCGAAATTCCAAACAAACAAGAGCAACCAAAACTATTCTGCATGCCTACCATCCATAGCAATCAACAAACCATGCATCCAATTACTAGCCTAGCATGTAGAATTCTAAGACTAGAAAAAGTTACAAATTCATGAGATGTCACGACACCTTAGGGCCATACCTCGAAGAGTTCAGGATGAGCTGCCTTCATCCTCTCTTCCTCCTCCCATGTACAGTCGTTAACATCATCACTCCATTGTACGTTGAGCAACTTGACTACCTTCCTCCTAAGCTGTTTCGTGTCAGTTCCCACAACACGAAGCGGCTTACGAGGTCTCTCAACGACTGGATCAACTTCTAAATCTTTATAGCTATCAGCAGAAACCAGTGTATTCGAGTCGTGCACATACTTCCGTAGATACGATACATGAAAAACATTGTGCACACCCAACATCTTTTTCGGTAACTCCAATTTATACGCGAGCTTTCCAATTCGCTCGATGATCGGGAATTGTCCAACAAATCTCGGAGTCAATTTCCCTTTCTTCCCGAATCGAATAACATTCTTTGGTGGAGAAATCTTCACAAAAACCATATCTCCTACGTTGAATTCCAAATCCTTACGACGCTTATTGGCATAACTTTTCTGACGGTCCTGGGCTGCCTTTATTCGTCGCCGAATGATCTTTATACAATCCGTAGTCTGTTGAATCATTTCTGGCCCAAGTATCAACTTTTCTCCTGTTTTTATCCAACATATCGGAGAGTTACACGGTCTCCCATACAATGCTTCATACGGTGCCATACCAATACTGGACTGGTAACTGTATGAAAATTCCACCAAATGGAGATGATCTTCCCATGATCCTCCGAAGTCCAAAACACATGCTCTGAGGAGATCTTCCAAAACTCTGTTGACTCTCTCGGTCTGACCATCTGTTTGGGGGTGATAAGCTGTACTCAAACACAACTCGGTTCCCAAAACTTCCTGAAAGCTCTTCCAAAATCCACTAGTGAACAATGGGTCTCGATCGCTCACTATAATTTTCGGAATACCATGGAATCGAACTATCCACTTAACATACAACTCAGCCAATTTTGATGCGGTCCTAGTTGATCGGACAGGAATGAATCTTGCACTCTTAGTCAATCGATCTACGATGACCCAAATCCCTTCATTTCCTGCTCTGGTTCTAGGTAGTCCATCGATAAAATCCATCGATATTTGCTCCCACTTCCATGTAGGAAATTCTAACTGCTGAAGTAATCCACTTGGCTTCTTCTGTTCGTCTTTTACCAACTGGCAGTTCATACATTTGGAAATAAAATTTCCAACATCCTTCTTCATACCTTCCCAATAATAGGTTCTCTTCATATCCTGATACATCTTATTTCCACCTGGATGAATTGTCAACTTCGAGTGATGACTTTCCTTCAGAATTTCATTTCTCAATTCATCTATATCGGGAACAACTAGTCGTCCTTGTTTTCGAAGCCAACCCTCTCGATCGACCTCGAATCCTTTATCCTTCTTTGGATTCAATCCAGATTCCAAATCACGGATAATCTTGACAAGCTTATCGTCCCGCTTTTGGCTCTCGCCAATTCTTTCCATAACAGTAGGTCTTACTGATAACTTTGCCAACATCTCAGGTTCCAATTCACATCTAGGCCTGAAGTCAAATTCAGCCAAATACTCGAGACTCTTCCATTCTGAAAACATGGCTCCCAATCCTGCATGTTTTCGACTTAACGCATCTGCCACTGCGTTACCTTTTCCCGGAGTATAGGCTATACCAAAATCATATGATGCTAAAAACTCTAGCCATCGTTGCTGCCGAAGATTCAAATCCTTTTGGGAGAAAAGATACTTCAATGACTTATGATCTGTAAACAACTCAAATCGAACTCTCAGTAGGTAATGTCTCCACATCTTTAGAGCAAATACAATCGCCGCTAACTCCAAATCATGAGTCGGATAATTCTTTTCATGCGGCTTCAGTTGTCGACGTGCATATGCAACAACTTTACCCTTCTGCATCAGTACTGTTCCAAGTCCAGTACCACATGCATCGGTGTAAACCACCATCTCATCATTTCCACTTGGAATAGTCAAAACAGGAGCACTTGTAAGTCGCTCTTTCAGGATTCCGAAAGCTAGTTCACACTTAGCATCCCACCTGAACACTTGGTTCTTCTTCGTCAATCCTGTTAATGGTGCAGCTATCTTGGAAAAGTCTTTGATAAACCGACGATAATATCCTGCTAATCCAAGGAAACTTCTCACATCAGATGCATTCTTAGGTCAAACCCAATCCTGGATTGCTGCCACTTTGGCGGGATCAACCGCTATTCCATTTCCAGAGATAATATGGCCTAAGAACCTCGCTTCGCTCTTCCAGAAGTGACATTACGAAAACTTAGCCCTCAGCTGTTGTTTCCGCAAGATTTCCAGAAACAATCCGCAAGTGCGTCTTGTGCTCTTCTTCAGTTCTGGAATAAATCAAAATATCATCCACAAACACAAGTACGAACTTGTTCAACTGATCTCTGAACACTCTATTCATAAGATCCACAAAATACGCTGGTGCATTGGTCAATCCAAACGGCATTACCAGCCACTCATAGAAACCGGATGGTGTCCTGAAAGCAGTCTTCGGCACACTATCCTTTGCCACTCTCAACTGGTGAAATCCCGTTGCCAAATCCATCTGAGAAAACACCTTAGCTTCGTGAAGCTGATCAAACAAGTCATCTATTCTCGGCAATGGATACTTGTTTTTCTTAGTCACTTTATTCAGCTCACGATAATCCACACACAACCTCAACGATCCATCCGCTTTGGTTGCAAACACAACTGGTGCACCCCATTCGGACACACTACGCCGAATGAATCCTTTCTGTAAAAGGTCATCAACTTGCACCTTCAACTCTTGCTGTTCCCTAGGCGCCATTCGCCTAAGAGGCATCACAACAGGTCTGGCTCCTTCAACTAGATCGATACGAAACTCGATCTCTCTATGCGGCGGTAACCCTTTGACCTCGTCAAAGACATCCTCAAATCCATTCACAATAGGCACCGATGACAGTCCATCTCGTGGAACAACTAGCGAATACATGAAGCTCATGAAGACGCCTTCTTCATGCTTACATCGTATCATAACCTTTCGCCCCTCCACATTCTCGACTGTCACCTCCAGCCTCTTACAATCAACCCTTGCCGCATACTTCCTAAGCCAGTCCATACCCAAAATAATTCCGAACCCCGCAAAGTTTAGAACAAAACAATCACAAACAAAAGAGCAATCATGACTCGATACAACCAGACCACGGCATACCATACACAAACAAGACGAACCCCCAACTGGATTAGTCACAACCAATGGTCTATCAACAATATCCGGTTCCAAACCCAACCGGCCTACAAGTTCATTACAAACAAAAGAATGGGACGCCCCAGTATCAAATAACACTCTAACTGAAACACCACAAATGGAAAGAGTACCTTGAACCACCACACTCTTTCCTTTCTCTTCCGCCATAGGAGCTTTCAAAGACGATGGCTAAAATCGATTAACCATAAAAAATACAATTACGTCTCTCATACGTAGCTACGTCAGCAAGCATTGGCTAAAATCGATTAACCAAAGCTCTGATACCAAATGTGACGACCGCCCATGACTCCTGCACCAAACAAGGAAATAGTGCACTGAAAAGTGTGCCAGGCCGCCATGGACGATCATCAAGGTAATGTAAACACAGAATAGTCTATCGTATTACTCACAGCGCATGGATAAAATACAATAGAAAAGTATACATAGTGAAGCTCCATAGAACAAAATCTCATCATATAAACTCATAATAGTTTGGTACAACAATCTGAAAAGTCAATACAGCAAGCCTCACTACATATCACTCGGAGAATCATACAAACAGCGGAATATCCAGTACATATAGCAAGAAAAAGAATATGCAAAAGCCTCCAGCTCGTCTTCGTCATCAACAGCGTTGGTCACTAAGAACAGCACCTGTCACCTGCTACCTAGTCTGCCCATCCCAAAACAGATGAGAAGCCCAAGGTAATAAGAGTTGAACATAAAACCTTGAGTCAGACAAAAGTCCTAGTGAGCGGTAAATCAACTATCAAACATACCAAAAGAGCATAAAGGGTAAAAAGGAATAGGAACCCAACCATCCCACTCCACCTCTTTCTACAGTGATAGCCCCCAGACCCACTAAGCAGAAATAAACATAGCAAAGCAGACATTTAAAGTAAAACAATTATCACTCGAGTCAAGGTCGATGTTTTCCAAGCACAAACCCCCAAGGCCTAAACCAAGATCAGATAAGCACCCACAAAACATCGTTCTTAAGACCGAGTGACGATACAACCAAAGCATCCAAACATCCATGACTCTGGCTATCACTGTTATCATTGCCTCGATATCACCGTTAATTGAATGACCGGCTCATTCTTTCATCCGTCCGTCAAGGGCTAATGGTAACCCCGGTTCTAGACATAACTCTGCACGTCATCGTGACCCGTGCCTAGGACTATCGAATCTGCCCAGAGTACTAGACCATCGACTATTCGTCTTGGGACTATCGAATCTGCCCAGCGTACTCTTGCTTTGAGCATGCTAAAACCTTCAACAACGGTGAAATCTAAGCCTTCTAGTCATCCTCCTCGACGACTATCCTCATACTAGCTCAAGCGCCTCTCGAACCAACCATTATCCACAAACTCGAACCATATCACCGAGTTATCAACATGCTTGGGATGATCCCGCCTAGATTAAACCAAGGTTATCTCACATCATGCTTTGCTTCATTGCATCATAGTAAAGTCCCAACTCAACATCATGCTTTGCCTCATCGCATCACAGCAAAGTCCCATCTTAACATCATCATCAAATCTATCCATATGAGCTTTATCTTCCGCTTCATATGCCACGGGCAGCTTTCCTTATTCAAGAGCCTTTCCACTTAGCTTTTGAATCATCTTCGACCAACTTGTCCAAATCAAATCATCAATCAACTAACTTCTATCGATCAATCAAATCAATCATTAATCCAAGTAATCAATCATTTAAACAAGATCTAAATAAACAATTATAACAATAATGGCAATTTCGTAAATAAAGAGTCCAAATCTAACAAGCATGAATTCTAAGTAATATCTTGATGAATGAACTAGCATAGGTTAACATGTAGTAAGATGGATATCAAAACTTTATGAATGATGGATCTACATGCAGACTTAAGAAAAATGCATGAAATCACTATCTTTAACACACAAACAAACCACCGATCCAATATACTCCTTTGGGTCCGTGTGAGAGATAACCACCACTCACCAAATCACCTAAACACTTCAAAAGCAACTAACTTCAGATCTGGACAGCGAAGGATCTAGCTTGATCCGACAAGATTTCCCCTCAAACGATGAAATCTCTCTTCGATGGATGGAGATCTTCAACTTTGGCTCTTGGATCTTCGATTAGATCTTCAATCTTGGATGGAAGGAAGCACTAGATTAGAGTAGAGAAAAGAAGTGAAGAAGTGTTGTAGTCGAGCCCTCAAAATAGCAGCACTTCGTCGCTTCAAAATCCGGATCCCAAAAAGTGAGATAAGCACTTCTATTTATAGGCCAAATCTATGAGTCGTTCGCCCCTATGAATCGGTCATGACTTATCAATTCCCACGACTTACGACTCATCAACCCCATAGCCTACTGACTTAAGCCTCTACGCGACCTAACTTAGACACGACCTAACGACTCAAGCCATCAAGCGACTTATGACCTAACATACTGCCGCATTTCTACCTAAGTCCTAAGTCGTTTGGACGAATCAATGATTACGACTCACACGGCTAAGTGACCCAGCGGCCTAACACCCCAGCCTTATCTCGTCCACGACCTAAGCCGCTAACTAACTTAAGTCGCTTCATCGACCTATCTCCTATACCACTATCCCTTAGGTCGTTTACTAGCTTAAGCCGTTAACTCCTAAGTCGCTCACTCCTTTAAGTCGCTCCAACTCCTAAGTCGCCGATTCTCTTAAGTCGCCAACTCTTAGACCGCTAACCTCCTTAGGTCGCCAACCTCCTTAAGTCGTTCCATGACCTAATCCAACACACGACCTAAGTCTCAACACAAGAATTCCCTAAGTCGCCAATCTTCCTTAGGTCGTCCCAATCCTTAAGTCGTTCAATCGACCTATCCACTACCCGACCTAAGCTTCCACACGACCCAACTTCCGGACGACTTAACTTCTACACGAATTAACTTATGGCGATCTAACTCTGAGCGACTCATCTCTGGACGACTCAAGCTCCAAACGGCTTAAATTCTAAACGACTTAACAACACTAACGACCTGATGACAACAGTTAAACGATTCTTCGATCCGTAAAAGTACGGGTCGTTACATTCTTCCTTTATTGGACGAAGTGCCTTCGGTTCCGTTCGATCCCTGAACAGACTTGTGTGGATGTGTGTTTGACACTACACTTTGATATATAAAGCAGATTTCTTTCAAATACATATCTGTTGGTGGCAGAGAATTTATTCTCTAAGCTTAACACCCTTCTCGGAGACGTACGAGCTTAGAGGTTATGTAGTTGAAGGTTATCAGCGATATACTCCCAATTTGGTAGTGTGGCATGCTAAGTGTTGCTGTGTGTTGATGATCATTTGTTGATCATTTGTGATCAAAGCATGGCTTTCGTGTAAAGCATAGCTTTGTGGACGAGACCTTATCGGACCTCACACCTCGAAAATGGTCGAAACAGGAAAGATGTGGCAAGGTTATGCGGAAATGGTCGCAAACGACCGAGAAGATGGCATACTCGAGTGGTAGTTACCTTGTTACAGAGGTAACCCGGTCTTGTGTTGTTTGGGTAGGTTCTCGGGACGTCCCTCTAGAGGCGTACCCATGTGGCAGTAGTAAGTTCCTTAGCCTGACCATTTGTTGGAAATCCAATCTCCAATACGTGCTTTGTACGGTTTTAGTTGTATAACCTGCCATTTACTTATGGTGGTCACCACTGTTTTGATGGTAGCTATAGTAGGCATAGTTTGGAAAGTCTATGCTGGCTAAGATTAATATTATACTTTCGAAATGTTTTCTGTACTATGTACTAATAATAATATTGAAAAGAATTTTCGTATCAAGCATGTTTGACTATCATAAGGAGAAATCTCCTCCAATTCTGCGTTTGCATTGTGTGTGTGGTGGGAGGCCTTATGGTAGTTTCATTTTCCAAAAGCATAGTGGATTTCTTTTTATTTTCTTTGTGAAAATAACTGTTTTTAAGATTTCACACCAGTCCCACGACTGACCTAGAGTATATTGTTCCCTTTCTAAACTCTGGGTGCCCATAATTTTCCACACGGGCAGCCTAGAGTCAGGTTATCATTATTCTGTAGCGAAGTCTATCAAGAAGTTGCTGTGGAGATCTGGAGTTCAAGTTGGATGGCGAGATGTATGACTTATACTATATAGTATCTGGTGCGTGTGGTTTGTTGTAAAGTAAATTTCTATGTAGCAAGTTCTAATGAATGCGCGTGTTGTATCGTGTTGTGTAACTCTGATAATGTGATGTATGTAAAAACTGAAATAGTGTTTTTGTTTTAAAGATTATTCATTTATCTATTATATGTTGTTCCTTTGCGAAATGTGAGATTCTGTTTATTGTTTAAGTTTCTTCTTCTATCTTCTTCTTCTTTAAACCCTAACATTTCGGTTTTCCGGCATTCGACTGTTCGACATTTGATACAGTGGAAGTATTGATGTCGACTTTCGGGCATCGGAAGCCTGGACCGTTACAATCTGTAGCACTTAGCTTCGGGCCTAAAAGTAGTGGATGTTACACTCAGTCATTTTATGGTATCCATTCTCTAAAAAGCGCAATCGGACTTAGTTGCGCCCAACTATGTTGAAATGTGAGATGCAAGCATTTCAACTATATTCGTATTTTACTTTGATCCCTAGACATTGCTATAATATCAATTTACTTTCTATAGAAGATGTTTTTGTTATCGTAAGGTAAAAAATCGTCCTAGTTTATTTAGGGCGTGGTCTTACGTGATACCTTTATTTTCAAAAGATTTTTTGAAAACTTTAAAATCCATTTGGGTATGTTTTTTTCATGCTAGTTTAACAGACTAACTCAGGTGTTGATTTATTATAATGCTTAGGTCAGACCAAAGTGTATTTGCATATTACTTTGGATGCACTGGAGCTTAGAAGATGAACTGGAGGTCCATGATGTATCTACGTATTTCTTTATATTCCACTGTGTTGTTTGTTGTTTGTATTTATAAGTAATTGTAAGGGCATGCTATCATAACTGTGCGAGCTGATATATGTTAGTATACTCTAATTGGTGTACGTATATTACATTTTTCCTTTGTGTAAAGATTTATTGTATATAGTAGATTATTTGATCCACTATGAAATTCGATGTTATTTAGCTTCTTCTATCTTATTTCTTCTTCTTTTTCCCCAACTATCTGCCTTTCCATTCAATTTGAATGGACATGTGTGGTTGATTGTATGCTTAAACTGTATGAAAAAAGTGAATCGTTAAAAGTTCAACTTTTGTGACATATCAAACTCACATCCAATAATGCGAAGCTTCCAAGCTTTTGACATTAAACATTTATATAGTAAATATATAAATGAAATTAAAATCAATAATAGCGAGGAATCCCTTAGGATCCCTTACGAAATTTCCCGAATTCCATGTATTTTATTTTATATGCCATCCGCTTTCTAAAGCGGGAATTCAACCAAACGAACCACATAAATCATTCAAGTACATAAATAATAATTTATATCAACACATATATCATATTGAGTTCATTCAAAGGTGATTAGCCTAACCAAAATTCCAGCAAATATTTATGCATTCTTTCTTGATCTAAAATCGAATGGTATTCGATTTTAGCTCAAAATCTTACATGCTCCAAACTTGATGAAATTTGCTATAGTCATAAATAACATACCTACGAGCATAATGCAAAAGACCTCAATCGATTTGAACCTCATATGCAAGAGATATCAATTTATATGATTTGGATTAATTAATTTAATTAATAAACTATTTACTAAATTTACTTAATTATCTTCCACTTACCTTTCTTCCGCATTTACAGGCTATATACATATACACGCACAAACCCACCTCCATCTCGTGCATGCACACAATGACATAGAGCTATGCTCCACAAAATCAAACACCGCTCACGCCACCGAACTTCTCATCATACGATCTTCATGATGCAACAAACCTCGGCCACTCTAGCGTTACCCCTGAAATGCAACACCTAACCCCTAAATCACCTCGCCATGTTGCATTTCACCTTGGACCTCTGGAGCGCCTCCAACCACCATCAATCAACTTGCCTTGCCTCCATGAGTTCGATCATACCTTCAATTTCACCTCCACAACCTCCCCTATCATCATGACCTAATGCCAAGCTAAATGACAAAGAAATGTCATGATTTACAGTATGCAGCCGCACCACTCCTAACCAGTCACCATCCACTCACCTTCGCTCAGGAAGCTTATCTCCAACGCAAGAGTACAACGGATCCAAAATAAGCTTTTTTCAATGTTTGTAGCTTTTGGTTTAATTCGTATAAAATGGTGGCTACTTTCTATTTACAGGACAATGAAAATGAAAATGAAAAGGAGAAAGCAAAAAAGAGGAAGAGTGTAAGAAAAGAGTGAGGGAGTAGTGTTTATTTACAATAAAATCAATATTATATTTTAATTTCTCTTTCTAAAACATAACGCTTTTTGAGCTCACATGACCACACAACATGCAGTGATCTGCCTTTTTTATTACTAAAGATGACACATAATACATCCTCGGTATTCGTGTGCTGATCATTTAATCATTCGAAAGACAAGCATTAAGGGTGAAAGAAAGAAGAAAGATAGAATAGAATCTCATACAACGTGATGAACAATTTATAATACCAAATGAAGTCTTTACAAAAAGAAAGAAGTTTAATTTACATACACACAGCAGATTACAACACTAACCTATCAGTAGCTCTGGATGGTTACAACAAAATGTCCTTACAATTGTCGAAGTATACAATAATAATACAGTGGAAATGAAAAGAATTTGCGAGAGATATGTCTTGGAATCCTACTCAACTCCTGAGTTCCAAAGTGTTTGTGTCAAAATTGGGCAGAACACTATTCAGAAGTCGTTGAAGCGATAATAGTCAAGAATGTAAGTTCAAAACAGATATTATCTAACAAAAACTCCAATCAACAGTAAAGTGAATGCGTAGACAAGCGATTTATAGTGGTTCGGCGTGTTTCCTATGTCCACTGTGAAGTGTTTTGATGTTTTATTGATTCTCTTTCAATGATTACAAGTTGTTGCAGCAATCAATGGCAAGTTACAACTGGAAATTCGAAATCAACAGTAAAAATATGATGTAGGATGATGGAGATCTCAATCTGGCAGAGTCTGGGTGCTTCAGAGTTGAAAGATCCCTTTTCTGCTGGCTCTGGGGCTCTATTTATAGGCGTAGGCTGCTGATATTTCACTGAAAACTCGGGAGACGGCTTCTGGCACGTGAGGGGGCCCACACGCCCGGTCTCAGGAAGTTTGGGCCCACTTTGGCATCGGTTCGAACTCCATTCGAATTGATGAAGAATTCGTCCAATCGAGGTGAAATTTGGCATGGACACTCTTCGACATGAATGCAAGCTTCTGTGAAAATTTCGTGGCATTTGGATCAGTAGATTGGGAGATATGATGGGTTCGAAATGGGTTTCACTGCGTGGCTGTTTGGTTCGAAACCATGCATTCGAATCGATGGTTTCGAAACCATGGTGGCACGTGGCTTCGTGTTGACGTGGAGCGCGCACTTCGCCTCGATCCGGGCTTTTCTCCGAGTTGAATGCTTCGACTCCATATATTTCGACGCATTCGAACCGATGAAAGACACGTCACCGTGGCCAGTTGACCCAGTGGATTCGAACGAAGCTTCTTAGATGGATTCGAACAGGGCTCCAGTGATGGATTCGAAAGAGGCTTCATGGATGGGTTCGAGTGAGGCTCCATGGATGGGTTCGAACTTGGCCTTATGGATGGGTTCGAATGAGGCTCTGTCAATGGGTTCGAACAACTGATGCTCGATGGATTCGAAGGTGATGGAGTCGAACCCGAGATGCGTTGATGGGTTCGAAGTAGATGGATTCGAAGGTGATCGGTTCGAACCATTGATCAGCCATCGGTTCGAAACTTTGGTCTTCCCCTCCAAATTGAATCGATCATAACTTGAGCATATGAACTCGGATTGACTTGAAATTTTAGATGCTAACTTCTACGGTCTTTCTTGTCGTGTCCTATCAATTGTAGCTCAATCTGGACTCGGACAAAATTCAGCGATATCCATAGCGAAACAAAATATGACCAACCTCTGAGTCGAACTATTCTCCGTTTTTCGATCGATCTTTTGGTATCGCGGCTTTGCCCAAAAGCAGGATAACATTTTGCCCCCCAAAGTACGTCTTGTGGGAACATGACGTATTTTGAATAGCTACAACTTCTCTCCAAACAATCATTGCTCTCTTTTTGTTGAGACTCGTACTCTGTATTGCTGCAACCTTGCGTTGATATGATTGATTGTTGTATAATAGCACTTAGCCGTTGGCTGTTGCATTTGTAATAAGATAAGTGTTTGATCCCTACAAATGCTTAGAATCGAACGTTAGTTCGATATATATGCACATATGCTAGTTTGATCTTTGTTAGCATCGTGTGTGTACAAGTCGTTGTTAGTTTTGTTTGCTATTGAATTTCGTATCAATTCTCTCCTGAACCGATTTTGAAATTTGAATTGAGACAACGCTCGATGGTTGTTTTGGAAGGTTCCTTCGTATCGATCCTCTCCTGAACCGATGTAGAAGGTTGAAGGAAACGACTCTGCGTTGCGTGAATGTGATATTTCAAACCGATGTGTTGGAGCATTGATGGATTCGAAATCCACATTCGTATGGATGGAGTATACTTGTGTTGTGACGGGTTCGAAACTGACATTCGAACCGATGTGAAAGGATGGATTCGAACTAGCAGTTCGTTTCGGTAGGTTGTGGATGTAGTCGCGAACAGGGGCTTCGAAATGATGTGTGCATTGCGCGTTTCGCATCGATGCAACTCGTTGTCCTGCTGTGTACTTCGTATCGATGAATTGTGAGGGTAACTTCGAACCCACATGGCATTAGGCGAATGGCTTCGAATGGTGGTTTCGAATCGATGCACGCTTCCATTGGTTGCAACCGGTCAAGTCTACCGGAAGAGGAATCGCCTCGGTTGCTCTCGAGGCTTCATATAAATAGCAGAGGGTTTCACTTTTTTCACTTTTTACTTTTTTAACTCTCGCCTTGCTTTTACTGTGTTCCGCCTTGTCTCGAAGCGTTAGAGGAGAAGGAACTGCATCATGTATTCGAAACAATCCAGATCCAAGACCTTAACTCCTCGAATCCATCACATAAACTAGGTAATTAGCTTCGAATCCAAACGGCAAAGCTATTTCGAATCCATCTCTTCATCGATTGCTCACTTCAGTGATTAACAAAACCAGATCTGGTTTGAGAAGGCTTCGAACCGATGCGTGGGTTCGAGTTCGAATCGATGATGGCGGCGTCATTTTTCTTGGATTTCGTATCGATCTCTTGGATGACCTTATGGGGGTGACGCAGTTCGCACCGACCGATGGATTCGATGGGTTCATTCGAATCGATGGATTCGAATCCATTGGCTATCGGTTCGAAGTTCTCGACTTTATATTGGTTCGAAAAGGATCGATTCGAACGATATCGATGTTACGTTGAGGGTTTCTGATCGGTGTGAACTAGCCAAACAAGGATCGATTCGAAGTTATCCATTTTTGATCGATTCGAACTCGACGCCTGATCATCGTTTCGAAGCGCGCTTTCCATTCATCGACTCGAAGTGACGTTAGGTTGGTTTCGAACGATGTCCCTGTGATCGGTTCGAACCCTCTATGATGGATTCCAAAGTTTGACGTTTCTAAGCATAACTCCGACGAGCTTCATTCCTGCATATTTGGACATATTAAACTGCATACTTGACCACCTTTCGAAGCTCGTCGATGGAACGATAGCAACTTCTATTCGAATCAATTCCATCATATAAGCGGTTTTGTGATGACGGTCAGCGATGACGGTCATTATAACTGGACTCGGTAGCTTTGTCGTTTGCATGTTCACATTAACTTTGTGACATTTATTCAAGTAACGCATGGCACTGTACCACACACATTCATACACTTTACACTGGGGAATGCACGGGTCCTTTGTCGTCTAACGATGGTTTCTCATGAGTTAGCTAGTTATGGAACCGTCAAGTTCGCAACAGCAGGAGGTTCAAAGTACAGCTGCTCCGAGACTAGAGGTTCCAGATATTGAACCTGAGATCATTGGTCCGGCCCCGGACGAACTTCCCAATGCGTCTTTCATTGCCAATCCGTCGGATTCCGTTCAATCGAATATTTCTGAAGACATGTTAGGGAGAATATGCTTGAGGCACGGTCTGTCACTGGATGACGTGTTATTACCAGGGCCGAATGATAGACCACACAACTCGCCGGAGGGGTATACAACATTTAATCGCCACGCGTGCGCGGCTGGGACGCTTCCTCCGTTCAACGAGTACATAAGGGAGGTGTTGTCTTTTTTGAGGATCGCTCCATCTCAACTACACCCGAACGGTTATGCCTCCGTGAATAGTTTATTCATCGTCTTCATGGAGTACCTTCATAGACCGCCGATCTCGACCGAGATCAGATACCTATTTAATTTCAAAACACGAGGTGATTGTCCTTCCTTCACATTTCTGGAAGCGGTGAGGAACTGCCAAGTGGTCGCTGGGTCCTGGACCGGGTTGAGTTACTATAGGACGGAATGGTTCTATGTCAGGTGTCCTCCGGGGTTTGCCCGGTGATGGTTATTCAGACGTGAGTGTAGATGAGTTATTAAGCAATTACTAAGGCAATTGTGGTTAAAGCGAAACTTATGTTTTTTCTCTTTTTTACAGCGACGATTCAGCGACCTGAGGGCGAGCACTTTAAGGAGATGGTGCGAGTACTTTGTGAAGTCCCGAGTGGAGATAGGGATATCGAGCTGCTCTTGACGGATAGGAATCTCCGAACTTACGGGTTGATTGAGCGAGGGCAGAGCATACTGTTTGACGGGGAACTAAAGATTGTCTCTAAAAAATGAGTCAAGCACAAGAAGCCCAAAATTATTATAGCCGAGGAGGCTGATTCTGAAAGAACTAATACTGACGACGAGCCGTTGTTGGAGCCCACAGACGTGGCTCGGGATATTAAAGAGCAAAGAAAAGGCAAGGCAGCCGTCGTCACGTCAACTAAGAAGGGGAGATGGAAATCGGTTGTCACGGCCCGATCCTCTCCTGGAGTTAGAATTTCCGAGATGTCTCCTCCGCGAACCGAAAGTCTTTACGAAGGGCTTACCGATCTTCCAATCCCGGATGATGTGTCTTTTAAACATGACACCGGGTTGGAGGAGTTCCATCGTACCCTAGAATTGAGCGAGCCCTTTATTACTAGCTCAGTCGACACTTCTGGTTGGTCGGGGGGAATACATATTCATACACATTTCACGACACTACATAGCCCCAAGTCTTAGGTCATCGGTTTCGAGAAACCGCTAACTTTATTCTCATTTCGCTTTGCAGATATCATGACTGGACGTGGTTCGATGCTAGGGAGCCTACGACATACTCGCAAATCTTCCTCATACTACGAGTCACAACGGAGAGTAGGAGATAGGAGTCATGATCGCAGGTACTTCAGGTATTCTAGTCAAGAACGGAGGGATAGGGATTACAGACATCGGTCTCGATCGCGCACTCCTCCTCCGAGAGTTCCTGTACAACCTCCTGTCCATGTTTCTCGTCCTTCTGATTCCTCGTACTACCAGTCGGCCTCTCAATCTTCTAAATATGAATCTCGCCACCCCAGATCTGAGGCAATGCCTCAAATAGTTGCGGAACAACCTCCTACTGAAATTTCGGGAGAAGGAGCAATCAGGCTTGCTCAACTGAAGAAGGACTTTCCAAATATTTACTTTGATAATTACATTTTTTTCTCTTCACTTGAAAAGAATCCCGCCGGAGGCCGAGCAGACGGCGCACGATTACGTGCATGACTTTTATGCCCAATACAGGGCGTGGTATAAGGCGGCCGAGAAAGCGTCGACATTGGCCTTTGAGCGTGGGGCAACCATCGAGAAATTACAGGCCGAGTTAGCTCAAAAAAACCGTATTATTGATGTGTTAAACAATGAAGCTGAATCTTCTCGGAAGTCTGAAATGGAGGCTATCAAAAAAGCCGATGAAGCCCAGGCAACAATGGATAGGATGAAACATGAGCACTATGCCATGGTAGGGGACATGGGCCATCGGAACACCATGGTTACTGCCGAGAAGGACGCAGCCCTAAAGGAGTTGAACGAGCCTAAGTCTAAATTCGCCGAAATCGCCAAGGATAGGGATGATGCGAACAATGCAGCCCAGGAGGCGTGTGAACAGGCCGTTATTCTCCGGACTGAACGGGATGCGGCAGTAGCCAAGGTCCAAGCGGTAGAGACGGAGGTTGAGGAGAAAGTTCATCAAGTGGAGGCCAGGCTGGAGGCCGATATTGAAGATTTGCTCATCACTTATAATGCCAACGTGTTGAGACACAGAAATTTGGCCTGGCTCCAGGATTACCCGATACATCTCTACAGCGCTTGGGATCGTTTGGTTGAGGAAGAAGAGGAAGCACATCCGGATGAATCGGTCGACCGATTTGAACTTGAAAACCGGTTGTTGACTGATGATGAGAAGAAGGTCCTCCATGACGCTATTATTGCTCAAGAAAAGGAGATGATCGGTGGTCGATCTTTGGAGGTTGGAGAAGGGTCAGGTGGAGCATTACTCTACTGTTACTGAAGTCACCGCTCCACCTTCGGTAGTGCCTATATCTGTGGTCGGTACACAACCTGTTCCAGCTTATGACCCAGAACAACCGCGGTTATCTCCCATTCGGTAGCATATTTTTGAGGCTGCTCAGTCGTCCGCAAGTCAAACTGGGGAAGGTATTCCGAACTTATCTCAAGTGTTTTCCAAATAGAGGGTCTGTTCTGAAGCAGTTACTGATGACCTCTTCTTTTCTTTGTTTAGTGACTGGAGTTGCTCCAATTGCTGCGACCCAAGAATCAAGCAAAGGGGATAAGGCCATCACCACCGAGACTACTGTTGTAACTGCAGTATCAACCGAGGCGGAGCGGGGGAGCGGATTATCTCTTGATGAACAAATGGTGAGCGAGCTGCTCGGTGAGCAGGGTGGCTTCTCTGCAAACTTGCCATTCATCATTAGTGACCTCCCGCCAACCTCTAGCTCTTCAATGCAGACTGCGGATGCCCCCAGCCAAGCCCAGACGATTCGTGATGAAGAGATTCTGGCCGAGATTCGGGCAGAATTAGAAGCTGCGGGGCAAAGTGGTAGCGTTGGTGGTAGCACGGGGGCGCAGAGCCCATCACCTGCGAGGATAGTATCGTCGGGTGGCACTATCCCATCTTCCGTTGCGGGTCCGGTTCCTCCTACTCCTCCGGCAGGGAGCCTTCATTTAGATTCAAGTTCTGAGGAGGACATAGATATTATGCCCCCGGCCAAAGAGCAACCACCGGAGAGGAGGTCGTCCAAACGAAGGATTTCCGTTCCTAGCGATTATGATGACGAACCGCTGATAAGGAAGCCAAGAAAAAAGGAATAGATCGGCCTCCCAAGAAGATTTCTTGGTAGATAGGAACTTGCTTTCGTTTTTTGTTAGTAGGCCGTGTATAGATGCAGGTTCGGCCCCTGCTAGTAGGCATTCTTTTTTGGGAAAACTTATTTGCATGTAAGCCCTTGTCTTTAGTTAGTTGAAATAAAATTTAGTTTCTTTGTTTCAACTCTCATTTCTTTTGTGCTTAAGTGTTTGTAGTGTCTCGTTTTCAGTCCGGTGTACTTGTGGTGTTTTTACCGTCAAGTAGAGTTCGTTTTTTATTTGCCAAGTTTGAGAATCTTGGTCGCAAGTTGTGATCGATGAATAATCGAACTTCGGACATTGTATCACTTTGGTTAGCGATTAACACTTAGCTTTTTTGCCCCCTAGTCTCGGGGAATAACATTTGTGTTTTGGTGGTTGAGTGCGTTTATTGCAAACTTTAAGCACATGTCCACATTCTGGGGACTTAAGATAATTTGAGATCGATAATCCGGTTCGCACTCCGGGAACTCGAGAGTTATCGATGTTTGTGACACGGTTCGCGCTCCGGGAACTTGGAATTGATGTTCACATTCTAACTCACACTCTGCGAACTTGGAGTTAGTATTAGCATTTCAGTTCGCGCTACGGGAACTTTGACTTGGTATTTGTGCTCCAATTCACACTCCGAGAATTTGGAGAAAACATGTATGTTTGGGTTCGCACTTCGGGAACCTGGAATTGATGTTTGTACTCCGACTCGCGCTTCGGGAATCTGGAGTTAGCCGCTGGATGGTCAGTCACATCTATTTGGGCTTTCAGGAATTCGTTCATACTCTGGGAACGATGGATTTGATGTTTATACTCCAATTCGCACTCTGGGAATTTGGAGTCCGTTCACACTCTGGAAACGAATTGTTGAATGTTTATACTCCAATTCACACTCTGGGAAGTTGGAGTCCGTTCACGCTCTGGGAACGAATTATTGAATGTTTATACTCCAATTCACACTCCGGGAAGTTGGAGTCCGTTCACGCTCTGGGAACGAATTATTAAATGTTTATACTCCAATTCACGCTCCGGGAAGTTGGAGTCCGTTCACGCTCTGGGAACGAATTATTAAATGTTTATACTCCAATTCACGCTCCGGGAAGTTGGAGTCCGTTCGCGCTCCAGGAACGAATTATTGAATGTTTATACTCCAATTCACACTCTGGGAAGTTGGAGTCCGTTCGCACTGCGGGAACGAATTATTGAATGTTTATACTCCAAGTCACACTCTGAAAAGTTGGAGTCCGTTCGCACTCTGGGAACGAATTATTGAATGGACTGTCATGTGTTGGTCCAATTCAGCCTTTGATGTGATGGCTTGCCCCCGAGCTGGGGTTTCACTTAGTGAGTGGCCGTTCGTATCGCAGTCACTCGCTATTTGAATAAATTCCATTATTTGATGGAACTTAGCTCTTCGTGTGTCGTGATTGTTGAACGTTGCATTCGGTGAATCACAGCTCTAGCTTGAAGAGATAGTAGTTTATTGCTGAAATAAGAAAATATGGCAAAGTCAGTGCCTTATTACAAATTCAAATTTCAGAATGTAAAGGAAATTGCAAAGTATTCATAGATTGAAGGAGCCTGTCATGTGTGACAGTGACGAGGATCTTCGTCGTTTCAGGCTCCTGAGTAAGTAGGTCCGCCACTGATGGCGTTTATCACCAATCTCCCACGGGGACAAGTCGAGTCCTCCTGTCTCGGTCGATTGGGTTCATTGTTTTGGATTGATGGGCCCGCTTCTCTGGGCTGCGGTGTCCGCACAAACTGTTCCAGCTTCCTTTCTCTGATCAGTTTTTCAACGAGGTCTTGTAAGTGGCGACACTCGTTCGTATTATGCCCGTAGCTTTCATGGAACCTGCAAAACTTTCCAGTTTGGATTTTTCTTTCTGACGACGGCCTTGGCGCAGGCTTTTGATATTGAATTGTTCCACAGGTTTGTAAGTACAAGTCCTCCAGTGATGTATTCAGAGGAGTGTAACTGTCAAACATTGGGTTCTTGCGCTGCGGGCCACGAGTTTGATCTTGTTTCTTAATTTGATTCACGCTTTCTCTTCGCCGAGCTTGTTTATTTTTAATGTTCAACTGAACTTTTCCGGAGCTCTCACCGGACTGTTTTATTGCAACATTTCTTTGGACCCCTTCCGTATTTAGTCCTGCATCGGTTTGCTTCCTAGACTGTTT
Source organism: Allium cepa (assembly GCA_030765085.1). Taxonomy (NCBI): domain Eukaryota; kingdom Viridiplantae; phylum Streptophyta; class Magnoliopsida; order Asparagales; family Amaryllidaceae; genus Allium; species Allium cepa. Next base: position 402,887,171 of record CM060943.1, on the reverse strand, counting down.
CGCATCTTCTCGTCTCAGGAATTGAGCTGCCTTGGCGTGGAAACGGTCCAACGATGCAGGTGGTTTTCCAGCTAGCCAGTTGCCGAATTCAGAATCAGGGTCGATCCCCTTAGTCAATGCCATAAGGATGGGGTTATCGTTCGGATTACTAATCTCCGCGCATGCAGTATGGAATCTCTCTAAGTAGTGTCTGAGTGTCTCTCCGGGAGCTTGCGTGACACTAGATAGAGTGTTGACATCTTTTGGCCTTGCGACATGCATGCGGAATTGCTCAACGAATTTTGTGGCTAACTGATCGAAGGAAGAGATGGATCGAGGTGGCAGTTAGGTGAACCACATGGTAGCGATGCCCCCCAAGGATATAGGGAAACTACGACATTTCACTGCATCGTCGACCATGGCAGCAGTCATCGACCATTCATATTTTAGAATATGTTGGTTGGGGTCGGAGTTTCCCTCGTACATGGGTAGAGTGGGCATTCGGAATCGCCGTGGGGGTTCAGCAGTAAGAATATCATCCGTAAAGGGAGTGTGACTTCGGGAAACTCCCCAATCGTCGTTTGTGAATCCCTGACTCTCACGGATCATCTGACGTATCATAGTTGAAAGATCCGGCATTTGCACCGGAGTATGATCATGTCCCATACTTTGGGTTTGAACCAGATATCGTCGACGGTCCAAGTCTCGCCTTCTTGGCTCATAGTCCTCTGGGACGTACGGCTCAGGAGTATGCCCGCTATGACGACGATCCAGGTCCGACAGATCTTGGGCGTCGACCCCTGGTTCAGCCGCAACGTTAGTGGGGCGGTATTCTGCGGCGTGGTGAGGAACGGCACCTCCTCGGGAGGAGGGTCCAGTTTGGAACCTGGCTGACGGACCAACTCTAAGTTGTCCAACAGTCAATGTCGGTTGATTTCCAATGGGTGGCATACGACTCCCATCTAGTCGGGGTCGTGGAGGCTGGTTATGATAATCAGAGGATGAAGAACTTTCGCTGGATGAGCGAGAGGCATGGTCTCTCATGGATCTCTTTCATTTTTGGCGATCCAGCTTGTTGATTAGCTCAGCGTTAGCGCGTAGCTGTTCTTCTAGTTGTCGACGACTCTGGATCAGCTCTTGGAGTAGCAACTGCAACTCTTGTCGGGTAACCGGACCCGATGGTTCCGAGTTCCCAGCGACATCTTGATTAGATGAAGGTAGAGGGACAGGATTCTGTCTATCCTGTTCTTCTTGATTGACAGCGTTTGAGGTGGTTCTTGTGTTAACCATCTTGAGAGTTGAATTCCTTTCCTAGACTTTATGCAAATCTGAATAGAAGGGAAGGAAATTGGATTTAACGATCTAGATCTCTCTCTTAGATTTATTCAATCCGGTATCGATGACAGATCCAATGAGCAGGAGAAAAGCTGGGTTTTCTCAGTGAAAGCACCAAAGTGTTTGTGTCAAAATTGGGCACAACACTCTTCGGAAGTCGTTGAAGAGATAATAGTCAAGAATGTAAGTTCAAAACAGATATTATCTAACAAAAACTCCAATCAACAGTAAAGTGAATGCGTAGACAAGCGATTTATAGTAGTTCGGCGTGTTGCCTACGTCCACTGTGAAGTGTTTTGATGTTTTATTGATTCTCTTTCAATGATTACAAGTTGTTGCAGCGATCAACAGCAAGTTACAACTGGAAATTCGAAATCAACAGTAAAAATATGATGTAGGATGATGGAGATCTCGATCCGGCAGAGTCTGGGCGCTTCAGAGTTGAAAAGATCCCTTTTCTGCTGGCTCTGGGGCTCTATTTATAGGCGTAAGCTGCTGATATTTCGCTGAAAACTCGGGAGACCGTTTCTGGTACGTGAGGGGGCCCACACGCCCGGTCTCAGGAAGTTTGGGCCCACTTTGGCATCGGTTCGAGCTCCATTCGAATCGATGAAAAATTCGTCCAATCGAGGTGAAATTTGGCGTGGACACTCTTCGACATGAATGCAAGCTTCTGCGAAAATTTCGTGGCATTTGGATCAGTAGATTGTGAGATATGATGGGTTCGAAATGGGTTTCACTACGTGGCTGTTTGGTTCGAAACCATGCATTCGAATCGATGGTTTCGAAACCATGGTGGCACGTGGCTTCGTGTTGACGTGGAGTGTGCACTTCGCCTCGATCCGGGCTTTGCTCCGAGTTGAATGCTTCAACTCCATATATTTCGGCGCATTCGAACCGATGAAAGACACGTCACCGTGGCCAGTTGACCCAGTGGATTCAAACGAAGCTTCTTAGATGGATTCGAACAGGGCTCCAGTGATGGATTCGAAAGAGGCTTCATGGATGGGTTCGAGTGAGGCTCCATGGATGGGTTCGAACATGGCCTTATGGATGGGTTCGAATGAGGCTCTGTCAATGGGTTCGAACAACTGATGCTCGATGGATTCGAAGGTGATGGAATCGAACCCGAGACACGTTGATGGGTTCGAAGTAGATGGATTCGAAGGTGATCGGTTCGAACCATTGATCAGCCATCGGTTCGAAACTTTGGTCTTCCCCTTCAAATTGAATCGATCATAACTTGAGCATATGAACTCGGATTGACTTGAAATTTGAGATGCTGACTTCTACGGTCTTTCTTGTCGTGTCCTATCAATTGTAGCTCAATCTGGACTCGCACAAAATTCAACGATATCCATAGCGAAACGAAATATGACCAACCTCTGAGTCGAACTATTCTCCGTTTTTCGATCGATCTTTTGGTATCGCGCTTTGCCAAAAAGCGGGATAACACAAAGCATCGAAAGCTAATTTGAAAACATGCTCGGTCTGACCCGAACATTATAAGAAAATAATGCCTGGGTCAGTCTAATAAAACCAGCGCAAGAAACTCAAATCACAAGGAATTTTATTTATTATAACATATAAAATCCTTTAAAATCAAAATATCTCATAAGACCTTGCCTCATATAAACACTGATGGGTTTTTACCTTACGATAACTAAAACAGTTTATATTAAAAAAAGCAGTGATATTATAATAATGTCTAGGGTTTAAAATATTTAATAACCAAGTATCTATGATGCGTGTACATGGCAACAATAATATGTATACAATCAAAAACCGAAGGCGCATATTGGAGAATGGATTTCCAACAATAGCAAGGTAAGGGGCTACCTTCCGAAAGATACACCTTTAGATGAAATATATATGATGGCCTCACTAGTGCAATCTGCTAGCAAGACCGGCCTACCCCTAACCAGTTAGTACCAAATACGATCACCCCTTGGTTGTGATTAACAATTATAAATGGGCCCCAAAGCATACATATAGATATCGACTCTAGATAAGACGATGATCATACCCTAATAAGAGTGACCACACAGCCTTGTGTCATACCCTATTTTAGCCATTAGCAGGATGTGAGGTTTGAGAGGCCGAGATTACCTTTTTCCTCATAGCAGACCATCTTGGGAATGTTGACACTGCCCTCCAAGCAGAAATGCAACGACAGCATTCATCCATACAAGTTGTTCCAAGATCGAACAAACATTCAACATTTACTATCTTCAATTTTGGAATCATCCTCAGGAAGAATAGTATGGCTCCAAAGCGTACTTCGTGACGATCCATCATGAACGTTATTAGTTTGGAGTGGTTCGGGTAAATCATACTTATTCAACACATGTGTCTCCCAACTAAGTAGGACTCCCGGGTAACTCAATTTTGGTTCTTTGGAAGTATGCAACAAGTATTCGAGTCCTCACCGGGGAACTCGAATATACACAACATACTTTCGGAATTAAAATAGCTAAGATTTGATAGTCGATTATTCAACTATCAATTATACAATCAAACAACAATCTAGAGATTTAATTTTCCTATATCAACTACTAAGCCTGAAAATAATTTTACATTTATTTAAGTCTCTTTAAAGAATTTTTATCAAAATATTCATATACTTATCACACTGGAATAAGTATATACACAAATCATTGTGAAAAATTTCTCACTTAAAAATCATATTAAAAGGATCAAATAATTATTATTTAAGTTAGAGATAAGGATAACTCCAAGCATGATTCCTTTATTGTTAAACATGGAATAATTGTCCATACCACCATAATTAAGAAGCTCCATCTCCAATTGTTTTATAAATTTCTTTAATAAATTCTTTTAATAAATCATTTTTGTTCAGAAATCTCCTTTTCTTAAATTAAAAATCCATTTATAAAATTCTTTTATAAATATCCAAAACAGGAAATTTTCCTCAAGGACAAAAATTAGGGCTTTTTTAATCACAAGGACAGCCCGCTAAAATTTTATCCTCAAGGACAAATCACTGCAACTTGCCTCTCCAACTCCACATCTTGCTACAAAACCCACACCATCGCTTCCTTCTCCAACCCGATAAACTCCGACCGAGACGTCGACCTCTCAGATCTCGACAACACCTTGGTAGAAATCAAGGACCTGCGCGCGGAGTTCGAGCTCGAGAGACGAATTCGGAAGAAGATGGAGTCTGTGAAAAAATCTGAGATGAAGGAGCTTGCGGAGAAGAAAAGAGCACGTGAGGAAGCGGAGAGCGACTATGAAAAGTTAGGGATGGAGATCAAGCACGTGAGTGAGGATTTCGAAAAGACGATGAAGGAGACCGTGGACGAGAGGAGGAAGCGATGACGAGAGGATGGAAATCATTCTACTGTGTTCAGTTTTTGGGTATCAGTTTTGTATGCGATGGTATCAGTTTTAATAAAATAACATAATATCAGTTTTGGGTATCAGTTTTGTATGCGATGTGGTATCAGTGGATTTGTGGTGGTTTAGGAAATAGTATGGATTTGTGGTGGAAAATTTCTGATGGGTTATTGGTTTGACGAAACTGTGAAGGTGGTGGTATAGTGTGTGGTATTTGGAAGCGATTTGTAGGGTTTGCATCAGAAGAAATTTCAAAACTGATACCTAAAATTTAAAAACTGATACCTAAAATTTGAAAACTGATACCTAAAATTTCAAAACTGATACCTAAAAACTGGTATCAGTATCAGCTTTTAAGAGCATGGTGCTGGTGAGGGGGTGGCGTTGGCGGGTGGAGGAGATGACATGGGGTAGTTGCACGACGCTGGTGAGGAGGTGACGCTGCGGCGATGGTGAACACAAAACGGGTGGAGAAGGTGGCACAAGGTGGTTGCTGCAAAACGGGTGAAGGAGGAGGTGGCAATAGTGGCGCTGGTGAGGAGGCGGCGGCGCTGGTGAGGAGATGGCGTTGACGCAGGATAAGGTGGTCGGAGCTGAAAACGGGATTGAATAGGCACGGGGAAGAGAGATTTGTGCATTTGAGAAAAAATGGGCTTTGGGCCTGTCCTTGAGGATAAAATTATAGGCATGTGTCCTTGAGGATAAATTATTTGGATATTTTGTCCTTTACAATAAATACCCCATATCCAAAAATCATTTATAAAACTCTTTTGTAAATATTTAAAGTCATTTATAAACTCTTTTATAAATCATCATTTATAATCCCTTCTTAAGATATCATTTGTAAATATCCTTTAAATAAATCCTTTATAAATATTATTTAAAAATATCATTTGTAAATACCATTAATAAGATGACTGGAAATCTTACAAAATGATTTACAAATACTTAACCATAAATTGATGTAGAATTAAAGTCAATTTAAAAACTATAATTTACAAATTTAAAAGGAGGCTTAGTGACCATATGGTACTAAATCAAGTTAGCATTTTAATTAAATTTGACTTCCATGTCACATAATAGTTATTTACATAAACAAACATATATGTAGATAAAATTCATAACTAAATCAGGGAATAATATATCAATATAAACCAACTGGCAGATATATGTCCAAATAACATAATAGTATGATGGTGATTTGTCCTGCTAAATAGATACCCAAACAATCTATTAAGTTTAGTTATAGTAGAATGGAGATTTATTCTGCTAACAGATGTCCAAGTTTAGTATAACTTATTCATAGTTGTTGTTTACTTAATGCCACAGATAGAAGATCCTTTGATTTAAAATCAATTTACCTATAAAGAAGGCAGACTTAAAATATTACCGATAGAGTTTAAAAATTAACCTTTAATTAAATAATTAAATCTTACTTCAATCATTAATTAAAAATTAATTAGATCGCAATTAATCATCATTAAATCGACCATAATTTAAACTTAATTAAACTTAGTTAACCCTTAAGTAAATCTTAACTAAATTTGATAAGATTAATTAATTAAACCCTGCCTGATTTGTAATTAATTATTAATTAACTCTAATAAAATAGCAATTAATATAATAACTAACTTAATTAAATAAAATTTAATTCTTAGTTAACTATTAACTTTTTAATCATCAATTAAAACTTCCTTAATTGATTAATTATAATGAACTTCTTAGCTGATTACTTAAATACTAACTACTTAATTATAAATTAATTAATAATTACTTAAACAAATAATTTAAACTTAATAAATCAAAACCTTATTGATTAATTAATTATAATTTGTTACTTAAATACTAATTTCTCAACTTAATTATAATTAACTGATAATATTCTTGATTAAATAATTAATTAATATACTTAAGTAAATAATTAATTATTTAATCAATTATTAAACTTATATTTAATTACCAAAATAATGAAATTTTGTGTTTAATTAATACTTTAAAAAAGATTTTCAAAACCAATTCAAAAAGAATCATTTTAAGATCTAATCACTAACCTTTTTCGAATTGCATTCATGGCGATAATCGTTGTGAGCACAAATCGTTAAAGTTAGATCTAGTTTAGAACTCACTCAAAACTCCACTTGTAACTTTACTTTTAACTTTACTTGTCACAACCCTAATTTTGATTAACATTATTCAGGACATTTAATTAGATAAACTAAATAAAATAATGTAATCGGTTAATGGAATTGAGATTTGAAAATTAGAAGGTAGCTGTGCCTAATTAACTAATGAACATAAAGGAAACTAAAATGAAATAAGTAAGGTTAATAGATAAGGGAAAATGCCACTTTCATTTCCACGTTCATAAACCAAAATTAAACTTGAGTAAGGCTGGCCACCATTAAGAGAAAGTAAGAGGAAGATAAGCAAGAATCAAGAGGAAGAAGTTTAATCAATTTAATTCAAGAGCAAATCATAAACTTCTTAATCGCAAGCTAAAGGTGAATAATAATAGGCCACACCTCATATTATCTTATTTTCGGTTCAAGATCAAATCTGAACATTTTTTGCAAAGTATTGTGCATGTTTTGAATGATAAATAAACATATATTCTTGTTTATGAATTTTATTTGTTCGTATAGATTTTCATGATAAGTTGTGATTGAAAAACCTATCAAACAACAACCAAATGCCTTGCGATTTTGATATAAGGTCGGAAATATTATTTTAGGGTTGGGCTTCAAGTTTCATAATTTTTTGAATTAACGTGGATTTATTGCGAATTTTCTAGTAAAGAAAATGGTTAAATTGGGTTTAAATTAATTACGGCTAATATATGTTAGCATTGGGTTAGAAATTTATATATGTTAGAAAACATATTAAAAGTGATTTATGGGAATTTTTGGAGAATTTATCTAAGTGTTTTAATAAGAATATAAAATTATTTAAGGTATGGGACTTAAATGTTTTATATGTTTATAAAAGGATAAAAAATAATTTGTAAATGTTTTAATTTATTAATTTCTAAAATTCGACAGCACTTTTTAAAAAGATTTTGAAAAAGAATTGTGAACCAATCATATGTTGACAAATCAATCAAGTTAGTTGGAATGAAATTGTTTTAAAAGGTTAAAATTTAGTATTATAAGGTTTTACTACTTCTCCACTTATAGCTATACCTTTCGAATTCTACTATCGCTTCCATTTAAGTCGAAACAAATACACATGGTATCAACCTTGGTACATAGTGGATTGGAGTTGGGCAAAAGGTATGGAGTTGAAACTGGGCTATCGAAGGGGTGGAAGTCGCTTTCGAAAACTTAGAAATATTCTGGTTGTAAACGAGGCTCTCGAATAAGATGGTTTTCGACTTGGTAAATTATTTTAAGGAAAAGAGCTTATGAAAGAGGTTGTTGCATTTGTTTAATAAATGAGCTTTTGAAGGGGTTGAAACCCCAGCTGTTGCATTCTTCCTTTCGAAGCAATGCCTTCGAAAGGGTTCTTTTGTTTTGAACCTTAAAGCCGCTTCTCCAATGCATTCGAAAAGGATGGTTTCGAAACCATTTACTTTCTTTTACTTAGGCAATTGCTTCCGACTAAGTTCTTTTAAGTCCCTTTTTATATTTTGAAAGCTAAACCCAAAGGTTTCAAAGGAATGGTTTTAAAGGTTTCGAAAGTATGTTCCACAAACTTATACTTGAACCCAATGCTTTCGAAAGGTTTGTTTTAAGTAAATGACTTTAATACTTTCAAAAGGTATCTAATGAAGGTTTCAAAGGGGATGTTCCCTAATGGTTTCAAAAGGAATATGATAAAGGTTTTGAAGGGGTGATTCCCTAATGTTTTCGAAAGGTTTATCTTTAGTAAATGAATGGAAGGTTTTCATGGTTTTCGAAAGGCAAGTTTGAAGTATTTTAAAAGAGGATGTCCAAGGTTTCATAAAGCTTTTGATTTTTAATGTTTTCGAAAGGTCTATTGTAAATGGATTCGAAAGGTTTTTTTTGGCCTATCGGCCTAATGTTATAAAGTAAAGTAGTTAACTTGTTTCAAAAGGGGTACTTTCCACGGTTTAGATAAGGGCACTTTCAATGGTTACGAAAGCGATTGTTTAAAGACTTTAAACAAAGGTTTCGAAGATTTTTATCAACAATGTTTTGAGTAAAGCATATATCATGGCAAAGAGATTTGAGTAAAGCAAATAATAGTTTTCCTTGTTTAAGTATGATTTAAATGGTTAAATCAATTTGAAAGGTTTTCAAAGAAAATTTGATGGGTAGTTAACACTAAATAATTGACTTAGATATTTGAATACTAGATGGGATTGGTATAGGGTCGCGCCTTATACATCAGCTATAGCCCCAAGCTAATTTAGTCCAAAATTCCAGTGTGTAGGGCTTAGTCATAGGTAAGACTTAAATGATTTTACACATAGAAAAGAATATATACAGAGAAGGAGGATAGGTTATTGGTGAGCCCGCAAAACCATTAGGATTTGATGATTCTAGGAGAAGTAATTTAAGGACAGACCATCCAGAAGTTTGTCTAATAAATGTTCAATTATTTATTTTGTTTGGTAGGCCCGTGTCAACCAATGGTTAGTAGTAAGCAAAAAAGAACTATATTATTTGGATAGATTGTCCATTTATTACCTGCTTTATGAGCATATACGATATTGCTATTATTGTTTTAATTAGTTTTATTACAAGATTCTAATTTGCAAAAAGAGATGTTTTAAAGGGATATGAATGAAGGGAAAACCGTTCCGCTAAGCAACATGGTCTCACTTAATATCAGTAAACTGAGATGTAATAGTATTATTCACACCAGGCTTCATGTCCGACTCGAAGTTTATATTTTCCCTTAAAACTCTCGGATGCTCAAAATTAATTTGAGTAGATTGAGAGTCAGGGTTTTAAAGGTTTAGTGGATGGATGAGTAAAGCTTATGAAGATGTGTAGGAGGCAATGTTATCTATTTTGGAGTTGTTATTTTTATTTTCGCTGTGATGTATTAATACTACTATGTCTATTGAGTACTCTGATCATCCAAAGGGGCATCTTCGTATGTCGCTCTTGGCGTATAATTATATTTGACCAAATCTAGGAATTTACTATGAGATTATGTAATTAAATGTGAAATTTTGATTTGAAATGTTATCTGAATAATTGTTTTAATCTATGCTGATTTTATTTCATATTCAAGTGCTTCTGATATTATGGATACCATTAAAATTACCATATTTTATCACCGAAAGTTAATATTATGGATAATTACAGCATCTATAGCACTTAGCTTCGGGCCTTATGATAAGGGATGTTACAACTTAGTAGTAGAACATAGGTCTATGAAAACTTAAAATAAAATTTCAAACTTAAAATGATTTTGAAAACATGATCTTAAGGAATTAGAGAAAAAATTAGGGTATAGGATAACATAATAGTAACATGCTTGTATTTGATATATATAAGTATATGCTTTATCTCTTTTCTGCTATCTCTATTAGGATATTCTTCTGTATCTTATAAAGAATCGAATGCAGATTTCATAGACGTAAGATATGGATGCCAGAAGTGGAAGAGTTAACATTGGTTGGGGAAGCATGACAACTAATGGAAAGCCAGACCAAATACTAGAAGGAACCCAGGTCAGGCACAAGCTGTAAATATGGGTGCTGGAATCCTCCAAGTCGATATAGGATCAACGTATCATTTTTTCATTAACATGATTCAAGCAGGAGTGGCTGCGGGCTTAATAGGAGGAAATGCTGAAGGAGGAAATCTAGAAACTCCATTGGTTAATAACCATGCTATTTTGAGTGCAGATTATGCTTGTCTAGGAGGAACGTCGTTTATTGGTACTAAAGACGCAATTGAGATGGAGAACCGGTTATTTCATTGTGAGAGGATTTTCACTAATGTAGGGCACAACGATGAGCAAAAAAGGAGACTCGCTTCTACACAGCTGCAAGGGGCAGCACTATATTGGTGGAATAGTGTTATTATTGGAGTCAATAAGGAGACTATGACTTGGGCTGAGTTTAGGAGGAGATTTGAAGAAATATTTATGTCAGATATTGTTAAGTCTACTTTGCTCGAAAAGTTTGGTGAGTTGAAGCACGGTGATACGAAAGTGCTTGAGTGTGCAACAAGGTTTAAGGTGTTAGCGAGATATGGATACAGTACGGTTGATGCTATTAGTAAGAGGAATGAAATGTTCATTCGGGGGTTGAAGCCTGAGCTTGATAAGGCCACGTTATCGCATATTAGAAACCCATGCGATGTTGTTGTTGAGATGGCTTCAAGGTAGGAAGAGATTCTTGCTTTTCTTAAAGGAAACAAAGCAAAGGAAGCTGAAGGAGGGTAGAACTAGAAAGGGCAGTTTTTCCATAAGAAAGGAGCTCAAAATGGTGGAGCTGCTAAGAAGGGAAAAACAGAAGTTGTCTGTTATAAGTGTGATAAGAAAAGATACCATGCTCATGAATGCCGGATAGGCTAAGGGAAGAAAGCTACTAAGAAGAAAGGACTAAGGTGTTTCAACTGCGATCAGAGTGGACAATATAAGAACTATGCAAGGAGCCGGCTAAGGATGGAAAAGGCAAGACGTTTGTACTGGAACCAACTACCTCGAGACCAACAGCAGAGGAGAAGGGAAAAGCTGTGTTGGGAGGTAAGCTTTTGATTCATGTTGTATCAGTTAGAGTTCTATTTGAGATTGGTTCATCACATTCTTTTATATCTTGTTGTTTGGTAGATAAGCTTAACTTAGAACCCTCATACCTAGTTACTTCCTTAAGGGTTGCAAATCCGATAATAAGGTATGCGACACATGGGATGAAGTGTGACCAGCTAGAGTTTGAACTATTCGATCATACCTTTGTTTGCAGTTTTCATGTGTTTGATTTCGTAGAGTTTGGAATTATTTTGGGATGGATTGGGTAAGTAAATAGATGCTGGGATATTTTGCCATGTTAGGAAAATATCACTTAGACGCCCTGACTGTAGTGATCGGATCGTGTATACCGTAGAAAACCCTAGTTTTGAGGTCAAGGCTTTGTTGGGTGTTTGGAGGTAGAAGACGAGTTGAATCAAGTTTTAGTTGTTAGAGAATTCGTAGATGTCTTTAAACATGTAGTAGGATATCCGCCTAAATGAGTCATCGAATTTTGAATAGATTTAGTAGCGGGAGCAGAACTGGTGAGCAAACCACCAAGCAGAATGAAACCTACTGAGATGAGGGAGCTAAAGGTGCAGTTGGTGGATTTGGATGGCAAGAATTTTATTAGACCAAGCAGGCCGCCTTGGGGAGCAACCATAATGTTTGCTAAGAAACCTGATGGATCATCAAGTTTATGTATTGATTATCGTAAGTTGAATGATAAGATGGTAAAGTATCGATATCCGTTACCTAGAATTGACGATTTGTTCGATCAGTTGAGTGGAGCCAAAGTCTTTTCCCAGTTGGAGCAACAGGGTCCATCAGCTTAGAATGGCAGAGGATAATATTCTTTTGACAGCGTTTAGAGCCAGATATGGATCGTGCGAATGGTTAGTAATATAGTTCGGACTAACTAATGCGCTAGCATTCTTTGTAGATTTGATGAACCGAGTTTTTTGAGAGCGCTTGGATAAGTTCATGTTGGTATTCATAGATGAAATTTTGATATACTCTAAAGAAGAATGAGAGCATGAAGTTCATCTTAGAGTGGTGCTTGAGATGTTGAGGCAGCATCAGCTAAAAGCGAAATTTTCGAAGTGTCATTTTGGAAGAAAGAAGTGAAGTTTCTTGGTCATGTAGTCTCAAAGAAAGGATTGTCAGTAGATCCGACTAAGATTGAGATAGTAAATAGTTGGAAGAGACCCGAGATAGTGATTGGGATAAAGGGTTTTCTTGGATTAGCTAGACACTATAGGAGATTCAATAAGTATTTCCATGGATAGCTGCACCGATGACTAAGCTAACATGAAAAGATGAGAAGTTCGTCTGAACTGATAAGTGTGAGGAGGCATTCCAGAAGCTTAAACACTTATAGACAAATGTACCGATATTAGTTGTTCTAGAATGGAATCAATATTTAGCGATGTAGACGGATGCATATGGAACAGGATTAGGAGTGGTGTTGATGCAAAGAGGTAAAGCGATTGCCTATGCTTCTCGATAGCTTAGACTACATGAGGTTAGATATCCAACGCATGATTTGGAGTTAGCAGCGGTAATTTTTTCATTAAAGGTGTGGAGACATTACCTATTGGGAGAAAGATCGGAGTTATATACGGATCATAAGTCTCTAAAGTATTTATTCTCTCAGAAGTAGATGAATATGAGACAGCAGAGGTGGTTAGAGTTTTAGCCACTTATGACTTTGGTATTGAGTACACACAAGGAAAAGGCAACAAGGTTGCAGATGCACTTAGCAGAAAACATCAGAATTGCAGTGTTGGCAATGATAGCCGAGTGGAAGGATTTGGAAGCATTGACTACATGTAGAATATTGTGGAGATCTAAAGCTAGATCTAGTAAGGAGACCATTATGTTGTCATGTTTAGAAGTTCGACTAGTGATGATCGAAAAGATTACTTCTAAGCAGAAGGAGGATCCATTATTAGTTAAAAAAATCAAAAAGTTAAGGGATGGAACAGAGAGCAGAGAGCGATGACTTAAAGATTTCAGTCTTGACTGGAATGGGTGGTTGAGGAAGAAAGGAAGATTGTGTGTTCCGAATGCAGGGAACATTAGGAAGGAAGTTCTTGAAGAATGCCATCGTTCAAAGTTCACTATTCATCCGGGAGAAACTAAGATGTATCAGGATATGAAAAGAAATTTCTTCTGGGAAGGTATAAAATGAGATGTAGGCTTATGGGTGAAATAGTATTTGAACTGGAACAGGTAAAAGCCGGACATTAGAAACCAAGTTAGCTATTTAAGATTCGGGAAATCAAGAAATCAGGAAAATTGGCACCAAGATTTATTGGACTATTTTCTATTATAGAAAGGATTGGGAAACTCGCATATAGAGTAGAGTTACCATGTAGTTTGGAAGGAGTCGATAATATTTTTCATATTTCCCACCTAAGGAAGTGTATTCAAGATCCAGAGACTACTGTAACACAGACTATGTTAGATGACTTAGTAGTGGAACCGAATTTGACTATAGTTAGAAAACCAGTTCGTATAGTCGGTAGGGATGAGAAGAGACTAAGGAACAAGACAATCCGATTAGCCAAAGTCCAATAGAGTGATGACGAAGGAGACTGTACTTGGAAAACTGAGAGCAGAATTCGAGATACTTATCCTAACTTATTTCATGGTATGTTTTACCTTTATGATTGATTTTGATGAGTACCTTACCGTGATTTCGGGGAAGAAATTCTTTAAGAAATGGAGTTCGTAACGTCCCTAATTTTTATTAACATTATTTAGGACATTTAATTATATAAATTAAATGAAATAATGTAATTGGTTAAGGGAATTAAGATTTGAATATTAGAAGGTAGCCATGCCTAATTGACGAATGAACATAATGAGAATTAAAATGAAATAAGTAAGGGTAAATAGATAAGGGTAAAATAGGAATAAATTATATTCTTATACCCTAAACCCTCATGCCACTTTCATTTCCATGTTCATAAACCAAAATTAAACTTGAGTAAGGTCGGTGACCATTAGCAGAAAGCAAGAGGAAGATAAACAAGAATCAAGGGGAAGAAGCTTAATCAATTTGATTCAAGAGCAAATCTCAAACTCGGTAATCACAAGCTAAAGGTGAATAATAGATTAAATCTCATATTTTCCTATTTTCGATTCTAAATCAGATTCGAACATGTTTTGCAAAGTATTATGCCATGATTTGACTGATAAATAGATATATATATATGTGTGTGTGTGTGTGTGTGTGTGTGTGTGTGTGTGTGTGCTTATTGATAAATTGTATTCGTTCATGTAGATTTTTATGATAAGTTATGATTGAAAAACCTATCAAATGACATCCAAATACCTTGCGATTTTGATATAAGATCAGAAATATTATTTTAGGGATGATTTCAAGTTTCATAATTTTCTGAATTTATGTGGATTTATCATGAATTTTCTAGTGAAGAAAATGGTTAAATGTGGTTTAAATTAATTACGGCTATTATATGTTAGCTTTGGGTCAAAAATTTATATATGTTCAAAAACCTATTAAACGTGATTTATAGGAATTTTTGGAGAATTTTTCTAAGTGTTTTAATAAGTATATAAAATTATTTAAGGTATGGGACATAAATGTTTTATATGTTTATAAACATATAAAAGGAGAAGAGGAAATTTGTAAATGTTTTAATTTGTTAATTTTTTAAATTCGTCAGCAATTTCAAAAAAGTTTTGAAGAAGAATTGCCAATCAATCATACGTAGACAAATAAAGCAAGATGGTTATAAAGAAATTGCTTTAAAAGGTTAAAATTCAGTTTTACAAGGTTTTACTGTTTTTCCACTTATAGTGGCACCTTTCGATCTCATACCGCTGCATCCATCTAAGTCAAAACCAATACACAAGGTATCAACCTTGGTACATAGTGGATTGGAGTTGGGTGAAAGGTATGGAGTTGAAATAGGGCTATCAAAGGGGTCGAAGTAGCTTCTGAAAAGTTAGAACTATTTTGGTTGTAAATGAGGTTTTCGAATGAGATGACTTTCAACTTGGTCAATTGTTTTAAAGAAAAGAGCTTTCGAAAGAGGTTGCCACCTTTGTTTTATAAATGAGCTTTCGAAGGGGTCGAAACCTCTACTACCCATTCTACCTATTGAAGCAATGCCTTCGAAAGGGTTCTTTTGTTTTAAACATTGAAGACACTTCTCTAATGCTTTCGAAAAGGATGGTTTCGAAACCTTCTCCTTTCTTTTACTTAGGAAACTACTTTTGAAAGAGTGCTATCGACTTAGTTCTTTTAAGACTCTTTTTATATTTTTAAATATAAACCCAATGGTTTCGAAAGGAATGGTTTCAAAGGTTTCGAAACTATGTTTCACAAACTTATAATTGAACCCAATGCTATTAAAAGGTTTGTTTTGAGTAAAGGACTTAAATACTTTTGAAAGGTATCTAATGAAGGTTTTGAAGGGGATGTTCCCAAGTATTTTCAAAAGGTATGTGGTAAAGGTTTCGAAGGGGTGAGTCCCTAATGTTTTCGAAAGGTTTACCTTTAGGAAATGAATGGAATATTTCCTATGTTTTTGAAAGGAAAGTTTAAAGTATTTTAAAAGAGTATGTCTAAGGTTTTATAAAACTTTCGAAAGGGACTCTTTCAATGTTTTCGAAAGGTCTATTGCAAATGGTTTCGGAAGATACGTTTCAGCCTAACCACCTAATGTTATGAAGTAAAGTAGTTAACTTATTTCGAAAGGGATACTTTCAATGGTTTCGAAAGGAGTACTTTCAATGGTTTCGAAAGAGATTGTTTAAAGATTTTAAATAGAGGTTTCGAAGGTTTTCATCAACAATATTTTTAGTAAAGCATATTTTATGGAAAAGATATTTGAGTAAAGCAAATAGTATGTTTTCCTTGTTTAAGTATGATTTAAAGGGTTAAATCAATTTGAAAGGTTTTCAAGGAAAATTCGATGGGTAGTTAGCCATAAGTAAATGACTCAAATATTTGAACACTAGATGGGACTGGTATAAGGTCGCGCCCTATACATTAGCTATATCCCCTAGCTAATTTAGTCCAAAATTACGTGTGTAAGGATTAATTGTAGGCAAGACTTAAATCATGTAAACAAAAAGGAATATATATAGAGAAGTGAAAATGAGCTATGGATCGTGTCATATGGATATACAATAATACATAGTACAGTGATGGTAGTTATAAGGTAAATAATGCGGAATATAAAAGCAGTAAAGTAAAATGACATTAGGAAATTTTCTACTGGTTCGGAGCACCGTCCTACGTCCAGTCCCAGACTCCTTCTGGAATTACACTAAAACAAAAACCCTCACTTAACCTGGAGGAACAGGTCTACACAACCCCTAAGCAGCCGAACAGGGACCTGAGTAGAAGAATAAGATTTTGCCTCAGCAACCGAAGAGGACTTCACACGCCTGAGCAGCAGAACAGGACTTAAAAAAATACAAAAGATTGTTTTGACTTTGTATGTTCTAATAATACGGATTTGTCACTTGTAGTACACCCTTCCTATAATCTTCTCCTCAAGTGTAAATATATGTATTTAAAGTTTATGAAGAATAGAAAGGTATAATATTGCTTTAATGCAGAATAATTGAAAGTATAATGGCAAACAGATTCCAAAGAGTTAGATAAGAAAGATAACAACATTCGGTGATTTGGAATCAATTTAGAGTATGTATTTACAGAGGTTAAAGAGCAGCGACTATTGATGAAGAGTTTCGATTGAAGTGTAGCGTCCAAATCTTTTCGTAGAGATTCATAACTCTTCACAAATAGTCCTGTCTTTTCAAAAAGTAGCTGTTGTGGAAATTCAGTCAACTAAAACTCTGGGTCAACCGACTGAATATTCAAACGTATTTTCTAAATATATATCTATATATCTATGCACCTGTGCATGTTGCACATAATTTTTAGGGTCAGTCGACTGAGCCTTTGGGTCAGTCGACTAACCTGGTAAAATATGTGCAATTTCACAGTTTACACAAGTATAGTAATATATATAACTTTAAAAACTTTTATATTTTTATATGCTTATATATGCATAAAATATTTAGGAACAAGATGATTAAATATATAAGCTAATATATACGTAAACGAGGAGAGATTTTAACAAAATTGACCTAAGACTCAAAAATAATATAATACAATTGATGCATCGGTTTTGAAGTCTTGTCTCCTTGTAGTATATATTCTTTTTTTGTCGTAGCAATCATCAAATTTGTATGTCGTAGTGATAGCTTTGAGTCATGAATCAAAACCAAGTCTCAACAAGAAGGAGGATATGTTATTGGTGAGCCCACAAAACCATTAGGATCGGGTGACCCAGGGAGAAGTAAGTCAAGGACAGACCGCCCACAAGTTTGTCTACCAGGTGTTAGCTTATTTATTTTGTCTGGTAGGCCCGAGTCAACCAATGGTTAGTAGTGAGCCAAACAAAACTATATTGTTCGGATAGATGGTCCATTTATTACCTGATTTATAAGCATATTTGATATTGCTATTATTATTTTAATCTATTTGATTGCAGGATTCTGATTTGTAAATGTTGGAACATCAATTATTGGATTTTAATGACAACAACAATATAATTATGCCAAAGAACCTCTAAGCTAATTTTCAGGTACATAAGCATCAAAAGGAGATAAAAAAATACGTTCAAAATGAGGATACACAGTACAAAAAAGGATGAAAGAATGTACATGGAGATACAAGAAGAGATATACACTATAGAGACAAGACGAAGGTGACAAACAAAGTGTTATTAGTCATATAGTGTCGTGTCTAGTGTTTACAAATGTTAAAATCTTCTCCAAATAGTATACACACATATACATTCATATTTTACATGAAAAATCAAGTTTTCAAAAATTGCACAGAGCGGGACACGAACCCGGGTCACTAGTTCAAAATGCAAGTGCCCTAATCATTTGAGCTATGGTAATTTTTGTTACAGGCTAAATTCAGATGTCTGAATTATGTTCAGACATCTAAATATTGAAACAAAATTATGGTTCCTCAATATTCAGATGGTTGAATAAGGCTAGAAATAGCCTATTTCTTTGTTGTTTGTGTTTCAACTTAATTCGAAAGTCTAAATTATTTTATTCAGAAGTCTGAATATTCTTAACAGCTATTTTCTTGAATAGTCGCTTCTCTTCACCGAAGAGAAATGTTCTCAAAATCAATGGTTGCAACTGTTCTCTTCAATATAACTTTTCATCTATAGTTGCAACTCTTTATACACTATAAATATAATACAGAACTCAACAAACAATGAACCGAATTTACTTTTAATATTCTTGAATTCTCTTCTATTCTCTAGTTTTCAAATTGCACTCAAATTGCTTACATACTTTGATCATTGATCACTTTAACTTCCTCAATTCTCAAAGCACGTCACACTATATGTCATAGAGGAGAAGGTTTGTAACGATCTCGGTCTTGAGTCAAGTTTAATTTGATAATTAATATAAATTTTTGGATCAAATTATGTATTAATTTGATATTTTTCAAATTAAATAAGATATGTGCTTGTTTATTTATATAAATAGATTGTAATTTAAAATTTGAATTTGAAACTCAAAAATAAATATTTTTGAAAATAAATTGAATTTAAATACTCTATATTTTAAGATTAATAAAATTTGTTATAATATATATATGTAACATATATTTGGAAATTATGATTTGAGATTAATATAATAATTTTCAAAAGGCTATTTTAAGTTAAATTCTTTTGTGTATATATATATATATATAATACATGTCATTATTTATTTATATATACAATTAGTTTTAAAAATCAAATTTCTTTAAAAGTTATACAAGTATAAATAATAGGAAATTGAGTTAGTACAAATATTATAAAAGGAAATGCATTGATTTAAAGTAATAGAAAATATATAAAATTTAAATATAAAAACGTAACTAAGTATAATTTGCTTAAATTAATAAAAGGTTTAAAACACTTTTCCTTTATATTTGTAATAAATAGTTTGTATATATAAATATAAAAACATATATATATATATATATATATATATATATATATATATATATGTAAAACTAAATTGAAATTATATACACTTATAAAAACATAATTCTTAAATATATATAAGTGTAAACATATATAAATTTAAATTTAAATGAAATTTAATAAAAGGGTTTAAACATAAAAAATGTTTGTTTTTAACAAGTGTAATATAATTAACTCATGTAATTGACATTTGTACATGTGTGAGCTTTGAATAGTTGTATTAACAAGTGTTAAGTAAACTTTATTATGTAATAACAAGTGCCTTTTGTTTCTTTATTTTTCAAATTAATAAAAAAAAATAAGTTTATATAAATTACTATACTCCTTTCTTTCTCATTTTTTTCCTTGATATATTCAAGACCAAAACCAGTAAAAAGATAATCAAAGAAAAACAAAAACCAATTCAAATTCAAACCCTGTAAGAAAATTCAAAACAATTAAACCAGGAAATGAAATTCAAAAACCTGGAATACAAATCCTCTACAAATTCAAACCTGAAACAGATTCAACTCAAAAAATTCTTCATCAAATCAAAAGCAGAGAGAAATACAAACTAAATCAGATTACTACTTCAACCTGTAGATCATTTAAAGCAATCCAAACCTGGAAACTAGAAAGGAGCTTAAACCAGAGAAAAGAAGTAAAACTCAAACCTGAAACAAGACCAAAGACAAGATCAACTCATATTCATCAAGCAAAGATAACTTTCAAACATCAAGTATAAAGAAAAAACAAAACAGTTCCAGATTATAAAACAAGCTTATTCTCTGTCTTTCTTCATCCAGGTGAGCAAAATACATCTTAAAACTTTAAATTTGGTTCAAATCTTGATCTGCATGTGATAATCTTGGAAGTGTGGATGTAAAATATGTCTGTATGAATGTATATATATCTACGAATGGGTGTGCATGCCTGTATATGAATATAGATATGTCGCTTGTGACGACCCGACTTTTTCTCCACAAAAAGTCGTATCATCCTTAAGAAAGAAAGGGATAGAAAAGAGAAAAGAAAGAAGAGAAAGAAGAAACAACACAAGAATCTCAACAGCGGAACGAATAAATTATATTAGTAACATAAGTATAACATAGTATACATCAAATATCAGAGTTACACAGACATATACAACACATACTAGACAGTTATAAACACCTGTCTAGTTATTACAACTCAATACATAATACAGAAACACTCAGAGATACCAACACAGCGGAACTATATAACTATACGTAGAAGCCTCCTGCTCCATATGCTTCTCCACAATTCGTCAAAGCTAACCTGAATCCTAACATGAATTCCCTTGACTACTCATAAAAATTTGAGTACCCAAGAGTTAAAGAAAAATAGAAATAACTCCGGGTCAGACATGGGTCTGGTGTGAGTAACAGGTTAAAGTTGATTAATTTTCAAAGCCTTTTGAAAGAAAGGTATCACATAAGACTTCCCACACATAAACATGGAAAAGTTTTTACCTTACGCTAACCAAAACATTTGATAGGAAATCTGATGATATTATAATAGTGTCTAGGGTTTTCAAATAAATAAGAACTAGCCGAAATTGTTACATCTATTAAATTCCAGCTACTAGCCACAAAAATGGGTAATACAATCAAAACCGTTGGCACTTATTGGATTTTGGATTCCATACAACGGAAGGGCTACTGGGTACCGCCCGTCACAGTACGTGGCCTAGATCACCGTACAGAGGATTACTCCCAATCCCCTGCAACACAAAGCCGAACCCATTCCTTACTGAACAGTTCCGAATAAGACAACCCCGACGGTTGTCATGATCAACCGTCCACACAGCCGAAATATAAAGGGACCTCTAGACAGGGGTAAATCTTACTCTCAAGTGGGGGCTACCCACGAAGCCTTGCTGCACCTCCCCTGTTTTAGCCATTCCCGGTTGATGAGGCTTGAGGCTACGATTACCTTTATAAGACACATCACTTAGAATGCTCATCGTCCACCTGACGATGTTCTGAAAGCATTCAATCCATACAAGTTCGTTCTGGGTTCGAACGAAACCGAAGGCATTATCTCATTACACTCATTTTGGAATCACCCTCAGAGTTAACGACAATAACCCTTGCACTCTGAATCACCATCTCGAATCTATATGTACTATTCCGTCAAACTCATTACGGAATCACCCACAGAGTTATATCGACTTATAGTCCTTACACCTCGAGTCTTCACTCGCTCCACTTGGATTAACGACCTAACGTTTAATTGGAATCGATGTGGTTTTCGGATGTCCAAGTATGGAAACCCGATCCCGGTCTCATCGAAGTCCAAAGCGTGTCTTTTAGGTCCAAGTTGTTTTAAATTTAAAACAATTCAATTCATTATCTAAATATACACAGATAGATAATTCACAACACAACAGATAATCAACCTTATCATTATCAACAGATAATTCATATCAAAATCAGATAATCCATATTATCATCCAAAAGCAACCAATGCATCCATATCACATACACTACTCATCTCATAACTGAGATTACAAACCATACTAGGCAACCAATACCATTCATCAAACATAAGCAATGATCTAATATTCACACTATTTATAATTAATTTAAAATGAATTAAATTAATTACCTAAACTCTAATTAATTTAAAATGAATTAAATTAATTACTTCATCATCAAAATTTTGCTTAACTTAACCATCCATTGATTTCAAATCAATTTATAAATCATCATCTCAATATTCATTTCAATTAATATTGATTAACTATCTCTAATTACAATAAGTAATTAGCTTATAAGTTAATCACACAAGTTAATTACTTAAACCCTTTGCAAACAATTAACTTTTAATTACTAAATTAATTGATTAACTAAAATTAATTACATTAATTATTTATTCATTATTAATTATACCTTAATTAATCAATTCCAAATTACATCATTAACTAACTAATTAATGATTTCTAACTACATTTAATCAATCTCTAAATATAAATTAATTACATAAGTGATTAATCTGAAATTAATCCACATATATATTAATCACCCATGATTAATAACCATTCAGTAATTACTACTTTAGTTACTCATTCCATAAATTAATTATTCTTAATTAATTATCTAAATTAATCCCCTTGATTAATTTCAAGGTACTTTAAATCCAATCTACTTCTATATCAAATATCTTTAATTACATCCTGTAATTATTAATTAATTACTTCCTGAAGTAATTACAAATTCATAAATTACATAAAGTAATTATCAAACAATCAACAAATGTTTAAATTAATTTAAATTAATTAATCTAAACTAATCACATTAATCAAATTAATTACACCAAGTAATTAATTCTTTAATTACTTTTATTAAGTAATTAAACTTAAATAGTTGATTATTATTAATTAATTAATCTAATTAATTATCAAAAATTAATCACATTAATTAATTGTTAAATAATTTTAAGTCAATGACCTTCATTAACGTTACTTAATTACTTAATTAAGAGTTAACTTAAATTAATCATTATTAATTATCAATTAATTAATACTTAATTACAACTTAATTAATCACTAATTATTAATTAATTAAGTATTAATTAAAATCTTAATCATTAATTAAATTTTAATTAACTATCCTTAATTATAGATTAATTAACCTTAATTAATTAATCTCAAATCTAATTAATTAACTTAAAAATCATTAATTACTTAATTAAACATCCACATAATTAATTAATTACATAATTAATTTTCATCTTAATTACCTTAATAATTAAATTAATCCAATCATTTAATTTTATTTATCTTTTAGATGAACATTTGTTATTTAATTATACATTTAAAAACAAAATGTTTTTAAATTTACTTTAAATTCTATTTAACATCATTTTAAACTTAAGACTCAAATTTATCTTAAATAAGATTTTTAAACAATTCAAAACTTTTTGTCATATATGTTAAAATAAACATCTAATTTATTAATAAGTTTAAAAGGATTTAAATTTCAATTCAATTTTAAATTCAAATTAATTTAAAAATTACTTCAAAATTGAAATACAACTTCCAAACTCGTTCTAGTTTTAACTCTTTAAAACTCTTCCTATAATTTACATCTTCAATTCAAATGCAAATCATTTAATCATTTAAAAGCATTTTAAATTTAAACCTTTATTTTAAAATCTGAAGTTTAAATTTTATTCTAGATTTAAAAACTAGAATTTAAAATTATTTTAAATTTCTACTTTAAAAATTTAACCTTTCAATTCAAATGCAAAACGCGTATGCATCTACACTTGTGAGTTTGAAATCAAATTTAAATTTTAAAAAACATAATTGAATTTAATTTCAGACAAATCTAATTTTAAATCCTCATTCAAATTTCAGATTTCAAAATCCAGTTTAAACTTCAATTTGCAAATTAAACTTTATATTTAAAAACAGAAACAGTTTCTGTATTTATTAAAAAGAACCCAACTTAAATTATCCTGAATTTAAATTATTTCTAAAAACCAAAATTCAAACTTATTTGAATTCATATTTTAGATTCAGGTTTTAAAACCTAAGTTTAAATTAAGTTTACATTTTTTAAAATTTAACTTTTAAAATTTGAAAACTGCAAACATATTTCCTGATTAAGTTCAAACCAAACGAAAGTTTCAAAATTCAAAACCTAAGTTTTAAACTAATTAAATTCAAATTCAATTCAGTTTCTTTTTTTTTAATTTAGTTTAAAGTTAACCTGTTTTTATTTTAAAAAAAACTGTAAAATAGGTTCTGTTTTACATTGAAAAATCTGAAACAAAATACACTCGAACCTCCCTATTTGACTTCGAGTCAATACCACACTTACTTCGAGTTTCCCTTCAATTAACCCGAGACCATCCCGAGACAAAAACCCTGCAACCAAAAATCATCACCAACCTGCACAAACCCTCCCTGTGCATTCACTCCCCAACTCCGGCCATTACTGGCCACCATCAACGGTCATCCTCCATCGACCTGTGATCCCACTACACCCTTTAACCCTCAAATTTCCAAAAATCCATCTTGAATTTGAATTCAGGTTTAAAGCCAAAACCTGAAAACACTTAGACCACAACCAAGTCAAACCTGGCAACATCAAATTCTCCCCTTCCCGACCACCATCACACTCCATACTCCGGCGATGTCTTCATCAAAACAACATCTAACAATACCCAGAAAATCAAAGAACTCGATCCATTTACGAAGCCACAACACTCAATTCCTTGAACCCAGTAAAACTAGGGTTCCTAACTGAAATACCCAATTTACAACACCAAACTTGAATTTCAATAAAATTCAGTAATTTTATCATCATCGATGATAACTACACTATCACCAGAAACATTTTCAACCAAATTAAAAGCAAGTAACAACTGTACTTAGCTAATATGAAAAATACAGTAATTTCAAAACTGCATTTCCAACTCTTTTCTAAAAATTTATATTTTGATCTTAGAAATCATGTTTTAGTATAGGGTTTCACTTTATATTACTGATTTATCAAATCCTTATACTTGAATTTTCACTAATTTAATGTTTGCTCAACTGTTAATAAATCCAGAGATAATACTGGGTTATTTTAACCTAAGTAAAATTCTAAACAAAGTTTATAATTAAACTAACAAGTTTCATTTTAATCTCAAATTTAAATGGTAATTAGATCAAGAGGTTTGAACTTGAAAGATCAAGAACTGGGGAGTATAACAGAGTTGACTCTGTTGAAAATAAACAGACACAAGAAATTTCACAATATACAGCCACAAACATGTTTATTTCAAACAACTAGCATGCACACATATAATCATACCTATAAATATTCACTGAAAATTTCAACTCATTTCAGATTAAAAACATGCAATCAACCTACTAAATTTTTTTTTTGAAAAGAGGAGTTACTCAAAGTTTTTTTTTTTTAAATGCAGAGCCTAGAATTTTTAACATGCAGCGCACAGTCCTGAATTTTGAAAACCCTTTGAAACTTGCTTCAAATTCTGATGCTTGTTTTCTTTTCTAAAAGATGCTTCCAGATTCAAATGCAGGTTGTTTGCTTCATGGTTGCAGAACAATTTGAAGTTGCAGTTTCAGATCCAGATTGTTTTTGAAAACATGAATTGAATGCAGGCCTCAAATTTGATTTAGAAATGCAGAATCTTGCATGTTTCAGATGAATGCATGTTTTAGTTTGTTGCATGCAGGTCCTTTTTGTTTCCAGATTGAAGAAACAAAATGCAAACATCTTGCTTGCTTAAAGTTGTTGTATGCAGGTTTGAAAATGGGGATGGGATTTGAGAAATACTGGTGTTAGCTTGAAATTGTTGCATGCATGTTTTATTTTGGAGGATGCAAATTTGTATTTTGAGGAGTTGAATGCAATGCATTTGAATAGGTTTTTGAGGATGAAAATGTTATAGAACTTTGATTTTCAGATTTCTTTGTTTTAGAATGAAAAATGAAAAAGAGGAGAAGAAATTAGTAAATGCAATGTTTTATAGCTAGTTTATGATGAATTAAAATTAAAGAAAAATAAATATTGAAACATGACACTTGTCATAAGTGTTAACATTTGTTAAATTCCTTATTCAAACATCTAACACATGTTTACACATGTTCTAACATACATACACATGTCTTGTAAATGTTTTTGTTATTTAAATTAAGATTAATGAATGTTTAAACTTAGTTAATTATTTAGTTCTTAGACTTAGTTATGTATATATTTAATTTCTAAAGAACAAAGCAAAGTATTAATATAAATAGAACAATATACAATTAAATCATTTACCAAAGATACCTTTAAACAATTAAAATAGATTTATAAAAGAGGTTACAATAACTTACATGAATACATGTTCACATTTTAAATTGTATTTTAAATTTCAAATTAAATTTACAAATCAAAATTATCAATTAATAATTTAAAAAGAATAACACAAATATATTGTAACATATTTTAATATACAAACTTAAGTTAAAATGAAATTTTAAACCAATAAACTATTTATCTTACATACTTAAAATCATATAGTTATTATATTAAATATTTTTGAAAAGCTTAAATTAAAAATAAATCACAATTCCAAATTTTCAAAATATTAAAATTATGCTATACTAATTTAATTAAAAATAACTTGTCTATTTAAAATATATATATAAATACATATACATTATAAAATAGAAAACAATTTATTAACTCATTAAAAATAATTTCACAAATTAAATATAAAGAAGATTATTAAATCAAATCAAATTTATTAACAAAAATTATCAATTCAATATAAATTTAAACACAGATTATCAAATTTACATTGTCCAAAATTCCGGGATATTACAATCCTTCCCCCTTAAAAGAATTTCGTCCCCGAAATTTAAAACAAAGGTAATTTAATAATCTATTTACAGATTTTATTTTAAAAACAGCATATGTTAATCATATGCCAACAACCAAAGCAACCAATTCACACAATCAGAACAAATCTAATTATCCAAAAGAATTTTGGATAAAATCTTCACGAGTTTCCCTGGTATATATATATCGGGATACTCGCTTTATAGAATCCAATCAATCAATACTACTAAACTATAGAGCTCCTAATAACAATTCTATACAGAATATCAGACTACAAACGAGTATGACTCAACAAACAAACCTCCTAAACTGCTGGTCCTACAACCAGAAATATCAAACACGTACTCCCTCAGAGATACGTGAAACACCCTGAATCCCAGTTATCCAAACTGGCAATCAACTCTAGAAAACCAAACACTGATCTTACCCAACACAGAAGAAACCAAAACACTTCGGAGCTAGCTTCCAAAACTTATAGCTCCCTGGATCAGAGAAAAACTTAACCAAATTCAAATCTCCAATTCCAGAATCCAAATTTCTCTATTTCTTATCCATAAAAACCTTTCGGACGATCCTGGGCTACCAACATCACTCCTAATCAGCTCAACTCTTGCTGATTCCAAAAGAAACAGACTGAATCAAATACAATCCAATGATCTCCTCAAGATCACTCAAAAACCAAGAACACAAACCCTGCTTCTCAACAACAGAAGACAGAACAAACTTCTCCTTATCCGGAAAAGAAAACAAAACAGAAACACCTCCAAACTGCTTCCGCTGCACAACTCAGATCCGAAACAGAAGAAAATGCTGAAGAACATGAGCACAAACTAGACAACCCAGCACAGAAATATGGTTCCACATATTCATAAAGAAAAACTCAAATGTTCCTCCTAAACCTGAGTTGTTTCACCCACTTCTATCTCAGGGAACCATCCATCTACTAACTGAACCATCTGTACCAATCCTGGAAAGAAAACTCGATCTCCAGATGCAGACAAACTCTGACTTCCAGAAGACATCCAGACAATCTCCAACAAACACAAGAGAACATACTATCGCAAGTCACTTTTGCGATCAACTCAGCCTAAATCCAAAGAAAACTGCTCTCTCTTTATCAAACAGAAGAGCTTATGCTGGCTTAGCCAACTTACCAGAGAAACGGATCTACTCTACTGCTTCTGAATTCCACTTCAGAAAAACTATCCAGCCAGAAAACTCCTACCAACTCAGAACACTCTGTTAAACTCAGCCACATCACCGGCAGATTCACTTCTTATTCTTGTTCCAAAGAAATATCTTCGGAAATATCCATAGTCACTGCATCTCATCACGCGGCTACTACTTCCTGAGATATCAAGACACCTTTACTTGTTTGCTTCTGCCCAACCGACAGATCCAAACTCAATTCTGCACTTCAAAGATGAACTCCGAACCTTTACAGGTTACCATCAGAGATCGATGAAGTCTTTAAACCAAGAAAAACTTACTCAAGATGGTATTAGGTCTACGGTCTCGACAAATACACTTCCAACCTTATCCATCAAACTCCAACCAATGGTAGTCGTGTTACACACACTTCTACCTCATCTACCTTTATAACTTATATTGGAAAAACCTGAACGGGTAATCCAACAAATAGGTAGAACCAATTATATATATATATATATATATATATTAAAAATACAAATACGCTCTCTCAAGATAGACACCACTACAGAGCCTAGGTATTCACTCAACCTAACGCGCTGATACCAAGGTGTGACGACCCGACTTTTTCTCCACAAAAAGTCGTATCATCCTTAAGAAAGAAAGGGATAGAAAAGAGAAAAGAAAGAAGAGAAAGAAGAAACAACACAAGAATCTCAACAGCGGAACGAATAAATTATATTAGTAACATAAGTATAACATAGTATACATCAAATATCAGAGTTACACAGACATATACAACACATACTAGACAGTTATAAACACCTGTCTAGTTATTACAACTCAATACATAATACAGAAACACTCAGAGATACCAACACAGCGGAACTATATAACTATACGTAGAAGCCTCCTGCTCCATATGCTCCTCCACAATTCGTCAAAGCTAACCTGAATCCTAACCTGAATTCCCTTGACTACTCATAAAAATTTGAGTACCCAAGAGTTAAAGAAAAATAGAAATAACTCCGGGTCAGACATGGGTCTGGTGTGAGTAACAGGATAAAGTTGATTAATTTTCAAAGCCTTTTGAAAGAAAGGTATCACGTAAGACTTCCCACACATAAACATGGAAAAGTTTTTACCTTACGCTAACCAAAACATTTGATAGGAAATCTGATGATATTATAATAGTGTCTAGGGTTTTCAAATAAATAAGAAATAGCCGAAATTGTTACATCTATTAAATTCCAGCTACTAGCCACAAAAGTGGGTAATACAATCAAAACCGTTGGCACTTATTGGATTTTGGATTCCATACAATGGCAGGGCTACTGGGTACCGCCCGTCACAGTACGTGGCCTAGATCACCGTACCGAGGATTACTCCCAATCCCCTACAACACAAAGCCGGACCCGTTCCTTACTGAACAGTTCCGAATAAGACAACCCCAATGGTTGTCATGATCAACCGTCCACACAGCCGAAATATAAAGGGACCTCTAGACAGGGGTAAATCTTACTCTCAAGTAGGGGCTACCCACGAAGCCTTGCCGCACCTCCCCTGTTTTAGCCATTCCCGGTTGATGAGGCTTGAGGCTACGATTACCTTTATAGGACACATCACTTAGAATGCTCATCGTCCACCTGACGATGTTCTGAAAGCATTCAATCCATACAAGTTCGTTCCGGGTTCGAACGAAACCAAAGGCATTATCTCGTTACACTCATTTTGGAATCACCCTCAGAGTTAACGACAATAACCCTTGCACTCTGAATTACCATCTCGAATCTATATGTACTATTCCGTCAAACTCATTACGGAATCACCCATAGAGTTATATCGACTTATAGTCCTTACGCCTCGAGTCTTCACTCGCTCCACTTGGATTAACGACCTAACGTTTAATTGGAATCGATGTGGTTTTCGGATGTCCAAATATGGAAACCCGATCCCGGTCTCATCGAAATCCAAAGCGTGTCTTTTAGGTCCAAGTTGTTTTAAATTTAAAACAATTCAATTCATTATCTAAATATACACAGATAGATAATTCACAACACAACAGATAATCAAGCTTATCATTATCAACAGATAATTCATATCAAAATCAGATAACCCATATTATCATCCAAAAGCAACCAATGCATCCATATCACATACACTACTCATCTCATAACTGAGATTACAAACCATACCAGGCAACCAATACCATTCATCAAACATAAGCAATGATCTAATATTCACACTATTTATAATTAATTTAAAATGAATTAAATTAATTACCTAAACTCTAATTAATTTAAAACGAATTAAATTAATTACTTCATCATCAAAATTTTGCTTAACTTAACCATCCATTGATTTCAAATCAATTTATAAATCATCATCTCAATATTCATTTCAATTAATATTGATTAACTATCTCTAATTACAATAAGTAATTAGCTTATAAGTTAATCACACAAGTTAATTACTTAAACCCTTTGCAAACAATTAACTTGTAATTACTAAATTAATTGATTAACTATAATTAATTACATTAATTATTTATTCATTATTAATTATACCTTAATTAATCAATTCCAAATTACATCATTAACTAATTAATTAATGATTTCTAACTACATTTAATCAATCTCTAAATATAAATTAATTACATAAGTAATTAATCTGAAATTAATCCACATATATATTAATCACCCATGATTAATAACCATTCAGTAATTACTACTTTAATTACTCATTCCATAAATTAATTATTCTTAATTAATTATCTAAATTAATCCCCTTGATTAATTTCAAAGTAATTTAAATCTAATCTACTTCTATATCAAATATCTTTAACTACATCCTGTAATTATTAATTAATTACTTCCTGAAGTAATTACAAATTCATAAATTACATAAAGTAATTATCAAACAATCAACAAATGTTTAAATTAATTTAACTTAATTAATCTAAACTAATCACATTAATCAAATTAATTACACCAAGTAATTAATTCTTTAATTACTTTTATTAAGTAATTAAACTTAAACAGTTGATTATTATTAATTAATTAATCTAATTAATTATCAAAACTTAATCACATTAATTAATTGTTAAATAATTTTAAGTTAATGACCTTCATTAACGTTACTTAATTACTTAATTAAGAGTTAACTTAAATTAATCATTATTAATTATCAATTAATTAATACTTAATTACAACTTAATTAATCACTAATTATTAATTAATTAAGTATTAATTAAATTCTTAATCATTAATTAAAATTTAATTAACCATCCTTAATTATAGATTAATTAACCTTAATTAATTAATCTCAAATCTAATTAATTAACTTAAAAATCATTAATTACTTAATTAAACATCCACATAATTAATTAATTAAATAATTAATTTTCATCTTAATTACCTTAATAATTAAATGAATCCAATCATTTAATTTTATTTATCTTTTAGATAAACATTTCTTATTTAATTATACATTTAAAAACAAAATGTTTTTAAATTTACTTTAAATTCTATTTAACTTCATTTTAAACTTAAGACTCAAATTTATCTTAAATAAGATTTTAAAACAATTCAAAACTTTTTATCATATATGTTAAAAGAAACATCTACTTTATTAATAAGTTTAAAAGGATTTAAATTTCAATTCAATTTTAAATTCAAATTAATTTAAAAATTACTTCAAAATTGAAATACAACTTCCAAACTCGTTCTAGTTTTAACTCTTTTAAACTCTTCCTATAATCTACATCTTCAATTCAAATGCAAATCATTTAATCATTTAAAAGCAATTTAAATTTAAACCTTTATTTTAAAATCTGAAGTTTAAATTTTATTCCAGATTTAAAAACTAGAATTTAAACTTATTTTAAATTTCTACTTTAAAAATTTAACCTTTCAATTCAAATGCAAAACACATATGCATCTACACTTGTGAGTTTGAAATCAAATTTAAATTTTAAAAAACATAATTGAATTTAATTTCAGACAATCTAATTTTAAATCCTTATTCAAATTTCAGATTTCAAAATCCAGTTTAAACTTCAATTTGCAAATTAAACTTTATATTTAAAAACAGAAACAGTTTCTGTATTTATTAAAAAGAACCCAACTTAAATTTTCCTGAATTTAAATTATTTCTAAAAACCAAAATTCAAACTTATTTGAATTCATATTTTAGATTCAGGTTTTAAAACCTTAGTTTAAATTAAGTTTACATTTTTTAAAATTTAACTTTTAAAATTTAAAAACTGCAAACATATTTCCTGATTAAGTTTAAACCAAACTAAAGTTTCAAAATTCAAAACCTAAGTTTTAAACTAATTAAATTCAAATTCAATTCAGTCTTTTTTTTTAATTTAGTTTAAAGTTAACCTGTTTTTAATTTTAAAAAAACTGTAAAACAGGTTCTGTTTTACATTGAAAAACCTGAAACAAAATACACTCGAACCTCCCTATTTGACTTCGAGTCAATACCACACTTACTTCGAGTTTCCCTTCAATTAACCCGAGACCATCCCGAGACAAAATCCCTGCAACCAAAAATCATCACAAACCTGCACAAACCCTCCCTGTGCATTCACTCCCCAACTCCGGCCATCACTGGCCACCATCAACGGTCATCCTCCATCGACCTGTCATCCCACTACACCCTTCAACCCTCAAATTTCCAAAAATCCATCTTGAATTTGAATTCAGGTTTAAAGCCAAAACCTGAAAACACTTAGACCACAACCAAGTCAAACCTGGCAACATCAAATTCTCCCCTTCCCGACCACCATCACACTCCATGCTCCGGCGATGTCTTCATCAAAACAACATCTAACAATACCCAGAAAATCAAAGAACTCGATCCATTTAAGAAGCCACAGCACTCAATTCCTTGAACCCAGTAAAACTAGGGTTCCTAAGTGAAATACCCAATTTACAACACCAAAATTGAATTTCAATAAAATTCAGTAATTTTATCATCATCGTTGATAACTACACTATCACCAGAAACAATTTCAACCAAATTAAAAGCAAGTATCAACTGTACTTAGCTAATATGAAAAATACAGTAATTTCAAAACTGCATTTCCAACTCTTTTCTAAAAATTTATATTTTGATCTTAGAAATCATGTTTTAGTATAGGGTTTCACTTTATATTACTGATTTATCAAATCCTCATACTTGAATTTTCACTAATTTAATGTTTGCTCAACTGTTAATAAATCCAGAGATAATACTGGGTTATTTTAACCTAAGTAAAATTCTAAACTAAAGTTTATAATTAAACTAACAAGTTTCATTTTAATCTCAAATTTATATGGTAATTAGATCAAGAGGTTCGAACTTGAAAGATCAAGAACTGGGGAGTATAACAGAGTTGACTCTGTTGAAAATAAACAAACACAAGAAATTTCACAATATACAGCCACAAACATGTTTATTTCAAACAACTAGTATGCACACATATAATCATACCTATAAATATTCACTGAAAATTTCAACTCATTTCAGATTAAAAACATGCAATCAACCTACTAATTTTTTTTTGAAAAGAAGAGTTAGTCACAGTTTTTTTTTAAAAATGCAGAGCCTAGAATTTTTAACATGCAGAGCACAGTCCTGAATTTTGAAAACCCTTTGAAACTTGCTTCAAATTCTGATGCTTGTTTTCTTTTCTAAAAGATGCTTCCAGATTCAAATGCAGGTTGTTTGCTTCATGGTTGCAGAACAATTTGAAGTTGCAGTTTCAGATCCAGATTGTTTTTGAAAACATGAATTGAATGTAGGCCCCAAATTTGATTTAGAAATGCAGAATCTTGCATGCTTCAGATGAATGCATGTTTTAGTTTGTTGCATCCAGGTCCTTTTTGTTTCCAGATTGAAGAAACAAAATGCAAACATCTTGCTTGCTTAAAGTTGTTGTATGCAGGTTTGAAAATGGGGATGGGATTTGAGAAATACTGGTGTTAGCTTGAAATTGTTGCATGCATGTTTTATTTTGGAGGATGCAAATTTGTATTTTGAGGAGTTGAATGCAATGCATTTGAATAGGTTCTTGAGGATGAAAATGTTATAGAACTTTGATTTTCAGATTTCTTTGTTTTAGAATGAAAAATGAAAAAGAGGAGAAGAAATGAGTAAATGCAATGTTTTATAGCTAGTTTATAATGAATTAAAATTAAAGAAAAATAAATATTGAAAAATGACACTTGCCTTAAGTGTTTACATTTGTTAAATTCCTTATTCAAACATCTAACACATGTTTACACATGTTCATACATACACATGTCTTGTAAATGTTTTTGTTATTTAAATTAAGATTAATGAATGTTTAAACTTAGTTAATTATTTAGTTCTTAGACTTAGTTATGTATATATTTAATTTCTAAAGAACAAAGCAAAGTATTATTATAAATAGAACAATATACAATTAAATCATTTATCAAAGATACCTTTAAATAATTAAAATAGATTTATAAAAGAGGTTACAATAACTTACATGAATACATGTTCACATTTTAAATTGTATTTTAAATTTCAAATTAAATTTACAAATCAAAATTATAAATTAATAATTTAAAAAGAATAACACAAATATATTGTAACATATTTTAATATACAAACTTAAGTTAAAATGAAATTTTAAACCAATAAAATATTTATCTTACATACTTAAAATCATATAGTTATTATATTAAATATTTTTGAAAAGCTTAAATTAAAAATAAATCACAATTCCAAATTTTCAAAATATTAAAATTATGCTATACTAATTTAATTAAAAACAACTTGTCTATTTAAAATATATATAAATACATATACATTATAAAATAGAAAACAATTTATTAACTCATTAAAAATAATTTCACAAATTAAATATTTAAATAAAGAAGATTATTAAATCAAATCAAATTTATTAACAAAAATTATCAATTCAATATAAATTTAAACACAGATTATCAAATTTATATTGTCCAAAATTCCGGGATATTACATCGCTGTTTAGTTACAGGTTAACAAAATTTGAGAAAAAATTCATATCTCATAATCTAAAAGGATTTAGGTAATGATCCTTAAAAGAAAAGTATTTGTATTTACCTGATTTAAATTTTAAGAATAGTTTCAAGTGTTTATGTTAAGTATTTATTTCTAAAATAATAAATGACAGTAAAAAAGAAAAAATGAGTCAGAATTCGATGTTCATAGTTGTGTGTTTTGATTATGCGATCTTATTCGTGTTATAAAAATATGAATTTAGATGAGGAAGTCATGATTTTTAGCCTTGTGAATTATGAGATATCTCAGGATAATCGATTTTGATTTATTCATCAAATTCCAATGAACAGCGATGAAGTGTGGGCCATGCTGGTTGCCAAAGGTAGTTCGAAGAAGTGAGATCTAGGGGAAAACGGCAGGAAATTTTTTAAACCATTGGAATGTCCTGTCGACGTTGAACTAGGATTCGACTGCTTGTTTTGGTTAGTGGGTTTGTCGAGGTGATTTCTTCATCATGGATGGATCAGGGATGATCGGACCGGGGGGTTTGATGCATACTGTCACGACGAGTCTATGATCGAGGCAGCATGGCTTCTGACTATCTAGATCGTCGGGGCGAGGGGGATTTGTTGATCGAATGTAGTTCTAGTAGGTTGCTGTTGAATTTGATTTCGAGTGCATCGTTGTTTCGTCAATCTGGGTGTTTGTGACGAGGTAGGCAAGGTTCGGTGACTTGGTGGTGGTCGACGACTTGTCGAAGATGGCCATTCCGGTTGTACACGTGCCTGCGAGCATGTTTGTGTTTGGTTTTGTTTGAAGATTAAGGAAGAAGCGTTGTTCTCAAGGGATAACTCGAAGTAGTTTATGGATTTACTCGAAGTCAAGTGGAGTTACGGTGTCTCGAGGGTTTTGTTTGGTTTGCTCGAGAATTCTGTGATGTCGCTCAGGTCTGGGGATTTGGTATAAAAACAGCTTTTAACTTTTAAAACAAAATAAAGTTTTATTTAAAACAATTTTGTTAAAACCAGTTATTTTGTAAATAATAAATGTTTATCCAAGTTTTAAATTGGTTAAAAAAAAATTTTAATAAAATATTTTAAATTAACTAAGTTTAAAGTCTTTTATTATATATAACCTTTATTTTAAAGTTTATTTTAAATAAACTTAATCATGAAATTAAGTGGGTAATTAAGAAGTGAAATGTTTTTAAAAGTTAATTTAACTTAAAGGTTTAAGTTAAGTGGTTAATGATAATTAATTACAAGATTTATTAAATAAGGATTAAATGATAATTAAAATAATAAAGATAAATGGTTTATCTTTTAATTGATTAAAATCTTAAGTAATTAAAGATTTATTAATTGATGTAATTAATTAAAGAAAAATTGATTAATGATGAGTAATTAAAGGATGATTACTTAATGAAATTAATTAAGTATAATTACTTAAATAATAAAAGATTATTATTTAATGTAATTAAGGGATAATTACTTCGTGTAATTACTTTTAAGATAATTAATTAATTAAGATTAATTAACGTAAGTAATTAAAGGTAATTAATTACTTAAAGATAATTACTTAATTAAAAAGTAATTAATTAATGATTTAAAGTTGATTAATCAAGTGATTAAAGGATAATTACTCAATGTAATTAACTTGTGATTTAATAGTATAAGTGATTAGGGGTAATCACTTATTGTAATTAATTAAGGATAATTAATTAAATGATAATTAATTAAGGGTTAATTAATTAATGAAATTAATTATGGATAATTAATTAAAGAATAATTAAATAATTAAAGGTTAATTACTTAATTATTAAAGGTTGATTGATTTATTTATTAAGGTTGATTAATTAATAATTAAAGGTTAGTTAATTTATTAAAGGTAAATTAACAAGCGATTAAAGGATAATTAGTGAAAATGGTTTGTAATTAATTAATGTTAATTAACCAGGATTAGTAATTTATTCATAATTAATTAATCTGGTTTAAATTAATTATAATCAGATGATTAATTGATCTTACTTATGAATAATTGAATTCTATTGAATGTTTTGAATTGTTTGATATCTTTGATGTGTGATGTTCTGTGATGTGATTGTTTTGAATTAAGCTGTGAACTGTGATTTATTTATATGTGATGATATTACTTGTTTATCTATGAATGAAAGATAAGCGTTATAGGATTGTACCGCTTATCGATATTATTGTGCTTGAATCGATGATGATTGTGATATTGTATTGTTGTGTATAAAACCCCTGGACTACACCACACACATAAAAATATGGAATTCATGGGAAATTGGTTAAGTCATAGATATTTTGAATTTGATATTATTTTATCCAAAATGGTTTGAAAAATTGGGTGAAATTTGAGAAACTTATGAGAAGGAGTTCTAAAATAATTTAATTTGAATTTGAACTCAAAATTTTAAAGTTGAATTCTATATATATATATATATGTGTGTGTGTGTGTGTGTGCGGAAACTATGGTTTAAAGGGATTATATAGGTTTTATGCATTTTAAACAATTTTTAAAGTATTTTAAAATGTATTATTTTGGAAACTGAAATTTAACCCAAGTTTATGCTTGAAAGGCTTTAATTTGAGCAAATATATTTTCCCAAAACAAAAACTCTTTGTTTTCAAAAGATAATTGCTTTCATATAAAGAAAGAATTTTCAGTTTTTATTGAAAGGATTTCAGATTATTGGTGAATCAAATTGAAAATAGTTCGAAAGCTATGAATGAATCTTTGTTAAAGATTGGTGAACCTTGTTGAAGTGGATTTTGAAGGTGGATCTTTTATTTAAAAGATTAAAAGGTGGATCTTTTGTTTAAAAAATTAAAGGGTGAATCTTTTGTTTAAAAGATTAAAAGTGGAAATTTGTTTAAACTATTTAAAAGAAAGGTTTTGGGATAAAGGTTGTGACTTAACTAAGATCCCAATATATCCATATGTTTTTAAAATTAGCGCTCATTATTCGGCTTAGCCGGGAGAGGACTTTATGTCATAAAACCTATTCAGAATAATGATACAATGGAATGGATAGCATTTGAAGAGGCGGTGAAGACCGGGTATTTTCGAGAACGTTAGGATTACCTATCGAATGTCTTTGCAATGAGTCGCACCGGTATAACGATCTCTATATGTGATGGGGAGTCCGATCGGGATTGTGAATACCCGGATTTGCAAGGGCTTCTTTTGAAGTGCCTTCGGTTCCGTTCGAACCCATAAAAGACTCGTATGGATGTATGTCTGACGTTACTCTTTGAGATGTAAAGCTGCTTTCTATCAAATACATTTCTGTTTGGTGGCGGAGAATTCATTCTCTTAGCTTAACACCCTTCTCTGAGACGTACGAGCTCAGAGGTTATATAGCTGATGGTTGCTAGTGATATATTCCCAATTTGGTAATGTGGCATACTAAGTGATGCTGGTCATTTGTTGATCAAAGCATGACTTTCATGAAAAGCATAGCTTTGTGGACGAGACCTCGTCGGACCTCACAACTCGAAAATGGTCGAAATTGGAAGGATGCAGCAAGGTTATGAGGGTTGCGCCCTTTAGGGTATGTGCATTTCCTTCTGGATAAAAAGTGATATCATGGTATGGAGCCTAGATATTTAACTTAAGAATGTTGTTGCTATTTGTTGGTGAATCCCAGAATAAAGGTCGGTGATAACCGGAGGATGGCATACTCGTGACAGTTAATTACCTAGTTATAGAGGCAACTCGGCCTTGTATTGGCAGAGAGCTGGTTAGGTTCTCGGGGCGTCCCTCCAGAGGCGTACCCATTCAGTGTAGGAACTTCCTTAGCCAGACCATTTGTTGGAAATCCAAACAAAATAATACAAGCCCTGTACGGTTTTAGTTGCATAACCTGCCATGAAATGTGGTGGTAACCTGCTATTGAACATGATAACTATAGTTGGTATACCATAATGGTGGAATGCTGGCTATGATTATTATTATACTTTCGAAAGGTTTTCTGCACTATGCACTAATAATAATATCAAAAGGTTTTTGCGTATTAAGCATGTTTGACTATCATAAAGAGAAATCTCCTCCAATTGTGCGCTTGCATTGTGTGTGTGCAGGGAGGCCTTATGGTAGTTTCATTTTCCAAAAAGCATAGAGAATTTCTTTTTATTTCTTTTTGTTTGTTTTTGTTCAAAATAAAACTGTTTTTGTTTGCTCACACTAGTCCCATGATTGACCTGGAGTTTATTTTTCCCTATCTAAACTCTGGGTGCCCACAATTTTCCACACGGGAAGCCTAGAGTCAGGTTATCACATAGTCAGCTAATAGGTGTAGTTTTTGACAATCCTTGGAGTCTTTGGTTTTGGTGATCGCATTGTGTTTCAAGTTCTACATGATGGTGGTTCGAGCTTCTGGTTTGGAGTTTTGGAGCTTGGCATTGAAGATGTTGCTTTCCGCTGTTGTTGCTAGTGTTTTTTGCTGTGTCATTCGCTATTGTGTATCTCTGATATATGTTGATCATTTCATTTGTATGATTGTTGTATTATTGTTGTGTATCAATAAAATTATTAATTCTGCTTCCACTATGTTGTTATCACCTAGTGTTGCTATAAGCTCCGGCGCGAATCGAATTTCAACATTTAAATCTACGGCATTCGAATACGGGTAAAGTATGGATGTTGATTTTCAGATGCTGGATTTCGGGTCGTGACATTTTGG
The DNA here is from genome assembly GCA_030765085.1 of Allium cepa. NCBI lineage: Eukaryota > Viridiplantae > Streptophyta > Magnoliopsida > Asparagales > Amaryllidaceae > Allium > Allium cepa. Next base: position 402,847,593 of record CM060943.1, on the reverse strand, counting down.
TATCAGAGCTAAAGGTTGAGTAAGAACTTTAGCTTTTGGAGTATAACACATTAGGTGACTCGTTAGAGATAGGGATATAAATGCCCTAGAATGAGTATATCCCTAAGATATTATGCCTTAGTAAATTCTTTTACTATCCACTAATAGTGGGTATGAGTGCAAGAACAGGACGAAGTAGGGGACAGGGAAGTACCACTACAAATAGTTGATATCGTGTAACAACAAGGAACAATTTTCTCCATCAATCTCTTTTCGTCATCATTCAATTTCAATTCTTTTAATTTCTTCTTAGCAGCTATAAGAAGAAGCTTTGGTATGGTGGTGACCCTGCGAATCATTGTAGACAAGTCCCTATTTCGTATTCTCTTCCTTAGTCCTCTATCAGCTTTTTGTTCTTAACTATTAATAAATTTGAAATTTTAATTGGAATGAATTGGTTAACAAAATATGAAGCTGAATTAAATTATATCAATAAAATGATTTTGGTTAAAACCAAACTTGGAAATTGTGTATAGATTTTTGTGATCTTAATAAGATAACTTTTGAAGATAAATTTCTTTTGTCCCGAATCGAGCACCATGCAGTCGATTCTTTTCCAAGATGGATGTAGCCCAAGGATTCCATCAGTTGGGAATTTTAGAAAATTGTATCCATTTGTCTATTCTTTTGGTTCCAGGTACATTCTACGAATGATTAGTTATCCCTCTGGACTAACTAGTGCCCTTGCATATTTCGTAGACCGGATGACCCAAGTATTTCATGAAAATATTGAATGAGTTCATTTTCATATCTATTGTTGATATTCTGATTTGGTGAGCCAAATATAGAATAGATATTTTGTTTGATCTGGTAAACATTTCTCTATCTTTTTATCTGTTCTTTGTTGTCTCCCTGTCTAGAAAATTTCGAGGATGAAATTTCTTAAGGGGAAATCTGTAACGGTCCTGGTCTTGAGTTAAATTTAATTTGATAAGTAATATATATTTTTGGATTAAATTATGAATTAATTTGATATTTTTCAAATTAAATAAGATATGTGCTTGTTTATTTATATAAATAGGTTGTAATTTAAAATTTGAATTTGAAACTCAAAAATAAATATTTTTTAAATAAATTGAATTTAAATACTCTATATTTTAAGATTAACAAATTTTGTTATAATATATCTATGTAATATATATATTTGGAAGTTATGATTTGAGATTAATGTAATAATTTTCAAAAGGCTATTTTAAGTTAAATTCCTGTGTGTGTGTGTATATATATATATATATAATATGTGATTATTTATTTATATATACAATTAGTTTTAAAAATCAAATTTCTTTAAAATTTATATAAGTATAAATAATAGGAAAATGAGTTAATATAAATATTATAAAAGGAAATGCATTGATTTAAAGTAATAGAAAATATATAAAATTTAAATATAAAAACATAACTAAGTATAATTTACTTGAATAATAATAGGTTTAAAACACTTTTCCTTTAAATTTGTAATAAATAGTTTGCATATATAAATATAAAAACTTATATATATATATATATATATGTAAAACTAAATTGAAATTATATACACTTATTAAAACATAATTCTTAAATATATAAATAAAAGTGTAAACATATGTAAATATAAAGTTAAATAAAATTTAATTAAAGGGTTTAAATATAAAAAATATTTGTTTTTAACAAGTGTAATATGATTAACTCATGTAATTGACATTCGTAAAATAAGGAGTACATGTATTAACATGTGTGAGCTTTGTATAGTTGTATTAACATGTGTTAAGTAAATTTTATTATGCGATAACAAGTGTCTTTTGTTGCTTTATTTTTTAAAATAAAAAAAAATATAAACAAGTTTATATAAATTACTCTACTCCTTTCTTTCTCATTTTTTCCTTGATATATTCAAGAACAAAACCAGTAAAAAGATAATCAAAGAAAAACAAAAACCTATTCAAATTCAAACCGTATAAGAAAATTCAAAACAATCAAACCAGGAAATGAAATTCAAAAATTTGGAAAACAAATCCTCTACAAATTCAAACCTGGAATAGATTCATCAAAACAATCTTCATCAAATCAAAACCAGAGAGAAATACAAACTAAATCAGATAACTACTTCAACCTGAAGATCATTTAAAGCAATCCAAACCTGGAAACTAGAAAGGAGCTTAAACCAGAGAAAAGAAGTAAAACTCAAACCTGAAACAAGACCAAAGACAAGGTCAACTCATATTCATCAAGCAAAGATCACTTTCAAACATCAAGTACAAAGAAAAACCAAAACAGTTCTAGATCATAAAACAAGCTTGTTCTCTTTCTTTCTTCATCCAGGTGAGCAAACTACATCTTAAAACTTTAAATCTGGTTCAAATCTTGATTTGCATGTGATAATCTTGGAAGTGTGGATGTAAAATATGTCTGTATGAATGTGTGTGTGTGTGTGTATATCTGTGAATGGGTGTGCATGCCTGTATATGTATATAGATATGTCTCTGTTTAGTAACAGGTTAACAAAATTCAAGAAAAAAATTAATAACTCAAAATCTAAAAGGATTTAGGTAATGATCCTTAAAAGAAAAGTATTTGTATTTACCTGATTTAAATTTTAAAAATGGTTTCAAGTTTTTATGTTAAGTATTTATTTTTAAATAATAAATGACAGTATAAAATCAAAAATGAGTCAGAATTCGATGTTCATAGTTGTGTGTTTTGATTATACGATTTGATTCGTGTTGTAAAAATACAAATTTAGATGAGGAAATCATGATTTCTGGCCTTGTGAATTATGAGATATGTCAAGATAATCGATTTTGGATTATTCGTCAAATTTCGATGAACAACGACAAAGTGTGGGTCATGCTGGTTGTCAAAGGTAGTTCGAAGAAGTGAGATCTAGGGAAAAATGGCAGAAATTTTTTAGACCATCGGAGTGTCCTAGCGACGTCGAATTAGGGTTCGACGACTGCTTGTTTTGGTTAGTGGGTTTGTCGAGGTAATTTCTTCATCATGGATGGATCGGGGATGATCGGACCGGGGGGTTTGATGCGTAATGTCACGACGAGGCTATGGTCGAGGTGGCATGGCTTCTGACGATCTGGATCGTCGGAGCGAGGGAGATTTGCCGATCCAATGTAGTTCCAGTAGGTTGCTGTTGAATTCAATTTCGAGTTCATCGTTGTTTCCTCAATCTGGGTGTTTGTGATGAGGTAGGCAAGGTTCGGTGACTTGGTGGTAGTCGACGACTTGGTCGGAGATGGCCAGTCCGGTTGTACACGTGCACGCGAGCATATTTTTGTCTGGTTTTGTTTGAAGGTCGAGGAAGAAGCATTGTTCCTGGGGGTGAACTCGAAGTAGTTTGCGGATTTGCCCGAAGTCAAGTGGAGTTGCGAGTGTCTCGAGGGTTTTTTTTGGTTTGCTCGAGAATTCTGTGATGGCTCGGGTATGGAGATTTGGTTTAAAAATAGTTTTTAACTTTTAAAACAAAATCGAGTTTTACTTAAAATAATTTTTGTTAAAACCAGTTCTTTTATAAAAAATAAATGTTTATACAAGTTTTAAATTGGTTAAAAGGTTTTTTAATAAAATATTTTAAATTAATTAAGTTTAAAGTGTTTTAATATATCTAACCTTTATTTTAAAGTTTATTTTAAATAAACTTAATAGTGAAATTAAGTGGGTAATTAAGAAATGAAATGTTTTTAAAAGTTAATTTAACTTAAAGTTTTAAGTCAAGCGCTTAATGATAATTAATTACAAGATTTATTAAAAAAGGATTAAATGATAATTAAAATAATAAAAATAATGGTTTATCTTTTTAATTAATTAAACTCTTAATCAATTAAAGATTTATTAATTGATGTAATTAATTAAAGAAAAATTGATTAATGATGAGTAATTAAAGGATGATTACTTAATGAAATCAATTAAGTATAATTACTTAATTAATAAAAGATTATTATTTAATGTAATTAATGGATAATTACTTTGTGTAATTACTTTTCAGAATAATTAATTAATTAAGATTAATTAATATTAGTAATTAAGGGTAATTAATTACTTAAAGATAATTATTTAATTAAAAATTAATTAATTAATGATTTAAAGTTAATTAATCAAGTGATTAAAGGATTATTACTCAATGTAATTAATTTGTGATTTATTAATATAAGTGATTAGGGATAATCACTTATTCTAATTAATTAAGGATAATTAATTAAATGATAATTAAGCAAGGGTTAATTAATTAATGAAATTAATTATGGATAATTAATTAAAGAATAATTAAATAATTAAAGGTTAATTATTTAATGATTAAAGGTTAATTGATTTATCAATTAAGGTTGATTAATTAATAATTAAAGGTTTGTTAATTTATTAAAGGTAAATTAATAAGTGATTAAAGGATAATTAATTAAAATGGTTTGTAATTAGTTAATGTTAATTAACCAGGATTAGTAATTTATTCATAAGTAATTAATCTGGTTTAAATTAATTATAGTCAGATGATTAATTGATCTTATTTATGAATAATTGGATTCTATTGAGTGCTTTGAATTGTTTGATATCTCTAGTGTGTGATGTTCTGTGATGTGGTTATTTTGAATTAACCTGTAAACTGTGATTTGTTTATCTGTGAAGATATTACTTGTTTATCAGTGAATGAAAGATAAGCGTTATAGGATTATACCGCTTATCAATATTATTGTGCTTGAATTGATGATGATTGTGATATTGTATTGTTGTGTGTAAAACCCCTGAACTACACCACACATACACAAATATGGATATCACGGGAAATTGGTTAAGTCATAGATATTTTGAATTTAATATTATTTTATCCAAAATGGTTTGAAAAAAATTGGGTTAGATCTGAGAAACTTTTGAAAACGAGTTTTAGAATAATTCAATTTGAATTTGAACTCAAGATTTTAAAGTTGAATTCTATCTCTGTGTGTGTGTGTGTGTGTGTGTGGAAACCATGGTTTAAAGGGATTATACAGGTTTTATGGATTTTAAACCATTTTTAAAGTATTATTTTGGGAATTGGAATTTAACCCAAGTTTATGCTTAAAAGGCTTTAATTTGAGCAAATGTAATCGGATTTTCCCGAAACGAAAACTCTTTATTTTCAAAAGATAATTGCTTTCATATAAAGAAAGAATTTCTAGTTTTTGTTGAAAGGATTTCAAATTATTGGTGAATCAAATTGAAAATAGTTTGAAAGCACTCCTGAAGTGTTGTCTTTGCTTCTAAAGCATTTTTGAGCTTTTGCAAATTAATTTAGTAGCATTTGCAGAAATACTATTTTTTCTGTTTGAAAATATAAATTATTTTAAAATGGTATTTAAAATATGTATTATTCTCTAGTCTCTTTAGGAATGTTTTCTAACTTATAATACAGTGTTTTAAAATTTGGTTCAAGTTCAAATATATTTTGAATAATTAATTATGAATTTCTAAACTTAATAGCTTTTAAAATAAAACTTGTTTTTCTATTTCAAAATTCCTTATTCTTATATAGCATTCTATATAAATAATTAGAATACATTTTAAATAGTTTAAAAGTGTTTTAACATATAAATAATTATTTTAAAGATATTTCTATAAGTTATAGATATGAAATTAATATTTTATAAATCTAATAAAGGATGTTTCTGAAGAAGAATTTTTAATTAATAAAGTAAATTAAATAAAAAGGGTTAAAAGTCATTTATGTGACTTGATTATACCTGAATGATAAGTAACAACTATATAATGACCTTAGTTTGATTGTCTGTGGGACGTTAGTGTTAATATGCTTAACATTAAAAGCCGAACGAGTAAACTTCTCTATTTGTAAGAGTCAAGACTGATGTTTAGGTAGGGACAGAGCAGTAGAGCTCTAACCTATCATCATCCTTCTAGGCCGAGGAATAGTTAAGTAGAAAGTCGAAAACGTGTAAACCGTGTTAACCTTGATTCCTATAAGCAAGCGTTCAAGACACAATAGTCGACTAAACGACTACCGATCTTGACCAAACTTAACTTACAAAGCATACATAATGCTTCACGGATTTATACCAATAAGAAGCCCTAGGGAGGAGTAATTGTATGAATGCCTCTAGCTTTCGACTACTTCTAGAAAACAAAATTTGAGTTAATAGGAAATTCATCGATTGGTTTGGAGAGACTGAGATCGGTGAGTGTTCTACTTGTCGAATACCACTCCAAAACTATTACACAAGTTCTATGATTTTGAGGCGGAATTATGGAAACCATGTATGGTTTTGGAATTTGTTAAGATAATGGAATCCATCTAGGATTCATTAATTGATCGAGTTCTGATGGAGACTCATGTGAAGATGCCGAACACAGCATTGACATCGGGAAAGGACTAAAGACAGAGTAGGATGCACAATCTTGGGTTTAGCAAACTCAAATAAGGGTACAACAACTCTAATTTTGTAGAGTATGCTTATCGAGAGGTTGCTAGCAGGAGTTGTTATTACTTGGTTCATGTGTTAGGGGATGGGTTAGTTGTGTTTACCTTATTGTATATTTTATCTAGGGATATACAACGCTCGGAAACTAGGTTTTGTCCCTTATCATAGAAGATAGGTCTCATTGAGGAGGTCTTTGTGGGATAATTCATTTATACGAACGTCCCTTAGCAGTTTTTGTTTTTATACCTAAGTATTTTGTAAATTGTAATTAATGTAACCATTTCAGCTATAATTTATATTTATATTACACCCCTTAAACATTATCTATAATATACCAAATGTAAATATCAATTGAGTTTGTTCTTTCAAGGGGAAACCAATCCGATGATTTGATTGTTTTGGAAGTACGGTTATATGTTTGTATGCATTTTTGAGTTCCTCATACCAAAATTATGTCTGACATGTATTGTTTCTTTTCCCGAAACTCCTCGGGTACTCTTCTGAGTAGGTTGAGTTAAGAAAGTTTCAGAGTTGGATGTTTTTAAACTTATGGAGACAAGCTGGATGCTTCCATCTATAAATTTATCTGTCTATTTTCATTTCCTTTCACTATTATGTATGTATGCAGCATTGTGAGGACAACTAGTTATAACTGTCTAGGCTTACAGTAGTACTTAATCACTTTTTTAACTTTGATTTCATATATGTTGGAGTAACTCTTTATACTACACTTTTGGTATTATATGTTATCGTTCCGCATATAAGATTTTGATATTGTGTTCTTTCTTATTCTATTTCTATTTTTTTTTTCTTTTACCCTAACTTTCGGTCTTCCCGGCACTTATGTGCTCACACGAATACTATGGATATATTGGTGTCGGCATCTAGGTATCGAGAAGGCAGAATGTTACATTATTATTATTGACCAACGACTTTGTGTTTGGATTATAAAGTTAAATATGGATGATATTGGAATTTTGATCATTACCAAATTCCATAAGTCCAAAGTGATATAGTGTTGACCAAGAGAATTGGTGCAAAATAGTCAAAATTAGGAATGCTTATTAAGTAAAATTAGATTTTACCAAAAAGATGTGTAAGGGATAAATTCAGCCAAAATGACACAAATTAGCTAGGATGACGTGTGAATGTTAATATTCGAATTGTTTAATACTAATTATTGACTGAATTTACAACTTCGAGTCGCACAACCATAATTATGAATTCTCCGAATAAACCACATGATTTAATTTACTAATAATTGTTGTAAATTTATTAATATTTTTGAAATATTGATTATTATATTTTATTTGGTTTTTTGTAAACCATTAGGATTTAATAAAGTGCATAAATAAAAGTTATAAACACGCGTATTGATATACCATGGATTGTTTAGACTAGATTTAAATAGAATAAATGTTGAATATGTTTAGGATCATTTGAGGCCCATGTTGCCTCCATGTTTAGCTGCCACATAAGAGAGAGAAAGGATAAGTTTTCAAAAGAATTAATAAAGGTGAAAGAATAATATAAAGAAGGAAAAAATGTCTCTCTATAATTTGGCATTGATTACTTCTTTATTTCATTCTTTTCATATTGGTATTCCTTTTTTTCATTTCTATAACTTTTCTGGTTCTCTCCTTCCTCTCCAGTTGCTGAAAATATGAGAGCTTTTATGGCTTCAAAAAATTTCAAAAAAAATACAAATCAAATTAGTTGATTACAAGTAGTTTATCTTTCTTGATCCTCACAAAACTAAAGGCTAATTTCTAAATCTATGAGTTTGATTCATTGTTCAAGGTGTGATTTATAGGCTACATCCAAAGTAAATTTTCTTATTTAGTTTGTGTATGTATTTATCAAGGTGTGATTTATTGGCTACATCCAAAGTAAATTTTCTTATTTAATTTGCGTATGTATTTATATGAATGATATGATTATATTTCCTATGATTCACCTCATGTTTTAATTATTTATCTTGCCACATGCATTAAATTTGTCATATGTCTATTTTGATTAAATCATATTTATTGTATTGTTTTGATTTAGATCTATGTTTGTTTATCATCTCCCTTTAGTTCATGATAAATGGATGTGTAACACCACATCTACATACCCATACCATCCAAGAGTATTACTAGATAATACTATGATAAAATATGGAAATAAAACTATATAGGGTACACACGTGATATTCCATAGGGCTAACACTGGTACGTATCTCAAACAAAAAGATAACTCACTTAATACGTATACAGTATCAGTAAAAGTAATAAACATGTGTTCCTTCAGGATAGAACAATACATAATATATATATAAAATAGATCATAGAGAAAATGGGGTCATCCAGGCAGCGATAACATATAATAATAAATATATGCGAGTCCAAATGGAATTACAAAAATAGTCAGATACCCACTATCATCAAAAATATACATAACATGTCATATATACATATACATATACATATACATATACATATACATATACATATACATATACATATACATATACATATACATATACATATACATATACATATACATATACATATATACATATATATATATATATATCAACCACTAACGAATACATGTAGCCACAAATATACATAATAATATACAAAAATGTTATCCACCATCTATGTCCAACATCCATAAACTAGTCAAATTGTCCCCAAAACTGAAATGTCTCAAATTGACTCGATTATTATATAAAAAACACATGAATCAGACATGTCTAGAATGTAGATATCAATATGAAATAACAACTGGTATGGTATAAACAAGTGCAACACAAGTGGTCCATGCATATCCCTACATACCTTAAAACCAAGCACATAAAAGATAACCAATTTCCAAGTAAAGTCAATCAACACACCAATCAGACATATAATTAAATGGGTGGTACAAACATAATATTTCTATCATCATGTATAAAACTCAACAAAAATACAGGACATGCTCTCAGCAATGCCCTACATTATCTCTCAAATAATCATAAAGTACACATAGCCAGGGTATGTCTCACTCGATGGATATGTATATAATACATAAAAATCACCCAAATCAAGCATACACGAAATAAAAATATGGCATACCCTCAGTAGCCAAGGTCATCTCTTAGATAACCATGTAAAAATAGGTATAGGATCCAAATTCATGCTCTCGTCATCTCTAACTATCCTTGGTATCTATATAATCAATGTGTACAACATTACACAACATCATAAACTCTCAGTCTCATACCAAGAGACCGATAACCACATATTAGTCATCTACACCTTTAAGCTCATAGTAATCGACTTGGCTCTCAGCCAATGAATAACCATCCGATCTCTCAAACCTCTACTAATCCATCGACTCTCGGTATCATCGATGATCATCGGAACTATCCGTCCTACGTGCACTTAGCATCATAAATATCTATTTTGGTATTGGTATCGACAAATGAACGGATTAGATCTCAACCGTAAACATAGTGATCTTATATTGTCATGAATAATAACCGAATGAGAGACTAACAGCTCTCTGCCTGCTCCAGGAGCCTTCCTCACATGCTCTCAGTGCTACTCCTACAATCTTAGTTACCTCGACGGTCATCATGACCCGATATCCATCAAGTGCAAGACTATGCTATGCGTTGGTCATGACCCTATAAGTGCCCCTAATAGTAATAGACTATTGGCCTAAGTGACACAAGGGAAGTGGCTCCCTGCCATATACATCAACAGGTATGTCATTGATTGGGGGAGCGACCCCGCAATCGAGCCATTTGGATACGTACCAGTCGATCTGGTTTACTCTCCGATGTAAAAGGAATACACACAATAAATAGACATTCTTATGCCTCTCGGTCTGCACACTCTCAGCATGCATCACCATATATCTAATACCCTATATACTTGATCATGTTAGAGTGACATCTACTTACAAAAGGTAATTGAACAAATATCAACTCAAACGTTCTATCCACCTATTTCTACTCACTCGTTAACTCAATGCTCATAAATTACACTCATTAATACACTATGATTCTATATAACAAGTCCAAAAAATAACTGGAGAAATAGTATTGGAAGTCCTATACCAGATGGTAATGTATCTCCGTTTATTCTAATTCCTCGTTACGTAGAAATACAAAGCAATCCAAACATTCAATTCTATTATTTACTAATTCAGAAGGAGTTAAAAATACATTTTCCCAAAATCTTCAGAACAATTTCAAAGATTAATATTCAATTAAAAGAAAATCAATTTATAAAATTCTCATTCTTTCCACAAAATCCATTTTTCATTTCAAAATAAATAGTTACAAATCTTTTATTCAATTACAAGGAAGTCTATAAATTAAACTTCACTCATTTTCCAAATCCTTAAATATTCATTTTAAAAGTAATTTAAACATTATATAATCCTTCTCAAATAATTTGAAACAATAATTTGAAATAAGTTTTATAATTTAAGATTTCGTTTTTATTAAAAAAATGATAAACAAATGATAGGCATATTACTTAAAAAAATTATTTCCCAACTTCCGAACTAAATAGAGTTAACTAATCATTTTAAAAATTACAAATTTTAAACATCATTTTAGAATATTCATTTAAATATTTTTGTAATCAACAATAATTGAATAAAGTGTAAATATTCAGAAATTTTCATATTTAATAAAATTTCAAAATTCATCATTTCTAAATAACTTCTATTCATAGAATCCTCAAAATAATTCACTTAAATATTTTCTATCTCAAATAATATTTCCATTTTTTAAATAAAAGTCATTCCAAAATCCACTAGTTCTTAAATGTTTCATTACTTAAAGCCTTCCATTTTAATCAATTAATTCCCTTCCGATCGCTTACTAATGTGATCTCATCACATCAATAATTGATCAAAAGTATGTGATCTCTTTACAACAACAAGTGAGTAAGAAAATGAAATTCAAACATGTTTAATCCAATTCAATCCATAATACATATAAACAAACATGCATCACTAAACAATCAATAAAATATAGCAAATAGGATCTAGATCATATTGGTGAGCTATCCAAATTAACTCACTTAAACAATGAAGTTAAACTCGATCGATTATCCAATGTCATGGATCAAGTAATATCAATCAAACGTAATAAACATAAAATTAAATGATAGTTGTGAGTAAAAAGAATTTACTCACCTAACCGATGTTTGTGTTCCCAAAACGACGACTACCCTTAGCTCAACGCACCCGCTGCCATCGTCAATCACCTAAATCGTGAACCAAATGCCAACAGCACACGTAACCAACCACATGCACAAATCTCACATCATCATGTCATGGCTCCTCCTACCTCGTTGTTCATTCATGCCATTAGCGTGCAACCATGTTAATCAAAGCTCCACCCTATATTGACCATGAACCACCCAACCTCACGATCGCATCACTACCCCTGAAAGCCTTTGTCGCACCTCTCCTTATCGATTCCAGGAATGTGCATACCCAAGCCTGTTGTGGTTGCCAAATCGAGCCTAGGTTGTCGCTCTCCTCAAAGTTGCTGCCTCCCAAATTTTATTCGCCTAACCTCATATCCCAAGTGAGGATTTTTTTCTTTTCTTTTTTTCTTTTGCCATTCGATTTTTGGGTTAGGAGAGAATGTGGTACGGGTCTTTTGGGCCTGAATGTGGGAGGAGGGAGAGATTTCTAGAGGTAAGAAGAAATGAAAATGGATATAAACGGGTTTGGGCCTTACATTTTAGCTGGTACTGATTAGTTTACTTTGTCCAATTATTTGCTCTATTCTTTTCTTTTAACAATTCATTTTATTTATTTATTAATAAAAAATTAATTTGATTTAAATTACTTTACAGTTCATTCTACAGAATATATGTACCGAATAACTGCATAATTTTATTCAATTCAACATCCGCTTATTAATTTTCCACTATTTTAATCGCATAACAATTATTTACACTATAAAAATATTTTATATTCAATAAAATCCATTACTCGATTTCAATAAATTAATTGAAAGAAATTTATTAAGTTAATTCAGTTTATTAAAACAAAATATTTTATTAACTAGACTTCAATTAAATAAATATCTACTTTCAAAAATAATAATTATCAAATATTGAACTCAAAAAAAAATTTCAATTAAATTTATTTATTTGAAAACAGGGTCTTTACAGACTTTCCCTTTAAGAAAATTGCATCCTGGCAATTCCTTATAGGGAAACGTCATATGCAACTCATACCATGACTTACTTCGTAATCTACAAACTTAAACTACTTAATCCACCATGTGGCTTTCATATTCCAATGCATCTTATCATATGCTACGATTTTAAATATATTCAATTAAAGGCTTTCTATTCTTCGCATATAATGAATTTTGTGAAAATATTCTAAGTGTCGGATTTTTCAAAAAAATTCGATAGAGTCTCCTTTGTACGAAGCACATTCCAAAAAATCAAAACATAACATAGTCACAAAATCAATATGCATCCTAACATGGAGCATCCTGAAACACGAGGAAATAAGATAATATCACATCACCAACATATCATAAAAACATACCTCTACTTTAGCAATTTAAGCAAGTTATTTAACTTATAAGCGAGCAAAAGTGGGCCAAAGTAACCAATTAGTCCAAAAATGCTCCAATGGTACATATTCTCAACTCAATTGAAACATTAGTGGCATATATAAAAGGAAGCACAATTAGTAAACAACCGTGTAATGTAAAAGAAAGGCAACATTCATGTTTACCTGCTTCTTGAAAACCTTCAAAAGTCAAAAATGTGAAATCAAGTTATGGTTAAGAGTGAATTATTGTATAGTGGTTAGCTTTCCAAAACAACTTTCGAATTGCAAAAGTGTGGATTACAACTTGAGTCATAGAGGATTTCCAAAGCTTAGAAGTTCGTTTTTTATGACAAATACGCAAGCCCACTTAAGAAACACACATTTTTAGCCTCGAAAACTTAAAAAAATTCCAAAACACTAGAAAAAAGTTTTGGATAAGTTCTAAGCTTTTCGGAATGCGCAAGGTCATCAAAATCAGATAAACCGTTTGAATGTTACGATCAAAACAATTCAAAGTTGTTTTAGATAATTCACATTTTCAGGACAGCGAGCACTTCTTATATTAACTCATGTTCAAACCATCACGAACCTCAAAATTTTAGAAAGTGTTAATAACAAAATTGTTACTTATGCAACCGTCTAACCAAAGAAAGAAGAATCGATAAAACCTGATTAAAATTCACATGTTATGACCATTTCAATAAGGACTGTAACCTTTTTTTCTATTTCCAATACCACTATTATTTCAAAACTTCCTAATACATTAAAATTAACCTTTCAAAATCTTCATCGAATCTTTCTAAGCTTTTCACAAAACATTTGATACCTTATTTTCAAAGCCCTTCAAAAAAACACTTTTATCCAAATATATATCCTAATAATTTCAATATAATCCATTAAACGAAAAAGCTTACTTTCAAAATATCTTTCGTGTTCAAAGCATTTTTTTTCCAAAACCCCAAATTTTAAATTCGTAATATATTTGTAAATTTACTATTATAAAATTTTACTTTACCACAAAAACCCAAAAACAATATTCATATGGTACCATTCCAAAATTATTTGGTACCATAAAATTACCCAATTTTTTATTTTATTTTATTTTTTCAAACTTATGTATATGCTTTTATATCACAATGCATCATATTACAGATATATTCACATCATGCAACCAAGTCATAGAAAAATCAACGTATAACATGACAGGCATACAATCACAACACCACAAATCATACAAATTTAAATTCTAATTAATGTGTATAAATATAAATATATCGACAATGCCTATCATGCATTCTTACTGGCTCACTTTTCAATTAGCTGCATTGTTAACCGTGTGATCAACATCGCCTCGCCATTGACTTTGGCTATCCACTAATGCTCGATGGCTGCAATCATCGCATCGAAATCTAGTCATAGAAAAACATGTTTATTATTTTTCAAAATAATAAGTCTCACTTTCCAAAACTTTGCTCTATTTTTTTAAAGCTGTAAATATAGCCCCTTAAAAATATTAATTTTTGAGATAGCTCAAATATTTTACTTCTGCCCAAAATATTTTGTTGCTTCCCAAAATTTTTGTGCCCATATGTCTCGTACTAGAGTTTAGAATCTCTATCAATAACATTGGCCAAGCGCATCAACCGAAATTCTTAAAGCACTCAACGGACAGAATAACAAGAAATCAGCTTTAAAATTTTCTTTAAATAAATTTTTTTTTCATATATAAAACAATTATTTGTAAAAGCCAAAACATTTTCTAGTATCTTACAATAATAGGTACCCTTAGTCGAAAATGTTCCAAGCGCAAAATATGCTTGCTTTAAAATATTTTTCTATCTTCAAACCAGCTTTTCCAAAATCAATACTAATATTTATCATCCAAAATTTAGTTCCTTTCAAAATTAATATTCATCTTATCACAAACTATTCCTTTTTTCGAAATCTCAAATATCGCTTAAAAATGATTCTCAATCACTTTATAAAATGATATCACTATTTTATTAGATTATATGCTTGTTTGAATAAAATATTTATTTCTAAAACTCGTATATACATTCAACAACGACCACAAACAATAGTACAACCAATCGTACATCACTCATCCATAGTATCACATAAGCACTATGCAATAATACATACATTTGTAAACAAACAAACAAACACCTCTAACAGAAAACTATCAATCAGTTTCTGCTACAAAACTCTAATCACTACTAGATGTTTTTACTCGTCGCACCTCATCACAATTTGGGTTTGTGATGTATTCAATATGAAATTTAAATTTGGATCTTTTAAAGCCTCTCTAACTGAACAACTCTATTCTTACTCAAAGTCACACAGAGTGCTAATATTCACCATCAGTACCGACATTACTGGCCAGACTAACTACTTCTATCTTCATGACCTTCATCAGCTACTCTGTATCTCATACAGAGACTTACACTCAGAAAAAGGTAGAAGAAATATATATTATATAATAAGATAAATATGAATACATCCCTAGATGATTGCCTTAATAATCATTGTATACTTCTAATATCACTTGAGTATAAACAATAATCTACCACACATCCATGGAGACAGGGACTCTAAGTCTCATGTAAGGCTATCACTCATGTCACTTATACTCTATATTATTCTAAACATGCTCCAATAAAACTATAACACCCCACCTTTATACTCATACTATCCAAGAATATTACTGGGTAATACCGTCAGATAATACAAAGAATAAGGCTATATGGGGTACATATATGAATATTACATTGGGTTAACACTAGTACGTATTTCAGAATTAAATAAGAAACTCACCCTATACGTACACAATATCAACACAAAGTAATAAACATGTGTGCCTTCAGGATAGAACAATACATAATATAAAATAGACCACAGAGAATACAGAGTCATTCACGTAGTGATAACATATAATAATAAATATACATGAGTCCAAATGGATTTACAAAAATAGTCAAATACCCACTATTATAAAAAATATACATAACATGTCTAATATATACATCTCAACCACTCATGAAAGCATGTAACCACAAATATACATAATAGTATACAAATGTTATCCCCCATTTATGCCCAACATCCACAAACTAGTCAACTCGTCCATGAATTTGAAATGTTTTGGACTTACTCGAGTATTATATAAATAACACATGGGTTAGACTATGTCTAGAATGCATATATCAATATGAAATAACAAATTGCATGGTATAAACAAGTACAACACAAGTGGCCCATGCATATCCCAAGTGTCAACATACCTCAAAACCATGCATACAAAAGATAACCCGTTTCCAAGCAAAGTCAATCAACACACAAATCGAGCATATAATCAAGTGGGTGATACAAATATAATATAACTATCATCTGGTATAATACTCAACAACAATACAAGACATGCTCTCAGCAATGCCCTAGATTATCTCTCATTTAATCGTAAATTAGACTACCCAGGGTCTGTCTCACTAAATGGATACACACACACACACACATACACACATAAAAATCACCCAAATCAAACATACATGAAATAAAAATATGCCATACCCTTGGTAGCCAAGGTCATCTCTCAGAAAAACATGTAAAAAAAGGTACAAAATCCAATTCTATACTCTCAACATCTCTGGATATCCTTGATATCTATATAAACGATGTGTATAGGGTTACACAATTGCATAGACTCGTGGCCTCATAAATAATCCAAGAGATCAATAACCATATATTAATCATCTAGGCCATCAACCTCATAATATTCAACTTGGCTGTTAGCCAATGAAATAATCATTTGGTCTCTCAAACCCCCTATTAATCCACATGACTCACGGTATCATGGATAATCATAGAAACTCTCAGTCCTATGTGCTCTTAGCATCATAAATATCTATTTTAGTATCGGTCTTGAAAATGGACAGATCAGCTATCAACCTTAAACATAATGATCTCATATAGGTGAATAAGTAGGTGTCTATCGTATCTCATGCTATCTCATCAATAATAACCAGACGAGAAACCAATAGCTCTCAGCCCGCTTCAAGAGCCTTCCTCACATGCTCTCAGTGCTACTCGTGCAATCTTAGTAAACTCGACGGCCATCGTGACCCAATATCCATCAAGTGCAAGACTACGCTATGCGTTGTTCACGACCCTGCAAGTGCCCCTAATGGTAACAAACTGCTAATCTAAGTGACATAAGTGCAGTGCCTCTCAGCAATGGATCTCAGCCATATACATCAATAGGTGTGCCACAAATTCAGGGAGCGACCTTGCAATCAGGTCGCCAGGATGGATACTAGCCAATCTGATTTAATCTTTGACGTCTAATAGGAGGACACACAATAAATAAACACTCTTATGGCTTTTAGCCTGCACACTCTCAATGTGCAGCACCATAAATCTAATACCACGTATACTCGGCGCTGTTAGAGTGACATCTACATATAGAAAGTAATCGAACAAAAATCGGCTCAAGCATTACATACCACTTGATGTGACTCATTTGTTTACTCAATACTCGTAAATTGCAATCATCAATACACAAGTATTCTATATAACAAGTTCAAAGAATAACCGAGAAAATGTTATTGTAATTTGTATACCAGATGGTACTATAACTCTGTTTATTCTAATTCCTCGTTACATAGAAATATAAAGAAATCAAAACATTCAATTCTATTATTTACTGATTTGAAAGGGGCTTAGAAATACATTTTCCCAAAATCTTAAAAACAATTTCAACTATTAATATGCAATCAAAAGAAAATCCATTTGTAAAATTCTCATTCTTTCCACAAAAGCCATTTTTCCGTTTCAAAATAAATAATGACAAATCTCTTATTAAATTACAAGGAAGTCTATAAATTAAACTTCACTCTAATTTTAAATCTTAAAAATTCCTTTTGAAGGAAATTTATACATTTTATAATCCTAGTCAAATACTTTGAAATAATAATATGAAATAAGTTTTATAATTCAAGATTTCACTTTTATTAAAATAATGATAATTAGATGCTAGGCATTTACTTACAAATATAATTTCCCAACTCCCAAGCTATTAAATTCAAATAGAAGTAACTAATCACTTTAAAAATTACAAATTTTAAATATTATTTAAGAAACACCATTTAAATATTTTTATAATCAACGATAATTGAATAAAATGTAAATATCCAGAAATTCTCATATTTAGTAAAATTCTGAAATTCATCATTTTGAGATAACTTCTATTCGTAGAATCCTCAAAATAATTCACTAAAATATATTTATCTCAAATAATATTTCCAATTTTAAATAAAATTCATTGCAAAATCCACTATTTATTCTTAAAATATTTCATTTCTCAAAGCCTTATATATTAATCAATTAATTCTCTTCGGACCAATTATTGATATGATCTTATCAAAATAAGAATCGTTCGAAAATATGTGATCTCATCACAACAACAAGCGAGCAAAAAAGGCAATTCAGTTTCATCCAATTTAATCCATGTCAACAAACATGCTCACCAAATAATCAACAAAATGTAGCAAATAAGATCTAGATCATAATGATGAGTTACCCACATTAACTCACTCAACAATGCAACTAAACTCAATCGACTATCCAATGTCATAGAATAAATCAGGTAATATCAATCAAATAATAATATACGTATAAATTTAGGTGATAGTGGTGAGTAAAAATAATTTACTCACCTAACTAATGCTCTTCTTCCCAAGATAGCGATAACCCTTCTCTCAACGCACCCGCTGCCATCGCTAATCACCTTAGTCATCACCTAAATAACAGCACTCGTAGCCAACCACATGCATGAATCTCACGTCATCGGGTCATGGCTCCTCCAACCTCGTTATTCATCTAAGCCCATAGCACGTAGCTAGGCTGATCGCAGATCCTCCCTGACGTTGACCATGAACCACTCGACCTTATGATTGCGTCGCCACCCCTTGAAGCCTCAGTCATGCCTCTCTCTGTCGATCGCTAAGCACGCGCGCACCCACGCATGTTGCCAAATCGAGCGTAGGTTACTGCCCTCCTTGAAGTTGCGGCCTCCAAAATCTTATTCGACCTAACATCCTATCATGAACACGATTTTTTTTCTTATGCCATTTTTCTATTGGTTAAAGGGGGAAATGATGTTCGGGTTTGTTGGGCCTGAATGTAGAAGGAATGGGCGATTTCTAGAAGTAAGCAATGGATGAAAATGGATATAAATGGGTTTTGGCCTTACATATTGGCTAGTACTAATTAATTTACTTTGTCCAATTGTTTACTCTATTTTTTTTCTTTTAACAATTTGTTTGATTTATTTGTTAATAAAATATCAATCTGATTTAAATTGCTTCATAGTCATTTCTAAAAAATATATATACCGTCATCTGTAGGATTATATTCAATTCGATGTCTGCTTATTAATTTTCCACTATTTTAATCGAAAAAAATTATTTACACTATAAAAATATATTATATTCAATTAACTCCATTTATTCAGTTTCAATAAATTAATTGAAAGGAATTTATTAAGTTAATTCAATTTATTAACAAAAATCTTTTATTAACTAAACTTCAATTAAATAAATATTTACTTTCAAAAATAGTAATTATAAAATATCGAATTCGAGTTTTTTTATTTTAATTAAAGTTATTTATTTATACAGCGTAGAAAACAAGGTCGTTACATGATGTGTTTTGAATCTCATATTACTTTTGTGTCATTATGCTATATTTTTTTAGATCTGTAAATTTTTATCACAAAATATATACATGCCTATTTTGTCCTAATTTTTTTATTTTATTTTGGAAACTTGTGAAATTGAAAAATGACTTTGAAAGAGATTTTTTAGACAAATATATAACATTTACATACTCAAATGCTAACGAACTGTATATTTTAAGTTATAAACTATTCTTTAAAGTTGATCTTTAGTTTCATATGGTAAATTCTAGTGTACAACAGTTTCAACCCTTATTTAAAGAAAACTGACTTAAGATTAATGAACGAACTTTAGTACAAATTCTAATTCTTTGCAGCTTTCTATGCTTAAGGTCTCATGTAAACCTAAAGTATTTTTGCCTTCCTAAATTAAAAGTTTAATGAAAACTTTTAACTTTAAAATCAAAACCTATTTGTATATATGTATGTATACATATATTATATGTTATAATTTTGAAATATATGTTGCGTAAATCTAAATAATTAAATATTTATTAATAGTTGGCTTGCAAGTGCAATCTTTTGGCCCGACCATGATGTTCCAAAATTACCCTTTATATACAATTCTTTAAAATTTACCTATTGGTAGATCCTATAAAATCGCATCCACATAACTATTCCTAAACTTGGTGCATCTATTAATTGGTCCTAAAAATAGCATATGCATACATAATCCTAAAGTCGATGCATATACAACTACGCTTATATTACATGTAATATTATTGTCAACTGCATACTAAAGTGAGTAACATTAAGAAGCTCAACCTTTTATCATACTGGATTTAAAACCAATTGAAATAAATAAACTATTATTATAATTTTTTGTTTTTGATTTTAAATGAAAGCATGATGTTTGTCATGGTACCGATGCATTTATTCAATCACTGCTCATAGTTGTTGGCCACCATTGCCTTCACACATCATAACCTTCAGGTTAGCTTTTATTCAGTTTTCTATTATTATTTTAACTTACTATGGAAGTATTCAGTCACTATTTATATTCCATTTTTTGTTTATTTTTTCTTTTTTCTTTTCTCTCTATTTTTTTCATTAAACCAAGATGAAAACTTTAGCATGATAGAGTACAAGCTGGGACATATGCACACCTCGATTGTTTTTGTATTATCTCATCAATCTAAATCATGTTATTCATACAGTTTGTTATGAATTATAAGTAGTGAATATAAATTATACAGTAGAGGTAGTTATGATGGTTATATTAAGTTTTGGTTGATGTTGGACAAGATTCTGTAAGTAGCTCTTTAGAAATGTAATGAAATAGAAGCTGTTAGTCCTTGAAATGATGGTTTTGATGACAACAACCTTAGAATAAGATTATAAAATATAAACACTAACATAGTTTAGAAATATATGTATATGCAGGATTTAACCATGCAGGTACCAAGAATGAAGACTGTACATTGTAGAGATTCAAGATATCAAGATTGAAGACTCATGAGTATCAAGAATATCAAGATTATCAAGAGTTCAAGAATAAATTAATTTAATTAGGAATTTTGTTAAAACTCCTAGAAAAGCGCTGGCATGTTAAAATCCAATTTATTCGTAGAATGGAATCCACTTCGAGCTTGTTAAAGGGATGGAACCCTATGTAGGATTACGAAAAATCTAGTGGAACATTGTTTTGTATCCACTAACTTTTATTCAAAATGTTTTTACAAAATTATATCTTATTTTCAAAATGATTTCAAAACCTTCCTTTTAAAAGAATCAAAAAACATCTATCCTGGTTTTAAATATTTTTAGCCTCAAAATAATCTTTATCTTCAACATAAAATTATCTTTAGTTTTAAACTATCTTTTAATAATAATATATTTAACTTTTAATATTTATACTTAGATTTAAATATAAAATTATAGTGAAATTTTATGTATACCAAAATATTATTCTCTATATTTATTTAAGTACGTTAACTATATTTAAGTATATTTATAAAAGTTTAAAATAGTTTAATATAAGATAAAAGTTATTTTCAAGGAAAAACAAACCGCTAAAATTTCCTTTGGGATGTCGACATACTCAAGATACCATGTCAACATAGTGGCAGTTGATTTCAAAAATTTGAATTTCAAAAGAAGTCTCTATTCGTCATATCCCTTTACGAATGGACATGGCTGTTGTTCTTCTATAAATAGGGGTTGTTTTTAAAGAATTTCTAATCATATTTTTCTGGTTTTCACTCTTCTTCTTCTTCCACATTTATTTATATATATTCCTACCATTACTCTGTCGAAATCAACATTGAATCTAACTAGGTCATTTCTAATTTGATTCTCTGTCACTATCTCAACAAGATCTCAGTGTTGTTCAGAGTTATAGACTTCTTTGTAATCAATTTAGTGAGAAAAGGTGTGATTGTAGCCTTGGAAATCAATCAAGTGTAAAAGGTGTGATTGTAGCCTTGGAAATCAATCAAGTGAAAAAGGTGTGATTGTAGCCCAGGAAATCAATTGGGTGAACTTGTTGCCCCTGAAATCAAGTATCTCTACCCAGAGGATTGTGAATCTAGAGGGTGTACCTCGTAGCCGTGAAATTGAGGGTGTAATTGTACAATTGCTTTTGAAAGGAAATCCGTATTTGTGTGCGGGACTGGATGTAGGGTAACTCCAAAATATAAAATCCGGTGTGCTCTTTCTTTTACTGTTTTTACTTTATTTCTGCATCTGTGTTTGATTCTGTGATCATATCTGTGTCTGAATATTGCATAAATTTGTGTTCAAATTAACAAAAATTCAAAAATATTCAGTAATTCCTTTAAACACTATTCACCCCCCTCTAGTGTTAATCCTAGCCTTAAGATCCGTATTCCGCATTTCTCACATTTGGTATCAGAGCAAGGTTTTCAAAGTTTCATAATATGATTTTTGAAAAAGTTTTTTAAATGGCTATGTTTAAGAAATTTGTTAATACTAGTTTAGAAATATTCAGATCTCATTGTCTCTTGAGTCTGCATATAATCAATATTCAAAATCAAGTTTTCTACCAAAATTGTTTGATGTGCAAGAAACATGTTTTATGGTGGTTAAGGAATCAATCCACAACGGAAAAATTATGCAGATCAAAAAGAACAAATGGATACTTAGTAGTGGATGCTCTAGACACATGACTGGAAATCCAAATATGCTGAATGATATAATATACAAAGACGGAGGGCTGGCTAACTTTGGAGACAATTCAAAAGGATATGTGATTAGCGTCGGCAAAGTCGGTAACTCTGAAACTCCTATTATTACTAATGTTTTGCTAGTTAAGAATCTGAAACATAATTTACTTAGTATAAGTCAACTCTACGATAAAGGATATAAAATTAAATTTGAAAAAGATAAGTGTTACATTGAAGATAATAATTCAACCATAATATTTGAGGGAATTAGAAAAAGGTACATTTTATATTCTTAGTATGAAAGTTTCAAATGATAACCTGTGTCTGTTGGCAAATACAAGTGACCCTTGGATTTGGCATAAGAGATTTGGGCATTTGAATTTAAAACTCTTATCTAGACTATCTAAACATGAACTAGTAAGAGGTCTTCCTAAAATGAATTTTAAAGTAGATAGTTTATGTGATGCATGTCAATTGGGAAAACTCAGAAAAAGTTCCTTTAAATTAAAACATATGATTTCAACCTCAAAACCTCTTGAATTACTTCACCTTGATTTATTTGGTCCATCTCAAATTCTATCAATAAATCATGGTAAATAGGTTTTTGTAATTGTAGATGATTATTCTAGATTTACATGGACAATATTTTTGAAACATAAAAGTGATACTTTTGAATGTTTTAAGAACTTTACAAACAGGATTCAAAATCAACTTTCTCTAAAAATTATAACCATCCGTAGTGATCACGATGGTGAATTTGAAAATGAAAAGTTTAAGGAATTCTGCAATAAAAAGGGAATAACTCACAATTTTTCATTTCCAAGAACTCCAGAACAAAACGAAGCAGTAGAACGTAAAAATAGGACAATTCAAGAGTGTGCGAGAACTATGCTTTCAAATAGTAAATTACCAAAGTATTTTTGGGCAGAAGCAGTTGCTACCGCCTGTTATATTTTAAATAGAATATTAATTAGACCTTTAACTGATAAGACATCTTTTGAACTTCTTCACTCAAAGAAACCTAAGGTATCTTATTTTAGAATTTTTGGAAGTAAATGTTTTATTTTAAATACAAAATATAACTTAGATAAATTTGATCCTAAATCCGACAAAGGTATCTTTATCGAATATTCTAATAGAACAAAGCATACAGAGTGTTTAATTTAAAAACTAATACCATCGAAGAAACAATGCATGTTTCATTTGATGAAAATCTAAAAAAAATTGAAGATTCAAACAATGAAGAGGATTTAATCACTCAAAATCAAGAGTCAACTGAAACTAATAATAAAATTAATCATCCTAATAAAAGAATTAAACTTTTAAAAGATCACCCTATTGAAAATGTAATTGGAGATATGCGATATGTTGTTAAAACTAGAAGTCAACTAATCAAATGAGCAATGTTGCTTTTATATCAACTATTGAACCCATAAATCCAAAAGAAGCATCAACTGATGATTCATGGATTTTGGCTATGCAAGAAGAATTAAATCAATTCACTAGAAATGATGTTTGGGAACTTGTTCCTAGACCTGAAAATAAAACTATAATTGGAACTAAATGGGTTTATAAAAATAAAATAAATGAACAAGAAGAGGTTGTTAGAAATAAAGCTCGTTAGTCGCTCAAGTTTATTATCAAGAAGAAGGAATAGATTTTGATGAAACCTTTGCTCCCATAGCAAGATTAGAAGCCATTAGGATTCTACTTGCTTTCGCAAATCATAATAATTTCAAATTATTTCAAATGGATGTTAAAAGTGCCTTTTTAAATGGATTTGTAAAAGAGAAGGTATATGTTGAAAAACCACCACTTTTTGAAAAAGAAAAATTACCAAATCAAGTTTACAAACTTAAGAAAGCTCTATATGGTCTAAAACAAGCTCCTAGAGCGTGGTATGGTAGACTAAGATCTTACTTATTACAATCAAATTTTGAAATTGGTAAAGTAGATAATACTCTTTTTATTAAAAAAAATAAAAATGATATTCAACTAGTACAAGTCTACGTAGATGATATTATTTTTGGATCAACTAATTTTGAAATGAATAAAGAATTTTCTAATATAATGACAAAAGAGTTTGAGATGAATCATATGGGTGAATTAAATTTCTTTTTAGGATTACAAGTAAAACAATTAGATAATGGTATCTTTATTAGTCAAGACAAAATATGCTAAAGGCCTAATTAGTAAATTTGGTTTGATTACTGCGAGTGGAAATCCCACACCCATGGCAACCAATGAGTACCTTAGTAAAGAAGATCTCTCGAAAGATGTAGATCAAAAATTATATAGAGGAATGATTGGATCACTACTCTATATCACTACTAGTAGACCTGATATCATGCATAGTGTTTGTCTCTGTGCAAAATATCAATCCCAACCTAAAGAGACCCAATTAAAAGCCGTAAAACGTATCATAAGATATGTTAAACACACCTCTGATTATGGCTTATTTTATCCTAAAAATGGTTCTTTTGACTTAATATCTTACTGTGATGCTGATTATGCTGGTTGTAAATCAGACCGAAAAGGTACAAGTGGAACTTGTCACTTTTGGGGCATTCTCTGATTTCCTGGTTTAGTAAAAAGTAAAACACAGTTTCTTTATCAACACTGAAGCAGAATATATTTCTGCTGCTTTGGCTTGTACTCAAGTAATATATATGCAACAAACTTTAAAAGATTATGGTGTAAATATCTCAAAATCATCAATTTATTGTGATGATACTAGTGCGATAAATTTACCCAAAAATACTACTCAACATGCTCGAACTAAACATATTGATATAAGACATCATTTTCTCAGAGATAATATAAATAAGGAAGTAATTACTCTAGATTATATTAATTCCGAGAATCAGATTGCTGATATATTAACAAAACCCTTAAATGAATCTATATTTACTAAATTAAGAAGAGAATTAGGAATTTTTTAAATAACTGAAATTTAAAAATATAAATAACAAAGTATAATTAAAAATTAAATCAAAATAAATCAAATAGTAAAAATTTCAAGGACCATGTCGACATACCCCCTCAACCTATGTCGACATACAACGATTTTTTATTTTTGAAATTTTCCCCACCAAAATTCAAATAATTGGTTATATATTCTTCTTATTTTCGAAATTTTAATCATTCTCTCTGTTCTCTCTTTGTTCCAACTTCTGAAATAAATTAAACATGGCCTCCACTTCCTCAAACAAAAATTCAACCTTTTCGTTCCCTTCTCCTACATCTGGTCCGTTTCAACGTACTACACTAACATGAGTGAAAAAATGGAGGATTCTCTAAAGGATGCACTACAATTAATGACTGAAATTCAAGTGATGCAACTTAGAATGTCCAGAGAACAAGAAAGGCAAGGCAAAATCCTTAGAAATTTGCAAAAATTTCTAATGGACAATCATGCTAATTCGATCTTGATTGACGAAGATTCTTTAGGAGATCATGTGCAAGAAGACGGCGAGGATGAAGAAGAAGAAGAAGCCTTCATGGAAGAAGAGCACGCTGAAGAAGACGACAAAGTCGTGTGCGTTGGCGAAGTGTGCTTTGACGAAGATGGAAATCTTGTCGAACAACGTGGAAATTTCTGTTTTCACTATCCAAATTTTTTGGTTCATAGATCTCCCATTTTCAAAGACACGCATTAGTTTCTCTTCTCTCTTTCCTATTGTTGTATGTTTTTTCTTACGTTCTCTACGAAAATGTAAATATAACTATATAATTAATAAATAGTTCGTGTTCTTATATGTGTTCTATTAAAAGTATTATTATATGGATACTTAGTTAGGATAGTTAGTAGTTTAGGACTAAGTTTTAAGTTTTAGAGTTAAGTGTTAATTATTTATGATAACACTATCATTATAATCACATGTCATAGAGTATTAGACTAAGGGGGGGTTATATAGTTTCGAGTTAGTTTTTTTGTTGATGACAAAGGGAGAGAAGTATATAATAGGATAGATAGGTATAGATTAAGGGGGAGTTATTAGAACAGAAGTAACATTTTATAAACAAAGGTTGTCATCATCAAAAAGGGGGAGATTGTTAGTCCTTGAGATGATGGTTTTGATGACAACAACCTTAGAATAAGATTATAAAATATAAATACTAACATTATAGTTTAGAAATATATGTATATGCAAGATTTAACCATGCAGGTACCAAGAATGAAGACTGTACGGTGTAGAGAATCAAGATATCAGATGAGGACTCGTGAGTATCAAGAATATCAAGATTATCAAGAGTTCAAGATTTCGAGAATAAAGTAATTTAATTAGGAATTTTGTTAAAACTCCTAGAAAAGCACTGGCATCTTAAAATCTAATTTATTCGTGGAATGGAATCCACTTCGAGCTTGTTAAAGGAATGGAACCCTAAGTAGGATGGAACCTACGAAAAATCTAGTAGAAATTTTTTTTGTATCCACTAACTTTTATTCAAAATGTTTTTACAAAATTATATCTTGTTTTCAAAATAATTTCAAAACCTTCCTTTTAAAAGAATCAAAAAACGACTATCCTGCTTTTAAATATTTTTAGCCTTAAAATAATCTTTTTCTTCAAAATCAAATTATCTTTAGTTTTAAACTATCTTTTAATAATATTATATTTAACTTTTAATATTTATACTTAGATTTAAATATAAAATTGTAGTGAAATTTTATATATACCAAAATATTATTCTCTATATTTATTTAAGTATTTTAACTATATTTAAGTACATTTATAAAAGTTTAAAATAGTTTAATATAAGATAAAAGTTATTTTCAAGGAAAAACAAACCATCAAAATTTCCTTTGGGATGTCGACATAATCAAGATACCCATGTCGACATAGTGGCAGTTGATTTCAAAATTTTGAATTTCAAAAGAAGTGTCTATTCGTCATATCCCTTCACGAATGGACATGGTTGTCGTTCTTCTATAAATAGGGGCTGTTTTCAACGAATTTCTAATCATATTTTTCTGGTTTTCACTCCTCTTCTTCTTCAACATTTATATATACATATTCTTACCATTACTCTATCGAAATCAACATTGAATCTAACTAGATCATTTCTAGTTTGATTCACTATCACTATCTCAATAAGTTCTCTGTGCTATTCAGAGTTATAGACTTCTTTGTAATCAATTTAGTGAGAAAAGGTGTGATTGTAGCCTTGGAAATCAATGAAGTGTAAAAGATGTGATTGTAGCCTTGGAAATCAATCAAGTGAAAAAGGTGTAATTGTAGCCTTGGAAATCAATTGGGTAAACTTGTTGCCCCTGAAATCAAGTATCTCTACCTAGAGGATTGTGATTCTGGAGGGTGTACCTCGTAGCCTTGAAATCGAGGGTGTAATTGTATAATTGCTTTTGAAAGGAAATCCATACATGTGTGCGGGACTAGATGTAGGGTAACTCCGAACCAATATAAAATCCGGTGTGTTCTTTCCTTTACTGCTTTTACTTTATTCCTGCATCTGTGTTTGATTATGTGATCATATCTGTGTCTGAATATTGCATACATTTGTGTTCAAATTAACAAAAACTCAAAAAGATTCAGTAATTCCTTTAAACACTATTTATCCCCTCCTCTAGTGTTAATCCTAGCCTTAAGATCAATATTCCGCATTTCTCACATTTGGTATCAGAGCAAGGTTTTCAAAGTTTCATAATATGATTTTTGAAATTTTTTTAAAATGGCTATGTTTAAGAAATTTGTTAATACTAGTTCAGAAATATTCAGATCATCATTGTCTCCTGAGTCTGCATATAATCAATATTCAAAATCAAGTTGTCTACCGAAATTCTTTGATGTGCAGGAAACATACTTTATGGTTGTTAAGGAATCAATGCACAACGGACAAATGGTGCAGATCAAAAAGAACAAATGGATACTCGATAGTGGATGCTCTAGACACATGACTGAAAATCCAGATACGCTGAATGATATAATATACAAAGAAGGAGGGCTGGCTAACTTTGGAGATAATTCAAAAGGACATGTGATTGGAGTCGGCAAAGTCGGTAACTTTGAAACTCCTATTATTACTAATGTTTTGCTAGTTAAGAATCTGAAATATAATCCGCTTATTATAAGTCAACTCTGCGATAAAGGATATAAAATTAAATTTGAAAAGGATAAGTGTCACATCGAAGATAATATTTCAACCATAATATTTGAGGGAATTAGGAAAAAGAACATTTATATTCTTAGTATGAAAGTTTCAAATGATAACCTGTGTCTGTTGGCAAATACAAGTGACCCTTGGATTTGGCATAAGAGATATGGGCATTTGAATTTTAAACTCTTATCTAGACAATCTAAACATGATCTAGTAAGAGGTCTCCCCAAAATGAATTTTAAAGTAGATAGTTTATGTGATGCATGTCAATTGGGAAAACTTAGAGAAAGATCCTTTAAATTAAAAGATATGATTTCAACCTCAAAACCTCTTGAATTACTTCACCTTGATTTATTTGGTCCATCTCAAATTCTTTCAATAAATCATAGTAAATATGTTTTTGTAATTGTAGATGATTATTCTAGATTTACATGGACAATATTTTTGAAACATAAAAGTGATACTTTTGAATGTTTTAAGAACTTTGCAAAAAGGATTCAAAATCAACTTTCTCTAAAAATTATAACCATTCGTAATGATCACGGTGGTGAATTTGAAAATGAAAAGTTTGAGAAATTCTGCAATAAAAATGGAATAACTCACAGTTTTTCATTTCCAAGAACTCCAGAACAAAACGGAGTAGTAAAACGTAAAAATAGGACGATTCAAGAGTGTGCGAGAACTATGATTTCAGATAGTAAATGACCAAAGTATTTTTGGGCAGAAGCAGTTGCTATTGCCTGTTATATTTTAAATAGAATTTTAATTAGACCTTTAACTGGTAAGACATCTTGTGAACTTGTTCACTCAAAGAAACCTAAGGTATCTTATTTTAGAATTTTTGGAAGTAAATGTTTTATTTTAAATACAAAAGATAACTTAGATAAATTTGATCCTAAATCCGACAAAGGTATCTTTATCGGATATTCTAATAGGAGTAAAGCATACAGAGTGTTTAATTTAAAAACTAATACCATCGAAGAAACAATGCATGTTTCATTTGATGAAAATCTAAAAAAATTGAAGATTCAAATGATGAAGAGGATTTAATCACTCAAAATCAAGAGTCAATTGAAACTAATAATGAAATTAATTATCCTAATAAAAGGATTAAACTTTTAAAAGATGACCCTATTGAAAATGTACTTAGAGATATGCATCTGTTGTTAAAACTAGAAATCAACAAAGTCAAATGAGCAATATAGCTTTTATATCAACTATTGAACCCAAAAATCCAAAAGAAGCATCAACTGATGATTCATGGATTTTGGTTATGCAAGAAGAATTAAATCAATTCACTAGAAATGATGTTTGGGAACTTGTTCCTAGACCTGAAAATAAAACTATAATTGAAACTAAATGGGTTTATAGAAATAAAATGAATGAACAAGGAGAGGTTGTTAGAAATAAAACTCGGTTAGTCGCTCAAGGTTATTGTCAAGAAGAAGGAATAGATTTTGATGCAACCTTTGCTCCCGTAGCAAGATTAAAAGCCATTAGGATTCTACTTGCTTTCGCAAATCGTTATAATTTCAAATTATTTCAAATGGATGTTAAAAGTGCCTTTTTAAATGGATTTGTAAAAGAGGAAGTATATGTTGAACAACCGCCACTTTTTGATAATGAAAAATTACCAAATCATGTTTACAAACTTAAGAAAGCTCTATATAGTCTAAAACAAGCTCCTAGAGCCTGGTATGATAGACTTAGATCTTACTTATTACAATCAAATTTTGAAATTGGTAAAGTAGATAATACTCCTTTTAT
Organism: Allium cepa; assembly: GCA_030765085.1. Classification (NCBI taxonomy): domain Eukaryota; kingdom Viridiplantae; phylum Streptophyta; class Magnoliopsida; order Asparagales; family Amaryllidaceae; genus Allium; species Allium cepa. The sequence goes on along the minus strand of CM060943.1, from coordinate 402,816,853 downwards.
TAAAAGAAATAAAAATGATATTCAACTAGTACAAGTCTACTAGATGATATCATTTTTGGATCAACTAATTTTGAAATGAATAAAGAATTTTCTGATATAATGACAAAAGAGTTTGAGATGAGTCATATGGGTGAATTAAATTTCTTTTTAGTATTACAAGTAAAAAAATTAGATAATGGTATCTTTATTAGTCAAGAAAAATATGCTAAAGACCTAACTAGTAAATTTGGTTTGACTACTGCGAGTGGAAAACCCACTCCCATAGCAACCAATAAGTACCTTAGTAAAGAAGATCTCTTGAAAGATGTAGATCAAAAATTATATAGAGGAATGATTGGATCACTACTCTATATCACTACTAGTAGACCTGATATCATGCATAGTGTTTGTCACCGTGCAAGATATCAATCCCAACTTAAAGAGACCCACTTAAAAGCCGTAAAACGTATCATAAGATATGTTAAACACACCTCTGATTATGGCTTATTTTATCTTCAAAATGATTCTTTTGACTTAATATCTTACTGTGATGCTGATTATGCTGGTTGTAAATCAGACCGAAAGAGTACAGGTGGAACTTGTCAGTTTTTGGGGCATTCCCCGATTTCCTGGTTTAGTAAAAAGCAAAACATAGTTTCTTTATAAAAACTGAAGCAAAATATATTTCTGCTGCTTTGGCTAGTTCTTAAGTAACATATATGCAACAAACTCTAAAAGATTATGGTTTAAATATCTCAAAATCACCAATTTATTGCGATAATACTAGTGCAATAAATTTATCTAAAAATACTACTCAACATGCTCGAACTAAACATATTGATATATGACATCATTTCTCAGAGGTAATATAAATAAGGAAGTAATTGCTCTAGATTATATTAATTCCGAGAACCAAATTGCTGATATACTAACAAAACCCTTAAATGAATCTATATTTACTAAATAAGAGGAGAATTAGGAATTTGTTCAATAACTAAAATGTAGAAATATAAATAGCAAAGTATAATAAAAACTAAATCAAAATAATCAAATGGTAAAAATTTCTAGGACCATGTCGACATACCCCCTCAACCTATGTCGACATACAACGATTTTTTATTTTTGAAATTTTTCCTACCAAAATTCATATAATTGGTTATATATTCTTCTTATTTTCGAAATTTTAATCATTCTCTTCATTCTCTCTCTATTCTAACTTCTGAAATAAATTAAACCATGGCCTCCTCTTCCAAATCAAACAAAAATTCAACCTTTTCGTTCTCTTCTCCTACTTATGGTCCGTTTCAACGTACTACGCTCGTATGATTGACAAAATTGAAGGATTCTCTGAAGGATGCACTACAATTAATGACTGAAATTCAAGTGATGCAACTTAGAATGGCCAAAGAACAAGAAAGGCAAGGAAAAATCCTTAGAAACTTGCAAAAATTTCTAATGGACAATCATGCTTCCGATCTTGATTGACGAAGATTCTTCAGGAGATCAAGTGCAAGAGGACAGCGAGGAAGAAGAAGAAGAAGAAGAAGCCTTCATGGAAGAAGAACACGCTGAAGAAGATGATAAAGTCATGTGCATTGGCGAAGTGTGCTTTGACAAAGATGGAAATCTTGTCGAACAACATGGAAATTTTTGTTTTCACTATCCAAATTGTTCGGTTCATAGATCTTCCATTTTCAAAGACACTCATTAGTTTCTTTTCTCTCTTTCCTATTGTTGTATGTTTTTTCTTACGTTCTCTATGAAAATGTAAATATAACTATATAATTAATAAATATTTCGTGCTCTTATATGTGTTCTATTGAAAGTATTATTATATGGATACTTAGTTAGGATAGTTAGTAGTTTGGGACTAAGTTTTAAGTTTTAGAGTTAAGTGTTGATTATTTATGATAACACTATCATTATAATTACATGTCATAGAGTATTAGATTAAGGGGAAGTTATTAGTTTTAGGGGGAGTTATTAGGATAGAAGTAATATTTTATAAACAAAGGTTGTCATCATCAAAAAGGGGGAGATTGTTAGTCCTTTAGATGATGGTTTTGATGACAAAAACCTTAGAATAAGATCATAAAATATAAATACTAACATTATAGATTAGAAATATATGTATATGCAGGATTTAACCATGCAGGTACCAAGAATGAAGACTGTACAATATAGAGATTCAAGATATCAAGATTGAAGACTCATGAGTATCAAGAATATCAAGATTATCAAGAGTTCAAGATTTCAAGAATAAATTAATTTAGTTAGGAGTTTTTTTAAAACTCCTAGAAAAGCACTGGCATCATAAAATCCAATTTATTCGTGGAATGGAATCAACTTCGAGCTTGTTAAAGGGATGGAACCCTAAGTATGATGGAACCTACGAAAAATCTAGTGGAACATTGTTTTGTATCCACTAACTTTTATTCAAAATGTTTTTACAAAATTATATCTTGTTTTCAAAATGATTTCAAAACCTTCCTTTTAAAAGAATCAGAATACATCTGTCCTGGTTTTAAATATTTTTAGCCTCGAAATAATCCTTATCTTCAAAATCGAATTATCTTTAGTTTTAAACTATCTTTTAATAATAATATATAAAATTTTAATATTTATAATTAGATTTAAGTATAAAATTATAGTGTAATTTTATATATACCAAAATATTATTCTCTATATTTATTTAAGTATTTTAACTATATTTAAATATATTTATAAAAGTTTAAAATAGCTTTTAATATAAGATAAAAGTTATTTTCAAGGAAAAACAAACCACCAAAATTTCCTTTGGGATGTCGACATACTCAAGATACCCATGTCGACATAGTGGCAGTTGATTTCAAAATTTTGAATTTCAAAAGAAGTGTCTATTCGTCTTATCCCTTCACGAATGAACATGGCTATTGTTCTTCTATAAATAGGGGCTGTTTTCAATGAATTTCTAATCATATTTTTCTAGTTTCCACTCCTCTTCTTCTTCCACATTTCTTTATACATATTCTTACCATTACTCTGCCAAAATCAACATTGAATCTAACTAGATCATTTCTATTTGATTCTCTATCACTATCTCAACAAGATCTCAGTGCTATTCAGAATTATAGACTTCTTTGTAATCAATTTAGTGAGAAAAGGTATGACTGTAGTCTTAGAAATCAATCAAGTATAAAAGGTGTTATTGTAGCCTTGGAAATCAATCAAGTGAAAAAGGTGTGCTTGTATCCTAGGAAATCAATTGGGTGAACTTGTTGCCCCAGAAATCAAGTATCTCTACCTAAAAGATTGTGAATCTGGAGGGTGTACCTCATAGCCTTGAAATCGAGGGTGTAATTGTACAATTTCTTTTGAAAGAAAATCCGTACTTGTGTGCGGGACTGGAAGTAGGGTAACTCTGAACCAGTATAAAATCCGGTGTGTTCTTTCCATTATTGTTTTTACTTTATTTCTGCATCTACGTTTGATTCTATGATCATATCTGTGTTTGAATATTGCATACATTTGTGTTCAAATTAACAAAAACTCAAAATGATTCGATAATTCCTTTAAACACTATTCACCCCTCCTTCTAGTGTTAATCCTAGCCTTAAGACCCGTATTCCGCATTACTCACAGAAGCCCTGAATTTGAAAGTATTGTTTTGGAAAATAAAGTTAAAGGGTTAGGTAACAAATCTATTATTTCGAATAAAGTAATAAACCATATATTTATGGAGAAGATATGGAATATCCAAATGCAAAAAGAAATCATATCTAAATAAATTGTCAAGGCTAAAGTGATGAAATTTAATCAAAAAGTAATCAAGACATAGAAATTGGTAACGAAGACAACTAGAAGTATCGTTTATCATCTATGCATCTCCAAAATATAATGAGATACCTTTATATCTAAATAAAGACGTATACTACTAGGATATACTTCACGTTTTGATGTTTTGAAGCTTTAAAAGAGACAAAATATAAATTTAAATTATAGACGAAATCATACTAAAAATGAATTTGACAAGTGATTTGTAGACATCGATAGGTATATTATTAAGAAAGAACAGAATTTATAGAAAGCAAAAAAAAAAGGTGCAATGCCCTTGTATTATGCCTTCTCTTTTGAGGACCTACGATTTTTGGTTGGATACATAACATTAAATAACTTGAGTTTACACACATTGAACCATATTCTATGATTATATTACATACTTGAATCTGAAAATTGTAGCTAACCACTTTTGTAAGTTTATCATTATATTACATACGTGTAGTTTTCATACTGTCATGTAGATATTATACTTATTTGTTTGTAATAACAATTGTATATTATAATATATAATATAATTAAATTTGCTCTAAAATTAAAACATCTTTGTCGTTTGTACTATTTAAATGCACCCATGCATCGCATGTCATTAGGACTTAAATATAATAACTTTGGTGTAGCACTTTTCTGGTATCAACGTCAACTTGCAAAAACGCCTCCCTTTAGATATTAACAAATGTTAATATTACTTAAAAATATGATCTAGCAAATATACTCTTTGCAAATTCATAACGCTCTTTTACATATATTACCAAACTTAATATTACTTAAAAATATGATCTAACAAATAAACTTCCTATACATTTTTGCTCTTTATTAATTGATAATGGAAACAAAAATTCAAATAAACAAAAAAATAAACGATTTAAGTTTAGAAATAAAAATTCAAACTGACTATACATGATTCCAATGCAAAAACATAGTTAAATATTTATGAAAATCGCTTCCCTTGAATATGTTAAGCACAAATAATTTGTAAACAAATCAATTTACCTACGAAGGGCGTGCTATTGTCACGCACGAAGCGCGTGCCATAACACTCGCTGTAATACCATGTATATAGAATTATACATGTTTAGTTTAATTCAAATTTGCAAGATGATTTTGTGCAATAATGTAACCTTTTGTTGTCAATTCTTTCTTTAATTGAAAACATTCCCATTAATGTTAATTTTGAATTTCTAATTATTTAAACGACTAATATGTTTTCTCTTTATATGTGTGTGGGTGCGCGGGTGTGTGTGTGTCTCTATAATCATTATGGATGTATGCATATATTTCATTAATCAAAACTTTGACAACAAAGACCTATGTAAATTTGATTGATAAGTTGTAAATGCCATTTAATACATTAATTATTACAATTAAAGAGGAAGAGAAATGAAAGGTTTCTCTCTCTTAATATATTATCGTATTTTTCCTTTATTTATTGCATAGAGTAAGAAAGGAAAGCAAAAGGTTTCCCTCTCTAAATTCGTATATACATGTTTCATTTACATATATATACACTATATATATACTGCACTTACACTTCGCACAAATGAATGTATTAGATACATTCATTGTAATACCTATAATTTAGGTTATATTTAAATCATCATTTTAACAATTAAAAATATATGAGATTTTATTTAAAATTTTATTAGATTGGACCTAATATACGCTTAAGACTTCATGGGCCCAATAAATATTCAAAATGGTTAAAAAAATTGAAATTAACTCATTTTTCCCATTGCGGGCTGGCTTAGTTTAAACATTTGCTCCATGAGAACCTTCTGAAGATGATCTAGTTTCTCTTCATTCATCGAGACTAGAAAAGACTTTCTCACCTCTATATGCTTCATCCTTGCGCTGAAAGTCAGATTTGTAACTAGTTGAATAGCACTGTGACAGTCAGTACACACTGAAATTTCATCATATACATAGCCCAAATCATGCATCAACCATTTCAATTAGAGTGCCTCCTTTGCTACTTCAATAATGTTATCAACGCTTTATCTGTAGTAGGTAAAGAAACTATCATTTGCAACTCGCTGTCCAACTAATAGTTGTCTCTCCAAGAGTGAACACATTCCATGAGGTTACTTCCTTCGATCGTTTTCTTCGACATAGTCGAAATCATAGGATCCTAACAAAACTAAAATTTCTATCTCTGTTGCCAAAAACAAGCACATGGTCTAGAGATCCTCTAAGATATCTGAAAATGTACTTCACTACCTTCCGATAATTCTTTTTTGGATTTTCCATATATCCACTAAGTAAACCAACAACCTTTGTATCGTTAGGCTTAGTGCATACCATAACATACATCAAACTACCAACTGTACTCACGCACGGAACTTTCTCTATGTGGGCAATTTTCTTTTCTGAGATCGAAGAGCCTTTACTAGAAAGTTGTATGTGCAAAGGAATGGATATACTGATTATTTTTCTCCCTCCATGCTAAACCAAGCAATTACCTTATTAATTTATCCACATATAAGAGCAAATACACCCAATTATACTTATTTTAGATGCTTAAAATAAATACATGCATCTTTGATATTATGATCAAAACCAAGTGTAAACTTTAAAAAATCAAACCTCTTATTCCAATGTCTAAGTGACTGCTCAAATCCATATAGAGACCCTTTCAACTTGCAAAACCAATCTTGTTTCCCACTTACAATAAACTCGTCTGGCTATTTCATGCAAATGGTCTCCTCTAAGTCATCATGCAAGAAAGTTGTCTTCACATCAAGTTGTTTCAACTTCAAGTTATGAGTAGCAACTATGGCAAGCAAAATCCAGATGAAGATATGTCTCACTACAGGAGATAAAATCTCATCATACTTCATTCCTTTCCTCTGTGAATAACCTTTTGTAATTAATCTAGTTATCTCCCACATCCTTCACCTTGAACAACCACTTGTTACCTGTGGCTCAACTTTGTGGCAACAAATCTCATGTCTTGTTCTTCTTCAAAGATTGTAGCTCCTCCATAATGCAAATCTACTACAAGATATTACTCGACTTCATGGCTTCTTCAAGGTCAAATGGAGCATCATCAACCGTACGTAGGGCGTAGTCAAATTGATCATCAAGGCTCAGGTTTTCATATTGCTGATCTTTATGCTTATTGGATGGCATAAAGTCGCATTACTGACACGAGTAGGTAAAACATCGCCTAAACTTCTTCCAACTCCATCTTAAATAGAACTTCCTCCAACTTCATGTATACCGCCAATACTGCTAGAAGACATCTATGCATTATGATATGAACTGCATTTTCACCTATCTTATCGCAGCTCTAACTCTACTTCCATGCTGAACTATGGGAACCTCTTAGGCTTATCAAAATCTAAATCTAATTTGATGAGTAAATGTTCCTTAGGCTATGGTTTATGGGTAAATGGAGATGCGCCTTAACTGACGTATGATCTCTCATCTTCATAGTGAAAAACGACTTCATCATGGTTTTTGAGCGACTTCTTCAAGTAGAGATTCTCCACCTTGACCCAAGTTCCTTTAGTCGTGGTTTCACTACTAATCTCCAAGTTAATATTCTCTCTTATCGTAAATTGTAGAGTAGTAAAAGTTTATTCTTCCATCTCCTCCTTCTTCTCAGCTGAAATATAAGTGAGCAGTTTTCTCGGTATCAAATACCACATGATGAACTTTATTCGTCCTTACAACATCATTCATCCTTCAATGCCACTTGTTGAAATCACTATCACTATTCCACTTCTCTATTGCTAACTAAAATCCCGATGCTACATAAGGTCCTCTAAGATAGGATCATGCTACAAGTGGGGTATCTTCATTTCCTTCCATACTATCTATTATCTTCTATCAACCAGCCAAATAGCTTTTATACCATATTATTGGGAAAATTTCAGATTAGCACCACCAAACGCAGCATAAATAATAAGATCGTGTCGATGGTAAGATAGAAGAAATAAAAAATGCCAATGAGAAATATCCCAATCACACAATCACAAACCATACATCCACTTTGGAGAAATAATGTTTTATTACTTTTTGAGAAAGGAAAATTTCACAATTGATAATGAAGGCTAAGTAGAAGAATATGAAAATATAATACTTAAGAGGATGAGGTCAATCTCTAAAGAACGACTGTCTTTATATTTGCATTATTACTTGGGGTTAAAGTAGTTGATTTATGTCAATAAATCAATTACTCATCAATTCACTGATTCATATGGAAAACATATCTTTTAATTTTTCAGTTTTCTCCAATATGCATACGCCTAATAAAACATGTTCTATAATCAACTAACTAGAGAATTGGCGGATAACTTTCATCACTCGAAATAATTCCTTTTCATATAGATAATTTATTGTCTTTTCTTTAACGTGAAAGGACACAATTAATAGTCTTTAACATGTATTTGAATCACAACTCCATCATTATTCAAAATGTCTTTGAAATCTATCAAAATCTACTCCAATTTAAAATATTGCATCATTGAAATCTAACAATACATAAATCATAATTTTCAAAAAGAAATCAATTTCAATAATACACATATCTCATGCATAATCAATCTAATTTCAAATTCAGCCCCATTAAAAGTATATGAAAAATCAACATCTCAGCCTCCACAAATCTTTTTTCATCTTTACAAGCCTCAATCACACGAGGCCTTTGTCTATCCTCTGCTTCCATCATCTCCAAATTCTTCTTATAAAAGAAGGTTGCCTGTTCGGAATGCCCAAGAGTACCATGTCAATTTGCCAACTGATGCAAAGCCATCCCTTCATTATCACAGCTAAATAGCAAAGAAAGCAAATTGTTTAGTGCTAATATTATATGACATAATTAAGCTAAGCAGCAAAAAAATCAATCTTAGACCACATTTTTGTGAACTCTACTTACTAATTATTAGCGTAACAACTGTACTTTTTTTTTTCTTACTATTATTTATTTCTAAACATAACTCAAGCTAAGACGAACTGTTGTGATCATTGTTCATCGGTAATTTTGCTTACTATGTATACCCTAAAGGAAGAACCATATTGGGGTTTTCTTTTTTCAACATTGTAGTAGACCTCTTTCTTCAAAAATTTATATTCCTTTAGAAAGGAAAAAAAAATAAACACGTTTATAAACTGGTTTTCAGAGGTTGCTACACTTTGTTATTTTATTTTGTCCATAAAGATTAAAAAGAAGAGAGCATTATCTTATAGTTCCACTTTATCTATATTTAGAAATATTGTACACCGTAAAAAGAGATACATAAAGATTCGTAAAGCATTAGTTGTCAAGCTTTTAAGTGCAAAGGTTGATATATTCTACCCACTTTTAATCCTTTCTTTGTTTCTAGGTAAAAAGGAAAGAGTTTGGCAATCAAATTCTTCAGTCACCTATATAGAGGGCTTGCATTCGAACCTTAGCTATTATGTTTTTCCCAAAAAGAAAAAAAAAGAGGATAAAAATGGACATCACTTTTTGCAAAAAGAAAAAAATAACTGAGAAAAGGAACCAAAAATAATCTTCAAATAAATAAACCAAAAACTGGAACAAAGAAACATATTGGCGTGTCGTATCATGTCATTCTACCCTTTACGATCATAGCTTAATAGTTAAGAAAGAAAACCAAACCAAAAGTTAAGATAATGGGAGTAGTATGTTTCTTAGAACATTCTCCAGTCATCAACATTTTACTTTCAGTTATATTAAGAATCGGATTTGCTTTGCTTGTAAATATTCATTTATTCCTTCATATAGTGATGAGCACTATCAGCGATCCAATATATATGCCAATATCAAATTTAAAGCTGTAGATTTACGTTAATTACGAAAATGACTGCTTATGAAATATATTTAGCTGCAAAAATATTTACTAATATTTGGGCTTTGCACATTATCAAATCACTGTAAATTTTCACTTGTAGTAATGATATAAGTCAAGTAATGAATGATTATTCAAGTTATATTGTTTGCTTATTCCAAGAGGGTAGTTATGCTGCAGTATTAATTAATTCATACCAAAATACAAGTACAAAAATAGATTTGAAGCCAGTAAATGGCAATGGACTAATTCAAGTTGCATGCTAAAAACAAGTGAAAGAATCCACTTTTCTTAAGATTAAACAAAAGAATGAAGCTTCTAAGAAGTTCTGTTGAAATTATTTTGGTGATTTGAGCTTTACTCAATTAAAGAATTAATAATAAAATGATGAGTAAGAAAACAAAATACTGTATTAAGCGTTCAAATTAAGTACCAGCTGAGCTAGTACAACAAGAAAAGCTATTGCTCACCTAGCAAATCAACACGAATCAATATTACTTTAGCAAAATTATATCAATGTGTGATGGGCTAGAATAAATCCATATATATTTTTGGCAAATGCTAAGTGTGTCATCCACTTCGCCAAAATACCGAGGTTGTGCAAAGTGAAGATAGTTAGAATTATAATTAACAATGTAATGAAGAATTTGCTACAAATTAATTAAAAACTGTGATTGTATAAAGAGAAAAGCCACAAAGATGCATGATTTGAGCTTTTATCTTTTGCAATACCCTGGGTAAAGCAGGAGGAATCTGCTTATTATTAGTGGGGAGTACCCACTAGTACTTGCAATTTGGTAGAGTCCACACTAAATAAACAAACTTTGTATTGCTTAAAAAATATCACAAACTTTTAAATTCTAATAAGACCAATGTCTAACATAAAACTCTATCTAAAGAAGACTAAATTAGACGCAGTATGGATTTTGAAATAAACAATAATTCTAATGCCTACAATATATCTGTGTTGTCTAGTAAGTGATGGGTTACATCTTTACTAACTTTTTCATAGCCAACCATTATAAGGTTCACCAAATACCGAAGGACCGCATTTGGACTATATTAAATTTGCAATAGAATTGAAACATTACATAAGAAATCCCAACAAAGTTTAATTGTAGGAGAACAAGATTAAGATATGAACCACATATGGTGGAAACATCTTTTCTCAGGTGGGCTAAACTGTTGCAAATTGCTGCACTATCTCAGTTGACTTTTCTAAGTGTGCTTGCTTTTGGTAAACTTAGCCTCTAAACATTTAGCTGGATGTATCAGGCATTATCTCATCTCCAAAAGAAAACAAAACTCAATTACCGGTTTTGGTCAAGAGTAGTGTTTAAACAATGTGAGGTTTGAGAATTTAGAATCAATGCGTTATTTTAAATTGATGAGGTATCTATATGCCATAGAAGGCATAATGAGGTAAACTCGAATGTTGAACTAAAATTCGAATTTGATAAAAATCCTTAACAAACTTAAATCTAAAGCCAAAGAGGTTTAAGATACTTAATATACCCTTCATGATAAAGTCAATAGGCAACATAACTTGGAAATAAATAAAAAAGTGAAATATTCTATTGGTTATATGTGATGAAACATGTTCAGCTATTTTGCGTTTTCTGGGGGAGGTATGAACTTGATAATATTTTAAATTTGTGAATTAAATAGAAGATGGACAACTCAACTAAGTTTAATTCTTTCAGTTGAGTTCTATATAGATTCTCTCTATCCAATTGAGTGGGTCAGACACAACACATGAACACATTACCTAATTCAATTTCTACCATTTTCTCAGATCTAAATCAAATTTATTTATTATATATCTATCCTGAACATAAAATACATGACTCCAAAATTGTATATGGGGCGTACTGTGTGGTACAGTGCATGTACTATCACAGTGAAATGGTCTCCTCATGGTAATAGGTAAGTAGAAATATCGAAATTCATATTTGCTATGTTTAGGAATGAGATTTACTAACCATTGAACAAAAATGTACACAGACTGAGAAAGCCATCTTCTGATTTTTAACAACAAAACCTGATTGTCAAATAAAATAGAAAAGATTGTTACTGGTAAAAAATGATTGAAACAGGAGTATGATAGTAATCACTAAACAATACTAGATTTAAACCAGTTCTGAATTGTGAAACGTGTAAAAAAAAATTAATCTGTTCATGCTAGCAGTTTAGGCAAAAGTAATTGTTGAATAATTACTCACACTATGTCAGTAGAGGTGCTAGCAGTTCATGGGTATCATATGGAAGTATCACATCAGGTGTACATATTTTAAATACAATTAGACATAAATTAATAAGTTTAATCACATCAGCTAACTGAGAGAGAGAAAAGATTGATAATTTTGCAAAGTCATAGCAGATAATATATTTTGAAAATTCACTTCCATATATATGACCTTGTCAAAATGATGATGCTATTCACCACGAACACATAATAAACGACCTAGTCGCAACATTTTATGCTTTGATATTAATTTTGCAAAAGGACATATGGTGACTAAGCCAATCCAGATTTAAATAATTTCTAATGCAATGTCACCCAAACGTCAAAGTTAGTTTTTTAAATTTTGTATAACAAAGAAAAGTTAAAACAGAAATATAGAAAATTATTTTTGGAGATATTGCTTTTTCCGATTGGTTACCATTTGACATACAGTTGAAGTATATGCCAGACCTTGCGTAAAGAGTATCGTTATCACGTACAAACAAACTTAAATCATATATAGTTTTAAACTAAAGCATGTCTTAAATCATTGTGTAATATCTGAGCAAGGAACAATTTTATTGAGTCCAAAAAACAAAAATACAAAATAAAATTGAAAATAGAAAAAATAATAAATAAATAAACCCAAACCCTCTTCGTTGTATTTTAATAGGTCAATTAAGCATTTTATAGCAAAAGCTTAAGATCCATGGTTCAAAGTTAAGAAACATGGACAAAGACGCAAGATGTTGTCTTCCTATACAGTTTAACACATCAGAAATTGTAACTCAGAAATACAATTGATATTTCAAATATCCTCATCAGTGTAATAACCTTTGGTAGACTTTTAAACTATTTAATAACATTTTGTACAGTTTATACAATTACAACTCAAGCAAATTACAAAATGTGGCAAACACCAGAATGGTTTATGAACTGAATTCACTAATCACATTTCTTTTTCCACAAAATCACATTTATTTCGAAATGAAAAACATGCTATAGGCCTAGAAGCATTATACTAAATATTAGTGAATAAGCTTAAATTCTAACAGTTGAAGGAGCTTAAATGTTAGCTTACTAACTCCTAGCAGGCTAGCAATATATTTGCATCTGTGACTTAACTATGGTTCTATGTAACCCTCATGGTTGGTTATTATGATATAACGATTCGGATTTGTGATCACCCAATTCTTACCAGACAACATAGCATGGAACTTTCAATTCCCAGCTCACCAAGGGCAATATAGTCATATACCAAAATATTCTCCACTCCTACTATAAAACTCACTCTCTCTGCCTCTCTCAACTTTAGCTCCACAAAAACAAAAAACCACAAATGTGTAAAAATATAGCAACAATATAATATCTAAATATAGATCAAAATTTTAGCAGTACCCAATTGCCAGAGTCTCAACTTCCGGCAAAATTTGAGATAAGATATCGATATAATCAACTGTCAATATACTCACTTGTACTGTTGATGATGGGATTTTCGTTGTTTCCGATGAAAACCTCAACAAGGCTGCTATGGAGTACCAGTTTCTTTCGTCACAAGATCTTTGTTGCTTTGTTCTGATAACTACTGATATAGCTGATAGTACATATTGCTCTACGTATACGGTCAATAATAATTTTCCTGTATAATTCAAAAAGATCTATTAAAGATCCTGTTGTTGAGTGATCTGAAATGATGGATTCTGGTCGTCTGATTTTCGATTCTACTTCTTCTTCAAACCCTGGTTACACTCTCTTCTTTCAAGGTACTAATAATTCTTTTACCTAATTAGTACGTTAATTTCATTCTATTAAAACAAACTGCTTGGAATATATTGTAGCATACACTGGGGAAAGAAGTGAATCCACTTGAAATATTGGACATGGTATACTATGCACAGATTTGGATGAACTGTATTTGAGATTTTTTTTTTAATGGATTTATTATGCCAGTCTAGTCAGATGTACAAACCGGTGAACAAATATTAATTCACAAGAAGTAGGTAACAAAATCATAACACTTGCATATTTTCATGCTACCCCATTTAGTATTGGATACATGGTTAAAATACAGATATCCAGTGAATAGTTATACGCATCCTGTGCACAAACCCAAAATCTGGTATTTGGACAACACAAATGTACAATGAGTTGGGTGAATTCTTTATTTTTCGATGTTGAATAAAAATGAATTCGTATTAGTAGAAGTTATATACTGATTTTGTTGTTTTTGGAGTGAAATGAAGGGGAGAAGTCATTGTTTGGCATGGAGCAGCGCACAAATAAGAGGCTGCCTTTCTTTACCTCTTCAGAGGAGCTTGAAGAGGAGTATTATGACGAGCAACTCCCTGAGAAGAAGCGCCGCCTCACTGCTGAACAAGTAATGATTGTTCAAATATAGCAAACAAGTGAAAATTACGGAATTAATATAAGTTAAAAGTAGCATATAAGTTATATTATTCTGATGATATTATGCTTAGAATTTCAGGACCAGATTTTTCAGAAAACCTTTGGTAAAAGGGAATATAAAATAAATTGTGGTAGGAAGATTGTTTGGCCATATTCTACAAGAGAACCTATCATCATCAAGTTTCCAAACAAATTAAGACGTCTTAAATTTTGTGTTACTTTCATCTTTAAAGCATTTATCGACAGTTACAAAATGAACAAGTGAATTCCTACAACCTTATCGTACAATAACTCAATAAGAATACTTATTTATTAGAAGGAGCCATAAAGTCTGATTGATTTTCCTTCCACTGCAGAAAATAATGCATCAAGACGCAACATGCTTATATTTTAATTCCTGAGTGGCTTGTCATGAAACAATGATAAGATAAATAAATGGAAAGGGACGTTATTAAAAGGCCGTAGAGTTATACGTTGACTTTTAAACCATAATTAAGCACGCTTTATAAATTAGGATGTACAATTCATATATTCACATAATATATTTAGTTACAATGTGAAATAGTAATTGAAACTGTACAACTGAAGGTAAATATGCTAGAAAAAAGCTTTGAGTCGGAAAATAAACTAGAGCCAGAGCGAAAAGGTGAGCTGGCAAAAAAACTTGGGCTGCAGCCAAGGCAAGTAGCGGTCTGGTTTCAAAACAGGCGAGCAAGATGGAAGAACAAGCAGTTAGAACATGACTATGACCGACTGAAAGCGGCTTATGATGCCCTATTAGCTGATCATGATTCACTTCTAAAAGACAACAATGGCCTTCGCTCTCAGGTATATTAAATGTGTTAAACTTAATTGTTTTGTTCCTATGATTTAAAATAAACTGTTCATACACTTACCTCCCATATTATGCCTTCTTATGCTATATGTTGTAAAACTCAGTTATTTATAATATTTAATATCGTGTATGTATGAATGTATTTATATATGTATGTATATTAATTATAAAGACACACACACACGAAGATCATATTCAAGCATACTGATCATATTACACTTAAGGAAGACAATTCAGGATCTAGAAGTAATGGCATCAGTGTAAATATTTGTTTGATATTTACAAGGGGAGTAAACATGTAAGAAATACAAATCTGGAATTTGTCACATGCTTAAGGGTATATGTTCCCATCTCTTTCGCGGCAAGATGCACTATACTTGACGTTCTAGATAAATCAGAGTGGAGGAGTTGATGTCACGTATATATTCGACAAGTCCAGCATATATTGGCCCATCATAGAATAGTTTTTGGCAGCATATGCTGTATGCAGAGTATGCATAAAGTATGAACAATGGCCTACAATTTGACATCCCAACCAACAACCCATATTCTCATAAATTTAACATTTTTGAAAATGTGAATTAAAATGTCTCCTACTGTACAATCAGGTGGCAAGTTTGAATGAAAAACTACAAAACAAGCAAATAGCAGCAGGGCCTGCATCCGAGTCATCCAGTGATACAGATAACAAAGTCCACTCTATACATGAAATGAATTTTAACGCCAAAGCCGAAGACTACCAAAGCACAGGCAGTGGAGGCAGCAGCGGCGTGTTAGATAAAGAATCATACTTCCATGAAAACTTCAATGACTGCATTGTAGGGGCTGCCGCTATTGATGGTGGTGGAGGAGTTCACTCCGAAGAGGATGATGGAAGCGACGATGGCTGTAATTACATGCAAGGTGGCATTTTTGGGGAGAATACTAATACTACCGAAAACTGGTGGGGTGTTTGGAATTGAAGAATAATGTCTTTTTTCAACCAAAACATATGTCTTCCCTTTTTATGTGTTTAATTTGTATTAATTATAAAGCCCGAATTGTTATGAATATCTGTTTAGCTCGAGGCTGCTTGTTATGTATTGTGTTATGTATTTTGGTGTATGACATCAATAAGTGTGCTTAAAGTACACAACTTTTATATTTTTACATCGTGATTACGTTTACATGATTAGTTCGCACTTCCATTTTAATAGAATGTGAAAACAGTTCGCTATTCGCATTCACGCAGGTTCTGGTAACTATCATATGCTAACACATTATTTCAATAAAATACTTAACAAAACTAATTTAACTGGGTATTATATCACATTACAAAAGCTTATTTAATTTTTTTAAAAATGGCCTAGAACTGCCACATGATGAATCCAGGATTTGAGTCAGTGGAAGATTTTGCAATTCAAACATTATTATTTCTCCTTATTTTTAAGATTTGGAGAACTAATATTGGCTTGTAAACTTTGAAAAGATATGCATTGAAATCACAATGCATTCTTGCAGGTAAATCGCATGGTTTTATGCATTCACTGCAATTATCAAGGCTCGAACTCGCCACCCTTGATCGTTCGATACACACCATATGTAAACACACACACACATATATATATTTGTGTGTGCGCGCCGTATGTATGATTGTATGTGCTATGTGCCGTATGCACAACCTAATATCATAGTCATATAGATGGATGGACGAGAATCTGTTGTAATTTCCGGCACCCCTCGCATCTTTCGCCATGCGCACACTTCATTTAGTGTAGGAAAAACAAGACCACTGAACGAAGCTCTTTTGGTGCCAGCGTCATGATTGGATATCCCTACATCCTCCTAGAGCACATATATTTTCATGGCAATATTTATTTGTAACAAAAGGAATTCCTTATTGTTACAAGCTATCAATCTCATATATATGTTGATCTCTTTTAGAATATCTTACAATGTGGGACCAATCATAATCCAATCTATGCACCCACTCTAATATAATGCGAGCCACACCTAACAGATCTCCACCTTGGCGAGCATTTTCTCAATTCAACTTGAAATTATAAAGAGTCCTCAAACACTTGGATAAGGTCGCTAACACCTCCAACAGTTTAGATTAGGTCGCTACCACCTTCAGCAGTTGGGCCAAGTTGTTTCACAAAGAGTTCTCTTTCACACGATGGGAGCAGGCTACGTTTTAACTTATAACTCCACCTTAATGAGAATCCCGAGTTCAAACCACACATATTGGAGCATACTTAGGTCAACGATGCACCATATTGGTCCCATTGAACCATCGGCTTTAATACCATGTTGTAATTTCCGACACCCCTCGCATCTTCCTCCATGCGCGCACTTCATTTAGTATAGAAAAAGCAAGACCACAGAACGAAGCTCTTTTGGTGTCAGCGTCATGATTGGATATCCTTACATCCGCCTAGAGCACATATATTTTCATGGCAACATTTATTTGTAATAAAAGGAATCCCTTGTTGTTATATGCTACCAATCCCATATATATGCTGATTTCTTATAGAATATCTTATGATGTGGGACTAATCATAATCCAATCTACGCACCCACTCTAATACAATACGAGCCACACCTAACAGAATCATATGCACAACCTCTTGAATGACAATCCATCATATATCGAGCACATTGGAAAGGTAGCAGAGAGAGTGGAAGTAGCAAAGAAGGAATAGGCAAAACAAGCTATCTTGAAAAATCTGTGTAACCTTAGATGAAGGGGATAAGGAAGTATTCATAAGCTAGATCAGAGCTCAATGGGAATGGAAATTAGTGTATAAAGTAGTAGATTTAGTGCCTAAATTTTGTAGTATAAGATGTATGCCACTTGTATAAGGCATGAGTAATAATGTAGCACATCTTTTCCTTTTTCATACGAATATATCAATTATATGTATATGCATGTATGTATCAAAGTTTTAAAACGTGAAAGCGTATGCAAGGCCTTTTGAAATGTCAAGACGTAAGTTGTAAGTGCTTTTTTTATTATTATTAAGTTTAGATTAATAAACAAAAGTTAAAAAGTAATCATATAAAACAATAAATAATAATAATATAAACACTTAAGTTTAAAGATTTCAATTTTAATCATTCTTTATTGTTTATTCATAAAAGTATAAATAATTGAGCTATAAATAAATAATACTTAAGCACTTGATATATGTGTGTGTGTAAATTATTTAATCCTTTGAAGAATTTGCATTCAGTTTTCAATTACACAATGGTATGTATTTTATTTTTTCTTCCTCGTCTATTTGTCTTCAATTTTTTTTCTAGACTTTCTAAAATGACCTTTGATCGATTTTAGTGAAATCAGTTTCTATTACAAACAGTAGAAAACCATGTAAGTTGTTATTTTATTTTATTTTTTCTTCTTTCAGTTTAAATAGGTCTACAAAATTTATCCGTAGGTCAAATAGTAATGACAATCTAGAAATTTTCTTTAAATAGTAGTTGAGAGAATCAATTGCGTTGCTCTCGATCATTATTTCAAAAACAATCTTACTTAATAATGTCGATATTGAAATTGAAAAGCATAAAAATTTCTTGAATCATTTTAAGGCATGCAAGGCGTACGTTTTGCACGTTACATGCCTCAAATTGCTGACACATAAGTCTTTGAGATAAAAACCTTTATGGGAAAACCTCATGATGTTTTATTTCCCCTTTGATTTTAGGCGCTTCTCGAGACGAGTATCGATGTGAATTTTCTAAAATAATGGTATGTGTTTTTTTGTGTATGTGTGTACGTATGTATGTATGTAGACACACGCATCATACATACATACACATACACACACATATGTTTGTGTGCACATGCATATCCATTTACATAGATATATGAGATTCCGTGAGGATCAAAGAAGTGCGAAGCAAAGAAACAAGGCCATAGGCCATAAACTCTTAAAGAGTTTGACAAGCTTGTCAATGACTTTTTTGGGTGGTTGACATAGCAAACGGTTCTTTTTTAAAGAACCACCAATTTATAAGTTTATTGAACTTGTTGACAAGTTTGACTTTGGAAGGTAGATTTCAGATAACCTCTCTTGTACCTTATCACTTTTCTCTCTTTTACATCATCATAGAATCCAATCATTTGCTTCTTCAATCCAACGACTATAATGATAGGCTATGGATTTCTCATCTCTCTTCATATTTATTTCTCCAATCATGTACGTATGTATGCATATGTGTGTGTATATACATATACATGAAATAATCTCCAGATCCTCCATATTTAATTTTCGTAGAGGTTCCCGTCGTCATTTCTATTTCAGAATATATTGAATTGAGATGATTTTTTGCGTACGTAAAAATTTTATTATATAGATCATCTAACCAAAATTTCAAATCTTTTCCCAACTTCTTCTCCTCCAATTTCTTTTTAAATTAACCGTTAAAATAATTAATTTCCACCATTCATATTAACTTATGAGTTTAGAGGGACAACTAGTTTTGAAATGATACAAATATTATGAAAATGGTATACATTATAAGATCATATCCACAAAAAACATAGCTCAATCCAAAACTTTTCGATATAAAAAATGTTGGGGGAATAATCTGTGATAGGGAAATATGGAGGGTCACTACACACACACGCATATGTATGTATGTATGTATGTATGTATGTATGTGCATACACAAATGTGTAAGCGAAGATAAGCATGTGGTAAGATGTGAAGTTTGCAAACAAGATGTCACAAATTTGAATTTCAATAATGACGATGCGAACAACACTTTGTTATATATCTGAAATATGTGTTGTAGATTCAATGCATATTTTCTCAAAATTTACAAACTTAAGTTTTATTATTTGGATCACCAATCGCGCACGCGTACACATACATGTTAGGAACTGAGATGTTGGTTTTGATGACAACAACCTTTTTAACTTATCTTATTTTAAAATATATACTAACACTATTGTCTAGATAGATATGTATATGCAGGATATATATGTATGTATGCGTGTGTGTATATATATATGCAGGTATTGATTACTGAAGGATGATCAGTATAAAGACTCAAGAATCAAGATTCAAAATGGAGATATCAAGATTGAAGACTCTAGATTATCAAGATCAAGATTTCAAGATAAGTGTCTAGTTTTTGTTAAAACTTCATAGTAGCACGGAAATCTTCATTTCAAATTTCATTTGGGATGGAACTCATTTCTATCTTCTTAGTGGCTTACAAACCCACGACAACTAGCTTACAAACCTACGACAAGTGGCTTGCAAACGCACGAACATCCTGGTTTTATATAAGTTCTCGAATCCTGATGTAATGAGATATTCTGCAGGAAGAAGTTTGAAAAACTACTTCAAAATGATTTTTCAAAATGATTTTCAAAACTTCTTTTCAAAATGTTTTAGCCTTAAAAATAATTTTGCAAATGATTTTCAAAATGATGTTTTAGCCTTAAAATATTCTTTGCTTTATCTAAATAAACTCTTATTTTAAACTTCGTTTGTTTTTAAAAGTATTTTCTTATTTTTAAATATTTTTTATAATATATATACTTGAGATTTAAAATCAAATATATATATATATATATGTTCTAAAATTATGTTTTTATACTCTTTTTTATTTCAAAACATAGGAAAATTAGTTTATTTTACTTCAGAATCTTTTCATCTTGTTTTCCTTTCAATACCATTTTCAAAAAAAATTACATTGTTTTTTAACTAAGGATGTCGACATCATGGGATACCCCATGTCGACATGGTGGCCGTTAAATTCAAAAGTTTCAATTTTCGAAAAAGTGCTTATTCGTTTAAATCTCTTCACGAATGGTTATGACGTTACTAGTCTATAAATAGCCTTCACAAAACGATTTTTTAAACTAACTATTTTTTTCTTATTTTCTCCACTCCCTCTTCTCCACAAATCCATATTCTAAAATTTTCATATTTTTAAGATCGTACCGAAATTCTACCAAATTCTCAAGTGAATCAAATTAGAATCTCATTCTTGTTTGATTGTCTGCCCTCTCTCAAAGATAAAAGTGCTATTCAGAGTTATAGGATCAATTTATAATCAAAAGTTTATCAAGTCTCTCTATAAGGTGTGGTTGTGCCTGGAAATCAATTGGGTGATCTTGTGTCCCGTAAATCAAGAGAGTTTGCCCCGGACTCGAAGACAGAAGGGTATCTCAAGGCCTTTAGAAATTGAGGATTGTAATCTCGACATTGGTATAATAAAAATCTGTACGAGGTGTTTGCCTTGGTACAAGACTGGATGTAGGGTAACTCAAAACCAGTATAAAATCAGATGTGTTATTTCCTTTTACTGCTTTTTATTTACCTTCTGCATCTACCTTTGATTCTGTGATTGTTCTGTGATTAAGTTCTACATTTGTTTATATCATAATTTTTAAATTAGTCCATATAAGTCTTAGAATCCATTAAAAACTATTCACCCCTCTCCCACTCTAGCGTTAAATTAGCCTTAAGATCCTTAATCTGGACTTCCTTTCAATTGGTATCAGAGCATTAGTTTTCATAATTTTCATAACTTGAAACTTGAAAATTGTTTTAATGGCTACCAATGTTGGTAATGTCAACTCTGGCACTAGTTCTATTAACACTAACACAAGTTCATTTATAGAAGGTTAGTCCACTGTTAGACCACCATTTTTCAATGGTAGTAATTATGCATATTGGGCTTGGAGAATGGAATTTTTTTTACAATCAGTAGGATTAAACACTTGGAATATCACATAAACTGAGTATGTTGAACCAACTAAAGAGTTTGCTCAGTGGACTGCTGAGCAAAAGGGTGTTGCACAAAATAGCTCAAAGGCCATGAATATATTATTTTGTTCTCTAAATAGGAATGAGTTTAACAGAGTGTCTATTTGTAAATCTGCATTTGAAATCTGGAAAACTTTGCAAGGTGCTCATGAAGGAACAAGCAAAATTAAAAGGACTAAAATTTCCATATTAACTAATCAGTTTCAATTGTTTAAAATGCATGTAAATGAGTCCATTTCTGACATGTATTGTCAATTTCAAGATATTGTTCGTGCACTAATTGCACTGGGAAAAAGCTTTTCGGAGGAAGACCAAATCAGAAAAATTCTAAATTCACTCATTCGAGATTGGGATCAAAAGACACTTGCAATCAAAGAAGCAAATGATATCACTCTAATGAAAATAGAAGAATTGATTGGGAATCTGATGTCTTATGAAGTTCAACTGCAAGGAAGAAAAGAAAACAAGGCTACAGAAAAGAAGTCATTAGCATTCAATGCAACAACTGAAGATTCGGAACCAGACAGTGATGAGGAGATTGCTTTCATGACAAAAAATTTCTAGAAATTCCTTAAATATAGAAAAATGAATAATTACAAAAGAAATGATCAAAGGAGTTTCAAAAATAATACGGAGAACGTCAACAATGATATATGCTACAATTGCAATAAAGTCGGGCATCATAGGAAAGATTGTTTGTATCCAGATAAATAGTTGTTCCCTTCGAACAATGATTCGTCAAAGAAAAGAAAGAAATCATACATAGCAACTCTTGATGACTCAGACTCATCATCCAGTGACGATGAAAAGAAGACGGATAATTCAAATCTATATTTCACTGCTATTCATGAATCAAACGATGATGGGAGTATAGATCTAAAAATATGTGCGCATTTACATTATTTTTAATTTTTCTTGTTGAATGGATGCTTGTTTGTTTGGTTAATTTTTTTAAATTCCTTGAGTTTTAAATTCAAATTTATCCTTTGAAATTTGAATTTTTAATTCAAAAATAATAACATTTTAATATAAATTATTATATTTAAGTATTATTATATTTATTGTTATCATAGGAATTATATAAGTAGAATATAAGATATAATATGTACATTTATTAGAAATTAGAAATAGACACTTGTTCTTTGATTCAATAGGCACATGTCGACATCCTACGTCGACATGCCCCTCAGAAATTTGATTTCAAAATTTGAATTCAAACTTTTGAACTTCCCTCCACCTTTTCACCAACTTCAATGCTCTGGAAAGATGTATCTTGACCAGAGAACATATCTATATAATCTCTATTTAATTCACTCTTTTACCATCACTTTCACTTTTATTTCAAATTTCAAATTTATCTTCATTATCTTCAACTCCTCTCAAACTTCTTCAATAGCCTCTTCAAGCACTCCGAACATCATTAGGCTTCCAAAAGCTATCAAAAAATTTCTTTTTAATGACCCGGAAGCTATCAAAGCTTACATCAACTATGTAATGGTAAAATTCATACGGGGAAATTTTCTATTTTTGAAGATTTTCCTTCTTATGAAATTGAAATCGTTTTCTATTCTTAGTGTAGTAGATAACAAAAAAATGATTTTATATGTTATCCAAATCTTGTTAAGATGTTTTATGCGAATTTGAATCGTGGCTTTTATGATGGGCAAGATGGACAAATTTGGGGTAGCGTTAAAGGAACACAAATAGTTTTGGATTGTGAAATTTTAGGAATATTTTGGGATGTAAGTATACCAAAATGAATCTACCGAAATTTCAAATAAATGAAAATGATCGAGAGATATTTCATCACATCTTTGATGGGAAAGACAATTTTGAATTCAAAAATCGTTAGTTTCATCCAAAAGCAAGAATTGCTAACCTTCTTATTCAACACACCCTTATACCAAGATCGAAAAACTGCAACATCCCAACTTTAAAAGTTTGCAAAGATCTTTTTGCAATTTTTGAAAATTATGATATCAATTGGGCTCAAGTTATTTTGGATGAGCTAAGGCCTAAAATTTTTACTATGGGTGAAAATACATTATATCATGGAGTATATCTCACTCGGATTTTTAATTACTTTGGAGTTGATTTCAAAAGGGAAGAATTTATAACTAGAAAAGTGTTCAACCATGGAAACATTTCCCTTATGCAAATTCCATTAGTATTTCAACCATATGAAACAATTAAGGAAAAGGAAGAAGGCTTGAGAAGAAGAAGAAGAGGAAGAGGAAGGAATGGAAATTAAAAAGGAGGAAGAGAAAGATCAAGAAACTTCCTTGGAGGGTATTGAATATCGTACTAATCTTGCTAATCCATCCGATAAGACCATTCTCAATAACCAAAGAATTATAGTGTAAAATCAAAAGACACCCAAAAGATCAACGAGTAAGAAAATGGATAAGATTTCCACTAAAATCGACAAGTACTTTGGGAAAGTTAATAGAAAGCTTTGACTATCATCTTCTTCATCTTCATCTAATTAGTTTTAGTTCATGTTATCTTGTTTACTTCAAGTTATATCCTTGCATTTTCTTTATTTTAGTTAATATTATATTATTTTATGTAATGTTGACTAGAATCATTAATGAAATCTTTTATTTCCTGTTATTCAACTTCACTTGTCTCTGCAATTTCTTATTTTTATATTATACAAATTTTAGTTGCATAGATTTGTTTATAATATTCAAAACAAAGCAAATTGTCACTTTAGGCGGAGGCAAGTTGACATCCACCATCCCTGCATGTCGACATGCAACGGGCAGAAAGTAGTTACACTTTCAAAATTTTAATTTCATGTAACTAAATTGTGTCTATTCATTGTAAACGACTTTATACCCCCATTTATACCTGTTTCTTCCAGAATAAATTATCAAACTTCTTTTCTAATCATCCCCTTTCATATTTCTTCGTATTTCTTGAATTACGACTTCTCCGATTAAGAATCTAAGTGATAATCTTGAGAAAACTCTCATTTCCTTCAAGAATATCTTTTCATTCATACTTCGTAATCAGCGCCACTTAGAATTATGTCAAATACAGATGATCAAGGAGCAGGAGAGACATTTCGATGCCATTTGTTGGATGATCCCATCTCTTAACAAGGACGATCTTGAAGGAAATCCATCTGTCACGCTTGACAAAGATAAAGAAGAATAGGATGCCATCAAAACAGACCCTATCTTTGGAGAAGATGGCTGAGTGAAAGTACCAAGCAATGTCTAATCATTCTGTATGTTATTTGGTGTGTTTTAAACTTGATTGACTTGGTTATTTAAAACATTTGGTATGGTTTGTATATATGATTGAATTGAATAATTGCTATAAATATGATCGGATGATGATTGATTTACTTCTGGATTACACTCATGATCACATTTCACATTCATGATCACATTTCATACTAATGATCACACTTAGCACTTATTACACTTATATATGGATTATTCTATTGTATTATGGTTGATTATCTTATATCAAGTTTAGGGAATTTATTAGTAAGAAGTTTTTGTTGATAAAAAAGGAGGAGAAGTTATAAAATAGTAGTTGGCTTGGAGTAAGGGGGAGTCATGGAGTAAGGGGGAGTTATGATAGGATTTATGGGATGATAAGTATATTTTATAAATACAGATTGTCATCATCAAAAGGGGGAGATTGTTAGGAACTAAGATGTTAGTTTTGATGACAACAACCTTTTTAACTTATCTTATTATAAAATATATACTAACACTATTGTCTAGATAGATATGTATATGCAAGATATATATATATACAGATATTGATTACTGAAGACTGATCAGTATAAAAACTCAAGACTCAAGATTCAAAATGGAGATATCAAGATTGAAGACTCTAGAGTATCAAGATCAAGATTTAGAGACAAGTGTCTTGTTTTTGTTAAAACTTCATAGTAGTATGGAAATCTTCATTCCAAATTTCATTTGGGATGGAACCTATTTATATCTTCTAAGTGGCTTACAAACCCACCATAAGTAGCTTATAAACCTATGACAAGTGGCTTACAAATCCCAGGACGTCCTAGTTTTGTAAAGTTCTCAAGTCCCTATGTGATGAGATATTCTACAGAAAGAAGCTTGCAAAACTACTTCAAAATGGTTTTCGAAAATGATTTTCAAAACTTTTTTTCAAAATGTTTTAGCCTTAAAAATTATATTTTCAAATGATTTTCAAAAAGATGTTTTAGCCTTAAATATTCTTTGTTAATGTTTTTAAATAAACTCTTGTTTTAAACTTCGTTTTTTTTAAAACTATCTTTTGATTTTTATATAATCTTTATAATATATGTAACGACCCGCTATTTTGGACTATTGGCACCCGCACATGTCGGACTTGAATAATTCAAAATACCGAATTGTTAATTTAAAATTTCGAAAAACTTAGATATACAGTAAATAAATAATCACAAAATCACAGACACAGAGTAATATGCAGTGGAATTAAAAGAGATAGTAGTTCATGAAGCTACTATATAAATATATAAGATAAATCTGAGTTTACAACAGAAGAGTGACACGATACATCAAATACAAATCAAAATACATCACTGGAAACATCGAATACTGAAGGCAGAATAGATGGCTGGATCTTCAATCAAAGCTCCAACTCCAAAGGTGAGCCTCGAAAGCTGAGCCACTCAGTCTGACCCGAGCGTAAAGCAAAACACAAAACACTCGAGTCAGGATTAATATTCTTATATCAATAAATCCAACTCAAGTGAAATAACAATCGAAATGCAAGTAACTCAAAGGATGTTGGAATCACCATCCTCTAAGGATCCGTTAAACTATCTACTATGTAGCAGTATATGCTAAATAGATAATGTCTATCAGTAATGTAAAATATCAAAATAGTGTTAAGGCGTTACCATTATCCCCCTTAACACATTTTATAAATGTCATAGTCTATACAGCACTGTAAACTCCACCGTAAACTGGTGGGATATCAGGGAGTACTCCATAGGTATAACACAAAACAAATTCGTAGTGGTCGCGTATATAGGGATACAAGTATGACAAGGCACATGAGGCAATACCCAAGGTAGTGAAACTACCATTTGCCTAATCCGGACTGGTGAGAACACATCGCCGCAGCGATCGCAACACCGCGAAACAACACTCCTGAAATTCCGAGGGTGCACCAACCAATCACAAGTAATGAGTAGTAGTTACGAAGAAGCGTGTTCGCTCGAGGTGGCTAACCCCATTTGGCCCGGCACGGCTCCTGATTTTAGTCATTTCCAATTTGACACAAGTGTCAAGCATATCCATTATCGTTCTCTTTCTTCAGTTATCACGTACATCATTCCAACCACTTCATTCTGAATCATCACTCCTGTGACGACCGCCCATGACTCCTGCACCGACTAAGGAAATAGTGCGCTGAAAGTGTGCCAGGCAGCCATGGACGATTGTCAGGGTAAGGTAAAAACATCGCAGACTCTATCGTAAAACTCACAGCGCATGGATAAAATACAATAGAGAAATATAATATAGTGAAGCTCCCATAGAACAGAATATCATCATCTAATCATAATAGCTTTATACAAGGTCTGAATCATGAATACAAGAAGCCTCACTACATAGCACTCAGAGTAATCAACAATCAGCGGAATATCCAGTACATATAATAAGAAATAATATGCAAAAGCTTCCTGCTCGTCTTCGTTGTCATCAGCGTAAACCTCCATGAACAGCACCTGTCACCTGCTACCTAGTCTGCCCATCCCAACATGGATGAACAGCCCAAGGTAATAAGAGGAGACATAAAACCTTGAGTCAAACAAAGTCTTAGTGAGCAGTAAATCAACTATCAAACATACCAAAAGAGTATAAGGGATAAAAGGAATAGGAACCAACCCATCCCACTCCACCTCTTTCTACAGTGATAGCTCCCAGACACACATTAAGGAGAAGCAAGCATAACATAGCAGGCAATTAAAGTAAAGCAATAATCACTCGAGTCAAGGTCAATGTTTTCCAAATACAAACCCCCAAGGCCTAAACCAAGATCAGATAAGCACCCAGAAAACACCGCTCTTGAGACCGAATGATGATACAACCAAACGTCCAAACATCCATGACTCTGGCTATCACTGTTAACGTTGCTTCGAAATCACCGTTAATTGAATGACCGACTCCTTCCTGAGCCATCTATCAAGGGCTAATGGTAACCCCGGTTCTAGACATAACTCCACACGTCATCATGACCCGTGCCTAGGAATTTTCGCAACTACCCAGAGTACTCGACCACCTACCTGTAGTCTTTAGGGTGTCCAGACCACCTACCTGTAGTCTTTAGGGCAACCCTTGTACTCTTGCTTTGAGTCTGCTAGAACCTTCAACAACGATGAAATCCAAGCCTTCTAGTCATCCTCCTTGACGACTATTCTCATCCTAGCCCAAACTACCTCTTGAGCCATCCATTATCAATCAACTTGAACCACCCTTCAAGTTATCAACATGCTTGGAGCAATCCTTCTTGATTATACCAAGGTTACATCACCTCATGCCTCGTCTCATCTTCATCATAGCAAAGGCTTATCTTAACATCATGGTTTGCCTCATCACATCATGGCAAAATTCCATCTCAACATCATCCAATCCATACATATGAGCGTCAACATCCACTACATATGCCTTAAGCAACTTTCACCATTCAAGAGCCTCTTTCGTAGCTTTTGAATCGTCTTTGACCATACTTGTCCAAATCTATCAACTAGATAACTCATTCACAAAAATCAACAAGGCAAACAATAATCCAAACAAATAAGTAGTCAATCAAGATCTAAATAGGCATTTGTAACTAAAATGGCAATTTCGTAAATAAGTGAGCATAAGTCTAACATACATGAATCATGGGTTTTTAGCATAGATCTAACAAATATAAATCATGGGTTTTTATCTCTACAACTTGGTAAATGAACTTGCATAAGTAAACATCTTCATAAGTAATGGATCTACACTTGGATCTAAAGAAATATGCATAAAATCACTATCTACAACACTTCAATAAACCACCAATCCAATATACTCCTTT
Source organism: Allium cepa (assembly GCA_030765085.1). Taxonomy (NCBI): domain Eukaryota; kingdom Viridiplantae; phylum Streptophyta; class Magnoliopsida; order Asparagales; family Amaryllidaceae; genus Allium; species Allium cepa. Next base: position 402,787,972 of record CM060943.1, on the reverse strand, counting down.
GGGTCCGCGTGAGAGATAACCACCACTCACCGAATCACCCAAACACTTCAAAAACTATCAACTTCAGATCTGGACAGCAAGGATTCAAGCTTGATTTGTCGAAATCCCGCTTGAAACGATGAAATCTCACTTTGTTGGATGAAGATCTTCAACTTTGGCTCTTGGATCTTCGATCTTGGATGGATGTTAGCACAAGATTAGAGTAGAGAAAAGAAGTGAAGAAATGTTGTAGTCGAGCTCTCAAAATAGCAGCACTTCGTCGCTTCAAAATCCGGTGCCAAAAAGTGAGGAAATGGCCGTGTATTTATAGGCAGTTTTTAGGTCGCTCGGTTTTAGGTCGCTCACTATTAGGTCATCCACGACCTAAAACATCACGACCTAACAACCTAGCCACTTCCCCGACCTAACTGGTGTACTCACGCGACCTAACGATCCATGCGATCGATCGACCTAACTGGGTTAAGCAACCCCACGATCTATCACTCACGCGACCTATCATTCCTGCGACCTAACAAACACAGCATTCTAACTTAGGTCGTTTACGACCTAACCAATCGTAACTAGCCTCTTAGGTCGCTACCCTTCTTAGGTCGCTACACTTGACCTAACTATACGCAACACTCTGCTTTAGGTCGCTCACTACTAGGTCGTTGGGACCCCTAACCCGATAGCTCTTAGGTCGTTAACTACCTTCAACCCGTTAACTCACCTAACTGCTAGGTTGCTAACCCTAAGTCACTCATTTCTATAGGTCGGATATATACCTTAGGTCGTTCCCATCCTATAGGTCGCTAATCCTATAAGTCGCCCACACTCTTAGGTCGTTAACTCGCCTAGGTCGGCCCAATCCTATAGGTCGCTCAATATACTTAGGTCGTTACCTCTATAGGTCGCTCCACCCGACCTATCTTTCACACGACATAACTTTTACACGACCTAACTCCTAGGTCGTTCTACCCCACTAAATCGCTCACGAGCTAACTCCGGACGACTTAAGCTTTGGACGACATAAACAATACCAACGACCTAATAATTCTACGATATCATCGACACGTAAAATACGGGTCGTTACATTCTCTCCCCCTTAGGAATTTCGCCCCTGAAATTCCAAGCAAACAAGAGCAACCAAAACTATTCTGCATGCCTACTATCCATAGCAATCAACAAACCATGCATCCAAATTCTAGCCTAGCATGCAGAATTCTAAGATTAGAACAAGTTACAAATTCATGAGATGTCACGACACCTTAGGGCCATACCTCGAAGAGTTCAGGATGAGCTGCCTTCATCCTCTCTTCCTCCTCCCATGTACAGTCGTTAACATCATCACTCCATTGTACCTTGAGCAACGTAATCGTCTTCCTCCTAAGCTGTTTCGTGTCGGTTTCTACAATACGAAGCGGCTTACGAGGTCTTCTAACAACTGGATCAACCTCCAAATCTTCACAGCTATCAGCAGAAACCACTGTATTCGAGTCGTGCACATACTTCCGTAGATAAGATACATGAAAAACATTATGCACACCCGCCATCTTTTCCGGTAACTCCAATCTATAAGCGAGCTTTCCAATTCGCTCGATGATCGGAAATGGTCCAACAAATCTCGGAGTCAACTTCCCTTTCTTCCCGAATCTAATAACATTCTTCGGAGGAGAAATCTTCACAAAAACCACATCTTCTACGTCGAATTCCAAATCCTTACGACGCTTGTCAGCATAACTTTTCTGACGATCTTGGGCTGCCTTCATTCGTCGCCGAATGATCTCTATGCAATCCGTAGTCTGTCGAATCATCTCTGGCCCAAGTATCAGTTTTTCTCCAGTTTCCAACCAACATGTCGGAGAGTTACACGGTCTTCCATACAGTGCTTCATATGGTGCCATGCCAATACTTGACTGATAACTGTTATTATATGCAAATTCCACCAAATGAAGGTGATCTTCCCATGATCCTCCGAAGTCCAAAACACAAGCTCTGAGAAGATCTTCCAAAACTCGGTTGACTCTCTCAGTCTGACCATCTGTTTGGGGATGATAAGCTGTACTCAAACACAACTCGGTTCCCAAAACTTCCTGGAAGCTCTTCCAAAATCCACTAGTGAACAATGGGTCTCGATCGCTCACTATACTCTTCGGAATACCATGGAATCGAACTATCCACTTAACATACAACTCAGCCAACTTCGATGCAGTCCTAGTCGATCGAACAGGAATGAATCTTGCACTCTTGGTCAACCGATCTACTATGACCTAAATCGCTTCATTTCCTGCTCTTGTTCTAGGTAGACCATCGATAAAATCCATCGATATCTGTTCCCACTTCCACATAGGAACTTCTAATGGATGAAGCAATCCACTTGACTTCTTCTGCTCTTGCCTTAACCAACTGGCAATTCATACACTTGGAAATAAAATTTCCAACATCCTTCTTCATACCTTCCCAATAATAGGTTCTCTTCATATCCCGATACATCTTATTTCCACCCGGATGAATCGTCAACTTCGAGTGATGACTTTCCCTAAGGACTTCATTTCTCAATCCATCCACATCGGGAACAACTAGTCGTCCTTGCTTTCGAAGCCAACCTTCTCGATCGACCTCAAATCCTTTATCCTTCTCTAGTTCCAATCCAGATTCCAAATCACGGATAATCTTGACAAGCTTATCATCTCGTTTTTGGCTCTCGCCAATCCTTTCCACAAGAGTAGGTCTTATCGATAAGTTTGCCAACATTTCAGGTTCCAATTCACATCTAGGCCTGAAGTCAAATCCAGCTAAATACTCGAGACTCTTCCATGCCGAAAACATGGCTCCCAATCCTGCATGTCTTCGACTCAACGCATCAGCTACTGCGTTACCTTTTCCCGGAGTATAAGCTATACCAAAATCATACGATGCTAAAAACTCTAGCCATCATTGCTGTCGAAGATTCAAATCCTTTTGGGAAAACAGATACTTCAACGACTTATGATCCGTAAACAACTCGAATCGAACTCCCAAAAGATAATGTCTCCACATCTTCAAAGCAAATACAATCGCTGCTAACTCCAAATCATGTGTCCGATAATTCCTTTCATGCGGCTTCAGTTGTCGACTAGCATACGCAACAACTTTATCCTTCTGCATCAGCACTGCTCCAAGTCCAGTACCACATGCATCGGTGTAAACCACCATCTCATCATTTCCACTTGGAATAGTCAAAACAGGAGCACTTATTAGTCGCTCTTTTAGGATTACGAAAGCTTGCTCACACTTATCATCCCATCTGAACACTTGGTTCTTCTTCGTCAATCCTGTTAACGGTGCAGCTATCTTGGAAAAATCTTTGATAAACCGACGATAATATCCTGCTAATCCAAGAAAACTTCTCACATCAGATGCATTCTTAGGTCTAATCCAATCCTGGATCGCTGCCACCTTAGCGGGATCAACCGCTATTCCATTTCCAGAGATAACATGTCCTAAGAATCTCACTTCACTCTTCCAGAAGTGACACTTCGAAAACTTAGCCTTCAGCTGATGTTTCCATAAGATTTCCAAAGCAATACGCAAGTGCGTCTTGTGCTCTTCCTCAGTTCTGGAATAAATCAGAATATCATCCACGAACACAAGTACAAACTTGTTCAACTGATCTTTGAACACTCTATTCATAAGATCCACAAAATATGCTGGTGCGTTAGTCAATCCAAACGGCATTACCAGCCACTCATAAAATCCGGATGGTGTCCTAAAAGCAGTCTTCGGCACACTATCTTTCGCCACTCTCAACTGGTGAAATCCCGTCGCCAAATCCATCTGAGAAAACACCTTAGCCTCGTGAAGCTGATCAAACAAGTCATCTATTCTCGGCAATGGATACTTGTTCTTCTTAGTCACTTTATTCAGCTCACGATAATCCACACACAACCTTAACGATCCATCCGCTTTGGTTGCGAACACAACTGGTGCACCCCATTCGGACACACTACGCCGAATGAATCCTTTCTGCAAAAGGTCATCGACCTGCACCTTCAGCTCTTGCTGTTCCCTAGGCGCCATCCGCCTAAGAGGCATCACAACAGGTCTGGCTCCCTCAACTAGATCGATACGAAACTCGATCTCCCTATGCGGCGGTAACCCTTTGACTTCGTCAAAGACATCCTCAAATCCATTCACAATAGGCACCGATGACAGTCCATCCCGTGGAACAACCAGCGAATACATGAAGCTCATGAAGACGCCTTCTTCATGCTTACATCGTATCACAACATTTCGCCCTTCCACATTCCCGACTGTCACCTCCAGCCTCTCACAATCAATCCTTGCCGCATACTTCCTAAGCCAGTCCATACCCAAAATAATTCCGAACCCCGCAAAGTTCAGAACAAAGCAATCACAAGCAAAAGAGCAATCATGACTCGACACAACTAGACCACGGCATATCATACACAAACATGACGAACCTCCAACTGGATTAGTCACAACCAATGGCCTATCAACAATATCCGGTTTCAAACCTAACCGGCCTACAAGATCATCACAAACAAAAGAATGCGACGCTCCAGTATCAAACAACACTCTAACTGGAATACCACAAATGGAAAGAGTACCTTGAACCACCACACTCTTCCCCTTCTCTTCAGCAGTAGGAGCTTTTGAAGACGACGGCACAGCTCCCAAAGCATAAGCTTGCACAATCTGCCTGTCCTTCCTCGGCTCTGGACAATTCTTCTTGATATGTCCCAGCTTATCACAGTTATAACACTTTCCCGGCACCTTGGGATTCTTGCAATCTCTGAAGAGATGACCCTTCTGCTGACAGTTGTAGCAGGTCACTTCACCCTTCGGCTTCTTCTGGCCATCCTTACCCTTCTGTTGCTGCTGCTTCCTCTTCTTGTTTCCACCCTGCTGTGGCCTAGACCCTTCCTTGGTTACAGCATCAACAGATCCTTCCTTAGGAAACAAACTCTCATGCCTGAGAGCTTTCTCCACAAGCTTCTCAAACGGATCGTCCAAATGATCCACCAACTGTCTCCCAAGATAAGTGTCCAAGCCTGTCACAAACTTCTCATTCTTCTGATAGGGAGAATCAATATACGATCTGGCATACTTGGACAAAGCCTCAAACTCAGAAACATACTCAAGGACCGATCTCCTACCTTGCTTGAGCACTACAAACTTCTTGAACAAAACAGATTTCTGAGCTGTAGAGATGAACTTAGCTTCAAATCTAGCTTGGAATTGCTCCCAAGTAATCTCCTCCTCCGGAGTATCAATGGTGATAGAATTCCACCAATCCGAAGCTCTCCCTTGAAGTTGCCTTGATGCGAGCTTTCTCTTAGTTTCATCCTCAATTCCCAAGTCACCAAAAATCCTTTGACAAGCATCAATCCATCTCTGCACCTCAATGGTTGATTCCGTTCCCAAGAAAACCTTCCCTCCAAGAGAAGTATATTCCTTGCAAAGCTTAGCAAAATCCACTGGTCTTGGAGCTTGAACTTGAACTCCCACATCCACTGATGATCCTGAAGCTGGTATTCTCCTCATGATCGAAGTCATCATGGCCTCAAACATAGGAGTATAATCAACAGCTTCCCTAGCAGCACGGCTTTCCCTCGCAGTTTGTCTCTCACTTCGACTCATCCTTAATATCTGTAAAAAGAATGATTAGAACACCTTAAGAAACAACTGCATAAGGAGTTCAAATCCCTCTAAGCTACTATATTATATATATAGTAATCATCCATCAAAATACAATTACGTCTCTCATAGGTAGTTACGTCAGCGAGCGTTGGCTAAAATCGATTAACCAAAGCTCTGATACCAAATGTGACGACCGCCCATGACTCCTGCACCGACTAAGGAAATAGTGCGCTGAAAGTGTGCCAGGCAGCCATGGACGATTGTCAGGGTAAGGTAAAAACATCGCAGACTCTATCGTAAAACTCACAGCGCATGGATAAAATACAATAGAGAAATATAATATAGTGAAGCTCCCATAGAACAGAATATCATCATCTAATCATAATAGCTTTATACAAGGTCTGAATCATGAATACAAGAAGCCTCACTACATAGCACTCAGAGTAATCAACAATCAGCGGAATATCCAGTACATATAATAAGAAATAATATGCAAAAGCCTCCTGCTCGTCTTCGTTGTCATCAGCGTAAACCTCCATGAACAGCACCTGTCACCTGCTACCTAGTCTGCCCATCCCAACATGGATGAACAGCCCAAGGTAATAAGAGGAGACATAAAACCTTGAGTCAGACAAAGTCTTAGTGAGCAGTAAATTAACTATCAAACATACCAAAAGAGTATAAGGGATAAAAGGAATAGGAACCAACCCATCCCACTCCACCTCTTTCTACAGTGATAGCTCCCAGACACACATTAAGGAGAAGCAAGCATAACATAGCAGGCAATTAAAGTAAAGCAATAATCACTCAAGTCAAGGTCAATGTTTTCCAAATACAAACCCCCAAAGCCTAAACCAAGATCAGATAAGCACCCAGAAAACACCGCTCTTGAGACCGAATGATGATACAACCAAACGTCCAAACATCCATGACTCTGGCTATCACTGTTAACGTTGCTTCGAAATCACCGTTAATTGAATGACCGACTCCTTCCTGAGCCATCTATCAAGGGCTAATGGTAACCCCGGTTCTAGACATAACTCCACACGTCATCATGACCCGTGCCTAGGAATTTTCGCAACTACCCAGAGTACTCGACCACCTACCTGTAGTCTTTAGGGTGTCCAGACCACCTACCTGTAGTCTTTAGGGCAACCCTTGTACTCTTGCTTTGAGTCTGCTAGAACCTTCAACAACTATGAAATCCAAGCCTTCTAGTCATCCTCCTTGACGACTATTCTCATCCTAGCCCAAACTACCTCTTGAGCCATCCATTATCAATCAACTTGAACCACCCTTCAAGTTATCAACATGCTTGGAGCAATCCTTCTTGATTATACCAAGGTTACATCACCTCATGCCTCGTCTCATCTTCATCATAGCAAAGGCTTATCTTAACATCATGGTTTGCCTCATCACATCATGGCAAAATTCCATCTCAACATCATCCAATCCATACATATGAGCGTCAACATCCACTACATATGCCTTAAGCAACTTTCACCATTCAAGAGCCTCTTTCGTAGCTTTTGAATCGTCTTTGACCATACTTGTCCAAATCTATCAACTAGATAACTCATTCACAAAAATCAACAAGGCAAACAATAATCCAAACAAATAAGTAGTCAATCAAGATCTAAATAGGCATTTGTAACTAAAATGGCAATTTCGTAAATAAGTGAGCATAAGTCTAACATACATGAATCATGGGTTTTTAGCATAGATCTAACAAATATAAATCATGGGTTTTTATCTCTACAACTTGGTAAATGAACTTGCATAAGTAAACATCTTCATAAGTAATGGATCTACACTTGGATCTAAAGAAATATGCATAAAATCACTATCTACAACACTTCAACAAACCACCAATCCAATATACTCCTTTGGGTCCGCGTGAGAGATAACCACCACTCACCGAATCACCCAAACACTTCAAAAACTATCAACTTCAGATCTGGACAGCAAGGATTCAAGCTTGATTTGTCGAAATCCCGCTTGAAACGATGAAATCTCACTTTGTTGGATGAAGATCTTCAACTTTGGCTCTTGGATCTTCGATCTTGGATGGATGTTAGCACAAGATTAGAGTAGAGAAAAGAAGTGAAGAAATGTTGTAGTCGAGCTCTCAAAATAGCAGCACTTCGTCGCTTCAAAATCCGGTGCCAAAAAGTGAGGAAATGGCCGTGTATTTATAGGCAGTTTTTAGGTCGCTCGGTTTTAGGTCGCTCACTATTAGGTCATCCACGACCTAAAACATCACGACCTAACAACCTAGCCACTTCCCCGACCTAACTGGTGTACTCACGCGACCTAACGATCCATGCGACCGATCGACCTAACTGGGTTAAGCAACCCCACGATCTATCACTCACGCGACCTATCATTCCTGCGACCTAACAAACACAGCATTCTAACTTAGGTCGTTTACGACCTAACCAATCGTAACTAGCCTCCTTAGGTCGCTACCCTTCTTAGGTCGCTACACTTGACCTAACTATACGCAACACTCTGCTTTAGGTCGCTCACTACTAGGTCGTTGGGACCCCTAACCCGATAGCTCTTAGGTCGTTAACTACCTTCAACCCGTTAACTCGCCTAACTGCTAGGTTGCTAACCCTAAGTCACTCATTTCTATAGGTCGGATATATACCTTAGGTCGTTCCCATCCTATAGGTCGCTAATCCTATAAGTCGCCCACACTCTTAGGTCGTTAACTCGCCTAGGTCGGCCCAATCCTATAGGTCGCTCAATATACTTAGGTCGTTACCTCTATAGGTCGCTCCACCCGACCTATCTTTCACACGACATAACTTTTACACGACCTAACTCCTAGTTCGTTCTACCCCACTAAATCGCTCACGAGCTAACTCCGGACGACTTAAGCTTTGGACGACATAAACAATACCAACGACCTAATAATTCTACGATATCATCGACACGTAAAATACGGGTCGTTACAACTCCACGTATAGTTATTAAAGTGGTTTTCGGTTTAGATAGAGAGTATATCCATAACCGATTCCGGTCTCTTTAATAACTTTCGTAATTATTACACCGATTGGTCGTTTAGTAAATTTCAAACCAAATCAAATTCAATTTCAATTTCAATTCGTAAACCAACATTTCGTTTGTCTTTCTAAGTCAATTTCCAAAGTTCACGTTTCAAAACTTCCAAATTACCATTTCAAAATCTTATAATTCGATTTCAACTTTTATTTAAACAGTTCAAATATTGATTCAAGTTCGTATATAGGTTTCATTCCGAAATTATTTAAATAAATTAATTTAACACTCAATAAATTTCAAATTCAGTTATCGATTTCATTCAATATTCATTAAGTAAATTTGTCATTCAATACAATTTCCATTTAAATTCCAATTCATTAAATTAATTATTTAAGTTCAAATTTCTTATATCAAACTTCAAATTTGAATTAAATTAGATTTGTCAAATCAAATTCTTTAAATTTCAAGTCTTATATTTATTCCAATAAATCTCGTTTTATTTCTTGTTAAAGAAATTCAATTTCACTTATTTATTTCTTAGTTACAAATTCAAACTCAATTACCAAAGAAACTAAATTTCACATATTCAAAAATTCAATTTCATTTATTAACTTACTTAAATACTTTTCCAAACTTAATAAATAAAGAAACCCAATTTCATTTATTAACGAAGTTTAAATCCACTTATTCAAAGGTTTAATTTCTCTTATCAAGGAATTCAATTTTTTTATTCAATTATCAAATTATTAAATCTTATTCAATTGTTAAATAATTTCAATCTTAATTAATAATAATTTCAAAACTTAATAATTACAAACTTGATTATCAATTCAACTTAATTATTAAATCATTTCCACTTAATTATGAATTCAAACTTAATTATCAAATCATTTCAACGTGATTATAAATTCAACTTAATAATTTCAAACTTAATTATAATTTCAAATTTAGTTATTAAACGATTTCAAACTTAGTAATTTCAAAACTCAATTATTACTAATTCCAAGTTATTTATTAATAATTCCAAATTTAATTATTAAATAATTAAATTTCAAACAACGTTCTTTCATCAATTACTACGTTAATATTTGCTTCATATTTCAATCTTTACATTTTCCTTTCAAAATTCAAATTCCGATTTCATTTCAAAACTCATTCTTTACTCGAATAAAATCATTATTTTATTTTTAAATCAAATTACTGACCAATCGGATTTATTAAATTCTCTATCCTAAGTCAAGTTCATTTTGGGTATTTACCATTTCAACCCGATTCCAATCCGATTCAAAAATCAAAGCATAGCAAAGGGAACTTGCAGTGTGATAACTGGGATGATGTCAAAATAAATAAACAAACAATAACAACAATCAATAACAATCCAGTAATTAAATCAATAATCCCAAAATAATCATATTAATTCGCATTGTTGTTTGTGCGAATTAATATAATTATCTCTAGAATCTACACTATCATTTCATGTAGATTAAAGATTATTACATTACGGTTTTTCCACTTGTCGTTAAATTTCAATTTTATACTACAATAATTGATCCAATATACGTTCAAAGGTTCAAAGTCTAATTTATCAAATTCTACGTGTCAATTAGCTTAACAATTAAAAGGGTCATATTATTCAAATTAACTAATCCAATTCGACACATATGTCAATTTACAATTTTAAACTATCCTACGTCAAATTCAATTGCATAATGTTTATCACTTTATACATTACAATTTACATCCAATATTAACAGCAAACAATCAATCAATCATCAACCAAACTGGATTATTATTGCATACATAACAGATAACGGTGTCAGATGTCAAAGGTGAACTGATACATAAATAACAGTGCAATAAATAACAGCAGTATATTTCAATTGTCGTTCCAAATGAAATCAGATTTAATAAATAAAAGAATATTAATCGTGAGTGATTGCTCACCTTTTGAGGCTATAGATGATGAGCGAGAAGATGACACGGATACGCACACTGATACGGATACAGAATTTGAATTGCGAATCCAAGCAAACAAAATCGACACGAATTCGACGAATAAAGCTGATAACAGAAATCGATGAGAAACGAATCAGAATTAATTTGATAGAACGCCAATATTATTATTATATTATATATTTTCAATAATTTAATTTTAAAGACAAATATTAAATATAAAATTTCGAAATCATGTTCAGCTGCATATATATACAATAGATAAATTATGACCTTATAACATTTTAAAACCAAGATTATGTGCAAATAAAAGATGCAAATATTACATACACCCCAACATATGCAGACCCATGAGTAATTACGACTAGTGTACTATGCAAGTTAATATATAAATACGCAGACAACTCTTTATGCACTTACACGAGTAAACACTATACATATACTGACCTAACTCTGTTTAAATATACAAGCTAATGTAAACAGTTCAATATTCATAACATCTTTATACATTTGACATATGATAATATATAACTTATATATACTTATAAATCGTACACATATAAATCATCAATCTAACAGGAAAAGCTATTGGGCAAATTAGATTTGAAGATACATCTACATAGTTTACTGTAAAACCATGACAACATAAATCATATAGGTAAATACAATTACATATACACTTATCATATGCTGGAAACATATATACTATATGCCTTATCATACAAAATATATACTTTACTGTAGAATTTCAAAGTCAGTACAAACAAATCCTACAAGTAAAACAAAGTTTGCAAAAGTTTTATATATATAACTTTACGTTTCATATAATAATATAATATTGATATACTCGCATAAACTATATAGATAACTTTTAAATATAACGTGTAAACAGGATATATGAATATACACTTTCTACTATTTTACCAAATGGAAAACTACCCTTTAAAATAGATAACCTATCCACTTCTAAACCTTCTACAGCACAACGAAATCCATATAAAACATTCATAAATCTATATATGTATATATACAAACACATTTACATGTATAAACACATTTATATAATATAACTGAATATGCAAGAAAAAATGGATACTGATTCATATTCTTAACTATTAACAACTATTATGTAATATATACCAATATATATACTTCAACAAAATGTGCAGACACACATATTATAACTTATGAGAGTTTACAAATAATAAACTTTGTACGAGTTATATAACAATAACTTATATATACCTCAGAGAAAACAGGTCGAGCACGGTAAGAAAACAAGTCGGAGGGTAGATCTCGGCTACAGGTGGCGGTTTCAGAGTGGGGCTGAGGCTCGGTAGAGGAGATCTGGAGCTTGAATGGTGAAGTCGTGGGTTGGAGATGGCCGAAGCGGAGGGGATCGACGTCGCTATAGGTTGCTTGGAGGGTGGATGAGTTCAGGGATTAAGGGATGGACGTAGGGATAGGCGCAATAATAGGCTGCTGGAGGAGGTCTCAGGGTCTATGCGGCATACAAGGTTGCATTGCTGTTGAGTGGTTCAAGGCATGGGGACGAAGTGTTGGTGACGATAGTTGTTGCAACGAATGTTGCCGCAGGAGCAGCGTCGAATGCTAGGCCAAAACATGGCTATGGGTTCGGTCATCACGGGGTTAAGTCTAGGACAAGGATCGTAGGGGATGAGGTTGGTGGAACAAGGTGGAAGGTTGGCTACGTCTTGTTGAAGCGGTGGTGGAGCTCGGAATGGAAGACGCAAGGCGAGTCATGACTCGACCATGGGTTTTGCTGCATCAGGGAGGAGCGAGATGGGAGGAGCACGAGGTGGCGGTGGTCTGGGTAGCCTCGGCTAGGCTTAGTGATGAAGGAGAGCCGCTCCTTGCTGGTGGCAACATGCGCATGCAAAACGATTTTTTTTTCCTCTTTTTATTTATTTATTTATTTATGAGTGCGGTGTCGCCCATGAAGAAAAGAGGGAGTGATAGAGGAGATGAGCAGGCAAAAGAAAATGTGAGAAGCAGAGCAGAACAGATGGCTATAGGCTGAGTTTGTTCATCTTTCAAGTGTGCAACGTACAAAGGAATTTGAACAGCCAGAAACGAAAATGAAGTATTAATGAATATAAATTTTCAAGACAAGAGTATTAACTTAAGAATTGGAAAATGAAAAAAAAAATATGGAAAGGTCACTGAATAATAAATGCTTAGAGTTATACGAGGTAAAGTTGGAGGATGAAAAAATCAAATGGTCATAAACCAAAAGACACAAACCGGTACTGATATGGTTAGCCATTTCGCAGTTTCGCCGCGAACCGAACACCGGCACATAGAAGTGAATATACCATGGTGACCAGCACGATGAGACGTTTAAAACGGTATACATATATCAGTGATTCGATTGAATTAGAAAATTCAAATTTTCTACTGGCGGAAAATGCAAGAAAAATGAACAAAAATAAGATCGACGGAGCTAAAGAAGTCCGAATTTGAAAAAACGACAAACTGACAACTTACTCAAAAGATGGTTTAGAATTTTTCTATGTAAAAATATTTTGATTTTGAAAATGTTCTATTTTCATCGCTTTTTAACTGATTAAATTGAAGTAAATTTACGCATGAAATAAACTTTGATATTTTCGAGCGAAAATTTACCAGTTGCTATGTTTAACTGGACGCATTCCAAATATCAAATTTATATTTCAAAATTTTATAGTTTAAAATCCCATAAAATTTTAATTAAATACGTTACTAAAACTGGTAAAATTTACGGGTCGTTACATTCTCCCCCACTAAAAACTTTTCGTCCTCGAAAGGGAAGTAGTTAGGAGAATAGAAATAAGTAGTAGAAAATAGACTGAAAACGAAATAAACAATTAGTTTAAACCATATAAATTTCAATTTAAATAAATTTATATTCAACAATTTGTTTTTAAATTCGAGGTTTCCATTAAATTGATTTGATTTCTTATATATTAATGTTAGGTACAAAAGACTTCTTTCTAATGAATTCAATTTAAATTCAGTTAATTCAAGATACTCCCTTAAGTTGCTTTAATTCAATTTATTAACTTCCCAAACGAAATTTTCTTCTATTAATCACACCTATTATTTATTTAACTTATTATTCTATTTATCACCATGAATATTTTATAATTTAAAATTTAAGTGAATAACATTTATTATACGCACTCATGGTTTATTTTATAAAGACAATTTATTGTATATTATCCTATTTTCTTAAATTAACAATTTCAAAGATCGTAAATTTTAATAGTCCTTTATTATAATCATGCTTTATTCGACAATTTAATTCTTCTTTATTCCAAATTATTATTAAATTTATTCTACTCGATATATCTTATCACATATATTCTGTATATTTACCTTTATTATAACTACTCAAATTATATTGATAAATTTCTTTAACTTTATTTTATACTGTATAATATTCAATTACATAGTTAACTTTTGAAAATTTAGGTAAGTTATATATATATAATGCAATTGAGTATTATCCAAATAAAATTCCTAATCCATTTCTCTCAAGTTTAAATATTAATTCAAATTTGGTTTCATCTTTTCCCAAATTTTAAGAATTAAATCTCCGATTAACATCAAACAATTTAGAAATAAATATATATAGACATTATATCCACATCAAATCTGAATACAATACTATGTATATATTTTAAATCATGTCGTACTTTAAAAATTTAAATCAAATTCATTTAAAAACAAGAGTGTAGCAAGCTACTGATGGTCTCTCCACTTCGAAACTCGAAAATGAATGTCGATGATGCGGCCGTCATCACCGAAATTATTTTCCAGCGACAAAGAGAAGAGCACTGATTTAAACATCTAAAATTTCTTTCAAATGATTTCTATTAGAAAATACTTTAAATAATATACCTTTTAAAACTTTAAATACAAGGTTTGAAATATCGGAAATTAAATTCCTAAATTCTTGTTTAAAATTCATTTTATATTCTAAATCAAATTATATCCAAGTTTTATAAATTCATTTATTTATGTTATACAATAGCCAATGGTTTATACATAAATGAAAATTATTATCATTTCGGACCAAGGATTAGTTAACCATTTAATTTCAGGAAAATTATACTTATATAATATTATTATACACAATTTATTTCGTTTACCAAATTGAAAACAATATTGTGTCGGTTTGCTCTGTTCAAGTGTTTTGGAAATCCTATCGATAGCGTTGATCAGATGAATCGATCGAAAACCCAAATCAACGTCAACAACTCAAACAACACAATATATATAAAACATTTTAAATATTAATTCACAAATACACTTTCTCGCTTGACGATACAAGGATGGATTTTAAAATAAGTATAGAGATTCAAATTTGATGGACTCGAATCAAAGAGAATTTTGATTCGAATACAAGTTCGGAACAGAAGATAAGATAATTCAATTAACAGAATCAGGAGATGGATAAGCTTATTTAATTCACGGGCAACCTTAACCGGGTCGACCATTATTTCAAGAATAAGATCGATGCTGAATTCCGAGATAAATCAACATTCGATCTCAAGAAATAGAATTTAGGTATAGCAGGGAATAGATAGCATCGTAAACCGAGGATACAGAAATCTTCGGTAAATCGATGCTTATTGTAAAGGAGTTTCACCCATTTATAAATAATTCGAAGATTGGTGAGACCACCGATTCATTATAAAGATTATTCGAAATGGAGTTATGGAATACTCCGGAATTGAAAGAAGACGAACAGTGAGAGACAAGAATGAATTTCGAAACCGATGGAACGTTCCAAAATTCAAAGGAATTGAGTCAGAAGAGATTGAAACTCGAATGAGAGTGATTCTGAAAATACATTTACCCTATATGCTAAGTTTTGCCTAGAGCTACCAAAGCTCTGATACCAACTGTAACGACCCGCTATTTTGGACTATTCGCACCCGCACATGTTGGACTTGAATAATTCAAAATACCGAATTGTTAATTTAAAATTTCGCAAAACTTAGATATACAGTAAATAAATAATCACAAAATCACAGACACAGAGTAATATGCAGCGGATTTAAAAGAAATAGTAGTTCATGAAGCTACTATATAAATATATAAGATACATCAGAGTTCACAACAGAAGAGTAACACGATACATCAAATACAAATCAAAATACATCACTGGAAACATCGAATACTGAAGGCAGAATAGATGGCTGGATCTTCAATCAAAGCTCCAACTCCAAAGGTGAGCCTCGAAAGCTGAGCCACTCAGTCTGACCCGAGCGTAAAGCAAAACACAAAACACTCGAGTCAGGATTAATATTCTTATATCAATAAATCCAACTCAAGTGAAATAACAATCGAAATGCAAGTAACTCAAAGGATGTTGGAATCACCATCCTCTAAGGATCCGTTAAACTATCTACTATGTAGTAGTATACGCTAAATAGATAATGTCTGTCAGTAATGTAAAATATCAAAATAGTGTTAAGGTGTTACCATTATCCCCCTTAACACATTTTATAAATGTCATAGTCTATACAGCACTGTAAACTCCACCGTAAACTGGTGGGATATCAGGGAGTACTCCATAGGTATAACACAAAACAAATTCTAGTGGTCGCGTATATAGAGATACAAGTATGACAAGGCACATGAGGCAATACCCAAGGTAGTGAAACTACCATTTGCCTGATCCGGACTGGTGAGAACGCATCGCCGCAGCGATCGCAACACCGCGAAACAACACTCCTGAAATTCCGAGGGTGCACCAATCGATCACAAGTAATGAGTAGTAGTTACGAAGAAGTGTGTTCGCTCGAGGTGGCTAACCCCATTTGGCCCGGCACGGCTCCTGATTTTAGTCATTTCCAATTTGACACAAGTGTCAAGGCTATCCATTACCGTTCTCTTTCTTCAGTTATCACGTACATCATTCCAACCACTTCATTCTGGATCATCACTCCGCGTATAGTTATTAAAGTGGTTTTCGGTTTAGATAGAGAGTATATCCATAACCGATTCCGGTCTCTTTAATAACTTTCGTAATTATTACACCGATTGGTCGTTTAGTAAATTTCAAACCAAATCAAATTCAATTTCAATATCAATTCATAAACCAACATTTCGTTTGTCTTTCTAAGTCAATTTCCAAAGTTCACATTTCAAAACTTCCAAATTACCATTTCAAAATCTTATAATTCGATTTCAACTTTTATTTAAACAGTTCAAATATTGATTCAAGTTCGTATATAGGTTTCATTCCGAAATTATTTAAATAAATTAATTTAACACTCAATAAATTTCAAATTCATTTATCGATTTCATTCAATATTCATTAAGTAAATTTGTCATTCAATACAATTTCCATTTAAATTCCAATTCATTAAATTAATTATTTAAGTTCAAATTTCTTATATCAAACTTCAAATTTGAATTAAATTAGATTTGTCAAATCAAATTCTTTAAATTTCAAGTCTTATATTTATTCCAATAAATCTCATTTTATTTCTTGTTAAAGAAATTCAATTTCACTTATTTATTTCTTAGTTACAAATTCAAACTCAATTACCAAAGAAACTAAATTTCACATATTCAAAAATTCAATTTCATTTATTAACTTACTTAAATACTTTTCCAAACTTAATAAATAAAGAAACCCAATTTCATTTATTAACGAAGTTTAAATCCACTTATTCAAAGGTTTAATTTCTCTTATCAAGGAATTCAATTTTTTTATTCAATTATGAAATTATTAAATCTTATTCAATTGTTAAATAATTTCAATCTTAATTAATAATAATTTCAAAACTTAATAATTACAAACTTGATTATCAATTCAACTTAATTATTAAATCATTTCCACTTAATTATGAATTCAAACTTAATTATCAAATCATTTCAACGTGATTATAAATTCAACTTAATAATTTCAAACTTAATTATAATTTCAAATTTAGTTATTAAACGATTTCAAACTTAGTAATTTCAAAACTCAATTATTACTAATTCCAAGTTATTTATTAATAATTCCAAATTTAATTATTAAATAATTAAATTTCAAACAACGTTCTTTCATCAATTACTACGTTAATATTTGCTTCATATTTCAATCTTTACATTTTCCTTTCAAAATTCAAATTCCGATTTCATTTCAAAACTCATTCTTTACTCGAATAAAATCATTATTTTATTTTTAAATCAAATTACTGACCAATCGGATTTATTAAATTCTCTATCCTAAGTCAAGTTCATTTTGGGTATTTACCATTTCAACCCGATTCCAATCCGATTCAAAAATCAAAGCATAGCAAAGGGAACTTGCAGTGTGATAACTGGGATGATGTCAAAATAAATAAACAAACAATAACAACAATCAATAACAATCCAGTAATTAAATCAATAATCCCAAAATAATCATATTAATTCGCATTGTTGTTTGTGCGAATTAATATAATTATCTCTAGAATCTACACTATCATTTCATGTAGATTAAAGATTATTACATTACGGTTTTTCCACTTGTCGTTAAATTTCAATTTTATACTACAATAATTGATCCAATATACGTTCAAAGGTTCAAAGTCTAATTTATCAAATTCTACGTGTCAATTAGCTTAACAATTAAAAGGGTCATATTATTCAAATTAACTAATCCAATTCGACACATATGTCAATTTACAATTTTAAACTATCCTACGACAAATTCAATTGCATAATGTTTATCACTTTATACATTACAATTTACATCCAATATTAACAGCAAACAATCAATCAATCATCAACCAAACTGGATTATTATTGCATACATAACAGATAACGGTGTCAGATGTCAAAGGTGAACTGATACATAAATAACAGTGCAATAAATAACAGCAGTATATTTCAATTGTCGTTCCAAATGAAATCAGATTTAATAAATAAAAGAATATTAATCGTGAGTGATTGCTCACCTTTTGAGGCTATAGATGATGAGCGAGAAGATGACACGGATACGCACACTGATACGGATACAGAATTTGAATTGCGAATCCAAGCAAACAAAATCGACACGAATTCGACGAATAAAGCTGATAACAGAAATCGATGAGAAACGAATCAGAATTAATTTGATAGAACGCCAATATTATTATTATATTATATATTTTCAATAATTTAATTTTAAAGACAAATATTAAATATAAAATTTCGAAATCATGTTCAGCTGCATATATATACAATAGATAAATTATGACCTTATAACATTTTAAAACCAAGATTATGTGCAAATAAAAGATGCAAATATTACATACACCCCAACATATGCAGACCCATGAGTAATTACGACTAGTGTACTATGCAAGTTAATATATAAATACGCAGACAACTCTTTATGCACTTACACGATTAAACACTATACATATACTGACCTAACTCTGTTTAAGTATACAAGCTAATGTAAACAGTTCAATATTCATAACATCTTTATATATTTGACATATGATAATATATAACTTATATATACTTATAAATCGTACATATATAAATCATCAATCTAACAGGAAAAGCTATTGGGCAAATTAGATTTGAAGATACATCTACATAGTTTACTGTAAAACCATGACAACATAAATCATATAGGTAAATACAATTACATATACACTTATCATATGCTGGAAACATATATACTATATGCCTTATCATACAAAATATATACTTTACTGTAGAATTTCAAAGTCAGTACAAACAAATCCTACAAGTAAAACAAAGTTTGCAAAAGTTTTATATATATAACTTTACGTTTCATATAATAATATAATATTGATATACTCGCATAAACTATATAGATAACTTTTAAATATAACGTGTAAACAGGATATATGAATATACACTTTCTACTATTTTACCAAATGGAAAACTACCCTTTAAAATAGATAACCTATCCACTTCTAAACCTTCTACAGCACAACGAAATCCATATAAGACATTCATAAATCTATATATGTATATATACAAACACATTTACATGTATAAACACATTTATATAATATAACTGAATATGCAAGAAAAAATGGATACTGATTCATATTCTTAACTATTAACAACTATTATGTAATATATACCAATATATATACTTCAACAAAATGTGCAGACACACATATTATAACTTATGAGAGTTTACAAATAATAAACTTTGTACGAGTTATATAACAATAACTTATATATACCTCAGAGAAAACAGGTCGAGCACGGTAAGAAAACAAGTAGGAGGGTAGATCTCGACTACAGGTGGCGGTTTCAGAGTGGGGCTGAGGCTCGGTAGAGGAGATCTGGAGCTTGAATGGTGAAGTCGTGGGTTGGAGATGGCCGAAGCGGAGGGGATCGACGTCGCTATAGGTTGCTTGGAGGGTGGATGAGTTCAGGGATTAAGGGATGGACGTAGGGATAAGCGCAATAATAGGCTGCTGGAGGAGGTCTCGGGGTCTATGCGGCATACAAGGTTGCATTGCTGTTGAGTGGTTCAAGACATGGGGACGAAGTGTTGGTGACGATAGTTGTTGCAACGACTGTTGCCGCAGGAGCAGCGTCGAATGCTAGGCCAAAACATGGCTATGGGTTCGGTCATCACGGGGTTAAGTCTAGGACAAGGATCGTAGGGGATGAGGTTGGTGGAACAAGGTGGAAGGTTGGCTACGTCTTGTTGAAGCGGTGGTGGAGCTCGGAATGGAAGACGCAAGGCGAGTCATGACTCGGCCATGGGTTTTGCTGCATTAGGGAGGAGCGAGATGGGAGGAGCACGAGGTGGCGGTGGTCTGGGTAGCCTCGGCTAGGCTTAGTGATGAAGGAGAGCCGCTCCTTGCTGGTGGCAACATGCGCATGCAAAACGATTTTTTTTCCTCTTTTTATTTATTTATGAGTGCGGTGTCGCCCGTGAAGAAAAGAGGGAGTGATAGAGGAGATGAGCAGGCAAAAGAAAATGTGAGAAGCAGAGAAGAAACAGATGGCTATAGGCTGAGTTTGTTCATCTTTCAAGTGTGCAACGTACAAAGGAATTTGAACAGCCAGAAACGAAAATGAAGTATTAATGAATATAAATTTTCAAGACAAGAGTATTAACTTAAGAATTGGAAAATGAAAAAAAAAATATAGAAAGGTCACTGAATAATAAATGCTTAGAGTTATACGAGGTAAAGTTGGATGAAAAAAAAAATCAAATGGTCATAAACCAAAAGACACAAACCGGTACTGATATGGTTAGCCATTTCGCAGTTTCGCCGCGAACAGAACACCGGCACATAGAAGTGAATATACCATGGTGACCAGCGCGATGAGACGTTTAAAACGGTATACATATATCAGTGATTCGATTGAATTAGAAAATTCAAATTTTCTACTAGCGGAAAATGCAAGAAAAATGAACAAAAATAAGATCGACGGAGCTAAAGAAGTCCGAATTTGAAAAACGACAAACTGACAACTTACTCAAAAGATGGTTTAGAATTTTTCTATGTAAAAATATTTTGATTTTGAAAATGTTCTATTTTCATCGCTTTTTAACTGATTAAATTGAAGTAAATTTACGCATGAAATAAACTTTCATATTTTCGAGCGAAAATTTACCAGTTGCTATGTTTAACTGGATGCATTCCAAATATCAAATTTATATTTCAAAATTTTATAGTTTAAAATCCCATAAAATTTTAATTAAATACGTTACTAAAACTGGTAAAATTTACGGGTCGTTACATTCTCCCCCACTAAAAACTTTTCGTCCTCGAAAGGGAAGTAGTTAGGAGAATAGAAATAAGTAGTAGAAAATAGACTGAAAACGAAATAAACAATTAGTTTAAACCATATAAATTTCAATTTAAATAAATTTATATTCAACAATTTGTTTTTAAATTCGAGGTTTCCATTAAATTGATTTGATTTCTTATATATTAATGTTAGGTACAAAAGACTTCTTTCTAATGAATTCAATTTAAATTCAGTTAATTCAAGATACTCCCTTAAGTTGCTTTAATTCAATTTATTAACTTCCCAAACGAAATTTTCTTCTATTAATCACACCTATTATTTATTTAACTTATTATTCTATTTATCACCATGAATATTTTATAATTTAAAATTTAAGTGAATAACATTTATTATACGCACTCATGGTTTATTTTATAAAGACAATTTATTGTATATTATCCTATTTTCTTAAATTAACAATTTCAAAGATCGTAAATTTTAATAGTCCTTTATTATAATCATGCTTTATTCGACAATTTAATTCTTCTTTATTCCAAATTATTATTAAATTTATTCTACTCGATATATCTTATCACATAGATTCTGTATATTTACCTTTATTATAACTACTCAAATTATATTGATAAATTTCTTTAACTTTATTTTATACTGTATAATATTCAATTACATAGTTAACTTTTGAAAATTTAGGTAAGTTATATATATATAATGCAATTGAGTATTATCCAAATAAAATTCCTAATCCATTTCTCTCAAGTTTAAATATTAATTCAAATTTGGTTTCATCTTTTCCCAAATTTTAAGAATTAAATCTCCGATTAACATCAAACAATTTAGAAATAAATATATATAGACATTATATCCACATCAAATCTGAATCAAATACTGTGTATATATTTTAAATCATGTCGTACTTTAAAAATTTAAATCAAATTCATTTAAAAACAAGAGTGTAGCAAGCTACTGATGGTCTCTCCACTTCGAAACTCGAAAATGAATGTCGATGATGCGGCCGTCATCACCGAAATTATTTTCCAGCGACAAAGAGAAGAGCACTGATTTAAACATCTAAAATTTCTTTCAAATGATTTCTATTCGAAAATACTTTAAATAATATACCTTTTAAAACTTTAAATACAAGGTTTGAAATATCGGAAATTAAATTCCTAAATTCTTGTTTAAAATTCATTTTATATTCTAAATCAAATTATATCCAAGTTTTATAAATTCATTTATTTATGTTATACAATAGCCAATGGTTTATACATAAATGAAAATTATTATCATTTCGGACCAAGGATTAGTTAACCATTTAATTTCAGGAAAATTATACTTATATAATATTATTATACACAATTTATTTCGTTTACCAAATTGAAAACAATATTGTGTCGGTTTGCTCTGTTCAAGTGTTTTGGAAATCCTATCGATAGCGTTGATCAGATGAATCGATCGAAAACCCAAATCAACGTCAACAACTCAAACAACACAATATATATAAAACATTTTAAATATTAATTCACAAATACACTTTCTCGCTTGACGATACAAGGATGGATTTTAAAATAAGTATAGAGATTCAAATTTGATGGACTCGAATCAAAGAGAATTTTGATTCGAATACAAGTTCGGAACAGAAGATAAGATAATTCAATTAACAGAATCAGGAGATGGATAAGCTTATTTAATTCACGGGCAACCTTAACCGGGTCGACCATTATTTCAAGAATAAGATCGATGCTGAATTCCGAGATAAATCAACATTCGATCTTAAGAAATAGAATTCAGGTATAGCAGGGAATAGATAGCATCGTAAACCGAGGATACAGAAATCTTAGGTAAATCGATGCTTATTGTAAAGGAGTTTCACCCATTTATAAATAATTCGAAGATTGGTGAGACCACCGATTCATTATAAAGATTATTCGAAATGGAGTTATGGAATACTCCGGAATTGAAAGAAGACGAACAGTGAGAGACAAGAATGAATTTCGAAACCGATGGAACGTTCCAAAATTCAAAGGAATTGAGTCAGAAGAGATTGAAACTCGAATGAGAGTGATTCTGAAAATACATTTACCCTATATGCTAAGTTTTGCCTAGAGCTACCAAAGCTCTGATACCAACTGTAACGACCCGCTATTTTGGACTATTCGCACCCGCACATGTTGGACTTGAATAATTCGAAATACCGAATTGTTAATTTAAAATTTCGCAAAACTTAGATATACAGTAAATAAATAATCACAAAATCACAGACACAGAGTAATATGCAGCGGATTTAAAAGAAATAGTAGTTCATGAAGCTACTATATAAATATATAAGATACATCAGAGTTCACAACAGAAGAGTAACACGATACATCAAATACAAATCAAAATACATCACTGGAAACATCGAATACTGAAGGCAGAATAGATGGCTGGATCTTCAATCAAAGCTCCAACTCCAAAGGTGAGCCTCGAAAGCTGAGCCACTCAGTCTGACCCGAGCGTAAAGCAAAACACAAAACACTCGAGTCAGGATTAATATTCTTATATCAATAAATCCAACTCAAGTGAAATAACAATCGAAATGCAAGTAACTCAAAGGATGTTGGAATCACCATCCTCTAAGGATCCGTTAAACTATCTACTATGTAGTAGTATACGCTAAATAGATAATGTCTATCAGTAATGTAAAATATCAAAATAGTGTTAAGGTGTTACCATTATCCCCCTTAACACATTTTATAAATGTCATAGTCTATACAGCACTGTAAACTCCACCGTAAACTGGTGGGATATCAGGGAGTACTCCATAGGTATAACACAAAACAAATTCTAGTGGTCGCGTATATAGAGATACAAGTATGACAAGGCACATGAGGCAATACCCAAGGTAGTGAAACTACCATTTGCCTGATCCGGACTGGTGAGAACGCATCGCCGCAGCGATCGCAACACCGCGAAACAACACTCCTGAAATTCCGAGGGTGCACCAATCGATCACAAGTAATGAGTAGTAGTTACGAAGAAGTGTGTTCGCTCGAGGTGGCTAACCCCATTTGGCCCGGCACGACTCCTGATTTTAGTTATTTCCAATTTGACACAAGTGTCAAGGCTATCCATTACCGTTCTCTTTCTTCAGTTATCACGTACATCATTCCAACCACTTCATTCTGGATCATCACTCCGCGTATAGTTATTAAAGTGGTTTTCGGTTTAGATAGAGAGTATATCCATAACCGATTCCGGTCTCTTTAATAACTTTCGTAATTACTACACCGATTGGTCGTTTAGTAAATTTCAAACCAAATCAAATTCAATTTCAATATCAATTCATAAACCAACATTTCGTTTGTCTTTCTAAGTCAATTTCCAAAGTTCACATTTCAAAACTTCCAAATTACCATTTCAAAATCTTATAATTCGATTTCAACTTTTATTTAAACAGTTCAAATATTGATTCAAGTTCGTATATAGGTTTCATTCCGAAATTATTTAAATAAATTAATTTAACACTCAATAAATTTCAAATTCATTTATCGATTTCATTCAATATTCATTAACTAAATTTGTCATTCAATACAATTTCCATTT
The DNA here is from genome assembly GCA_030765085.1 of Allium cepa. Taxonomy (NCBI): domain Eukaryota; kingdom Viridiplantae; phylum Streptophyta; class Magnoliopsida; order Asparagales; family Amaryllidaceae; genus Allium; species Allium cepa. Next base: position 402,763,075 of record CM060943.1, on the reverse strand, counting down.
AAATTCCAATTCATTAAATTAATTATTTAAGTTCAAATTTCTTATATCAAACTTCAAATTTGAATTAAATTAGATTTGTCAAATCAAATTCTTTAAATTTCAAGTCTTATATTTATTTCAATAAATCTCGTTTTATTTCTTGTTAAAGAAATTCAATTTCACTTATTTATTTCTTAGTTACAAATTCAAACTCAATTACCAAAGAAACTAAATTTCACATATTCAAAAATTCAATTTCATTTATTAACTTACTTAAATACTTTTCCAAACTTAATAAATAAAGAAACCCAATTTCATTTATTAACGAAGTTTAAATCCACTTATTCAAAGGTTTAATTTCTCTTATCAAGGATTTCAATTTTTTTATTCAATTATGAAATTATTAAATCTTATTCAATTGTTAAATAATTTCAATCTTAATTAATAATAATTTCAAAACTTAATAATTACAAACTTGATTATCAATTCAACTTAATTATTAAATCATTTCCACTTAATTATGAATTCAAACTTAATTATCAAATCATTTCAACGTGATTATAAATTCAACTTAATAATTTCAAACTTAATTATAATTTCAAATTTAGTTATTAAACGATTTCAAACTTAGTAATTTCAAAACTCAATTATTACTAATTCCAAGTTATTTATTAATAATTTCAAATTTAATTATTAAATAATTAAATTTCAAACAACGTTCTTTCATCAATTACTACGTTAATATTTGCTTCATATTTCAATCTTTACATTTTCCTTTCAAAATTCAAATTCCGATTTCATTTCAAAACTCATTCTTTACTCAAATAAAATCATTATTTTATTTTTAAATCAAATTACTGACCAATCGGATTTATTAAATTCTCTATCCTAAGTCAAGTTCATTTTGGGTATTTACCATTTCAACCCGATTCCAATCCGATTCAAAAATCAAAGCATAGCAAAGGGAACTTGCAGTGTGATAACTGGGATGATGTCAAAATAAATAAACAAACAATAACAACAATCAATAACAATCCAGTAATTAAATCAATAATCCCAAAATAATCATATTAATTCGCATTGTTGTTTGTGCGAATTAATATAATTATCTCTAGAATCTACACTATCATTTCATGTAGATTAAAGATTATTACATTACGGTTTTTCCACTTGTCGTTAAATTTCAATTTTATACTACAATAATTGATCCAATATACGTTCAAAGGTTCAAAGTCTAATTTATCAAATTCTACGTGTCAATTAGCTTAACAATTAAAAGGGTCATATTATTCAAATTAACTAATCCAATTCGACACATATGTCAATTTACAATTTTAAACTATCCTACGTCAAATTCAATTGCATAATGTTTATCACTTTATACATTACAATTTACATCCAATATTAACAGCAAACAATCAATCAATCATCAACCAAACTGGATTATTATTGCATACATAACAGATAACGGTGTCAGATGTCAAAGGTGAACTGATACATAAATAACAGTGCAATAAATAAAAGCAGTATATTTCAATTGTCGTTCCAAATGAAATCAGATTTAATAAATAAAAGAATATTAATCGTGAGTGATTTCTCACCTTTCGAGGCTATAGATGATGAGCGAGAAGATGACACGGATACGCACACTGATACGGATACAGAATTTGAATTGCGAATCCAAGCAAACAAAATCGACACGAATTCGACGAATAAAGCTGATAACAGAAATCGATGAGAAACGAATCAGAATTAATTTGATAGAACGCCAATATTATTATTATATTATATATTTTCAATAATTTAATTTTAAAGACAAATATTAAAAAAATTTCGAAATCATGTTCAGCTGCATAGATATACAATAGATAAATTATGACCTTATAACATTTTAAAACCAAGATTATGTGCAAATAAAAGATGCAAATTTACATACACCCCAACATATGCAGACCCATGAGTAATTACGACTAGTGTACTATGCAAGTTAATATATAAATACGCAGACAACTCTTTATGCACTTACACGATTAAACACTATACATATACTGACCTAACTCTGTTTAAGTATACAAGCTAATGTAAACAGTTCAATATTCATAACATCTTTATACATTTGACATATGATAACATATAACTTATATATACTTACAAAATCGTACATATGTAAATCATCAATCTAACAGGAAAAGCTATTGGGCAAATTAGATTTGAAGATACATCTACATAGTTTACTGTAAAACCATGACAACATAAATCATATAGGTAAATACAAATACATATACACTTATCATATGCTGGAAACATATATACTATATGCCTTATCATACAAAATATATACTTTACTGTAGAATTTCAAAGTCAGTACAAACAAAGCCTACAAGTAAAACAAAGTTTGCAAAAGTTTTATATATATAACTTAACGTTTCATATAATAATATAATATTGATATACTCGCATAAACTATATAGATAACTTTTAAATATAACGTGTAAACAGGATATATGAATATACACTTTCTACTATTTTACCAAATGGAAAACTACCCTTTAAAATAGATAACCTATCCACTTCTAAACCTTCTACAGCACAACGAAATCCATATAAAACATTCATAAATCTATATATGTATATATATACAAACACATTTACATGAATAAACACATTTATATAATATAACTGAATATGCAAGAAAAAATGGATACTGATTCATATTCTTAACTATTAACAACTATTATGTAATATATACCAATATATATATACTTCAACAAAATGTGCAGACACACATATTATAACTTATGAGAGTTTACAAATAATAAACTTTGTACGAGTTATATAACAATAACTTATATATACCTCAGAGAAAACAGGTCGAGCACGGTAAGAAAACAGGTCGGAGGGTAGATCTCGGCTACAGGTGGCGGTTTCAGAGTGGGGCTGAGGCTCGGTAGAGGAGATCTGGAGCTTGAACGGTGAAGCCGTGGGTTGGAGATGGCCGAAGCGGAGGGAATCGACGTCGCTATAGGTTGCTTGGAGGGTGGATGAGTTCAGGGATTAAGGGGTGGACGTAGGATAGGCGCAATAATAGGCTGCTGGAGGAGGTCTCGGGGTCTATGCGGCATACAAGGTTGCATTGTTGTTGAGTGGTTCAAGGCATGGGGGCGAAGTGTTGGTGACGATAGTTGTTGCAACGACTGTTGCGGCAGGAGCAGCGTCGAATGCTAGGCCAAAACATGGCTATGGGTTCGGTCATCACGGGGTTAAGTCTAGGACAAGGATCGTAGGGGATGAGGTTGGTGGAACAAGGTGGAAGGTTGGCTACGTCTTGTTGAAGCGGTGGTGGAGCTCGGAATGGAAGACGCAAGGCGAGTCATGACTCGGCCATGGGTTTTGCTGCATTAGGGAGGAGCGAGATGGGAGGAGCACGAGGTGGCGGTGGTCTGGGTAGCCTCGGCTAGGCTTAGTGATAAAGGAGAGCCGCTCCTTGCTGGTGGCAACATGCGCATGCAAAACGATTTTTTTCCTCTTTTTTTTATTATTATTTATGATTGCGGTGTCGCCCATGAAGAAAAGAGGGAGTTATAGAGGAGATGAGCAGGCAAAAGAAAATGTGAGAAGCAGAGAAGAACATATGGCTATAGGCTGAGTTTGTTCATCTTTCAAGTGTGCAACGTACAAAGGAATTTGAACAGCTAGAAACGAAAATGAAGTATTAATGAATACAAATTTTCAAGACAAGAGTATTAACTTAAGAATTGGAAAATGAAAAAAAAATATGGAAAGGTCACTGAATAATAAATGCTTAGAGTTATACGAGGTAAAGTTGGATGAAAAAAAATCAAATGGTCATAAACCAAAAGACACAAACCGGTACTGATATGGTTAGCCATTTCGCAGTTTCGCCGCGAACCGAACACCGGCACATAGAAGTGAATATACCATGGTGACCAGCGCGATGAGACGGTTAAAACGGTATACATATATCAGTGATTCGATTGAATTATAAAATTCGAATTTTCTACTGGCGGAAAATGCAAGAAAAATGAACAAAAATAAGATCGACGGAGCTAAAGAAGTCCGAATTTGGAAAAACGACAAACTGGCAACTTGCTCAAAAGATGATTTAGAATTTTTCTATGTAAAAATATTTTGATTTTGAAAATGTTCTATTTTCATCGCTTTTTAACTGATTAAATTGAAGTAAATTTACGCATGAAATAAACTTTCATATTTTCGAGCGAAAATTTACCAGTTGCTATGTTTAACTGGACGCATTTCAAATATCAAATTTATATTTCAAAATTTTATCGTTTAAAATCCCATAAAATTTTAATTAAATACGTTACTAAAACCGGTTAAATTTACGGGTCGTTACAATATATATATTGAGAACTAAAATCAAATTTATATATACATTCTAAAAATATGTTTTTTACTCTTCTTTATTTTAAAACATGGAAAAATTAGTTTATTTTACTCCAGAATCATTTCGTCTTATTTTCCTTTCAATACCATTTTCAAAACAAAATTTACATTGCTTTTAACTAAGGATGTCGACATCATGGGATACCCCATGTCGACATGGTGGCCGTTAAATTCAATAGTTTCAATTTTCAAAAGAAGTGTCTGTTCATTTAAATCTCTTCACGAATGGTTATGACCGTTATGAGTATATAAATAGCCTTCACAAATGAATTTTTAAACTAACTATTTTTTCTTATTTTCTTCATTCCTTCTCCACAAATCCATATTCTAAAATTTTCATATTTTTAAGATCATGCCGAGATTCTGCCGAATTCTCAAGTGAATCAAATTAGAATCACATTCTTGTTTGATTATCTACCCTCGGTCAAAGTGCTATTCAGAGTCATAGGATCAATTTGTAACTAAAAGTTCATCGAGTCTCTCTATAAGATGTGGTTGTGCCTGGAAATCAATTGGGTGATCTAGTCTCCTATAAATCAAGAGAGTTTGCCCCGGACTCGAAGACAGGAGGGTACCTCAAGGCCTTTAGAAATTGAGGATTGTAATGTCGACATTGGTATAATAAAAATCTGTACAAGGTGTTTGCCTTGGTACATGACTGGATGTATGGTAACTCTGAACCGGTATAAAATCTGGTGTGTTCCTTCCTTTTACTGCCTTTTATTTACTTTCTGCATCTATGTTTGATTCTATGATTTTTCTGTGATTAAGCTCTGCATTTGTTTATATCATAATTTTTAAATTGGTCATATAAGTATTAGAATTCATTAAACACTATTCACCCCCTTGGTGTTAAATTAGCCTTAAGATCCTTAATCTACACATCTTTTCAATACACACATATTTCTGTGTGTATATGTATGTATATACATATGCGTATGCATGCATGCATGCATGGTGAGAGATAGAGAAGTATTCAATCCTTTTTTCTTCAAACTATCCCTAAATTTGATAATCCTAGAAGTTAGGAGATGAAAAAATATTTTTTAAAGTGATCTTGTTATCATCTAAATCATGTACGCAAAATTTCATGTTATTCTGGAACTCTTATCCAATTTAAAAATGTAGGTTAATATGACCATTCAAAATAACTATTTTAACTAGTTATTTTGAATGTATTTTTGAACGAGTCAAAATTCTAAACTATAAAAAAGATTATGAGGATAATCTCAATAGCAAATTAATCATGTCTATAAAATTTTGTTTCAGTTCGAAAAAAATCAATTCAAAATGATAAAAGGGTGATTTTGAGTGGATACTAGATTAATAAGAATGAGTTTTGGATCCTTCATATATAAATGTACATTACATTATGTGTGCATGCTTCCGTGTGTGTGTTTATGCATACATGAAGGAACAATGTCACTCTCATACTTTATATAACATCATTATATTTTGACCCATTGCTAAAGTTACAAAAGTTAGAATATGTTCACATCGTACATAAAATCTTCCATTCAAGTTAATGACCGCTAGCTTAGCTGGTTAGTAATATAAGGCTCTTTATATAGGTTCTAGAGGTCATTTGGTGCTTTTTTGTTTGAAAGTTATTAATCAAATATTTAGCTTATATAGGAATTTTGCTAACACCAGTCTTGAAAATTGAAAATAAGGAGTGAGCAATTCAAATAACACGAGATATATAGTGGTTCGGCTAAGCTTGTCTACATCCACTGTGGGGATTTCTTACTATATTGATCTCTTATAATTACAAAGAATTACAAGATAATGATAAGAAATTAAGAATACATAATATTACAACGTTACTAAACTCAAGAGCCCTTATATTTTTCTATGTTGAAAATAAGGTCTGAACTCTTATAAGGTTGCATGGAAAGGTGCATTTATAACTATTGAGATTGGGCTTTGAATGGTAAAGATTGCATAGTTGATGGGTGAGAATCAGTTTGAGCCATTGATTTGGTCACCTAGGCCGATGGAGGGCAGCTGAAAAGGTAATATGATCATGTGGCTAGGATACACGTCAACTGGTTGGCATTCCATATTAAATGCAAGCTTTGCACAGAGCAATGTGGCATGGCACATGAGTGGTTGCCTATTGTTTGATATGCCACAATGAACAAGTGGTTGGCATGCACAGTTGCACTTCTGTCAGTTGAACAGTGTCATACAGTACACTTTCTAAGGAAGAAGACTAGAGATAAGCTTCTAATGGTTTATTTCCAATAGTTGAAGCATGCAGAGTGAAGACAAACTAAAAGGGACGAGATAAGTCGTTCTGTACAGGATCGACCAAAGGGGTCTGAGATTGAGTCGAGCTAAGGATTATCGCTTTCGAGCTAGGTCTAATTAAATGAATTTGTTGTTAGTGCGATCTTGAGTCATGCCAATAGGGTGAGTAGAGCGGATGGTTATAATTTGTTGTTGTCATGAAGAGTAATTTGAACTGGGCAACGCAAGATGTGCTACCTAACAATTCTTTTTACATGGGGAAAATTGTGAAACATTTTGTCTTCCACGGCCGTCACTGTTAGTATAGGCGGTTTTGTCAAGTCGCGAAGATCATGCCGATCGAGATGTCCTCTGCAATTAATGCATGTGCTAAGTTTCTGCACATGTCTAGTCGAGACAATTTTTTCCAAAGCGGCACTACAACAATTCAGAGTAAAAGGACCTTTGATGTGATAACACTATAATTAAACCTAAACGGCTGGCTTTTTTTTGAATCGGATGGCTATGGTTGTTGGGACAAATCTATAAATATCACGCTTCTTCTCCCCTCTTCATTTTTACCGATTCTTCTACCACTGAAAATCCTTCGAGTTTCCAGGCTTCCAATGCTTTCTTTTTTGAGCATGTATAGTTAATGTTCCACTAAAACCCCGTAAAATCTCTACTATAGCACACATTGCTCTTCGACCGCTATGGTATTTTAATTTAGCATTATTAAACAGTAGATCCGCTTTAAGCCCTAATATTTTCCGCTACACCCGCTAAACCAAAGATTTTTAGCACCCACTTTAGTAGCACTAATATATAAAAGTTGATTTGACTAGTTATCTTATACACCAAATCAACAAGTAAGGGTAAAGACCCAATTTTAAGGCAAAAATGCTCAATATAAGTTAAAAATCTATTACAGTCGCTAAATCTAGTCTGTATAAATCATAATAATTTTTGTTTTTGTTATACAAAATTAAACAATATTTCTTTTTCTACACAAATGATGTGAAAATGAGAATAAATTAACTTTAAATATTTATTTTTGTACCTAATGAAACATTTTACATATCCGTTATTTTTTTCTATATCCCAGCTATAGCTTTTTGCAGCAATCGCTATAGAACTGCTAAGCGCTTTAACTGCACGGTTTTAATTAAATAGTAAGCCTACACTTTTTTTTGCTTTGTCTTCATTTTTTCTTGAACATTGTTTCCTTTGGCCTTTGAAAATGTGTTTTTAGTGATTTCAAGTTTTGCGTTGGTCCATTACCTTGAAAGCTTTGTTTTCATGTTGTTTTCGCATCGTTGCTTCGCCGAATCCCTATTTTATGACTATCTTTTGCACGTTAATCGACCGTTCTACCATGTCAGTGGCGATCGATCGGCATTGGCTCTAGTTTTGATGACCTATAAACTCAGTAAACGTATTAGTGCACTAGACCATGGCTTTATCCCCAAACTCACTGCATTAGGCTTTAAGCCAAAAGAACATTGTGAATATGGGTTATACGGCCCATAACTTAGTTTGGGGTGTCTAGTCCTGACATGCTATAAGGTCAGTGATCCAGTTTTTCCTTTAGAGGACTTCCGCCTAGTTTGGCTATGCTCGGCTATGGGACCAATGTAGTGAACTAGTTTGCTTGTGTTTCATATAGCTACTTTTAGATTAACAACCATGGGCACTCAAGCCTTAAACCTTTAAAAATAGTTGAAGGGGAGGTGAATCTTGTTGAATGTCTCTCCACGCATAGTTGCAACATTGGGATGGTTAGATATTCAATGGCCACAGACCGACTCGTGAGCCCACCATCGGGCTTTATTACTTGGTATTCAAGCTACTTCAAGGTTGGTGCCTTTTTTTCCTCTTTACCTCTTTTTCATCTCCATTCTAAATGCCTATGAGGTCGCTTCAGTTAGCTCATCCCCAACAACTAATAGTCTTATTTGAAATCTATATTTTCTTGCATGGACCACCAGCTTCCAGAGCCAAGTGCCTATATAGTCAATATGATCTTTCAGCTGCAGAAGGAGCTGGCTACCCAGTTGGTATTTACTATCATTTGCATGCTAGCACCAAGCCTTCTCTTTTTACCGACGTTCTTAGCAAAGATTCACCATATTAGATGGGGAAATACTTCTTTGTTCCTCACAAAATCAATCCAGACATAAGGAAGCGAGTTTTGAGTAAACCTTTTATGTCACCCTTTTCCATTCATATTTCCTTCCTTTGCTCATCCTTTTTTTTGATAGGGACCTCTCTTGATTCTACGCTATCAATTTCGGGGCACTTAGTGAATATCTACGCTTGATAAAGGGAACTTTCAGTGCCATCAAATACTTAAAGGTCAGGGTAACCGATGAGAACCTTTGCTAAGTCGGGCTCTTAAGGGAGTACCAAATTATAAAGGTGGTAGACAGGAGTGCCCCAGCAGCAAAGCCATCTAAAATGAAGAACTATTTTACTAATACCAAGTTCCCAAATACCTACGTTTATTAAACCACTAATAAGAACTAGATTATGACAACATAAGTAAGGATAAAGGGTTAAGATAAGGACAACGTTGTGGCTATGACAAGCTAAGATATGTTATGCCGGAGCCACAGCGGGAAACCTTTGACCCACTAAAGCAGCGGGTTGACATCCCAGCACAACCGTGTCAAACGCTTAACATCTCATGGGGTATTGAGGAGAGTTTGGTAGTAGGAAATGTAAGGGGATGGCAACAGGAATCGAGTGTCGATAGAAACATGGGTCCTTCCTTTGGGTCTTATCCTACTTATGACCCTTTGTATCCTGGCTATGATGTTACACTCCTGGGCATGGCTCGTTCATGAACTGATAAATTCGACGTAGACGATAGCTCGATCTGATAGTGCCCACCCCTTTTCAAGAGGCAAGACATGCAGTTCTAAATAGCAGTTTACTTATGTAGGATGGAGTTCTTGTGGAGTATGTTTGACAACAAGTCAATCAAAGAAAGGCTCGTAAGGACCGGACAGCTCAACCCCAACAACCCAACAATAATGTTGCAGTTATGATTGACATTTTAATTATCTTTGGAGACCAACATATGGTTGGAAGAAGTCTGGAGACATATTTGGTATCAAGAAGAAGTAGGGTTCGTCAGCAAATTTATTCGTTGGAATACCAAGCTCCCAAAGTACCCAAGCTAAAGGTGGATCAGCCTATCACATTCACTGTCGATGATAGAAAAGTCGTCTTTTACCACATCACAACCCTATGGTTTTCGTGGATGGGGGCAGCTCAATCAACATCATGTTCGAACATGTTTTCGAGTTACTTAAGCCTTATGCTTCCAGCCTTACTCCTAGTGCTTTGCCTGTCTACGGCTTTACGGGTTCCAATAGGGACTACTTTCTCATGGTGACTTACCCTTGCTACAAAGGTATATGTGAATATTGTAGCAGTTGATTGCCTATCTATGTATAACCTACTGATATGATGACTTGCATTAGTTGAGCAAGATGTGAATTTCTCATATAATCGCCTCATCATAAAATTCCCTGTTGGATGTGAGGTTGGTAGGACCAGGGTGACCAACAAAAACCTAAGGTATGTAATGGGCCCTACCTCAAATAAGCAAAAGAAAGGTGTCGTCATGCATCAACAAGAGCTCATAATGTTCAATGGTCAGTCACTCAAAAGAACCCCTGAGCCGGTCAACTCTTTGGTTCGTGCTGAGATCGCCCCTAAAAATGAAACAGAGGTATCCATATCAACAACTCTCCCCGCAAGGACATATAATCCCCTTGGAGAGTGCTTCAGCCAGGGACTAGGACAACCTACCTGATGAAGTCACATCTATCAACAACGTATCACCCAAGAGAGTGCTCGAGATGATCGACACTCCCACTCATGATGGGACCATCCCTAACTTTAAAGAAACCCTCATTGATAGTGTGTCACCCAGGAGTTACTCTAAGCCTATCAACACTCTAGTTTATACTGGGACCACCAAAAGCACTGAAGCTGCATCGACTGGCCGCTTGTCACTCAAGAGAACCCTCGAGCCGACCAATGTTATGGTTTGTGTCAAGATCACCCACCACTTAGAAGAATGGAATGAAAATGATCATTTCTCCTTAGCCACTCCCAAAAGAACAAAAGAACTATTCACAGCATGAAATAAGCGAGTGGAACCGCATTGGAGAGCGGGGACGTCCAACATGAAGACTCCTGGCCCATCAACGTCGATAGACTCATCCATAAGAGCCGGGGGTTATTCTAAGCCCCTTGATTCATGCACAAACGTCTGTCCCAGTCGAGGAGTCATGGAGAGCATTATTTACGTCATCAAAAATATCGCCTATTGGTTTGGCCTACTAAAGAATGTCATCACTGACAACGATACTTAGTTTGAGAATGCCCACTTCTAAGAATTCCATAAAAGAAACAGGAATAAGAAGCACTTATCCACCATTGTCTGTCCCCAAACAAATGGGCAAGTGGAGGCCGTTAATAAAACCGTCAAATCAGCATTCAAGAAGCATCTTGCGAAAGCCAAGAGAAAAAAGACAGAGGAACTGCCATTTGCCCCTTGGTCCTATCGCACTTCCAATCGTACTTTTACCGACCATACCCTCTTCTCGCTTTCTTACAGTTATGAAGCCACAGGTATCCCCTTTTCGATTACTCACGTATAAGCCCAAATACAAATGATGAGCTACTCAAGCTTGGGCTCAATGCCCTAGAAGTACGAAGAGTTGAAGTCGAACTTTGCATTGAAGCCTGTAAGAGGAAGATAGCCAAGAACTACGACTCTAGAGTGAAGCTCCAATAATTCACTTTCCGATATCCAGTTCTACAGTGGGTGTTTGCAAACATAAAGAACTCAGTCGATTGAATGTTTATCCCAAATTGGAAGGGGCTGCATGCCATCAGTATCATCTTGTCAAATGGTCCTTACCACACTTTCACCCAAAACGAGTGCATGTACTCTACACTTGGACTACATGGCATCTCTGAGCCTATCATACATAAATGCAAGTCACAACTATAAGGTAAAGAGATTGTAATAGACTTTTTTTAAAAAGAATAAAATGAAGCAATTTAAGAGCCAATTTTGTTAACACAATCGCCAAGGCTATCTTATAAGGATGTGCTACTTTATAATCTCCTTCCTACCAGGGAACGACGACCAACTCCATCAGGGACCATGTGGGCCATTCAATGCTTCCTTCCTTACTAGAACGTTATCCGCCAGGGATGAACTTTAAAGTGCTCTCTTCCATGTAGGCAACCATACAACTATAGGTTATCCAATGATAATGAGTTATCATGTGCTCACTTCCTTGTTTAGGAACTTTCGATCTACTCTATCAAAGAACGCACGAGCCATTCAACGTTTTCCTCCTTGCTAGAAGGCTATCCAATAAGGGTGAATACCATGCATTCACTTCCTTGTTCGAGGACCACCAATCTACCCCATTAATTTGGCTGAGACATTTATTTCCTTCATGCTGGGATGCTTGAAACGGTCCTGAATCCCTTACTTATGATGCCTCTCATCCCTCTTACGAGGCAAGAAACTACTGCCAAGACTGGTGCTGTTAACTTGTGCGACGCTGAAGTCGGACATCCATAGTGCACCCGCATTTTAATAAGTCCGGCATCGTATAGACTAGCCGCATGTCACACAGATTAACCTCGAGTGACTTAGCATTTCGGTTCATGTCGGGACCACCCGTCACTCTAAATTTTGTCGCATGTCAACCAGAAGAATCATTGAGCCACTCGATGCTCCAGATCATGTTATGATCTCCTATTATCCAAAACCTTGCCGCATGTCACCTAGGGGAACCCTCGAGCCGTTCAGTGCTCTAGTTCATGTCAGGAGCTCCCAGCATCATAAAATAACACAACTAGGCTCAATGACCATATGCCTCCTGTATTTGATTACAGTCATAATTAACAACACAAGCTTGTATGTGAGCTCACTTACGTGCCCAGCCCATTATTGAGATAAGCTCACCAATTCATAATGTGATCCATTTAAGTATAAAATTCATATTGAATGGGCTAAACTCACCATACAACTCATAATCATACATTTTACTATTTATCTATCTTTCAATATCATTACATTCAAGTGTGGATAATACAGATACGCTATGTTAGCTACTCAAAATATGCTACCCTACTAATCATGCACGGACAACAAGAAATAATAGTATGGGAATACTATAATGGATCTCTTGCAAAAAATGACCATTAATTGCATCAAAAATGTAGGGCACAAGGCCTGCCTCATCGGGCTTATAAAAAAAAGATATCTACAAAGCAGGTCCACTAGTCAACCTAGTCAAGGAGTCTATCTACTACCTAGTCAAAATATTCAGCACGGCCAGTCTCTCAGCCTCCATCTCCACCGCTACCTATGTCCAAGTCTTTACAAGGGCCATGGCCTTAAGGCTACAAAGTGAGAGTGAAAGGTTGTAGTTTTCCCTAAACATGGACTTAACAATGTTATTCAGTCTAGCCTCCCACTTATTCCACTTTCATCACCTTAGCATCCTCCACCTTCTCAACCAACTGACATCTCACCAGGTGTTTGCTTAGGTCACCTCTAGGGATTTTGGTCACTTCTCAACCCTCATCAACCTACCCTTAAGGTCCTTGACTCCTTCTCCATCATTTCCATCACTGCAACCTCAACCTCGCCTTCTTCTAGGCCGCCTCGGTTTCCTCCATTGCATTGCCGACCCAACCTTAACTGTCATCAAATTATCCTCGACCATCTTAACTCGGGTTTCAACATCCTCCATCTTAAGAATCGCTGCCTTTTGGGATTGATAGATATCATCCACGATGCGGATGGAGTGGTGTGCAAACTAAAGCACAACCAATATAAAAGAATTATCATTTAGTCAAAAAGGAAAATTCAAGGTTAAAAGCTTACTACCAAGACATCCCAGGAATGCGCACTCATCGCGTCCTCTAAGGAGCACCGAGACCAAGATCTGGGTTGTTGAGTGTACGTTAAGGTCTTGATGGCCGTAAGATGGAAAATCCAAAGAAAGCTATCTAACCCTTCAGTGCCATGACCGTAAGGGACCTCCAGAGGTACTTGTCCCACTTACACAGCCTCGACTGGGTTAGTTAGCCCTTCCGCGTCGTAAATATTCAATTTATTGGCATAAGGAACAAAGAGCTCAAGGGATTAAGACTCGCTTCAATCAGGTCATCTTCATATCTTGTTATTGGTGGAGGAGATGAGCAATGGCTAGGGGATAGGGGATAGGTTAGTGATCTCCCGGCTTATGCCAATTGTCTAGAGACTACAGATGGAATTGACTTGGAAGTAGAGTCGAAAATACCAAATTCAATCTCATCAAACATTGGAAACAGATAAGAAGTAATGGTTAGTTCAAGTGCATGAAAATGAACGAAAATCATAAATAAATACCATTTGGAACCGCCCGACCTTGCTTTCTATGAATAGGTAGGCACAATGAGACCAAGCTGCCTATGCTGGAGTGCTCGGTACTAGAATGAGCCATGCCCGATGGCATAACATCATAGAGGGATACAAAGGGTCATAAGAAGGATAAGACCAGGCGTAGGGACTTGTGTTTCCACCAACGCCCAGTTCCTATGCCCACTATATTTCTTTCCTTGGAAATCTCCTCGGTATCTCATGAGATGTCCATCATCCACACTGTTGAACCTATTAGGAACTGAGTTGATGATGTTTTGAGGACAACAACCTTATATAGTTATTATACTTTACTTTATAAAATATATACTAACGTTTCCATATATATATATATATATATATATATATATATATAGGAAGTATATGCAGGTATTATCGAAGACTGATCAGTATAAAGACTCAAGCATCAAGATGAAGATTAGAGATTCAAGATTCAAGGCTCTAGAGAATCAAGATTTCAAGATCTCAAGGTAAGTGTTTAGTATTTTGTTAAAACTTCGTAATAGCACTCTCATCTTTCTTCCAATTTTCTTTTGGGATGGAACCCAATTTCTACCAAAACCAGTGGCTTACAAACCCACGACAAGTAGCTTACAAACCTACGACAAGTGGCTTACAAACCCACGAAAATCAAAATCATTTAAACTACTTTGTACAAGTTATCGAGTCCTATGGAGGAGCTCTGTAGGAAGGTTCTTGCAATTTCAGTTTGAATAGATTTTTCAAAATGTTTTTAAATCTGTTTTCAAAATATTTTAGCTTTCAAAATCATGTTTTCAAAAATGTTTTCAAACTTTGTTTTAGCCTTGAAATATTCCTCCGTTCTGATTTTAAAAACTTCTATTTTTAAAACATCAAAACTTATTCTGATTTTAAATATTACTTATATAATTGATGGTCTATGTCAATTATATATATATATATTTAAAATAATGTTTTATATTCATTCTCTATCTCAAAATATTGTTTAAACACTTTATTTTTCTTCAGAGAAGTTTCAACTTGTTTTAAATTCAAATGCTTTTACAAAACAACATCTCTACAATTTTGAACTGAGGGATGTCGACATATGGGGATACCCCATGTCGACATGGTGACAGTTGGATTCAAAATTCAATTTTCAAAAGAAGTGTCCATTCGTTCAAAAACCTTTCGCCAATGGTTATGACTGTTGTGCATCTATATAAAGGCTTCCAAAACGAATTTTTTTGACTAACTACTTTCTTATTTTCTTCACTCTTTCTTGTCCACCATTCCATATCCCTAAAACTTCATATTTTCAAGATCGTGCCATCATTCTGCCAAATTCTCAATAGGAGATCATTTAGATACTCTCTCTATTTGATTCTCCATCATTCTACTAAAGATCAAAGTGCTATTCAGAGTTATAGGATCAATTTGCATTCAAAAAGTCCATAGAGTCTATCCATTCAAAAGGATTGTTATTAGAATGTATTAGGGTGATCTTGTGTCCCGTAAATCAAGAGAGTTTACCCTAGACTCGGAGATAGGAGGGTTTCTCAAGGCCTTAGAAATTAAGGGTTGTAATTTGGATATTGGCTTATAAAAATCTGTACAAGGATATTGCCTTGGTGCAGGACTGGATGTAGGAGGATTCCGAACCAGTATAAAATCCGGTGTGTTCTTTCCTTTTACTTGCTTTACTTTACTATTTGCATTTGTTATATGTTCTGTGATCATTTTGTATTAGAATTCTGTTTAGATTTGTGTTGAAAGATTTATTTTGGTCATATAGTTCATATATTCTTTAAAACACTATTCACCCCCCTCTAGTGTTATTTCTGCCTTAAGATCCTTAATCCACACCCCCAACAATTGGTATCAGAGCATTGGTTTTCATTGTTTTCATAATCTGAAACTTGAAAAAATATAAAAATGGCATTTTTGGAAAATTGTGTTAAAATTGTTTTGAATATATGCATTTCATCAAAGTTTCATAAGTCTGCATATAGTTATTTTGAAAAATCAAGTTATCTACTGAATTGGTGTGTTATGCAGGAACAAACATGTTATATGGCTTTTGACGAATCAACACCAAATGGACAAACTGTGCAAATTGAGAAAGATAAATGGATACTTGATATTGGCTGTTCAAGGCACATGACTGGAAATCCCAAGATACTCAAGGACATTACTTATCAAGATGGTGGATTAGTCAATTTTGGTGACAACTCTAAAGGATATGTGGTTGGCGTCGGCAATGTTGGTAACTCTAAAACTTTACTTATTTCTGATGTTTTATTAGTTAGGAACTTAAAACATAATCTGCTTAGTATAAGTCAACTTTGCGATAAAGGTATTAAAATTAACTTTGGAAAAGATAAATGTCACGTTGAAGATGATAAGTCTAATATAATTTTTGAAGGTATTAGGAAGAAAAATATTTATATCCTTAGTATGAAAATTTCAAATGATAACCTATGTATTTTGGCTAATACAAGTGACCCTTGGATTTGGCATAAAAGATTTGGCCATTTTAATTTCAAATTATTATCTAGGCTATCAAAACTTGACTTAGTTAAAGGTCTACCCAAGTTAAACTTTAAAGTAGATAGTATTTGTGATGCTTGTCAATTAGGAAAACTTAAGTAAAGTTCATTTAAATTAAAAGATGCTATTTCTACCTCTAGTCCTCTAGAATTACTTCATTTAGATTTATTTGGTCCATCTCAAGTTCAATCAATTAACCATAGTAAATATGTTTTTGTTATAGTAGATGATTATTCAAGATATACTTGGACAATCTTTTTAAAACATAAAAGTGATGCTTTTGAAATATTTAAAAACTTTTCTAAAAGAATTCAAAAACAACATTCTTTCAAAATTAAAACTATTCGAAGTGATCACGGTGGTGAATTTGAAAATGAAAATTTTGAGAATTTCTGTACTCGGAAGGGAATTACTAACAACTTTTCATTCCCAAGAACTCCACAACAAAACGGAGTAGTAGAACATAAGAATAGAATGATTCAAGAGTGTGCTCGTACAATGCTTTCTGATAGTAATTTACCTAAGCATTTTTGGGCTGAAGCAATTGCTACAGCTTGTTATATATTAAATAGAATTTTAGTTAGACCATTAACAAATAAAACTCCATATGAATTACTTTATAATAAGAAACCTATAGTTGCTTATTTCAAAGTCTTTTGGAGTAAATGTTTTTGTAACAACCCGCATATTTGTCGATTTTATATTTAAATATTTTATTTAAATATTTTATCGTTAGTCGGATTTTAGTCCGAAAAGTTACTTTTTGCATACGGTCGAATTAGGACTCGGGACCACTCCCATTGAGTTTAAAATGCCGTTTGCGACCTTTTTGAGTATAAGCTTCGATATGTTTGGAGAAAGTTGATTTTTGCTACTTTTCACTTTGGGTTTGGTTTGGGCTCAGCCCTATGTTAACTTATGCTCAAATCTGAGCCACTCTTCCCCATTCACTCTCATTCTCTTCTCATTTCAGTTTTTAGAGTATTAATGGTGGGAGAGATTGAAAATTAAAACTCCAAAACCCTAGTTTTCCTTGCAAATCAAATTCCTTGCTCCAATCTCAAGAAGAACCCATTGGTAAGCTTCTCTCCTTCTTCTCCAACTTATTCTCTTACCAATTTCAGAAATTCCTAAACCTAATTTCGGGAATGTTCTTGTTTTGAGCTTAGATTCAAGCTCAATTGGGTTGTGTTGAAGAGAGGTTGATTCTCCATTTGCTTTCAAGCTTCTTCTTGTTCGATTTTGTGAAAAGGTGAGATTTTTATCTCACATCTATGACTATAATTATCTTTGGTTGTTGGGTATGAATTCCTAACACTTCTTCATGTGCATTTGCTCTTGATTTGGATTGGTTTTGTGAATACTCCAATTTTTGGGTTTTTAAGTCAAATTTGTGTGAAATCCTTTTATGGATGTTTGATCATGCTTTTAGTGATGCACCGAGGAGCATATAGGGCCGGGTTGCCGATTGGCATAAACCCTTAGAGCCAATGTTCATCCGGTTGCATTTTGGAAGAGTTTGCTCTTCATTTGAATAAGGCTGAAAAACAGCCCAGGCATGATTCAGTCGACTGAAAACTCTGTTCAGTCGACTGAACCTGAAACCCGAGAGTTTCCAGGCATGATTCAGTCGACTGAAAAATTCTGCACAGTCGACTGAAACTGGAAATAGAAAGTTTCCTGAACCTGGAAAATTTCCAGGTACAGGGTCAGTCGACTGAAAACTCTGTTCAGTCGACTGAACCTGCTGTTTGAGTCCAATTTGCCTTTTTGGATTGAAATTCCAATTTAAATCGATTCGTGATAATCCTATATGTTGTTATCATCTATTATGACTTTAATGACTCTTTTTAGGGATTTTTGAATATCCATTTCGATGGATCCTTTATCGATTTCGTTGGATTTTGTTCACGTCTTCGTATGTGAATTTTTGTGATTGATTGTTCTTACAATCTTCTTCGTGATTTGTCACTTTAAAAATATAAAGGTTTTCTATACTAGTAGTAAATATCAAAACTCTTTCCTCAAACGATTTCAATACTATTTTAATACCAAATTCGTTTATAAAACCGTTTTCCAATCTATTAGTATATACAAACCTTTACCTCACTCGTATGAGAAATCTAATTAAACGGCTTAGTAAAACAAGTGGTATGAAACGCTTGCGTTTACTTTGTCGGTTAATTCTTGGACTTGTTCGATTGAACCTCTTGTGACAATTTTCTAGTGGAGATTTACAGTTTGTTCGTAAATATTTAAGTTAAGCAAGTGGTTATGGGACATGAAGCTAAACTCATATATTTACTAGCTTA
The DNA here is from genome assembly GCA_030765085.1 of Allium cepa. Classification (NCBI taxonomy): domain Eukaryota; kingdom Viridiplantae; phylum Streptophyta; class Magnoliopsida; order Asparagales; family Amaryllidaceae; genus Allium; species Allium cepa. Next base: position 402,744,148 of record CM060943.1, on the reverse strand, counting down.
GTGTAATTGACACTTCTCGATGATCATGACGATCATTTTTGTGATTTAGACTAGCAATGTGCGATGTCTCTTTGTCTGCGTGGGAGACTAAACCCCGTTCGTGTGTCAAATTTGTGGGGTAGCAACCCACGGTCTTCGGGCCATTCGTGTGTCAGGTCTTCGGACCATTCGTGTGTCAAATTAATGGTTAGCTACCATGAGATAGCTTCTCGTTCATGTGTTACAGCTGTTGGTGAGTTTTCATGCTCCCGTTCATGTGATAGGCCTCCCCCCTTTGTGATTTCTCGATTTCTTGTGTAGATTCCTAGAATTTGTGTTTCACCAATTTTCGTGATTTCCATTGATAAGTTTTATCAATATTTGTGCATTGGTGAATTTGTGTGTCATTGACTTTTGTGATTTCTGGATTTCTTGTGTAGATTCCTAGAATTTGTGTTTCACCAATTTTCGTGATTTCCATTGATAAGTTTTATCAATATTTGTGCATTGGTGAATTGGTGTGTCATTGACTTTTGTGATTGACATTGATATTATCGTCAATATTTATGGTTTGGTGAACGAAATAAGGAGTATGACGTTTCTTTGATTCTTGTGTAGATTTGGTGACATTGATTAATCTCTTGATGATTATCAACTAAGTATATATATATATCACAGCTTGGCATTGTGATTATTATGTGTTTTGTCATATCTCTTATTCTATATCGTTTCATCTGATATTTATAGTTAGACTGATCCATTTATTATTTTCTTATTAAATAATACTCGGGTCAGACCGAGATGTTACAGGTGCTTCTGCTTGACTTCTCTCTTGGGATTGATTTCTCTTGCTTTTGGGTTAACTACTTAGATTAGTAGTTATTTTGTTGTATACATTTGAGATATAGACTCCTTAATGTATACTTATTCTTTTGTGTAGTTCGTGTAACTATTCTTTTGTGATATTGTGGATCTTTTTAGACCACTACTCTGATGTACACTTTCTAGTGTAATATTCATATCTTATTCCGCCTTTGTGATATGAATTGTCTGTGACTGATTTGTGTTATGCTTATTTCTATATTTGTTTTCTGAAGGATTTATATAGCCACCGTGTAGTAGCTTTGAGTTTGTGTCGGTATGACGGATTTCCTCTTGAAATAGAATGCATGTTATATTATCTGACATATCGGTGCTCGCGCAAAGAAACTACACGGATGGTCGCTCCTCAACAGCCTTATTCTCCGTGCTAGTCGACAGCATTCACCGTAATGTTCTTGGCTAGCGTGGGTATAGAGGTGGGGCGTCACAGCTTTATACTTAATACAAAAGATAATTTAGATAAATTTGAACCAAAAGATGATAAAGGATTCTTTATTGGTTATTCTAATAGAAGCAAAGCATTTAGAGTTTTTAATTTAAAAACTAATACTATTGAAGAAACTATGCATGTATCTTTTGATGAAAATCTTAAAGATATTGTACAAATAGATGATGAAGAAGATTTTATAAATTTAAATTAATCTAATGAAACTATTAGTGAAATAAATCAACCTAATAAGAGATTTAAAATATCAAAAGATCATCCTATAGAAAATGTTTTAGGAAATATTGAATCTGTAGTAAGAACTAGAAATCAATTAAGTAGTATGAGTAATGTAGCTTTTATATCAACAATTGAACCTAAAAATCCAAAGGAAGCATCGTCTGATGATTCATGGATTCTTGCTATGCAAGAAGAATTGAATCAATTTACCAGAAATGATATATGGGAACTTGTTCCTAAACCTGAGGATAAAAGTATAATTGGAACTAAATGGGTTTATAAAAATAAAATGAATGAACTCGGTGAGGTCGTAAGAAATAAAGCTCGTTTAGTCGCGCAAGGTTATTGTCAAGAAGAAGGAATTGACTATGATGAAACCTTTTCCCCCGTAGCAAGATTAGAAGCTATAAGAATTCTACTTGCTTTCGCTAATTATAATAATTTCAAATTATATCAAATGGATGTTAAAAGTGTTTTCTAAATGGTTTTGTAAAAGAAGATGTTTATGTTGAACAACCTCCACTTTTTGAAGATAATAAATTTCCAAACCATGTATACAAGTTAAAGAAAGCTCTATATGGTCTAAAGAAAGCTCCTAGAGCCTGGTATGAAAGACTAAGATCTTATTTACTTCAATCTGGTTTTGAAATTGGTAAAGTAGATACAACACTTTTTATTAAAAGAAATAATCAAGATATTCAACTGTTCAAATATATGTAGATGATATAATCTTTGGATCAACTAATAACATAATGAATAAAGAATTTTCAGACATAATGACTAAAGAATTTGAAATGAGTCACATGGGAGAATTAAGTTTCTTCTTAGGGCTTCAAATTAAACAACTAGAAAATGGAATCTTCATAAGTCAATAAAAATATGCTAAAGACTTAATCAATAAATTTGGTTTAAGCACCTCTAGTGGGAAACCAACTCCAATGTCAACAAATGTAGGTTTAAGTAAAGAAGATAAATCAAAAGATATTGATCAAACTTTATATAGGGGTATGATTGGTTCGCTACTTTATATAACGATGAGTCGTCCTGATATTATGCATAGTGTTTGTCTCTGTGCAAGATACCAATCACAACCTAAAGAAACTCACTTAAAAGCTGTTAAAAGAATTTTAAGATATGTAAAATACACTTTAGATTATGGTTTATTTTATCCTAAAAATAATACTTTTGATTTAATATCATATTGTGATGCTGGTTGTAAATCAGACCGAAAGAGTACAAGTGGAACTTGTCACTTTCTAGGACATTCACTGGTTTCCTGGTTCAGCAAGAAACAAAATACTGTTTCCTTGTCAACAACTAAAGCAGAGTATATATCTGCTGCTCTGGCATGTTCACAAGTCATATATATGCAACAAACTTTAAAAGATTTTGGAATTAACATAAGTAAATCACCAATATATTGTGATAATACTAGTGCAATAAATCTATCTAAAAATCCAACTCATCATGCTAGAACTAAACATATTGATATAAGACATCATTTTCTTAGAGATAATATAACTAAAGAAATAATAACTCTAGATTATATAAATACTGAAAAACAAATTGCTGATATATTAACTAAACCGTTAACCGAACAGAATTTTACTAAATTTAGAAGAGAATTAGGTATTTGTTCAAAATCTGAAATATAAAATAATATAATATAATAATCAATAAAAATTCAAAATAAAAATTACACTTTTTCTGAAAGACATGTCGACATGCCCCATCCCCTGATGTCGACATACCCAACAAAAATTTGAAAATAGAATTTCCCTCCAAAGTTAGTTATTTGGTTATTTATCTATTTATTTCGTTTTCTCTCCTCTTTCTTCACTATATTCTCTGTAAATAACTTCTGAAACAATAAAATAATGGCCTCATCTTCTACTAATGAACCCACTTCACCCACATCTCCTCATTCTGGTCCATTTCAACGATCTACGCACGCTCGAGTGATCAAATTACAAGAGAAGATGAAAGATATCCTTCAATTGTTGACTGAAATTCAAGTAAGTCAACTTAGGATGGCTAGAGAACAACAAAGGAAAGGGAATATTATTAGGAATGTACAAAAATTCCTTATGGATAATCGTACAAATCCTATTAATATTGAAGACTCTTCACAAGCCATGGAATCAGAGGACGAAGAACCTATGGAAGAGCCACAAGAAGACCAAGAGGAAGGTCAACCTTTTCCTCAACCCAAAGTCCCTATAAATGAGGACGAGAGCGTTATTTGCGTTGGTGAGATCCTTGTTGATACTAATGGAAACATAATTGAACAACGTGGAAACTTTTGTCTCCACTACCCCAATTGTTCGATTCATAAGTCTCCTATAGTTAAGGATCGCCATTAAAGCGTACCTTCATTTTCTTCTTTGTTTTAAATTGTTTTGTTTGTTCGTTTTTAAGTATGTTCTTATATATGTTGTAAAAACTAAAATGTGTTCACTTATACTCATTGTTTCATGCTTGTTCTATACATATTATTTGTTCATACTAATCATTCTTGAATTCTTAAGTAGTTAATAGTTTTTGTTGATGACAAAGGGGAGAAAGTTATAAAAATATGTGCTTGGTGTAAGGGGGAGTCATGGGATAAAGGGGAGTTGTAGTTTTAAGAAGAATTCACAGAGTAAGGGGGAGTTATGGAGAGTTATGGTATGGTAAGAATATTTCATAAATAAAGGTTGTCATCATCAAAAAGGGGGAGATTGTTAGGAACTGAGTTGATGATGTTTTGATGACAACAACCTTATGTAGTTATTATACTTTACTTTATAAAATATATACTAACATTTCCATATAGATATATATATATATACATATATATATATATGTATGTATGTATATAGGAAGTATATGTAGGTATCATCGAAGACTGATCAGTATAAAGACTCAAGCATCAAGATGAAGATTAGAGATTCAAGATTCAAGACTCTAGAGAATCAAGATTTCAAGATCTCAAGATAAGTGTCTAGTATTTTGTTAAAACTTCATAATAGCACTCTCATCTTTCTTCCAATTTTCTTTTGGGATGGAACCCAATTTCTATCAAAACCAGTTGCTTACAAACCCACGACAAGTAGCTTACAAACCTACGACAAGTGGCTTACAAACCCACGAAAATCAAAATCATTTAAACTACTTTGTACAAGTTCTCGAGTCCTACGGAGGAGCTCTGTAGGAAGGTTCTTGCAATTTCAGTTTGAATAGATTTTTCAAAATGTTTTTAAATCTGTTTTCAAAATGTTTTAGCTTTCAAAATCATGTTTTCAAAAATGTTTTCAAACTTTGTTTTAGCCTTGAAATATTCCTCCGTTCTGATTTTAAAAACTTCTATTTTTAAAACATCAAAACTTATTCTGATTTTAAATATTACTTATATAATTGATGGTCTATGTCAATTATATATATATTTAAAATAATGTTTTATATTCATTCTCTATCTCAAAATATTGTTTAAACACTTTATTTTGCTTCTAAGAAGTTTCAACTTATTTTAAATTCAAATGCTTTTACAAAACAACATCTCTACAATTTTGAACTGAGGGATGTCGACATATGGGGATACCCCATGTCGACATGGTGACAGTTGGATTCAAAATTCAATTTTCAAAAGAAGTGTCCATTCGTTCAAAACCCTTTCGCCAATGGTTATGACTGTTTTGCATCTATATAAAGGCTTCCAAAATGAATTTTTTTAACTAACTACTTTCTTATTTTCTTCACTCTTTCTTCTCTACCATTTCATATCCATAAAACTTCATATTTTCAAGATCGTGCCATCATTCTGCCAAATTCTCAATAGAAAATCATTTAGATACTCTCTCTATTTGATTCTCCATCATTCTACTAAAGATCAAAGTGCTATTCAGAGTTATAGGATCAATTTGTATTCAAAAAGTCCATAGAGTCTATCCATTCAAAAGGATTGTTATTAGAAAGTATTAAGGAGATCTTGTGTCCCGCAAATCAAGAGAGTTTACCCTAGACTCGGAGATAGGAGGGTTCCTCAAGGCCTTAGAAATTGAGGGTTGTAATTTGGATATTGGCTTATAAAAATATGTACAAGGATATTGCCTTGGTGCAGGACTGGATGTAGGAGGATTCCGAACCAGTATAAAACCCGGTGTGTTCATTCCTTTTACTTGCTTTACTTTACTATTTGCATTTGTTATATGTTCTCTGATCATTCTGTGTTAGAATTCTGTTTAGATTTGTGTTGAAAGTTTTAATTTAGTCATATAGTTCTTATATTCTTTAAAACACTATTCACCCCCCCCCCTCTAGTGTTATTCCTGCCTTAAGATCCTTAATCCGCATCCCCAACAGAACCCGGACATCAACCAGCTTTAGTGGATCAAAGATTTCCTAATGTGGCTCTGGCCCAACATCACTTAGCCTGTCATAATCATGATGTTTTTATGCTCCTAACCCATCACCCTTACAATTCTTATCATAGCCCTGATTCTTATTGGAGATCAACCTAGCACTGTTATTCATGAACTTAATCTTAGTAAAATTGTGCTTTATCTTGGTTGGCATTGTTGCCGAGGCACTTCTCTTTACAACCTTCATAATTTGGTACTCTCTGAAGAGCCCGACCCCATGAAGATTCTCATTAGTCACTGTGGTCTTTAAGTGTTTGATGATGTTAGGAGTGTTGGACCCCGATCGTAATTTTAATGATGTCAATTATATATATTGTATATTAAACTATGAAGGTTTTCAAAGGCATTAAATCGAAGAATCAAGGAGAATAGCAAATGGATCATCTACATATCAAAAGTCAAGAGTATATCGATCATCTTCAAATCAAAAGTCAAATGTATGTATCTGGTCTTAGATTTATTTGTATAATCTCCTAGATGGTTCATATGCGCATACATATCTCATATGCACACAAGACTTCCAAAAACAAGAGCAAAAAGATTCATGAAACAATAATAAATATAACAAAATAATAATTTTATACAGATTCGATCGAATGAAATTATTTTCAGTTGACTAAGGGTAATCGATTGAAAATAAATCAAGTCGACCGAACTAGTCTACTATTTATTATAATTCTTTAACTAAATTTTGATGTTTCCTCTACAATTTTTGATGTTCATATTCAGTAGACTGACTTCTATGCTCGATCGATTGAATACCCTATAATGGCTATTTTCTATCACTTCAAAAAGTTATGATCGTTCAAGTGCCTCTCTTCGAAGACTAATGGCTTCTCTGAATGATTGCAACTCTTCTATGCAACTCTTTGACATATATAGATATAGTTTAATATTCAAAAATGATTTACAACTTGCTTTCTTGAATTCTTTTATCTTTTGAATACTTTTTTCTCTCAAACTTCACTCTAGAATCATTATATATACTTCCATAATCATAGTGCATGCATCTTGAATCATCAAGGAGATTATAGAAAGTCTTGTACTATTAGTCAAAAACATTGTTTAAGGAACACAAGTTCGTCAAGTTAAAAAACTACTATATTGCGTATCCCTCTAGGCTAAGAGAGGGTGTATTGCTTAGTGGGAAATCCAAAAGGGGCTCCAAGACTGAACGTAAGATGGGAAATCTGGACTAGTATAAAAACTATGTTGTTATTTCTTCTTGCTTTACTTTATTATTTATTCTGTTATATAGCTTAATTTTACTCATACACTTGTATACACAATTTAGCCATATTATCTTAGATCCTTGTGCTCTTTCATTTGATATCAGAGTGGATCATTTCAATAACTGTAAAAAAAATTGAATAATATTATAATATGGCAATCACTTTTCTAGAAGGTCAGTCAACTGCATGTCCTCCTCTATTTACTGGATCTAACTATGCATACTTGTCTACATGTATGAGAATTTTTATAGAAGATAGTGGCCTGGAGATTTAACAAGCCACTCAAACTAAGTATGAAGCACCTACTACTGAAATGATTACTTGATCAGATGCTCAAAAAACGACAACGGCCAACAATGTTAAAGCTATGAATGTTATGTTCTATTCAATTGACAAGAATGAGTTTTATAGAGTTATGTTGTGTAAAACTACATAAGATATTTGGCGTACACTTCAAATCAAACACGAAAGAAAAAAAGAGTCAAATAAACTAAGTTATATATTTGACAAAATCAATTTTCATCATTCAAAATGAAAACTAATGAAACTATTATAGATATGTATGCTAGATTTAAACTCTACAATGTGATCTCATGGTTTTAGGAGTCACATTCGTTGATTTTGACCTTGTTACATGCATATTAAATTATTTAGCTATTGAATGGAAAATAAAAGTTCTAGCTATAGAAGAAGCAAATGATATTTCCTAGCTCAAAGTTGAAGAATTAATTGAAAATCTATTATCATATGAAGCAAGTTTGCAAGCACGAGAAGAGAAGAATCAAGAGAAAAAGAGTATATCTTTCCAACCAATGACGATGACTCGGACTTAGATGATAATAAGATCATTTCTACTATCAAGAACTGCAACAAATTCATAAAATTCAAGAAGGCACAAAATGGCGGAAATTCTACCCCAATTAAGTGCTTCGAATTTGACAAATTAGAGCACATAAAGAAAGATTTTCCACAATTAAACAAGGATAAGAAGAAAAACAAATTTGAAAAGCTTAAGTAAAAGATAAAGGCTTTCCAAGTTACATGACACGATTCAAATTCATCTTGTTCAAATAGTGAGAGTGATAGTGACACGGAACAAGCAGGCATTTGTTTCATAGCCATTAGTGAGATAAATTATCAACTGCCTTATAATGGTATTCTTGAAATCATTATTGACCTTTTTGATAAACTAAGAGATTTAAAGAGATTAAATAAGGAAAATACAGACAAGTTAAATAGAGCCAATTAGAAATTAGTATTTAAAGATGAGAAAAGTATTTTAGAAGAAGAACTATAAATTTCACAAAAATCATGTGAAAGCTTAACTTCTTAAAATACTACTTTAACTGATACAATTAAGGCTAGTAAAACTAAGAATGATAAGCTGAACAATGAGATTTGTGAATTAAAATTTAGTTTGTATTTTACTAAAAATAAAGTTGTATAGATAAAACAAAAATTGGAACAAATTACTAACAATGTTTCAATGTTTAACAAAGAATAATAGAAGTTGGAGAATTTGTTTAAAATTTCAAAACCATCTAGCAACAAAAATGGACATGGTTTTAAAGCAAAACAAAACAATCCAAAAGAAATATAGCACTTTGTGCACGAAGTTTAGAAAATCTAAATATGGTGCTAAAACAAGCGTTTCAAATTCAAGAAATTTAAAGAGTTGGACGTAAAAAACAAATAACAATTTAATTAGATAGAAATATATAAATGATTTTCTAGTAAATGTTGTTCATAATAGCAATTTTATTTCTGATGGTCGCACCCTCTTAAGTATGGCTACCTTCTTCTGTTAACATGTAGGACCTTAATGTAGGAAGTGGGTACCATAGAAGGAATAAGGAGAAATGGATACTTGATAGTGGATGCTCCAAGCATACGAGGGGCAATGCAAAAATCTTATCTAACATACACACATCGATGGAGGAACCATGACATTTGGAGACAACTCGAAGGGATTCATAGTTGGAATTGGACACAACATTAGTATTGATATATCTAACTTTCCTTTAATTACTGATGTGTTGTTAGTAGAAAATTTAAAATATAATCTTTCAAGTATAAGCCAGCTATATGATAATGGTTTTTAAATTGATTATGAAAAAGACAAATGCAATATTTTTGACTAAAATAAAATTTTAATTTTTGCAGGAATAAGAAAATGATATATCTATATTTTGGATACGAATATAAAACAGATAATGGTATGTGTCTAGTCGCAATTCACAATGATCCATGGCTCTTGCACATATAGTTTTGTCGTATCAATTTTAAGTATTTTGATAAACTAGCTAAATATAAACTACATAAAGGATTACCAAAAGTAAATTTTAAACTTAACAATCTATATAATGCATGTCAATACTGAAAATTGAGGTGAACCTCTTTTAAGCTATAAATGAAATATCATCAAAACAACAACTTAAACTACTACATTAGAATTATTTGATCCTAATCAAGTAAGATATATCAGTCATAATAAATACCTTTTTATGGTTATTGATGATTATTCTAGATTTACTTGGACTTTACTTTTAAAATACAAGAGTGATACATTTGATATGTTTAAAATATTTGCTAAAAAAATTCAAAATTTAAGATATTTAGCAATTAAAAGTATTAGAAGTGATTACGGAGGGGAATTTGAAAATGAATTATTTGAAAATTTTGCAACGAAAAGGGTATTAGTCATAATTGCTTTTTCTACGAACATTACAGCAAAACGGTGTACTTGAAAGGAAAAATCGTACTTTATAAGAATGTGCACGAATGCTACTAAGTAGTAGTAACTTACCAAAGAATTTTGGGCCGAAATCGTTTCTACTACTTATTATGTACTTAATCGTGTATCCTTAAGACCATTGACTAAAAATACCTCTTAAGAAATGTATTTTAGAAAGAAACCAAAAGTCTTGCATTTTCAATTTTTTGGTTCAAAATGTTTTATATTGAATACAAAAGATCAATTAGGCAAATTCAACCTAAAAGCCAGTGAAGGGATTTTCATTGGCTATTCAGAATGGAGCAAAGCCTACAGAATATTTAATAAGAGAACTAATATAGTTGAAGAAAGTTTGCTTTTCTTGTGATGAAGAATTTAAGAAAAAAATGAAAATGAAGACAAAGAAATTTAAGAAATAAACCAAACTCTTATTCCATAAAATAATATTAATAATAGAAATGAAAATATAAATATAAATATAAATACTGATAATGTCTTAAGATCACCACTACAATTTTAAAAGACTGTCCTTTAGACAATATAATTGGAAATGTAAATACTAGAGTCACAAGTAGAAGTCAATTAAATCAAATTGGTCATGTAGCTTTATTTTGAATATTGAACCAAAAGATTATGAAGAAGCTATTAGGGATGAATTTTGGATATTAGCAATGAAAGTGGAACTTAATCAATTTGAACAAAATAATGTTCGGAAAATTGTACTAAGACCGGATGATCAATCTGTTATTGGAAAAAAAAGAGTATTTATAAATAAAGCCGATAAAAATGGAAATATAATTCATCATAAAGAAAAGTTAGTCGCTTAGGAGTACAATCATGAAGAACAGATTGACTACAAAGAAAAATTTTCCCCTACAGCTCGATAAGAAGCAATACGAATTTTACTAAAGTTCGCTTGTCATCATAACTATAAATTATATTAAATGGTTGTCAAAAGTGCTTTTTTGAATATTTTTGTTAAAGAAAATGTTTGTGTAGAACAACCACCCCTATTTGCTCATGAAAAATATCCAAACCATGTTTTCAAACTTAAAAAGGCATTATGGTCTAAAACAAGTACCTCGTGCTTGGTACGATGGACCCAAAAATCATCTGTTAACTTCTGGATTTCAAATTGGTAAATTGGCACTACATTATTTACCAAAAAGAAAAATGATAATATTTTAATTGTTTAAATTTATGATTATGATATAATATTTGGTTCTAAAAATAAAATGTGTAATGATTTTGCAAATATCATGAAAAACGGATTTGAAATGTTACATATGGGAGAATTAAATTTCTTTTTAAGTCTATAATTAAACAACTAGAAAATGGAATCTTTATCTTTTAAGAAAAATGCCGTAGTGAGTTGTTAAAACATTTCCTAATGGATAGCACATCAAGCAAGTCAACTCCAATGAGTGCAATTTTGCACCTAGATAAAAATGAAAATGGTAAGGACTTTGATCAAAAATTCTATCAAAGTATGATAGGTTCCTTATTATACCTTACTTCTAGTTGACCTGATATCATGATGAGTGTTTGTTTATGTGCTCAACTTCAATCACAACCCAAAGAATCACATCATCGGGCTGTGAAATGAATTTTGCGATATTTAACCAACACCAAAGATTACGGGCTTTTTTCCCAAAAGATAGCTCTTTCAAATTAGTTTCATACCATGATGCTGATTTCGGAGGATGCAAGACGAATGAAAGAGTGTGGCACTTGTCACTTTATCGGCCAATCCTTGGCTTCATTGTTTGGTAATAAATAAAGTTGTGTTTCACTATCGATATGTGAAGCCGAATATGTTTAATCCACCTTAGCTTGTGCATAAGTTATATATGTGCAATAAACACTTAGAGTTTTAGAAAAATTATTACAAAATTTCCTACATACTGTGATAATACAAGTGCTACTAATCTGCCAAAAATATCCTATTAATAACATATAACAACCTGGAATTTTCGAACCCGAAAACTCCAGAAAGTTATGAAAAAGAAGAAAGGGGTAGAAGAAGAAGGAAAGAAAACAACATCAGAATCTCACATCGCAGCGGAATAAAATATAATATATAGAATACAATTTTAAATACAAGAAATCTGTACTGTATACATATACATACATACCATCATCAAAGTACATCAATCAATCATACATGTCCATACACAGCGGAAATAATAGACAAATACGGGAATACGCTCTGTCATCCTGCTCGTCTCCTGGGCTCCAGCATATAACCTGAATCCTGTTTAACTCGGTCTGACCCGAGCATCATATAAACAACACCCGAGTCAGTCTGAAATACCAGCGTGAGAAAATCACACTCAATTGGATTATTAAAGTTTCGAAAATCTTTTGCAAACAAAAGCATCTCGTAAGACCACGCCACAAATAAACATGTCGGGTTTTTACCTTACGATAGCTAAAACAATTTTTATTAAAGTTCTCTGGTATTATTATAGTGTCTATAGAAAGTAAATAGAATCTAGCTGAAATGCTTGCATCTCACGTTTCAGCAATAGTTGGGCACAATCAAAACCGTACAGGCGCTTATTGGAGATTGGATCCCATACAATGGCAGGGCTACTGGGGTACCGCCCGTCACAGTACCTGGTCTAGATCAGAGTACCGAGGAGCCACCCTAACTCCCCTGCAACACAAGATTGGAACCATTCCTTACTAAACAGTCCCAAGCAAGATCACCCCGCAGTTGGCGCGACCAACCGCCCACTAAGCCGAATAAAAGGGACATCTAGACAGGGGAAACCTCACTCTCCAGTGGGGGCTACCCACGAAGTCTTGCTGCACCTCCCCTGTTTTAGCCATTCCCGGTTGATGAGGCTTGAGGTTAAACGTTACCTTTCAAGAACGCATCACTTAGAATGCTCATCGTCCACCTGACGATGTTCTGAAAGCATTCAATCCATACAAGTTACCCTGGGTCTGGACAAACCGAATCACTGTCTTCAACTCTTCACGGTCTTCATTCGTAATCGTTCAAACCGGATCGAAGTGGTTTTCAGATAATTAAATCCGATCCCAGACTCTTCGAAACGATCAACGTATTGTCCAATATTGATAGTCGGTTATTTAACTATCAAATAATCATACATAAGCAACCATCAAATAATTTCCACAAATTATTTATCTCTAATATCATCCAGATATTATTTCCATTTTAACCCTTTTGAAATAAATTTCAAAGTCCTTTTATTTCCATGAAATTATTTAACTGATTTCTTATACTCACTCACAATTGATTTATCCTTTGAAAATATTTCTATTTTCTCATTTCTTCCTCAAAAATCAATTTATACTTCTGCTTATAAATTCTCAAACTCCATTTCCCCACTTAATAAGATTTCTCCTAAATCTTATCTCACTTAAATAAATTTGCTTACCATCACAAGAGGATTTAATTGGATTTTTAGAAACATTTGAAAACATATAGATTTATAAAATAAGAAGTAATATTAAGTATTAAAATTTATATCAAGTTATTTATAAGTTTTAAAGATGGTTTTAGAAAAATTAGAGTTTATTATAAATAATAGCTAAGCCTTCAACAAGAACTAATTTGAAATATTTTAAATTCAAAAATGATTTGTCAAACCTATATAGTAAGTAATTTTTTAAGAAATATTCCTTTAAAATATGTTTATAATTTTAGAAAACCCAATATCCATCAATAATTGCCTCTTGTCCAAATTCATACTTCTTACTTTCGGAAATATTCTACTATTTCCATTTCAACAAATTTATAACGTAATATAAGTTCATGGCTTATTCCTTTCCATATCCACTGATATCTTCCTTTTCCATTTATAAACTCCGTTTATAAATTTATAAAATCTCTTTGTGTTCCCTTTTATTTATAAATAGTTTATTAAAGAATTTCCATTTCATTACTTAATAAAATTTCCTTTATCCCATAATAACATTTCTCTTTTCCTCTTAATAGAATTTCTTATTCGTATTTCTTAATAGTATCTTCTTTATTTCCTAATAATTTTTTTTTCATTCTGATTAATATTTCTTTTTATTTTCCTTAATCGAACTCCATTTTTCATTTTTTACAAAATTCCGTTTACTTTAATTCTATCTAACTATTACAATTTTCTTCGAGTTAGAATATATAAGTTAAATTGTCCAAAACTCATCTTTAACTAAATTAAGTATAAAAATGTTTTATCTTCCTTAAAATTTCAAATAAAAATAAATTCTAATTCTTAATTAAGTATTTTCTTCAAGTGTCATTTCACTTTCTTTAATAAAATTATTGATAGAATTTTAGAATTTCAAATTCACTTCCAGGTTATTCAACGGTTAATAATTCGATTCATATATAAATTCCATATCAAATCATCACCCTGTCACAGAACAATATATATAAGATAAAATAAAGATTTTAAGGAATCCTGTTGGATCCCTCCAACCTGTTTTCCCTGCATCCACAGATGTTAGCACAAATAAAATACAAATTCCACTTTAATGGTGGAACATCACAGTATACGGGATTCATATATTATCATCCACTATTATGCGTAGTATAGGGTATATTTAATTTATTCACTAATTTCAACCATCATTCAAGCAATTCAACAAGTAAATTTAAATTCAACAATTTAAATTCAAATTCCACTGAGTGAGATTAACTCACCTTTGATTTAATTGTTGCAATCCTTTCCAATCTGGACCCGATTCCCGACTTTTGACCTTATATAAACAATTATATGATTTTTATTAATATTTGAACATATCGAACAATTAATTTTTGTTTAAATAAATTTATTCTTTAACCTTATAATTTAATTTTAACTAATGATGCATTTCAACAAATAATTAAATTTTAAACTAATTCTCCTTTATAAAAATCTTTTAGTGACTGAAATAATTAAATAAGCTAATTCAACAAATTAATTACCTAAGTAAATTATTTTTAACCGAACTAGCAATATTTAAAAGGTAAAGGTATATATTTATTAGAAAAATCTCATCTTTATATATATATATATATTTTAAAGTCCTATATGTATATAATTTTGCCTTAAAGAAAATTAATTTATTTTCCTAACATATATATGTTTTTTTTTAAAAAAAAAACAGAAGCATTTTAACTTCACTGTAAAAATTCTTCTTTGAATGCACATATATTCAAATTAAACTAATATCAGTCTTAAAAGATAAAACTACTTAACAGTAAAAAGATTATATATATATTATTATTATGTTAACAAAACCGTAGCTTGCTGTTAACTATCATCTTTCTTACTTTTTTTTTTAAACAAAATCATACCTGCAGCGCACCCGAAACCCTAGTCACGCCCTCTGACACGCGACCTTCCTCCTCGACTTCGCCTACAGCCTTCACGAAACCCACATCGCTCAGCCATGTCGCGACGCCCATCCATCTTGCGAGGGCATCCACTGCGTACGGCCCCATGACCAAGCTTCGTCCATCTTTGCTCGCGCGCTCATCGCCGCCGCCGCCGCTAGCCACGCCAACCCAGATTCGCACCGCGACTCCACAATTTTAACCCCAACAACACGCGATTGATTCCCCCCTCCTCACGCCACCTGATCAAACGCGAATCGTTCGATTCGCTCGGCTTGTGTCTTTTTTTTTTATAAATGAACGATCTTCGTTCGTTCAATTTTGGGGAAAGGAATGAAAAGGGGTAGTGGGTTTTTGTTCGGTTAAATTTTGAACTGAAAGAAAGGAGGCACGCGATTGGAATAAGCGGTCATTATCAAGATCTCGTGAATGAGAGAAAAGGGGAAGGATACGCAATATAAAGTGTACAGAAGCGGCTCGATTTGATTTCTGCTTTCGAGAGAAGACATAGAGTACGCGATATTATGAGGCAGAGGGAGCACGATTAGAAATAAAGACGACTCGATTTAAACAGGAGACAGTATTCCTGAAATGATGTAAGATATTTTTTTATATTAAAACGATTAATTTCCGTCTAGACGTTCCTATCTCGAACGCTCCCACGAAGACCCCAAAAATTACGAAATTTGAAATCCGGTAATAATTCAATATTACGGATCCAACGGAACTGGTTTCGTTGAATTCCGAGACTGTGCCTCGGAATGCTATTTCTAATTGTCAATGTAAACAATATATTTTAAAATTGGACAAACGACTGTTAATTTCAATTTTTAATGCATCTATTACTTTCAGTATTATCAATATTAAATTTATAAGCCCCTTAACAATATTTTTAACAAGCTTACAATTCCAGATTTAAATATTTTACACGAAGTCAAATTACGACTTTAATAATTATATTAATTTATTCAATTAATTAGTATGTTTAAATTCTGAATCGTTTTTATTAAATAAAACGAAACTTTTCATATTCAAAATCAACTTATAATTCAAATTAAATATTTAAATTCATTTTAAATATCTCAAATTAACTGTTGGAAAAAGTCGGGTCGTTACATTCCTCCCCCCTTAAAATAATTTCGTCCCCGAAATTACTAACACATAAGAATATCCTAACCCGCTAACTTATTTAAAAGTTACTTAGTTAGGCTTATTGTTCACTTTTCGTAATCTTTCCCTTTACCCCAAACAATTGGTTTTCAATTTTTTTTTTTTAACTTTGAAATCCTTTATTTTAATTCCAATTGTAAATCATTTTGCCGTTAGCAAAAAATTTCCCAAAAAATTTCAAAATTTTTCTAACCCCCAAAATTTCTGAAATTTTTTGGCAGAGTCTCCTTTGTACGGAGGAGCTTTTGCAATTTGACAAAAGAGATATATATATACATCGACCCGCACGGTCGGAAAAACAAGAAAACAGTTCATATTTCCTAGTTTGTATTGCGTAGGCGTACCTTGTTTAGCATTTTAAGTAAGCGGCTTATTTTATTTTCGCATTTGCACGCCCAAAAATCCCGCTATACAGTCTTCTGGTATCTGTACTTACTCAATTTAAACACATAAGTGACATATTTATGAAATTTACAACATTTCATTCATTTAAACAGCTACAACACCGTTATAACATATGAATGTATTCAATACAACTTACATAAGCAAGTTACAGGGTTTTCAATCTAATTCAATTAGTTTCTAAACCAATTCAGATACCATTTGCATTTAACACAAGTGAGTTACGACTCATTTACTCGTCTTCAATTCCCTTTCAAGTCCAAACAAACCGTTTTACATTTACTCGATTTATATCATCCTATCCAATTCGGAATGCTTTTCAGCTTCATTCTCTTACATGCAATTCATTGTAATTTAAACAACTCATGTTATTGTAATTGATTCAAAACAATCAATTTTACTCCCATTATTCCATAGAATTTTTATTTTATCTTGTTTACGACAAACAACAATTATTTCTATGGAAATTCAACAACATTCTTTTAAACAAACAATTTCTTTCTTTAGTTTTATAACTATTTTAAAATTTTATCCCAACTCAATTTTATATTTGAATTCATTCCATTTCGATTTATTTAGAATCCATAGATTTGTATTTACTTAATTCTAACAATGGGTTTTATTCAAACCTATTTTTATTAAGCTCAACAACCTCAATGCTTAAAATTTTAATAAGATTAAAGACCTGTTATTACTTCAACCAATCCTCTTAAAGCCTTTCATAGTTTCCAACAACACTATTTACTTCATTTATTCAGATTTGAATTTAAATTCAAATTTAAATTATCGAGACTTTTCAAAAATATTCTAACTCTCTAAATTTTCGAAAAAATTTGCCAGCGTCTCCTTTGCGCGGCTGGCTCGGTACTACTACAAAATGGCTCTACGGCCTCCCAAATCCAAAAAGAAAACAAAAAGCCAAGTGGCTACATCAAAAACCCAATCAAATTCCATATAGAAATTTAAACACATACCTTTAGTCGGCAATTCAAATTTATCATATGAAATCAAAGCCAATTCTAATTTCATTTACATACTTAATTTACTAATTGATTTCAAATTAGTTTATCTCCACTTCCAATTCAATATTTGATTACTACAAAAATCACTTCATTGTATTCCTTGAGTTCATTTCCAGTTGCAATTCAAGTTTGGACTTCTATTGCATTCTAAAGTGCACAACAATTCTATTTTGGCTTATTTATTTCACCTTCAAATTTTATAAGCCATGTATTCATTTATTTTCCACGCTTCCATCCATTTACATTCAATCACATTCATTTTTACTTTCAACTCAAGATCTTACCTTTATTAAGCCAACATACTTTTATTTCAAGCATTTAAATTCTTCAACTTCTTTAGATAAGCCATTGAAGTTTACTTATTCAATTTACTCTTTATCCAGCTTATTTCTATTCGAATTAAGCCTTTATTCCATTCAACTTAAATTATTCAGGTTTTTATTAAATAAACTTTCACTTCCTCGGAGCTACGCTTCTATAAAGTAAATTAATTTGCTTATTTCAATTTCATACTTAAATTTATTTTCAATTTATTTGATTCATATCTAAGTCAAATTCCATTTAATTAAATTAACCATTCTCATAGCTCCATTCTCACTTTGTTAAAATAATATTCAAGGCCAATTTAATTCATCCATACTTGAATTGGATTTTATTTGTAAATTCAAATTATCTCTATATTAATCCCATTCCACTTATATTTAATTCATATTTAATTTACTTACACTTCCAAGTTGAATTTGTGTTAATAACTCGGATTTCATTTCCAACTCCATTATTACCTCAAATCCATCTTTATTCTTAACCAATTTAAATCTCATTCAATTAACCAATTTATTCCAAATTAGCTCAATTTTATTAAATAATTCAAGTTTGAATTTTAATTTCATTCTCCAAATACAAACAAATTTTATTTTGGCTTACTTTTTCTTCTCCCTATTTATTTTATAAGCCTCAGATTCATACATTCCCTATTTTAAGCCTGAATATATTCAATTTTTCAATTTTAACTCGAAATTGAACACTAAAAATATTTTTAATCGATGGATTGTCAATTCCCTTTATAAGTTATCGGAATATACTTATTCCAAATTAATTTCATTTCAACTTACTTGTATTTATTCACGTAAGAATTCAATTTATTTAACATCATCCATAACTCAACTGAATTTTATTTCAATTCAATTCATCTAACTTATCTTTAGTTAAAACAAGCATCAAACAATACTCTTTAATCCAACGATTCACTTGGATTTAATTAAGTAAGAACTTAATTTCATTTAATATCATTCACATCCCAATTCACTTTATTTCAATCTTAAATTTAAATCCAATCCCAATCCAACTCATTTACATTCTAAATTTGATTTACTTTACCAATTTATTTATATCATTATTATTTTTCATCATTAGTTAAATTCCAAAAATTAAAATTTCAACTTAATCCAATTGATTTTGTCTTCCAATCATCAATTAAATTTCAAAAATTAAACTTAATCCAAGTTCAATTCGTATCTTTAACTTTACTTTTAATTTCAAAATCCAAATCAAATGCTTTCCTTTGTTATACAAACTATTTCAGATTTTAAAATCTCATTTGTCTAAAATATTAGCATCCAAACATCCAAATTATATATAATAATTTCGGAAATACTTCTTTTTATATCAAAATATATTTTGGGTAAAATTATTTCATTTACCCACTTTTTAAAAACAATATTGTGTCGAATTGTTCTATTCAAGTGTTTAGAAACCCCTTCGGCATAGTTGTGCAGACTGTGCTGACGAAGGTTCATATACCACTCAATAAATCAATCAACACAATACAAAATCATTTTTTTTTATTCACTAACAAATACGCACTCATATCTATTAATACGCTCAAACTCATTCTAGAGTACCGTTGACTCTATTTCGAATGAGTAATTGCCCACCAGAGCCAAGGTTCTCGCTTAACCTTTCAGCTCTGATACCAAGTATAACAACCTGGAATTTTCGAACCCGAAAACTCCAGAA
Organism: Allium cepa; assembly: GCA_030765085.1. Classification (NCBI taxonomy): domain Eukaryota; kingdom Viridiplantae; phylum Streptophyta; class Magnoliopsida; order Asparagales; family Amaryllidaceae; genus Allium; species Allium cepa. Next base: position 402,724,303 of record CM060943.1, on the reverse strand, counting down.
AGTTATGAAAAAGAAGAAAAGGGTAGAAGAAGAAGGAAAGAAAACAACATCAGAATCTCACATCGCAGCGGAATAAAATATAATATATAGAATACAATTTTAAATACAAGAAATCTGTACTGTATACATATACATACATACCATCATCAAAGTACATCAATCAATCATACATGTCCATACACGGCGGAAATAATAGACAAATACGGGAATACGCTCTGTCATCCTGCTCGTCTCCTGAGCTCCAGCATATAACATGAATCCTGTTTAACTCGGTCTGACCCGAGCATCATATAAACAACACCCGAGTCAGTCTGGAATAACAGCGTGAGAAAATCACACTCAATTGGATTATTAAAGTTTCGAAAATCTTTTGAAAACAAAAGCATCTCGTAAGACCACACCACAAATAAACATGTCGGGTTTTTACCTTACGATAGCTAAAACAATTTTTATTAAAGTTCTCTGATATTATTATAGTGTCTATAGAAAGTAAATAGAATCTAGCTGAAATGCTTGCATCTCACGTTTCAGCAATAGTTGGGCACAATCAAAACCGTACAGGCGCTTATTGGAGATTGGATCCCATACAATGGCAGGGCTACTGGGGTACCGCCCGTCACAGTACCTGGTCTAGATCAGAGTACCGAGGAGCCACCCTAACTCCCCTGCAACACAAGACCGGAACCATTCCTTACTGAACAGTCCCAAGCAAGATCACCCCGCAGTTGGCGCGACCAACCGCCCACTAAGCCGAATAAAAGGGACATTTAGACAGGGGAAACCTCACTCTCCAGTGGGGGCTACCCACGAAGTCTTGCTGCACCTCCCCTGTTTTAGCCATTCCCGGTTGATGAGGCTTGAGGTTAAACGTTACCTTTCAAGAACGCATCACTTAGAATGCTCATCGTCCACCTGACGATGTTCTGAAATCATTCAATCCATACAAGTTGCCCTGGGTCTGGACGAACCGAATTACCGTCTTCAACTCTTCACGGTCTTCATTCGTAATCGTTCAAAACCGGATCGAAGTGGTTTTCGGATAATTAAATCCGATCCCGGACTCTTCGAAACGATCAACGTATTGTCCAATATTGATAGTCGGTTATTTAACTATCAAATAATCATACACAAGCAACCATCAAATAATTTCCACAAATTATTTATCTCTAATATCATCCAGATATTATTTCCATTTTAACCCTTTTGAAATAAATTTCAAAGTCCTTTTATTTCCATGAAACCATTTAGCTGATTTCTTATACTCACTCACAATTGATTTATCCTTTGAAAATATTTCTATTTTCTCATTTCTTCCTCAAAAATCAACTTGTACTTCTGCTTATAAATTCTCAAACTCCATTTCTCCACTTAATAAGATTTCTCCTAAATCTTATCTCACTTAAATAAATTTTCTTACCATCACAAGAGGATTTAATTGGATTTTTAAAAACATTTGAAAACATATAGATTTATAAAATAAGAAGTAATATTAAGTATTAAAATTTATATCAAGTTATGTATAAGTTTTAAAGATGGTTTTAGAAAAATTAGAGTTTATTATAAATAATAGCTAAGCCTTCAACAAGAACTAATTTGAAATATTTTAAATTCAAAAATGATTTATCAAACCTATATAGTAAGTAATTTTTTAAGAAATATTCCTTTAAAATATGTTTATAATTTTAGAAAACCCAATATCCATCAATAATTGCCTCTTGTCCAAATTCATACTTCTTACTTCCGGAAATATTCTACTATTTCCATTTCAACAAATTTATAACTTAATATAAGTTCATGGCTTATTCCTTTCCATATCCACTGATATCTTCCTTCTCCATTTATAAACTCCGTTTATAAATTTATAAAATCTCTTTGTGTTCCCTTTTATTTATAAATAGTTTATTAAAGAATTTCCATTTCATTACTTAATAAAATTTCCTTTATCCCACAATAACATTTCTCTTTTCCTCTTAATAGAATTTCTTATTCGTATTTCTTAATAGTATCTTCTTTATTTCCTAATAATTTTTTTTTTCATTCTGATTAATATTTCTTTTTATTTTCCTTAATCGAACTCCATTTTTCATTTTTAATAAAATTTCGTTTACTTTAATTCTATCTAACTATTACAATTTTCTTCGAGTTAGAATATATAAGTTAAATTGTCCAAAACTCATCTTTAACTAAATTAAGTATAAAAATGTTTTATCTTCCTTAAAATTTCAAATAAAAATAAATTCTAATTCTTAATTAAGTATTTTCTTCAAGTGTCATTTCACTTTCTTTAATAAAATTATTGATAGAATTTTAGAATTTCAAATTCACTTCCAGGTTATTCAACGGTTAATAATTCGATTCATATATAAATTCCATATCAAATCATCACCCTGTCACAGAACAATATATATAAGATAAAATAAAGATTTTGAGGAATCCTGTTGGATCCCTCCAACCTGTTTTCCCTGCATCCACATATGTTAGCACAAATAAAATACAAATTCCACTTTAATGGTGGAACATCACAGTATACGGGATTCATATATTATCATCCGCTATTATGCGGAGTATAGGGTCTATTTAATTTATTCACTAATTTCAACCATCATTCAAGCAATTCAACAAGTAAATTTAAATTCAACAATTTAAATTCAAATTCCACTGAGTGAGATTAACTCACCTTTGATTTAATTCTTGCAATCCTTTTCAATCTCAACCCGATTCCTGACTTTTGACCTTATATAAACAATTATATGATTTTTATTAATATTTGAACATATCGAACAATTAATTTTTGTTTAAATAAATTTATTCTTTAATCTTATAATTTAATTTTAACAAATGATGTATTTCAACAAATAATTAAATTTTAAACTAATTCTCCTTTATAAAAATCTTTTAGTGACTAAAATAATTAAATAAGCTAATTCAACAAATTAATTACCTAAGTAAATTATTTTTAACCGAACTAGCAATATTTAAAAGGTAAAGGTATATATTTATTAGAAAAATCTAATCGTTATATATATATATATATATATATATTAAAGTCCTATATGTATATAATTTTGCCTTAAAGAAAATTAATTTATTTTCCTAACATATATATGTTTTTTTTTAAAAAAACAGAAGCATTTTAACTTCACTGTAAAAATTCTTCTTTGAATGCACATATATTCAAATTAAACTAATATCAGTCTTAAAAGATAAAACTACTTAACAGTAAAAAGATTATATATATATTATTATTATTATTATTTTCACAAAACCGTAGCTTGCTGCTAACTATCATCTTTCTTTTTTCTTTTCTTTTTTTAAACAAAATCATACCTGCAGCGCACCCGAAACCCTAGTCACGCCCTCTGACACGCGACCTTCCTCCTCGACTTCGCCTACAGCCTTCACGAAACCACATCGCTCAGCCATGTCGCGACGCCCATCCATCTCGCGAGGGCATCCACTGCGTGCGTACGGCGCCCTGACCAAGCTTCGTCCATCTTTGCTCGCGCGCTCATCGCCGCCGCCGCTGCTAGCCACGCCAACCCAGATTCGCACAGCGACTCCACAATTTTAACCCCAACAACACGCGATCGATTCCCCCTCCTCACGCCACCTGATCGAACGCGAATCGTTCGATTCGCTCGGCTTGTGTCTTTTTTTATATAAATGAACGATCTTCGTTCGTTCAATTTTGGGGAAAGGAATGAAAAGGGGTAGTGGGTTTTTGTTCGGTTAAATTTTGAACTGAAAGAAAGGAGGCACGCGATTGGAATAAGCGGCCATTATCAAGATCTCATGAATGAGAGAAAAGGGGAAGGATACGCGATATAAAGTGTACAAAAGCGGCTCGATTTGATTTCTGCTTCCGAGAGAAGACAGAGAGTACGCGATATTATGAGGCAGAGGGAGCACGATTAGAAATAAAGACGACTCGATTTAAACAGGAGACAGTATTCCTGAAATGATGTAAGATATTTTTTTTATTAAAACGATTAATTTCCATCTAGATGTTCCTATCTCAAACGCTCCCACGAAGACCCCAAAAATTACGAAATTTGAAGTCCGGTAATAATTCAATATTACGGATCCAACGGAACTGGTTTTGTTGAATTCCAAGACTGTGCCTCGGAATGCTATTTCTAATTGTCAATGTAAACGATATATTTTAAAATTGAACAAACGACTGTTAATTTCAATTTTTAATGCATCTATTACTTTCAGTATTATCAATATTAAATTTATAAGCCGCTTAACAATATTTTTAACAAGCTTACAATTTCAGATTTAAATATTTTACCCGAAGTCAAATTACGACTTTAATAATTATATTAATTTATTCGATTAATTGGTATATTTAAATTCTGAATCGTTTTTATTAAATAAAACGAAACTTTTCATATTCAAAATCAACTTATAATTCAAATTAAATATTTAAATTCATTTTAAATATCTCAAATTAACTGTTGGATAAAGCCGGGTCGTTACATAACACGCGAACAAATCATATTGATATTCATCATCATTTTCTATGAGATAACGTAGAAAAAGAAGATATTTCTTTAGAATTTGTTAATACAGAAAATCAAATAGCATATATATTTACCAAACCATTATGTAAATCAACTTTTTAAGATTACGATAAGAGTTGAGAATTTTTTTTTGTTTGAGTGAGTTAGTCAAATAAATTATAAAAATTCATATATATGCACATTTTATATATAAGAGGTTCTCACTATTTATTATTATACATCTATAAATAGATATTTTTTCGAACCGAAAATGGTACAAACATCCAAAAAATTATAGTACAGAATAAAAAGTGAAGAAAATTAAATTAAAATGAGCAAGAGAATAACACACAGCGTTTTATAGTGATCTAACTAATCTTGATCTACGTCCACTTAACATTGTTGATGGTTTATAGTGTTGTTTACAGTTCTGTTCTTGTAGGTTGGTATAAATCAGTGGGAGTATAAGATAATTGTAGACATGTTATAGAGAAGTGCGAAGATCCTTTAAAAATGGGCCCTATTTATGGCAATAAATAGCCTGAAAACTCATCTCCGTGATCTCTAGCTTGTTCTCTACACCCAAGACTAGTTCTCCAAAGAAAATGGAGGCCACTTCATCATTATCTATGGATCGGTATCGATCTATAAAATGGCCTTATGGATCATTCTAAATGTTTTTTCCTGGCTCGATTCATGGTTAGCTTCATGATTCCAAACTTGTTTGCACAATTATTAGCTTATTTCTGAGTCCAAATAATATATATATGGAAGAATGGAGTTGCAATTTTTTGGAGTTCGTAGAATCGACAATTGGTGCATGTGAATGATCATAGGAGGCCAAAATTGGGTTGTAGACAACATGGTTTTGGAGTGTAGAAAGTTGGAAGCCAATTGGGCGAAATATCGTGGATCGGTAACAATCGATGAGTTGGATCGGTACTGATCCAACATATGTTGGATTTTTGGGTCCTTGTTTTTTGGAATGGACTTGTATTTATTTTGCGATCTTAGTTATACTTGAGTTTAGAATTCTTATGGCAATCTTTCTGAGCTTCTTGTCTTGATAGCTTTCAAGTTTGACTCATTAAGTTTGTCCATATACCACCTAGTCAAAAGGCGGGATAACATTCGCCCTCCAAAGCATGCCATGGGAATGGAAGGTTCGCTTTGCTCAAGAACAATTGTTGAAGTTGATGGAATATTAGTGATTGAATCTTCTGGTTGATAGCCTATCAAGCTGTTGTGAATTATCCTATTCTTTTGGATTCTCTTGTCAGTCACTGTAACAACCCAAAATTTAAGGAGGAATTAATAAATAATTATAAATGAAAAGAAATAGTGTTTATAATTAGAATTCATTTGAAATTGGTATTGAAATTAATTGGCTATAGATTTATTAAAATGTTTCAATTAGAAAGGGAAAAAGGAATTAAATTGGAATGATTGAGTTTAATATAAGACCTTGCATTTGTATCAAAATGGAATGAACATTTTAAATAAAAATAAATGCATGTTTTGGGATAAATAAAATAAACTTCTTATTTTTAAATATATGTATGATTTTATAAATAGGGAGTTTGTTTTGTTACAAAAGAGAAAAAAGGTATAACAGTGTATTTTAAAAAAAGGCATCTACTTTTAATTTGGATGACGGTGTTCAAATGAGATGGGTTATTGTAAATGAGAGAAAATGTAACCATATATTTATAAAAAGAAGGGATTTAATAAAATAAATGTTATATTTTTAAAAGAAAAGGCAAGAGTGTATTGTAGATGGATTACATTTCTTACAGAAACTATAAGGTATGTTAGTTATTTGTTAGTAAAGAATAAGGGTTAGTTTGATTTTTAAACATAAAAACATTAATACCAATCAATTAATATAATTGATTGCTCAATTTAAAGGTAAAGAATTAGGTTACTAATTAATACACAACATATATACACGTTTGTGGACATATGTTATTTATCTAATTACAACAGATGTGAATATGGTAAAAAAAAATGTAGACATAACAATTCACATGTTATTTAATGAATTCAGATTTGAAAACATAAAATATTGACATAACAATTCGCATGTTATTCGTCCAATTAATTCAAACGTGAATATGTACAATATTGGCATAAGAATTTCTAGTTATTTATTAATTTATTTTTGACATAAACATGGAGAAATATTGACATGTTAATTTACTTATTTAAGATGTAAATGTGGAAAGATATTGATATGTTGTTTATTTATTTATTTTAAACGTAAACATGTAAATTAAATGGAATATTGAAAACTGAAATGAAACATGCGAATAAAGAGAGATGCATGGAAATCTAAAATGAAATAAAATGTCACGAATTAGAAATTAATTGAGGAGAAGAAAATGCTATTTATAGTTTGTATATTATTGAAGGTGTAATTAACTAAATTAAATATATGATAAGGCGCAGATAAGGCGCATTGTAACATTTGACACAACAATGAGTCATCAAAAGTTTATAGGAGTACTAATCTACGGTTGAAAGCATACCTAAAACACTATAAATAGGACCTAAACTAACCTAGGTTTTCACCCTAAAATCAAAACCTAGCCTTCATTTCTCTCTATCAAATATTTACCTACATTCTTCATTTATAAAATAAAATTATATTATATATATACAATCAAATAAAAGATGGAGATTGTACAAATTAGAGGAGATTTCTAGAGAATTTTGGTTACTGAAATAAAAGGGATTCTAGCTTTTGTCTCAGGTGAGTGATTGTAATTATTTAGATTTTTAAGCAATTTAAAATAATATGGTTTCCAATAGTTGTAGTTTTAATATGATTTTTGGAATAACCTTTTCAGTAGTTTATTTACAGTTTTTAGAATTATTTTCAGTATATTTCTTTTAGCTATTCTTTTCAGTTGATTTTAGTTTATTTCTGTTAATTATAGTTTTTCCATTTAATTATAGTTTAGTTACAGTATTTTAATTTACTCACTGTTATTTATGCGTTATTTACATCTTTTTCGTATGCTTTGGATTTTCTTCTATTTTAAATTTTTTTTATTTCTCCTTCTTCTTCGCGTATGGATTATAATAGATTAAACGCGGATATGGATTAAAATTATAAGAATTTTGAAATAATGGAAGATAAGATGTAAATTGTAAAGACTGTTACAAAAATGGAATTAAGACTGAAATTAAGCCTAATTATGATACTGATGTTAGAATTGGACTAGTTAAAGATAATTGGCCTAGATATATTTTAGAAATATAACTAAAAAGAGTAAAAGATGAAAGAAGTTTATTTTCACACATAGACCTTGGGTTAAGTAATAAGCAAGATTATAACATAGGTTATAATAAGAAAACAAAACAAAATGAGGCTCATTTTAAGATTTAAGATAAATTAGTAAGCATGGATAGTAAGAATAATAATAAAGGCTTGTTTAAAATAATTTATCTAAGTTAATAAGAAAAGATGAAAGTAGGATCCGCACCATAGCGTTCCCCTTATGCTGTTTAGGGTAGATATATGGTCGATAAATAAAAAGTAGGATCCGTACCAGCAGCATTTTCTTATGCTATAAAAGGTAGATAAGCGGTCAATACGTAAAAGAAAAAATCAATACCATCAACATTTCCCATATGTTGTTTAAGGTAGATAAGTGGTCAATACTTTAAAGGAAAGTTCCGTACCGGTAGCATTTCCTTTCGGACGTGCTTATGCTGTTTAGGGTAGATAAGAGGTCAATAATTAAATGACTAAATCATGGGGATTCATACAATGGACGCAACTAGATTTTGTTTGACAGGACTAGTACAACAACATTCCCTATTTTCTATGGACACGGTGTCTCACAATAGCCTGAAGTGAGACAAGGGCACAATTATGTTGTCTAGGGTAAATAAAAGTTCAAAAGAGGGAGCAGTAGATAGTGCGAACCAATGGTGACCAAGCGTGCGGCATCGATTAGGGGAGATAAGTAGCTATTGAGTTTCAAGCGCTCAGTATGCGTGTCTTTCATAGACACCATTGCCTTCTGTATAGGGAGCTATATAGCGTCTAGTTCGCGGTAGGCCTATGGAGTAGCAAGCCGTTCAAAGGGTAGAATTCGGATTTCAGCCTAATTATAGAATTAGGAAGTTAGCCTAATCAAAGCAGCTATCAAAGACAAGTGCAAGCAATCAAAGTTAATCAATTGTGTCAATTTAGTTAATTCGCATTTATTTCCAGCTTATTCCTTCTCTTTATTTCGTTTCTTTCCTTTTTAATACTAGAACTCTTGAAAATCCTATTACCTTTACTTTGCTTAAAAATACTGGTAATTATTATCATTTACCATACTTTTAGTCTGACCCACTCCTTCATTTTCCCCTTTTTGCCCAATAGGCTAGCAAGAACAAGGACGATAGATGGCAGACACTTGGAGACTTCTTTGGCAGAGATTTCTTATGTATTTTTCTTCTTTATTTTTAGTTTTTAGCCTATTTCGTATACTGGCACTTTATGAGGGATAGTTTGTATTTTGACATTTATGAGACATATATTTGTATTCTGTGACATATGAAGTTATATATCCATATTATAAAGTTTGACTTTTAGAAAATTATTATTTTAATTTTTTCTGTTGTTTTTATCTATTTTGTCTTATGAATCTTAGTCTCTACTAGTTTTAGTTACACTTACAATGCACCACGTCTTTTATTGTGTCCATTTGGATACTAAGGAGTGTTGGGTGTTACAATCATGGGTCATTTCAGTCCTATTATAGCCTAAGACTCTAGAATCTTCCTAAGTAAGTCTAGATATTGCCATCATTTGGATTCCATTTGGAGTTATTACATCATATATCTAATCATCATGTGTTCATCCAAGATTTATCAGTTCTGCTTTAATTACAAGGCATTCAAATCCTTATCAAATCTGTATCTGTTCTAAGGCTCGATCTCTCCAGATCGTTTTATATTCAGTTTCATGTATGATCTCTCCAGATTTAAGTTTAATGTACGATCTTTCCAGATCATTTTATATTTGGTTTAATGCTTAAGTCAAAGGGACGATCTCTTCGGTTTGTTTAGCGTTTAAGTTAAGGTGACAATCTCTCTGAATTGTTAGTCAAATCCATAGCCGATCAGGGCCTATATTTAAATCTGTGATCTTTCCATATCGAGAATTAAATTCATTGCCGTTTAGGGTCAATAAGTAAATCCATGATCTCTATGTACCGTTAATCAAATCTATGGCCATTCGAGGCCGATAGTTAAATCTGTGATCTCTCTAGGTTGTTAATCAAATCCATGACCATTTGCGCCAATAATTAAATCATTGGTCTCTCCGGACCCTTGCTGAGTCCAATCTGTTCGCTCTCCGACGAGGGGACTCAACGACAAGCAAATCCATCCGCTCACACTCTAGTGACGTGACTTGCTTTCTGCACTCCGACCTTATCTTTCCAGATAGGAAATAAAGCGATATAAATCCATGGTCTCTTCGGACCCTTGTTGGGCCTATTCTACTCACTCTCCGATGAGGTGGCTTACTTCTTGCACTTCGGTCCCTGCTCTCCGGCCAGGACTAAAAGAGATCAATATCGTACAAGCCCATCGCACACTCTGTAGCGAGGAGACTGCACCATGCACTTTGGCCCCATCTCTTTGAACGGGACTTAAAGCGATCAATATCAGTCATCACGTTCAAGTGGTTTATAAAATCCTAATCAATTGTAGGGGATCATCAATCTATATTAGTTTTTCCTAATTAGTTTTCGTCATCACTCATGTAGTCTAAGTCATGGCATTAACTAGACATCCAATTCTATCAAGGTGGCCTTTAGACTTCCAACTCAGAGTGTGTCCAGGGACCGATCAGGATCCTGTAAACATGTAAGCCGTCCGAGGTTAATTAGTGCAAATATCCTAGATAGTTATCTCAGACATCCAACTCAGAGCATTCCTAGGGACCGTTCGGCATACTACACACATATAAACGACTTGAGGTTTTATTGCATCATTTATTGAAAATGGAAGGTGAGATAAAAGATTCAAACCTGACCCCAAGCATCCCAAACTCGAGGACGTCGTCCAATCAAAGTCTCTGATTCATAATTTCGCCCTGCCCTCTGTTCCTATATGGAAATTATGGCATGCACTCCTTTGACAGCATGTTCGTATTCAAATTTAAGTTTTGGTATTCAACATTGTTTCCTAGGCGTGCATCATCTCTCTTCAAATCCACACCAACCATGCCCCTGAGTCCTTGGGGATTGGTGCCGACTCATGATCGGGGTTAGGTACCGATCCATGGCATTTCTCCAGGATCGCCCTACTTCGCTCCATTTCATTTCCAAGGGAATTCATTCCATCCTCTAGTCTCTGATTTAGGTTTGTATCAACTACGAATATTCCTTATTATCCTATCCTTTAGAGGATCCGTTCATCGGCTCTCCTCATTAGGCTATCAATCTCTTCTATGTTGTTGTTATCATCTTTTCCATCTCATCCATGGCAATGCAAATGGATCAAGGGTTAGATCCTGGGTATGCCTCTTAGCGGCCCCCTTATTGATTTCTTCCAAAAGCGGTCTTCCTATTCGATTTTCTCATTACCTTGAATGTTTCCAAGTCTTAATCGACAAATTCAAGTGGTTCTCGGTGAAAACACCAGGAATGTCTGAATCAAAAATGGTATAAACACATAAATGAGTATAGTAAAGAATAAAAAGTGAAGAAAATTAAATTAGAAAGAGCAAGAAAAGAACACACTGCATTTTATAGTGGTTTGGCTAACCTTAGTGTAACGACCCGTTAAATTCGATGATACTAAATGAGTTAATTTAATATGATTTCTTATCTAATTTAGAATGAAATAAAAGTATTAAGATTTCATTTGAGTAAATGTAGGAATTAGATATAGTAACTGTAATTAAGGTTAACAATTTAAATGTTTATATGGCAATAGATTGAAATAACGTAAATTGGCGTTTGTGGTTATAAGCCATAATTTGTTGATTAAATTGGTTTGTGAAACTAAAACTGGAAGACAGAAATCGGAAATAGTATTAATGAAATAATAACTGAATTGAATTGCAACTATATAAATGAAAAAAATTTATTTTGTGGATGTCAACATTGAATAAATTTATTTAAAATAAAAAGATTTAAATGCATGTTGGATAGAATATATAATTGTGGGATTAAGGGGTAAGTAATTAGAATTTAATTCTATAAAATTTGGAACTGAATGTATGTAAATAATTTTGTAGGAATAAGTTAATTAACACTCTATTTGTGCATATCCGATTTAATTGAATAAGAGAAAGGACAAGAACTTGAGTTGCCTAGGTATGTATATATTGATAAACTATAACTAAGTAGGGAGTTTGGTAGTAAATAGGAAATAAGATGACAAAGGCAACTAGTAAATTTATAAATGAATTCATAATAATAAGTAGTAATTAATGCATAAATATATTTGGCATTTGGGATAATTACAAAGTTTTACCCATTCATCTAATTTATTTAATTAAATCTAAATCTATGGCAACATTGTTGTTAATGATGGTTGTAAGTGAATTTGAATTTAAAAGGGTAACAATTTTTTTAGGTTAACCATTATTGAGTATATTAAGTTAAGAAGGTCAATAGATTGAAATAAATCTATTTTTTTTATTTTGTTTGTTAATGTGTTCTAGTTAATAAAGGGGAATTTATAAGAAATGGAGCATACACTATTGAAATGTATTTTAATTCAAATGTTATTTATACCCATAAAATGTCTATTTACTGAATAGAAAGATTTTAAATCAATAAACGAATTTATTGAGGTTCCAATTTATAATTTATAACATTTAATGTAGACTTAATTTCAATTAATTGATTTAAATTGTGCAGTTAACGTAGATTTTGTTGTAATTAAAGAGGGTGAAAATTTATAAGACAAAATTTATGCTAATTCTATTTATAATAGGACCATGGGTTATTTTAAAGTATAGGAAGTAGGATTTATAAACTTAATTAGAGGATCAAATTCAACCATTGCATTTATTGCATAATAAAAAGGAATGTAACGGTTAAATTTTTCGTTATTGAAATTTAAAAATGGACTTTGAGGATAATAATATGAAATCATGAACCAATGTTAGTGGCATTCTTATTTTGGATAAAAGATGAGAATATAAAAATTGAAATCTAATAAATGGGTTTTGAGAATTTAATTTATAATTCCTAAATATAAGGAAGTGGAGAAATTAACACTGCAATTGATAAACTTATCAACTTATAATTCACACCTAAACTTGTTAAACCATTTAAATTGATTAAGAAATATAAAAGAGATAAAATTTGGTCAAAATTTTAGAATTTAAATATAAAATTGGATTTTATGCTTTATTTTAATTTATTTAATGAATATAAAAATAGCCATTTTGGCCACGGACTCGGATTTCGACGAAACCAGTTTCATTGGATTCATATCGGTGAATTATTGTAGGGTTTCAAGTTTCGTATCGATCGGACCTGTCGTTTGATCGTACGGACGCGAAACGCCTTGAAATCGATTTAATTAAATTCAATTTGAAATCAATTTGGAAATTTTGTTTTCAGCATAACTTCTTCATACGATCGAATTTGGACGTGAAACTTTTTCCATCGCGTTCAGAATATTTTAAAATACCTATTTGGATATATGGGTTTAATAAATTTCGTTCCGGAATTAGAACGGGCTTTTTGGGCATAGTTTGTTCCGTACGTTCATCTATCTGGTCTATCTACTCCAATCCAACCCTACTTATAAATAGACGATTATAAACCCTAGCCTCCATCTTCTATCATTTGTCTATACGTTCATTTTCTTCATCTCTTTCTCTTCCTCAATGGTTGCAAAACCTAGATCTATCTACAGTTCAAAATCAAAAGTGAAAATTCAAACTCTCCAGAAAATTTTCAAAAAAATATATGTTGTAGCTGTCGATGTATATGTCACAGATCCGTGATTCGTTTCTCGATTCAGTTGTTCGTTCGTCCAGTAAAATTCAAACCATTTTCGACCACTCATCATCGTCGCAACAAAACTCGCCCGATCGGAAAACTGTTTCTGGGTTCGGTGGAGATCGACATACGCTTCGCATCAGAGTAATTGGTTTGGTCGATCGTCGGTTGGATGTGGCGTATTTATTGGATTAGGGTTTAGCTGGGGGCGGCGGCCGGTTCTGGGGAGGGCACGTGGACAGGCCGCAGGGGTATGGAAGGAAGCGGCTTGGCATGGAGAGGAGCATGGTGATTGCGGCGCGACTCACGGTGGTCGAACGGAGGTGAAATCAGTGGTCAAAGAGGCAGTCAACGGCTGTGTATTGGGTTCGAACGCGTGAAGCTTGTTCTGGGAGAAGGACCGCGTGGATGATGTGGAGATGACGTGGCGCATATAGTAATTGAGGTTGGCCTTGTTCTATAAATTTAATTTGTTTTCTAATCGAATTTTCGACATACTTTTTCATACTTTATCCGTTTCACACGAGATTTTTTTTATTAGGATCGTAATTAAATTCCGGATCTGTTGACGCTAGTTTGGACAGATTTGGAGACCGTCGAATTTTTGGGTTTAAATTGAATTTAAATTCAAAAGGTGAGTGTTTTAACCCACTCACAACTTCTAAAAGTTTTTATGTTTGTTAAATTTATTTTAGATATGAGTAGAAATTTATTTATAACTATTTGGCATGTTTTGTTCATCATATTTGCTAAATCGCGTTATTTAATTTAACTGTTAATTTATTTTATTTATTGCATATTAATTGACAGTTAGAATTTATTTATTTGCATAGATACTGCTAGTAAACAGTTATAAAATTTATTACTAAATATAAACTGTTAGTTTAATAGTTGATTAAATTTATTTTTGAATATAACCGCCAGTTATTACCTGATATATATTATCAGATATATATTGATATTGAATTATTATTGGATGATGATTGTGATTTGGATGATGGATGATGTTGATGAATGGATGTTTTATTTTATATCATTAAACTGCAAGTTATCATGCATTTTTCGTTTCATTCGGGATTGTGGTTTGAAATGATATAAAACCGTAAATTTTATTTTTAAATTGCGGATTGAAATGATAAATATCCGTATCACTTGACCATAGGATAGAAAATTATATACAGGCACCGTGGTCTATATATAAATTATTTTAAAGTGATTTCTATGGTTTGGATGGGATACGGTTTATAAAAATTTAATTCTGATATTTTATGAAATATTATTCTTCGATATATATACATATGAAGTTAAAAACTTTAAATTTAAGCTGTGTATAAACCTGTTGAATAAAAATGAAAAAAATTTGAGAAAATGAAATTTTGAAATTTATCTTATGTACTAAGTTTGGAGATTTTAAGGTATGATATTTTAATTGGATTTTCCAAGATAAATTTAAAAATGAATATTCTAGTATAAAGTAAATTTGAGAAAATATTTAATTGCTAGAAATTGGAGTTTTATTAAAGGAATTTATGTGAATATTCAAGACTATATAATAGAACATTAAATTGTTGAAAGAATAAAATCCAACTTTAGTTTGAAATATTAATACTCCAAATGGATATATATATATATATATAGAAATTGAAGTGGTTTGGTAACTGGAAAGTGATATAAAATTTACGGTTTAGACTTTAAAATAAAGAAATATATTTGTAAAGCCATGGAAGTTATTTTTCTTTACAGAGTAACCTTAAAGTTAAACCATTTATTCTATATGCCGTTGAATATCCAAACCATTCAAGTTTTAGAAGTTATGGTTTTAAAATATATGAATTTCGAAATATTATGCTTTGAAAGTATAAGTCAAATATTTGGTTTCCAGATATTTTAAATTTTAAAGCAGTATGATTTTGGAAAAGAAATATATTTGGATAAAATGATATCATATTGTTTTGGGTTTTAAATTGATATCGTATTCATAGTTTTGAAATGGAAAATTTTATTCTGGTTTTAAAGTATAAACTATTTTTTTAAATGACCGCGGTGTTATAATAACGATGGGTTGGCAAAGAGACCGGGATCGGATATGGACATACTCTCTATCGATACCGAAAACCACTTTGACTAACCGTGTACGCGGTGGAGATTCCAGAATGAAGTAGGTTGGTGGCGACGTTTCCTGTAAGGTAAATACGTGGACCCAACTCCGGTGAGTTGGCATAAGGTGGCTAAAACAGGAGCGATTCTCGGGCCAATGAGGTCATTCCTCTGATCGAACGCACTCCTTCGATACTATACTCTGACTTTGGATTGTTTCGGTGGCCACTATTGATTTCTTTGATTTGGGGGTGTTAGTTCGAGGTGGGCGGTAGCTGCGGCTACGCGTTACCACCAGCCCGGATAGCAATTGGTATATCTACCCTGGCATTGCCTAGTTGTGCCGTGTCACATACCCTAGCGCGCCTTATACGATTTTGGTTTTGTACCATACCTATGGAGTGCCCTTTGACGACGCCCAGTACGGGGGAGATTACGGTACTGTATAGACTATGGGAATATATTCTGTGTTAAGGGCTATATGGGTAACCCCTTAACGCTATTTAAAAGTAAGTTTATTTTACAAATAGACACTATTATAATAGCACAATATACTACATAGTAAATAGTTTAACGGATCCTTAGGAGATGTAAATCCCGAGCATCTCTTGAGTTACTGCACTCATATTTATTTCTATTAATTTAACTCACATAAGATCTTTTAGTTCTGACTCGAGTGTTTTGTCTTTTCAATTCGCTCGAGTCAGTCCGAGCGTTTCAGGATTTGAAGTTTTAGCTCTGGAGGACGAAGACGAAGATTTGTAGTATTACTATTATTATTTATACTAGTGCACTACACACTGTTCCGCTGCATTGATATTATTGGTATGTGAACTCTGATATTTAATTGTATAAAGAAGAATCAAATGTTTTGAAAACAGTTTTATAAACTGTATATTTTATTATTATATTTTATCCTTCCGTTGTGAGATTCTATTTTGTTTTTCCTTCTCTGTTTTTCTTATTTACCCCATAACAATCCGCCCTTCCGTATGGTTTGAATTGGCACGTGTGTCGATTTGAAGCGTGCGAAAAGGCGGGACGTTACAGTTGGTATCAGAGCTTTGGTTAGCGATAAACCTTGGCTTTGTAGGGTTTGACTCTTTGTTAATAGGGTAGTAATACCCTCTGGGAGTCGCTGAGTATATATATATGAGAGAGCGTATTTGTTAGTGTTATAAAAAGATTTTGATATTGTGTTAATCTGTTCCGTTTTGTATTTATAAATTCTGGTTGGTGCATGGGACGCTATGACATCAATAGGGATTTCTAAACACTTAATAGGACAGACCGACATAATATCTGTTTTAATATAGGTGAAATAACTTTGCCTATTATATTTTCTATATATTAAATAAAATTTTCAAATGATATCTATATTTGGTTGTAATAGATTGGTTGTTAGGAATAAAATTTATAAATAATAGGTAAAATAAGACTGAAATTAGAATCAATGAAATTTGGAAATTTTAGAACTTAAGTCCGGGATTTTTGAAAATTTGCTTTCAAAGGATTTATGAAATATAATAATTTTGTTTATAAGTATTTCTTATATAAATATTTAGTATAATTCGAAAGAATGGTTTTAAAAAAAAAGATTTTGGAGAAAATAATTTTTGTACTTTCCTCTCTGTCGCTGGAAAATAATTTCGGTGATGGCGGCCGCATCATCGACTTTCATTTTCGAGTTTCGAAGGGGAAAGGCCACTGTAGTAAATTCCACTGCAGATTTATTTTGAAATTATCTAAAATTTTAAATGGGTCTAAATATAATTAGAGATATTAAAGTGGTAAGAAATTATTTATCTATTATTTTTAAAATAATTTGAAATTTGACCCGGTATTTAATTCTTAAATTTCCATTAATTAATTGTTTAAATTATTTTAGTGAAATAAAAGGTAAGTAATAAATGAATTGAAATCTCTAAATTAGGCAAGAAATTAATGCAAAGTTATAAAGGAAAATTTGAAATTTTTAACATATGAGACAAAAAGTAATATTGTTGAACATTAAATTTAATTAAAAGAAGAGATATAATTTGTATAAGTTCTTTTGCATTTTCTTTGACATGTATAACTTACCAAATATGGAAAGTTGAAATGTTAAATAAGTGATTGGAATAGAATATTATACAAGTAGAAATTTTGGAAATAATGAAGTATTCAATGAATTGCTATTATAAATAAGAATTTAATGGTATAAACTTAAGTATAATTGAAATTTTACTAAACTTAAAGGTAAGTATTATTAATAGGTGATTTAAACTTAAGCAAATAAAATGAAATTCTTTAATAAATAAAGATTAATGTGCAGGGTTATAAACTTAAGTATGATAAATGCTACTAGTTTAATATAATGGAAAGTAGGAAATATAAATATATGACTGCAAACCATAGTTAATGAATAAATGAGATCCTTTACTTATAAGAATGAATGGTATAAGGTTAAGAATTTAGTGTAATTAAAAAGGGTTACTGTAATTAAATATAATAAAATGTAAGCATTTAATACATGATTGAAATTGAGAAGTGCATTAAACGTAATACAAATAAATGAAACTTACATAACCTGAATAAATAAAAATGAATAACTGTAAGTAATAAGTGAAAATAAAGGAAATAACCACTGATGAGTAAATAAAATATAAGGTTGTTAGATATAAATGTAAATTATAAAAGTGATAATTTATGTGGTATGAAAGAAAAAAAAATGAAAATAAAAGATAAACTGTTATGAATGAAAAGATCAAACAGCTAATGTATGAAATAAAAATTTATAATGAGTTAATTTGATTTGTTGGTTTGAATTGTTATTGTTTGATTTATGGTTGGTTGGGTAAGGAAATTTGAAGTTGTTGGATGAATAAATAATCTATTTTTGTCTCATCTAAGACTGTTGAGTAAATGATGCACTGGATAGTTATTTTTCACTCCGTACCATTTCAAGTTTTTAACCCGAACAACTATTTGTTTGTTTGATTTAATGATTGTTGTTTGTGGTGTGTGCTGTTTGTTAAAATTGATGGTTGTTGTATTGATTGTTGTTAGTGTTTGAAACCATGAAAATATTTCACTTTATATAAATAGTTAACCCTTTGGATTTTATAAGTGAAATGCAGGTTATGAAAACAATTGCTACTGCTTTTGGTTCCATAATAATAAGTGTAAATTGCCTGACAAATAGGTACGTTTTCGGATTATGTTTTGTAGCGTTATTTTGTATATTTTTCCCGTGTTGGGATATATTATGTTGAATATTATATATGATATTTTGTTATATTTAATATTATATCTTCTCCCGAACCTCTCCGTACAAAGGAGACTCTGCCAAAATTTTTCGAAAATTTTGGACATAGAATTATGTTGAAATTGTTTTCCAACATTAATTATTTAAGTATAAAAGGATATAATGATTATAAAACGGGTATATTTAATTTAAGGAAATTAATTTAGTAAATTATTGTTTATAAGTTAATATTTGAAATAAGATGTACTGTTTTATTCTTCCTTCTCCCTTCTTTTTCCTTTTCGGGGACGAAAAGTTTTGAGTGGGGGAGAGTGTAACGACCCGTTAAATTCGATGATATTAAATGAGTTAATTTAATATGATTTCTTATCTAATTTAGAATGAAATAAAATTCTTAAGATTTTATTTGAGTAAATGTAGGAATTAGATATAGTAACTGTAATTAAGGTTAACAATTTAAATGTTTATATGGCAATAGATTGAAATAACGTAAATTGGCGTTTGTGGTTATAAGCTATAATTTGTTGATTAAATTGGTTTGTGAAATTAATACTGGAAGATATAAATCGAAAATAGTATTAATGAAATAATAACTGAATTGAATTGCAACTATATAAATGAAAAAAAATTATTTTGTGGATGTCAACATTGAATAAATTTATTTAAAATAAAAAGATTTAAATGCATGTTGGATAGAATATATAATTGTGGGATTAAGGGGTAAGTGATTAGAATTTAATTCTATAAAATTTGGAACTGAATGTATGTAAATAATTTTGTAGGAATAAGTTAATTAACACTCTATTTGTGCATACCCGATTTAATTGAAATAACAGAAAGGACAAGAACTTGAGTTGCCTAGGTATGTATATATTGATAAACTATAACTAAGTAGGGAGTTTGGTAGTAAATAGGAAATAAGATGACAAAGGCAACTAGTAAATTTATAAATGAATTCATAGTAATAAGTAGTAATTAATGCATAAATATATTTGGCATTTGGGATAATTACAAAGTTTTACCCATTCATCTAATTTATTTAATTAAATCTAAATCTATGGCAACATTATTGTTAATGATGGTTGTAAGTGAATTTGAATTTAAAAGGGTAACAATTTTTTTAGGTTAACCATTATTGAGTATATTAAGTTAAGAAGGTCAATAGATTGAAATAAATCTATTTTTTTTTTATTTTTTTTGTTAATGTGTTCTAGTTAATAAAGGGGAATTTATAAGAAATGGAGCATACACTATTGAAATGTATTTTAATTCAAATGTTATTTATACCCATAAAATGTCTATTTACTGAATAGAAAGATTTTAAATCAATAAACGAATTTATTGAGGTTCCAATTTATAATTTATAACATTTAATGTAGACTTAATTTCAATTAATTGATTTAAATTGTGCAGTTAACGTAGATTTTGTTGTAATTGAAGAGGGTGAAAATTTATAAGACAAAATTTATGCTAATTCTATTTATAATAGGACCATGGGTTGTTTTAAAGTATAGGAAGCAGGATTTATAAACTTAATTAGAGGATCAAATTCAACCATTGCATTTATTGCATAATAAAAAGGAATGTAACGGTTAAATTTTTCGTTATTGAAATTTAAAAATGGACTTTGAGGATAATAATGTGAAATCATGAACCAATGTTAGTGGCATTCTTATTTTGGATAAAAGATGAGAATATAAAAATTGAAATCTAATAAATGGGTTTTGAGAATTTAATTTATAATTCCTAAATATAAGGAAGTGGAGAAATTAACACTGCAATTGATAAACTTATCAACTTATAATTCACACCTAAACTTGTTAAACCATTTAAATTGATTAAGAAATATAAAAGAGATAAAATTTGGTCAAAATTTTAGAATTTAAATATAAAATTGGATTTTATGATTTATTTTAATTTATTTAATGAATATAAAAATAGCCATTTTGGCCACAGACTCGGATTTCGACGAAACCAGTTTCATCGGATCCGTATCGGTGAATTATTGTAGGGTTTCAAGTTTCGTATCGATCGGACCTTTCGTTTGATCGTACGGACGCGAAATGCCTTGAAATCGATTTAATTAAATTCAATTTGAAATTGTTAACCCCGTTTCACCCATGAGTTAAAGAGCCCACGAGTTAAAAGTTTACGAGTTAAAGAGCACACGAGTTAAGGAGTCTACGGGTTAAAGAGCCCACGAATTAAGGAGTCTACGAGTTAAAGAGCCTGCGAGTTAAAAGCTTACGAGTTAAGGAGCTAACGACCTAACAGGTTAAGACCTAAACGACTTAGGGAATGTCACGACTTAAGAAAGTCCACGACTTAAAGACGTTACGACCTAGCGACCTAAAGGAGTGACGACTCAAAGCACTAAAAGGAAGAGTCAACAACACTTAAGTCGCTGCTGACTTATAACTGCAGATAAGTCGTTCACGACCTAAGACTTGGAGACAAGTTCAATACCATGTTGCAATAAGATGACTCGTTGACGACTTACGACCGATGATGAGTCGTGTACGACTCATGCTAGCATAAAGAAGTTGCATTTGGTTAACTTGTGAACGTCTTAGAACTTGTATCATTCATTCAAATGGGTGCATAACTTTGGACCAAGCCATGA
The DNA here is from genome assembly GCA_030765085.1 of Allium cepa. Classification (NCBI taxonomy): domain Eukaryota; kingdom Viridiplantae; phylum Streptophyta; class Magnoliopsida; order Asparagales; family Amaryllidaceae; genus Allium; species Allium cepa. Next base: position 402,702,856 of record CM060943.1, on the reverse strand, counting down.
GCTAAATCCAATAGATCGGCCGCGACCTACCATGAGTCATCTACGAGTTACGACTTATCATAAGTCGTGTATGAGTTACGACCTAACTCCGAGAAATGTCTATAAATACGACCCTAGCTCCAACTAAAAAAGGACTTTTTGGGCTCATTCTTTTCAAGCACTGATACTCTGCTGCATTCCAAACCGACTCTACACTCAAAACTTTCAAGACACGTAGAACGCTACCAACAACTTTAAGAAGGAATCTCATACATCCAACGTGGATGGGAAGACTTTCACTTACATTGAAGTTTAAGCTACTTGTTCAAAGTGTTTGGTAATTCAAAGTGTATTGTACTTGGGAAGAATTGTATCGACTTGTAACGAAATCATCAATAAAGATATTCAAAGTGGACGTAGGCAAACTATTAAGTCGAACCACTATAAAATTGCTGTTGTTTACTGCTTTTTCGGCGGTTTTCTGCTTACACTCTGTTCCCGAATCATCGGGTGGTGCTTTCACAACTACACTTCACACACCGGGGTGTTAGCGTTCAAATTTTAGCGTTAACATTTTTGGTGCTTTCACTGAGAAAAAGAACTCAGGGTATTGACATCACTGCTTCACCAAACTGTGAGGAAAGAATCTCCGTTAAGACCAGAAGTTTAACAGAAATTATGGCTCCCGGAAGGAAACGTAGATCTGCCAGATCTGATGATGTTCAAGAGAACACCGCCACTTCTCCTCCTCTGAGTCAGACAACTCCAACTGTGGGAGTTACGCGAGCAGAATTAGACGCTGTGGTTTTGGGATTGAATCAACAGTTAAATGCTCAAAATGCACAATTAGAGGCTCAGAATGCTCAAAATACCTTGATATTGAATAAACTAAATGATTTGCTCGAGGCTAAACGTCAGCCAGCAAATAAAGAAGGAAACTCTGCTGATAGAGCTCAGGGTGTTAGAGGTAATACTTCTCAAAGGGCGGTAAGCACCGTTGAAAGGCCGCTTCCTCAGGATGGAGGATCGGGACCTCAGCTGACCCTTCGTGAACGATTATCAAGGCAGAACTCTGAAAGAATGGCTGACGTTTTCCCCGCAGGGCCTGTGGATGATGAAGAGTATTTTTCAGGAATGGTCCGCCAAATCATGAAAGAAAGTTTGCGAAAGGACGAGGATGAGAAAGAGTGGGGTTTTGCTCCAAGAAAAACTCCATTCACTGAGAGGATTCTGAAAGCTGAATTCCCGAGAAAATATGTCCCACCCACTATTCCAGCTTACAAAGGAACAAGTGATCCTAACGAATTTCTGTATAAATATGACTGGCATATGACTGACGCCAGGGCATCCGATGAGATTAAATGCCGATACTTCCCGGTGTATTTGGAAGGAGTAGCTTTATTATGGTTTACCAAGCTGGCAGTTAGATCCATTGATCAGTTCTCGGACTTAACTAAGAAGTTCAAGGAGCAGTTTCGGTTGTACGCCTCTAAAGCAAAGGACATAATGTCATTATCAAATCTGGAGCAAAACTCAGGGGAATCCATCAAGTCGTTTCTGAATCGATTCAACATAGCTTTGGCCGAGGTTGATAATGCTGAGCCACGCATGGTTTTAACATACTTGATGAGGGCAATTGATAAATCGAGCAAGTTTGGAGAATGGTTGAAAATGAAAGAACCAAATTCACTCGATAAATTCTATAAAAAAGCCGATGAGTTCATGCGCCTGGAAAGCCTTCAAGCACCAGCTAAGGTGGCATCAGCGGAAATTAAGAATGATAGTAACGCTCCAGACAAAAAGGAATCCAATGCTCAGAAAAGGGGGAACGACGGCAGAAGGAAACAAGGGGATGCAAAGAAGGGTCGAGCGTTCAACTTCACACCTTTGACTGATACCCCTGAAAATATCTTCTTTGCAACCAAAGATAATATCAGTTATCCTACGCCACCTAAGATGAGGGTTGGAGGTAAAATGGAGAAAAGTGGAAGATTCTGTCTGTTTCACAATCAGCCTAGTCATGACACTAACGAATGCCGACACTTGAAAGAAGTAATTGAGCGACTGTTGAAAGAGAACAAGCTTCAACAGTATGTTAGAAGGGGTAGGGACACAATAACCTCGTCGGTCCAAAGGCAACAAGTCCCCGCTCACCATCCAAGCTCGAGTGAGAAGGCCGTAGAACATGAGTCAGACAGGCCTGTCATTAATGTGATAACGGGAGGTCCTCACCCAGCAGGCAGGAGCTGGGGTGAGATGGAAAGGTATGCTCGTGCACTAAAGCATGCACCCGTAGAAGAAAGTGTTTTTGTGTTAGAGGATGCTGCGCCATTGAAACAACAGAAAACTTTCCCTGATGACATCATATTTAGCACCAGGGACTCTATGGGTATTGAAGCCCCTACGATAGATCCTCTGGTCATTTCTGCCGGTATTGGCCCGGCCACTGTGAGAAGAATTCTGGTCGATTGCGGGGCTTCGTGTAATATTCTCTTCAAGAAAACTTTTGACGAGATGAAGATACCAATGGCTGACGTTCAGGCTTCGTCATTGAAAATTGCTGGCTTCACTGGGGAGCCAAAGCAGCCGATTGGGACTATAGACTTGATTGTAGAGCTCGGAGAGGGGCTGAGAAAGGTAGCTCGAAGGCAGACCTTTATAATTGTTGAAGAATTTTCTGCTTATAATGCTTTCTTGGGCCGACCGACTCTGGCTGCATTCAAAGCTATTCTCGCCCCATGGTGCCTAACTATAAAATTTCCCACTGATAACGGAATTGGGATAATTAAAGGAGATCAAAACGTGGGATGGGAATGCTATCTTGCAGAGCTACGTGAAACAAAGAGGAGGGAAATGGAAAAGGATGCGGCGCCTTCAGTCCGCATCAAAGAACGAACTTTGTAGCAACTACAGGGTGGTCCCTGCACTGGCGAACATAGCGGTGCCCAGAGAGAGATGGATCCAAGAAAAGCTAGTGCAGGGGAGAATAGAGTAGTGCCAGTAGAGGTGACAGTGCCGGTACCTGTTGACTTAAAGGACCCAAACAAGGTGCTGAATGTGGGTTCATAACTCAACACTACAGCTCAGAATATTCTGGTCTCATTCTTGAAGGCAAATTTAGATGTATTCGCATGGACTCATGCCGACATGTGCGGAATATCACCAGAGATTGCGGTACACGCTCTGAATATCGATCCAAAGTTCACGCCAGTAAAACAGAAAAGAACAACTCAAGGTCCAAAGAGGTCAGCAGCGTTGAAAGAAGAAGTCGATCGACTCATGGAGAATGGTTTCATCAGAGAATCTGTTTACCCAGATTGGGTCTCAAATCCTGTCCTGGTTAAAAAATCTAATGGGAAGTGGAGAGTATGCATTGACTTCTCAGATCTGAATAAGGCTTGCCCCAAAGACTGTTTCCCGCTGCCTAGAATTGATCAGTTGGTGGACGGAACGGCGTGACATGAATTGTTGTCTTTTATGGATGCTTACTCCGGGTACAATCAGATCATGATGCATGAGCCAGATCAGGAGGACACGAGCTTCATAACGGATGTTGGTCTTTACTGCTACAAAGTCATGCCCTTCAGACTCAAGAATGCGGGGGCAACTTACCAAAGGCTTGTTAACACCATGTTTAAACCACAGATCGGAAAGACAATGGAAGTCTATGTGGATGATATGTTGGTAAAGTCAAAGAAAGCAGTGGACCACATGGATCACTTGGCGGAAATGTTCGCGGTCCTCCGGAGATACGGAATGAAACTTAACCCGTTGAAATGTTCATTCGGAGTGGAGTCCGGAAGGTTTTTGGGATTTATTGTGAGCGCTAGGGGCATTGAGGCTAATCCTGCTCAAATCACTGCCTTGAAGGAGGTCAAAGCTCCTAGAACAAAGAAGGAACTACAGAGTCTTAACGGAAAAGTTGCTGCTTTGAGCCGATTCATTTCTAAAGCTACTGATAAATGCATTCCATTCTTTGACGCTCTAAAGAAAGGAAGAAAAAACTTTGACTGGACTCCCGAGTGCCAGAACACATTTGATGAGTTGGTTCGTCATATGGAAGTGCCTCCAATACTCTCAAAGCCCGACAATGGTGAAGATCTCTACATATATCTGGCAATATCATCTCACGCTCCGAGTGCAGCATTGGTTCGAGAAGATACAAGGATCCAGCGACCAGTCTATTACATTAGTAAAAGATTCACTGGGGCAGAGATGAATTACTCGAAGCTGGAGAAACTTGCCTATTGCCTATTGATTGCATCACGGAAATTGAGGCCGTATTTCCAAGCTCATCCCATCAAAGTCCTCACTGATCAACCTCTGAAGCAAGTCCTATTTCGCCCTGAAACTTCGAGCCGTCTTTTAAAGTGGAATATTGAACTCAGTCAATATGACATCACTTACCATCCTCGAAGAGCTATCAACGGACAAGCTTTAGCAGACTTCATTGCTGAATGCACAGATAAAGGTGATAGTGAGGAAGAGGAAACTAATGACGTCCTGGTGAAATGGAAATTATACGTTAATGGCGCAAGGAATGACTACTGTTCTGGGGCAGGGGTTGTCCCTGAAACCCCTGAAGGATGATCATTGTGTTATGCACTGAGGCTGGAATTTCCTTAGACTAATAATGAAGCAGAATATGAAGCACTCATTGCAGGTTTGAGAATCGCTAAAGAGCTAAATATCAGAATATTACAGATCTTCAGTGACTCTCGGCTTATCGTATGCCAAGTCAAGAAGGAATTCCAAGCTAATGGAGGAAATTTACCCGCTTATTTGTCGAAGGCCTGGGAGCTTCTTGAAGATTTTGATCATTATTCAATAAACCATATTCCCCGGGAAGAGAATATGAAGGCAGATTCCCTCGCGAAGTATTCAAGTACTGGTGAAGCTCAACTGTTGGGATTAGTCCCCGTAGAATCCTGTCAGCACCAAGTACAGACGAGATGAATGTTGACTGGATTATGAATATATCTCAGGAACAAGAATCATGGATGACTCCAATACTGGACTATCTACTGAGAGGTTCTTTGCCAGAAAATTCGAGAGAAAGACAGAAGCTTCTAAGGAAAGCCTCCAGATATATAGTCCAAGACGGCCGATTGTACAGGCGGGGTTTTTCAATGCCATTACTCCGATGTGTAACTAAAGATGAAGCCAAGACAATTCTAGCTGAAGTACACAGAGGGGAATGTGGAGATCACACGAGTGGTCAGACATTAGCAAAGAAAATTCTCCGTTATGGGTATTTTTGGCCGGAAATTAATCAAGACGCCGCTGTATATTCTCGAAAATGTGACAAGTGCCAGAGATTCGCTAAAATTCCTAGAGCACCTTCCACTGAGCTAACACAGATAGTCAGTCCGTGGCCATTTGCCATTTGGGGAATGGATCTCGTTGGGCCATTGCCAACTGCCAAATCAGGGATTAAATATGCTATTGTTGCAGTTGATTATTTTACTAAATGGGCTGAAGCTAAACCTTTGGCTACTATTACCTCTAAGAAAATGATAAATTTTGTGACTAAAAATATCATTTGCAGGTATGGTGTGCCGCAGAAAATAATCACAGACAATGGTACTCAATTTGAAAGTGAGGAATTCCAGGACTTCTACAAACGATTCAAAATCCAGAAGAGTTTCTCAGCGGTGGCCCATCCGCAGGCAAATGGGCAAGTGGAAGCAGTAAACAAAATTATCAAATCAACCATCAAAAAGCAGCTGGAAAAAGCAAAAAGTGGCTGGGTTGACAAGTTGCCACTTGCACTATGGGCATACAGAACCACCCACAAAACTGCGACTGGGCATACTCCATTTTCGTTGGCATATGGATCAGAAGCAATGATTCCAGTGGAAACTGAAGTCCCCTCACATAGAAGAATCCATTTTGATAAAGATGAGAATGAAAAACTGCAATTGGAAGCACTTGACCTCCTTGATGAAAGAAGAGAAGAGGCTAGACTTAGAATTGCGGCTCATCAACAAAGAATAGCCAGGCACTTCAACTCCAAAGTTCGTCAGCGCAGCTTTGAAGTTGGGGACCTAGTCCTGAAGAGAATTATGACAGCCACAGGTGTGTTTGGGCCAAACTGGGAAGGGCCATATGTTATAGACACGAAGCTTCTTGACGGCACATTCAAACTCACAACTATCGAAGGAGAACCAATTCCAAGAGCTTGGAACAGCAATCATTTGCGTCCTTATTTTACTTGAAAGCTTTTCTGAAATATTGTAAAAAGAATTGCAAAAAATATGATTCTTGTATTGAAAGCAATTGTAAAGCAAGTGAATAATGAAAAGCTATAAAGTGGATGTAGGCCCAGTTTTTGGCCGAACCACTATAAATCTTGTGTTCTCTACTATTATAAACTGCTTTGTTTTATTTCGACATATAAAATACATTAATTGTGTCATTAAAATGTTGATTTAATAATGCAGGTCATGAATGTAAGGCTTACCAATCTCAAGACCGAGCAAACACACACTAAACCATCAAAAATTTCCACACTCAAATCCTACAAAAGAAGTGCTTCAAACAAGAGTGAGCAATGTGGGTGGAATTGGACCATCTCTAACTAACTATAAATGTTTGAACAAACAGCCAGTTAAGCAAAATGTGTCCACCACCACCAACTCACCTAAATGTGAAGTATATTTCTTTGGATAAGGGAAATTATTGGCAACTAAAAAGTGTTGACACTTGCAAAAGACAAGGAGGATCGCCAAAATGAGTGGATGGCGAAAGAGACATGGGCGAGCAAGCATCAATCAACAAAAGACCTCTTCGGAGGAGCAAGACCTCTACGGAGGCACAACTCTTCGGAAGAGAAAGACCTCGAGTGGGCCTAGCCAGAAAAAGAGAGATCTTTCTCGTTACAAAGTTGCGGAATGATCGGTCGATACACTCCCGTGAATCCGTCCAACCGAGAGAAAGAAACTCCAAACTTCCAGGCAAAAGTCCTACTCAGAGGCACACGTTTCACCAAGATTGAAATAAAACTTCCAGGTGTTGAAACATGAAAAAAGCCCTCTTCGGAGGCCCATTTCACCATAGTTGAAATGCTAAAAGACCTCGGGCGGGCCAACCAGAAAAAGAGAGATCTTTCTCGATACAAAGTTGCGGAATGATCGGTCGATACACTCCCGTAAATCCGTCCAACCGAGAGAAAGAAACTCCAAACTTCCAGGCAGTAACCCAGCTCAGAGGCACACATTTCATCATCGGTCGATACACTCCCGTAAAATGAAATGTGAAAAGCCCTCTTCGGAGGCCCGCTTCCCAACGAACAGGGAAAAATAAAAGCCTCTCTCATGGGGCAGAAACCAAAAAGACCTCTTCCCGGAGGCACAACAAAAACAAAAAGACCTCTTCCCAGAGGCAGAAACAGAAAGACCTCTTTCCAGAGGCAGAAATGAAAAGACCTCCTCCCGGAGGCACAAGCAAGCAGAAAGACCTCTTTAGAGGCACACGTTTCACCAAGATTGAAATAAAACTTCCAAGTGTTGAAACGTGAGAAAGCCCTCCTCAAAGGTGTAATTTTTCAAAGGCACACTTTAACTCTCAAGGGAAGAATGATCCACCTATTCTGGAAAATTCTCTTCCTCAAAAAGAAGTTAAAGTACCCTTCAAATACCCGCTTTACCACATAGAAGAATTCATTCAGTAAAATGTGTATATGCACAAAAGAAAAAGTGATATCTTCGAAGGATGAAGCGGAAAAACTTATTTGTACTCTGTTTTTTAACGAAATAATATTCCTCCAAGTATGGAATAAATATTCTTTTAAAAATAAAAGTACAAGTTCCTCATAAAATAAAATATTACAATGAGCTTATGGTATAGGGGCAACATGGTATAACTACATCGGTAAAATTGCGCTCGAACAGTATACCACAAGCTCACTGCAATATCGTGCAAAGAAACTTGTACAAAAGTGAATAATAAATGCATTCTCAAATTCAAACAAGAAGTTTGTACAAATAAAGAATCATTTTATTTAATTCTGTTACAATTTCTTACAGATATAAGTTTCGAAATAAAGAAAACGGGGGCCGGTACCCGCACAATTTTCGGTCAGTACATGCAAAAAAGCAAAAAGCGATATGAAAGCCACAGAACCAGAGCCATCATTTCTTCTTCCGTCCACCTTTTGAGCCCGCACCTGGCCGGATAACCAACTTCTTAGGCCGGCTTGTAAGAGTAGGGGATGAAGGAGAAAGGGGCTCAGTCGGACTTTCTTCCGTTTTTTCTTCGCCAGTTGAAGATCTCTTCTTCTTCTTCTTGGAGACTCCCTGCTTTCCTCTCTTCTTGGAGGAAGACCCACTCCCTGGAGAAAAAAGTTTAGCTAATGGTTCATTATCGGAACCAATTGCTTCTGGAGTCTTCTCACTCCCTTCAGTTTCTTCTCCCTTGTGTTCTTGTGAAGTAATGGGATCGTCCAAGTCTTGGAGAGCTTCTATTTGCTCCTCTTGTGATCCCGATTGCGAGGCAGAAGGAGGAGTCACCTGAATAGATGGAGGAGGAATAATTGGAGGAGGGGAAGTTTGAACGATGCTCGACGTTTTCTCTACAGAAGGAAAAAAGTTCAAGTCAGTAAAAAGAGGAGATAAAGGTTCGCTGAGATTCAAGAAGTAGTCAAAAAGCTCATCAAGCTCGTAAGAAACAGATGAGCAGTCTACTTGGGCAAGATTAACAGTAGGGTTACCTGCAGAAGTTGGTTTCCTGACATCAACTTCGTAAGCCTGTGCCTCGGCACTATCGTCGCCTTCATCTCCACCTTGTATGCTTGTGATCTCGATGGTAACTTTGGTAGGAGATAGAGAATGAGAACTGGAACCGATAATGTCAATTTCGACCGAAGGAGAAGGCTGAATTGGAGCAGTTGAAATAGTTTTTCCCGAATATTCTCCTACCGCCGTTTCGGCCCTTAATCTTGCAAGCTGTTCTCTCCCCCTGGCGAGAGCGGCGCGAGCATCATCATCAAGGTAATGCTCCTCAAGAGCTGACTCGGCGTAGCCAGCGCCTTTACCATCAAGCATGTCGATGCAGCCTCCCAAACTTCAGCCAGAGTAATTTCATACTTGGGGACTAGAAAGGCGAGGCTACCGCGCCCTAAGACGCTATGTAGGTAGAAGTCAAATAATGTTGAGCTGATGTTGGTCCTCGTTGCCTCATGAGATTCTTCAGCTGCAATTTTGCTGGCAACGGCCTCATCACGCTCTCTTTCAGCTTTGGAAAGTTGAAGCTTAAGAATTTGAATTTCCGCCTCTTGGGAGCTGTTTTTCTTCCGAAGCTCTTCAATATCAGCAACATAGCCCTCACTAATTCTTTTTTGCGCTTCAAGCCTGTCTTCGGCATCTCTTTGGCTGGCATGAGCATCTCTCACTTGTTTTAGGAGCACTTCTTCTTTTTGAGTATAGGAAGTAGAGGAAGTAGCAAGCTCTTGTTTAAGTTCCTCAACTTTTGCTTCAAGCACTTCATTGTAAGTAGCAATGCTCCTCATTTCAGTATCATGTTGCTCAAGAACCTTTTGCCATTCGGCTTTATCATTCTCCATAGTGAGCATGGCCTCTATATTTGCACGATTAACCCTTTGGAGCTCGTCAACAAGCTTTTGCCAGTTCGACATCCTTTCAATATCAAGCTTGACGGCATCGAGATCTCGTAACATGGCAGACTTGTCAATGGGGACCAAGTCAAGGTCGAACCTCACTCCCTTCAGGCACCACTGTGGAAACCGACTTTGCAACGTGGCCGGGCCCGGTCCAACTTGGAATTTAGGCCTGCTAATTATTGTTTGGATGTCTGTCTTCCCGAGAGCGGGAGAGCCGGAAGGAATGTCAAGCGAGACGGGGACAGTAACCTTTTCAGGAGTTGTAGAGGTATGCTTCTCACCATGTCGGGCTCGCTTGCTTGAATCCTCAACCATATTACTTTTTCCTCGGTCATCATGGGATTTTCTTTTGTGGGAATCGTCGCCTCTCTGCGAAGAATCGTGGCGCTCCTCCCTCTCTCTTCTTTCATAACGCTCCTCTTGAGCCCTCTTCTCTTGAGCCTTTCGGGCGGCTCTTTCTTCATCGGATTCTCTGTACGAGGGGAGGAAGCACCTATAATCATATTGGCTACGCCTCCCGTAGCGCTGGAAGTCATCATAGTAGGACCCGCTGCGTCCCATCGGAGGATCTGAAATAAAAAGAGATAAATTTTAGAATTCTTCAAAGTACAAAAAGTCAGAAGCATAAAAGTGCTGAAAGATTCTAAGTGAGTGTAATGTGCAAACTATGTGCATCGAACTACGAACCACTCTTTAATTGTGGAGTAGTTATGGGTGTAGAAGTTAACATCAACTCTTGAGTTGACGGAGTCTGTTGCAGAATAGAAGTCGCCTCGACTACTGAAGAAGAAACCCCGTTAGTAATAGGATCATCTTTAAAGATCTCTTGCGAGGTGGCAAAGAGGTCACTCAGTCCTTCGAAAGTGTCGTCCCTGCTCTGCTTGGCAGGGCTGGTTTTCTCGGCTTCTTCATCACCAGACTTCTTTGAATGCGGAGGAGACTCCCGAGGCTCTTCTTCTTCAGTGACCGGGGCTAGTTTGCGAGATGACCCCGCGACATCAACACAAGTGGAGCACTTCACTAGAGAAGCCTCAGAGGCAGGTTCTTTTGGTATGGATGTGTCAGTAGAAACGGGGGCATCCGACGCTCTAGCCGGAGAGTCCGGGACTTCATGGGGGTGTGTAGAGCGAGAGGTATGCAAAAGCCCGTATTGGTGCAAAAATTCATCCCTCAACAAGAATTTTACACTTCTCTCTTCCGCGGCCACGACACTCAGTCTCTCAAAAACTTGCTTATGGCCTAGATCTCTGGATAGGGAAGAAAGCGCTGAAAATAAAAAAGAAGCGGAGTTAACACTTAACAATTCAGTCTCGCAAAAGTCGGATAACAAACGTAGTAAGAATGGTTAATCTTACTTCCTTCCCTCCATACAGCGTAAAACCCCGGGGGACAGCGAACATAGAAAAATTGAGTCAAAAACCCATGAGCGCTGTCAGGAAGACCGATGATCAATTTACGATTTCGAGCACTTCTCACGACAGTAATAAAGGGGTGATCTTTAGTCCTGGTGAAAGTGCATAGGAAGCAAATCTCGTCAAAGCTTGGGAATCGATCAAGCGTCCTCCTTAACAGTACACACAACCCCATTAAAATGGCATAGCGATTGGGGTGTAATTGGGATGGGGCGATGGCCAATTGACGAAGAAGTTGTTGGAAAAAGTCATTGAAAGGAGGAACGCCCCCACTCAGGCACATTTGTTGATTGACCGTTACAAAGCCAGGGGGTGCTATGTTAGCAGTGTTACTTCTCTCGGGAAGAATGGCATCTGATTCAGCAATGCCAAACTGAGCACACAACTAGCGAAAAACTTTGTATGATAGCGTGGTAGGGGCTCTTTCGGGAGGATTGACTAGTGGAGCCGGAATAACAGTTGCCTCTCCAGTTTGAACTGTTGTATCTTCTTCCTGAGAAGTCAGTCTACACAAGCAACTGGATATTCAAATGTGAAGGTGCACGTTTCCTAAAAGTGTGAAGTGTCGTGCAGAACTAATAAAAATAACAAATAAATATAACTGGAATTAAACTAGTCGATGATTGATCGACTATAAAATTTCAGAACTTGTTAATCTAAAGTTCAAGCATAATATTAGTGCAGACTGGTCAGTTTCAATTGACTATTTCAGTGTTGCTTTAATATTTTACTTGAAATTTATGAGTTGAAAGCACTTCGTTCACACAATTGATTTAAGTTAATTATCTGTTATTAACTAATCTGTCATTTGATGCGGGCAGTCGATGGCAGTATATTCGTCCCAATTTTCTGTAAGTGTTGTATTGGACAGATTGTTATCTTGCAAGTTGAAGTGACCTGTGAATGAATACAATAAAGTTCAACAGTTCAAAGTCCATGCAATGGTTCAAAGTACGAACAAAATTCATACAAGTCATGACTCGCCAACGATTCAAAGATTTTCCTTTTAATTTCTTATGGATTAAGTCAGGCCATTGGTTTTCTAGCTAACTTGCCCACGACTTAAGGATTAAGGGGCGAGTCAGTTTAGGTTGCTACAATTTTAAGTCAATGATGTTCTAAGTCGGCAGTGCTTTGGGTCAAAGGTCGTGAAACAGAGGAAGGACTCCAGTGGAAAAGGAGTGGGAAATTTCCTAAGTACTAACACGGCCACGGCTCAAGATTTCAACCTTTAACTCGGCTACGACTCAGGGCTTGAGTCGTAAAGGTTGCTATGTCGCAGAAAATACTTGGTCGCATAAGACTGCTGAATCATAATCAAAACAACGATTCACTCCTAACCCGTTAACCTCTTCTCCTAACCCGTTAGTTTTTTCTCCTAACCCACAAGCTTTTTTCTCCTGACCCATTAATCCAGTAACTTCACAGTCCTCAACCTTAATCTTATCACACTACGAAACCGTTATAAATCGCGAGTTATCCTGAATCAAATCAAATAGTCTTAAGTCCACCGATGATCCATGCAGCAGTATTTACATGGCTCAAGGATGTAAATCGTGGGCGGAGATCGATGATGGTGATCGGCGATTGGGAAAAAGATCAAGTTGCTTACGTGGTGTGAAGCTAGAGATGGTTGGAAGTAAAATTGGGTCGAAATCGCCTTTGAAAGCTTGACGACGTGATAATGGCAGGAATGGCTCAGGGGATAAGTAATGAGAAGAGTGAGATAGGAGGAACGACTCAAGCATTTTATATCTGGAGGCGCTGGAACTCGAATCGGCGCGCCCGGGTTATGTTGAGTCGAAGCACACAACTTACGACTTAAGCGTGTGCTTCGAGGGGCAAATGTTAACCCCGTTTCACCCACGAGTTAAGGAGCCCACGAGTTAAAAGTTTACGAGTTAAAGAGCACACGAGTTAAGGAGTCTACGAGTTAAAGAGCCCACGAATTAAGGAGTCTACGAGTTAAAGAGCCTGCGAGTTAAAAGCTTACGAGTTAAGGAGCTAACGACCTAACAGGTTAAGACCTAAACAACTTAGGGAATGTCACGACTTAAGAAAGTCCACGACTTAAAGACGTTACGACCTAGCGACCTAAAGGAGTGATGACTCAAAGCACTAAAAGGAAGAGTCAACAACACTTAAGTCGCTGCTGACTTATAACTGCAGATAAGTCGTTCACGACCTAAGACTTGGAGACAAGTTCAATACCATGTTGCAATAAGATGACTCGTTGACGACTTACGACCGATGATGAGTCGTGTACGACTCATGCTAGCATAAAGGAAGTTGCATTTGGTTAACTCGTGAACGACTTAGAACTTGTATCATTCATTCAAATGGGTGCATAACTTTGGACCAAGCCATGAGCTAAATCCAGTAGATCGGCCGCGACCTACCATGAGTCATCTACGAGTTACGACTTATCATAAGTCGTGTATGAGTTACTACCTAACTCCGAGAAATGTCTATAAATACGACCCTAGCTCCAACTAGAAAAGGACTTTTTGGGCTCATTCTTTTCAAGCGCTGATACTTTGCTGCATTCCAAACCGACTCTACACTCAAAGCTTTCAAGACACGTAGAACGCTACCAACAACTTTAAGAAGGAATCTCGTACATCCAACATGGATGGGAAGACTTTCACTTACATTGAAGTTTAAGCTACTTGTTCAAAGTGTTTGGTAATTCAAAGTGTATTGTACTTGGGAAGAATTGTATCGACTTGTAACGAAATCATCAATAAAGATATTCAAAGTGGACGTAGGCAAACTATTAAGCCGAACAACTATAAAATTGCTGTTGTTTACTGCTTTTTCGGCGGTTTTCTGCTTATACTCTATTCCCGAATCATCGGGTGGTGCTTTCACAACTACACTTCACACACCGGGGTGTTAGCGTTCAAATTTTAGCGTTAACAGAAATCAATTTGGAAATTTTGTTTTCAGCATAACTTCTTCATACGACCGAATTTGGACGTGAAACTTTTTCCATCGCGTTCATAATATTTTAAAATATCTATTTGGATATATGGGTTTAATAAATTTTGTTCCGGGATTAGAACGGGCTTTTTGGGCCATAGTTTGTTCCGTACGTTCATCTATCTGGTCTATCTACTCCAATCCAACCCTACTTATAAATAGACGATTATAAACCCTAGCCTCCATCTTCTATCATTTGTCTATACGTTCATTTTCTTCATCTCTTTCTCTTCCTCAATGGTTGCAAAACCTAGATCTATCTACAGTTCAAAATCAAAAGTGAAAATTCAAACTCTCTAGAAAATTTTCAGAAAAATATATGTTGTAGCTGTCGATGTATACGTCACAGATCCGTGATTCGTTTCTCGATTCAGTTGTTCGTTCGTCCAGTAAAATTCAAACCATTTTCGGCCACTCATCATCGTCGCAACAAAACTCGCCCGATCGGAAAACTGTTTCTGGGTTCGGTGGAGATCGACATACGCTTCGCATCAGAGAAATTGGTTTGGTCGATCGTCGGTTGGATGTGGCGTATTTATTGGATTAGGGTTTAGCTGAGGGCGGCGGCCGGTTCTGGGGAGGGCACGTGGATGGGCCGCAGGGGTATGGAAGGAAGCGGCATGGCATGGAGAGGAGCATGGTGATGGCGGCGCGACTCACGGTGGTCGAACGGAGGTGAAATCAGTGGTCAAAGAGGCGGTCAACGGCTGTGTATTTGGTTCGAACGCGTGAAGCTTGTTCTGGGAGAAGGACCGCATGGATGATGTGGAGATGATGTGGCGCATATAGTAATTGAGGTTGGCCTTGTTCTATAAATTTAATTTGTTTTCAAATCGAATTTTCGACATAACTTTTTCATACTTTATCCGTTTCACACGAGATTTTTTTTATTAGGATCGTAATTAAATTCCGGATCTGTTGACGCTGGTTTGGACAGATTTGGAGACCGTCGATTTTTTGGGTTTAAATTGAATTTAAATTCAATTTAAATTCAAAAGGTGAGTGTTTTAACCCACTCACAACTTCTAAAAGTTTTTATGTTTGTTAAATTTATTTTAGATATGAGTAGAAATTTATTTATAACTGTTTGGCATGTTTTGTTCATCATATTTGCTAAATCGCGTTATTTAATTTAACTGTTAATTTATTTTATTTATTGCATATTAATTGACAGTTAGAATTTATTTATTTGCATAGATACTGCTAGTAAACAGTTATAAAATTTATTACTAAATATAAACTGTTAGTTTAATAGTTGATTAAATTTATTTTTGAATATAACCGCCAATTATTATCTGATATATATTATCAGATATATATTGATATTGAATTATTATTGGATGATGATTGTGATTTGGATGATGGATGATGTTGATGAATGGATGTTTTATTTTATATCATTAAACTGCAAGTTATCGTGCATTTTTCGTTTCATTCGGGATTGTGGTTTGAAATGATATAAAACCGCAAATTTTATTTTTAAATTGCGGATTGAAATGATAATTATCCGTATCACTTGACCATAGGATAGAAAATTATATA
Source organism: Allium cepa (assembly GCA_030765085.1). NCBI lineage: Eukaryota > Viridiplantae > Streptophyta > Magnoliopsida > Asparagales > Amaryllidaceae > Allium > Allium cepa. The sequence goes on along the minus strand of CM060943.1, from coordinate 402,687,322 downwards.
CAGGCACCGTGGTCTATATATAAATTATTTTAAAGTGATTTCTATGATTTGGATGGGATACGGTTTATAAAAATTTAATTTTGACATTTTATGAAATATTATTCTTTGATATATATACATATGAAGTTAAAAACTTTAAATTTAAGCTGTGTATAAACCTGTTGAATAAAAATGAAAAAAATTTGAGAAAATGAAATTTTGAAATTTATCTTATGTGTTAAGTTTGGAGATTTTAAGGTATGATATTTATAACTGGATTTTCCAAGATAAATTTAAAAATGAATATTCTAGTATAAAGTAAATTTGAGAAAATATTTAATTGCTAGAAATTGGAGTTTTATTAAAGGAATTTATGTGAATATTCAAGACTAAATAATAGAACATTAAATTGTTGAAAGAATAAAATCCAACTTTAGTTTGAAATATTAATACTCCAAATGGATATATATATATATATATATATATATATATATAGAAATTGAAGTGGTTTGGTAACTGGAAAGTGATATAAAATTTACGGTTTAGACTTTAAAATAAAGAAATATATTTGTAAAGCCATGGAAGTTATTTTTCTTTACAGAGTAACCTTAAAGTTAAACCATTTATTCTATATGCCGTTGAATATCCAAACCATTCAAGTTTTAGAAGTTATGGTTTTAAAATATATGAATTTCGAAATATTATGCTTTGAAAGTATAAGTCAAATATTTGGTTTCCAGATATTTTAAATTTTAAAGCAGTATGATTTTGGAAAAGAAATATATTTGGATAAAATGATATCATATTGTTTTGGGTTTTAAATTGATATCGTATTCATAGTTTTGAAATGGAAAATTTTATTCTGGTTTTAAAGTATAAACTATTTTTTTAAATGACCGCGGTGTTATAATAACGATGGGTTGGCAAAGAGACCGGGATCGGATATGGACATACTCTCTATCGATACCGAAAACCACTTTGACTAACCGTGTACGCGGTGGAGATTCCAGATGAAGTAGGTTGGTGGCGACGTTTCCTGTAAGGTAAATACGTGGACCCAACTACCGTGAGTTGGCATAAGGTGGCTAAAACAAGAGCGATTCTCGGGCCAATGAGGTCATTCCTCTGATCGAACGCACTCCTTCGATACTATACTCTGACTTTGGATTATTTCGGTGGCCACTATTGATTTCTTTGATTTGGGGGTGTTAGTTCGAGGTGGGCGGTAGCTGCGGCTACGCGTTACCACCAGCCCGGATAGGAATTGGTATATCTACCCTGGCATTGCCTAGTTGTGCCGTGTCACCTATCCTAGAGCGCCTTATACGATTTTGGTTTTGTACCATACCTATGGAGTGCCCTCTGACGACGCCCAGTACGGGGGAGATTACGATACTGTATAGACTATGGGAGTATATTCTGTGTTAAGGGCTATATGGGTAACCCCTTAACGCTATTTAAAAGTAAGTTTATTTTACAGACACTATTATAATAGCGCAATATACTACATAGTAAATAGTTTAACGGATCCTTAGGAGATGTAAATCCCGAGCATCTCTTGAGTTACTGCACTCATATTTGTTTCTATTAATTTAACTCACATAAGATCTTTTAGTTCTGACTCGAGTGTTTTGTCTTTTCAATTCGCTCGGGTCAGTCCGATCGTTTCAGGATTTGAAGTTTTAGCTCTGGAGGACGAAGACGAAGATTTGTAGTATTACTATTATTATTTATACTAGTGCACTACACACTATTCCGCTGCATTGATATTATTGGTATGTGAACTCTGATATTTAATTGTATAAAGAAGAATCAAATGTTTTGAAAACAGTTTTATAAACTGTATATTTTATTATTATATTTTATCCTTCCGCTGTGAGATTCTCTTTTTTTTTCCTTCTCTGTTTTTCTTATTTACCCCATAACAATCTGCCCTTCCATATGGTTTGAATTGGCACGTGTGTCGATTTGAAGCGTGCGAAAAGGCGGGACGTTACACTTAGCATACGTACTGTGATAACCTGGATTTTTGGACATCTGTTAATTGGTAATTAACAGGATTAAATTTATTAAAATACTGATTTGTATGTAAACAAACAAAATTCTAATAAATATCTGGATATATCTATATATAAAGATTGGAAACTATAATAAATATTGAGAAATAAATCTCTGGATAAATGAATAATATATTTCACTATTTAATTCAAGATAGAATATCTATATATATATGTATGTATGTATGTATGTATGTATGTATGTATGTATGTATGTATGTATAAAGATATATATGTATATATATATGCCATGAGAAGTAGAATATTTGGAAGTTGTAAAAATGGGGATAGATTTATATTTATCAAAAAATTCACACAAGATATTTTTAATTATAATATATATATATATATATATATATATATGTTGTGATTAAGAAGCTATTGTTTGAATTCAATGTAATAATTTTTCAAAAGCTATTTAAGGACTAAATTCTAATGCATATATATATTATTTATTTATTAAGGTATAATTAGATTTTAAAATCAATTTCTTTAAAATTTATATAAGTATAAATAATAGAAAAATGAATTGATAAAAATATAAATCACATATATGTAAGACTAAAATTGGAAAATATAATAAAAAGTTTATATACTCTTTTGAAATTTTACATAAATGAACATTTAAAACATATGTTAATATAAATTTGGAGAAAAATATAAAACATGTCTATAGATTTGTAAAACTAAATTGAGATTATATAGAAATACATAATCATAATTAGCATGCAAATGACAAGTGTAACCATTTTAAAATGCATTAAAACATTTGCAGCCTAATAATAGCATGCATAAACAAGTGGAAGATAATATGTCATGCAAAAATACAAGTGTCCTTTTTTTTTAAAAAAAAATCTTTTCAATTTCAAAATTAATACATAAAATGTAACAAAGCTTATATATATACATATCATTATCTCATTTTCATTCTTCCTTCATCTTTCATTTTCTGAAGAAATCCAAAAACCTGAAATTAAAAACAGAAAATAAAATCTATAAAAAAAATCAAACACATCTTTCAATTCAAACAAAGTTCAAGATCAAGCAACTACGTTCAGATCAAAGGGGAAGAAACACTTTCCAAATTTTCAAAAATCAAGCAAGAACAGGTTTCCAGTTTCAAATTCAAACTAAAAGCTCGGATCAAAACCAAAAAAAAAATTAAACAACTTCTTGCATTTCAAACTGAATTAAGTAAAGATTAGATCATTCAAACCCAGATCAATTTTCAAGTTCAAACCAAATTCAAATCCAGGCTTCTCTGTTTCTTCGTAAACAGGTGAGTAAACAAATCATTCTTTTTAAGCTTGATCTATTTTATATCTGGTTGCATGTGAATACTAATTAAAGTAAAGATGTTGAAATGTTTGCATGAATCTAGAAATGAGTGTTTTTCCTATGTATATGTCTGTGCACGTCTGAGTGAATGAATGTACTTGCCTCTGTTAATTTTCAATAGGCTAAACAAGTTTTTAAAAAAAATCAAATTCTCTTGCTCTAATTCTTTTCAAGGTATGATCATAAAAAGGAAAATGACTGCACGAATGTTATATTATTTTTAAAAATAGTTCCAGATGAACATACTTAGTAATTATTTTGAAAGGAAGAAATTACAGTAAAAACAAGATAAATCTGAAATTTCGTTCATCATGGTTGTATGTTTCACTTATATGGTTGGATTCGACTGGGAAAATTGGGTTTTTTGGTATGAATTTTGTAATTTATAAGTTAGAATTCGAGGGGAAATTGTATGTTGATCGGAATTGGGTGAGAAGCCAAATTTCGACGGCTCGATGGATTTTGAGATTAACTGTCTGGCGCGGAGGATCCTTAGACCATGGCACATCAAGGAAAAATAATTTAAGGACATATAAGGGATCGTGGTGCCGGGTTAAGGTTGATCTATGGTTTAAGCTTTGGTCTAGGTCGATGTTGGATTCGAGGTCAATGAGGAGGCGTCATTACGTCGAACTCGATCGGTGGTGGGGGAAATGAAAGAGGGGAATGAGGCGAAGGTCTAGGTGGGGTTGCGTGTTCTCAGATGATCGAAGGTGGCAGTGCGAAGGGTTTTGGCGACTGGGTTTTTGTTCTAGTGGTGATCGGAACGCTCGATTTTGATTTCACAAGGAGGTTCGTGGTTTTGGATGTCGTATGGGACGAGTTGATCATCGGTGACTTGGCGACGTAGTCGTTGGTGATTGCCGTAGCTTTGGCGCTTTGTGCATGTGCACGTATATCAGCTTCGTGTCTGGGTTCTTTGCTTTGAATGGAGGAAGGGAAGAAAAAGATAGAAGTGGGTAGATTGATCGAGTTTGGCTCAGGTAATTTATGGTTTTAGCTCGAGAAATTATAGGTCGAGCTCGGGTTACTTTGTGTAGATATAGAGTTTTAAATAAAAGAAATAACAAATTCAAAAGCATTAAGCAAATGCAAGTTTAAAGCAAACTGTTAAACAAGTTGCAATTTTAATTATAAGGTCAAATTTGATTGGTTGATTTGAATAGATTAATTATTTAATTAAATCCTTAAAGAGTTTCAAATGGAATTTAATAATGATTGAATTACGAAATTGTTAAGATAAATGTATTAAAAACTTTATTTAAAAGGTCTCAAGTGATTTTGTATAAGTTAATTTCAAACATTTAAATTAAATAAGATATCAATGATTTCAATAAGTAATTTATTAAGATAATGGTTTATCTTAGGTTAACTAAAGACTTAAGTAATTAAGGGTAAATTAATTAACTTAAGAATAATTACTCAATGAAATTAATTAAAGGAACTAATTAATTAAGGATGATTAATTAATTAAAGTAATTAAGAATAATTAATTTAGTTGGATAATTAAAGGATGATTAATTAATCTCATTACTTAATCAAAATAGTAATAAATGGTTTAGAATTAATTAAAGTTAGTTAAGTAGGATTTAAGGATGATTAATTTAATTTATACGGTGATTAAATTAAATTAATCAAGAATTGAATGACTATTTAATCTTGTTTATAAATGATAAACTATAATTAAAAGCCTTGGATTGTCATGTGAATTATGATGTTCTGTGATATGAAATGCTTTAGGTTGAACTGAGATAATGTGGTTATCTATCTGATAAATTGCTATGTGAATACGATGTTCTGAATTTAATCAAATTGCTTACATAAACAAATTAGCGGATGACATTGGATTTGAAGAGACCGGGGTCGGGTATCAGCAAATACCCGAAAACCACTTCGATTTGTAATCTACAAAAATTCTTTATGGATTTGAATTAAAAATAAAATAGGCTAGAATAAATTAAGTGTCATGGCCATTTAATCTGGGTAACAGTTGTTTGTAATAAGTAATTGACCTAATAAGTTAAGAACTCGTAGAAAGGTACGAGTTATCCTGATATTCTAAATTTATATAACTTAGCATTTCAAATTATTTGAGTTTACTCACGCTGGTTTCCAGCCTGACCCGGGTGTTACTATGTCGTAATGCTCGGGTCGGACTGAATATCATGGATTTTCAGGTTAGGACGTTCTAAGCTCAAAATGCAAGCTGGATAGTAGGAACGTATGGAGTATATCCCGCTGTGTGTTGAATTATATTGTTTGTATTCTGGGAAAAGTTGTTACAACTATCCAGTTTTGTGTACTCTGATGTATTGTATGTAAACTGACAATTACAGCTTTCCATTATATAAATGCTCTTATTTGATATTATATTTTGATCCGCTATGAATTTGAGATTCTGTGTTTTGTTTTCTGTTCTTCTTTTACCTTTTTCTTCTTAACCCTAACCATCTGGAATTTCTAACGTTCGATTGCTCGGCACTTTTATAGTGAATGTATTAGTGTCGTCTTTTGAGGTCAAAAATTTTGGGTCGTTACTTTTTGGTATCAGAGCGAAAGGTTAAGAGGGAACCTTGGCTCTGGTGGGTTTACTCATTAAAAATAGGGTCAGTAGTACTCTAGAATGAGTTGAGTGTAATATATAAATATATATATATGAGAGCGTATTTGTTATTTTCTTATATAAAGATTTTAAATGGTTTTAAAATTAGTTTTATAAACTTATATTTTGATATAAAGCAATGGTTTTTCTAATTATTATGTATATTAAGGAAATTGGTTGTTGGTTATTGAAATTGAATAGGATGATAAGAATATAGGTTGGGATTCTACTAATTAAGTCTAATATAGGTTAGGAAGTTCCACTAATCCAGTCTTAGAGGAAGATAGCTAAGAGTGAAGAATGGAAGGCTAGACGCAGAGAGCGAAGAGCAGCTGCAAGTAAGGATCGAGAAGAAGCAATTCAGGAGTATGAGAAACAGGTTAAGGAAAGGGCTGGACTAGGGTCTTATGATAATGTCATCTGCTATAGATGCTTCAATAAGGGTCATTACGCAGCCAAGTGAAGTAAAACAAGAGAGGAATTGAAGAGTACATTCCAACGGTTTCGCTCTGAGATCTTTTGTTTTAAGTGACATAATAAAGGATATTTCCTAACCATTGCCATAAAGTGAGAAAGGTGAAGCGTAAACCTGTAGAACCTATCAATGAGTCGACTATTTGCTATCATTGTAAGGAGTCGAGACACATCGCTAGGAATTGTCTCAAGAGACGGAAGAAGAATAAGGTTATGGAACATCCTGTAGGAGGCGTGAGGGTTATCCAGATTGTTGGGTGGGTAGAAACCTTTTGTGGTAAATGTTATAAGTGGGATTATCCCGTTGAAAAGTGTATGTTCGAGATTTTCCCTTTGGAAGGAAGTCCATAGGAAGGATTCTTCTTAGAATACTAAGCCTCTGTTCTTTTCCAAACCCCTAGGTAATAGAGAAGGCATCTAGATTTATGACTTCTATAAGACTCTAATTTTGGATAAATGGATGTAATGTTTGAACTACTAGTGTGTAGTATATTAATGCATGGAATATTTTGTGGCAATACAATCTAATATAAAATTATTTTTATTTATTTGAGAATTGAATTAGAATTAATTCAAAGGTGGAATTGTAATGATTTAATTGAAATTTGAAATTGAATTAAATTAATTAGGAATAAAATTTGATAATTTGGATGTTTATTTAACTTAGCTTAACCTAATATCATCCTATTGTTATTAATAATCTATGGAATTGTTAATTTGATTATTTAATTGAGATTTTATATATATATATATATATATATATATATATCCATTACTGAAATTACTTGGAAATAAAACTTTAATTAAATGATTTTGATTTTTAGAAATAAAATTTGAAATTATGAAAATGGAATCATTTTGAACTTAAGATTTAAATGTTAAAAAGAACATGTAAACTGAAATTGTTTAAGAATTGGTTTTTAAGTTAGAAGTTAAAATTGGATAATAAATTGGATTCTGAAGATTAAATTGTTTAAAAAGTTTTGAACTCTTATTTAACTTTGAAATAAGTTAAGTCAAGGTAATTAAAATGGAATTTTGAAATATGAACTCAAAATTAAATGGTTTAAAGATTTAATTTGTTAATTTAAAAGTAAAGGCTAATTTGATTTAAGGGATTAAATCAACAATTAAAAATTTAACTCGGATTTATGTAATTGGAGATGGTTTAAAGTTGAGGTTGAAATTAGTTCAAATTGGTTTTGATTTGAATTAAATGATAACTGTGATTGAAGTAGAATAAGTTTAAATTCAAATGGGATTGATTTGAATTTGGGAAAGGAATTGAAGATTATTTAATTTGAATTGAAATTGAATCAATTTAAATGAAAGTGGAAATTGGAAACTGATTTGGAAATGGAGATTGGGAAATTGAACCAGTTTGACTCTGAAACTATTTTTGAATAAATTGTTTTAATGTAAACTATTTTAAATCTATCTTTTCTAGTTATTTCTATACAACCTTTCTTTAAAAACCCAAACTATCTTATATTTATTTTACAACTATTTTGAATACTAATTATTATTTTACGAATACTAATTATTATTTTACATCTATTTTACAAACTAATCACTATTTTACAACTACCTATCTATTTTAAACTTTTCAAGCTATTTTCTAAATTCAAGTGGTCAGAGTGCGAACTGTTTATAAATGAAGTGATAACCCAAATAGGAATTGAACCAATTATGAATAAGTAAAGAGAATCAAAATGAACGTGAATAAAAAGAAAATTTATTTACTTAATAACCAATAAAGATAAATACGTAGGATGTATGTATAATATTCATACCGTAATTTGATCCAGGTTCGCGCATAGAATTTCGAGATAGTATATCGATCCGAGTCGGGATTTTTCACTCGCTTTTCAACGACAAACCCTGGATATGGATTTTTGATTAATTCTGTAAATTCTCTATGATAGTTAGGCTATGCAAGGAGAATGACGGTTTCTGATCAAGAAACCAGATCTGAGTCCGCATTAGGAAGTCAGGTGGATGATACTAGTTCGTAAGTGAAATAGTGTGATCGAGTGAGCGATTAGATTTGTTATTGCGTATAGATGATATATGTTCATCGTACATACTTGAATGAAATAGATATTAGTAATTTAAAAAAATGTAAAAATGATTTTTGAAAGGAAAAGTATATTTTGAGAAATATATGTTGAATAAAGGTGGAAGTTGGATATCACTGTAACTGAGACTCGTTTCATAAAAAGTGAGTAATATGGTAAATAACTTTTAAAAAGAAAACAAATTTGAATATTGATTTGGCATAAATAAAGTTGTATATATTTGTTATACATGATAAACTTCCCTTGTTGAATCTATAGCCAGAAGAAAAGATCTTTAAAAAATATTTGAAGTATAAAAGGTAATTTATATAAGTATGAAGTGATTCCAAGATTTTTCAAGATTATATATATATATATAAATGATTTCATGAGAATGATTTTGGAAATAGTTTTGGAACCTATGGATTTTGGAAATGCTTTTGATTTTTGGGAAAAGTCAATTTTGGAAATTTGGAAAGCCAAGTTTGGAACTATCGATTTGAGATATCGCTTTTTTGTAAAGGAGATTTTTATGTGAATCATAAAAAGTATTATCTGAAAGATACTATATGTGTGTAGTATAAAATATTTTGAGACTGGCTCTGGGGAAAAAGGCGCTCCCATAAAATGAACTTCATAGGAGATCCACGGGGTGGTTCTGCCTTGAGCCTTAAGGGGGAGGCTCTAAATTTAATCATGGGAGGAAGTCCAGAAAAACTGAAGTTCAAGAGGATTGTATGTGGGTCGCGAAATTTGATGGCCCTGATGCCTGCAGAGACGGTGGGTTATGCTGTGACGACAGCATAACTCGATGTCACTGCGATCTACTACAGACCATGGCGGAAGTCGTGTGGCAGTGAGAGCCAACGGTCTACATTTGATTTTTCTATGATGGCAACGTAACATCAGTAGATTGCGATCAATGAAGACGTAGTGAAAGTCGTGTGGCAGTGAGTGCCTACAGGCTACATTAGGACTCGACTGATGTAGTCTATGATCTATGTAGAAGTGTTGAAGTTTCATTTGGCAGCGAAACTCGAGGGCGCTAATGCCTACAGTTACATGGGTATTTGCCGTGATGGCAACGTAAAACCTGGATGTAGCTGCGATATGTGGCAGGTTCCACGGTGTAATCGAGGGGCGCGGAGTGCCTACAGTTTTCTATGGATTTTGCTAGGATGGCAACGTAACCATTGGGTTAACTACGACCACAGAGGGGTTGATGATTTCCAGAGCATTCTCACCCAAAAATGTTTCTATATTTTCAAACATTTTTTCAATATTTTCAAAAAATATATGTTTTCAAGTATTTTCACTGGGTGTTAAAAACAAATTTACCAAGTACTTATAGATTTCCAATCTTATGTCAGATCAACATATGACCGAATTTCTATGAGAACGAGGATAGACTTATTGAGACATCGAGTTATAAAAAAGTATTTTTATAAAGCTATTTTGATAGTATTATGTAGATTTTAAAGTATTTTTAAATTTTTGAATAAAAAGGAGTTTATAGTTAAAAATGTTTAAAGGATAATTTAACTAATAATAAGCATTTTAATAAAATTATGCCTTCGTTCCTTTCCGAGGACGGAAAAATTTAAAGGGGAAGGAATGTGATAACCCAAATTTTTGGACATATGTTAATTGGTAATTAACAAGATTGAATTTATTAAAATACTGATTTGTATGTTAAACAAATAAAATTTTGATAAATATCTAGATATATAGAGAGATTGGAAACTATAATAAATATTGAAAAATAAATCTCCGGATATGAATAATATATTTCACTATTTAATTCAAGATAGAATATATATATATGTATGTATATATGCCATGAAAAGTAGAATATTTGGAAGTTGTAAAAATGTGGATACATTTATATTTATCAAAAAATTCACATAAGATAATTCTAACTATAATATATATATATATATATATGTATGTATGTATGTATGTATGTATATTGTGATTAGGAAGCTATTGTATTGAATTCACTATAATAATTTTTCAAAATCTATTTAAGGATTGAATTCTAATACATATATATATTATTTATTTATTAAGGTATAATTAGATTTTAAAATCATTTTCTTTAAAAGTTATATAAATATAAATAATAGAAAATGAATTAATGAAAATATAAATCATATATATATATATTAGAATTAAATAATTGGAAAATATAATAAAAAGTTCAATATACTCTTTTGAAATTTTACATAAATGAACATTTAAAACATATGTTAATATAAATTTGGAAGAAAATATAAAACATATATATGTATATTTATATATGTAAAACTAAATTGAGATTATATAGAAATACATTTTAAAAATCATAATTAGCATGCAAATGACAAGTGTAACCATTTTAAAATGCATTAAAACATTTGTAGCTTAATAATAACATGCATAAACGAGTAGAAGATAATATGTCATGCAAAAATACAAGTGTCTTATTTATTTTTTTAAAAAAAATCTTTTCAATTTCATAATTAATAGATAAAATGAAACAAAGCTTATATATACATATCATTATCTCATTTTCTAAAGAAATCCAAAAACCTGAAATTAAAAATACAAAATAAAATCTATAAAAAAAATCAAACACCTCTTTCAATTCAAACAAAGTTCAAGATCGAGCAACTAAGTTCAGATCAAAGGGCAAGAATCACTTTCCAGGTTTCAAAAATCAAGCAAGAATAGGTTCCCAGTTTCAAATTCAAACTAAAATCTCAAATCAAGACCAGAAAAGAAAATTTAAACAACTTCTTGCATTTCAAACTGAATTAAGTAAAGATCAGATCATTCGAACCCAGATCAGTTTTCAAGTTCAAAACAAATTCAAATCCAGGCTTCTCTGTTTCTTATAAACAGGTGACTAAACAAATCATTCTTTTTAAGCTTGATCTATTTTATATCTGGTTGCATATGAATACTAATTAAAGTAAAGATGTTGAAAAGTTTGCATGAATGTAGAAATGAGTTTTTTTCCCCTATGTATGTGTCTGTGCATGTTTGAGTGAATGACTGTACTTGCCTCCGTTAATTTTCAATAGCCTAAACAAGTTTTAAAAAAAAAATCAAATTCTCTTGCTCTAATTCTTTTCATGGTATGGTCATAAAAAGGAAAATGACTGCATGAATGTTATATTATTTTTAAAAATAGTTCCAGATGAACATACTTAGTAATTATTTTGAAAGGAAGAAATTACAGTAAAAACAAGATAAATCTGAAATTTCGTTCATCATGGTTGTATGTTTCACTTATGTGGTTGGATTCAACTGGGAAAATTGGGTTTTTTGGTATGAATTTTGTAATTTATGAATTAGAATTCGAGGGGAAATTGTATGTTGATCAGAATTGGGTGAGAAGCCAAATTCCGACGGCTCGATGGATTTTGAGATTAACTGTCTAGCGTGGAGGATCCTTAGACCATGGCACATCAAGGAAAAATAATTTAAGGACATATAGGGGATCGTGGTGCCGGGTTAAGGTTGATCTATGGTTTAAGCTTTGGTCTGGGTCGATGTTGGATTCGAGGTCAATGAGGAGGCGTCATTACATCGAACTCGATCGGTAGTGGGGGAAATGAAAGAAGGGAATGAGGCGAAGGTCTAGGTGGAGCTGCGTGTTCTCAGATGACCGAAGGTGTCAGTGCGAAGGGTTTTGGCGATTGGGTTTGTTCCAGTGTTGATCGGCACGCTCGATTTTGATTTCGCAAGGGATTTGTGGTTTTGGATGTCGTATGGGACGAGTTGATCATCGGTGACTTGGCGACGTGGTCGTTGGTGATTGCCGTAGCTTTGGCGCTTTGTGCACGTGCACATATACCATGGCGCATCAAGGAAAAATAGTTCGAGGACATATAGGGGAACGCGGTGTCGGGTTAAGGTTGATCTAGGGTTTAAGCTTTGGTTTGGGCCGATGTTGGATTCGAGGTCAATGCAGTGTCGTCATCACGTTGAACTCGATCGGTGGTGGGGGAAATGAAAGAGGGGAGTGAGGCGAAGGTTTGGGCAGGGCTGCGTGTTCTTTGATGATCGGAGGTGGCAGTGCGAAGGGTTTTGGCGACTAGGTTTTTGTTCTCGTGATGATCGGCACGCTCGATTTTGATTTCGCAAGGAGGTTCATGGTTCTAGATGTCGTATGAGACGAGTTGATCATCAATGGCTTGGCAACGTGTCATGAGTGATTGACGTAGCTTCGGCGCTTTGTGCACGTGCATGTATATCAGCTTCGTGTCTGGGTTCTTTTCTTTGAATGGAGGAAGGGAAGAAGAAGATAGAAGCAGGTAGGTTGATCGAGTTTGACTTGGGTAATTTGTGGTTTTAGATCGGGAAATTATAGGTCGGGCTCGGGTTACTTTGTATAGATACAGAGTTTTAAATAAAATAAATAACAAGTTCAAAAGCATTAAGCGAATGCATGTTTAAAGAGAATTTTTTTAACAAGTTACAATTTTAATTATAAGGTCAAACATTCTTACCACAAGGACAAACATTTGTATATTTTTTGCCTCAAGGACACGAACTCAATATTTTTACCACAAGGACAAACATTCTTTTAAAAATTATTCATAAGGACAAACATTTTCCAAAAATTTTCATAAGGACAACAAAACTGCTACCGAGCTAAAACTGATACCTAAAAACTGCTTTCGATAACTACAAACTGATACCTAAAAACTTTTATCAATAACTAAAAACTGATACCTACAGAAAGTTGTCCTTCGGGATAAAATATTGAAGGTCTGTCCTTGAGACTAAAAAGCTATGAAATTTTGTCATTGACAATAATTTTCTGATTAATTAACTTAAGAATAATTACTTAGTGAAATTAATTAAAGGAATTAATTAATTAAGGATAATTAATTTATTAAAGTAATTAAGAATAATTAATTTAGGTGGATAATTAAAGGATGATTAATTAATCTCATTAGTTAATTAAAATAATTATAAATGGTTTAGAATTAATTATGGTTAGTTAAGCAGGATTTAAGGGTGATTAATTTAATTTATTCGGTAATTAAATTAAATTAATCAGGAATTGAATGACTATTTAATCTTGCTTATAAATGATAAACTATAATTAAAAGCCTTGGATTGTTATGTGATTTATGATGTTCTAAGATATGAAATGCTTTAGGTTGAACTGAGATAATGTGGTTATCTATTTGATAAATTGCTATGTGAATACGATGTTCTGAATTTAATCAAATTGTTCACATAAACAAATTGGCAGATGCCATTGGATTTGAAGAGAATTGGGTCGGATATCAGCAAACACCAAAAAACAACTTTGATTTGTAATCTACTAAAATTCTTGATGGATTTGAATTAAGAATCAAATAGGCTGGAATAAATTAAGTATCATGGCCATTTAATCTGAGTAAACTGTTGTTTGTAATAAGTGATTGACCTAACAAGTTAACAACTAGTAGAAAAGTACGAGTTACCCTAGTACTCTAATAAGTTATATAACTTAGTATTTCAAATTATTTGAGTTTGCTCACTCTGGTTTCCAGCCTGACTCGGGTGTTACTTTGTCGTAATGCTCGGGTCAGACCGAGTATTACGAATTTTCAGGTTAGGATGTTTTGGAGCTCAGGAGGCGAGCTGGATGACAAGAGTGTATGGAGTATATTCCGCTATGTATTGAATTATATTGTTTGTACTCGGGGACAAGTTGTTATTCCAGTTTTGTGTAATGTATTGTATGTAAACCGACAATTACAGCTTTCCATTGTATAAATGATATTATTTGATATTATATTTTAATCCGTTGTAAATATGAGATTCTGTGTTTTGTTTTCTGTTCTTCTTCTACCTCTTTCTTCTTAACCCTAACCATCTGGAATTGTGGGCGTTCGATTGCTCGGCACTTCTACAATGAACGTATTAGTGTCGACTTTGAGGTCGAAAATTTCGGGTCATTACTCGTACACTTAACTTTGTTGATGGTTCATACTTCTATTTACATTTCTATTCTTATGGATCGATATAAATCCATGGGAGTATAAGAGAATTGTAGAAAAGTTGTAGAGAAGTGAAAAGATCCTTTAAAAATGAGCCTTGCACTCCTATTTATAGCAGTAGATAGCCTAGAAACTCTCCCTCGTGATCTCCAACTCATTCTCTATGCCAAAGATCGGTTCTCTAAAGAAAATGGTGTCACCTCATCATTATTTGTGGATCAGTACCAATCCATGGTCTTGGATCAGTACCGGTCTATAAAATGGCCTTATGGATCTTTCTGAATCTTTTGACATGGCTCGATTCGTGGTTAGATTTGTGATTCCAAACTTGTTCGCACCATTATTAGCTTGTTTCTGAGTCCAAATGATGGGTCTGTTAAAGAATGGAGTTGCAGTGTTCTGGGGTTTGTGGTGATCGATCATTGGTGGATGCGAACCATCAGAGGAGGCCGAAAATGGATTATAGGCAGTATAGTTTTGGAGTGTAGAAAGTTGGAGTCCAATTGGGAAAAATATCATAGATTGGTACTCATCCATGAGTTGGATCAATACTAATCCAACAAATGTTGGATATTTGGTTTCTCGTTTTTTGGAATGGACTTGTGTTTGCTTTACGATCTTAGTTGTACTTGAGTTTTGGACTCTCTTTCCAGGCTTCTTGTCGCGATATCTTTCAAGTTCGATTTTTCAAGTTTGTCCGCATACTGCCTGGTCAAAAGGCAGGATAACGGTGGTCAATACACACACACACACACACTTTCTATATATAAAAGGTTCTCTCAATTTATCATTATACATCTAAAAATAGATATTATTTTAAAATATTTATTGTCCAAAGGATTTCTGGTAGAAACAAAAATTCTAAATATTGTATGGAAATAAATTATTTAGTCTATAATAAGTTCTCCACTTTTAGAAAAATGTAATATATTTAACCATCTTGTTTATTCTTTCAATAATATAAGTTCTCAAAAAAAATCAAAAATTTCAACAATGTCAACTTCCAACAACTCTTCCTTGTACATCAAAATCACTTCTTCTCCCTTTGAGAAAATGAGCTATTCACCTAAAGGAACGAAAGTTAGATAATCGATTACATACGAAGTTCATGTAACTACCGCTTAAGATGATCGTATTGATTGTACAGCTAACTATCAAGGAGAAACAATGAGATTCCAGAAGGAATTATACTAGGAGCAACGACAACAGGCGAACATATGCATTTCATTGAAGGACTTTAATGGGTTTTTGCAAGAAATCACCAACCAAAGACTGCAATCATTCCAAGGGAAGCCCTTCAAAAGAACCATAAACTCTCATCAGAATATGTGAATCAAGTCGAGACAATTCTTGGGAACGAGAACCATCTATAGAAGAAACCGAACCATCAAAGAATTAAAATTGAAAATTGTTACAATACCAACTTTCTTATTGGCTATATAATTTGTAAATGTGTATGTATGTGTGTGTGTTGTGTACCTTAAAAATGAGTGTATAAAAGTTCTAAAAACACTTATATACTAATAAAATATATAACGAAACAAATTATGTATATTTCACAGAAGATCAAACTTCCAATTTTCAATCGACGAAAATGAATCACTAGTCGACTAAATCTTAGCACTTTATATATGTAATAAAAACATATGACTAAACAAATTATTTTAAGTCAACTAAATCTAAGTCCAAGCTCTAGAATAAAAATATACTTAGTTCAGTCGACTGAACGTTGACCAAAAATAAAAAGTCGACTAAAAATTATTAAACAAGTCGACTTAAATCATAATTGTTCTCTGCCTTCAAAAGTGACTTAGTCCAATCGACTGAGCACTTTCTCTAGTTGATTGAATCTGGGTAAATCAGAAGACTAATTTCTCAAACATAGTTGACTGAATCCACTCTCCCTTTCTCTCTCTGGAATGCAAAATATGTGCATTCAGTCGACTGAAATTTCTTCTTAGTCGATTATATTAATAGTTTATTTTAAAAAAAATGAAAAGAGTCGTGCCTTTTTACTTCATTTGCCCTCTTCAAACTTTCAAACTAAAAACTCTCAGAATTTTTTTTTAGCAATGGTCCCTAGAAAAAAGCTACCTGTTACAAAAAAGAGCACAACCATAAAGGAAAAAGATTACTTTTTTCAACACCTTCACATCCTGAATTTACTTCAGAGTAGCAACTTGATCAGTGGATAGGGAATGGAAAATTTTCTCTAAAGCGCTTCATTGATTACAACAACAAAAAGATTTTTCAAGAAACGTTCTATAATGTAGCTGATTTTTTCTGCCTTTAGGATTGAAGAAATTGCAAGGGAATATGAATTCTTGTCCCTCATTGACTCGA
Source organism: Allium cepa (assembly GCA_030765085.1). Taxonomy (NCBI): domain Eukaryota; kingdom Viridiplantae; phylum Streptophyta; class Magnoliopsida; order Asparagales; family Amaryllidaceae; genus Allium; species Allium cepa. The sequence goes on along the minus strand of CM060943.1, from coordinate 402,670,488 downwards.
CTCAAAATTAGGTTAAAATTTACCATCTCTTCTTTGGAATAAAGTTTCGGGTGTAGAAATAAAACTTTCTATGCAAGATCTAAGAATGATTTCGGTTTTTTCGTCTTTATGTTATGATTTAAATCATATTAATAACGATGGTTTTGAATTCAACTCCATTAACTACTTGTTTCGAACTAGTCAAACAATCAATAATTCTATGAGTCTCTATCCACAAGCATGAATAATTAATAAAATGATACTTCACACAATATTACTTAGGATGGGAAGCTATAAGAAGATGTATGATAACAGTTATAAAGTACCATAAGCTATTTATTCTAATACGAAGTTGAATTGGGCAAAAATTATCCACGATGAGATCAAAGTCTTCAAAGCCCACTAACAACACACCATGTTTTATGCTTCTTTATTAATAAAAATATTCATTCATTTTGGTATAAATGTTGAAACATGCAAGATTTCATCTTACCAAAGGTTATTGATCGAAAATCCATCTCCTTAATGAAATTTCCTTCTTCTATGGAACTGGTTACGCCATAGAACACTTATCTCTCTCGTTTGGTGCAAGTAAACATCGGTTAATCTTCATCATAGCCAAAACCTCTTATGCAATCATCTCCACCTTCAAAAATTATGGTAGAATAATCATGATTGAACGATAATGACAATGATATCGCTCTTGTGCAACCATCGAAGAACGTTACCGCGAACGTCGCCGTTCTTCGTAATCAAAAAATTCTTCTTAACCAACAATGAAAACTAGTTAAACGTTAAAAATGGTTTGAAAAGAGCATAATGGGATTTCTTGAGAAGATTTGGGACAACATTTCATCTTGCTCACACTCACCTTCACCATTGGACTCTTCTTATGAACCCGAAAGGTGAAGTATCTTCGTTCCCGGTAGTTTGATTTTATTTTTCTTTCGAACTTGTGATTTGTGTCTTCTTTGTGTATGAACTATTTTGTTGGTCTACATTGATGAAAAAGAAGTAGTGCTTAGTTAGTTATGTCTAAATGTCATATTTAATTGTGATGTATAAACTGTTGTTCTTTATGGTTAGTAATGTTTGTGTTGCTTGAATGTTCAAGTTGTTATGTATGTCATTTATGTTGTTGTTTATTCAAGCGTTATTTGTACTTATCATTGCATATGTGTTATTGTAAATTCCTTAGTCTATTTGGCTGTCTATTTAAGCCTACCTTGTAATATATTTTTTCCTTTTTGTTGAAGTCAAACGGGGAGAAAGTATAATGACATGAAGGAGCATATATTAAGAGGGAGAATTCTATAAGCTCGTATTATTTCATATCTTATATATATAGTTGTCATCGTCAAAAGGGGGAACAATGTTGAAATCCCATTTGTATGAATATTTTAATGATGATAAGTGTGTGTGTATATATATGGTATATTAAATTTTGCAGGAATCAGAAGATATTGAATCAAAGAATCAACGAGAATAGCAAACGGATCATTCACATATCAAAAGTCAAAAGTATATGAATCATCTTCGAATCAAAATTCAAATGTATGTATCTAGTCTTAGATTATTTGTAAAATATCCTAGATGGTTCATATGAGCGTGCACACCTCATCTGCACACAAGAATTTCAAAAACGAGAGCTAAATGATTCATAAAACAAGACTGGCTTATAAAAAAATTATATGGGTTCAATCGACTGAGTTTATTGTCAGTCGACTGAAAACAAAACCAGTCTATTATTTATTAAAATTCAATCAATTAAATTTTATTATTTACTCTGCAATTCTAGATGTTCATATTCAGTAGAATGAATTCTATTCTTAGTCGCCTAAATACTCTATAATAGCTATTCTCTGAAATGACACTTCAAATAGTTGTGATCATTCAAGTGCTTCTCTTTGAAGAGTAATGGCTTCTTTGAATGATTGTAACTCTTCTATGCAACCTTTGACATCTATAAATATAGTCTAACATTCAAAAATGATTTATAACTTGGTCTCTTGAATTCTTTTCTCTCTTGAATGCTATTTTCTCTCGAACTCTTTTATTCACTCAAGAATCATAATATATACTTCCATAATCATGGTACATGCATCTTAAATCGTCATGGAGATAATAGGAAGTCATGTACTATCAGTCAAAAGCGTTGTTGAAGGAACATAAGTTTGTCAAGTTGGAAAACAACTGTATTACCTATTCCTCCGAGACAAGAGTAGGTGTATTGCTTATTGGAAAATCCAAAAATGAGCTTCGGGACTGGACGTAGGACAAGAGGTCCGACCTAGTGTAAAAATTATAGTGTGATTACTTCTTGCTTTGCTTTACTATTTATTCTATTATATAGCCTAATATTACACATATACTTGTATATATAACTTAGCCATATTATCTTAGATCCATGTGCACTTTCAGAAAGCTCTCTTTATCTAGTCCAAATATTTACTAAGCACCCCGAAGTTGATTTTGGTAGAATCAAGGGAGGTCCCCATCATAGAAAAGATGATAAAAGTAAGGAATGAAATATGAATGGAAAAGAGTAGCAAAAAAGACTTACTAGGGACTCGAAACTTGATGTTACTTAGGTCAGGGTTGATCTTTTAAGGAAAAAGAAGCATTTCTCCATAAAATATGGGAAAGCTTTAGAAAGAACACCAGTAAAAGAGAACACTTGGTGTCAGCCTACGAATGATAGTAAGTACCAACCAAGAAGCTGAACTCCCATTGTAACCAAAAGATCGTGCCGATTAGATGGCAGTCGGCTTAGGAAGCTGGAGGCCCATGCAAGCAATATAAACCCCACACATGAACCAGTAGCTGTTGGGGGTGAGATGACTACGAGTGATCTCATAGGCATTAAGAAAGGAGACAAGAGATGGATGAAGAGGCAAAGAGGCTCCAACCTTGGAATAGCATAAAGATCAAGTAAAATACCCCGATGGTAGGCGATTAGGTTGGTCTATGAGTGTGGGATATCTAAGCATCCCGATGTTGCAATCGTGCCTGGCAAGGAATTCAATAAGATTCGTCATCCCTTCAACTATTTCCAAAGCTTCAAGGCTTGAGGTGCTCGCGGATATCGATTCAAAAGTAGCCATCTAAAACACAAGTGGCCCACTTAACTACAATGACCCCTAGCGAGGCTAAAAAATTTTGGACGAACCCCTCTCCCCCAAGGGAAACTGAATAGGTCCCCTCATGGCATGTTAGGACCGAACACCCCATATAGGCCGGCTGGTGACTTAAATTACTCCAAAGTTAAGTTACAAGTCGTATGATCTATATTCACACTATTATTTTGGCTTAATACCTAAGACAATAAATTTGGGCATAAAGCAATGGCCCAACATTTATTGAGTTTACAGCTCCCTAAAAAGATAGCCAACATCGATTAATCACCACTACCCGAAGGCAACGGTTGATCTACGTACAAGTGATGGTAATAAAATAGGGTTCTAGCCAAGCAACCGTGCGGAAATAACATGAAAACAAAAAATGTCAAGCCGATGGACCAAAGAAAAACTTGAAAGCTAAAAAAACACATTCTCAATGGTCAAAGCAAACCATGTTCATGCAAAAATAAAGGCAAAGAAAAAAAAAGAGTAGACTTACCTTTGCTCAAACAAGAATGTGCTGGAAGCTTGAAGGATTTTTAATGGCAGGAAATACCTTTAGACTTGGTAAAAATGAAAATAGGGAAGAAGAGATATATTTATAGGTTCATCCCCTCAATCGTAGCCTTCCGATTGAAAAAAAAATCCCAACCATCTAGGTTTAATTATGGTGTTGTTACATCAGCGATTTTCCCACTTTGAACTGTTGCGGTGCCACTTTGAAAAATGAATGGTCTCGACAAACCATGTGCAGACACATGGTGCATGAATTGAGTGTAAGAAGGCATCCCGATAGCAGTACCTTCGTGACTTGACAAGCCCTCCACTACTCATAGAGACTGACATTGGGGGAAATTGTTACATTATTTTCTTGTAAGTAAAAAAGAGCTACGGGCAATTACATCTAACCCAGCTCAGTTCAACTCAAAGCTGCATGACGATAGCAAACAAGCACGTCAAAGATATAGTCACCCACTCTCCTCAACTTACCGGCACGACTAAAAATGACATTAATAGCCAACTCATTAACTAGACCTAGGTCGAAAGTGACCATCCCTTGGCCCTACTCAATCTCAGCCCGCCTCTAGATGGTCATGTACAGCCCGTCTTATCGTAATGTGAATGGCTCATCTCGCCCTTTTAGCTTTTTATTTACTATGCAGGCTTCAGCTACCGACAATCGAACTTTACTTTGAAAAGTACCCTCTCTCTGACCTTCTTCCCTAGTAAAGTGTACTATACGACACTATTCGTATGACAAAAGTGCAACTGTGTGTACCAACCACTTGTCCATTATGGCATATCTAACACAAGCGCATCCAGTCGTGGCATGTTGTCTCGCTCTATGCAAAGTAGGCCTCTAGTACGAAATGCCAACTGGTGTTCATCCTAGCCACATGATCATAATATCAAATTTTAATTTAATCGTGTCTCTTTAGAAACAAATAAAATTAGAGTATAAGCCTAAGTTCAAGGCCTAAGCAAAAAACATATATTGGAATAACATTTCTAGTCTTCAAATTTGAACTGAATGGATCAAGGCATGCTTCTATTTTGTTATATAGGATTAAAAAATGTTTTATTTTTCTTTTCCAATGACGTGGAAGTGATAGTAAATCCATTTTGAAAATTGGATTTGATCTAAAAAATTATTTTTTACACCTCTTATATTTTCCATTATATACCCGTTGTATCTCTACTATAGCTTTTTGTACCTCTACCACTATAGAACTACTAGACGCTTTAACTACATAAGTGTGGCTAAAGCAATCTACATCCTATCTTTTTGTATCCAACTTGTTTTGGGTATCTACTACTATTAGAATTTAATAGTTTTTGTAAGTATGACCCAGTTATCGTTAACACCATCTCTGCAAAAGATTACCTTATTCAACACTTTTAACCCATCAAAATTAAACACTTTTATCTCTTCAAAACAAATTATGTCATATCCAGAAATCATTTCGATTCATTAGAAATGAGGATTCAAAATATCACACATTGATCGATCAAACAGAGATTCAGCAACTAAAAGAACGATCGATTCTTTAGGATCATTTCTTTCTTCAAACGGAACGAACAGAGATAGACTCGGATCGACTCCCAAAATTCCTTTTTGGATCTTCCTCAATGTCCCAGCTACTCACGAAACGTGAGAAGCAGATGAATGTCATATATTATAAATATTCTTGTATTTACTACAGTAATTGATTTGAAAATATTGATTTTAGTAGGTTGGAAATATTAGGATAGGATATTTTTGTAAAAACCAAAGAAAGTAATTAAAAATTTTAAATCGATTGCAAGTCGAATTAACGGTCTCCTACACCAGAGGTGTTACAATGTTGTTATAAAAAAGGAGTGCTGTCAATTTTGATAGAGTTAGGAGCATTCCCTAGGGAAAATTATGTAATTTATTACATACATCTAACTTTATAACTAATTTTGTTCAAAATAAAAGGTGCTTTTTTCTAATATGTACTTGATATAATGTTTTATATTAATTAACTAATTTAAATAGAAGTGTATTTAATTGAAAATCAACAAATTGTATGCTTTGTGATAGTAGTTACAAAGTGTTGTAACCATAAGTAATTTATCACGATGAAAAGAAGTATACGATTTTAAGTATTCCTAGTCAAGATGTATCGAGACTGGATATTAATACATCCATTGAGACTAGAATATGTAACATTCACCAAATGTTGGACGTAGTATTGCACATGGTTGTTGGAGGCACAAAGGGGTTATGTACTAATAGTTATTGGATAACTATGGAATTGCTCACTCGATAGTCTTTTTTTGGTTAATATAACTAAGGTTAAACAGAAAATATCGATATGGCTAATTTATATGGTTCTTCCGACTTGAGAATACTGTTAATCTTCAATGTGGAAGCTCTGCTTTGATTGTAATTAAATCATGAAATGACGTCCATCGAACGACTATAGTTGGGTCAAGTGAAAGCATTAGAAGTGAAACACTATTTAAGAGAGGATTTGTCTCCTTGGTTATATGAGATTAGTATCACGGTCAACTCATGTGAACTCAAAGTCAAGGCTCTGGCCAGAGCAGTTCAGTTAATAATAACTATTATTGTTGAACTAACGACTTTGTGTTTAGACTATAAACTTGAATGTACACAATATTGGAATTCTGACCATTACCAAATTCCGTAAGTTATAGTATGATATTGTTCTAACGAAGAGAATTGGTATAAGTAATTGTCACTATCAGGTACCGCTTATAATAAGTGAAATTGGATTTTACCAAAAGATGTGTAAGTGACAAATTTAGCCAAAATGTCACACTGCCTACTAAGTGACGTGTGAACATTAATATTTGACTAGTTTGATATTAATCACTGACTGAATTCACACCCTTTGTGTTGCACAACCGTAATGATGAATTCTTTGAAAAACCACATGATTTAATTAATTTATAAAATGTTGTAAATTGGTTAAATTAACTGATACTTAAGAAATATTAGTTATTATTTATTTGAAGTTTTAAGGTTGTTTGTAATTATTTTATGCATTTATAAAAGCTATATTTGCACGCATCGATACACGATATCGATGTAATTTAAAGTTAATTGCATGAAAAGATTTATGGAAATTTTTTGTCATTAGATGACATGATTTGTGGAAATTTTATGTCATTCGACGACATCATATGAATAGAAAGGATTGGAGAGAGAAACAATCAACGAAATTAATTAGGGAAGTTTTGTTAAAGAATGAGAAAAGTTTCATTCTTTAAAATATATTATCTACATACAATTAATTCTTTCTCATTCATTTTTTCCCTTTCTCTCCTTAAAACTTTTCATGGTAGAAAAAAAAATCAAGTATTCAAAAAAAATTCAACCCAAAATAAAAAGATCAAATAAAATAAAACAAAAGTGGTTTATATATCTCTTGCTAGGATAGAATAGGGATCTTGAAGATTTGAGGAGATATCATTATTCAAAGGTGACTTCTAGGCAACATCCTAAGGGAAATTCATTTTCAAGGTATGCTTCAAGGCTTTGGGTAATAAGATCGATTCATTGAATCTAAGAACTTTTGATTCATCATTCATTTTGTGATCTAATGGCAACTTCTCAAGGTAATTTCTAATTAATTCATTTACATATTTTCTATATTCATATGCTTTGATTTGTGTGATTTATTTGTGCTTATATCGATTATCTTATAACATGAAAATTTATAACCCCTTTCTCAATTAAAAGTATGTCTATTACGTTCATTTCATTCGGATCTACATTTTTTATTCTTTACATTACAATAATTATAAATTAATTTCTAGTGAATTATATTTTATATTATTTACGTACACAATTTTAAACGAGTTGTAATTAAACTTTTGTTTCAGAATTAATTTCTATTGTTGCATGAGTAACGATTAGATATAATCACATTGAATATTGTTTATGCAAGCAAGAAAGTTTTTGATCTAAAATTTTGAATGAATTTAAGTTACATATATATATCTTTCTAAATCTATAGTTTATGTAAAATTTCCAAACTATAAGTTCAATTTATGTAGTTGATTTAAAGAAAAATATATATTGTCAAATTGGAATTTTAATTATTAAGTTTTGATTTTATATTACGTACATACGCTTGTGTAAATATATGAGTGTATGCTATAAACTTCAAATATTTGTATCTTTAATTGCCAAACTCTATTTTAACCAATTTTTTATTTAAAAATGAGGCAATTACATATATACATTAATTGTTAGTTGATATTTATTTCATTGTATCATAATACCTCTTGCATGTAAAACAATGTTGTACTAATTGAATTTGTTAAAAGAAAAGGTGAAAAAATTCAATGATTCCACATGAAGGTTATATGGGTTTGCCTGCTCGTCATTATTATTAATTATAAACACATGAAGGTAGAAATCTTAGAGCTCCAAGACTATCTCCAAGAATTATTCATTGATCACCAAGAATTATTTATTGATAAAAGAATAAAGGTTATATGAACTTGTTTATTTCTAACTAAATAGTAGAGAACTCAAAGATGATGACTAAATGCATAACACACGTAATATGTAGGGATAACACTTTTTAATTAAACCAAATAAACCAACCAAAATAATTTATTTCGATCGGTTTGGTTTAGGTTTGAAACTAGACCAGTTTATAGTCGACCCATAAAAAATATGGTTCGGTTTAACCAAATTAGCTGAAAATTTATTATATTGTCAAAATTACCAACGTTGTAATGATTAGTATCGTACACATGTCAATATTACTATTTAAAAGCATAGGAACATTAGATAAAATTATTTTGATAGTATATTTAAATGTACAACGAATATATACTAAATATAAAATACAAATCTTTTTAGTTCGGTTAAATCGAATACCAACCGTAGCAATCAAATTTATTTCGGTTCATTTGGCTTGGTTTGGTTCTTAATTGTATTTTTTTTAGTTTGGTTTGACAATTTTCATTATCAAATCAACTAAACTAACCAAACGCTCACATTTAGTAACAAGTATTAATATGGCGAGTGGAAATGTGTACATTGATGAATCATATGGTAAGTTTGGCATGTATTGAAAATAAAAGCAGATGGATTTGGATATGTCTTCCGTTGGAAATTTAGGCGTAGGTCGGGTTGAGGGGTAGGCAAATGTTCGTTTAACCATTGATGGGCAGAACCCTTCAATTAAAAAAACTAGAATTGAAGACCGCACCACCACTGTCAATCAGTGATCGCACCACCACCATCAACCAAATGTTGGAAGTAATGGCTTACTGTTGCGATTGCTGCGATGAATTCTCCAAGACACGATGTGGTGGTTCGCTATCCTAAAAATAGTAGTTTCCCTCTCCATAAAATGGGTGCAAGAATAATGGCAAGTCTGTTACCAAGATACAATGGAGCAGATATGTTTTCAGTATCTCCAGTCAACAATGTTCGCACAAACGTCGATAATTCACTATCTCTTGATACTACAGTGATAAGATATGAGAGTTATAGCCTGCAGAACTATAACTCCGGTATAATTTTACTTTAGAAAATGGTAGAAGATAGTTTCAGGAAGAAGAAGATGAATTCAAAATTCTATGAATTTGCTTCTACAGTGGCCTTGCGATGAAAAAATGTGTCTTTTCGTTCATGTCCGGCCAATCAAAGGCTGCATCCTTTCAGGGCTTCTCAAATAGTAATAGTCATGTCCTTTCATTCAAATCTAAACTACATGTCTCCTTCCAAAAAGTAAATTCCTGCTCTAGGCTAAAAACATATTGCGTTGTTGTCTAAAAATATATTTTTGACCTTGGCCAAAGTTAGAGCCCGGCCCAGCACAAAACGGATAGACCCATGTGCGCATGTGTTGACATGCATGGCCTCTCTCTCCAATAGAGTTGAAAACATTTGTGTGCCCAGAGGGCCCAACCCTTAACCAAAATTCATATGCTTATACATGTATATTTTCTTCTTTCCTATAATGTGGGACTTAATCATTCCACCTTTCTTCTTCTTCTTTATTTGAAAATTTATACCAACAATCCTTCACCAAAATTTTCCTCTTGTCATATGTTTGCAGGAAAACTTGCGCATAAGCATAGATATTTTATAGACTTGAATCTATACGTAGTGATAACCTATCAAAGTATATCAGGACGAAGTGATTGATTAAGCATTGGACCATTGATCCTGTATGATATACCGGATGTGTCAACACACACTCGTTTTTAGGATCTGGAGATAGTATGTAAACTCCACCTGTGGATTGGTCACAGGTCAGTATCTTGGTTTCATGATATGCCCTTAGAAAGTAAGCAAAATTTTCGTAGAAGGACACTGCCTTCAATACAATCATATAAGTAGGTTTATCGAAAGTATCCTATAATACACACTTCAATAGTATATCTGTTATAAACCTACTAAGTACTAAGCAGTACATCCTCTCTTCATCATTATAGGTAATAAGCACTTTATTTTGAAAGTATGATAATAGTTAATTGTTCAGACTAAATATTTTAATGCTTCCAAACTCAAACTTATGAAGTATGTTTATGCATTGACTCAAGGTAACAAATTTTTTTATTATAATAAGTTGAGTTTCCTTCATTGGCGATTGCATTATATAGGCTTTAAACCCATTCTCTATGATGTTTTTATCACTAAATTCCTTGCAAGTCCTTCAGTAAGTGAATCTGCCAAATTCTGGCTAGATCTCACAAAATCTGTGGTAATTACCTCATCAGTGAGCATTTACCTGACCGAACTATGCCTTAGACCAATATGTCTAGACTTACCATTAGAAACCTAGTTGTATGCTAGTGATAATGTCGCTTGACTATTCAATGTGCACATATATTAGTGGCATAGGTTTTGGCCATATAGGAATTTCCAATAATAAATTCCTTACCATTCTACTTCTTTGCGACCAGAAGCCACCACTACAAATTCAGTAGCCATTGTAGAATCAGCTATACACCTTTTTTTCTTTGAGGCTTAGGATATTGCTCCTCCATCAAGAGAGAATATCCATCCACTAGTTGATTTATGATCTTCACTTCCTGTATTCCAATTAGCATCCATGTATCCTTCTATACAGAGGGATAACCACTGTAATGTATACAATAATTCTTTGTACCTTTTAAAAACTTTAAAATTCTATGTATAGCATCCCAATGAATATGACTAGGGTTACTAGTATATCTACTCATTTCTCCAACAACATTGCCGGTATCCGGTCTGGTGGATGCCATTGCGTACATCAAATTTTCGATGACTCTTGCATATTCCAATTGCTCTCTTTCTCTACCAGTATTAGAATATAATAGCATATTTAGGACAAGTGGAGGGGAAATAGGTTTACAATCAATTTGAGTGAACCTTTTCAGAAGTCTCTCAATGTAACGAGACTGAGTAATTAATAACCCATCTTTTGTTTTCATAATTCTTATTCCTAGAATCACTTCAGCTACTCCGATATCTTTCATGTCAAAGCATGAAGTAGACACCTTTTAGTTTCTTCTATACTTGATGCATCAATTCCAAACATAAGCATACCATCTATGTAATGGCATATAATTACACCTTTACCATCGTGAAACTTGCTATAAACACATTTGCCTGGTTCGCAAATCCAAAAATCGTTACAATGGTTTTATCAAATTTTTCATGCCATTGTTGGAGCTTGTTTAAGACCGTAAAGTGATTTAATAAGTTTACACACTTTACATTCTTGTCCAGGTATCACAAAACCTTCTGATTTGAATCATATATATTTCTTCATCAAGTTCTCCGTTTAAAAATGTGGCCTTGACATCCATTTGATGAATTTCAAAATTATAAATAGAAGCTAATGCAATTAGAGTCCTAATAGTTAAAATTCTAGTAACAAGGGTGTGTGTCAAAATAATCTATGCCTTCTTTTTGTGTGAATCCTTTGGCAACTAATCTAGCTTTAAACTTTTCAGTTGTTCCATCAGCTCTTAGCTTATACTTGAATATTCATTTATATTCTATTGGTTTAGAACCAGAAGGTAAATCTACTATTTTCAATGTCTTATATCCCATGATAGAATCGATTTCGTCATTTATGGCTTCTTGCCAATGTGACAAATCTTGAGATTTCACTAGCTCAGTATATGTTAAAGGATCAGATTCTCTGCTCATACAAATCATGATTTGATGTGCATTATTTTTAGATCCTTCAACCAAATATACGACAAAATATTGTTTGAAAGAATTTCCTATCCTTCTTCAATAACTTCTCCTAGAGAGTCACCAATTTCATTAATATATACCTCAATGTTCTCAGTTGGTTGAATAATCGGTTCACTAACCTCCACCGTTTCACCAACGAGTATATTAAACTCCATCGTTTCAGGAACAAATGGTTTATTTTTAATAGATGTGAGTTTATTCCCATAGAACACGACAACCCTTCTTCTACTACTATAATTACCACAACAGAGCTATTAGGTTCTTACTAGAAACCTGTATCTTTTGCTATGTTTTTGCATATTCTAAGAATATACACTCGATTTTTGTTAACCAAATTTATGGTTAACACCCCGAAAGATACTTCAATTCAATGATTACTGATTTTCGACCTAAACCTTCAGTGTGGTTGGTAAACTGGTCTTCTAAATAAAGAAATTTTAACTTCGAAAGATCTTTCATGGTGTCGTATAAAGCTTTCCTTTGTGTTACATATGATTACTTACCTGTCTTATCCCTTTCATGTTGATCTTTAGTGCTTCCGACAGGTTTGGGATGATTGAACTTATTATCGGTAGTATAAACACTAAGTTCTTGGATCGCCTATTAGGGCTTTCGCCCTTACCGAAAGGTTTAACTTCCTATTCTAAGATTGATTGGGATTTGTCGAAAGGTATGTAAAATGTATACTGTTGGATTAAACTTTATTCCCTTGAATTTAGACTTCGTCAAAAGGTTTGATCACTCAAGTAACATCAGCGGAAGGTTATGGTATTGTAAATATAGAAGGACCTATGAATTTAGATGTAGAATCCAGCCCCGAAAACCAATGACCACAAAGGGTTACCACTCTTATTAATTTGGATCAGCCGTAGTCTTCACCGGAAGGTTGAAGTAGAAAAATTGATGACTTTTAAAGGTTGAAGTTACAACTTGATCAATTTAATTTCTGACCCTGTCAGCCTAAACCTCTTTATTGAGTTAATCCTGAAAATAAAAATCAATATAATGAAGAATTAAACTATATAACAAGAGATTTAACAAGATATGAAACTTCCCTTTTTATTATTCAATATTAGCTTTTACAAATCCCTAAATCCATTCTTGATTAAGGTTACAACACATTTCCTTTCATATTCTAAGATTGAGGCGTGAGAGAAAAAATCGGTACCAAAATCGGGGCCTTTGGTTTCTATTTATAGATGTAGGCAGTCCTCCTTTCGGCTTTGTGCCTTCGTGGAGCCAGAAGATCACCCCTTATGCACAGTGCAAATCTTTCGATGTAGCCGAAGGGTTTTCCTTACTTATGCTGCCATGAACCTTTCGGTTTTGTCAGAAGGTTGCTTCTTTGCTTGGTGCTGATTCAGGATCACTATCTTCCTTACAAACCTTTCGGAATTGTTGAAAGATGTCTTGTATATTTGTCAACCTATATGGAAGGTGTTTTTTGTGCTTTTGAAAAGGTCATTAAATAATGGCTTTACTTGCTTTGACTCTTTCTTCTCCTTTGAATTCCTTGGATACTGGAGGCGGAACCTTTCGTAAAGTTTTACTTTTTCTATACCTTGTCCCTCTAAAAGAGTACGGGGTGGTAAAGATTAGCTTTACTTTTTCTATACCTCTCGATGAAGTCGAAAGATGTTTCGGCATTACCTTACCATTATGATCGGAAGGATAGGCAACATCATGGTTAGATCTTCTGACCTAGAGCTTTCGGCAGTACTGAGGGTTTTAAACCTTTTGGTTAATGCCTCCTATAGGACTGAAGTCCTTTAATCTCAAAATTATGGTTTAACGTCTTGGATCGATTCTTTTTATGATATTAGCGACAACCGCTATTATTATTTTATTTTTATTTTTTCCCCGTCGAAGGCTCTATCCATGACCTTTCGGCATTATCAAAAGCTTATCCTAGCCTTGCATATGTTTCCATATTTAATTTATCTAAACACATTTGTCTAATTTCATTCTCTTAATAGACACTTAAATCTATAATTGGTTAAGTTTTTCTAATTATAATGTTTTCACCTGGAAGAACAATGAGCTCCCCAAAAGTTGAAGCTTTTGCCAAGCATTCCCTCATTGAATCTCAGAGTAACGTTGATGCCATCTTGAAAGAGTTTGGCATCACTAGGATTAAAGCCATTCCTCCTAGCCCTACTGAAAATATTTACAACCCTCCGGCAGAGGCACTTTGCATTTACTGCCATCGACATATGGTATGGTGGTTTTCTTGCATTTCCTACATTTTTACATTCCTCCATGCTTACATTGGAGTTTCTACGATACAGCTTTCACCTAACGTGTATAATTATCTCCTGTCTCTTGAAATACTAGTGCTAGAATCTGGACTTCCGTCGCTTGGTCCTGAAATTTTAACTTCTTTAACCAAATTGGCAAGGTTAAGCAAGTCCAGTAAGCATATTTACAGGGAGAACGTGTTCAAGAAACTAATATTGGACAGTATTAAGAAGTTTAAGGATTGGGAAAACCAATTCTTTTTTGTTAAGTGCTTTTCTGATGTCTACAAGGCCGTCGCTTCTCCTTGTAAGCTTTTTCCAATATCGCCTTTGCTTTCTTGCTTACTATCCTTCAATCTATTTTAGGTGATCCGTCTATAGCACTCAACGATGCAGATTAGAAAATTATCAATTCATTAGCTCCATCTCCAAAACATCTTAGGAGCAGGTTTTCGCTTTTGACCTTTCCAAATTTAAGGAAGCATTCTTTATTGGAAACTAGCCAAAAGATTCTTCATACTCCACCTGCCATCATGCTTACCACCCCAAGGTATCTGTTTCTATTCTTCGAGTAATGCTGATCACTTTACTTCATTGTCACCAATCGGTTCTAATGCTTCAGGCATCTCATCAATTTGGTGTCCTCTTTCCACAAAATTCCTAAACTTACTCTATCTGATTCATTTTTTTCTGTAATCATTATAGTTCCTCCCAAGGTTGTGGTTCCTTTAAGAGAAGTTGCTCCTCCTTCCTTAGCCGCAGATGTCTCAGAAGTTATGGAGTGTTTTGCTCGCTCCAAGAAATCCTTGAAAAAAAGACAAACAGTGCATCTTGGTGAGGCCCCTTCAACCAAGATGACAAAGATTATCGACCTTAATGAGGGAGAAGAAGACAGTTCTCTAAAGAAAATTCCAACAAGCCCAATTATTGAGGCTCGAAGAAATACTATGGGGTCAATTCCTCCTTCTCCTGCTCCCATTCCACCTATCTCAATTTCTGATTCACTTGTATTGGCGCAGATGCAGGTTTCTCTTTTTGGGACCCTTTCAAAGTCTCACACTCTTCCAGGATCATCGTTTTCTACTTTATTGCCATTTGATTTTAGAGATATTGTTAAGTCTATCCTTCAGTCGAAACCTTTCACTTCCTCTTATCCACCACCTTTTAATCCAAACTTTGTGGAAAATCAGTACTCTCTCGTGGAGCAACAGCTTCTGGCAAGTTTTTTAACAAATCAATTTTATTACCACTAGATCTTTCTAATTGTTAACCTATATCTCTTTCTTGTTACAAATTTCCAAGAACTGGGTTTCTCTTATCGAGCACGCCTCCAAACTTCCTTCTGGATCCTCTGAACTTTAGAAGGAAAGTGTTGGATTAAAAACCAAATTTCTTAGCTTTTAGTTGCTCGAGATGACCTTCTTCCAAGCTGAAATGATTTATGGCCTTCCTTTCCAACGCTAAACTGACCGTGAAGCAGAGAGACAAGCTCATCTGCTTACTTTAGAGTGATCTCAGGCTTCCCTATCTAAGGTTGAAGCTGACCTTGAAGCATAGAGGGATGCTCATTGACTCGCCCATGATGAGAAATTCGCAAGGGAGATTTCTCTAAAGGACTTGAAGGATGAAAAGGCTCGTTTAATTTCCAAGAACACATTGATGGAAGATAAACAAAAAAAATAGAGCTTCTCTTAAACTTGTTGTTCAAACTCTCAGTAACTTCCAAAAGCATGTTTCTGATTTCGTCGATTCTTACCTAGGGCCCTTGATGTTGAATTACTATGCAGATGCCCTCTTGCTTGCTTATATCGATAATCGCCACAAATGTCCTAACCTCGATTTTCCTTCACTTTATCCGACTATAGCCAAGAGAGTCATGGACAAAATTGAGCAATTCGAACAGAGCTCTGAGTGGGAGAGTGAAGAGAGGAAGATTGAATTTAAGAAAGATCTCTGTCTTGACGTCCCTTCATTTGACATTAGGTCTGATTCTAAGGAGGAGGACGACCAAAATAAATATTCCAATGAGAAAGAGGATGTTGACCATATGAACTGCGATACTAATGATGATGACGGTAACCACGAAAATCTTCCCGGAAGTCAGGGCCATGATGGAGACAAGGGAGGTCATTCTGATGCTCAAGAGGACGATGGCAGCTCAACTAAATCCCTATAAAAGTAGCCATCACTCCATAACGATATAACTCCATCATCTCCTAGACTAAATGTTCCTTTGGAGGAGCAACTTTTTCCTGTCCATTCCGAGGCTCTTTTAGGGAAAGAACAAGTTCCTCAGGTTTCTATCCCAGTTTCTCTGGTATGGGTTTCCCTATTTAAATACCTTACACTTCAAAGATAATGATTAGTGACAAATTATCTGTCTTAGAAAAAGAAGAAGTCAGGTTTTCCATATAGCATAAAACTTGAGAAAAAACAGGCGAAAATTAACAAGTTAAACAGGGAGTTAGATAAGTTAATAGCGGAACACAATGCTCAATCTCAATAATATCATAGTCTTGACAGGAGTACTTCCGCTTTAGCATCTTTTAAATATAAGAGAGCGGCTATTTTACTAAAGAAAATGCATACCTGATACGATGCCCTCTTGATGGAAAATAGAGAGTTAACAACTCTATTCTGAATGATGATGGAAGAGAGAGATATTGTAACTAATTTTTTGTATAAAATATATTGTAGACACTCAATCATAGATTTTTCGTATTTAGGGTAATTCAGCGGGGGTCTACTCAGACGTTTCCATAAGAGATTCTTAGATGAATTTTGTTCTGACCCACATCCCGGAGCCTGCTGGAATTTACCACGGGCCAGATCGAATCTACAAGATATCCCCCCTTAAAAGCTTAAGTATTGTAAGGATAAATTTATTTCTGAGTTCTACTTTAAGTCCATTTTGCATGAACCTGATGAGTAATTGTTAATATGTAACAGATAATTGATTTATGAACACATATTTTTGCAATGCTCCTAATACTTAGCTTCCTTTTATTGTGCTATTTCAGAATATCAGTTTGTTAGGTCGATTCGTCCCAAGAGACAATTTAAGTCAATATGTTAACATAATAAGGTTTAACTCTAAAAATGCACCACTCTTAAAGAATTCGAAGTTAGCGAGGTATTGTTTTCTTTTGGATTTGCAAAAATTATATTGGCAATGCCCTCATCACTGCTTTGACTTTCTTGGTGAAGAGAAAGAAACTCTCTTAAAGAAATTAGGACATTTCATTCCAAGCTAATTTGTGGTCATGACAGTCCACCTGCCAAAAAATGGGATTATAGTAAATGCCCACCGGTTATTACCCCTAAAGGGATTTATGTACCATTTGACTTGACTATTACGCTTCTGGCTAATACTTTAGGCAAAGTTAGAAATGCGGTCTCTTAACTTTAGGTGTAATGAGGGCATTTGTTGTTCCTCTTAACTTTATGGCTACTTGAGTTGCAATTCATCGATATAATAATAAAGTCACGTTATCTTAATTTTTGTCTATTTTATTTTTTTTGTTAAATAGGAGACTCAGCCATATCCATATTATCTTCCTCAAAGTTTACTTTCTTGTGTCGACGCCATTAGAGATAGGCTATTACCAAGGAGTGGTGAGATTGTAATTCATGTTGAAGTCCTTCTCAAGCATTTCGGTAGCAACCTTGAAGTCATGAAGTGGCATAAAAGATACCTTATCCAAAAGATCATATCCAACAATTATAAGGATCACATTGACTATCTCGAGGGTGAGGTTAAAAAGAAAGACGAGGCGATCATTTTGCTTAAGTGACAAGTAAAGTAAAATCCCACGATTTACTTTGATGAGAAGATGTCTAAGCTCATATAGCGAATAAGTGACTTGGAGTTAAAATTGAAAGATAGTCGGGCACAATGTGCTTCTCTAAAATTCATTTTAGGCGACAAAATTTCAAGGATTAAACTTTCGATTCCACAAGAAATCTCTTCGACTATGAAGACTACTAGATCAAAGCATCTTGCAACTCAAAAAATTTCGACCATGCTCAGTGCCCCCAAGGTTTGGACGATAATGTGGTGGGAAACTAGTGTCAAAGAGTGATATTTGAAATCATTCGGTATTTTAATGAGCAACAAAAAGTCAAATATTCTCAGACTATTAACGATTATGCTGCCAAGAATCAAAAGCTTGGGTACAATATTTATTTCCTCCAAAAGCATGATGCTGAGTTAGAAAGGGAAAACAAGACCCTTAGAGCTGCAAGCATGATGCTGAGTTAGAAATTGAAAGATAATCATGCTTTGAACACCAACATTGAGGCAATTGATGGTGAGAATACAATTAAAAGAAAAGAGAAAAAGCTTAAAGAAGTTCTCCATGCAGCAATAAACCATGTAGTAAATCCTTCCGTGGCGGAGACCCATAATAAAGCGTCTCAAGATTTGTAATTCGTTTACATATTCGGGCTATGTAAATATATCTAGTGCATAACTGTGTTGTTTGTAAATGACTTCATAACTCACATAAATTATGGAAATTTTGTAAATACCACCTGATTTGTGATCCTTTTCTGTGATATAACCTTTGATATACTTTTGAATTGTTCATTCAGTGACTTTTGTGCTTGCTGAATCCTTTGCTATTCCATGCCATTCTGACTTCCTTGTGGAACACGTAGAAAATAATGCTTCTAATTATTAGCTTTAAAATTGGCATATTTGTCTATGTATATCATTCGCCAAGATTAGCAACTCATCTTGCCAATCGTATGAAAAGTAATTTAGTGAAAATGTTAAGATCTCATATTTAACCATAATGAAAAATGATCATGGATTTAACTCTGTCCACCTGTTCGAAATGCATAAGACTTGTGGAAGTAAATCTCCTTATTTTGGCATAGTTAGAAGCCTGAATTCCTCACTCAAGGAGTCGTAACAGTATTCTCTTTAATAATATTCTTTGGCCCAGATTCGAGCACTTAGGATGAATAGAAATCCAAAAATTTTGTACCCAAATTAGGGTCTTAAATAAACAGCAGTCTTAACAGCCAGATTTACGTGTTAATGATAGAGTTTTATGAGTTATCATCAGACCCGGACCAGCTATTAGTTGATGGAAGGTAAGTTAAAAGTCACCTTTCGATATCCTCTAATAATAAGTAAGGGATAATTAGAATGCCAATTACAGTAAAACAATATCAGAATATCCTTCCTGGTAATAAGAAATAGTGGCTCAGAGTACCATCTTCGGTAATAGATAATGTAAGGTTTGAAATCCAAATCTACGAATCTGGTATTAATAATGGAAGAGTAAAGGACGGTTTTTGGTAATAAGTATCAGAAAACTAGAGAACCATTCTGGCAATAAGTAATAGAAGATCAGAGAATCAATCTGGCAATAAGTAACAGAAAACCAGAATATCATTTATGATAATAAGAAATAGAAGACCAGAAAACCCAATTTGGCAGATGTCCGTGGGAAGAACTCGGTGACTTCTTCCTGATTCTCTTGTTGAATGCAACATCTCCAGGCTTTGTTGATGTCTTGCATGCTTTTGCTTTCTCGGTCTTGAGTTTTCTTTGTCCGTTTGTTGTTTGTTTCGGCTTATTTCAGGCGGGGACTCTTTTATCTATTTTTTGGGCTTATTGAAGAAGATCACATTTTAGGCTGTTTGTCATTTTAGACATTATCGACCTTTTGGTGGTTGCTATTTTAAGCGATGCCAATTTCTGGTGGTGCCTATTTCAGGCATGGACTTTTTTTAGTCCGCTGGACATTTCATCCGAGTTTTTGGTGCACTCGGCAAGCTTATTCTAAAGCAGGGCCCGAGGACTTACCCGATCTTCCTCGAGAAGGTGCCTTAACCTGGCCATAACGTGACGCAGTTAAGGGCTTGTCAGTACCTTGGCTAGGCAATAGCGTAGCTGGATAAAGGGATTACGCGTCCTCCCTTTAAGAGGCGTCTTATTCTGGCCATAGCGTGACGCGGATAAAGTCTTATGCTGCTTTAACTTGGCCATTTTTGACTTTGGCACGGCTAAAAGCTTACGTCCTCCCTCTAGGAGGTGCCTTGACCTGGCCATCTTGGCGCAACCAAGGGCCTTCTTCCATTATTGGTAGCCTACCATTTTAGGGAGTCTAAAGTTTAAGGAGAATTTCACTCCCGACCATGTAGACTTTTCTTATTTTGATAATAGAGACTTTGTTATTAGGTCCAGTCAATCCTTTACAAACTGCTTGATTTTTTTCTAATTCTAGGAGGTGCATGACCATTGATTTATTTCATGTCCTTTTATCAAGAAAAAGTTGTAATGAATTTTTTTAATGGCAGTTCCAAAGGAATACGACTAGATGTCCCCTCTCATTTATCAAAATATATCCACTCTCCTTGAACTTTCTTTTTCTAGAGCAAAGGTTGGGACTAGTTTCGAAGTGACCTGATTGATATTCCATTTCCATGAGTTATAGGACAAATCCTGTTTTTCCCTCTTAATGTCTTGTAATGCTCGAAAGCGAAGGTTTTGCTCTTCAAGTAAGGATGGCTATAATTTATTTGATAATTAGGACCTACATCTAGAGGTTCTATTAATCCTTGAATTGATCTTTCCCTGCAAAAACTTTCTTTTGCTTTGAGCATTGAATCCATACCTTACCATTTAATTATATTCAAATGGACTGTAAGTCTTATATCCAAAGTAAAATCTTCTAGTTCAAAAAAGAAGTAGTCCTAAGAGAGTGCCTAGGTAGGAAATATGGTATTTAACCACAAGATCGAAGGTTCGAGCCCTCCTTCTAGTGCTAAAAATGTTAAACGAATTTATGATTAACACCCTAAAAGATACTTCGGTTCAATGATTGCTGATTTTTGACCTAAACCTTTCGGTGTGGTCGGTAAACCGGTCTTCCAGATAAAGAACTTTTGTTGAGAGATCTTTCAAGATATCATATAAAGCTTTCCTTTGTGTTACATATGATTACTTACATGTCTTATCCCTTTCAAGTTGATCATTAGTACTTTTGAAAGGTTTGGGATGATTGATCTTATTAGCGGTAGTATAAACAATAAGTCCTTGGATGACATATAAGGGCTTTCGCCCTTACCGAAAGGTTTAACTTCCTATTCGAAGACTGGTTAGGATTTTCCGAAAGGTATGTGAATGTCTACTATTGGATTAAACTTTATTCTCTTGAATTCAGACTTCACGGAAAGGTTTGATCGCTCAGGTAACAGCAGAGGAAGGTTATGGTATTGTAAATATAGAAGGACCTACCAACTTAGTTAAAGAATACAACCCCAAAAACCAATGCCTCTAAAGGGTTACCACTCTTATTAATTTAGATCAGCTTTAGTCTTTACCAAAAGGTTGAAGTAGAAAAATTAATGACTTATGAGGGTCTAAGTTACAACTTGATCGATTAAATTTATGACGATGTCAGCCTGAACCTCTTAATTGAGTTAATCCTGAAAATATGAATCAATATAATGAAGAATTAAACTACATAACAAGAGATTTAGCAAAATGTGAAACTTCCCTTTTTATTATTCAATATTAGCTTTTACAAATCTTCAAATCCATTTTTGATTAGGGTTACAACAAATTTCCTTTCATATTCTAAGAATGAGGTGGGAGAGAAAAAATCGATCCCAAAACCGGGGTCTTTGGGTCCTATTTATAGATGTAGGCGGCCCTCCTTTTGGCTTTATACCTTCGATTAAGCCAGAAGGTCGCCTTTTATGCACAGTGCAAACCTTTCGATGTGACCGAAAGGTTTTCCTTACTTATGATGCCATGAACCTTCCGGTCTTGTCAGAAAGTTGCTTTTTTTATTGGTGCTGATTTATGATCACTGTCTCCCTTACAAACCTTTCGGCATTGTTGAAAGATGTCTTGTACATTTCTCAACCTGTTTGGAAGGTTTTTTGTGCTTTCGAAAAGGTCATTAATAGTGGCTTTTACTTTCTTTGACTTTTTCTTCTCCTTTGAATTCCTTGGATACTGGAGGCAGAACCTTTCAACCTTTCGTAAGTTTTTATGTTAGTGAACTTCAATGGTTGCATCCCTTCGGAAGTTCTAAGAGGTTTGAGCTGTGCTCTTCTTTTCCTTGCTTGTCCAAGGATCCTTTGTCCTAGCCGGAAGGTTAATTTTTAGTGTAACAATAGTGTTTTGTCCTAATTTCCTAATTTTAGGTTCATGTAATAAGACAATAGCTCAAGATCCCCAAACTCGATAATAATCAAGATTGGCTTCCTTTTCTTTCAAATTTCATAAGGAGGAACTCTGGTTTTCTTAATAAGTATCCTATTTAAGATGTAGCATTCGGTAAATAAAGCATCACCTCAGAAACTAGTGTTGAGACCAGAATTATACAACATTGCGTTTACCATTTGGTAAGAGTTTTATTTTTCCTCTCGGCTACTCTATTTTGATGTGGAGTATAGGCAATAGATGTTTTGTAACATCCCCTATCTTGAGGCTCGAAGCTAAGCGCTATAGATGCTGCAGTCATCTATAGTATTAACTTCCGTTGAAAAAATAGGTTATGTTAATAGTATCCACAAAATCAGAAGCATATGAATGTGAAATAAATCATTACAGATTTCAAAAACAACTTTTTTGATTGCACTTCAAACTAATATTTCGTATTCAGTAAAACAATCCCAAATGATTCCTAGGTTTCGACCAAAATAATTGTTTGCGTCAAAATTGGTCACCAACACCCAACTGCCAGTGAAAGCATCAAATCACAGTCACAGATCACATATAACAAGTTTATAGAGAATAGAATACGAAGAACGCTCAAAAAATTCAAAGGAAAGCAGTAGAAAGACACGATTTATAGTGGTACGGCGTTGTTGCCTACGTCCACTCCAAAAGGATTGCTTCTTTATTGATCTTTATTCGTTGATTTCAATGAGTTAGGGCAGTAGAATTGAAATACAAGAGTAATTTCGGCAGAATCTGGACGTAGAAGAGCTAAACTCCCCTTTTTGAAGCTCTTGGACTGCTATTTATAGGCGTAGGATGCAAATATCTCGCTCAGATCTCGGGAAACCTCTTCTGACATGTGAGTGGGCCCACATATCGATTCCATATCATCTATACTTGGTCCGTGGTCGATACAAATGAATTTCATATCGATCAAGATTTGATCCAATCGAGTCGAAATTGAGAATGAATGTTCTTTAGGTTGTATATAAGCTCCTCTAAAAATTTCAACACATTTGGAATTGTGGATTGTGAGATATGATCAATACGAATTGGGCTCTCCAACATGGATACGAGTTCGTATCAATGCCTTCCTCTCCATCTCCTTCGTGTCGATCAAAGGCACGTGCTAACTTGTTGATATGGAGCAATAAACTAGGGTGGATCCACATTTATTGTCATGTTGACCATATCTTCTTCTCATTTGTCTTCTATTCATTCCCCTCCATCCAATAGCTTTCGAGTCCATTTTTTGTACCCGTTCATATGACAACCTTTTTATCGATCTTTTATATTTACCTTTGTATCGATTGTTTTGTATCGTCTCGCACGTTAGCCATTTTGTATCGCTCCGCCTATATGTTGTCACGTATTCATGTACATGGCTTTGTTCATATCGATAATTCAGATGTGTTTCTTATCAATTTCATTGATGGGGATCGATATGAAATGCGAGCCATTTACGGATACGAAGTGGTATACTTGATGGATACGGATTGTACTGCATGTTGATGGATAGGAACTGCAGTGCATGTTGATGGATACGAACTGCAGTGCACGTTGATGGATATGAACCAACATATTTGATGGATACGATGAAGGCTTGTTTTATGATGGATTCGAACAAGATCAATACGAAGCGAGTTTCCCTTTTGATGGATACAGAATGATGATGGTGAATGGATGGGAAGTGCATGGATACGAATAGAGTTGGATTTCTCAACCGTGAACGATCAATATCTCGAGCATACAAACTCTGATTGAATTGAAATTTGAAACGCTGGCTTCTATAGCTTTGTTTATCATGCCATATCAATTGTAGCTTGATCCGGGCTCGGTCAAAATTCACGGTCATCCATAGCTGACCTGTTCATACCTAGCAATCGAGGAGAACTGCCTTTGTTTCTATTAATCTTTTGGTATCACGGTCTTACCAAAAGGCGGATAACACTTGCCCCCCAAAGCATGCCTTGTGGTAAGAAGGCGTGTTTTGAATTGCTTCGAATATGATATCCAAAATCGATATCCCATCCATTGCCAAGCCATCCTATCTAAATGCCATAGACATAGCCAAGTCTACGACTGCTCTGAGTCGATGTCCAATTCGAAATCCTTTCTAGGGTACTATCCAAATTCGGGACTGCACCGAGCCCTTTGACGAATCTAGGACCTCACCGGGCCATTTATACCAAGACAAAATCCAAATTC
The DNA here is from genome assembly GCA_030765085.1 of Allium cepa. Lineage (NCBI taxonomy): Eukaryota > Viridiplantae > Streptophyta > Magnoliopsida > Asparagales > Amaryllidaceae > Allium > Allium cepa. The sequence goes on along the minus strand of CM060943.1, from coordinate 402,646,047 downwards.
ATGACCTCTTCGGGTAAACTTAAAATCCATAGACCTCGCTGGGTCATGTTATTCTGTTGACCCAGACTCTCGGTCAAGGGTTTTTATGTTCTCCGGCCTCCGCTCTCCGGTCAAGGACTTTTTATGTATCTATGGCCTCGGCTCTCCAGCCAAGGACTTTTATACATTCTCCGGCCTTGGCTCTCCATCCAAGGACTTTTATGTATTCTTCGGCCTCGGTTCTCCAGCTAATGATTTTTATTTATTCTCCGGCCAAGGACTTTTATGTATTCTCCAGCCTCGGCCCCCCGACCAAGGACTTTTATATATTCTTTGGCCTCGGCTCTCCGGTCAATGACATTTATGTATTCTCCGGCCTTGGCTCTTCGGCCAAGGAATTTTATGTATTATGTTCGAGTCCATTCCATTGCTCTCTGGCAAAGGGACTCGTAACCTACGATTATTGCCTCGTCTCTTCGGTCAGGACTATAATCGCGAGACCTGTATTATTTATTACATTGATCCAAATTCAATTATTCAAAAATAAGAGGTTTACAGCCAGGTAAAACCAAATAATTGTCTATATAACCAAAGAAAGAACCCAAATTTGTATGAAAATAGAAAGAAAATAGGATTTCATAGACTCGAGCAATACGGTTTTTCATCTCTTAGAGCAACCCTAGGGACCGTCCTTGATCCCATACATGTGTAAGCGAATTAGCCGTATTACTTTGAGCATTATTACTTATTCAATGCCATAAATTTATTTAGTTAATAACAAGCTGACGTTGCCTAGATCCAATTCCATCTTCATTTGAGGCAGGTGGTGGTCGCTGTTGTCCCACTGCTACAACACAATTCCTTACATATTGTTGTAGATGATCATTCCTTACATGCTCCTCAACGATATCCTTTAAATACCTGCAATCGTACATGTTGTGCCCATCCAGTTCATGAAATAGGCAATGCCTCCCCGATGTCTGCTCGTAATCAGAAGGTTCCCTTCTTGCCGGCCTTCGATACTAGAGGCGCCCTGTAGTATCCAAGTAAATCCTTTCCAGAGTTTCAGTTAGATCCGTGTAAGAAGACAACTTTGACTCCTATCGCGGATTTTTCGAAGAGCTACCGTTGTCATTCATTTTCCTTTTTCCTTTATCATCTTTGATTGGGTCCTCCCTGGGTGGACCTCCACCCCTTACTGCATAAGCTTCAGCCTCTCTCCCTTCTCTCTCAGCATGCACATCTTCTTGCCTCAGTAACCTTTCCACCTCATGGTAGAACTCCCTGAGATACCTCGGTGGGTCCCGTTCCAATGATATCTTGAAATCTGAATTGTTTGCAATTCCCGAAGCTGTTGCCATCAAAACCATCGACGGATCAGGTCAATCCACCGAAGCCATTACCGCATTGAATTTGGTCAAGAAATCTCTAAGTGATTCTCCCTTCCATTGTTTCATCAATGTCAGGTCATCACATTCTTGGGTTGGACTATGTGGACCCGAAACTTCCTTATAAACCTTTCAATCAACTCTATCCATATGCCAATAGAGCCACTTTCCAGCTGTCTGAGCCATAATGCTGCAATATCTGTTAAATACAAAGGGAAGCATCATGCCATGACCTCCTCTGATGCCCCCCAGCACCTCCATATGCCTCAGGTACCTTGTCATGTAAACAGTGGGATTCGTTCTCTCGTCATATATCTCCATGTTGGTAGTTTGAAATATGGCGGGTTCCCAGCTTTCCTGATTGTAGGAGCAAAGGGACTCCTATTCAGATCCTCCAAGTCTCTATTCACCAATCCGCCTCTCATGGCTCGCCTAACCATATCTGCCAATCTGTCGCTATCGCCAAGATGTAATCCTTGTCCGTTTCCTCCGATGTACCCCAGAGTTCACGAGGGAATTCTGGGGTCTGCTTCCTTGAACAAGCATCCATTCCCCTATCAATACCATGTTGAACCCTCCACTTGATATCCTGCCTGAAATTGGATCAACATGCTCCGAGGGAGTGCCATCTATCTGTGGCCGCTCTCGATGGTCTCGCTCTGTTCTGAGTTCTGATTGCCTCTTGCCGGATCTGCGTTAGCTTGATTTTGCACTCCAGTTTGTCCAGTTTGTCAAAGAAAATTCTTCATCATCTCCTCTTGTCTTTTTAGAAGCTCTTCATGCATAGCTCCAATCATCATCTCCATCTTGTCTTTGGTGATGAAGGCTGAGGCTTGATTTGCTCCTGTGGAAGTCTCCTGACTCCCTTCATGTTGACTCCTTTTAGTCCTTTGTCTTCTTGCGGATTTCCTTGCCATAGCTTTCTAGATCCAAGTCTTTAAGCTTTCAAATTTGAAACCCAAGCTTTTGAATCCCTGAGTGCTAGCCTTCTCGGTGAAAGGACCAAAATGTTTGCGCCAAAATTGGTCACAAACACCCGATTGTCGATGAAAGCATCAACTCACGGTCACAAATCACACATAACAAGTTTATAGAGAAAAAATACGAAGAACGCTAAGAAAAATCAAAGGAAAGCAGTAGAAAGACACAATTTATAGTGGTTCGGCGTTGTTTCGTACGTCATCTCTAAAGGGTTGCTGCTTTATTGATCTTTGTTCGCTGATTTCAATGAGTTACAACAGTAGAATTGAAATACAAGAGTAATCTCGATAGAATCTGGACGTAGAAGAGCCAAAAAGTCCCTTTTCTAAAACTCTTGGACTGCTATTTATAGGTGCAGAATGCAAATATCTTGCTCAGATCTTGAGAGACCTCTTCTAGCACGTGGGCCCTCACGATTTGATCCAATCGAGTCGAAATTGAGCATGAACATTCTTTAGGTTGTACGTAAGCTCCTTTGAAAATTTCATAGCATTTGAACTTGTGGATTGTGAGATATAATCGATATGAATTGGGCTCTACAACATGGATATCTTCCTCTCCATCTACTTCGCGTCGATCAAAGGCACGTGCTTACTTGTTGACGTGGAGCAATAAACAGGGGTGGATCCACATTTCTTGCCATGTTGACCGTATCTCCTTCTCATTTTTCTTCTATTCATTCCCCTCCATCCAATAGCTTTCGAGTCCATTTTTCGTATCCATTCATACGACAACCTTCGTATCGATCTTTTATACCTACCTTTGTATCGTTTGTTTTGTATCGTCTTGCACGTTAGCAATTTAGTATCGCTCTGCCTATATGTTGTCTTATATTCATGTACGTGGCTTTGTTCGTATCAATAATTCAGATGCGTTTCGTATCGATTTCGTTGATGGGGATCGATACGAAATGCGAGTCATTTATGGATACGAAGCGGTACACTTGATGGATATGAACTGCAGTGCATGTTGATGGATACGAACTGCAGTGCATGTTGATGGATACGAACTGCAATACACATTGATGGATACGAACTAATATATTTGATCAATACGATGAAGGCTTGTTTTAGGATGGATTCGAACAAGATCGATATGAAGCGGGTTGCCCTTTTGATGGATACGAAATGATGATGGGTGGATGGATGCGAAGTGCATGGATACGAACAGAGTTGGATTTCTCAACCGTGATCATCAATATCTCAAGCATATGAATCCGATTGACTTGAAATTTAGAACATTGGTTTCTATAGCTTTGTTTATCATTCTATATCAATTGTAGTTCGATCCGGGCTTAGTCAAAATTCACCGACATCCATAGCTGACCTATTAATAACTAGCAATCGTGGAGAACTGCCTTTGGTTTCTGTTAATCTTTTGGTGCCACGGCCTTACCGAAAGGCAGGATTACAATAATTATTACAAATTACCCTAAGAGTGACATATGAAGATGCCCCTTTGGATGATCAAAGTACTAAATAGACGTAATTGTCACTACGTTATAGCAGAAATAAAACTAAATATCTCCTACATAGCCAACATTGCCATTCGTCCAACCTACTAAACCTGAAAAACCTTAACTGTTAATCTGCTCAAATTAAATTTTAAACACCCAAGAGTAAAACGGAGAAACATATCGAGTCAGACATAAAGCCCGGTATGAATAATGTTATTACATCTCAGTTTACTGGTATTAAGTGGACCATACCGCTTAGCGGAACGAGTTTCCCCTCACTAATATCCCTTTAAATAACATATCTTTTGGAAATCAGAATCCTGCAATCAAACTGATTATATCAATAATAGCAAGTGCTTATATGCATAAAATCATGAAATAAATTGACTATCTTTCCATACTACAGTTTTATCTAGTTAACTATTAACCATTAGCTTACTCGGGCCTACCAGACATCCTCAATAATCTAACTTCTATTTGACACAATAGTGGGCTGACTCCCCTTATCTTTTTATTCAGAGGGTCAACTAAACCTAATAGTTTTATGCGCTCACCAATAACCTATGTTTACTCTGTATATTCCCTTCTATTTTTAATCTCAATTTAGTCCCACCTATGACAAGCCCTACACACTGGAATTTTGGACTTATTTTAGCAAGGGGCTAATAGCTAAAGTATAGGGCCCGACTCTACACCAGTCTTATATGGTCGTCTAAAATTTGAGTCAAAAACTTAGGGTTAACTACCCCATTCATGTTTCATTTCCTGTCTTACGGTTAACTACCCTATTAAAACTTCATTTTGCTGTAAATAATATTTACAAATGATTTAATCCTGAAATTGTACTTTTGTAAAATAAGGAAATCATGTACTTTGCATTACTCAAAACATTTATGCCATGATATATATACTTCATGTAGAATAGTGTTCATGAAACCTTGCCAATGGGATTGTCTATCCCTTCCAAGTAAGTTAAAAACCCTTTTTAACTTAAAGATTTTAGGCCATAAATACAAATAGTACCTTCGAAACCTAAGTTTAAACCTTAAACAATACCTTTCAAAATCATTGAGAATAACCATTTTGAAAGCTTTACTAAAACCTTAGACCTCCTTTTTAAAAACCATTTAAACTTGTCTTTCGAAAGCATTGGAAACCCTCCATTCAAATTCTCAAAATAAACCTTCGAAGACATTGGGGATCTACTCTTCGAAACCCATATTATATACCTTTCAAAAACATTAAAATCCTTTACTTAAAAGATGTCTTTCGAGAGTATTGAGTTTAAGAAAAAGTTTGTGAAAGAATGGCTTAGAAACCTTTTGAAATCATTCCTTTCAAAACTTTTGGGTTTAACTTTTAATATAACTAAGGGTCATTAAGAATAGGGGCAAAAGCATTTCTTTCGAAAGCATTGGTCCTAAGTGAAAGAAAGAGGATGGTTTCAAAACCAACCCTTTCGAAAGCATTGATAAGTGGATTTAAAGTAAGATGGCGAATGCACCTATTCGAAACCATTGTGTAAAGGCTACAAAGAAAAGTAGCCTTAACTAGATCGAAAGGTAACAGCTAGGTTTCAAATATGTTCAAAGCTATTCTTTCGGAAGCTTCTTTTAAAACAAAAGGCAGCAACTCTTTCAAAAGCACTTTTTCTAAAATAAAGGCATATTGATTAAGTCGAAAGCTAATATAACCCCTTCGAAAGCTTGGTTTCGACGTTGTACCTTTCGTCTTTCTCCAATTCACTATATATCAATTGTTTGATATCATGTGCATTGGCTTCGACTTGATTCCCTGGGTGAAGGTATGGTGTCAAAAGCTACTGATGGAAGTGGCGAAATAGTAAATTTGAGCAAAACTATTTTATGGCCTTTTAAACTAACTTCTTTTCAACTAACATTCCTTATTTGTAAAAATATAATTCGTTGCCACTTCATTTCGAAATCTTCTTTTCTAAAGTACCTTTGAATTCAGAAATTAGCAATTTAAAAACATTTAACAATTAAACCCTTCTCTTTACCAAAACATATAAAACATTTAAGTCTCATACCTTAAATAATTTTATATCTATAATAAAAAACATAAGCAAATTCCACAAAAATTTCCATAATTAACTTCTAATATGTTTTCCAACATATGTAAATTTCAAACCCAAACCTAACTTATATTTGCCGTAATTAATTTAAACCCAATATTAGCTATCTCTTTTCATAAAGATTCATAATAAATCCATCATAACATAGAAAACAATGATACTTGAAACCCACTTCAAAAACAATGTTTTCGACTATATATCAAAAACGCAAACCATTTGGATGTGAATACATTTTCCAAATCTAAACTTATATGAAATAACACAAATCATCGACATGCACATATATCCATTTAAACAATCAAATCATGGCATATTATTTGAAAAATCAATTTAAATCTAATTAGAGACCGAAATCAATAAAAATGAGATGTAAGATCATTATTCACCTTGGTTTTTTGTTAAGAAGGTTGAAATTTGCCTTTGAATTGATTTTCTTAAGCTTTCCACTTGAATCTTAGCTTTTTTTTCTTCTTGATTCTCTTAATGGTGGTCAGCCAAGCTTACAATGGTTTTGGTTTTGTTTGCAATTGAAAAAATGAACAAAGAATGAAGATAAGAAGGGTTTAGGGTATAAAGACATAGTCTATTCCTATTTTACCCTTAACATATTCCTCCTACTTCATCTTTTTAATTTCCTTTTGTTTACACATTAATTAAGGCACGACCCTCCTTATTGATTAATAAATCTCAATCCTTTAACCATCTACATTATTTCATTTAATTTATCTAATTAAATACTCTAAATAATGTGGTCAAAATTAGGTCATTACAAACTCCCCTCCTTAAAGAATTTCGTCCTTAAAATTACGATAAGGTACCCATGACTACCAAACATAAAGGTAAAACATACCATGAAACAACTTAGGATAAGTATCTCTAATCTTGCTCTCAGTTTTCTATGTAAAGTCTCTTTCATCGTCACTCCATTGGACTTTGACTAATCTGACTATCTTGTTCCTTAGTCTCTTCTCATTTCTCGCGACTATACAAACTGGTTTTCAAATTGTAGTCGTATCCAGTTCCACTACTAAATCATCTATCACAGTTGGTGCAATAGTAGTTTCTGGATCTCGAATACACTTCCTCATATGAGAAAAGTGGAAAATATTGTGGACTCCAGCCAAACCATTTGGTAACCCTACTCTATATGTGCGTTTCCTAATCCTTTCTATAATAGGAAATAGTCCAACAAATCTCAGTGCCAGTTTTTCTGATTTTCTAAATCGGGTTACACCTTTCATTAGTGATATCTTAACGAAAACATGATCTCCGATTGAGAACTCTAAGTCTTTCCGTCTTCTATCAGCATAACTCTTCTACCTAGACTGAGCTTCTTTCATTCTTGCTCGAATTAGCTTAATCTTTTATGCATCTTCTCTAACCAAATTTGGACCAAGAACTAATTTATCCCCGGTCTCTAACCAACAAATGGGGGATTTGCATGGCCTTCCATACAAAGCTTCAAACGGTGCCATCCCTATAATAGTCTGATAACTATTGTTATACGAAAACTCGACTAAGTGTACGTGGTCTTCCCATGATCCTCCAAAGTCTAGTACAATGCTCTTCACAAACCCTTAAAGATTTTTTTAACTCTTTCCGTTTGACCATCTGTCTGCGGATGGTAAGCGGTACTCATCTTGAACTTGGTACCCAAAGTTTCCTGTAGCCTTTTCCAGAACTTGCTAGTGAATAAGTAATCTATGTCACTTACTATACTAGTAAGAATTCCATGCAGTCTAACTACATTCTCCAAAAATAATTTAGCCAAAACAAGTGTCCTCCTTGTTGACTCAACAGGAATGAAATGGCCACTCTTGGTCAACCTGTCCACTATGACCCATATACTTTCGTTTCCTCGATTTGAACTTGGTAACATGTCTACAAATCCATTGAGATAGAATCCCATTTTCAAATTATAACATCTAACGGCTGAAGTAACCCACTTGGTTTTCGATTTTCGGCTTATACCTATTTACAGTTCAAACACTGTTTTACCCATAAGCCAACATCTCTTTTCATACCTTCCTAGAAGAAACTTCTTTTCATGTCCTGGTACATCTTAGTTTCTCCCAGATGAATGGTAAACTTTGAACGATGGCATTCTCCAAGAATTTCCTATTGTTTCCCACATTCAGAACACGGAATCTTCCTTTCTTCCTCAACCACCCATTCTGGTCAAGACTGAAATCTTTCAAGCCATCGATCTTGGTTCCATTCCATAACTTTCTGATCTGTTCAGTTAATAATGGGTCCTCTCCTTGCTTAGAAGCAATTCTTTCGATCATCATCGGTTGAACCTCCAAACATGACAACATAGCAGTTTCCTTACTAGAACTAGCTTTAGATCTCCACTGTGTTCTGCACGTAGTCAATGCTTCTAAATCCTTCCACTCAACTATCATTTCTGACATCGCATTCTGATGTTTACTGCTAGGTGCATTAGCAACCTTATTACCTTTCCCCGGTGTGTACTCAATTCCAAAGTCATAAGTGGCTAAAAACTCTAACCACCTTTATTGCCTAATATTCAACTCTTTTTGAGAGAATAAGTACCTCAGTGACTTATGATCCTTGTACAACTCAAATCTTTCTTTCGAAAAGTAATGTCTCCACACAGCCAATGCAAAAATTACTGCACCTAATTCCAAATCATGGGTTAGATATCTAACTTCATGTAGTCTAAGCTGTAGTGAAGTGTAGGCAATCACTTTACCTCTTTGCATTAACATGGGTCCTAACCCTTTTCTACACGCATCCGTGTACACCACTAAGTCCCCTCTGGAACAACTAACACGGGTGCATTCATTGATAAGTGTTTCAATTTTTTGAATGCCTCCTCACACTTATCAATCCAGATAAATTTCACATCCTTTTGCATTAACTTAGTCATCGATGTATCTATCCGTGAAAAATGCTTAATGAATCTCCGATAATAACCAATTAATCCAAGAATACTCTTTATCTCGGACACTGTCTCGGGTTTCTTCTAATTATTCACCACCTCAATCTTAGTCGGATCTACAAACAACCATTTCTCTAAGACTACATGACCAAGGACTTCACTTCCTTCTTCCAGAAATGACACTTTGAAATTTCACTTTCAGTTGATGTTGCCTCAACGTCTCAAGCATGACTCTAAGATGAACTTCATGCTCTATTTCATTTTTAGAGTATATCAAAATGCCATCTATGAATACTAACACGAATTTTTCCAGATGCGCCTGGAAGATTCTGTTCATCGGGTCTGTGAAAATTGTTGGCGCATTAGTCAGTCCAAACGGCACGATCTGTCCCTTTCTCTAAACACCGTCAAAGGAATAATATCTTCTACTACTCTAAGATGATGGAACCCAATTGTCAAATTACACTAGGAAAATACTTGGGCTCCACTCAACTAGTCAAACAAATCGTTAATTCTATGTAACGGATATCGATTCTTTATCGTCTTCTCATTCAACTTACGATAATTGATACACAACCTTAACGATCCAACCGGTTTCTTTATAAACACTATGTTTCTCCCTAGGGCAAACCACTTGGTCTAATAAAGTTTTTACTTTCCAAATCCACCAACTGCACCTTTAAGTCCTCATTGACGGTCTACTCATTGACTCTGCTCCTGGGACTAAATCTATCTAAAATTCAATGGCTCATTTTGATGGTAGTCCTCTTACGGGCTCAAAGAAGTCTGCAAACTCTCTAACAATGAAAACTCGATTTACCTTGTCTTCTTCTTCCATAAAACCCAACAAATCATTTACCTCAATACTATAGGGTCTTCTACGGAATATATAATCCAATCACTACAACTAGGGTGTTTAAGTGATATTTTTCTATCATGGAAAAATATTTTAGCATCATACTTATTTAACCAATCCATACCCAGAATAATTCCAAGCCCTACGAAATTAAATACATGCAAACTGCAAGCAAATATATGACCTAACAATTCAAACTCTAAGTGGTCACATCTCATCCCAAGAGTCGTATACCCTCCTATCGGATTTGCAACCCTAAAGGAAGTAACTAAGTATAATAGTTTTAGGTTAAGCTTATCAACCAAACAATGAGATATAAAAGAATGTGATGCACCAATATCAACTAAAAATCTAACTGATACACCATGAATCAAAAGCGTACCTCCTAAAACAGCTTTTCCCTTCTCCTCGGTTATTGATCTTGAGGTAACTAGTTCAAAAGCAAACATCTTGCCTTTTTCATCTTTGGTTGGTTCCTTGCACTAATTCTTATAATGACCAATCTGATCACAATTAAAGCACCTCACCGCTTTCTTATCAACGGTCTTCTTCCCTTTTCCTATCCGACACTCGTGAGCATAGTGTCCCTTATTGTCGCATTTATAGTAAACTACACCGACCTTCTTTTTCTTGGCTGCTCCTCCTTTCTGAGCACCCTTCTTATGGAAAACTTTCTCTTCTGGTTCCGCCCACTTTGAGCTTTCCCTACTTTGTTACCATCATAAAAATCAAGCATCTCCTCCTACCTCAAAGCCATTTCAACAACTATATCACATGAATCCTTGATATGTGGCAGTGTCGCCTTAGCTAGTTTAGGTTTCAATCCAGGGATGAACTTCTCGTTCCTTTTTAGAACCATATCAACCGTAGCATACCCATACCTTGATGATTATTCAAATCTGGTAGCATACTCAAGCACTATCATGTCTCCCTGCTCAAACTTTATAAACTTCCTCAAAAGAGTTGATTTAGCAATCTCTCGGATGAACCTTTCCTCAAACCTCCTCCTAAATTCAGCCAAAGTCATGGTCTCCTCATTAACTCCCATAGTAACACTATTCCACCAAAACAGTGCTGCTCCTTACAACAATCTAGAAGCAAACCTCCTCTTCTATTCATCATAAAGCCCTAAATCATCTAAGATCCTCTCGCAATGAAGTAACAAATTCTCCACTTCAATTGCTTCTTTAGTCCCAAAAAATGGTTTTCCTCCAGGCCTGGCATAGTTTGTGCTCAAGATTGCAAAGTTATTGACCACCAAAGCTCCCTTATTTTCTCCGTCAACGTTTCCTCCGACTAATCTTGTAGTAGCTCCAGCCTACATCATATTAATGAAGAACTGATACATAGCTCCCATATCAGTTTGCGGCACTCCAGCACCTACATTAGCATTTGCATTTGGATTAGCATTTGTCGGTCGACTAGGGTTTCTCCTATTAGGTCGAGCATTTCTGTTGGTTGTGGTGTTTCCTTCACCAAGGTTAACTCTTCCACTCCTAGCATCCATATCTTGCATCCTTAAAATCTGCATTCGAGTCTTTGTAAGATATAGAAGAATAGCCTAAGAAAGATGGAAGAATAGAGATAAGGAGTATTCTAATATATAACAAGTAAGAGCGTTATCCCATACCCCAGTCTTTGCTATAATTACTTAGGATTATGCTTTCAAAATCATTTTAATTTTAAAATTTCTTTTAAATTTTCATACACCTGTGCTCTTATATCAAGTTGTAACAATCCCTATCGTGAGGCCCGAAGCTAAGCGGTACAGATGCTGCAGTCGTCTACATTATTAAATTTCGGTGATAAAATGCGGCAATGTTAATGGTTTCCATAATATCAGAAGCATATGAATATGGAATAAATATCATAGATTTCAAAAATAATTTTTCTGATTACATTTCAAATCATTATTCCATATTCAGTTATATAATACCAAACGATTCCCAGGTTTCGATCAAATATAATTATTACAAATTACGTCAAGAGCGACATATGAAGATGCCCATTAGATGATTAGAGTACTATATAGACGTAACTGTCATAAATACATCATAACAGAAATAAAACTAGATATCTTCTACATAGCCAACTTTTCCTCCTACACGTCTTTGGAAGCTTATTCGTCCGACCTACTAAACCTGAAAATTTTTAACTCTCAATCTCAAATTAAATTTTGAGCATCCGAGAGTTTAAGGGGAAAACATGAACTTCGAGTCATACAAAAAGCCTGGTGTGAATAATATTATTGCATCTCGGTTTACTGATATTAATGAGACCACACCGCTTAGTGGAACGAGTTTGCCCTCACTAACATCCCTCTAAAATGCATATCTTTTGCAAATTAGAATCCTGCAATCAAATTGATTATATTAATAATATCAAGTACTTATATGCACAAAATCAAGAAATCAATGGACTGTTTGTCCACCTTATAGTTTTATCTGGCTAACCATTAACCATTGGCTGACTCGGGCCTACCAGACATCCTCAATAATCTAATTTCTATTAGGCACAATACTGGGCTGACTACCTTTATCTTACTTTTTCTAGAGCTAAATGAACCTAATAGCTTTATGGACTCATCAATGACCTATCTTTGCTCTTTATATTCCCTTCTGTGTGTAACATCAATTTAGTACCACCCGTGACAAGCCCTACACACTGGAATTTTGACTTATTTTAGCTAGGGGATAATAGCTAAGTATAGGGTGCGACCCTACACCAGTCCCATATGGTCTTTTAATATCTGAGTCATAAACTTAGGGTTAACTACCTTATTCATGTTTCATTTCCTGTCTTAAGGTTAACTACCCTGTTAAAATTTTATTTCCTTGTAAATAATCTTTACAAATGATTTACCCCTAAAATCGTACTTCTATAAAACAAGGGAATCATATGCTTTGCTTTACTCAAAACACTTATACCATGATATATACATATACACACACTTTACATAAAATAGTGTTGTGAAACCTTGTCAATGGGATTTGTCTATCCCTTCCAAGTAAGTTAAAAACCCTTTTTAGCTTAAAGATTTTAGGACATAAAGCAAAATAGTACCTTCGAAACTTTTTCTTAAACCTTAAACAATACCTTTCAAAATCATTGAGAATAACCCTTTCGAAAGCTTTACTAAAACCTTAGACATTCTTTTTAAAAACTATCTAAACTTGCATTTCGAAAGCACTGGAAACCCTCCATTCAAATTCTCAAAATAAACCCTTCAAAATCATTGGGGATCTCCCCTTGGAAACCCATATTATATATCTTTTGAAAACATTGAAATCCTTTACTTAAAACGTAACTTTCGAGAGTATTGGGTTCAAGTAAAAGTTTGTGGAAGCGTGGCTTAAAACCATTTAAAATATTCTTTTCGAAACTTTTGGGTTTAAATTTTAATGTAACTAAAGGTTATAAAAAATTAGGAAGAAAGCATTGCTTTCGAAAGCATTGGTCCTAAGTAAAAGAAAGGTGATGGTTTCAAAACCAACCCTTTCAAAAGCATTGAAAAGCGGCTTTAAAGTAAGAAGGCGAATGCACCTTTGAAAACCATTGCTTAAAGGCTACAAAGAAAAGCGGCCTTAACTTGTTTGAAAAGTAGAATGCGGCGGCTAGGTTTTGAATATGTTTAAGGCTATCCTTACGAAAGCATATTATAAAACAAAAGGAGGAAACCTTTCGAAAGCTATTTTTCTAAAACAAAGGCATATCGATTAAGTCGAAAGATAATATAGCCCCTTCGAAAGCTTGGTTCTGACGTTGTACCTTCCGCATTTCTTCAATCCACTACTTATCAATTGTTTAATACCATGTGCATTAGTTTTGAGTTGATTTCCTCGGCGAAAGTATGGTGTCGAAAGCTACTTATGGAAGTGGCGAAGTAGTAAATTTAAGAAAAACTGTTTTATAGTCTTTTAAAGTAATTACTTTTCAACTAACTTGCCATATTTGTAAAAATATAGCTGGTTGCCAATTCTTTTCGAAATATTCTTTTCTAAAGTGTTGCCGAATTTAGAAATTAGCAATTAAAAAACATTTAACAATTAAGTCTTTCTCTTTCCCAAAATATATAAAACATTTAAGTCTCATACCTTAGTTAATTTTATATCTCTAGTAAAATACTTAAAAAAATTCCCTAAAAATTTCCATAGTTCACTTCTGTTTTTTAATACATTTATATTTCAGACCCAAAATCAACTTATGTTTGCCGTAATAAATTCACTACAACAAATTGGAGCTTTCATAGCGTTTAAAAAATATTATTATACCTTACCATAGCGTTTCAGAGAATGTTGTTGACGACATGCTATGGTAGACCATAAACTTTAAAAGTAGGAACAAAAACGCTATGCAAAATAAATTCTCTATAGCGTTCACAGTGCCATTAAGCAAAAATGCTATAGGAAATATTACATCAGTTACTTTCTATAGTGTTTATACTGCACATTTCTATAGCCTTTTCTGTGACGACCCGGAATTTTTCCAGCATTTAAAATTGGAATATTTAATTGATTTTAAATATTCAATATAATAATTTTAACTAGAATTACAAATATCGTTATTTGTTTGATAATTAAATAATAGAATTTAATTATTAGAAGTTGAGTAAATTGTTGAATCTCGAATTTTAAACATGTTGGATAAAATTTGAAGACTTGTAAAGTTTATATTGATAGTCCTGAGGATAATAGAAGTTGTAAAATTGAAATTAGCAGCGGTTTGTTCAGTTTTGAAACTTAATATCGTTTAAATTGAATTTAAAAATAGTCTTCCGAGACACAGTTTCGGAATCCAACGAAACTAGTTCCAGTGGGTCCGTAATATTGAATTATTATCGGATTTCAAATTTCATATTGTTTGGAGATAGTGTATGAGTGTACGAAGTATATTCGCGCTGGAATTTCATAGATAATAGTCGATTTAAATTGAAATTTGAAATTAAATTAATACATTTTTAACCAGTTAACCTTCCGTTGAAAAAATTTCACGTCAGCTAAGGTAAGCTTATAATTGGTCGAGCCTTCTTGAACACGCTTTGTTTTTTTTTAAGAAAATAATAGTAATTATAATCCCCCGAGCCGTTCAACGTAAAGATTCTAAAGCAAGCTACCGAAAGAAAAAAATAATATAATCGAACTCCTTTGTTACCTCCAGAAGTAAAAACTCCACTCCCCTTCAATTCGAAATTCTGTAATGGCCGAAGAAGAGTCGCATACCCCCCCTTTTTCTTCTTCAGGCACGAGTCGCATCCCTCTTTCCTCCATCCAAACTCGAAGTCGAACGTTTCCCTCTTTCTAAAAGTAGATCGAATTGAATTTCAGAAGAAGAAAAAAAATGGCTGAGAATTCGCAGCTTCACGCGACTTCATTTCACGACCAATCAAGTCGCGTTGGCCCACGGCTTCGAGCACGAGCTCATTCAGGAGCGGCGACAAATTGAAGAGCTCAACTAGGGTTGTGAGCGAATTGTGTGGCTATTGGGGGCCGATGGTCAGATCGGCGATGTAGTGGAGGCTCGCGCTATCGAGCGAGGCAGTGTGCTCGATGGATTCAGGTTGGTGATGCCAGCAGCTCGGGCTCGAGTTAAGGCTTCGCGATGGAGATGGAATCATTCTCGTGAGCGTACTCGTCTGTGAGGTATCGAGATTTCTTTTATTTGATTTTATCTGGAAGGATAAAATGTTTATTTATATTGATTTATATAGTTTTAAAAAATATATATATATAAGAATTTACAGTGAGGTATTTCGATTTTTATTGTAGTTTAAATAATGGATATTGAGACAGTACAGCTTAATAGAACTTTTTTTAAGGTTAAGACTTTTATTTAGATAGTTGACAGTAAATTGATAACATTAATATATAAACAAATGTTTTAATTTACCAGGTCATTTGAAAATAATTTATTAAGGGTGTTTATTTTAAATTTGTTATTAAATAAATATACAAATACAGATTGAAATATGTATTTATAAAGTTAAAGCAGGAAACTTATTATTTTAAATGTTTTGTTTTGGAAAGATATATAAATAATAGGTTTGGTGGATAGCTTTTAAAATTTACTTATTTGATTATCAATATAAAAAGGGATAGTTTGTTTAATTAGATAATCAATTTATGTACTAAAGGGAATTTTAAGTTAAATGAATTTTAAAAAAAAAAGGGAAAACTTCGTTCAAAATATTAATAAATTATATAATGTTGTTCAAGGTTTAAAATCAAGGAAACAAGTCGATTTGGAATGGATTGCGAACAGCAAATCAAAGGTGAGTTAATCTCACTCAGTTTTAAATTTAAAATTTAAATGATTAAATTTAAATAAGTGTTTGTATGGTTTAATTGATTGATGTGATATAGTATGATAATCTTAAATTGGCATATTATGTGATGCTAACGTTTGTGGATGCAAGGAAAACGGGTTGGAGGGATCCAACCGGACCCCTCAACTTTTATTTAAATTATTTTATATTCTCCGTTCTGATTGTTTGATATTCTATAATGAATTATGTGGATGTATTGAATGTTATGGCTTGGTTAATATAATTGGGTATGATGAATTACCAAAAATATAAATTTGATTTTGGAAAGATAATAAAAGAAGCGAAACTGTAAGTAAAATAATTATAGAATTTTAATAAATCTAAGAATGAATTGGAAAAGAAATAAAGTTCCTTAAAATTTTAACAAATACATCTTGAGTATAGAAAGGATATTTGAATAAACAGAAAGTTAATAAATTTTAAACTTCAGTATTATTATTTAAAAGAACAAAACATTTTTATAATATCTATGACTTAAATTATGAAAAGGAATAAAGAAGAAATTGGAAAAAACTGAAATTTGTATGTTCAGTTAAAAGATTTAAAATCAAATGGAAATAATAACAATGATGATTAAGTGCATGATTAATGAATTTTGAAATAAATTGAGTAATTAAAGAAATTTATTTCAAATAAAATAAATTGGAAATCAATTTGGGAAAATTGATTTAAGTGATTGAAGTTGGAATTTCCTTTGGATAGCCAAGTACATGTTTTTAATAAAAAGGTAGATTTTCAACTATAAATTAAATGTTTTAAAGGCTGTTTTTTTTTTAAAGGAAGCATGTTTTGTAAAATTTATTATTTCTAATGTTTAAAGTCTAAAGTAAGTATTTTCTCCTAATCTATTATAGTAAGTAATTATTTAAGGAATGACTTAATGTTATGTTTTTTTTAAAGTATAAATATAGTTTTATATTTATTAAGTAACCTTATTTCCAATATTCATATAATATATATTTTTAACAAATTATTGAAGTAGTTTTAAATTAAATGTTTTAAAGGTATATATTTCAAAGTAAAGTGTTTTAATTCTTTTTAAAATCTAGTTTTGTGCTTGGTAATTTCAGAGGAGATAGAAAATATTTGGGAAAGTTTATTCTGAAAGAAAAGATGGTTTTGAAACTGTTTTCAGAGGATTGAAAATAGAAATATATCTTGTGAAGATATTTCGAGGTTAATCAATAATTTGGAAAATTATTTATTGGTTGATGGTTGTTTTGTGAATATAATTAATAGTTAAATAACCGACTATCAATATTGGCCAACTGCGCTGATCGTTTCGAAGAGACCGGGATCGAGATTTATTTCTCGAAAACCACTTCGATCCGATTTGTACGTTTCGTGCGAAAAACGTGTTCGGAGTCGAAGATGGAGCAGTGAAGTGCAAGGACTAGTCGCTACTAATCCTGAGGATATTTCCAAAATGGATGTAGTAGGAATAGTGCCTTCGGTTCCGTTCGAGCCCGGGACGGACTTGTATGGATGAATGCTTGCGAAGCATCGTCAGGTGGACGATGGGCATTCAAAGTGAAAACATTCTAAAGGTAACGCTTAGCCTCAAGCCTCACCAAATGGGAATGACTGAAAATCAGGGGATATGCAGCAAGGTTAGGTGGGTCATGCCCAAGCAGGACAAGATAATTCCCCTGTCTAGATGTCCCTTATATATTTCGGCTTAGTGGGTGGTTGGTCGCGCCAACCACAGGGGTTTATCTTGTTCGGGACTGTTCAGTAAGGAATGGTTCCGGCCTTGTGTTGCAGGGGATGAAGGGAGTAATCCTCGGTACGGTGATTTAGGCCCCGTACTGTGACAGGTGGTACCTCAGTGCCTAGTCATTGTTGGAAATCCATTTTCCCTACGAGCCTTGTACGAGTTTTGTTTGTATTACCCACTTCGGTGGCTAGTAGCTGGAATTTAATCATGTAACAATTTCGGCTATTTTATAAGTATTTGTATATAGACCCTATTATAATATCAGAGGATTTCTATAAAAATTGTTTTAGCTATCGTAAGGTAAAAACCCGACATGTTTATTTGTGGCGTGGTCTTACGAGATACTTTTGTTTTCAAAGGATTTTGAAACTTTAATAATCAATTGGGTGTGATTTTCTCACGCTGGTATTCCAGACTGACTCGGGTATTATGTAACTGTAATGCTCGGGTCAGACCGAGCATTATAGGATACAGGATATGATGCTGTGGAGTTCAGGAGACGAGCTGGATGACGATATCGTACTTGTATGTATATATATTTCCACTGTGTTGAGTTGTTGTGTACCCATTGTATGTTATTGATGTGAGCTGTGACTGATGTACTCTTATGAGGTAATATATGTAAACTGATATATTTGATTTTGAGTAAAGATTTTTATTTATCTATTATATTTTATTCCACTGCGATGGTTAGATTCTGATGTTGATTTTGTTTTCTCTTCTTCTATCTCTTCTTCTTAAACCCAAATGGTTTGTATTTCTGTGCAACTTGAGTTGATTGTTGTAGAATAGTGTTGACTCAAGGGGTACGGATTTGCGGGCTGTTACAGTTGGTATCAGAGCATAGGTTGGTGATAACCTTGGCTCTGGTGGGAATTACTCATTTAAATTAGAGTCCGAAGTACTATATAATGAGTTTGAGCGTATTAATAGATATGAGTGCGTATTTGTTAGTGAATATAAATTGTTTTAATATTGTGTTGATTGGTTTATTGAGTGGCATATGAACCTTCGTCGACACGGTCTGCGCAACTGTATCGAAGGGGTTTCAAAACACTTGAATAGAACAAATTGACACGGTATTGTTTTAAATGTGGGTAAATGAAATAATTTTACCCAAAATATATTTTGATATAAATAAAAGTTTTGTAAACTATTTAGCTCATATATGGTTGCTTGGATGTTAGAAATGATAATATTAAAATATTATCATTTTTAAGTGAAAATTTAACTAGAAATTGAAATATAACTAAAATTTAGGGAAATAAATTCATTATAAAATGAAATTTATAAATATGGGTTATGAATGTAATTTATGAATTAAAATAAAATTAAACGGAAATTTGTATAGGTATGAATTATACAAATGATTTTGTAGTTAAAATGGATTTAAGCAGGATTTGGTAATTTGAATCCTGGAGATTTTGAAGTATTTGAAGCTAAATAATAATATTATTGTTTTGGAAGTATTTCTGAAAGAAAATGTGTTTCAAATGGATTTTGAAAGTGATATATCATTGAAATCACTTGGACTATTGGAAAATAATTCTGATGATGACGGCCGCATCATCAGTATTCATTTTCGAATTTCGAAGTGATGGATTGCTGCCAAATTGTTTTGTTCAGGAAAAACTGGTTGTTTTGAAAATTTCAAAAGGGAATTTGTTGAAAATAAAAGCCAGGATTGGATTAAATTTTTTGAGAAATGTGGTTTGAGATATTGGAGATTTCAAAATGATTTGAAGCCAAAGCCGGGAGTTTAAAAATCCTGATGAGATAAATTGTAAGCTTATAAAATTGAGTTGAGTTTTAAATCAGGAAGGAAATATAGGCTTTGAATGTTGGAATTAAAATTTAAAGAGAAAAGTTGAAACTGAAATTAACTTAGATTTGAAAATAAAAATTTGACTGGATTGAAATTAATTGACTAAAGTGAAAGAATATCCAGTTGTAATCGAATTGAGTTAAATAAATCCGAGTTAAAATAAAATTGAGTTGGGATGAGAATTCAATTGAATTAATTAATGAGATTAAATTCTTACCTGAACAAATGGGAAGTAAATTGGATAAGAAATGAGAATTGAAATAAATAAACCAGAATAACTTATAAAAGAATTAAAGATCCATGGAAATAAAATATGCTTGGGCTATAAATAAATAGAAGGCTTGAGTTAAAAATAAAAGGATGAATATATTCCAGCTTATGATGGATGGAATTGTATAAAATAATAAGTTGTGACTTATTAAATTGAAAATGGAATACAATGCCCAAAATCAATATTTTGATAATTTGAAAAATGAAATGAGGATCCAAACTTGAAGTATAAAATAAATACTGAACCTAAGAAAATTAAATGGAGTGATATTTGGAATAAAAATTCAAGTGTTGGATTATGAATAAGGGGAGAACTAATTGGATAATAAATTAGTTAATGGAATTGAATTATAATTTTATGATGAAGTTGGAAATAAACTCAAGTTATAAATTAAAATTGATTCAAATTGTTGATGAAGTGAAAATAATTGAGAATGAGGTTGAATTGTGAGTTAGTAAATTGGTTGGTAAATTAAAAGTGAATAATAGAATCAGAACTTGAGTTATTAATTAAAATTAGACTTGAAGTGTAAGCAAAGTAAATATATTTAGGGAAGTATAGAATTAAAATGAAATGGATTAAAATAGTGATGGAATGAATTACAAATAAAATCCATATAAGTGAAAGTAAATTGGAAACGGCCTTGTAATAAGTTGTTAATGGTTTTAAATGTAAATGAATGGATGTGAATGAATTAAAATAAGAAAGAAAATTTAATTGGTAATGGAGATGAACCTAAGTTGTTAATGGTTTTAATGGACTAGTTTGGTCAATAAAATTGAAATGCAATGAAACTGAGAATATATGGATTGTGAATAAATCCGAAATGGAATAGAATTAAGTATAAATTGAGTTGGAATCAATTTAAATTGGTTATAAACATAAATACTTATTTATTCACATAAATCTTGTCAAATTGCATAGAAAAAAATTGTCATTGGATGTAAATGGAAGTAATTAAAATTCTATGAGTTGGTAGAAGTAAAATAAATTGATTTTAAAAGCAACTGAATTAAATATGA
Source organism: Allium cepa (assembly GCA_030765085.1). Taxonomy (NCBI): domain Eukaryota; kingdom Viridiplantae; phylum Streptophyta; class Magnoliopsida; order Asparagales; family Amaryllidaceae; genus Allium; species Allium cepa. The sequence continues at coordinate 402,625,230 of CM060943.1, read as the reverse complement.
GTTCAATCTGCTTAAGAATAAATTAAAAGTAAGCAAATGAGTTCTAAACCATTCAAATTGATGGAATTGTATACGAATGAATCGAAAACCATCCGAATTGAGTGAAAATGGTTAAAAATAAATTGGAATAGTTGAATTTGCATGGAAACTATATAAATTGCTTACAGGAAAATGTTTGGTATGAGTTTCTTTTAGAATTCATATGTTTTAACTATTACAAATAAGTGATATGCTGTTAAACTTCATATATTTGGCACTTACATGTTTAAGTTGAGTAAGTACAGGTACCTGGAAGCCGTGTGGCTGGATTGAGTTGCGCTATTTGCTAAAAAAAATAATAAGCTGCTTGCTTAAAATGCTAAATAAGGTACGCATACACAATTAAAATAGGAAATATGAACTGTTTTTGGTTTTTCCGACCGTGTGGGTCGATGTATATATATTTATCTCTTTTGTCAAATTGCAAAAGCTCCTCCGTACAAAGGGGACTCTGCCAAAAAAATTCAAAAATTTTGGGAGTTAGAAGATTTTTGAAGATTTTTTTTTTGGAAAATTTAGTTAATAGCAAAACGATTTCAAACTAGAAATTGAAATTAATTAGTAAATGAAACTAACTAAAGTAATGACATGAATTAGTAATAAATGAAAAATAAAATTTAAATGTTTCAAGTTAGAGATGAATTGAATTCGTATGAAAATGAAAGAATTAATTTGAATAGAAATAGATATAAACTAAAGTGGAAGATGAAAATAAATATAAGAAGCATATAAAATGCTTAAACTAACCTTTAGAGAGAATGGTGAAGTCTTAAATGAAAATTGATACTACTAATATAATTTAAGTCAATATTGGAATGAATGGATATTGGCATTTTGTGAGAAAGTCGATAAAATGTTTTGAGAATATTGTGATTGGATATTGGTGTTAAGCAGGAATGCAGGTATTATAAAAAGGAAAAGAGAGTTGGTTTTGATTTCAAAGATAAAATTTGAATTGCCCAACAAAAAGGTATGTATTTAAATTTTGGTATGAAATTTTGATTGGGATTTGGATTTGGATTGAGCCACTTGGCCTTTTGTTTTCTTTTTGAATTTGGGAGGCCGTATAGCCATTTGTAGTTGTACCGAGCTAGCCGCACAAAGGAGACGCTGGCGAAATTTTTCGGGAATTTAGGGAGTTAGAAAAATTTTGAGAAAATTTTCATAATTCAAAAATTGGTTTTAAATTGAAACTTGAATGGTTAAACAAATGGTATGGTTTGGAACTAGGGACTGGTTTGGAAAGTTAATAAGAATAATAATGGGCCTTCTATAAAAAGATGGTTGGGGAGATGTTGAATTGTTAGAAAACTATTGGATTTTGGGAAATAGTAAATGGGTATTGGACCATTCTTCCTAACTAGTAATTTCGAGGACGAAATTCTTTTAAGGGGGGAGGAATGTGACGACCCGGAATTTTTCAAGCATTTAAAATCGGAATATTTAATTGATTTTAAATATTCAATATAATAATTTTAACTAGAATTACAAATATCGTTATTTGTTTGATAATTAAATAATAGAATTTAATTATTAGAAGTTGAGTAAATTGTTGAATCTCGAATTTTAAACCTGTTGGATAAAATTTGAAGACTTGTAAAGTTTATATTGATAGTCCTGAGGATAATAGAAGTTGTAAAATTGAAATTAGCAGCGGTTTGTTCAGTTTTGAAACTTAATATCGTTTAAATTGAATTTAAAAATAGTCTTCCGAGACACAGTTTCGGAATCCAACGAAACTAGTTCCAGTGGGTCCGTAATATTGAATTATTATCAGATTTCAAATTTCGTATTGTTTGGAGCTAGTGTAAGAGTGTACGAAGTATATTCGCGCTGGAATTTCATAGATAATAGTCGATTTAAATTGAAATTTGAAATTAAATTAATACATTTTTAACCAGTTAACCTTCCGTCGAAATAATTTCACGTCAGCTAAGGTAAGCTTATAATTGGTCGAGCCTTCTTGAACACGCTTTGTTTTTTTTTAAGAAAATAATAATAATAATAATCCCCCGAGCCGTTCAACGTAAAGATTCTAAAGCAAGCTACCGAAATAAAAAAATAATATAATCGAACTCCTTTGTTTCCTCCAGAAGTAAAAACTCCACTCCCCTTCAATTCGAAATTCTGTAATGGCTGAAGAAGAGTCGCATACCCCCCCCTTTTTCTTCTTCAGGCACGAGTCGCATCCCTCTTTCCTCCATCCAAACTCGAAGTCGAACGTTTCCCTCTTTCTAAAAGTAGATCGAATTGAATTTCAGAAGAAGAAAAAATGGCCGAGAATTCACAGCTTCACGCGACTTCATTTCACGACCAATCAAGTCGCGTTGCCCATGGCTTCGCTCGGCACGAGCTCGTTCAGGAGCGGCGACAAATTGAAGAGCTCAACTAGGGTTGTGAGCGAATTATGTGGCTATTGGGGGCCGATGGTCAGATCGGCGATGTAGTGGAGGCTCGCGCTATCGAGCGAGGCAGTGTGCTCGATGGATTCAGGTTGGTGATGCCAGCAACTCGGGCTCGAGTTAACGCTTCGCGATGGAGATGGAATCATTCTCGTGAGCGTACTCGTCTGTGAGGTATCGAGATTTCTTTTATTTGATTTTATCTGGAAGGATAAAATGTTTATTCATATTGATTTATACAGTTTTAAAAATATATATATATATATATATATAAGAATTTGCAGTGAGGTATTTCGATTTTTATTGTAGTTTAAATAATGGATATTGAGACAGTACAGCTTAATAGAACTTTTTTTAAGGTTAAGACTTTTATTTAGATAGTTGACAGTAAATTGATAACATTAATATATAAACAAATGTTTTAATTTACCAGGTCATTTGAAAATAATTTATTAAGGATGTTTATTTTAAATTTGTTATTAAATAAATATACAAATACAGATTGAAATATGTATTTATAAAGTTAAAGCAGGAAACTTATTATTTTAAATGTTTTGTTTTGGAAAGATATATAAATAATAGGTTTGGTGGATAGCTTGTAAAATTTACTTATTTGATTATCAATATAAAAAGGGATAGTTTGTTTAATTAGATAATCAATTTATATACTAAAGGGAATTTTAAGTTAAATGAATTTAAAAAAAAAAGAAGGGAAAACTTCGTTCAAAATATTAATAAATTATATAATGTTGTTCAAGGTTTAAAATCAAGGAAACAAGTCGATTTGGAATGGATTGCGAACAGCAAATCAAAGGTGAGTTAATCTCACTCAGTTTTAAATTTAAAATTTAAATGATTAAATTTAAATAAGTGTTTGTATGGTTGAATTAATTGATGTGATATAGTACGATAATCTTAAATTGGCATATTATGTGATGCTAACGTCTGTGGATGCAAGGAAAACGGGTTGGAGGGATCCAACTGGACCCCTCAACTTTTATTTAAATTATTTTATATTCTCCGTTCTGATTGTTTGATATTCTATAATGAATTATGTGGATGTATTGAATGCTATGGCTTGGTTAATATAATTGGGTATGATGAATTACCAAAAATATAAATTTGATTTTGGAAAGGTAATAAAAGAAGCGAAACTGTAAGTAAAATAATTATAGAATTTTAATAAATCTAAGAATGAATTGGAAAAGAAATAAAGTTCCTTAAAATTTTAACAAATACATCTTGAGTATAGAAAGGATATTTGAATAAACAGAAAGTTAATAAATTTTAAACTTCAGTATTATTATTTAAAAGAACAAAACATTTTTATAATATCTATGACTTAAATTATGAAAAGGAATAAAGAAGAAATTGGGAAAAACTGAAATTTGTATGTTCAGTTAAAAGATTTAAAATCAAATGGAAATAATAACAATGATGATTAAGTGCATGATTAATGAATTTTGAAATAAATTGAGTAATTAAAGAAATTTATTTCAAATAAAATAAATTGGAAATCAATTTGGGAAAATTGATTTAAGTGATTGAAGTTGGAATTTCCTCTGGATAGCCAAGTACATGTTTTTAATAAAAAAGTAGATTTTCAACTATAAATTAAATGTTTTAAAGGCTGTTTTTTTTTAAAGGAAGCATGTTTTGTAAAATTTATTATTTCTAATGTTTAAAGTCTAAAGTAAGTATTTTCTCCTAATCTATTATAGTAAGTAATTATTTAAGGAATGACTTAATGTTATGTTTTTTTTTAAAAGTATAAATATAGTTTTATATTTATTAAGTAACCTTATTTCCAATATTCATATAATATGTATTTTTAACAAATTATTGAAGTAGTTTTAAATTAAATGTTTTAAAGGTATACATTTCAAAGTAAATTGTTTTAAATTCTTTTTAAAATCTAGTTTTGTGCTTGGTAATTTCAGAGGAGATAGAAAATATTTGGGAAAGTTTATTCTGAAAGAAAAGATGGTTTTGAAACTGTTTTCAGAGGATTGAAAATAGAAATATATCTTGTGAAGATATTTTGAGGTTAATCAATAATTTGGAAAATTATTTATTGGTTGATGGTTGTTTTGTGAATATAATTGATAGTTAAATAACCGACTATCAATATTGGCCAACTGCGCTGATCGTTTCGAAGAGACCGGGATCGAGATTTATTTCTCGAAAACCACTTCGATCCGATTTGTACGTTTCGTGCGAAAAACGTGTTCGGAGTCGAAGATGGAGCAGTGAAGTGCAAGGACTAGTCTCTACTAATCCTGAGGATATTTCCAAAATGGATGTAGTAGGAATAGTGCCTTCGATTCCGTTCGAGCCCGAGACGGACTTGTATGGATGAATGCTTGCGAAGCATCATCAGGTGGACGATGGGAATTCAAAGTGAAAACGTTCTAAAGGTAACGCTTAGCCTCAAGCCTCACCAAATGGGAATGACTGAAAATCAGGGGATATGCAGCAAGGTTAGGTGGGTTATGCCCAAGCAGGACAAGATAATTCCCCTATCTAGATGTCCCTTATATATTTCGGCTTAGTGGGTGGTTGGTCGCGCCAACCACGGGGTTTATCTTGTTCGGGACTGTTCAGTAAGGAATGGTTCCGGCCTTGTGTTGCAGGGGATGAAGGGAGTAATCCTCGGTACGGTGATCTAGGCCCCGTACTGTGACAGGTGGTACCCCAGTGCCTAGTCATTGTTGGAAATCCATTTTCCCTACGAGCCTTGTACGAGTTTTGTTTGTATTACCCACTTCGGTGGCTAGTAGCTGGAATTTAATCATGTAACAATTTCGGCTATTTTATAAGTATTTGTATATAGACCCTATTATAATATCAGAGGATTTCTATAAAAATTGTTTTAGCTATCGTAAGGTAAAAACCCGACATGTTTATTTATGGCGTGGTCTTACGAGATGCTTTTGTTTTCAAAGGATTTTGAAACTTTAATAATCAATTGGGTGTGATTTTCTCACACTGGTATTCCAGACTGACTCGGGTATTATTTAACTGTAATGCTCGGGTCAGACCGAGCATTATAGGATACAGGATATGATGTTGTGGAGCTCAGGAGACGAGCTGGATGACGATACGTATTCTCGTACTTGTATATATATATATATATTTCCGCTGTGTTGAGTTGTTGTGTACCCATTGTATGTTATTGATGTGAGCTGTGACTGATGTACTCTGATGAGGTAATATATGTAAACTGATGTATTTGATTTTGAGTAAAGATTTTTATTTATCTATTATATTTTATTCCGCTGCGATGGTTAGATTCTGATGTTGATTTTGTTTTCTCTTCTTCTATCTCTTCTTCTTAAACCCAAATGGTTCGTATTTCTGTGCAACTTGAGTTGATTGTTGTAGAATGGTGTTGACTCAAGAGGTACGGATTTGCGGGCTGTTACATTTTCTTTGCATATTTTATAGCTTTTGGTATGCACATTTCTACAGCGTCGGTTTGCATTTTGTATAGCATTTTATGTGCATATTTCTATAGCGTCTATTTAATTATATTATAGCATTTGTTATCCATATTCCTATGGTTACTTTCTATAGCCTTCTTTAAATGCTTTTAAATATAATATTAATTTATAGCCTTTATCCATCGCTGTTTCAGTTTTTTCCCATATAATATCCGTTTATCCATTTCTTTTTTACATATAAATATAAAAGATTTTCACTGATAAAAAGTATATAAATTGAAACACAATATTTCGTTCAAAAAACTTTTGGCATATCCATACAGTAGTTCATACATATCATTCAAACAATTTTTCTCATATCCATACATAGTATTTCATACATATCGTTCAAGCAACTTTTCTAATGTCCATATATATATGTATATATATATATATATTATACATATTTACATCAACAATTTACTTATAGGCCAGTCAAACAACTGAGTTCATCTTGCTTTGCTTTTAATATTTTCTCCCTAACATCTGTAATAATCAAATAAGCAATCTACACGTTAGTTATTGTTATGTCAAACATTCACATAATAAAAGGGTCTCTAGGAAGAAAAAATATATAGCTAGGACTGCATGACACTAGTTAATAAAAATATTAATTGCAAGCAAAAGGTATGCCATCAGCTATTTCAAGAAGTTGAGCAACTTTGGTAAACTTTGAAATATCAAAGAATTTGAAAGTAAAATAAAACTAGAAAATGTATTAATAAGTTTTTAAAAAAACTACGTAATTAAATTTAAGTCTACATTAATTAATCAATGACATAAGTAAAAGGTACTGATACAGCAAAATTGTAAACAAAACCAATCATTATTAATTTTGTTTTATGTTGATCAATTAGAAGTAATAAGTGCAATTTTATTTTAGTAGTTTAAAGGTTCATCTTTACCTGACGAGTGGAACAGAAGCTTACTATACATTACTCTATTCTTTCCAAGTCCAACTCCTGCTGCATCTACCAATGTACTTTTGTCCTGACGGCAATTCAGAAGCCACATTCATGCATTGTAAAGCTATCACATGCAGCAACCTCTTCTTGCCAACATATTTCTTCTATCCATGCAACTCAAAGAGTTCATTCTGTTGCTCATTAGATACCCCATCACTACCTCAGCACAAGTGAACTTCAGTTTATAGTCCTCCACCATGCACAATACAGGTTATACATATCCCACTGCACAGATGCATATGAGCTCGTTTTCTACTGGACTTCACTATACATTTACTATTGCACATCTTTACAGTTGATGCACTCAATCGTCGATCCAAGTACACTCAGTTTTGACATTCAGTTCACTTCCAGTCTTGCTACCTAAAGCTGCTTTGACATGCCATAGGCTAGCTTATGCACTTCCTCGCTGTTTATACCTAAATCTAGCATTATCTTACCCAATATTTGTCAACCTTATTATGTTCCACAGTTACAGTAGCACCATATCCAAATTCTACATAAGTCATGTACACGATTAGGTTCAAACCAATGCTGCTTCACAACATAGACAATATACTTGGCTATGCCGTAGGGTCTTTTAAGGTGGAATCTGATACTCATTTTGCATGTTGTAGTATTAACTGAGATATTTTTCTTCCTTTTCAATAATGCATCACATTGAACGTTGATGTCATTCCAATTTTTTTAAGTTTTATAAGAAACATATATATATATATATATATATATATATATATGATGGTTAATATGCATGACATAAACAAGCTGGTTCTTAGAAATTTTCTTTGATGATTTGACAGACAATGCTGAAATGGATAGTACATATAGTTTTATTACTTAGTCCAACTTGAAATGACCCAGACTCGGCCTTTGAAAATCGACACCGAGTACGACACTCGTATTCAAATGCCGCAGATCCAAACGTCGAATCTGGTTCGTCGGAGCTTATAACACATTAAGTACAACACAGCGGAAAAAAAAGAATATATATAAATACATCATATATAACACTGATACAATTTGATACAATGAATATCAATATACATCATAGATATGATACAAGCTAATAGCAGTGGAAAGAAAAGATAACACTAGCAGCGGAACAAAATCTCCTAATATGGTCTTCAAGAAAGAACTCCAGCATCAGATAAGCAAGTGCAGTTTTGATCCAAAGACTGAACTAGCTCCAGATAAATCTACTAAACCTGACTATCTGAAAAACCCAACTCTAGACTACCCGTGTGGGAAAATTGTGGGCACCAAGAGTTTAGGAAAGGAACAATAAACTCCAGGTCGGTCGTGGGACTGGTATGAGCAAACAAAAATATTTGGTCTTTTAAAATGAACAAAAAAAGAATTTAAAAATAAATTCGCAATGCTTTTTGGAAAATGAAACTACCATAAGGCCTCCCGCCACACACACAATGCAAACGCAGAATTGGAGGAAATTTCTCCTTATGATAGTCAAATATGCTTAATATGATAAAATTTCTTTGATATTATTACTAGTGCATAGTGCATAAAAACCATTTCGAAAGTAAAATATAAATCCTAGCCAGCATAGGACCAGTATCGTATGCCTACTATAGCTTTCATGTTCAATAGCAGGTCACCGCCATATTCTATGGTAGGTTATACAACTAAAACCGTACAGGGTGCATATTGTTTTGATTGGATTTACAACAAATGGTCAGGCTAAGGAACTTCCTACTGTCCATGGGTACGCCTCTAGCGGGACGTCCCGAGAACCTAACCGGATCTCTGCCAGCACAAGGCCGGGTTACCTTTGTAACTAGGTAACTACCACTCGAGCATGCCATCGCCCCGTCCTTTGGGACCTTTATCCGAGGCGCCTCTAAACCACAAAGCAATCACAAAGTAATAGATTTGCAGGATCCTTATCTGGGATCCATACCATGGTACCACCCTTTTCCAGAAGGAAATGACACAGCCTAAAGGGAGCGACCCTCATAACCTTGCCGCATCTTTCCTGTTTCGACCATTTTCAGGGTGTGAGGTTCTGATGCAGTCTCGTCCACAAAGCTACGCTTTATACAAAAGTCATGCTTTGATCAATAAATGATACACAACAGCACTCAACATGCACACTACCAAATTGGGAGTATATCACTGATAAATATCAACTACATAACCTCTGAGCTCATACGTCTCAGAGATGGATGTAAAGCTAAGAGAATAAATTCTCCGCCACCAAGCAGAAATGTATTTGATAGAGATCAGTTTCATATCTCAAAGTGTAATGTCGGGTATGCAACCATACAAGTCTGTTCCAGGTTCGAACAGAACCGAAGGCACTTTCGAAGAAGCCTTTGCAATTCGGGTATCTACAATCTCGATCGGACTTCCCATCACTTAAGGAATCTCTATACCGTAGCTACTCGGTGCAGAGATAATCAATAGGTTATACTAACAATCTTTCAAATACCCGATCTTCAACACCGGTCTTCAAATGCAATCCATAATGTCGTATCACTATTCGGAATGGGTTATATGACACAAAGTTCCCCTCCTGGCTAAACCGAATAATGAGCGCAATATTTAAAAACATATGGATATGGGATTTTAGTTATGTCACAACTTAAAAATCCAAAGCTTTTCTTTCAAATGGTTAAACAAATTACCATTTCCAAATCTTTAAACAAAAAGATTTATTTCACAAGGTTTCACCTAGTTTCACAAAGATATATTCATAGATTTCAAAACAATTTCCATTTCAATTTGGATTAACTCATTAAATCTTTAAATTAGAGATTTAACTTATAGCTTTCAAACCGTTTCCAAAGATTTATTCATAACTTGGAAGACCATTTTCATTTTAGACTTGAATCCCTTTTAACACAAATTGAAAGTTCATTTCTTATGTGAAAGCTTTTATTATTTGAAAAAAAACAGTTTTCGTTTCAGAAAAATCCAATTATACAAGTTAAATCTTGGGTTAAATTTAAAGTCCCAAAACAACACTTTAAAAAAAAGGGTTTAAAACCTATATAAACTTGTATAACCTCTTTAAATCATAAATAGAATTCAATTTCAAATTTTGGATTGAAATTTAAATCAAATTTCAAAACCAAATTAAGTTATTTAAAAATAACTTTTATCTTTGGAAATCCTTTTCAAAAGATTTTTATTTTAGACCCAATCCATCTCCAAAACCATTTGGATTCAAAAATTCAATTTTTTAAATCAATTTCAAAAATCTGTGACTTAACTCATTTCCACGTGCAATCCATATTTGTGTGTGTATAGGTATGGTCTAGGGGTTTTACACAATAGTGCACAACATTAATCATCACAGATTCAATCATATCAATATCGATAAGTGGTATAACCCGTAACGCTTATCTTTATTTCAAGATTCTTAGATAAAATAAATTTATCAATCACAAAGATTCACTATTACGATTCGATGTGGGTTTCGGATAACCAACTGGAATCCAACTCCCTATCGCATCGAAATTCAAATTTCGTTTTATGGGTCAAGGGGGTTTTCATATCCATACAACAGTGTATTCATCACAGATATAACAGCTCAGCACAAAGCATTACATAGCATCACATCACATATCAAATATATCAATCCATCAAAAAGCATTCAAACATCTTCAATTAAGATTGTGTGGTTTTTAGATCTATCAACCATATAATTACTTCCATTAGGAATCTTTAATCAATGGTTAATTATCATTAGCTACAATTGATTTAGTCTTAATCACCTTCAGTAATTAATCATTTCTTAATTAATTGCTTTAATTAATAAATCCTTAATTGTAATTAAATAAATCTTAATTACTTTTATTAATTAATTACTTATTAATTAATTTATAATTAATTTCACATTAATTTACCTTAATTAATTAAATCTTTAATATTAAGTAATTAATTTAAGTAATTACCCTTTTAGTAACTATATTAACAAACCATTAATTATTTGATAAACTTAAAAGAGAAATCTTTTGTTATCTTTATTAATCACTTTAGATATTTTTACCAATCTTATTTAATCATCATTCTCGTATATTAGTTGCTTTAAAAAGGTTAAGATAGTTAAAATAACTTTTTATCTTACTTACCCTTTTAGTATTATTTAATTAATATAATTAACTTTATAAAATAATGTATCAAAATTTAATAAATTTTAATTTCTTTGAAAAGTATCATACTTAAACCTTTAATTGATTCAAACTATAATCAAACCATCATTTTGAAAACATGAGTTAAAATTTGTAAAAAGTTTGAATTAATTTTAAAGCAAAAATTGTTCCCGATACTGCTTCGAGTCTCCTCCGAGACCAATTCTCGTTTTCTCTGAGTTTTCCCACAAGTCTACTCGTGTTTTTTTTTTCAACTTAAATTTTTTTCTATGTGTTACACGGCATTCACTTGAATCCGCCCGAGTTAAAACTCGAGTTAGCGCCCGATCCTCCCGAAGGTTTCTTTGAGTATCTTTCTTCTCCGCCCATCGCGGATACACCAGACATGTCGTTCATATGCACAACTGTTCACACCACCTCTGGTCGAGGCTACGATCATCGGCCAGTCAACCATCATCCACTCGGTTCATCGAAACACCCTGCAACATGAATTTACGATAAACACGCAATTTGACTATATGATCCAAATTCAAACAAGACTGGGCCACCTACAAATGCCACGTACAACCACCTCGGACCATCAGAGTTCGCGCGCTTCTGGTCAAAACATCGCCTGACTCCCATGATTCGATCCCCCCAGTGCGTGCCCTTCCGTCTCCACCCCGATGATGTACGAACCAAAAATCCAACCTTTACAAAAATTAGGTTAAAAACCAAGATTGACTAAAATCTTCATCCTCGATGAATTATAAAATCATCTAGCATTTTTCGGTAATCTACGACCCTCCAGCAAGCTCCAGTTACAATCATGTGATAAATCATCAACCTGATCACCAGAATTTAACAAAAGTAAGTTTTCTGTTCAACTCGCACATCTCCCCTTAAATCAAGACTAAAAATCTTGATACTATTTTTAAAAATCATGGTTTTTGATTACCAGACAGATTATATAAATGAATCAACAAATTATTCAAATCGAATTTGGTTATACTTTGAATTTTACTATTGTTTTTCAAATTTTAAAATAATTACCAAATATTTTCGCTGGAAATTATTTTTACCAAAAATGTCACAGAGCTATCATCACTTCTTCTTTAAAAATCAAGGTCTAAAATTGATTTGTTTAGGGGATAGAAATTCATTTGTAATTTTTGAGTCCTGTTATGTTTTTTTTTTTGGTATGAATTTGAACACACCTGTAACTCTAACAGGGACATATATATATATATATATATATATATATGTATGTATATATATATATGTATGTATGTATGTATGTATGTATGTATGTATGTATGTATGTATGTATGTATGTATGTATGTATGTATATCTGAACACATCTATGTCATCATAAACATGCATACATAACATAATCATGCAAGCACATCAAGATTTAAAGTTTTAAATAAAGGAGGTTTGCTCACATGAATTTGCAGCAGAGATAAAGAACAGAGATAGGCTGTTGTTTCTAAATTTGATCTTTGCTTTGTTGTTTGCCTCAAATTGAAACTGAAATACTTAGTTTTAAGATGATCTGTAGCTTCAAGATTTTGGACTTTGATCGATAGGCTTGGCTTTTTATGCTTTATCTTAATATTTCCACGTTTTCATTTTTTTCCAGATTTCTTTTCCTGTTTTCCAAATCTGTTATGCTTGATTTGTTTCCTGAACTGATGAATATAATAGTTTAAATCTTTGCTTCATTACTGAGTTACAACTTCAGATTCAAATTTTTTTTAAAGCAATTCTACTTGCCTTCATTTATTTCCATAGAAAATTGCACTGTCAAAAGTGCAGCTCTGTTTCCTTTTTTTTCAATCTGCATTTTTGAATTTGTGTTAAAAACTTGATTTAAAATTACAAACTCATTAAATTATAAAGTATAATATTTACCTGAGAGATGGAACATACATTACAGCTTGATGCTCTAAGAAGATTTCCAGATTTTTACTTTTTACTTTGAATTGAAGAAAAAATTGGCAGCGCTTTTTTTCTGATTTTTTTCTTTGGTGTTGTAGTTTTGAAATGCCAAATCTTTTTTACTGTTTTCTTTTCATATTTGCTGAGATATTATATAATTGCATTTGGGGAGATAGAAAGTTTCTTTGTAATTTTAAATTTCATTATTTTATTCAATCAATTACATTGGATGCCATATGTACAAAATGATTATGAAATTTCAATGCATGTCGATTCCTATACTCCATCCCTTTGTGTATGCTCATCATTTGTAATCTTCAAAGACAAAAGAAAATTTTAAAAATTTCATATCATATTTGCTTTATAAATGAATATACCTTTTATTCATTAGCATATACATATATACAATGTAAAAAAAAGAATTGCTTTAACCAATATTTTACACTATACAAATTACACCTTAATAATTTCAAATGCCACTTATTTTTAAAACATTTATTTTAAATTTAATTTCATATTTCATTTCAAACTTGAAGTATAACCATTTTTGTCCATTTACATATACACACATCTTTTGAATAAATTTAAATTCAGTCTCAATATATATATATATATATATATATATATATATATATATATATAATTCTACTCATATATTCAATATACATATATGTATAAAATTTTAAATTTAAATGACTTTTTAAAACACTCATTATTTCAAAATTTACACTCAAAATAAATTAGAATTTATTTATATATTATTATCACTTATTTTATTTGTTTGAGATTTTTTTTCTATAGTTGCAACCAGAAATGGTTCTAAAGCTTTGATCTTGAGATTTTTCAATATATTTTCAAATTAAATTTCAAAAGTTTAAAATATATTATTAATTTTAATTGATAAATCTTTGGGGTGTTACTTTTTTATTAAAAAGACATTAAATATCCAATTTCAAGTCCACGGTTAAATTAAAAAATCAATGTCCAAATAAATAAATACCCTATTAAATTTTAAAAATCCAAATTAATTTACAATTTTATTCAAAAATTTATTTAATTATCAATTTAAATTTAATTAAAAGTTGGGATCGTTAAAGATTCCCCCCTTAAAAAAATTCATCTCTGAAATTTGACAGGGAGACGAGAAAGAATAGATGATAGATAAAGAAATAACTGATCGAATTAGATCGAAATATTTATTCTATATTCGATTTACCAAATCAAAATATCAACAATATGAGAACAAACTCATACAATTATTTCACAACATATTTGGGTCCACGAGCCTATGAATATACAAGGGCATTGATTAGTTCGAAAGGATAACTAATCGTTCGTAGAATATATCGGATCCCAGAGAATAGATAGATAGATTTAATCTTCTACGATTTCTCAAACACTAATTATGGATTCCAACTCAGGTCGGAACACCCAAAGTATGTACCAACTTGTCCTTTTTCGGACTTCGATATACACAAGAAATAACAATAGAAATTCAAATTTGGTTTTAATTGATATCGTTTTATTGATACAATTCAAATTTAGCCTCGTATTTTATTAACAAATTTTACTCAATTTAAAGTTTACAACTTATTTAAATTGAATTTTCAAATTCATTAAAGTGTAGATCAAAAAGCTGATAAGAAACCAATGAAGATACAAAGTAAGGATATTCTACAACGATTCGCAGGGCCACCATCACACCGAAACTTCTTTCTGAAACTGTCACGAAGATATCAAAAGAATTTGGAATCGAATCAAAGGAGATTGGTAAGAAAGTAGTTTCCACTGTTGCAGGGTATTGACCATTTATAGTGGTATTTCTCTGTCTCATATCTCGTCCTGTTCTTGCACTCATACTTACTATCAGTGGATAGTAAGAGAATTTACTGAGGCATTCGAATGGATATCTTAGGGATATACTTATTCTAGGGTATACTTCACCATATCTCTAATGAGCTACTTAATGTGTTATACTCCTGAGCTAAAGTTTCAACCTTCGGCTCTGATACCAAAACGAAACGACCTTGATTCGGCCTTCGAAAATCGGCACCGAATACGACACTCGCATTCAAATACCGCAGATCCAAACGTCGAATCTGATTCGTCGGAGCTTATAACACATTAAATACAACACAGCGGAAGAAAAGGAATATATATCAATACATCATATACAACACTAATACAATGTGATACAACTGAATATACAATGAATATCAATATACATCAGAGATATGATACAAGCCAATAGCAGTGAAAAGAAAAGATAACACTAGCAGCGGAACAGGCGTGACTCTTCTTGCACAGGCATCTGTACCTCTGATGTTCTGGCCTGATGCTTTCTCAACAACTGTGTATCTTATCAACAGATTGCCAACCAAAATTTTACAATTTAAAACTCCAATTGAAACACTGACAAAGATCAAGTCAGATTATCAGAGTCTAAAGGTATTTGGATGTCTGTGCTTCCCCTGTTTGAGACCCTACAAGACACATAAGTTAGAGTTCAGGTCTGCTCCCTGTACATTTTTAGGATATGCAAACAATCAAAAAGGTTACAAATGTCTTGACAATAAATGTAAAAATTATATATCAAGACATGTGACCTTTAATGAGTTTGAATTCCCTTTTAGCAAGTCTAAAAACAATGCTACCAAAAAAGCTATACAACCCAAAAATCTCAATACCTCCAATACCTGATATAATCATACCAGTAGAGAGACCAATGTCTCAAGATGAGAACAATGTTGTTCAACAGCAGCAATACAAGTGTTTCAAGTCATGATCAAAATGAAGAATATGAAGGCTCATATCAGTCCCCACAACAAGACAACACCAGTCATGCAGATCACTACCCGGTATTGAATGTTTCTCAACCATCCAATACTCAGCAGGAAAGCACAGTGAATGATAGAGCTCAACAGATTGATCCTGCAAATAGCGGTCGCCATATGATAACAAGACCAAAAAGTGGTATATTTAAACCAAAAATATACAATGCAAAATTATTCAATAAGGAACCTGGTACTTATTATCAAGCAATACAAGATGAGAAGTGGAAGATTGTAACAACCCGCATATTTATCGATTTTATATTTAAATATTTTATTTAAATATTTTATCGTTAATCGGATTTTGGTCCGAAAAGCTACTTTTTGCAAACAGTCGAATTGGGACTCGAGACCACCCCCATAGAGTTCAAAATGACGTTTGCGACCTTTTTGAGTATAAGCTTCGATATGTTTGGAGAAAGTTGAATTTTGCTACTTTTCACTTAGGGTTTCGGTTTGGGCTGAGCCAATTAACCACTTACTAACTCAGTCCCAATCCCCCTCTCCTCTTCATTACTTCATTCTAACTCCTCAAACTCAAGCTCCAACTGAAAATGGTGGAGAGGAAAGGGAATTAGAAACTCCAAGCCCTAGTTCGTCTTGCTAGCTCAAGTTCTTGCTCCAAAATCAAAGAGAACCCATTGGTAAGCTTCCTCTTCTTCTTCTCCAACTCATTCTCTCTTTGATTTCAGAAATTTCCTAAACCTAATTTAGGAAATATTTCTCTTTTAAGCTTAGATTCAAGCTTGTTGAGTTGGAATTAAAGAGTGCTTGTTCTTGCCATTGCTTCATAGCATCTTCTTCATTCGTTTGGGTTCAAAGGTGAGATTTTTATCTCACATCTATGCTCATATTTATCTTCGATTGTTAGGTATGAATTCCTAACACTTATTCGTGTGCATTTGCTTTTGGTTTGGATTGAATTGGTGTATATTTCAATTTTTAGTGTTTTGAGTTCAATTCGTTAAAAATCCTAACTTCTATGTTTGAACATGTTTTTGGTGATGCATCGAGGAGCATATAGGGCCGGGTAGTCGATTGACATAAACGCTTAGCGCCGTTGCTCGTGCGAATACAATTTTGGTCAAGATTGAACCTCATTTGTAATAGGCATGGATGAGGCTGGAAACAGGCTCGGCCGACCGACCCCTCTGGTCCGGTCGACCGACCTGCTTCCAAGTGCATAAGCACTTTCTGTTTTAAGGTTCGGTCGAACGACTCAGGGAGTCCGGCCGACCGACCTGATGATTTTTACCTGCTTTGCCTTGTTGCTTGAATTTCCAACTTAAATCGATTCGTGTTGTTTCCTATTTATTGTTATCAATTATTATGACTTTGATGACTACTTTTTAGGGATTTTCTTGAGTATCCATTTTGATGGATTCTTTATCGGTTTCCTTGGATTTTTATTCACATCTTCGTATGTGAATTTTAGTGATTGATTGTTCCTACAATCTTCTTTGTGTTTTGTCACTTTAAAAATATAAAGGTTTTCTATACTAGTAGTAAATACGGTTTTCCAATCTATTAGTATATATATAAACCTTTACCTCGCTCGTATAAGAAATCTAATTAAACGACTAGTAAAACAAGTGGTATGAAACGCTTGCGTTCACTTTGTCGGTTAATTCTTGGACTTGTTCGATTGAATCTCTTGTGACAATTTTACAGTGGAGATCTACAGTTTGTTCGTAAATATTTAAGTTAAGCAAGTGGTTATGGGACATGAAGCTAAACTCATATATTTACTAGTTTAGTGTAATTGACACTTCTCGATGATCATGACGATCATTTTTGTGATTTAGACTAGCAATGTGCGATGTCTCTTTGACTGCGCGGGAGACTAAACCCCGTTTTGTGGAGTTTCGACTCAAATTGGTGGGGTAGCAACCCACGGTCTTTGGACCATTCGTGTGTCAGGTCTTCGGACCATTCGTGTGTCAAATTAATGGCTAGCTGCCATGAGATAGCTTCTCGTTCATGTGTTACAGCTGTTGGTGAGTTTTCATGCTCCCGTTCGTGTGATAGGCCTTCCCCCCTATTTTGTGTGATTTCTGGTTTTCGTGTGTCGAATTCTGGAATTTCCTTCTTCACCTATTTTTGTGATTTCTATTGATATGATTTATCAATTTTTGTGCATAGGTGAATTTGTGTGTCATTTACTGGATTTCTTGAGATGATTTCTAGAATTTGTGCTTCACCAATTTTCGTGATTTCCATTGATAAGTTTTATCAATATATGTGCATTGGTGAGTTTGTGTGTTATTGACTTTTGTGATTGACTTTGATATAATCGTCAATATTTGTGGTTTGATGAACGAAATAAGGAGTATGGCATTTCTTTGATTCTTGTGTAGATTTGGTGATATTGATTAATCTCTCGTTGATTTTCAATTACTTATATATATCACAGCTTGGAATTGTGATTATTATGTGTTTAGTCATATCTCTTATTCTATATCGTTTCATCTGATATCTATAGTTAGACTGATCCGTTTATTATTTTCTTATTAAATAATACTCGGGTCAGACCGAGATGTTACAGGTGCTTCTGCTTGACTTCTCTCTTGGGATTGATTTCTCTGACTTTTGGTTAACTACTTAGATTAGTAGTTTATTTTGGTGTATACATTCGAGATATAGACTCCATAATGTATACTTATTCTTTTGTGTAGTTCGTGAAACTATTCTTTTGTGATATTGTGGATCTTTTTAGACCACTACTCTGATGTACACTTCCTAGTGTTATATTCATATCTTATTCCGCCTTTGTGATATGAATTGTCTGTGACTGATTTATGTTATGTTTATTTCTGTATTTGTTTCCGAAGATATTATAGCCACTGAGTAGCAGCTTTGAGTTTGTGTCGGTATGTCGGATTTCCTCTTGATAAAGTATTGCATGTTATACTATTTGACATATCGATGCTCGCACAAAGCAATTACTAGAATGGTCGCTCCTCAACAGCCTTATTCTCCGTGCTAGTTGACAGCATTCACCGTAATGTTCTTGGCTAGCGTGGGTATAGAGGTGGGGCGTCACAAAGATAGCCATGAAGGAAGAATATGATGCACTTACAAGAAATAAAACCTGAGACCTTGTTCAATTATCTGAACATAAAATATCATAGGCTGTAAATGAACCTACAGGTTAAAGAAAAATCCTAATGGTACAATTCTAAAATACAAGACTAGATTGGTGGCAAAAGGATATTCACAACAAAGTGTTTTTGATTTTACTGAGACTTTTTCACCAGTTGTGAAACCATCTACCATCAGAATTGTACTAACTATAGCCTTGTATAAAAATTGGACCGTTAAACAAGATGTAAATAATGCTTTTTTAAATGGTGTATTGTAAAAGGAGGTGTACATGGAGCAACCACCTGAATTCAAACAAGAAAATGAAAGATTGGTGTGCAAACTAAACAAAGCAATCTATGGACTCAAGCAAGCATCAAGAGTGGTTTGACAAGAATGAAACAGACGCTAGCCAGTCTCAGTTATATCTCAACAAAATCTGACAATTTTCTCTGTATTAAATTCTCTGATACAACTGTTATTTACATACTTATTTATGTTGATGACTTCATAATTACAAGTAACAGTGAGACAGAAATCAACAAAGTCACAAAACAATTGAACAAAAAGTTCTCAATTAAAGATTTGGGAGAATTAAACTGCTTCCTTGGCATAGAAATTAAAAGAACATCTGACAACAAGTTACATCTATGTCAAGGGAAATATATCTCAGAAATTCTGAAAAAGGCAAAATTCGACAAGGCAAACCCCCTCTCAACACCAATGTCTAGCAGTTTGCACTTATCAAAAACAAAGGAGAGCCAATTGAAAATGAGAAATTATACAGAAGCATTATTGAAGCATTACAATATGCAACAATAACAAGGCCAAATATATCATTTAGTTTCAATGAAGTCGGTCAATTCATGCAAAAACCACTAGATAATCATTGGAAGACAGTTAAAAGAATACTGAAATACCTTAATGGCACCATAAATCAAGGACTTATTCTACATGCAAGCAAGACACTCAACATCAATGCCTATGCAGATGCAGACTGGGCCACTGACAGTGATGACAGAAAATCAACAACTGGGTACTGTATCTTTTTAGGAAAAAATCCAATATCATGGTGTGCTAAGAAACAACCAACAGTATATAGATCTAGCACAGAAGCAGAGTACAGAAGTGTGGCCAACGCAACTGCTGAAATTATATGGGTGGAATCACTGTTAAAGGAATTACACATCAAAACAGACACTACAGCAACTATTTGGTGTGACAATCTCAGTACTATATCTCTTACCGCAAATCCAGTATTACATTCCAGAACGAAGCACATGGAACTGGACTTGTATTTCATTCGAGAGCAAGTTATAAAAGGAAAACTAAGGGTTAATCACATACTTTCCTCTTACCAAAAGGCAGATGTTTTTACGAAAACACTATCAAAGATCAACTTTACCAGATTTAGAAATGAACTGAATATTGATGAAGTAAACCCAAATTCAGAATATAGAGCTTCAAATTATTTGCCAACAAGATCTGAGGTCTGCTCATCAAAGTAAAGCCTCAACCGTTCAAGATCCATCAACCATACTGAGTTTATCTGCAAAGCTCATCAAAACGGAGAGATCTGAGGTTTGCTCGTCAAAACGAAGCCTCAACCTTTCTAGATCTATCCATTTTTATCTCCAAAACGCATGCTTCTCGTGATTGACGACTGAATTGAGTCTCTTCGATCTAATAAAACATCGTTGAAGTAAAGTTTTACCAGATCTGAAGATAAATGACGAAGAAATTTTAAGGAATTTTTACTAGCGGCGGCCATTGCTCAAAGTATGGAAACCCTAACCCTCGAACTAGTTTGAGGGGGGTATTGAGGAAACTGCTACTACAAAGCAAACCAGTCTTGTGAAGCAATAAATAGGCCAAGCCCATATACTTATTTTACAAGTTATATACCGAAGCTTGTATAAAAATAAATGATATAGAAAATACACTGTAATCTTTTCAACTACAGCAACAAAGCAAATAATTCATTTCCTTAACACGAATGAATACAAGCATTACCTGAACTCCTGCCACAAATACCTGAATAAACTGCATTTGTGGAAGCAAATAGAATCATACTGTGCTTCCATCATGAACTTGCTCAACGATGGCTTTAGTAGACCTTCCTTTATTTGCATCTTTAAAAGCAACGGCATCGAAAGTAGTGGAATCACCAAAGGCTGAAGGTGGTTGATCTCGTATTGCTTTCTCTGAAGCACCAGGTTCCTTCATCAATCGTCATTAAATGAAGCGAACAAATCTTCGTATGGTAATATACCTGCAACACATAATCAGTTTGAATTTATACAAATGAATTTATAGCTCTTAGTCTCAAAATACAACTCGCTACTATTTCAACCTCATTACAATCCAATAACTCAAGTCTGTTAAGTTGATATTGTTTTTTAAGATTTCCCTGTACATTTAAATCTTCGTCAGGTTGCCATTCATATCCATCCAGATACCGTTTAAAGTTAAATATGTACTAGGATAGAACCACGGCAATAGATTTGGGGAAAAAAAACCATACTTTCTGTGAAATTTACTATAGTAAACACAGGTACAGATTCATTGTCAGTAGCACTAAAAGGGAACCCCAGATACATTTTTCTATATGTCATTACCTTGTTTCCAGCAATAGGAAAAAGCAAAGCAGGCCAAAGATCCTCTAATACTAAAAGCAAGTTTTGTAGTTGGCTATCAGCTTCAAAACAGCAATTGCTGATGGTTCCACATACCTAAAATAAGCTGGAAAAACAAATAAAATCAAGTGAAGATGAAGAGAGCAATCAATGGTAAAAAAATGGAAAATAAGAAACTGAATTATAAGAAATAACTCTGGAGTGCCTTGTACTGCATACTTGGGTATTTTATAAAAACATCAATCACACATGCAAGTACAATGAACTGCTTCGCAAGAAATTAAAAGATTCATTTCGTTTAACTAAGAGAATGACCACGCAATTATTCCCCGTCTACTTCTTCGATTTTCAATTATTGTGTCAAACCTATCAAATCCTAATATTTAAGCATTTATTTTGCAAACAATTCAATCATATGCTAGCAAAATTGTCTTCTTCTTTAAAAGAAAGATAGGAAAGAAAAGAAAGATCAATATGATACAAGGAAACAGATTATTTAGGAATGGTAGCAGATACTCATCCTAAGACACATAATTTAGTACATTGCAAATAGATCCACATTTACAAGCACAAATGGACTTCTTTACAGAAAAATGAAGGATCTGATTATGGTAACACATCAGAATATAAAATTTAGGACCACATGATTCCCTCCTTTTTTGCTACAAGCCTACAACAACCGAAATGAATAAACTCGTAAGCATCAGCAATTCTCTTTGTGCATATTAAACTTCATATTAAAACTGTAATTGCACAATAACAGTATTGCCTTCACAAAAGAAATAAATGATTGCAAAATTTTGATCTTCCTACGAGATTGAGATAAAAATGTTGGTGGGACCAAACTTGCAACTGTTAAGAAATTATACTATCATCAAGAACTTTATTATAAACCCCTAAAAAACATTCTGCTTTCAATTTAGAACCCATCAGCATGAACAGGACTCATGATCGTTGAAAAATTCTCAAAACATATATTTGACACCCCTCAAGATCACAAGAGGACCAAAGCAACTCGCAAGACATTGCACGAATATATTAATGAAAACAATGACTATTGAATGTAAAAAATACTTCAATCCAGGAAAATTTTACTTGGTATTTAACATAAACATGGCACTAATCAAGCTAATTGTTTAATGAATTTCATGACTAAAATTAACGTATAATCGGCCCATTCTAACATCTACACGGTACTACATCAATTAAAAACTTGACATTGAATCTTCGAAGATCTACTAAAACTTAAACTGCAACTACAGAAAAGGTTGGAAAATAAATATTATCATGAATTTGAAAACAAGGTTAAAAAATAGAACCGATAATGTCTCCAGGTTAATTCAAGAACTGGAAATTTTGGTGACAGCCTTGGTGCCCTCAGATACAGCATGCTTGGCAAGCTCGTCGGGAAGAACATGGCGAACAGAGGTCTGAATTTCTCTAGAAGTTATGGCTGGTTTCTTTCTTGTTGTACCTGACCGATCTAGAAGATTCCTGAGTAGGTTTCTCAAAAATATCGTTTATGACGGAATTCATGATTCCCATGGCTTTGCTTGAGATCCCAATATCAGGATGGACCTGCTTCAAAACTTTGAAAATGTAAATCTTGTAGGTCTCAATTGACTTCGCCTTCTTCTTCTTTTTCCTGTCAACGTTTGCTGACGAGTCATTTGCTGGAGGCTTCTTATCGGATCTAGGTTTGCTGACGAGTCGCTTGTCGACGTTTTGGAATTAACATGTATAATCAGGGATTTTGAGAAAAAAAGATGGATTGAACGAATGGGGACTCAAAACGTGAATGGGGAAAGGAGTGGAAAGGGAAATTACAGAGTTAACAAGGTGAAAAGAGTGGGAAAGGAAAAAGGCGCACGGTTGCTAATATACGTGAATTTCATTTCCCCACAAAATATTTATTTGCCGCCTTTTGCATATTATACAGCATTGAAAAACTCGTGACTATGCTGTATAGCGTTGAATATCTTCGTATACATACCGAGTGTTATAAAATCCGGACCGAGTCCGATTACAATAATTAAAACCTGAGCTCGGTCCGAACCCGCAATGTATTTCAACCTGATATCCGAGCCAGATGCATTGGGCTTTTTAAACCCGCTAGGTAATAACTATATACCTAACGTAGAATATTTATGTTAAATCAATATTTTAAAACTGCAACTTTGGTAAAATTTGCATACAAATAATGTTAACATATAAAGTGGACGGTGATGTACTCAAGTTAACAACAAAAGTATATAAAAATATGTACATGTAAACAAACAAAATGGTAAATAAATAACATACACACTCATATTTTGATACGACGGAAAACTACTAGTCGGGCCCTAACAAGATCGGGTTTTGATAAAACCGTACCCGACCCGGGTTGGGCCCATGTCGGGTTTGGGTAGTAAAACGCAAAACCCTTACCTGCATTAATAGGATGGGTTCAGGCCGGTCTCGGACCAAAACCCGTACCATCGACAGGCCTAATTGATACTATCAAAAAGTGATTTTTTTTGTAGTGATTTAAACCCAATATTAGCTATCTCCTTTCATAAAAATTCATAATAAATCTATCATAGCTTAGAAAATTATAAAGCTTGAAACATAGTTCATAAATAATGTTTCGACTATATATCAGAAAAGCAAGCCATTTGGATGTCATTTAATACGCTTTCCAAATCTATACTTATCATACACACACACACACACATATATGTGTGTGTGTGTGTGTGTGTGTGTGTGTGTGTGTGTGTGTGTGTGTGTGTGTGTGTGTGTGTGTGTGTGTATATGAAATAACATAAATCATCAACAAGCATATATATCCATTTAAACAATCAAATCATGGCATATTATTTGCAAAATCAATTCGGATCTAACTAGAAACTGAAATCAATAAAAAATGAGATGTAAGATCACTATTCACTTTGGTTTGTTGTTAAGAAGGTTGAGATTTTCCTTTTGGATTGATTTGCTTAAGTTTCCTATTTGAATCTTAGCTTTTCTTCTTCTTGATTCTCTTAATGTGGGCCGGTCAAGCTTATTTAGTTTTGTTTGCGATTGTAAAAATGAACAAAGAATGAAGGTAAGAAGGGTTTAGGGTATAAGAACATAGTCTATTTCTATTTTTCCTTATCATATTTCTCATACTTTCTTCTTTTTAATTTTCTTTTATTTACACATTAATTAAGGCACGACCCACCTTATTGATTAACAAATCTTAATCCCTTAACCATCTACGTTATTTCATTTAATTTATCTAATTAAATGCTCTAAATAATATTAATCAAAATTAGGGTCGTTACATGTTTCATGTATGACTCCTACCGATTCACAAAAATTCAGGAAATTGATATTCACCACCTATATCGGACCTAAGTATCTTTATCTTAACATCGCATTTGTTTTCTACTTCAGTTTTATAGGTCATAAATGATGTTAAAACTTCATTATGCATAAGGTAAACATAACACGTATTTTGAATAATCATCCATAAAGATGACAAAATATTTCTTTCTCCGCTAGTAGGAGTACTATGTAAATCACATACATCACTATGTACAAGTTGTAATAATTTGATGCTACTTTCTGGTTTAAAAGGAAATGGCTTTCTAGTGATTTGGTCAAGGAACATGCTCTACACTTATATAGCATATCATTTTTATGTTTGGGAATCATATTTAAAGAAATCATATCAAGCATACGTTTAATATGAACTTGTCCTAATCTATTATGTCATAATGAAAACAAATCAATAATAGAAGCATAATTATCACTTTTATTCATATCAATATTGAATTTAAATATCTCATCACTGTGACGACCCGGGATTTTGGCAATATTATCTTAATAAGCATTTAATATAATTAAATAAAATACAAACTTATCATTTTAAAAATGAATAAGACTTTTGTACATTTACCATTTATATATATATATATATATATATATATATATATATATATATACACGCACACACACACACGTATTGTGAAGGAGACTATGATTTGGAAATTTAAATATAAAGCTTTTCAAAAATATTCAAAATAAAATCTACCTTATTCACGTTAAATTAAAAAGCT
This sequence comes from Allium cepa, assembly GCA_030765085.1. Classification (NCBI taxonomy): domain Eukaryota; kingdom Viridiplantae; phylum Streptophyta; class Magnoliopsida; order Asparagales; family Amaryllidaceae; genus Allium; species Allium cepa. Next base: position 402,599,679 of record CM060943.1, on the reverse strand, counting down.
CTACTTTATTAATGTTTGATCTAATTATATATATATGGATGTAATCTAGATAATAATGCTTAAATTAAAATCAATCTTCTTAATGTTAAATATAAGTATAAAAATATATGAATATAAATTAAGTGTTTGATAGTTTAAGCTTAAAAAAATAAGGATTTATGTTAGAAATAGAATTAAATATGTAAGGTAAAATTATATGGTTCTATGAAACATAAATATATACATATGGTAATTCTAGTAATATACTATGGAAATCCATATGTGTATGCAAGAAGAAAAAAAATAAAAAAAATATATATCTACAAACAAAAATCTATGTACATACAAAGGAAATAGGATAAGTATGTAAGCTTATAAGGAGACATGCATTAAATGATATTATCTCAAGCACAAAAGAGGTCATTTCGTGATATTCACAAATCATTTCAGTTCAAAGGAAAAAATCTTGTTGGTCAAAGAAGAAAAGAGGAAAAAAAATCTCTGACCCAAAGAAAGCTTGCTGTGGAAGGCAACAGTACACTTATATATATATATATATATATATATATATATATATATATATATATCCCCTACCCTGTTCTTTTTTTTTCTCATTCGATCAACTAAAAAAAAGAAGGAAACAAAACAGCCATTACAAAATAAAGAAAATCATAACACCTCAGTTCAAAATAAAAGCCCGCATTCTTTAAACCTGAGATGAAAACATCAAAGCAAAGGATTCAGAACAACATCATCTCAGGAAATCGGCATGCAAGATCAAATCTTCAACCAGAAAGGATTTAAAATCAACCTAATCAAGTAGATGCAATTCAAAGATCAAGACTTCAGAATTAATTCAAAGTCATCAAGCTAATGATCAACTCTATTGGATTTAATTTAAAACAAGCAGGTGAGTAACCTAACCCAGCCTCCTCTGTTTTTTTAGAAATGCCTGTGAGTAAACTTTTAAATTTAAAAGCTTAAGTAACGAATATAAGTTGCATGTGAACCACTTTATTGATGGCTGCTTCGCATATTTGTATGATGTAAGCTTTTGTGTATTTCTGTTGTTGATTTTAAAACATCTTAGTTATTAGTTTAGGCCTCTGTTTTAAAACTGTAAACATGAAACACCTTCAAATTTGATGCATTTGACATATGGTTGACTAGTGGTGCATGTTAGAAAATGTGTTTGTATGATTGTCTTAAGTTCAGAAACATGTTTATATGAATGAAGATGCTGTGTATTGGTTGTGCATGTCTGAAAATTAGACCAATGAAGATTTTCCAGGCTTACAGGCCTTTGATTGGTTTAAAAATCACTTCTCATTTCTCTAATTCATTTTTAGACAATAATTTCTAAACAAAAGATGTTAATTTAAACAAGATTCAAACCTTAAAAATAGTTTAAAGTTAAACATAGCAAAACTTCTCAAGAAAATTGGGAATTACAGATAAAATTTCAAATATGATAAATTTCAAACATCATAATTTATTATTCCAGGATTATAATTCGAATACATTTTGAAAGTAATGATTTTTAAAACTAAAATCAAATTTTTTAATATTGCATTGGGTTAACAACTTGGGAATGTTTGGAAAATTGTTTTTGGGAAATCCTGTTTGATCTAGATGATCGGGGGGGTCTTGGTTTCCACTGGAGATGGTGGAGTGATCAGGAAGGCTGGGAAAATTATTGGGTGGAGCTCTAGGTCACCGTGGCGGCGGCGATGAGTTGTGGAAGTTTTAAACCTAGTTTTGGTCGACCTTGTATTAATGGATGTTGCGTCGTTTCTAAAGAATCGAGTCACTTGGGATTTGGAAGGTGGCTGCATGGATGATTCGTGGAGATATGGCCGGAGTTTGGGAGGCTTTGGTGGTCGGCGACATGGATGCGGGGTTGTTTCTGGTAATGGATTTTGGTTCGAGGTTCACCTTTGAAGCTCGATTTTGTTTTGGGTCAGGTGGTGGCGTATAGATGATCAGAATCGGTCGAGAGGTGGATCGCTGACGTGTATGAGGTCTTGGTGATGATCGCGGCGGCGTTGATCGCCGGTGCATATGCACAGGCGAGAGTGTCAGTAGTTTTGTGTTAGTCCGGGAAGATGGTTATCTCAGGTAGTAACTCGAGACTTTGGAATGATCGCTCGAGTTTAAACTCGAGTAATGCTGAGTGTCTTTAAAACTTGATAACAGTTTTGGTTACAGGTTATAATTTAAAACTTAAACTGAAATTTGAATTGGAAAAGAACTCGTGTTAGGCCCGAGTGGACTTGGGGTTCGACTCGAAGCACATGTAAGCAAATGTTTAAAAAAAGTTTTTTAAAAAACTTAGTTTTCGAAATTTTAACATAAAATCAGTTTAAACTTTATTATATAAATTACTTATATAAGAGTTGTTTCTTGAGCATTGTTTAAGTAGTTTTGAAACTTTGTTTAATTTAAAATTTGTTAAAGTTATTTTTAAAAAAACTTAAGAAGAAATTTAAGTATAATTACTTAATTTAATTAATAAATGATAAGGGATGATTAATCTATAATTAATCAAAGGGTTGATTAATTGATCATTATGGGTTAATTTATTTGTAATTAAGGTTGTTGAATAATAATTAAGTTTTAGTTAATGGATAATTAATCAGTTAATTAAAGGTTAATTAATTGATTATAAAGTAAATAAGGATTAATTACTTTGTGTTGAAGGAGATTTGTTGATAATTAAGATTTATAAACTGATAATTAAAGGTTAATTAATTGATTTATAGGGTAATGAAGGGATAAATTACCCAGTTGTAATTAATGAGGGAAATGTGACTAATTAACATGTTAATTAATTAAAGATAGTCACTTGGTAATTGATTAAGTACAATTACTTAATGAGAATGATAAGTAATTACTTGCTGAAGTAATTGATGGATAAATTATTAGATGTAATTAATATAAGGGAAATTACTTAATGGAAGGTAATTAAGGTTAATTACTTAGGAGAAGTAATTAAGGATTAATTACTTGATGTAATTAATTAAAGGATTAAAATAATTAATCAAGGAGTTAATTAATTAGGGTAAGTAATTACAGGATGGTTGATTACTGATTGATAAGGCTGATTAGTGGAAGTAATAATTAAGGATCATTAATCAATGTAATCAATGAAGAAATTAAAGGTTAATTTCTGAAATTGTTTGAGGATAATTAATTTATGGATAATTACTTTACGTAATTGAGGATAATTAATCAAGGATGGTTAATTAAAATAGATAATTAAAAGATGATTAGTTAATTGATTTCTAATTAATTAATTGTTTAAGTAAAGGTTGTAACGACCCGCAGATTTTAATAGTTTTAAATGGTTTTATTTAACGTAATTAATTGAAACTTTTGAGAAATTTTGTATAATAATATTTTGAAATAAAAATTTAATATTTGGATTACGTCCAATTAAACATAGCATATTTTAAATTTTCAATTTATTTTATTAAAGTTTATTCCATTGTGAAATTCTATTTAATTCAAGCTAGCTAATAAATTGCATTAATAAATATTGCAGAATCAGTTTCTTTAATAAATATTGCAGAATCAATGCACAGATGTTATCAATTTCATTTTATGGTGGTACGTTCCTTTACGTTTCCTACCGGTTAAATTATAAATAATTTTCTTTGATGGGTCAGCTAAATCAAAGCAACGTGACCGTTGCTATTTATTTCTTTTATTAATTGCTACAATTATTTTCACCAAATCAAGGGTTGACCGTTACTTGGCTTTCAAATTTTGGACTCTGCATTCAAAAAGAAACGTATAATATAATAAGTACTTCATATTTATTTTCAGTACGTTTCACAAAATTTTCTCTGTCCGTTCTTTTCTATTAAATATATACTTGCAGCTGTTATCAATCCATCGTTTCAATTTATTATATAGTCCGTTAGTCTGCCTTTTCAGATTTGAACGTGCAGCTGGTGGCATTAAAAGTTGCTTTAATTATCCACTGAATTATTGTGACTGTCCTGTTACTCTATATTTATTCTGTACGTTTTATCTTTGCTTAAATTTCTCTGTCCATTCCTTGTTCCATTTTAAATATCATTGCCTTTCCAAACTTATTACGTACTATCCAAACAAACAAAAAAGTTATTGCTTTAAATGTAGCTAAATCAACTCATGACCATTGCCATTTCAAAGTTTGAAACGTATAAAATACTATACGTTATTTCGCATTCATTGATTTCTTTTATTTCTCTTTCTTTCTTTCTTTCTTTACGTTTTCATTCCAATCTGATTTATATCCTTCCTTGTTCGCTTCATACATTCTATTTATTCTAGCCTGCTCCTCATTTCTTTTACCTAGTACATCTGCATTCTTTTCATCCTCTCTCTGCAAATTTTCTTTCCACCAAGCGCCTGTCCCCTCCTTCTTCCCTCCTCTTCTCTTAAGAAACACCCTGCCTTCCAGTCGAACCCAACATCTTCCCTATCCACATCGGCAGCCTCAGCATAGCCGAGTGTATAGCCTAGAGGTAATAACTTCTGGCAGCACATAGGTGGCATCAACATTTTCCCCATTGTCTGTAGTTCTTATTTATTCCTTTTTCCCACCCATCAGCGACTCGAGTTTACACAGGGTATGTCTATACATTGTATTATATTATATATATTTGCTAGTAGTATACTGCCTTAAATTTACATATTTTAGTGTATATATGTATGACAGCTTATGTTATTTATATACATAAAGTAAGCTATATGTAAAAACTCAGTGCAACTGCAATTTTCTTTATAAAAGGCAAATAATACAAATTGTAGTACCCAAAGATATATATGTATGGCTGTACTTAATAAAAAAAAAATCTCGATATAACAGTATAAGCTTATATATCAATTTCTGAGTTTATATATATTTTGTTATATTGTTTTTTTTTTTAATTTTGATTTTTATATAATAAGTATGTAAGCTTATTACACATATTAGTATACATAAGTTGCAATATATTGTTTAATAAGCCTAAAGCATTGTATATCTTCATACTGTTATGATGTGCGTGCTTTAATAATAAAGCTATTTATCGGGTACAAATAGGTTAAGTAACGTGTATATTTGGTTAATTTATATAAAAGTATATATAACCATTTCGATTATAGTTATAATGAATACATACGAGAGTTACATAAATGAATTTTATACTATGTGTTAACTAAATACATTGTTATTTATATGATCCAGTTTTTGAATATAAGTTTGAAACGTTTTAATTTTTATATATACAAATATTTTATCTTATACGTATATTTTGTTATATATGAAGGTTTTATTAAAAAAAATTATTATAAAATGTATTGCATATATACTCTTTAAAAAAAAGGGAAAAAAAAGGAGTAAGTTAACAATGTATTATAAAGAATATTGTTTATCTGCATATATATATATATATATATATATATATATATATATATATATATGCATAAGTTTGTTTGATTTCCTGCTGGATATTTTGAAAAGGAAAGTAATAAACTATAATAATTATATATATACATAAGTATTCATTTCAAAAGATATTATATATGCATGTGTTGATCTTTAATATATGTGTTTTATGTTAGAACATTGATTTTTAACTATACATATATATTATTTTAATATTGGTTTAAAATGAATATTTATTACATGGAAACGACAACCATAAAATGAATATACTATATATGTGACATTTTGAATAATTATATATTTGTTATTTAACATTAATATGAAATGGAAGCGTTTTTAAGTTATATGGTTTTCATGGGTGTGCATATATATATTTCATTTTTTAAAATGCATGTTTTGATTTAACGTTCATTTTGAAAGAAAGTAATAAATTAATCATATAATCTTCGTTTCAATTTTATCAAGCTAATTTGATCCGTTCTCATCAATTTCTATCTATCAGCTTTTCCGTCAAAATCGTACCATCCAACTTTGCTTTGGAAGTCGTGCTTGCATTTCGTAACTCAACTTCATTGTCTATCTCTCTAACCTCGAAAGGTGAGAAATCACTTACGATTAACATTCTTTTATTCATTAAATTTGATTTCAATTGAAACGACAATTGAAATATGCTGCTGTAGTTATTTAAATTTGTTATATGTGCTATTATCTGTAACTGTTCATCTGCGGGATATGACACCATATTCTATTGTTTATATTATATTGTTATTCATGATATATGCCTGTTATTTTATTGTATTTTCTGTTATCACTATGCAAGTTCCCTGTAATTTAGAAATCACTATGGGTTGAAATGATACACACCCGAACAGACTTTAGAATAGGAGAAAATCGTTATGGGTTGAAATGATAAACCCAAGCGATTTTCATTTAATTGAATTTGGGATTACGGGTTGAAATGATATCCACCCGTATATATTTAGTATACGGATTGAAATGATAAATATCCGTAGCACTTGACTATATGATAGAAAATATATACAGACACCGTTGGTCCATATAAATATTTTGAAAATAATTTCTATAATTTTGGAAAGAAATATATGGTTTAAAAAATTTGATTCTCAAGATATTATATAAATGAAAATTATATATATAGATTTAGTAGTAATATTTGATTTAAATTAGATTGATTTAATGCATATAATATGGTTAAGTATTTATGTAAATCTATATTTCATATAGATTCTCTTGTAATAAATTGAATAATTAAGATTGAGAGATAAATTTGGGTTTATAAAAATGATATTTAAATAAGGATTTATTTAATTAAATCAATTTGAAATTTTTGAATGGGAAATTTAAAGGGTATGATTTTATAACTGGATTTTTGATTTAAGTTATCTAATGAATATTTCACATTTAAATAAATTAGAGAAAATATTGAGTAAAATGTAATGTAAGGTTACTTAAATGATATTGAATCTAATAAGGGAGTATTTCAAGACTAAATAATAATGAGGTTAAATCGAGATCTATATGAAACTGTTATATAGAACATTTAAATATTAAAGCCTTGAACTATATTGGAATTTAAATGGTTTATATTCAGATCTGTATTTGAAATCAGAGCAGTTGAATTTGTTATTTAGCAACTAAATTGAATTGAAATGAAAATTTAGGTTGAAATAAATTTGAATTTATTATTTGGACTAAATTGAATTAAAATTTAGATGAAACATTGAATAAGTTTTGAAATATATGGAAATATAAAAGGGTATTTGTGATTATAAATCCGAATTTGAGATCGATAAAATTTAAGTGGTTATTTTAGAAATCGAGTTGAATTTAAATTGATAAATTGAGATTGAATTTAATTTGAATGGGAAGGTCGGGTTGATGTTGGAACGTTTTGTTAAGTTGAGGAAATTGAAAATATTTTACTGTATAAATTATTTAATATATATAAATACTATTTTGGGAAATATAGAGATATTTGAAGTGAAAATGAGATTTGGTTTTGAAGTATAAATTAAGCTGAAATGACCACGGTGTTATAGTGTATATTTCTACCTTGTAGAAAGTTCCATGGACCCTTAGAGGATGGTTATTCCAAACATCCTTTAAGTTATTTTTATTTCAGTTGATATTCCACTTGAGTTGGATTTATTGATATAAGAATGTTAATCCTGACTCGAGCGTTTTGTGTTTTGCTTTACGCTCGGGTCAGACTGAGTGATACAGCATTTGAGACTCACATTTGGAGTTTGGAGCTTCGTTTGGAAATCCAACTATCGATTCAGATTGTGACGCCCCACCTCTATACCCACGCTAGCCAAGAACACTCCGGAGTAGTGCTGTCAACTAGCACGGAGAATAAGGCTGTTGAGGAGCGACCATCCATGTAATTGCTTATCACACGGTGGCTATAAATAATCTTCAGAAACAAACATAGAAATAATCATATCACAAATCAGTCACAGATATCCATATCACAAAGGCGGAAGAAGATATGAATATATAACTAACACATGAAAGTGTACATCAGAGTAGTGGTCAGTAAGATCCACGATAATACAAAAGAATAGCAACACGTGCTATACAAAAGAATACAACTATGAGTCTATATCTCAAGTGTATACAACAAAAACTGCTAATCTAAACAGTTAGCCAAAAGTCAGAGTGATGAATCCCTGGGAAGAAGTCAAGCAGAAGCACCTGTAACATCTCGGTCTGACCCGAGTATTATTTAAGAAAATAATAAACGGGTCAGTCTAGCTATAAATATCAGATGACATGATATAACATAAAAGTTATGGCATAAACATAAACATCCATAACGGCATACCACTATAAGTATGTAAATAATGATCAACAGAAGATCAATCAATAAGAGATAATCAATATCACAAGAATCTTCTCAAAGATTCGGAAAGGGCATCATACCCCAAACTTGTACTTATAACAAGTCAATGACATAAATTCTAGAAATCAATGCAAGAAGTCCAGAAATCATAGAAAAGAGAAAGAGGCCTATCACATGACGGTCCGAAGACCAAGGGGAGCTACCCCACATGTGTGAATGGAATCACACAGATTAAGGTCCAGACTAACCAAAAAAGCAAAAAGGTATGTGTGAGTGGAATCACACAAGTGGTGTCTAGTCTAACCTCGCAACAAGAGACATCGCACAGTTGCTAGTCTAAATCATCAGAATGGTCGTCATGATCAACGAGAAGTGTCAATTACACTAAGCTAGTAAATATAGAAGTTTAGCTTCATGTCCCATAACCACTTGCTTAACTTAAATATTTACGAACAAACTGTAAATCTTCACTAATAAAATTGTCACAAGAGGTTCAATCGAACAAGTCCAAGAATTAACCGACGAAGTGAACGCAAGCGTTTCATACCACTTGTTTTACTAAGTCGTTTAATTAGATTTCTCATCCGAGTGAGGTAAAGGTTTGTATATACTAATAGATTGGAAAACGGTTTAAGAAAAGAGTTTAGTTATTAAAAATAGAGTTGAAATTGTTTGTTAAAAGAGTTTTGATATTTACTACTAGTATTGAAACCTTTATGTTATAAAGTGACAAAACACAGAAGCAACTGTAGAAACAATCAGTCACAAAGATCGCATACGGAGATATGAATAAAATCCAAGGAAATCAGCTCAATGTTTTTCAGATAAGATCCCCTACGGAGGGGGGGTGGCAACCCCCCAAGGTGGGGGTGCGGGGGCAACGCCACCGCTTACGGGGTTCGACCTGCCCGGTCAGGTCGCGGGGGTCCAGGGGGCAGCGCCCCGTCCAAAATGGTACGACTTAGTGAAGACAAAATGAGGTCTAACGACCTAAGAGGGATAGGGTCGAGCGACCTAATGGTTGCGACCTAGGGGTCTAAGGGGCACGACCTAGTGGTCCAGTGACCTAAAGGGTAAAGGTCATGCGACCTAAAATGGGTTCGCGACCTAACACTCAAACGACCTAAAGAAATTAAGGAGCCGAGCGACCTATAAGAAGCAGCGACCTAAGTAGAAACGAGGCCCAACGACCTAGGGGTTAGGTCATGCGAGTTAAGAAGGTCAGCGACCTAACAAAGACACGCGACCTAAGAAAGAAACGCGACCTAAAGGCACGCGACCTAGCGACTTAAGAGGAGAGAGACCTAAGTGTTACGACCTAAGAGTCGAACGACCTAGCGTGGAAGCGGCCTAAAAGCCAAACGACCTAACGACCTAACGACCTAAGGTCATACGACCTAGCGACCTAAAGCCATACGACCTAACGACCTAAGGTCATACGACCTAGCGACCTAAAGCCATACGACCTAACGACCTAAGGTCATACGACCTAGCGACCTAAAGCCATACGACCTAACGACCTAATGTCATACGACCTAGCGACCTAAAGCCATACGACCTAGCGACCTAAGGTCCATACGACCTACGACCTAAGGTCCATACGACCTAACTCCGAAGACGTTAGAAATGGCCAGAACGGCCTACGACTAAGGTCCATACGACCTACGACCAAAGGTCCATACGACCTAACTCCGAAGACGTTAGAAATGGCCAGGACGACCTACGACCTAAGGTCCATACGACCTACGACCTAAGGCTCAACGACCTAATTCCGAGGCTAACGACCTAACACTGCAGGGGGAATTTAAGGCCAGAAACGACCTACGACCTAAGGGTTAGGTCGCGAGCGACCTAACTCCGAACACACGAAAATGGCCAGAACGACCTAAGTGCAGAAAATTCACCAAAACGCTAAAAATTGGAGTTTTTCGCCAATCCAATCCAAACCAAATGCAAATGTGCATGCAAAAGGGATAGGGAATCATTCCCAACAGTCCACTATAGTTATAGACTAGATTTGTGAGATAAAAATCTCACCTTTGCACCAAATATCAATGAAAATGAAGTTTTAAGCAAGCAAGAATCAATCATTCTTCTATCTAAACACAAGAAGCTTGAATCTAATGTCTTCTTCTTGAATTTGGAGTAGAAAGATGGATTGCAATTGAATTTGAGTTTTGGAATTTTAATTTCCCATTCCCTCCACCATTAATGCCAAAGCTTGATTAGTTAGGAAATTTATGAAGAGTGAGGAGAAGAGGGTTGGAACTTGGGCTTAATAGGCTAAACTAACCCAAAGTCCAAAGCGGGAAAAGTTAGTGAAATTTCACTAACTCCAAACCTGTCGATGTTTATACTTAAAAAAGTTGTAAACGACATTTCAAACTCAATGGAAGTGGTCTCGAGTCCTAATTTGACCGTTTGCAAAAAGTAGCTTTTCGGACCAAAATCCGATTAACGAGTTAATATTTAAATAAAATATTTAAATACAAACTCGATAAATATGCGGGTTGTTACAGACTCCCCTCCTTAAAGAAATTGCGTCCTCGCAATATATATAAGATGGAAATAAAAAGTAACAACCATAAAAGCATATTAACACAAGAGGAATTTTGAAATAAGAAGTTCACCTCAAGGAGCAGGAGTAAGCAAGTCCGGATGTGTACGCTCGATGAATTCTCTGGATTCCCAAGAACAATCCTTAGGATTTGAGGACCATTGAACCTTCACAAGCGGAACATCTTTATTTCGAAGTCGTTTAACCTCAGAAGCTATAACTCGAATAGGATGCTGCTCATAAGTTAAATTCGGCGAAACTTCAATTTCTTCCACAACAGCAGGCTTAAGAATAGAATCGGAATCCCGAAGGCATTTCCGTAATTGAGAAACGTGAAATACGTCATGCATAGCAGAAAACTGAGCCGGCAATGCAAGGCGATAAGCCATGGAACCAATACGTTCAGTGATAGGAAATGGCCCAATATATCGAGGCGCTAACTTCCCCGATCGACTGAAACGTACAACACCCTTCATAGGTGAAACACGAATAAAAACAGGATCCCCAACAGAAAATTCTAATTTCCTTCTTCGATTATCGGCATAGGATTTTTGTCTACTCTGGGCTTCTTTCATCCTATGTCGAATAAGTTCAATCTTTTCCGTGGAATCACGAATAAAGTCTGGACCTAAAACTAGCTTCTCACCGGCCTCAAGCCAACAAGAAGGAGATCGGCATGGCCTTCCGTAGAGTGCCTCGAAAGGTGCCATACCAATACTAGATTGGAAGCTATTATTATAGGAAAATTCAACAAGTGAAATATGATCTTCCCAACTTCCACCAAAATCAAGCACACAAGCACGAAGAAGATCTTCAAGAGTTTGATTCACACGCTCGGTTTGTCCATCGGACTGGGGGTGATAAGCGGTGCTAAAATTAAGCTTCGTTCCTAAAGCTTTTTGAAGACTCTTCCAAAATCCACTAGTAAACAATGGATCACGATCGCTAACAATAGAAGTAGGAACTCCATGCAATTTTACAATTTCCTTGACAAATAGTTTGGCCAAAAGAGGAACGGTTCGGTTAGACCGAACCGGAATAAAATGGGCGGATTTAGTAAGTCTATCAACAATCATCCATAAGCTATCATAACCCGAACGAGAACGGGGAAGGCCATCTATAAAGTCCATGGAAATTTGATCCCACTTCCAAATTGGAATTTCTAAAGGTTGCAATAACCCACCAGGCCTTTGATGTTCGGCCTTGACAAGTTGGCAAGTCATGCAACACTTAACAAAGTTAGCAATATCAGATTTCATTTCCTCCCAATAATAAAGTCGCTTCATATCAGCGTACATTTTACTACTACCGGGTTGAATGGTGAATTTAGAACGATGGGAATCTTCTAAAATATCTTTACGAAGATCTCCAATATTTGGTACGATAAGTCTACCAAATTTTCGAATGCCGCCACGAGAATCAATATCATAGTCTTTCAAACCTTCAATATCAATTTTATCCTTAACATTTTTGCCAAGAAGAGCCAATTCAGAATCTAGCCCTTGAGCTTCAAGAATGCGGTCTAAAAGAGAAGGATGAGCCTCAAGGCCACATAAAACAAGCGATGAGCATAATCGGATACGCGCTCTCGAATCTCACAAGTGGATAAGATCTCGAGATCGTTCCATTCGGATATCATCATAGAAACAACTGCTTGTTGCTTACGGCTAAGAGCATCGGCGACACGATTACCCTTACTGGGGGTATAAAGAATATCAAGATCATAAGGTGCAAGGAACTCGAGCCAACGCTGTTGACGTAAATTAAGTTCTTTTTGAGAAAATAAATATTTCAAAGACTTATGATCCGTGTAAAGAATAAATTTCTCTCCCAATAGATAATGACGCCACATTCGAAGGGCGAAAACAATAGCCGCGAGCACTAGATCATGTGTGGCATATCTAGTCTCGGCCGGCTTCAATTGCCTAGAAGCATAAGCAACAACACGTTCTTTTTGTATAAGAACGGCACCCAAACCAACGTGACTAGCATCGGTATAAACAACAAAATCTTGATTCCCCTCGGGAATAACAAGAATAGGAGCATCGGAAAGGAGTTCTTTCAATTCCTGAAAAGCGGCTTCACATTTGTCCGACCAAATGTATTTAACTCCCTTCTTAGTCAAGCCAGTAAGAGGCACGACAATCTTAGAAAAGTCTTTAATAAAACGACGGTAATAGCCTGCCAATCCGAGAAAACTACGAATCTCTGTCACACTCTCCGGTCTCTTCCAATCTTGAATCGCTTCAATCTTTGAAGGATCCACGGATATCCCGGATTCGGAAATAATATGACCGAGAAACTTCACACGAGATTGCCAAAAGTGGCATTTAGAAATTTTCGCCTTTAATTGATTACTCCTAAGTGTTTCCAATACAATCCGAAGATGTTTCTCATGTTCCTCCTCGGTTTTTGAATACACAAGAATATCATCAATGAATATGAGAACAAATCGATCGAGGAAATCTTTGAAAACTCGATTCATGAGGTCAACGAAATAAGCTGGAGCATTCGTTAACCCAAATGGCATAACAAGCCATTCATAAGATCCATATCGAGTACGGAATGATGTCAAAGGAATGCTATCCTCAGCGATACGAAGCTGATGGAAACCGGTAGCCAAGTCCAATTGTGAAAAGACCTTAGCACCACTAAGCTGATCGAATAGATCATCAATCCGAGGTAAAGGATATTTATTTTTAATAGTAAGATCGTTAAGCTTGCGATAATCAACGCAGAGCCTCAGAGTACCATCGGATTTCTTTACGAAAATAGCCGAAGCTCCCCAAGGCGAGGAACTAGAGCGAATAAATTGCCTCGTCTCCAACTCAGATAATTGTTTACGCATCTCCTCATTTTCCTTATTGGACATGCGATAAAGAGGACGAGTAATAGGTTGAGCTCCAGAAACAAGATTAATTCTGAACTCAATTGCTCGTTTAGGTGGCAAACCTAAAACGGGCTCGAATATGTCGGAAAATTCACGAACAACATGAATACGAGAAATAATATCATCTTCATCATCGTCATCGTTATCACGAGGATTTAAAGAATATAAAGATGCCACCAAACAGGATTCTGAATCTTTAAGATTAACAGAAATCTGACTAACAGATAGTGGATGTCGGAGATGAATAGTCCGCTCAGGACATAGGATATGAGCTTGATAACGGTTAAGCCAATCCATTCCCAAAATTATTCCAAAGCCTAAGTAACGCATGACATGAATCGGCTAGGAAAGAAAAATCGCAAAAAATAATCTCCACATCTTTACAAAGCAAACTAAGAGTTGCGGATCCACCGACAGGATTCGCAATTTTTAAAGAAGTCATCAATGCAGTAACACTTAAGGAAAAAGTGTCTACCAGTTCCTATGATATAAAAGAATGGGATGCACCCGTATCAAAGAGAACTCTAATAGGTTGATCATGAAATAAAATAATACCATCAAGAATGGAATGAGAAATACCTTGGCCACGAGATGTGTTGCCAGGGGCTTGAGCCACATTCAACTTTCCTTCCTTCTTGCCTTTACGCTTGAGGCATTGATGTATGTAATGATCCGGGCTCTTACAATAGCGACAAGATTTGGGCCTAGAGCACTTATTCGCATAATGATCCCCAGACCCACAGTTGAAGCAACTCGCACCACTAGGAGAAGGAGACTTTGCCGCAGGGGTTGCCTGCTTACCCTTTTTGTTGGGATAAGGACCCTTGAATTTGTTTGGCCTCTTCTTGTTGTTGAAGTTTGGTTTAGCGCCTTCCACTTCAACATCACTCTCTCTATCAGCCTCTTCAAGACGAAGAGCGATATCGACGAGTTGATCAAATGCGACTTCTAGTTTCAGGAGCAGTGGCTTCTTAAGATTCTTATTTAAGCCATAAACGAACCTCTGGTTCTTCTTCAATGGGGTGTTGATGTATTCAACCCCATATTTGGAAAGCGACTCGAAGGCTGCGACGTAATCAGTCACAGAGGATTGACCTTGAACAAGGTCTATAAAACGTCGAGCCAAGGTTACTTTCCCAGCTTCTGGTACAAACTTTAACTCGAAGCGTCCTTGAAATTGCTCCCAGGTGAGATCCGCTTCATTAATTTCTAAAATAAGGAGTTCGTACCAGTCCAATGCTCTCTCCTGGAGCATGCTGGAAGCCACCTGAACGCGGTGGAGATCGATAAGGTTCATGCGAGAAAAGATTCGATCGCATGATTTTAACCAAGCCTGGACCTCGATGATATTTTCCGAACCTTTGAAGGGCTTCCCACCCAAGTTGGTGTAATCGCTGCACAAGCGTGCAAATCCCGACTTTGGGTGAGTAGGTTCCGGGTTAGCTCCAGCTGCTTGAGCATTAGTTACTAAATCAAGAAGTTGTTGAGCAGTCATAAAAACTCCATTCGGAGGAGCAGCACCAGATGATCCAGTTCTGGGACGGCCTAGTCTAGACATTCTCTTCCTTAAGAAAGAAAGAAGAGAAGGAAGAAGGTTATTTACCAATGAACATCAAGCAATCTTGATAGATAAAACAAGGAATCATAAAGGAAATAGGATGAATCGGTATGGCTCCTAAGATAGACCTAGGACGATGATCCTTGTTAAGTTATTCTACATTGTTCCGAAGTTTGGCTCTGATACCAAGCTGTGACGCCCCACCTCTATACCCACGCTAGCTAAGAACACTCCGGAGTAGTGCTGTCAACTAGCACGAAGAATAAGGCTGTTGAGGAGCGACCATCCATGTAATTGGTTATCATACGGTGGCTATAAATAATCTTCGGAAACAAACATAGAAATAATCATATCACAAATCAGTCACAGATATCCATATCACAAAGGCGGAAGAAGATATGAATATATAACTAACACATGAAAGTGTACATCAGAGTAGTGGTCAGTAAGATCCACGATAATACAAAAGAATAGCAACACGTGCTATACAAAAGAATACAACTATGAGTCTATATCTCAAGTGTATACAACAAAAACTACTAATCTAAACAGTTAGCCAAAAGTCAGAGTGATGAATCCCTGGGAAGAAGTCAAGCAGAAGCACATGTAACATCTCGGTCTGACCCGAGTATTATTTAAGAAAATAATAAACGGGTCAGTCTAGCTATAAATATCAGATGACATGATATAACATAAAAGGTATGGCATAAACATAAACATCCATAACGACATACCACTATAAGTATGTAAATAATGATCAACAGAAGATCAATCAATAAGAGATAATCAATATCACAAGAATCTTCTCAAAGATTCGGAAAGGGCATCATACCCCAAACTTGTACTCATAACAAGTCAATGACATAAATTCTAGAAATCAATGCAAGAAGTCCAGAAATCATAGAAAAGAGAAAGAGGCCTATCACATGACGGTCCGAAGACCAAGGGGAGCTACCCCACATGTGTGAATGGAATCACACAGATTAAGGTCCAGACTAACCAAAAAAGCAAAAAGGTATGTGTGAGTGGAATCACACAAGTGGTGTCTAGTCTAACCTCGCAACAAGAGACATCGCACAGTTGCTAGTCTAAATCATCAGAATGATCGTCATGATCAACGAGAAGTGTCAATTACACTAAGCTAGTAAATATAGAAGTTTAGCTTCATGTCCCATAACCACTTGCTTAACTTAAATATTTACGAACAAACTGTAAATCTTCACTAATAAAATTGTCACAAGAGGTTCAATCGAACAAGTCCAAGAATTAACCGACGAAGTGAACGCAAGCGTTTCATACCACTTGTTTTACTAAGTCGTTTAATTAGATTTCTCATCCGAGTGAGGTAAATGTTTGTATATACTAATAGATTGGAAAACGGTTTAAGAAAAGAGTTTAGTTATTAAAAATAGAGTTGAAATTGTTTGTTAAAAGAGTTTTGATATTTACTACTAGTATTGAAACCTTTATGTTATAAAGTGACAAAACACAGAAGCAACTGTAGAAACAATCAGTCACAAAGATCGCATACGGAGATATGAATAAAATCCAAGGAAATCAGCTCAATGTTTTTCAGATAAGATCCCCTACGGAGGGGGGGTGGCAACCCCCCAAGGTGGGGGTGCGGGGGCAACGCCACCGCTTACGGGGTTCGACCTGCCCGGTCAGGTCACGGGGGTCAAGGGGGCAGCGCCCCGTCCAAAATGGTACGACTTAGTGAAGACAAAATGAGGTCTAACGACCTAAGAGGGATAGGGTCGAGCGACCTAATGGTTGCGACCTAGGGGTCTAAGGGGCACGACCTAGTGGTCCAGCGACCTAAAGGGTAAAGGTCATGCGACCTAAAATGGGTTCGCGACCTAACACTCAAACGACCTAAAGAAATTAAGGAGCCGAGCGACTTATAAGAAGCAGCGACCTAAGTAGAAACGAGGCCCAACGACCTAGGGGTTAGGTCATGCGAGTTAAGAAGGTCAGCGACCTAACAAAGACACGCGACCTAAGAAAGAAACGCGACCTAAAGGCACGCGACCTAGCAACTTAAGAGGAGAGAGACCTAAGTGTTACGACCTAAGAGTCGAACGACCTAGCGTGGAAGCGGCCTAAAAGCCAAACGACCTAACGACCTAAGGTCATACGACCTAGCGACCTAAAGCCATACGACCTAACGACCTAAGGTCATACGACCTAGCGACCTAAAGCCATACGACCTAACGACCTAAGGTCATACGACCTAGCGACCTAAAGCCATACGACCTAACGACCTAAGGTCATACGACCTAGCGACCTAAAGCCATAGACCTAGCGACCTAAGGTCCATACGACCTACGACCTAAGGTCCATACGACCTAACTCCGAAGACGTTAGAAATGGCCAGGACGACCTACGACCTAAGGTCCATACGACCTACGACCTAAGGTCCATACGACCTAACTCCGAAGACGTTAGAAATGGCCAGGACGACCTACGACCCAAGGTCCATACGACCTACGACCTAAGGCTCGACGACCTAATTCCGAGGCTAACGACCTAACGCTGCAGGGGGAATTTAAGGCCAGAAACGACCTACGACCTAAGGGTTAGGTCGTGAGCGACCTAACTCCGAACACACGAAAATGGCCAGAACGACCTAAGTGCAGAAAATTCACCAAAACGCTAAAAATTGGAGTTTTTCGCCAATCCAATCCAAACCAAATGCAAATGTGCATGCAAAAGGGATAGGGAATCATTCCCAACAGTCCAATATAGTTATAGACTAGATTTGTGAGATAAAAATCTCACCTTTGCACCAAATATCAATGAAAATGAAGTTTTAAGCAAGCAAGAATCAATCCTTCTTCTATCTAAGCACAAGAAGCTTGAATCCAATGTCTTCTTCTTGAATTTGGAGTAGAAAGATGGATTGCAATTGAATTTGAGTTTTGGAATTTTAATTTCCCATTCCCTCCACCATTAATGCCAAAGCTTGATTAGTTAGGAAATTTATGAAGAGTGAGGAGAAGAGGGTTGGAATTTGGGCTTAATAGGCTAAACTAACCCAAAGTCCAAAGCGGGAAAAATTAGTGAAATTTCACTAACTCCAAACCTGTCGATGTTTATACTTAAAAAAGTTGTAAACGACATTTCAAACTCAATGGAAGTGGTCTCGAGTCCTAATTTGACCGTTTGCAAAAAGTAGCTTTTCGGACCAAAATCCGATTAACGAGTTAATATTTAAATAAAATATTTAAATACAAACTCGATAAATATGCGGGTTGTTACAGACTCCCCTCCTTAAAGAAATTGCGTCCTCGCAATATATATAAGATGGAAATAAAAAGTAACAACCATAAAAGCATATTAACACAAGAGGAATTTTGAAATAAGAAGTTCACCTCAAGGAGCAGGAGTAAGCTAGTCCGGATGTGTACGCTCGATGAATTCTCTGGATTCCCAAGAACAATCCTTAGGATTTGAGGACCATTGAACCTTCACAAGCGGAACATCTTTATTTCGAAGTCGTTTAACCTCAGAAGCTATAACTCGAATAGGATGCTGCTCATAAGTTAAATTCGGCGAAACTTCAATTTCTTCCACAACAGCAGGCTTAAGAATAGAATCGGAATCCCGAAGGCATTTCCGTAATTGAGAAACGTGAAATACGTCATGCATAGCAGAAAACTGAGCCGGCAATGCAAGGCGATAAGCCATGGAACCAATACGTTCAGTGATAGGAAATGGCCCAATATATCGAGGCGCTAACTTCCCCGATCGACTGAAACGTACAACACCCTTCATAGGTGAAACACGAATAAAAACAGGATCCCCAACAGAAAATTCTAATTTCCTTCTTCGATTATCGGCATAGGATTTTTGTCTACTCTGGGCTTCTTTCATCCTATGTCGAATAAGTTCAATCTTTTACGTGGAATCACGAATAAAGTCTGGACCTAAAACCAGCTTCTCACCGGCCTCAAGCCAACAAGAAGGAGATCGGCATGGCCTTCCGTAGAGTGCCTCGAAAGGTGCCATACCAATACTAGATTGGAAGCTATTATTATAGGAAAATTCAACAAGTGAAATATGATCTTCCCAACTTCCACCAAAATCAAGCACACAAGCACGAAGAAGATCTTCAAGAGTTTGATTCACACGCTCGGTTTGTCCATCGGACTGGGGGTGATAAGCGGTGCTAAAATTAAGCTTCGTTCCTAAAGCTTTTTGAAGACTCTTCCAAAATCCACTAGTAAACAATGGATCACGATCGCTAACAATAGAAGTAGGAACTCCATGCAATTTTACAATTTCCTTGACAAATAGTTTGGCCAAAAGAGGAACGGTTCGGTTAGACCGAACCGGAATAAAATGGGCGGATTTAGTAAGTCTATCAACAATCACCCATAAGCTATCATGACCCGAACGAGAACGGGGAAGGCCATCTATAAAGTCCATGGAAATTTGATCCCACTTCCAAATTGGAATTTCTAAAGGTTGCAATAACCCACCAGGCCTTTGATGTTCGGCCTTGACAAGTTGGCAAGTCATGCAACACTTAACAAAGTTAGCAATATCAGATTTCATTTCCTCCCAATAATAAAGTCGCTTCATATCAGCGTACATTTTACTACTACCGGGATGAATGGTGAATTTAGAACGATGGGAATCTTCTAAAATATCTTTACGAAGATCTCCAATATTTGGTACGATAAGTCTACCAAATTTTCGAATGCCGCCACGAGAATCAATATCATAGTCTTTCAAACCTTCAATATCAATTTTATCCTTAACATTTTTGCCAAGAAGAGCCAATTCAGAATCTAGCCCTTGAGCTTCAAGAATGCGGTCTAAAAGAGAAGGATGAGCCTCAAGGCTACATAAAACAAGCGATGAGCATAAATCGGATACGCGCTCTCGAATCTCACAAGTGGATAAGATCTCGAGATCGTTCCATTCGGATATCATCATAGAAACAACTGCTTGTTGCTTACGGCTAAGAGCATCGGCGACACGATTAGCCTTACCGGGGGTATAAAGAATATCAAGATCATAAGGTGCAAGAAACTCGAGCCAACGCTGTTGACGTAAATTAAGTTCTTTTTGAGAAAATAAATATTTCAAAGACTTATGATCCGTGTAAAGAATAAATTTCTCTCCCAATAGATAATGACGCCACATTCGAAGGGCGAAAACAATAGCCGCGAGCACTAGATCATGTGTGGCATATCTGGTCTCGGCCGGCTTCAATTGCCTAGAAGCATAAGCAACAACATGTTCTTTTTGCATAAGAACGGCACCCAAACCAACGTGACTAGCATCGGTATAAACAACAAAATCTTGATTCCCTTCGGGAATAACAAGAATAGGAGCATCGGAAAGGAGTTCTTTCAATTCCTGAAAAGCGGCTTCACATTTGTCCGACCAAATGTATTTAACTCCCTTCTTAGTCAAGCCAGTAAGAGGCACGGCAATCTTAGAAAAGTCTTTAATAAAACGACGGTAATAGCCCGCCAATCCGAGAAAACTACGAATCTCTGTCACACTCTCCGGTCTCTTCCAATCTTGAATCGCTTCAATCTTTGAAGGATCCACGGATATCCCGGATTCGGAAATAATATGACCGAGAAACTTCACACGAGATTGCCAAAAGTGGCATTTAGAAATTTTCGCCTTTAATTGATTACTCCTAAGTGTTTCCAATACAATCCGAAGATGTTTCTCATGTTCCTCCTCGGTTTTTGAATACACAAGAATATCATCAATGAATATGAGAACAAATCGATCGAGGAAATCTTTGAAAACTCGATTCATGAGGTCAACGAAATAAGCTGGAGCATTCGTTAACCCAAATGGCATAACAAGCCATTCATAAGATCCATATCGAGTACGGAATGATGTCAAAGGAATGCTATCCTCAGCGATACGAAGCTGATGGAAACCGGTAGCCAAGTCCAATTGTGAAAAGACCTTAGCACCACTAAGCTGATCGAATAGATCATCAATCCGAGGTAAAGGATATTTATTTTTAATAGTAAGATCGTTAAGCTTGCGATAATCAACGCAGAGCCTCAGAGTACCATCGGATTTCTTTACGAAAATAGCCGAAGCTCCCCAAGGCGAGGAACTAGAGCGAATAAATTGCCTCGTCTCCAACTCAGATAATTGTTTACGCATCTCCTCATTTTCCTTATTGGACATGCGATAAAGAGGACGAGTAATAGGTTGAGCTGCAGAAACAAGATTAATTCTGAACTCAATTGCTCGTTTAGGTGGCAAACCTAAAACGGGCTCGAATATGTCGGAAAATTCACGAACAACATGAATACGAGAAATAATATCATCTTCATCATCGTCATCGTTATCACGAGGATTTAAAGAATATAAAGATGCCACCAAACAGGATTCTGAATCTTTAAGATTAACAGAAATCTGACTAACAGATAGTGGATGTCGGAGATGAATAGTCCGCTCAGGACATAGGATATGAGCTTGATAACGGTTAAGCCAATCCATTCCCAAAATTATTCCAAAGCCTAAGTAACGCATGACATGAATCGGCTAGGAAAGAAAAATCGCAAAAAATAATCTCCACATCTTTACAAAGCAAACTAAGAGTTGCGGATCCACCGACAGGATTCGCAATTTTTAAAGAAGTCATCAATGCAGTAACACTTAAGGAAAAAGTGTCTACCAGTTCCTATGATATAAAAGAATGGGATGCACCCGTATCAAAGAGAACTCTAATAGGTTGATCATGAAATAAAATAATACCATCAAGAATGGAATGAGAAATACCTTGGCCACGAGATGTGTTGCCAGGGGCTTGAGCCACATTCAACTTTCCTTCCTTCTTGCCTTTACGCTTGAGGCATTGATGTATGTAATGATCCGGGCTCTTACAATAGCGACAAGATTTGGGCCTAGAGCACTTATTCGCATAATGATCCCCGGACCCACAGTTGAAGCAACTCGCACCACTAGGAGAAGGAGACTTTGCCGCAGGGGTTGCCTGCTTACCCTTTTTGTTGGGATAAGGACCCTTGAATTTGTTTGGCCTCTTCTTGTTGTTGAAGTTTGGTTTAGCGCCTTCCACTTCAACATCACTCTCTCTATCAGCCTCTTCAAGACGAAGAGCGATATCGACGAGTTGATCAAATGCGACTTCTAGTTTCAGGAGCAGTGGCTTCTTAAGATTCTTATTTAAGCCATAAACGAACCTCTGGTTCTTCTTCAATGGGGTGTTGATGTATTCAACCCCATATTTGGAAAGCGACTCGAAGGCTGCGACGTAATCAGTCACAGAGGATTGACCTTGAACAAGGTCTATAAAACGTCGAGCCAAGATTACTTTCCCAGCTTCTGGTACAAACTTTAACTCGAAGCGTCCCTGAAATTGCTCCCAGGTGAGATCCGCTTCATTAATTTCTGAAATAAGGAGTTCGTACCAGTCCAATGCTCTCTCCTGGAGCATGCTGGAAGCCACCTGAACGTGGTGGACATCAATAAGGTTCATGCGAGAAAAGATTCGATCGCATGATTTTAACCAAGCCTGGACCTCGATGATATTTTCCGAACCTTTGAAGGGCTTCCCACCCAAGTTGGTGTAATCGCTGCACAAGCGTGCAAATCCCGACTTTGGGTGAGTAGGTTCCGGGTTAGCTCCAGCTGCTTGAGCATTAGTTACTAAATCAAGAAGCTGTTGAGCAGTCATAAAAACTCCATCCGGAGGAGCAGCACCAGATGATCCAGTTCTGGGACGGCCTGGTCTAGACATTCTCTTCCTTTAAGAAAGAAAGAAGAGAAGGAAGAAGGTTATTTACCAATGAACATCAAGCAATCTTGATAGATAAAACAAGGAATCATAAAGGAAATAGGATGAATCGGTATGGCTCCTAAGATAGACCTAGGACGATGATCCTTGTTAAGTTATTCTACATTGTTCCGAAGTTTGGCTCTGATACCAAGCTGTGACGCCCCACCTCTATACCCACGCTAGCCAAGAACACTCCGGAGTAGTGCTGTCAACTAGCACGGAGAATAAGGCTGTTGAGGAGCGACCATCCATGTAATTGCTTATCATACGGTGGCTATAAATAATCTTCGGAAACAAACATAGAAATAATCATATCACAAATCAGTCACAGATATCCATATCACAAAGGCGGAAGAAGATATGAATATATAACTAACACATGAAAGTGTACATCAGAGTAGTGGTCAGTAAGATCCACGATAATACAAAAGAATAGCAACACGTGCTATACAAAAGAATACAACTATGAGTCTATATCTCAAGTGTATACAACAAAAACTACTAATCTAAACAGTTAGCCAAAAGTCAGAGTGATGAATCCCTGGGAAGAAGTCAAGCAGAAGCACATGTAACATCTCGGTCTGACCCGAGTATTATTTAAGAAAATAATAAACGGGTCAGTCTAGCTATAAATATCAGATGACATGATATAACATAAAAGATATGGCATAAACATAAACATCCATAACGACATACCACTATAAGTATGTAAATAATGATCAACAGAAGATCAATCAATAAGAGATAATCAATATCACAAGAATCTTCTCAAAGATTCGGAAAGGGCATCATACCCCAAACTTGTACTCATAACAAGTCAATGACATAAATTCTAGAAATCAATGCAAGAAGTCCAGAAATCATAGAAAAGAGAAAGAGGCCTATCACATGACGGTCCGAAGACCAAGGGGAGCTACCCCACATGTGTGAATGGAATCACACAGATTAAGGTCTAGACTAACCAAAAAAGCAAAAAGGTATGTGTGAGTGGAATCACACAAGTGGTGTCTAGTCTAACCTCGCAACAAGAGACATCGCACAGTTGCTAGTCTAAATCATCAGAATGATCGTCATGATCAACGAGAAGTGTCAATTACACTAAGCTAGTAAATATAGAAGTTTAGCTTCATGTCCCATAACCACTTGCTTAACTTAAATATTTACGAACAAACTGTAAATCTTCACTAATAAAATTGTCACAAGAGGTTCAATCGAACAAGTCCAAGAATTAACCGACGAAGTGAACGCAAGCGTTTCATACCACTTGTTTTACTAAGTCGTTTAATTAGATTTCTCATCCGAGTGAGGTAAAGGTTTGTATATACTAATAGATTGGAAAACGGTTTAAGAAAAGAGTTTAGTTATTAAAAATAGATTTGAAATTGTTTGTTAAAAGAGTTTTGATATTTACTACTAGTATTGAAACCTTTATGTTATAAAGTGACAAAACACAGAAGCAACTGTAGAAACAATCAGTCACAAAGATCGCATACAGAGATGTGAATAAAATCCAAGGAAATCAGCTCAATGTTTTTCAGATAAGATCCCCTACGGAGGGGGGGGGGGTGGCAACCCCCCAAGGTGGGGGTGCGGGGGGCAACGCCACCGCTTACGGGATTCGACCTGCCCGGTCAGGTCGCGGGGGTCCAGGGGCCAGCGCCCCGTCCAAAACGGTACGACTTAGTGAAGACAAAATGAGGTCTAACGACCTAAGAGGGATAGGGTCGAGCGACCTAATGGTTGCGACCTAGGGGTCTAAGTGGCACGACCTAGTGGTCCAGTGACCTAAAGGGTAAAGGTCATGCGACCTAAAATGGGTTCGCGACCTAACACTCAAACGACCTAAAGAAATTAAGGAGCCGAGCGACCTATAAGAAGCAGCGACCTAAGTAGAAACGAGGCCCAACGACCTAGGGGTTAGGTCATGCGAGTTAAGAAGGTCAGCGACCTAACAAAGACACGCGACCTAAGAAAGAAACGCGACCTAAAGGCACGCGACCTAGCGACTTAAGAGGAGAGCGACCTAAGTGTTACGACCTAAGAGTCGAACGACCTAGCGTGGAAGCGGCCTAAAAGCCAAACGACCTAAGGTCATACGACCTAGCGACCTAAAGCCATACGACCTAACGACCTAAGGTCATACGACCTAGCGACCTAAAGCCATACGACCTAACGACCTAAGGTCATACGACCTAGCGACCTAAAGCCATACGACCTAGCGATCTAAGGTCCATACGACCTACAACCTAAGGTCCATACGACCTAACTTCGAAGACGTTAGAAATGGCCAGGACGACCTACGACCCAAGGTCCATACGACCTACGACCTAAGGCTCAACGACCTAATTCCGAGGCTAACGACCTAACGCTGCAGTGGGAATTTAAGGCCAGAAACGACCTACGACCTAAGGGTTAGGTCGCGAGCGACCTAACTCCGAACACACGAAAATGGCCAGAACGACCTAAGTGCAGAAAATTCACCAAAACGCTAAAAATTGGAGTTTTTCGCCAATCCAATCCAAACCAAATGCAAATGTGCATGCAAAAGGGATAGGGAATCATTCCCAACAGTCCAATATAGTTATAGACTATATTTGTGAGATAAAAATCTCACCTTTGCACCAAATATCAATGAAAATGAAGTTTTAAGCAAGCAAGAATCAATCCTTCTTCTATCTAAGCACAAGAAGCTTGAATCCAATGTCTTCTTCTTGAATTTGGAGTAGAAAGATGGATTGCAATTGAATTTGAGTTTTGGAATTTTAATTTCTCATTCCCTCCACCATTAATGCCAAAACTTGATTAGTTAGGAAATTTATTAAGAGTGAGGAGAAGAGGGTTGGAACTTGGGCTTAATAGGCTAAACTAACCCAAAGTCCAAAGCGGGAAAAGTTAGTGAAATTTCACTAACTCCAAACCTGTCGATGTTTATACTTAAAAAAGTTGTAAACGACATTTCAAACTCAATGGAAGTGGTCTCGAGTTCTAATTTGACCGTTTGCAAAAAGTAGCTTTTCGGACCAAAATCTGATTAACGAGTTAATATTTAAATAAAATATTTAAATACAAACTCGATAAATATGCGGGTTGCTACACAGATTCTAGCCTTTCCAGTTGATTGGTTCAGAGAAGTCATCTGTTGCATTGGAGACTTCACTGCATTTGAACTATTCGGTTGTATTTTTCTAACTCTGATGTATACAGTAGCTGCATGAACTACAATTCTTTATCTATTCCGCTGCACTATATTACTCTGTGATCTGTGATTGATTTATTTAATGTATATTTTAAGTTTTGCCAAATTTAAATTAACAATTCGGTATTTTGAATTATTCAAGTCGGATATGTATGGTTTTATTGTCGATTTGAATGGTCCAAAATAGCGGGTCGTTACAGTTGGTATCAGAGCTTTGGCTCTAGGAAAAACTTAGCATATATGGTAAATTTATTTACAGAATCACTTTCGCTCGAGTTGAATCTCTTCCTTTTGACTCGATTTCCTTTGAATTTTGGAATGTCCCTCGGTTCTGAAATTCATTCTGTCTCTCCCTACTTATATTCGTTTGATTCCGGAGTATCCCATAACTCCACTGAATGATTTGTAAATGGGGTGAAAACTACTTTGCAATTGGCATTGACTCACCGAAGATTTCTGTATCCTCGGTTTACGATGCTGCTATATCTTGTTATGCCGAATTCTATATCTCTTGCGATCAAATGTTGAATTGCCTCAGAATTCTACACCGATCTAATTTTGGAATCACGATTGACCGGTAAAGGTCGCCCGCGATTTATAGAAGTATATCCATCTTCTATTTTGTAATTTAATTATCTCATCTTCGATCGAGTCTATATTCGAATCAGGATTCTATTGATTGGAGTTTCTCTAAAGTAAATCTCTATCTTTGTTTTGAAATCCATTCTTGAATCATCCTTTGAAAATCGGTTTTTGTTTGTATTTTTGAAATTGTTTATACCAAAATTTTATTTTGATAACTATGATTTTTTTTTATATATAAAAGTGAAAATGTTTTCGATAAGGATTATATACCTATATATATATAAAGCAAATAAGAAATGTTATTCTATATAAAAAGGTTCTGAAAGGATTTGAAATTTTGAAAAATTATAAGAAATTGATTTATATAAAAATGATTTATAACTGTAAAGTTAAATTTGAAATTCGAGAATTGAATTTCGGTATTTTGAAATTGGTTTTACGATTTTGGAAAATATATAAAAATAATACGATTTAAAAGTATTTTTCCGAATAAGATATGTTTCAAATGAGTTCAAATGAATTCCAATGATTTTGAAGAAATTTCAAAGAAGTTTTCAAGAAAATAGAAGTCCAGAACTCACTTATGTCGCTGGAAAATAATTTCAGTGATGAGTGCATGCATCATCGACATTGATTTTTCGAGTTTCAGGGTGGCGGAGAGGCCACTTTAATAGCTTCGCTATGCAGGTGATTTTGTAAAACCGCTTTTGATTTCAAATTTCGAAGTATAATTTGATATTGTAGAAAGATATAAGTATATATTTGAAACAATTTAAAATGAGACCGGTGTTCAGTCCCCGAGTTTTGGATTTAATAATTGATTTATTGATTTATTGTTGATTTTCAACTCTTGAATTGAAAATTTGATTTCCCTAACTATTTTGAATGTTTGAACACTTCCAAATCGAGATTAAATTTTCAAAGCTAAGAAATTTCGAAAAGTATAAAATCTTTGATAAAGAATATAAATTTAGTTTTGAAATGTTTTGAAAAAAAATAGTTTTGAATAATGGTTTTCAGAAAGGTAAATTGGATATTTCAAATAGAAATAGACAGTTTAAAAGTTTTAAAGGGATAATTATAAATTTGGAAACCATTTTAAGTATAATTGATTTTGAGAAAATACTTGGTTTTGAAAATTAAATTGAAATTAAAAACCACCAGTACTTATATGGTGATTTTGGAAATGAATTTGTTTGACTTGAATTATTTTAATTTGGAAACTGGGATAATTTTCTAAACCTATTATTTTTGGAACTTTGAAATTTAGATATTTAATTTGGAAGAAAATTTGGTGAAATTATATATGATTTTGAAACTAAATTGATATTGAAATGATTTGAAATTGAGAACCTTAGATTACTAAGCACTTGATTTGGGAGTGGTCGAACTTATATAAAATGGATTGTATAAGTATGAAGTTGATTTGAAATCTATTGATGTGAAAGGTACTCAATTTGGAAAGAGATTTTATATAATCGAAGTCTATATAAGTATGATTTGATCTACTATTGATTTGGAAAGTATTCGATTCGGGAAAAATGGAATCCTATATATATGGACTTTATATAAGTACGATATTTGAAAGTGATTTGAAAAGGTACTATATGATATATATTTTTGAAGTAAAGATATGGAAAGTGCCTTCTGCTTGATATCCGCTTTGTGGCCACATCGTGGATTCATTCTATCGATATTATTCTCTCTGATTTTTGGTTTTCCGGATGTAATACTCGAGTGTTCCCGCCGTGGCGTAACCCATGGTTTTTTTTTCTCTCGCGACTGCATAGCGCAATTACCTGGCTGAGTCTGGCCTAGGGGTACGGATTGTTTCTTAGGGGATCCAGGCGTTACCATTGTGTATCCTGCAATCCGTGTAGGTCGCGAATAGTAGCGAAACTGCCTGGCTGAGACAGCCTAGGGGTACAGATTGTTTTTTAGGGGATCCAGGCGTAACCATTGTGTATCCTGCACTCTACTAGTCATCATGGCGTACCTCGCAGGGCTGAGAAAGCTTACGGATACGGATTGTTTCTTGGGGGATCCAGGCGTAACCATTGTGTATCTGCGAACCATGGTCCGACAAAGGTTTTGGTTTGGTTGTTTTGTTTGGATTGTACTTTGCATATCTGTTTTAAAGGTTTTTCAAGTATTTTCATTGGGTGTTGAAACAAGTCTACTAAGTACTTCAAGAATTCTAGCTTTGCGCCTGATCAACGCATGGCTAGAGTCTGCAAGAACGAGGATAAACTTGTTGAAACATCGAGTTATAAAAGTATTTTCGAAAGGAAAATTTATTTCGATATAATAGTATTTTATTATAAAAGTATTATTATAAAGGTATTTATTATAAAATTATTTTTCCCAATAAAGAAATGTTGAATTAATATTTGAAATTTAAATTCTTATGGTTCTAGATTAATTATTCGTGCCCGATACTATTCCTTGCATCTACCTTATCTGCTCAGTTTAGTTATTCACCTTGATTCTGTTTTCCAAATCTACCTTCCTTCCTTGTTGGATATATCCTTTAAAATATTGTTTAATTGTATACTACATGGTTTAATAGAAATTTTAGCGTTATAAATATTTTAGAAGTTATTTATCTAAAATAAAACATATATATTTTTAAAATTATTTGTTGTAATATCTCGGAATTTTTAACAATATCAATTTAATAATCTGTACATAAAATTAAATTGATATTGATATTCTGTTAATAATTATTCAAATAAATTTAATAATCTTCTTCAAAAAATATTTAAATTGGTTATTTTATCTTTAAAAAAATAATAAATTGATTTCTATTTATAAATAAATATATGGTTTATATTTTAAATAGATTGGTATTGTTTTAATTTTAACAAGTAAAGCATATTTTCTAGTTTCAATATTTGTAGTAATTTGGAAAATTTGTTTTATTTAATATTTAAGTTTTTCAAAGTTATTGAATAAATGATTTTGGTTTAAATTAATAATTAAATCATGTTTTAAAATTCTAATATATACATTATAATTTGGAAGATTTGTTTTAAATTAGTATTGAGTTTTTAAACTATTTCATAAATAAATATATGATTTTAAAATTGATAAGAAAAATATTAAATGTTTAAATTAAATTAGATTGAGTTTTAAATCTAGAATAAATTCAACAAAATGGTTTCATGGCTTAATAAAATGGATATTTTATTAATAAAAACATAATTTCTTGTAAAATGATTTTAATTTAATAATAAGAGGATTATAAAAACAATATTGATAGTGTATTGTCTTTATAAATAAGTTTTGAATTGGATCTGTAATTTCTATCTCAAATTGAATTTATATGTATAACTTAATTTGAAAATAATCGATTCTGAATTTAGTTTGAATTTAAATTCAAAAGTATAAAATCTTAATTGTTTTAATCTTTGATATTTATAAGTTTCAATTTGTAAAACATGGTTTGTTTTTATTTCTTTTGTAAATTTATACAAATATTCAAATATAAACTAACAACTTAAATTTAAGCTAATATACACATTAATCTATAAATTAGTACTAGTTATTTTAAGAAACAAGTGTTGCATTCTTTTAATAAGTGTTTCATTCTTTAACATCCATTTAACATGTGTTCAAAATTTACATAACAAATTGACAAGTGTATAACATTTGTACAAGTGTTAATTTTTTTTTTAATTTTTCTTTTATTTCATTAAATCTGAAATTACATCTAGTTTAGTTTGCATCTTCATTCATGCATATTCCTTTTCATTTCTTTAATCAAAACAAAGATCAAAACTCACTTTCTTCATATACATACATTCTGTTCATAAACCTTCATATTCAAAATCAAAAACTCCTCATATCAAAGCCCTACAAATACCTGTACAAATCCACAAATCTGCATTGATTCACCAGCCTCTGCATATTCCACTCCTCTTCAAAATCAAACCCATCTTCCTCAAATTCAAACATTAATATGCATTGATCTGCATGTCACTTAAAAAAAAGGGCCTGCATCCTGTTCTTAAAACCTGGAGATGATCATGCTTGCTTCTTTTATGCACAACCGCAGTTTGAAGCTTGTCAAATACATCTGCATTATTTCCTGGAAAACAAACATGCAAAACTATATATCAATTCAACATGAAGTACAAAGGGTCAAGCCTGCATTTTTATGTCTTCTGAAAAATTCAAATGATCAACAGAGGGTCTGCATTGAATTAAGGTGAGTAACATTTAAATCTTAAACTGTAATTTAGGTTGCTTGAGATAAAACATGTTTGTGTGCCTGATGTAAATGTGACTGTGTATGCATGTTTTGTTTATGTTCTGCAGTGAACCCAGATCATCTTCCTATTTAAAAGAATCCCTACAATTGATCTGATTTGAGATAGTAACTGGGCTTTAGAATAATAAAAAGAAGTTTGCTTATCATAGATTAGAATTCAACTTTATAAAGTAATGTGTTTTATTTTCTTAAGTTAAGGTTTAAAAGTTTTTAGGTGAGTTAAAAACAGGGTGTTATCTCTGTATAAACAGGTAATACCATTATATGTTAATATTGATCAAAACCAATCATATTAATATTGACTTAATGCATTAAAAAAACTTGATTTTTAAATCAAGTATCAGGATTTTTAGGTGTATGATTCAGTAGCAATTTGTTCATGAACTAAAAATTGATTTTGAGCAAGTTCATGTAATCTGTGATTTGAGGAAACTCAGAATTCTTCTGAGTTATAGAGGAAGGATCATAGATCCTTAGAAAAATCAGAAATGAGAATATAAATTGTTAGATTGGTTGCAGCCTGTAAATCTTTGTTTAAACCCTAGTTTTGAATGGGTTTAAGCATTGAGACAGTGTGAGGTGTAGGATGGATCGAGTGTTGTGATAATTGGTGATTGTGTAGTTGAAGGGTGAAGGAGTTCGAGGCAGGAGGGGTTGAAGGTCAAGTGGTCGGAGAGGCGTAACTCGCCGTTGACAGGTTGGGTCAAAAATTTGACAACATGTTTCAGGTTTGGGTTTTTAGAGTTGAATTTTGAATCCTTGTTTATTTTTTTGATCTGATGGTTGCTGTAGGCATACATGGGTTTCTGGAGGTTGCTGGATCATCTATGATGACCAGTAGGGGCGGTGGTCACCGTGCATATGCACAGCGATGAGATTCTGGTGAAGTATGTTGGGTTTGTTTGTGTTAAAGGGGAGATGTGGGAAAGGTTGAGTTTTGCTCGAAGTAGATGGAAGGATGACTCGGAGGGGTGATGCTTTAGACTCGAAGTAAAATTGGGTTTTCTCGGGTTGAACTGTAATTTACAGGTTTCAGGAAAACTGTGTTTTTGAAATCTGGGTTTTTAAAAAAAAAATTAAAATCTGAAGTTTATATTTAAAATAAAGTTTAAGTCCAAATTCAATTCAATTTTGAATTTCTAATTTAAATTTAAATCCCAGTTTTTAAAATAAAATAAAAGTTTCAAAATTTGACTTGATTAACTATTTTATTTTGGTAAATAGTTTAAACCTTTTAAATATGAGTTTTTTTTTAAAATACGAAAAAGAATTGAAGTTTTATTTAAATCTGGAAATATAAATTTGAAGTTCAGTTTTAAATTTTAAAGAAGGTTTAAATTTTGAAGTTCTAAACCAAATGAAAATTGAAGTTATTAAAATTTTGAAATGAATTTAACTTTAAAAATTTACATAGTACTTGTTTGATTTGAAATTTAAAAAGTTTTAAATTATTTAAACTTTGATAAGTTTTAAAATTGTTCTATTTTAAAACTTGTATTTAAAATGAAAATTTAAAAGTAATTTCAAAAGTACTTTGTTTCAAATAAATTGTTTTTTAAACATAATCGAGTTATGTTTTATCTTGAAATTTAAATTAAGATTTATGTTTTAGAATTAATTAATAAGGTAATTAAAGATTCGTTAATTAATTTAATTAATTAATTGAATTTGGAATTAATAATTGATTAATGATTAATCAATTTATAATTAAGATCATTAATTAGATTATTAATTAATGATGAATGAATATTATTAATTATGTAATTTAGTTTAAATCATGGTTAATTAATTTAATAATTAACTTTAATGATTAAAGATAATTCAAATTGTAATTGATTTAAGTTAATTACTTTATAAAATAATTAGAGAATGGTTAATGAAGATCATTAACCAGGATTATTTAATAATTGATTAATGTAGTTAATTTTTATAATTAATTAGATTAATTAATTTAATAATAATCAATTGTAAATGGTTTGAGTGTAATTACTTTATAAAGTAATTAAGAAATTAATTACTTAATGTAACTAATTTAGTTTAATATGATTGTTTATTTTAATTAATTAAGTTTAATTAGTTTTAAACACTTGGGTTTTTATAAATGACTACTTTATGTAATTGAGGATTTGGAAATTACTTAGTTAAGTAATTGATTAATAATTACAGAATGTAATTAAATGAAGATGTTAAGAATGAAGTAATTTGGATTGAATTACTTATTAATTAATCAAGGAATTAATTAAGAAATTAATTAAAGGATAATTAATTTGTTTAATATGGTAATTAAATTAGATAATTACTAAATGTAATTAATCGGTGACGACGATTAATAATTATAAGTTAATTACTTAACATAACTAATAAAAGGGGACCATTAATTATTTTAATTAATGATGTAATTAAAGTTGATTAATTATGATTAATTAATCAATAATAGGTAACTAAAGGTAATTAATTAATTAATTAATTAAGGATTAAGTTAATTAATTATAGTTAATTAATTAACTGAAGTAATTAAAGGATACTTACTGTTTAGTTGAGAATAATTAATTTTGTGAAATTAATTAAGGATAATTACATGAATGTAATTAAGGGTAATTAATCAAGAATGATTAATTAAGGTAATTTATTTTGAATGATTAATAAATTGATTGAAAACAATTAAATGATTGGATAAGCAAGATTTATATTAGTAAAGTTATTAATTTAATTTATTTTAAATTAATTAAAGATGGGGTAATTAATTTAATTCACTTTAAAATTAATTAGAGATAGAGATAGTTAATTTAATTCACTTTAAATTAATTATATGATGATGAATAAATCATTTCTTATGGATGAATGGGTGAACTTGATTGTCTTGAATGAATGTAATCTCAATAATGAGATAATAATATTGTATGGTATGGATGCTTGGTTGTATTGTGATGATAACTTAGATTATCTATTGTGACGGTAATATAGGGAATATCTATTTGATATTGATAATGTGGATTTCCTGTTATTTGATAATGTTAATTATCAATTGTGATTTATGAGTTATCTATCTGTGTGTATATAGATACTGTATTGAATTATTTTAAAAACTTTAAAACAACTTGGACCTAAAAGACACGCTTTGGATTCCGATGAGACCGGGACCGGGTTCCATATTTGGATATCCGAAAACCACACCGATTCCAAATAACGTTAGGTCGTGAATCAAAAATGGAGCTTTGTGAAGACTCGAGGTGTAAGGACTACACGTCAGTATAACTCTGTGGGTGATTCCGTAATGAGTTGACGGAATAGTACTTATAGATTCGAGATGGTGGTTCAGAGTGCAAGGGTTATTATCGTTAACTTTGAGGGTGATTCCAAAATGAGTGTAACGAGATAATGCCTTCGGTTTCGTTCGAACCCGGAACAAACTTGTATGGATTGAATGCTTTCAGAACATCGTCAGGTGGAAGATGAGCATTCTAAGTGATATGTCCTATAAAGGTAATCGTAGCCTTAAGCCTCATCAACCGGGAATTGCTAAAACAGGGGAGGTGCAGCAAGGCTTCGTGGGTCGCACCTACCGGAGAGCAAGATTTACCCCTGTCTAGAAGTCTCTTTATATTCGGCTGTGTGGGTGGTTGCTAGCTACAACCACGGGGTTGGCTTGTTCGGAACTGTTCAGTAAGGAATGTGTCCGACTTTGTGTTGCAGGGAAGCGGGCGTACTCCTCGGTACGTTGATCTAGGCCACGTACTGTGACGGGCGGTACCCCAGTAGCCCTGCCATTGTATGGAATCCAAAATCCAATAAGTGCCAACGGTTTTGATTGTATTACCCACTTTTGTGGCTAGTAGCTGGAATTTAATGAATGTAACAATTTCGGATATTTATTTGAAAACCTTAGACCTATTATAATATCACTGGATTTCCTATCAAATGTTTTGGCCAGCGTAAGGTAAAAACTTTTCCATGTTTATGTGTGGGAAGTCTTACGTGATACTTTTCTTTTCAAAAGGGATTTTGAAAATTAAGAAACTTTAACCTGTTACTCACACCAGACCCATGTCTGACCCGGAGTTTTTTTTTTTCCATAAACTCTTGGATACTCAAATTTTTACGAGTAGCCCAAGGATTCAGGTTAGGATTCAGGTTAGCTTTGACGAATTGTGGAGGAGCAAATGGAGCAGGAGGCTTCAGCGTGTAGATACATATAGTTTTCCGCTGTGTGTTTTCTCTGAGTTGTTTCTTGTACTGTTTTGAGTTGTATGACTAGACAGATGTTTATAACTGTCTAGTATTTGTAGTATATCTGTGTAACTCTGATAATGATTGTAAACTATGTAATATTTATGTTATTAATATAGTTTATTCGTTCCACTGTTTAGATTCTGATGTCGTTTCTTTCTTCTCTTCTTTCTATTCTCTTTTCTATCCCTTTCTTTCTTAAAAATGATGCGATTTTCTGTGGTAAGAAAGTCAGGTCGTCTCAGTTGGTATCAGAGTGTTAGGTTGAGCGAATACGGGATCGGGTTTGCTACATTACAGCGTGATAGGGGGTTCTCGCTTTGCGTTAGGTGGCGAACGGGAGACTCATACCCCTACATGCCCCCGGGGGTAGTATAGGGCCTTGCGGGGTTGGTTGCGAGTCGAGAGGCTGGCCGTAAAAGCAAACCCGAGGTATCACTGTGAGCCACAGCGGGGCTGGGATGGTTGAAAAGCCTACCGGTCGTGAGCCGTTGCTAATGGTTGAAAAGCCTAGGTCGTCTCACTTAGTATTAGAGCATTAGGTTGAGTGAATACCTAGGCTCTGTAGTAGTGTCTTTCTTGAGAGAGCGTATTTGTAATTTTTAATATATATATATATATATATATATATATATATATATATATATATATTTCTACCTATCTGTTGGGTTACCTGTTCAGGTTTTCCAATATAAGTTATAAAGGTAGATGGGGTAGTAGTGTGTGTAACACGACTACCATTGGTTGGAGTTTGAATATTTGAGGTTGGAAGTGTTTTATCGAGACTGTAGAACTAATACCGTCTCGAGTGAGTTCTGTAGTGATAAAGAACTTCATTGATCTCTTAAGGAAACCTGTAAAGGTTCGGAGTCCATCTTTGAAGTTGGATGAGAGAGTTTGGATCTGTTGGCTAGGTGGAAGCAAGTAATGGTATTTTGATACCTTAAGGAATAGTAGCTGCGTGATGAGATGCAGTGACTATGGATGTTCCCGAAGATGTTTTCTTTGGAACAAGTTAAGGAGGTGAGTCTGCTTCAGTGTTGTGGCTGTGTTCAGCCGGAGTTCTGTTTTCTTTGAAGTTCGAGTTTCTTGAAGAGCTTTGTCTTGGAATTCTTTGGCATTTGTAGCAGCAGTGCATCTCGGAGTGTTGTTTGTTAGCAAGAGATCTTCTGGCTTAGCAGTTTTTCTGAAGTAGAGTTCAGAAGCAGTTAAGTGGACCTGTTTCTTCGATGGGTTGGCCAGTTAAATGTAAGCTGTTCAATTTGGTTAAGGAAGAACAGTTTTTCCTTAGATTTGGTTTGGGTTGGTCGCAAAAGTGACTTGCGATTGTTTGAGTGTTCTCTTGGGTTATTTGAATTTTTCTGGATGTCTTCAGGAAGTCAGAGTTTGGTTCGCATCTGGAAGTTGAGTTTTTTATCGACCAGGATTCCAGGAGTGGTACCGATGGTTCAGCCTTGTAGGAGAAGGGTTCCTAGAGATTGAGTTGGTGTAGCAGCTCGGAGTTTTGGAGGAACTTCTGAAAGTTTCTTATGGATCTGTTGAACCATATCTCTGGGGTGTGTTGTCCTGTTTGTGCTTGCGTTCTTCTTCAAGCATTATCTTCTACTTCAGATCAGAGTTGAGCAGCGGAAGCAGTTTGGAAGTGTATCTACTTTTCTTTGCCCGGACAGGAGAAGTGAGTTGTTGTCTTCTGATGTTGAGGAGTAGGATTCGAGTTCTTGGTTTTGGTTGATCTTGAGGAGATCATTTTGTTGAGTTGATTGGTCTAGTTTGTTTCTAGAAGCATCAACAAAGGTTAAGCTAATCAGTAAGGTTGTAGACAGCTCAGGATCGTCCGAAGAGTTTTTGTGGATTAGAGACGAAGGAATTGGGATTCTGAAGTCGGAGATTTGATTTTGGATAAGTTTTCTCCGATCAAAAGTAAGCTATAAGTTTGGGAAAGTTTGAGAAGCTAGCTCTGAAGTGTTTTTGATCTTTTCTGTGATCCTGGAGAATAAGTGATTGATCTACAGGATTGAATTACCAGTTTGGATAACTGGGATTCGTTGAGTTTCACGTATCTCTAAGGGAGTACGTGTATGATCTATCTCTGGTTGTGGAACCAGCAGTTCTGGAGTTTTGGTTGTTGAGTCAGACTCGTTTGTAGTCTGATATCTTGTCTAATGTTATAGATATAGTTAAATAGGAGCTTTGTAGCTTCATAGTATTGATTATTTGGATTCTCTGGAGCGAGTATCCCGGTGTGTGTGTGTGTGTGTGTGTGTGTGTGTGTATACCTGGGGAAACTCGATAAAATTCTATCCAGAATTTGTCTGGATAATTAAATTTGTTTGATTGGTTGAATTGGTTGCTTTGATTGTTAGTATATGTTTGATATATGCTTGTGTTTTAAAAATAAATCTTTGATAAGATTATTAAGTTACCTTTGTTTTAAATTTCGAGGACGGAATTCTTTTAAGGGGGAAGGGTTGTAATATCCCGGAATTTTTAACAATATCAATTTAATAATCTGTAAATAAAATTAAATTGATATTGATATTCTGTTAATAATTATTCAAATAAATTTAATAATCTTCTTCAACAAATATTTAAATTGGTTATTTTATCTTTTAAAAAATAATAAATTGATTTCTATTTATAAATAAATATATGGTTTATATTTTAAATAGATTGGTGTTGTTTTAATTTTAATAAGTAAAGCATATTTTCTAGTTTTAATATTTGTATTAATTTGGAAAAATTGTTTTATTTAATATTTAAGTTTTTCAAAGTTATTGAATAAATGATTTTGGTTTAAATTAATAATTAAATCATGTTTAAAATTCTAATATATACATTATAATTTGGAAGATTTGTTTTAAATTAATATTGAGTTTTTAAAACTATTTCATAAATAAATATATGATTTTAAAATTGATAAGAAAAATATTAAATGTTTAAATTAAATTAGATTGAGTTTTAAATCTAGAATAAATTCAACAAAATGGTTTCATGGCTTAATAAAATGGATATTTTATTAATAAAAACATAATTTCTTGTAAAATGATTTTAATTTAATAATAAGAGGATTATAAAAACAATATTGATACTGTATTGTCTTTATAAATAAGTTTTGAATAGGATTTGTAATTTTTATCTCAGATTGAATTTATATGTATAACTTGATTTGAAAATAATTGATTTTGAATTTAGTTTGAATTTAAATTCAAAAGCATAAAATCTTAATTGTTTTAATCTTTAATATGTATAAGTTTCAATTTGTAAAACATGGTTTGTTTTTATTTCTTTTGTAAATTTATACACATATTCAAATATAAACTAACAACTTAAATTTAAGCTAATATACACATTAATTTATAAATTAGTACTAATTATTTAAGAAACAAGTGTTGCATTCTTTTAACAAGTGTTTCATTCTTTAACATCCATTTAACATGTGTTCAAAATTTACATAACAAACTGACAAGTGTATAACATTAGTACAAGTGTTAAATTTTGTTTTAATTTTTCTTTGTTTCATTAAATCTGAAATTACATCTAGTTTAGTTTGCATCTTCATTCATGCATATTCCTTTTCATTTCTTTAATCAAAAAAAGATCAAAACTCACTTTCTTCATATACATACATTCTGTTCATAAACCTGCATGTTCAAAATCAAAAACTCCTCATATCAAAGCCCTTCAAATACCTGTACAAATCCACAAATCTGCATTGATTCACCAACATCTGCATACTCCACTCCTCTTCAAAATCAAACCCATCTTCCTCAAATTCAAACATCAATATGCATTGATCTGCATGTCACTTAAACAAAAGAAGGGCCTGCATCCTGTTCTTAAAACCTGGAGATGATCATGCTTGCATCTGTTCTGCACAACCTCAGTTTGAAGCTTATCAAATACATCTGCATTATTTCCTGGAAAACAAACATGCAAAATTTATATCAATTCAACATGAAGTACAAAGGGTCAAGCCTGCATTTTTATGTCTTCTGCAAAATTCAAATGATCAACAGAGAGTCTGCATTGAATTAAGGTGAGTAACATTTAAATCTTAAACTGTAATTTAGGTTGCTTGAGATAAAACATGTTTGTGTGCCTGATGTAAATGTGACTGTGTATGCCTGTTTTGTTTATGTTCTGCAGTGAACCCAGATCATCTTCCTATTTAAAAGAATCCCTACAATTGATCTGATTTGAGATAGTAACTGGGCTTTAGAATAATAAAAAGAATTTTGCTTATCATAGATTAGAATTCAACTTTATAAAGTAATGTGTTTTATTTTCTTAAGTTAAGGTTTAAAAGTTTTTAGGTGAGTTAAAAATAGGGGGTTATCTCTGTATAAACAGGTAATACCATTATAAGTTAATATTGATCAAAACCAATCATATTAATATTGAAATCCAGTTTCATAAACTTAACGCATTAACAAAAACTTGATTTTTAAATCAAGTATCAGGATTTTTAGGTGTATGATTCAGTAGCAATTTGTTCATGAACTAAAAATTGATTTTGAGCAAGTTCATGTAATCTGTGATTTGAGGAAACTCAGAATTCTTCCGAGTTATAGAGGAAGGATCATAGATCCTTAGAAAAATCAGAAATGAGAATATAAATTGTTAGATTGGTTGCAGTTTGTAAATCTTTGTTTAAACCCTAGTTTTGAATGGGTTTAAGCATAGAGACAGTGTGAGGTGTAGGATGGATCGAGCGTTGTGATAAGTGGTGATTGTGTAGTTGAAGGGTGAAGGAGTTCGAGGCCGGAGGGGTTGAACGTCAAGTGGTCGGAGAGGCGTTAACTCGCCGTTGACAGGTTGGGTCAAAAACCTGGCAGCATGTTTTAGGTTTGGGTTTTTAGAGTTGAATTTTGAATCCTTGTTTATTTGTTCGATCTGATGGTTGCTGTGGGCATACATGGGTTTCTGGAGGTTGCTGGATCATCTACGATGACCAGTAGGGGCGGTGGCCGCCATGCATATGCACGGCGATGAGATTCTGGTGAAGTATGTTGGGTTTGTTTGTGTTACAGGGGAGATGTGGGAAAGGTTGAGTTTTGCTCGAAGTAGATAGAAGGATGACTCGGAGGGGTGATGCTTTAGACTCGAAGTAAAATTGGGTTTTCTCAGGTTGAACTGTAATTTACAGGTTTCAGGAAAACTGTGTTTTTTAAATCTGGGTTTAAAAAAAAAATTAAAATCTGAAGTTTATGTTTAAAATAAAGTTTAAGTTCAAATTCAATTCAAGTTTGAATTTCTGATTTAAATTTAAATCCCAGTTTTTAAATAAAATAAAAGTTTCAAAATTTGACTTAATTAACTATTTTATTTTGGTAAATAGTTTAAACCTTTTAAATATGAGTTTTTTTAAATATGAAAAAGAATTGAAGTTTTATTTAAATCTGGAAATTTAAATTTGAAGTTCAGTTTTAAATTTTAAAGAAGGTTTAAATTTTGAAGTTCTAAACCAAATGAAAATTGAAGGTATTAAAATTTTGAAATGAATTTAACTTTAAAAATTTACATAGCACTTGTTTGATTTGAAATTTAAAAAGTTTTAAATTATTAAAACTTTGATAAGTTTTAAAATTGTTCTATTTTAAAACTTGTATTTAAAATGAAAATTTAAAAGTAATTTCAAAAGTACTTTGTTTTAAATAAATTATTTTTAAACATAATTAAGTTATGTTTTATATTGAAATTTAAATTAAGATTTATGTTTTATAATTAATTAATAAGGTAATTAAAGATTAATTAATTTAATTTAATTAATTAATTGAATTTGGAATTAATAATTGATTAATGATTAATCAATTTATAATTAAGATCATTAATTATATTATTAATTAATGATGAATGAATATTATTAATTATGTAATTTAGTTTTAAATCAAGGTTAATTAATTTAATAATTAACTTTAATGATTAAAGATAATTCAAACTGTAATTAATTTAAGTTAATTACTTTATAAAATAATTAAAGAATGGTTAATGAAGATCATTAACCAGGATTATTTAATAATTGATTAATGTAATTAGTTTTTATAATTAATTAGATTAATTAATTTAATAATAATCAATTGTAAATGGTTTGAGTGTATTTACTTGATAAAGTAATTAAGAAATTAATTACTTAATGTAATTAATTTAGTTTAATATTATTTTTTATTTTAATTAATTAAGTTTAATTAGTTTTAAACACTTGGGTTTTTATAAATGATTACTTTATGTAATTGAGGATTTGGAAATTATTTAGTTAAGTAATTGATTAATAATTACAGAATGTAATTAAATGAAGATGTTAAGAATGAAGTAATTTGGATTGAATTACTTATTAATTATCAAGGAATTAATTAAAAAATTAATTAAAGGATAATTAATTTGTTTAATAGGGTAATTAAGCTGGATAATTACTAAATGTAATTAATCGATGATGATGATTAATAATTATAAGTTAATTACTTAAGGTAATTAATAAAAGGGGATCATTAATTATTTTAATTAATGATGTAACTAAAGTTGATTAATTATGATTAATTAATCAATAATAGGTAATTAAAGGTAATTAATTAATTAAGGATTACGTTAATTAATTATAGTTAATTAATTAATTGAAGTAATTAAAGGATAATTACTGTTTAGTTGAGAATAATTAATTTTGTGAAATTAATTGAGGATAATTACATGAATGTAATTAAGGGTAATTAATCAAGAATGATTAATTAAGGTAATTTATTTTGAGTGATTAATAAATTGATTGAAAACAATTAAATGATTGGATAAGCAAGATTTATATTAGTAAAGTTATTAATTTAATTTATTTTAAATTAATTAAAGATGGGGTAATTAATTTAATTCGCTTTAAAATTAATTAGAGATAGAGATAGTTAATTTAATTCACTTTAAATTAATTATATGATGATGAATAAATCATTTCTTATGGATGAATGGGTGAACTTGATTGTCTTCAATGATTGTAATCTCAGTAATGAGATAATAATATTGTATGGTATGGATGCTTGGTTGTATTGTGATGATAACTTAGATTATCTATTGTGATGGTAATATAGGGAATTTCTATTTGATATTTATAATGTGGATTTCCTGTTATTTGATAATGTTAATTATCAATTGTGATTTATGAGTTATCTATCTGTGTGTATATAGATACTGTATTGAATTATTTTAAAAACTTTAAAACAACTTGGACCTAAAAGACACGCTTTGGATTTCGATGAGACCGGGATCGGGTTTTCATATTTGGATATCCGAAAACCACATCGATTCCAAATAACGTTAGGTCGTGAATCAAAAATGGAGCTTTGTGAAGACTCAAGGTGTAAGGACTATACGTCAGTATAACTCTGTGGGTGATTCCGTAATGAGTTGACGGAATAGTACTTATAGATTCGAGATGGTGGTTCAGAGTGCAAGGGTTATTGTCGTTAACTCTGAGGGTGATTCCAAAATGAGTGTAACGAGATAATGCCTTCGGTTTCGTTCGAACCCGGAACGAACTTGTATGTTTGAATGCTTTCAGAACATCGTCAGGTGGACGATGAGCATTCTAAGTGATATGTCCTATAAAGGTAATCGTAGCCTCAAGCCTCATCAACCGGGAATGGTTAAAACAGGGGAGGTGCAGCAAGGCTTCGTGGGTCGCACCTATTGGAGAGCAAGATTTACCCCTGCCTAGAAGTCCCTTTATATTCGGCTGTGTGGGTGGTTGCTAGCTGCAACCACGGGGTTGTCTTGTTCGGAATTGTTCAATAAGGAATGAGTCCGGCTTTGTGTTGCAGGGGAGCGGGCATACTCCTCGGTACGTTGATCTAGGCCACATACTGTGACGGGCGGTACCCCAGTAGCCCTGCCATTGTATGGAATCCAAAATCCAATAAGTGCCAACTGTTTTGATTGTATTACCCACTTTTACGGCTAGTAGCTGGAATTTAATGAATGTAACAATTTCGGCTATTTCATATTTATTTGAAAACCTTAGACCTATTATAATATCACCGAATTTCCTATCAAATGTTTTGGTTAGCGTAAGGTAAAAACTTTTCCATGTTTATGTGTGGGAAGTCTTACGTGATACTTTTATTTTCAAAAGGGTTTTTGAAAATTAAGCAACTTTAACCTGTTACTCACACCAGACCCATGTCTGACCCGGAGTTTATTTTTGTTTTTCATAAACTCTTGGGTACCCAAATTTTTACGAGTAGCCCAGGGATTCAGGTTAGGATTCAGGTTAGCTTTGACGAATTATGGAGGAGCAAATGGAGCAGGAGGCTTCCGCGTGTAGATACATATAGTTTTCCACTGTGTGTTTTCTCTGAGTTGTTTCTTGTACTGTTTTGAGTTGTATAACTAGACAGATGTTTATAACTGTCTAGTATGTGTTGTATATCTGTGTAACTCTGATAATGCTTGTAAACTATGTAATATTTATGTTATTAATATAGTTTATTCGTTCCGCTGTTTAGATTCTTATGTTGTTTCTTTCTTCTCTTCTTTCTATTCTCTTTTCTATCCCTTTATTTCTTAAAAATGATGTGATTTTCTGTGGTAAGAAAGTCGGGTCGTCACATTTGTGATCTAATAATAATATTTGGAAGGTATCTTGAAACAAAATAAAAATTTATGAATTTGGGATTTAATATTTCAATAGCTTCTTTGTAAATATAAGTAATAATGTAAATAATTGTTTTCAAAGGAGTTTGAAAAGTATTAAAGTATTAAAGAAAATTAAATTTCAAATGAAGTTATCAAATAAATATTTCAAATAAAATTTATATAGTTTTAAATTAATTGTTTATCTTGTCTGTCAATCCATTTTATTTCTGGTTGTTCTATTCTCCTATCTCCTACCTTTTCGGGGACGAAAAGTTTTGAGTGGGGGAGAGTGTAACGACCCGTAGATTTTAATAGTTTTAAATGGTTTTATTTAACGTTATTAATTGAAACTTTTGAGAAATTTTTTATAATAATATTTTGAAATAAAAATTTAATATTTGGATTACGTCCAATTAAACATAGCAGATTTTAAATTTTAAATTTATTTTATCAAAGTTTATTCCATTGTGAAATTCTATTTAATTCAAGCTAGCTAATAAATTGCTTTAATAAATATTGCAGAATCAATTTCTTTAATAAATATTGCAGAATCAATGCACAGATGTTATCAATTTCATTTTATGGTGGTACGTTCCTTTACGTTTCCTACCGGTTAAATTATAAATAATTTGCATCGATGGGTCAGCTAAATCAAAGCAA
This sequence comes from Allium cepa, assembly GCA_030765085.1. Classification (NCBI taxonomy): domain Eukaryota; kingdom Viridiplantae; phylum Streptophyta; class Magnoliopsida; order Asparagales; family Amaryllidaceae; genus Allium; species Allium cepa. The sequence continues at coordinate 402,555,070 of CM060943.1, read as the reverse complement.
CGTGACCGTTGCTATTTATTTCTTTTATTAATTGCTACAATTATTTTCACCAAATCAAGGGTTGACCGTTGCTTGGCTTTCAAATTTTGGACTCTGCATTCAAAAAGAAACGTATAATATAATAAGTACTTCATATTTATTTTCAGTACGTTTCACAAAATTTTCCCTGTCCGTTCTTTTCTATTAAATATATACTTGCAGGTGTTATCAATCCATCGTTTCAATTTATTATATGGTCCATTAGTCTGCCTTTTCAGATTTGAACGTGCAGCTGGTGGCATTAAAAGTTGCTTTAATTATCCACTGAATTATCGTGGCTGTCCCTTTACTCTATATTTATTCTGTACGTTTTATCTTTGCTTAAATTTCTCTGTCCATTCCTTGTTCCATTTTAAATATCATTTCCTTTCCAAACTTATTACGTACTATCCAAACAAACAAAAAAGTTATTGCTTTAAATGTAGCTAAATCAACTCATGACCATTGCCATTTCAAAGTTTGAAACGTATAAAATACTATACATTATTTCGCATTCATTGATTTCTCTTATTTCTCTTTCTTTCTTTCTTTACGTTTTTATTCCAATCTGATTTATAACCTTCCTTGTTCTCTTCGTACATTCTATTTATTCTAGCCTGCTCCTCCTTTCTTTTACCTAGTACATCTGCATTCTTTTCATCCTCTCTCTGCAAATTTTCTTTCCACCAAGCGCCTGTCCCCTCCTTCTCCCCTCCTCTTCTCTTAAGAAACACCCTGCCTTCCAGCCAAACCCAACATCTTCCCTATCCACATCGGCAGCCTCAGCATAGCCGAGTGTATAGCCTAGAGGTAATAACTTCTGACAGCACATAGGTGGCATCAGCATTTTCCCCATTGTCTGTAGTTCTTATTTATTCCTTTTGCCCACCCATCAGCGACTCGAGTTTACACAGGGTATGTCTATACATTGTATTATATTATATATATTTGCTAGTAGTATACTGCCTTAAATTTACATATTTTAGTGTATATATGTATGACAGCTTATGTTATTTATATACATAAAGTAAGCTATATGTACAAACTCAGTGCAACTGCAATTTTCTTTATAAAAGGCAAATAATACAAATTGTAGTACCCAAAGATATATATATGTATGGTTGTACTTAATAAAAAAAATTCTTGATATAACAGTATAAGCTTATATATCAATTTCTGAGTTTATATATATTTTGTTATATTGTTTTTTTTTTAATTTTGATTTTTATATAATAAGTATGTAAGCTTATTACACATATTAGTATACATAAGTTGCAATATATTGTTTAATAAGCCTAAAGCATTGTATATCTTCATACTGTTATGATGTGCATGCTTTAATAATAAAGCTATTGATCGGGTACAGATAGGTTAAGTAACGTGTATATTTGGTTAATTTATATAAAAGTATATATAACTGTTTCGATTATAGTTATAATGAATATATAAGAGAGTTATATAAATGAATTTTATACTATGTGTTAACTAAATACATTGTTATTTATATGATCCAGTTTTTGAATATAAGTTTGAAACGTTTTGATTTTTATATATACAAACATTTTATCTTATACGTATATTTTGTTATATGAAGGTTTTATAAAAAATTTTATTATAAAATGTATTTCATATGTGACTAACTAACATGTTAATTAATTAAAGATAGTCACTTGGTAATTGATTAAGTATAATTACTTAATAAGATTGATAAGTAATTACTTGGTGAAGTAATTGATGGATAAATTATTGGATGTAATTAATATAAGGGAAATTATTTAATGGAAGGTAATTAAGGTTAATTACTTAGGAGAAGTAATTAAGGATTAATTACTTTATGTAATTAATTAAAGGATTAATATAATTAATTAAGGAGTTAATTAATTAGGGAAAGTAATTACAGGATGGTTAATTACTGATTGATAAGGCTGATTAATGGAAGTAATAATTAAGGATCATTAATCAATGTAATCAATGAAGAAATTAAAGGTTAATTTCTGAAATTGTTTGAGGATAGTTAATTTATGGATAATTACTTTACGTAGTTGAGGATAATTAATCAAGGATGGTTAATTAAGATAGATAATTAAAAGATGATTAGTTAATTGATTTGTAATTAATTAATTGTTTAAGTAAAGGTTGTAACGACCGTAGATTTTAATAGTTTTAAATGGTTTTATTTAACGTAATTAATTGAAACTTTTAAGAAATTTTATATAATAATATTTTGAAATAAAAATTTAATATTTGGATTACGTCCAATTAAACATAGCAGATTTTAAATTTTCAATTTATTTGATTAAAGTTTATTCCATTGTGAAATTCTATTTAATTCAAGCTAGCTAATAAATTGCTTTAATAAATATTGCAGAATCAGTTTCTTTAATAAATATTGCAGAATCAATGCACAGATGTTATCAGTTTCATTTTATGGTGGTACGTTCCTTTACGTTTCCTACCGGTTAAATTATAAATAATTTGCTTTGATGGGTCAGCTAAATCAAAGCAACGTGACCATTGCTATTTATTTCTTTTATTAATTGCTACAATTATTTTCACCAAATCAAGGGTTGACCGTCACTTGGCTTTCAAATTTTGGACTCTGCATTCAAAAAGAAACGTATAATATAATAAGTACATATTTATTTTCAGTACGTTTCGCAAAATTTTCTCTGTCCGTTCTTTTCTATTAAATATATACTTGCAACTGTTATCATTCCATCGTTTCAATTTATTATATGGTCCATTAGTCTGCCTTTTCAGATTTGAACATGCAACTGGTGGCATTAAAAGTTGCTTTAATTATCCACCGAATTATCGTGACTGTCCCGTTACTCTATATTTATTCTGTACGTTTTATCTTTTCTTAAATTTCTCGGTCTATTCCTTGTTCCATTTTAAATATCATTGCCTTTCTAAACTTATTACGTACTATCCAAACAAACAAAAAAGTTATTGCTTTAAATGTAGCTAAATCAACTCATGACCATTGCCATTTCAAAGTTTGAAACGTATAAAATACTATACGTTATTTCGCATTCATTTATTTCTTCTATTTATTTATTTATTTCTTTCTTTACGTTTTCATTCCAATCCGATTTATAACCTTCCTTGTTCTCTTCGTACATTCTATTTATTCTAGCCTGCTCCTCCTTTCTTATACCTAGTACATCTGCATTCTTTTCATCCTCTCTCTGCAAATTTTCTTTCCACCAAGCGCCTGTCCCCTCCTTCTCCCCTTCTCTTCTCTTAAGAAACACCCTGCCTTCCAGCCGAACCTAACTTCTTCCCTATCCACATCGGCAGCCTCGTCATAGCCGAGTGTATAGCCTAGAGGTAATAACTTCTGACAGCACATAGGTGGCATCAACATTTTCCCCATTGTCTGTAGTTCTTATTTATTCCTTTTGCCAACCCATCAGCGACTCGAGTTTACACAGGGTATGTCTATACATTGTATTATATTATATATATTTGCTAGTAGTATACTGCCTTAAATTTACATATTTTAGTGTATATGTATATGACAGCTTATGTTATTTATATACATAAAGTAAGCTATATGTACAAACTCAGTGCAACTGCAATTTTCTTTATAAAAGGCAAATAATACAAATTGTAGTACCCAAAGATATATATGTATGGCTGTACTTAATAAAAAAAAATTCTCGATATAATAGTATAAGCTTATATATCAATTTCTGAGTTTATATATATTTTGTTATATTGTTTTTTTTTATTTTGATTTTTATATAATAAGTATGTAAGCTTATTTACACATATTACTATACATAAGTTGCAATATATTGTTTAATAAGCCTAAAGCATTGTATATCTTCATACTGTTATGATGTGCGTGCTTTAATAATAAAGCTATTGATCGGGTACATATAGGTTAAGTAACGTGTATATTTGGTTAATTTATATGAAAGTATATATAACCGTTTCGATTATAGTTATAATGAATATATAAGAGAGTTATATAAATGAATTTTATACTATGTGTTAACTAAATACATTGTTATTTATATGATCCAGTTTTTGAATATATGTTTGAAACGTTTTGATTTTTCTATATACAAATATTTTATTTTATACATATATTTTGTTATATATGAAGGTTTTATAAAAAAAAAATCTTATAAACTGTACTGCATATATACTCTTTATAAAAAAAAGGGAAAAAAGGAGTAAGTTAACAATGTATTATAAAGAATATTATTTATCTGCATATATATGTGCATAAGTTTGTTTGATTTCCTACTGGATATTTTGAAAAGGAAAGTAATAAAATATAATAATTATATATATACATAAGTATTCATTTCAAAAGATATTATATAAGTGTGTGTTGATCTTTAATATATGTTTTTTATGTTAGAACATTGATTTTTAACTATACATATATATATTATTTTAATATTGGTTTAAAATGAATATTTATTACATGGAAACGACAACCATAACATGAATATACTATATATGTGACATTTTGAATAATTATATATTTGTTATTTAACATTAATATGAAATGGAAGCGTTTTAAAGTTATATGGTTTTCATGGGTGCGCATATATATATATATTTCATTTTTAAAATGCGTGTTTTGATTTAACGTTCATTTTGAAAGAAAGTAATAAATTAATCATATAATCTTCGTTTCAATTTTATCAAGCTAATTTGATCCGTTGTCATCAATTTCTATCAATCAGCTTTTCCGTCGAAATCGTACCATCTAACTTTGCTTTGGAAGTCGTACTTGCATTTCGTAACTCAACTTCATTGTCTATCTCTCTAACCTCGAAAGGTGAGCAATCACTTACGATCAACATTCTTTTATTCATTAAATTTGATTTCAATTGAAACGACAATTGAAATATGTTGTTGTAGTTATTTAAATTTGTTATATATTCTATTATCTGTAACTGTTCACCTGCGGGATATGACACCATATCCTGTTTTTTATATTATATTGTTATTGATGATATATGCCTGTTATTTTATTGCATTTTCTGTTATCACTCTGCAAGTTTCCTGTAGTTTAGAAATCACTATGGGTTGAAATGATACATATCCGAACAGACTTTAGAATAGGAGAAAATCGTTATGGGTTGAAATGATAAACCCAAGCGATTTTCATTTAATTGAATTTGGGATTACGGGTTGAAATGATATCCACCCGTATATATTTTGTATACGGATTGAAATGATAAATATCCGTAGCACTTGACTATATGATTGGAAATATATACAGACACTATTGGTCCATATAAATATTTTGAAAATAATTTCTATAATTTTGGAAAGAAATATATGGTTTAATAAATTTGATTCTTAAGATATTATATAAATGAAAATTGTATATATTGATTTAGTAGTAATATTTGATTTAAATTAGATTGATTTAATGCATATAATATGGTTAAGTATTTATGTAAATCTATATTTCAAATAGATTCTCTTGTAATAAATTGAATAATTAAGATTGGGGGATAAATTTGGGTTTATAAAAATGGTATTTGAATAAGGATTTATTTAATTAAATTGATTTGAAATTTTTGAATGGGAAATTTAAAGGGTATGATTTTATAACTGGATTTTTGATTTAAGTTATTTAATGAATATTTCACATTTAAATAAATTAAAGAAAATATTGAGTAAAATGTAATGTAAGGTTACTTAAATGTTATTGAATCTAATAAGGGAGTATTTCAAGACTAAATAATATTGAGGTTAAATCGAGATCTATATGAAACTGTTATATAGAACATTTAAATATTAAAGCCTTGAACTATATTGGAATTTAAATGGTTTATATTCGGATCTATATTTGAAATCAACGTAGTTGAATTTGTTATTTAGCAACTAAATTGAATTGAAATGAAAATTTAGGTTGAACTAAATTTGAATTTATTATTTAGAAAACTAAATTGAATGAAAATTTAGATGAAACGTTGAATACTTAAAGTTTTGAAATATATGGTAATATAAAGGGGTATTTGTGATTATAAATCCGAATTTGAGATCGATAAAATTTAAGTGGTTATTTTAGAAATTGAGTTGAATTTAAATTGATAATTTGAGATTGAATTTGAATGGAAATGTCGGGTTGATGTTGGAACGTTTTGTTAAGTTGAGGAAATTGAAAATACTTTACTGTATAAATTATTTAATATATATAAATACTATTTTGGGAAATATAGAGATATTTGAAGTGAAAATGAGATTTGGTTTTGAAGTATAAATTAAGCTGAAATGACCACGATGTTATAGTGTATATTTCTAGCTTATAGAAAGTTCCATGGACCCTTAGAGGATGGTTATTCCAAACATCCTTTAAGTTATTTGTATTTCAGTTGATATTTCACTTGAGTTGGATTTATTGATATAAGAATGTTAATCCTGAATCGAGTGTTTTGTGTTTTGCTTTACGCTCGGGTCAGACTGAGTGATACAACATTTGAGACTCACCTTTGGAGTTCGGAGCTTCGTTTGGAAATCCAACTATCGATTCAGATTCCAGCCTTTCCAGTTGATTGGTTCAGAGAAGTCATCTGTTGCATTGGAGACTTCACTGCATTTGAACTATTCGGTTGTATTTTTCTAACTCTGATGTATACAGTAGCTTCATGAACTACGATTCTTTATCTATTCCGCTGCACTATATTACTCTGTGATCTGTGATTGATTTATTTAATGTATATTTTAAGTTTTGCCAAATTTAAATTAACAATTCGGTATTTTGAATTATTCAAGTCAGATATATATGGTTTTATTGTCGATTTGAATGGTCCAAAATAGCGGGTCGTTACAAAGGTAATCTAAGTGATTAAAGAACTATAATTAATTTGATTTGAGATAAATCTAGTAAATTTTAGAAATGATCCATCTTTCTTATGAATGATTAAATGATGATTAAATATCTTGAATTGATTGATATCTCTAATATGGAATGTTTGGGTGGACATGGATAATGTGGTTATTTTATGATGATGAATTGCAGTGTAAAAGTGACATCCAGTATTTAAAAGTAAGTTGTATTCACTTGAATAACTTGGGTTAAGATGATATTGAATTCGAAGAGACCGGAGTCGGGTATTAGTAAATACCCGAAACCATTTCGAATTTTTATAGATTGATATGTGAAATCAATAGGCTGGAATGAAATGATTTAAGTGAATTGGACCATTTAATCTAATTTTTTGGTACTTAGAAAATTGATGTGTGAAATAAGTAATGTCTATAACAAATTGTGAATATGTAAATTGATACGATCTGCCTCGGGTTTTTATATAAGTTGTATGCTTTGTATTCCATGTTAGATGGGTTTGCTCAGGCTGGTTTCTAGCCTGACCCGGGTGTTACTTTGATGTAATGCTTGGATCAGACCGAGTATTACAGATTTTCAGATAAGGGCGTTCTGGAGCTTAGGAGCGAGCTGGATGGCAAGAACGTATGGAGTGTCTCCGTTGTATTATATTGTTGTATATCTGAGACATGATGATCGTGTATATCCAGTGTCTGTATATATATGTGTAACTCTGATGTATTATAAATGCATTTGACAGATACAGAATTTTTTTGTAAATTATTATTATTTGGTATTATATTTTGATCCGCTGCGAATGTGAGAATCTTTGTTGTGTTTCTTCTTCTTCTTCTTCTTCTTCTATCTCTTTCTTCTTTTCCTAACTATCTGGAATTTTCGAGATCGAAAAATTTCAGGTCGTTACAGTTGGTATGAGAGCTGAAGGTTAAGCGAGAACCTTGGCTTTGGTGGGATTACTCATTAAGGATAGGGTCAATGGTGCCCTAGAATGAGTTGTGTGTGTGTGTGTGAGAGAGAGCGTACTTGTTATTTTCTGATATAAAGATTTTAAATGATTTTATATAAGAATATATTTTGATATTTTGATATATATAAAGCAATATTTCATTCAAATAAATATTAAGTTAATTGGTTGTTAAATCATTGGAATTAAATAGAAACAATGAGAACTAAGTGGTAATAGAAATACAACCAAACTGAAATTAAATCTTGAATTGGGGAAGAGTTTCAGAATAAGATGATAATAAATGGTTACAAATATGATAATTTTGGTTATTATCGTAAATGATTGTTGTGTTTAATAATTAATGAGTAAGCAAAATGAAATGTATCAAAGAAGTAAAACATTTAGGCAAGTATGACTTATAAATTGGAACTGAAGTTGATCTGAATTGTGGAGTTTTAAATCTGGGTCCAGAATTTGAAAATTTTGTTTCAAGGTAATGAAGAAATAATAAATAATGTTATTTAATATTATTTGAATGATAGAGCTTGATTCAACAAGAGTCGTTTGAAAATTTTAAAGGAATTTGTTTGAATTTAAAACCAAAGATGGTTTAAATTTAAAAGTAACCTGGTGTGTAAAGGAAATAAATATGAAATAAACTCTAAGGCTGAGTTTTGAATTTTCCTTGGAATGTGATGTGAAACCCAAAGTGAAGTAAGTTTTAAACTTAAGTGGTAAGGTTATTAATCTGAAGTATAAAATTTGAATGGAAATGCAAGTTGTGTAAATTTGACAGGATTAAGTAAATTGAATTTAACTTAGAGGAAGTTAAATAAGTTTGAATGGACAACCTTATTTGGAAATTTCAATATGAAATTGGGAATGGGGAATAATTCAAACAGGAATTGGATGATTTGAAATTGAAGTAGGTTTAATTGATATTAGTCCAAATTGATTGGAATAATTTGGAATTGCAATTAAAGTTGAATATGCTTAAAATTAAATGGAATGTGATTTGAATTTGGGAAGAAATCAAGATTAACTCAACTTGAATTGGGGTTAAATCAATTTCAATGGAAATTGAAGTTATTTAAATTGGAATTGAGTCAATTCAAATGGAGGTGAAATTTAAATTGAATTGATGAGAATGGAGATTGGGAATCGAACAATTTGGCTCTGAAATATTTTTCCAAATAAAATATTATAATATAAACTTTTTTAAATCTATTTTCCTATCTATTTACTATATATGACCTTTCTTTTTAAACCCCAAACTATTTTATGCTTATTCTACAATTATTTTTGAAACCGTTTAACACTTTTTCAACTGTTTTATAAACTAATTACTGTTTTTCAACTACTTTATAACTAATTACTATTTTACAACTATTTTGCAATAATTCAAAATTTTTATAACTATTTGACTATCCTCCAACTATTTCACAACTACTTTACTATTTTACAGATATTTTACAAACTAATAATTGTTATTCAACTATTTATTTATTCTAAAATTTTCCAAGCTATTTTCTAAATTTAAACTGGACAGAGTTCGAACTGTTTATGATTAAATTTCCAATTGAGATAAGAATTTTAGTGATAATCCTAATGGGGATTAAGGAAAATGTAAATAAGTGAATAGAAATTATAAGTGATGTGAATAGAAAAGGGAATTGAATTGGTAATAATCTATGAAGTTAAATACGTAGGATGTACGTATATTATTCTATTCGCATAGTGATTTGATCCAGATTCGAGCATAGAATTTCGAGATAGTTTATCGATCCGAGTTGGGATTTTTCACTCGATTTTCGACGGCGAACCTGGATATGGATTGTTGATTGATTCTGGGTATTCTCTATCATAGCTAGACTCTGCAAGGAGAATGACGGTTTCTGATCAAGAAACCAGATCCGAGTCCGCACTAGCAAGTTTGGTGGACGATACTAGTTCGGAAGTGAAATTGTGTGATCGAGTGAGCGATCAGATTGATATTGCGTACAGATGGTGTGTACATCATACGGTTTGAATGGAATTGATATTGGAAATTTGTGGATAAGAAATGTGAAATGGTTTTTGAAGTGAAAATATATTTTGTGAAATATTTGATGAAATAAAATAGAAATTGGGTATCTTTATGGTAGAAATTTACTTTATGGAAGTAAGTAAACTGGTAAGTGACTTTATAAAGCAATCAAATTTGAATATTTGATTTTGAATAAACAAAGTTATATATCTTTGTTATATAAGATAAATCTCCCCCTGTTGAATCTATTGCCGGAAGAAAAGGATTTTGAAAGTGTTTGCAGTATAAAAGGAGTTTTATACAAGTTTTAAATGATCCAAAGGTTTAAAAAAAAATTATATATATATGTATGTATGTATATAGGATCTTATGAGGATTTTGGAAAAAGGTTTTGGGAACCTTTGGATTTGGAAAGGCTTTTGATTTTTGGGTAAAATCAATATTGGAATTTCGAAAGCCTAGTTTGAGAATTATCGATTTTGGGATCATCGATTTTGTGTAAAGGAGCTTTGTATGAGATCATACTAGGTGTACGATTTGGAAGATACTATATGTGTATAGTATAAAGTGTTTTGAAAATGGCTTCGGAGAAAAAGGCGCTCCCTTGAAATGAACTTCTTAGGAGTACCATAGGTTGGTACTGCCTTGAACCCTAAGGGGGGTTCTAAAGTTGATCCTGTGAGAAGTCCGGACAAAACTAGTTCCTAAGGATTATGAGTAGTGTGTAGCGTAAATCGAGGGCGCTGATGCCTGCAGAGGCATTTGGGTTATGCTGTGACGATAGTGTAACTCGATGTCACTGCGATCTACTGCAGACCATAGCGAAAGTCGTGTGTGCCGCTGAGAGCCAAAGGTCTGTGTTTGATTTTACATCGGTAGACTGCGACCTATGTGGGAGCGGAGAAGTTTCATTTTTGACAGCGAAAATCGAGAGCGCTGATGCCTACAATTACATGGACTTTTTCTGCGATGGCAACGTAACCATGGAATGTAACTGCGATCTGTTGTGGCTTCCATGGCCTAATCGAGGGGCGCGGAGTGCTTACAGTTACTTGGACTTTTGCTGTGATGGCAACGTAACCCAGGATGTAACTGCGACCATGGATGTGGGTGATGATTTCCAGAGCATTCTCACTTAGGATTTCCTTTATTTTCAAAAACTATTTTCTATATTTTCAATAAAATTATTTTTCAAAGTATTTTCACTGGATGTTGGAAACGGGTCTCCCAAGCACTTATAGATTTTCAGTCGTACGCATGACCAATATATGACTGAATTTCTGTGAGAACAAGGATGAACTTGTCGAAACATCTAGTTATAAAGGTAATTTTATAAAAACTATTTTAGAAATGTTATAAAGATTTTTAAAGTAGTTTTAAATTGATCAAAGAAATTTTATCTGATTTTAAGCATTTTAATAATTCTGACTTTGTGCCTTTTCGAGGGCGAAAAGATTCAAAGGAGGGAGGAATGCGACGACTCAGGATTTTGGCAATATTATATTAATAAGCATTTAATATAATTAAATAAAATGCAAACTTATCATTTTAAAAATGAATAAGACTTTTGGACATTTACCATATATATATATGTGTGTGTGTGTGTGTGTGTGTGTGTGTGTATTGTAAAGGAAACTATGATTTGGAAATTTAAATATAAAGCTTTTCAAAAATATTCAAAAAAAAATCTATCTTATTCACGTTAAATTAAAAAGCTCTACTATATTAATATTTGATCTAATTATATATATATATATATATATATATATATATGGATGTAATCTAGATAATAATTCTCAAATTAAAATCAATCTTATTAATATTAAATATAAGTACAAAATATATGAATATAAATTAAGTGTTTGATACTTTAAGCTTAAAAATAATAATAATAAGGATTTATGCTAGAAATTGAATTAAATATATAAGGTAAAATTATACGGTTCTATGAAAACATAAATATATACATATGGTAATTCTTGCAATATACTATGGAAATCCATACGTGTATGCAAGAAGGAAAAAAAAATATCTGCAAACAAAAATCTATATATATACAAAGGAAATACGATAAGTATGTAAGCTTATAAGGAGACATACATTAAAAGATATTATCTCAAGCACAAAAGAGGTCATTTCGTGATATTCACAAATCATTTCAGTTCAAAGGAAAAAATCTTGTTGGTCAAAGAAGAAAAGAAAAAAAAAATCTCTGACCCAAAGAAAGCTTGCTGTGGAAGGCAGCAGTACACTTATATATATATATATATATATATATATATATATATATATCGCGTACCCTGTTCTTTTTTTTCTCATTCGATCAACTAAAAAAAAGGAAACAAAACAACCATTACAAAATAAAGAAAATCCTAACACCTCAGTTCAAAATAAAAGCCTGCATTCTTTAAACCTGAGACGAAAACATCAAAGCAAAGGATTCAGAACAACATCATCTCAGGAAATCAGCATGCAAGATCAAATCTTCAACCAGAAAGGATTTAAAATCAACCCGATCAAGTTGATGCAATTCAAAGATCAAGACTTCGAAATTCATTCGAAGTCATCGAGCTAATGATCAACTCTAATGGATTTAAATTAAAACAAGCAGGCAAGTAACCTAACCCAGCCTCTGTTTTTTTAGAAATGCCTGTGAGTAAACTTTTAAATTTAAAAGCTTAGGTAACAAATATATGTTGCGTGTGAATCACCGTGTTGATGGTTGCTTTGCATATTTGTATGAATGTAAGCTTTTGTGTATTTCTGTTGTTGATTTTAGAACATCTTAGTTATTAGTTTAGGCCTCTGTTTTAAAACTGTAAACATGAAACACATTCAAATTTGATGCATTTGACATATGGTTAACTAGTGGTGCGTGTTAGAAAATGTGTTTATATGATTGTCTTAAATTCTAAAACATGTTTATATGAATGAAGATGCTGTGTATTGGTTGTGCATGTCTGAAAATCAGACCAATGAAGATTTTCCAGGCTTACAGGCCTTTGATTGAAATCATTTCCCATTTCTCTGATTCATTTTTAGACAATAATTTCTAAAAAAAGATGTTAATTTAAACAAGATTCAAACCTTAAAAATAGTTTAAATTTAAACACAACAAAACTTCTCGAGAAAATTTGGAATTACAGATAAAATTTCAAATATGATAAATTTCAAACATCATAATTAATTGTTCAAAGATTATAATTCGAATCCATTTTGAAAGTAATGATTTTTACAAATTAAATCAAATTTTTTAATATTGCATTGAGTTAGCAATTTTGGAATGTTTGGAAAATTGTTTTCGGGAAATCCTGTTTGATCTAGATGATCGGGGAGGTCTTGGTTTCCACTGGAGACGGTGGAGTATCGGGAAGGCTGGGAAAATTATTGGGTGAAGCTCCAGATCGCCGTGGAGGCGGCGGCGAGTTGTGGAAGTTTTAAACCCTAATTTTGGTCGATTTTGTATTGATGGATGCCGCGTCGTTTCTAAAGCATCGAGTCACTTGGGATTCAGAATGTGGCTGCGTGGATGATTCGCAGAGATATGGCCGGAGTTTAGGAGGCTTTTGTGGTCGGCGACATGGATGTGGGGTTGTTTCTGGTAATGGATTTTGGTACGAGGTTCACTTGTGAAGCTCGATTTTGTTTTGGGTCAGGTGGTGGCGTATGGATGATCAGAATCGATTGAGATGTGGATCGCTGACGTGTGGGAGGTCTTGGTGATGATCACGGCGGCGTTGATCGCCAGTGCATATGCACAGGCGAGAGTGTCAATGGTTTGGTGTTAGTCTGGGAAGATGGTTATCTCGGGTAGTAACTCGAGACTTTGGAATCGGTCGAGTTTAAACTCGAGTAATGCTGAGTGTCTTTAAAACTTGATAACAGTTTTGGTTACAGGTTATAATTTAAAACTTAAACTAAAATTTGAATTGGAAAAGAACTCGGGTTAGACCCAAGTGGACTTCGGGTTCGACCCGAAGCACATGTAAGCAAATGTTTAAAAAAGTATTTTCTTAAACTTAGTTTTTGAAATTTTAAACTAAAATCAGTTTAAACTTTATTATATAAATTACTTATATAAGAGTTGTTTCTTTAGCATTGTTTAAGATGTTTTGAAACTTTGTTTAATTTAAAATTTTGTTAAAGTTATTTTTTAAAAAAAACTTAAGAATAAATTTAAGTATAATTACTTAATTTAATTAATAAATGAGAAGGGATGATTAATCTATAATTAATCAAAGGGTTGATTAATTGATCATTATGGGTTAATTTATTGGTAATTTAGGTTGTTGAATAATAAATAAGTTTTAGTTAATGGATAATTAATTAGTTAATTAAAGGTTAATTAATTGATTATAAAGTAATTAAGGATTAGTTACTTTGTGTTGAAGGAGATTTGTTGATAATTAAGATTTATAAATTAATAATTAAAGATTAATTAATTGGTTTATAGGGTAATGAATGGATAAATTACCCAGTTGTAATTAATGAGGAAAATGTGACTAATTAACTTGTTAATTAATTAAAGATAGTCACTTGGTAATTGAGTAAGTATAATTACTTAATGAGTCCGACAAGTAATTACTTAGTGAAGTAATTGATGGATAACTTACTGGATGTAATTAATATAAGGGAAATTACTTAATGGAAGGTAATTAAGGTTAATTACTTAGGAGAAGTAATTAAGGATTAATTACTTTATGTAATTAATTAAAGGATTAATATAATTAATTAAGGAGTTAATTAATTAGGGTAAGTAATTACAGGATGGTTAATTACGGATTGATAAGGCTGATTAATGGAAGTAATAATTAAGGATCATTAATTAATGTAATCAATGAAGAAATTAAAGGTTAATTTCTAAAATTGTTTTGAGGATAATTAATTTATGGATAATTACTTTACGTAATTGAGGATCATTAATCAAGGATGGTTAATTAAGATAGATAATTAAAAGATGATTAGTTAATTAATTTGTAATTAATTAATTGTTTAAGTAAAGGTAATCTAAGTGGTTAAAGAATTATAATTAATTTAATTTGAGATAAATCAAGTAAATTTTGGAAATGATCCGTCTTGCTTATGAATGATTAAATGATGATTAAATGTCTTGAATTGATAGATATCTCTGATATGGAATGTTTTGTGATATGATATGTTTGGGTGGACATTGATAATGTGGTTATTTTACAATGATGAATTGCTGTATAAAAGCGACATCCAGTATTTAAAAAGTAAGTTGTATTCACTTGAATAACTTGGGTTAAGATGATATTGAATTCGAAGAGACCGAAGTCGGGTGTAACGACCCGTTAAATTTGATGATATTAGATGAGTTAATTTAATATGATTTCTAATCTAATTTAGAATGAAATAAAAGTCTTAAGATTTTATTTGAGTAAATGTAGGAATTAGATATAGTAATTTGTAATTTAATGTTAAACAATCTAATATTTATATGGCAATAGATTTGAATAATGTAAATTGTCATACTTAGTTATAAGTTAAATATAAGAAACCAATATAAATATTGAATTAGTGAATATTAATAAAAATATTAACTAGAATGGGATTCATTAATATAGAAATCAATAGTGGAGATTGTACATTTGGTTGTAAAATAGATATTGACTAAATAAAGGTGACCATTCAATAAACCAATGCAATAAGTGTAGATAAGTAATTTTAATGAATGTTGTCGATAATAAACGTACTTAAAATGGTAATAAATTGATTTGCCTAGGTGATTATATATTGATAAGCTATAACTAAATAGGAAGTTTGGTAGTAAATAGGAAATAAGAAGACAAAGGCAACTAGTAAATTTATAAATGAATTCTAATATTAGGTAGTAATTAATGCATATATATTGGGCATTTGTGATAATTACCAATTTTTATTCATTCATTTATTTAATTAAATCTAAATCTATGGCAACATTGTTGTTAATGATGGTTGTGATTGAATTTGAATGTAAAAGGGTAACAATTATTTAGGTTAACCATTCATTAAGTATATTAAGTTAAGAATGGAAATAGATTGAAATAAATCTAAATTTATTTATTTTGTTTTGTTAATATGTTCTAGTAATAAAAGGGAATTTATAAGAAATGAAGCCTGCACTAATGAAGTGTATTATAATTCAAAAGGTTATGTATACACATAAAAATGTCTATTTACTGAATAGAAAGTTTTAAATCAATAAACGAATTTATTGAGGTTCCGATTTATAATTTATAACTTTTAATGTAGACTTAATTACAATTAATTGATTCAAAAGGTGTAGTTAGCGTAGATTTTTGTTTGAAATTGTAGAGGGTTAATTTTATAAGACAAAATTTATGCTAATTCTACTTATAATAAGACCATGGGTTGTTTTAGTACAGAAAGCGGGATTTATAAATTTAATTAAAGTATCAAAATTCAACAATGGTATTTATTGCGAAATAAAATGGAATTAATGTTTAAATATTACGTTATTGAAATTTAAATGGAATTTGTGGATATTTAAGTGAAATCATGCACTAATGTTTGTGGCACCCTTATTTTTGGATAATAGGTGAGAATATAAAGGTTGAAAATCTAATATATGGGTCTTTGATAATTTAATTTATAATTTCTAAATATAAGTAAGTAGAGAAGTTAACACTGAAATTGATAGACTTATCAACTTTTAATTCACATCTAAACTTGTTAAATCATTTAAATTGATTATGAAATATATAAGGGATAAAATTTGGCCAATTTTAGAATTTAAATTTAAAATTTGATTTTTATAATTTATTTTAATTTATTTAATTTATATAAAAATAGCCATTTTGGCCACGGACTCGGATTTTGACGAAACCAGTTTCATCGGATCTGTATCGGTGAATTATCGTAGGGTTGCAAGTTTCGTATCGATCGGACCTGTCGGTTGATCGTACGGACACGAAACGCCTTGAAATCGATTTAATTAAAATCAATTTGAAATCAATTTGGAAATTTTGTTTTCAGCATAACTTCTTCATACGATCAAATTTGGACGTGAAACTTTTTCCATCGCGTTCAGAATATTTTAAAATACCTATCTGGATATATGGGTTTAACATATTTCGTTCCGGGGTTAGAACGGGCTTTTTGGGCCATAGTTTGTTCCGTACGTTCATCTGTCTGGTCTATCTACTCCAATTCAACCCTACTTATAAATAGACGATTATAAACCCTAGCCTCCATCTTCTATCATTTGTCTATACGTTCATTTTCTTCATCTCTTTCTCTTCCTCAATGGTTGCAAAACCTAGATCTGTCTACAGTTCAAAATCAAAAGTGAAAATTCAAACTCTCCCGAAAATTCTCAAAAAAATATATGTTGTAGCTGTCGATGTATACGTCACAGATCCGTGATTCGTTTCTCGATTCAGTTGTTCGTTCGTCCAGAAAAATTCAAAACAGTTTCGGCCGTTCATGTATGGTTGTGGGTTTTAACGGTGGATTCTCATCGATAGCTCGATCGGAGGGTTGCAGTGGGTGGAGACCAGTGTTCTAAGTGCATCGGCGCGGTCGTGGTTATCGAAGGAGGCTCGAGTGCACCACGATAAACGTGGGAAGGTGACGAGGCGCTGTCGATGGGGTGGGGCCGCACGCCACGTCGTGGGTAGGGTTGTGATCGGCCGAGGATGGTGAGACTGATGGCGACTTCTGATGTGGACCTGGGCGAACGAGGCAGCCGCATTTTGGAGATTTGGGGTAGCGGCTGGGTGCTTTTGCAGCTAGGGTTAGGAATGTCGCGTACAGGAGAGAGAGAGGGGGGCTTGACGTGGATGTGGGGCTAGGGTGAGTTGTTTTATTTGTTTTATTTAATTTTTGGTTTTCAATCGAATTTTCGACATAACTTTTACGTACGTTATCCGTTTCACGCGAATTTTTTTTTATTAGGATCGTAATAAATTTCCAGACGCGTTGACGCTGGTTTGGACAGATTTGGAGATCGTCGAATTTTTGGGTTTAAATCGGATTTAAATTCGATTTAAATTCAAAAGGTGAGTGTTTTAACCCACTCACAACTTCTAAAAGTTTTTATGTTTTTTAAATTTATTTTAGGTATGAGTAGAAATTTATTTATAACTGTTTGGCATGTTTTGTTCATCATATTTGCTAAATCGCGTTATTTAATTTAACTATTAATTTATTTTATTTATTGCATATTAATTGACAGTTAGAATTTATTTATATTGCATAGGAACTGCTAGTAAACAGTTATAAAAATTTATTACTAAATATAAACTGTTAGTTTAATAGTTGATTAAATTTATTTTTGAATATAACCGCAAGTTATTACCTGATATATATTATCAGAGAGGGAATTAGGCTGGAGGAAAAACCTGAGAACACTTTTAGTCTGAAGGACAGAAGTTTTAAAATTTAGACTGAAGGACAAAAAATGATATATTCATATAGCATTACACATCCATAATGCTATATTCATATAGCATTACACATCTATAATGCTATATACAACACAATTTTATAAGTTTCTGCATACACAAACAAGCAACTGTGTAATGCTATATGAATATAGCATTATGGATGTGCAATGCTATATGAATATATCATTTTTTGTCCTTCAGGCTAAATTTTAAAACTTCTGTCCTTCAGACTAAAAGTGTTCTCAGGTTTTTCCTTCAGCCTAATTCCCTGTATTATCAGATATATATAGATATTGAATTATTATTGGATGATGATTGTGATTTGGATGATGGATGATGTTGATGAATGGATGTTTTATTTTATATCATTAAACTGCAAGTTATCATGCATTTTTCGTTTCATTCGGGATTGTGGTTTGAAATGATAAATATCCGTATCACTTGACCATAGGATAGAAAATTATATACAGGCACCGTTGTCTATATATAAATTATTTTAAAGTGATTTCTATGGTTTGGATGGGATACGGTTTATAAAAATTTGATTTTTGATATTTTATAAAATATTATTCTTCGATATATATACATATGAAGTTAAAAATTTGAAAATTTAGTTGTGTATAAACCTGTTGAATAAAAATGAAAAATTGAGAAAATGGAATTTGGAAATTTATCTTATATGTTTAAGTTTGGAAATTTTAAGGTATGATATTTATAATTGGATTTTCCAAGATGAAGTAAAAATGAAAATTCAAGTATAAAGTAAATTTGAGAAAATATTTAATTTCTAGAAATTGGAGTTTTATTTATGGAATTTATATGAATACTCAAGACTAAATAATAAAATATTAATTGTTGAAAGAAGAAAATCCAACTTTAGTTTGAAATATTAATACTCCAAATGGATATATATATATATATATATATAGAAATTGAAGGGGTTTTTGGAACTTGAAGTGATATTTAAATTATGCTTTAAACTTTAAATAAAGAAATATATTTGAAAAGCCATGGAAATTATTTTTCTTTACAAAGTAACTTTAAAGTTAAACCATTTATTTTACATTCGTTGAATATCTAAACCATTCAAGTTTTAGAAGTTATGGTTTTAAAATTTTGAATTTCGAAATATTATGCTTCGAAAGTATATTTCAAATATTTGGTTTCCAGATATTTTAAATTTTAAACCAGCATGATTTTGGAAAAGAATTATATTTGAGATAAATGATATCATATTGTTTTGGGTTTAAATTGATATCGTATTCATAGTTTTGAAATGGAAAATTTTATTCTGGTTTTAAAGTATAAACTATTTTTAAATGACCGCGGTGTTATAATAACGATGGGTTGGCAAAGAGACCGGGATCGGATATGGACATACTCTCTGTCGATACCGAAAACCACTTTGACTAACCGTGTACGCGGTGGAGATTCCAGAATGAAGTAGGTGGTGGCGACGTTTCCTGTAAGGTAAATACGTGGACCCGACTCCCGTGAGTTGGCATAAGGTGGCTAAAACAGGAGTGATTCTTGGGCCAATGAGGTCATACCTCTGATCGGACGCTCCTCTTTGATATTATACTTTGACTTTGGATTGATTCAGTGGCCACTTCTATTTTTGATTTTGGGGAGTTTGTTCGAGGTGGGCGGTAACTACGGCTACGCATTTCCACCAGCCCGGATAGCAATTGGTATATCTACCCTGGCATTGCCTAGTTGTGGCGTGTCACCTACCATACCGAGCCTTTACTACGAGTTTCTATTTGTGTCGTACCTATGGAGTATCCTCTGGTAGCTTCCCGATCAGGAGGTATTACGGTACTGTATAGACTATTGGCATTTTACGTGTTAAGGTGGAAAATGTAAAGCCTTAACGCTATGTAAAAGTAAGTTTATTTTACAATTAGACACTATTATAATAGCGCAATATACTACATAGTAAATAGTTTAACGGATCCTTAGGAGATGTTGATCCCGAGCATCTCTTGAGTTACTGCACTCATATTTACTCCTGTTGATTTAACTCACATAAGATCTTTTAGTTCTGACTCGAGTGTTTTGTCTTTTCAATTCGCTCGGGTCAGTCCGAGCGTTTCAGGATTTGAGGATTTAGCTCTAGAGGACGAAGACGAAGATTTGTATTACTAGTATCTACTATATTATTCCACTACACCATTTAATTCCGCTGCATTGATATTATTGGTATGTTAACTCTGATATTTAATTGTAAAAGAAGAAGCAAATGTTTTGTAAACAGTTATATAAACTGTATATTTTATTATTATATTTTATCCTTCCGCTGTGAGATTCTATTTTGTTTTATTTCTTCTCTGTTTTCTTATTTACCCCATAACAATCCGCCCTTCCGTATGGTTTGAACTGGCACGTGTGTCGGTTTAAATTGTGCGAAAAGGCGGGATGTTACATCGGGTGTTAGTAAATACCCAAAACCACTTTGAATTTTTATAGATTGATATGTGAAATCAATAGGCTGGAATGAAATGATTTAAGTGAAATGGACTATTTAATCTAAAATTTTGGTACTTAGAAAATTGATGTGTGAAATAAGTAATGTCTGTAATCAATTGTGAATATGTAAATTGATGCAAGTTACCCCGGGTTTTTATATAAGTTGTATGCTTTGTATTCCAAGTTAGATGGGTTTACTCACGCTGGTTTCCAACCTGACCCGGGTGTTACTTTGATGTAATGCTCGGGTTAAACCGAGTAGTACAGATTTTTAGGTAAGGACGTTCTGGAGCTCAGGAGGCGAGCTGGATGGCAAGAACGCATAGAATGTCTCTGTTGTATTATATTATTGTATATCTGAGACATGATGATTGTGTATATCCAATGTCTGTATATGTATGTGTAACTATGATGTATTATAAATGCATTTGACAGATACGGATTTTTTTTGCAAACTGTTATTATCTGATATTATATTTTGATCTGCTGCAAATGTGAGAATCTTTGTTGTGTTTCTTCTTCTTCTTCTTCTATCTCTTTCTTCTTTTCCTAACTATTTGGAATTTTTGGGATCCAAAATTTTTGGGTCGTTACAGTTGTATCGGAGCCGAAGGTTAAGCGAGAACCTTGGCTTTGGTGGGATTACTCATTAAGGATAGGGTCAATGGTATCCTAGAATGATTTGAGTGTGTGTGTGTGTATGAGAGCGTACTTGTTGTTGTCTGATATAAAGATTTTAAATGATTTTATATAAGAATATATTTTGATATATATAAAGCAATATTCCATTCAAATAAATATAAGTTAATTGGTTGTTAAATCATTGGAATTAAATAGAAACAATGAGAACTAAGTGGTAATAGAAATACAACCAAACTGAAATTAATCTTGAATTGGGGAAGAGTTTCAGAATAAGATGATAATGAATGGTTACAGATATAATAATCTTGGTTATTATCATAAATGATTGTTGTGTTTAATAATTAATGAGTAAGCAAAATGAAATGTATCAAAGAAGTAAAACATTTAGGCAAGTATGACTTATAAATTGGAACTGAAGTTGATCTGAATTATGCAGTTTTAAATCTAGGTCCAGAATTTGAAAATTTTGTTTCAAGGTAATGAAGAAATGATAAATAATGTTATTTAATATTATTTGAATGATAGAGCTTGATTCAACAAGAGTCGTTTGAAAACTTTATAGGAATTTGTTTGAATTTAGAACCAAAGATGGTTTAAATTTAAAAGTAACCTGGTGTATAAAGGAAATAAATATGAAATAAACTCTAAGGTTGAGTTTTGAATTTTCCTTGGAATGTGATGTGAAACCCAAAGTGAAGTAAGTTTTAAACTTAAGTGGATAGGTTGTTAATCTGAAGTATAAAATTTGGATGGAAATGCAAGCTGTGTAAATTTGACTGGATTAAGTAAATTGAATTTAACTTAGAGGAAGTTAAATAAGTTTGAATGGACAACCTGATTTGGAAATTTCAATATGAATTGGGAATTGGAACTAATTCAAACAGGAATTGAGATGATTTGAATTGAAGTGGGTTCAATTGATATTAGTCCAAATTGATTGGAATAATTTGGAATTGTAATTAAAGCTGAATAGGTTTTAAATCAAATGGAATTTGATTTAAATTTGGGAAGAAATCAAGATTAACTCAACTTGAATTGGGGTTAAGTCAATTTCAAAGGAAATTGAAGTTATTTAAATTGGAATTTAGTCAATTTAAATGAAGGTGGAAATTTAAATTGAATTGATGAGAATGGAGATTGGGAATTGAACAATTTGGCTATGAAATATTTTTCCAAATAAAATATTTTAATATAAACTATTTTTAATCTATTTTCCTATCTATTTACTATATATAACCTTTCTTTTTAAACCCCAAACTATTTTATACTTATTCTACAATTATTTGTTAAACCATTTAACAATTTTTCAACTGTTTTATGAACTAATTACTGTTTTTCAACTACTTTATAACTAATTGCTATTTTACAACTATTTTGCAATAATTTAAAATTTCTATAACTATTTGACTATCTTCCAACTATTTTACAACTACTTAACTATCTTATGAATATTTTACAAACCAATAATTATTTTTCAACTACTTATTTATTTTGCTATTTTCTAAATTTAATCTCGACAGAGTTCAAACTATTTATGATTAAATTTCCAATTGAGATAAGAATTTTAGTGATAATCCTAATGGGGATTAAGGAAAATGTAAATAAGTGAATAGATATTATAAGTGATGTGAATAGAAAAGGGAATTTATTTGGTTAATAATCTATGAAGTTAAATACGTAGGGTGTACGTATATTATTCTATTCGCATAGTGATTTGATCCAGATTCAAGGACAGAATTTCGAGATAGTTTATCGATCCAAGTTGGGATTTTTCACTCGATTTTCGACGGCGAACCTGGAAACGGATTGTTGATTGATTCTGGATATTCTCTGTCATAACTAGACTATGCAAGGAGAATGACGGTTTCTGATCAAGAAACCGGATCTGAGTCCGCACTAGGAATTCGGGTGGACGATACTAGTTCGGAAGTGAAATTGTGTGATCGAGTGAGCGATCAGATTGATATTGCGTACAGATGATGTGTACATCGTACGGATTTGAATGGAATTGATATTGGAAATTTGTGGATAAGAAATGTGAAATGGTTTTTGAAGTGAAAATATATTTTATGAAATATATGATGAAATAAAATAGAAATTGGGTATCTCTATGGTAGAAATTTACTTTATGGAAGTAAGTAAACTGGTAAGTGACTTTATAAAGTAATCAAATTTGAATATTTGATTTTGAACAAACAAAGTTATATGTCTTTTTTATATAAGATAAATCTCCCCTTGTTGAATCTATTGCCGGAGGAAAAGGATTTTGAAAGTGTTTGAAGTATAAAAGGAGTTTTGTACAAGTTTGAAAAGATCCAAAGTTTAAATTTATATATATATATATATATATACATATAGAGGATCTTATGAGGATTTTGGAAAAAGGTTTTGGGAATCTTTAGATTTGGAAAGGCTTTTAATTTTTGGGTAAAATCAATATTGGAATTTGGAAAGCCTAGTTTGAGAATGATCGATTTTAGGATAATCGATTTTGTTTAAAGGAGCTTTGTACGAGATCATACTAGGTGTATGATTTGGAAGATACTATATGTGTATAGTGTAAAGTGTTTTGAAAATGGCTCTGGAGAAAAAGGCACTCCCTTGAAATGAACTTCTCAGGAGTACCATAGGTTGGTACTGCCTTAAACCCTAAGGAGGGGTTCTAAAGTTGATCCTGTGAGGAGTCCGGACAAAATTAGTTCCTGAGGATTATGCGTAGTGTGTAGCGAAAGTCGAGGGCACCGATGCATACAAAGGCATTTGGGTTATGCTGTGACGGTAGTGTAACTCAATGCCACTACGATCTACTACAGACCGCAGCGAAACTCGTGTGTGCCGTTGAGAGCCAACAGTCTGCGTTTGATTTTACATCGATATACTGCGACCTATGGTAACATAGCGGAAGTCGCATGTGCCGTTGAGAGCCAACAGTCTGTGACCTATGTGGGAGTGGAGAAGTTTCATTTTTGACAGTGAAAATCGAGGGTGCTGATGCCTACAGTTACATGGACTTTTGCTGCAATGGCAACGTAACCCTAGAATGTAACTACGATCAGTTGTGGGTTCCATGGCGTAATCGAGGGGCGCGGAGTGCCTACAGTTACATGGACTTTTGTTGTGATGGCAACGTAACCCAGGATGTAACTGCGACCATGGATGGGGGTGATGATTTCCAGAGCATTCTCACCATAGATATTTCCTCTATTTTCAAAAACTATTCTCTATATTTTCAAATAAAATTATTTTTCAAAGTATTTTCACTGGATGTTGGAAACGGGTCTGCCAAGCACTTATAGATTTTCAATCGTACGCCTAATCAACGTATGATCGAATTTCTTGAGAACAAGGATGGACTTGTCGAAACATCGAGTTATAAAGGTATTTTTATAAAAAATATTTCAGAAATATTATATAGATTTTTAAAGTAGTTTAAAAATGATCAAAGAAAATTTATCTAATTTTAAGCATTTTAATAATTATGACTTCGTTCCTTTTCGAGGATGAAAAGATTCAAAAGGAGGAGGAATGTGACGAGCCTGGATTTTAGCAATATTATTTTAATAAGCATTTAATATAATTAAATAAAATACAAACTTATCATTTTAAAAATGAATAAGACTTTGGACATTTACCATTTATATATATACATATAGATATATATATATATATATATACACGTATTGTGAAGGAAACTATGATTTGGAAATTTAAATATAAAGCTTTTCAAAAATATTCAAAATAAAATCTATCTTATTCACGTTAAATAAAAAAGCTCTACTTTATTAATATTTGATCTAATTATATATATATATATGTATATATATATATATATATATATGGATGTAATCTAGATAATAATGCTTAAATTAAAATCAATCTTATTAATATTAAATATAAGTATAAAAATATATGAATATAAATTAAGTGTTTGATAGTTTAAGCTTAATAATATTAATAATAACAATAAGGATTTATGTTAGTAATAGAATTAAATATATAAGGTAAAATTATATGGTTCTATGAAAACATAAATATATACATATGGTAATTCTAGTAATATACTATGGAAATCCATATGTGTATGCAAGAAGAAAAAAAAATATCTACAAACAAAAATCTATGTACATACAAAGGAAATAGGATAAGTATGTAATCTAATAAGGAGACATGCATTAAATGATATTATATCAAGCACAAAAGAGGTCATTTCGTGTTATTCACAAATCATTTCAGTTCAAAGGAAAAAATCTTGTTGGTCAAAGAAGAAAAGAGGGAAAAAAATCTCTGACCCAAAGAAAGCTTGCTGTGGAAGGCAGCAGTACACTTTTATATATATATATATATATATATATATCCCCTACCCTGTTCTTTTTTTGTTCTTCTCATTCGATCAACTAAAAAAAAGAAGGAAACAAAACAGCCATTACAAAATAAAGAAAATCATAACACCTCAGTTCAAAATAAAAGCCCGCATTCTTTAAACCTGAGATGAAAACATCAAAGCAAAGGATTCAGAACAACATCATCTCAGGAAATCAGCATGCAAGATCAAATCTTCAACCAGAAAGGATTTAAAATCAACCTAATCAAGTAGATGAAATTCAAAGATCAAGACTTCAGAATTCATTCAAAGTCATCAAGCTAATGATCAACTCTATTGGATTTAATTTAAAACAAGCAGGTGAGTAACCTAACCCAGCCTCCTCTGTTTTTTTAGAAATGCCTGTGAGTAAACTTTTAAATTTAAAAACTTAAGTAACAGATATAGGTTGCATGTGAACCACTGTATTGATGGTTGCTTCGCATATTTGTATGATGTTAGCTTTTGAGTATTTCTGTTGTTGATTTTAAACCATCTTCTCCGTTTTAAAACTGTAAACATGAAACACCTTCAAATTTGATGCATTTGACATATGGTTAACTAGTGGTGCATGTTAGAAAAATGTGTTTGTATGATTGTCTTCAGTTCAGAAACATGTTTATATGAATGAAGATGCTGTGTATTGGTTGTGTAACAACCCGCCTATTTAACGATTATATATTTAAATATTTTATTTAAATATAGTGTCGTTAGTCGGATTTTTGGTCCGAAATGTTATTTTTTGCAAATGGCCGAATTGGGGCTCGATACCACTTCCATTGAGTCCAAAATGGCGTTTGCGATCTTTTTAAGTATAAATTTTGATACGTTTGGAGTAAGTCGAGTTTTTCTATTTTTCTAGTTGGGTTTTGGGTTTGGGTTCTGCCCACTTGCTAGTTTAATAACCTAGCTCAGCCCCTCTCTTCCCCATTCACTTATTTTCA
Organism: Allium cepa; assembly: GCA_030765085.1. NCBI lineage: Eukaryota > Viridiplantae > Streptophyta > Magnoliopsida > Asparagales > Amaryllidaceae > Allium > Allium cepa. Next base: position 402,528,431 of record CM060943.1, on the reverse strand, counting down.
CTTCTAAACTCAACCTAAAAACTGAAATGGGGGAAGAGAATGGGAATTAGAAATTCCAAGCCCTAGTTCTTCTTTGCAAACTTGAATTCTTGCCCCAAAATCAAAGTGAAGCTATAGGTAAGCCTCCTCTTCATCCTCTCCAACTCTTTCTCCTTCAATTTCAGAAGTTTCCTAAACCTAACTTAGGAAAATACTTGTTTTGATCTTAGATTGAAGCTAGTAGAGTTGAAGTGGAGAGTGGATGGTCTTTTCTTTGCATTTGAGCTTTCCATCCTTGTTTTTGAGTTAAAAGGTGAGGTTTTTATCTCACATCTATGTTGGATTGTTAGGTATGAGTTCCTAACACTTATTCATGTGCATTTGCCTTTGGTTTGAATTGAATTGGTGAACATTTCACTTTTTGGTGTTTTGGAGTCAAATCCTTGAAAATCATAACTTTGATGTTTGATCATGTTTTTGGTGGTGAATCGGAGTCAATGGTGTTGGGTTATCAATTGGCAAAAGCCCCTTAAGTCCATTGCTTGACAGGTAGCAAATGGGGTGAGTTTGCTCCTCCATTTGCTAGGTTCGAAAACATTTCCAGCTACAGCCAGTCGACTGACCCCCTGCAGTCAGTCGACTGACTTCAGAGTTTAAAACTCTCGGGTTATGGTTCAGTCGACTGACTGCAGCAGGCCAGTCGACTGACCTGCTTCATTTTGTCCAGTGTGCCTATTTGTTTGTGATTTCCACTTTTATCGATTTAAATTGATTCCAATTAGTTGTTTATGCATATTTGACCTTGATGATTTCTTTTTGACTTCATCCACGGGTTTTTGAAATAATCTTCAAATTGCATTAAAGGCTCATTTCTCTAATTTATAAATTCTACTTAAAACGCACACACACAATTTCGCACTTCGAGCGGAGTGGAAAGGAGATTAAACGGTTAGGTAAAACACGGACCATGAATCCATGCGTTTATCTCTCCGATTAATCCCTGACCTATTCGATTGATTGTTTTGACCTTTTGGTCTAGTTTACCGATGAGATGAGGTTAACTTTGTACTGCTTTGAGTGTGAAATTAACTAACGGATAGTAAACCGTTTAGTGCGAACGAGTGGTTATGGGACTCACGTTACCACTTTTCGGATTCCTTTTTGAGAGTTATGGCACATTCTGCCAGTTAGTGGTATCTAGTACTGGGACTTCGGACCTTCACCACTACGGTTTGTTGCCTTCGGGTGTGTTGCCTTCGGGTTTGCACCTTCAGGTTTGTTGCCTTCGGGTATGTTGCCTTCGGGTTTGTTGCCCTATTGTATCGCTTTCGGAGCTAGGTCTTTATGAGCCGCTCGAGTGATATTTGGGTTTGGAGTCTTCGGGCTCATGGATCCTTGTTTATACAGTACTGAGCACGTGCAAATTTTATGATGTTTCATTGATATGTATATTCCCTAGGTATCCCCTTTCGGTGTTGGTCTTTTTGAGCCGCATGATATGTAGCGATCACCTTGTGGAACTTGTGTTACCTTCATTGGTATTTGTTATTGCCTTTATGGCTTGTTTTGGGATATTCCTATCCTTTGTTTCTATGAGTTGCCGATGATACGAGGCTTGTTATGATATGATTCATCTTTTTGTTAGATGATTATGTTCTCTCTTTTGCAAATATTTGTTATACATTGTGACCTTGCAGGTTATTGTTGTTCAGTTTGTCTAACTGATTTGTTTAGCTAGACTGACCCGTGTATTTTATACCCGGGTCAGACCGAGATGTTTCAGGTTAGGTGCATTTGGACTTAGCCTATTTTGCTTCCGCATGGACTATTCAGCTTGTTCCTTTTTGTTAAAGCTTTTTGTGTAGTCCTTTTTGTTGTAACTCTGATATATGTATTCTTTTGACTTGTCTGTATATTGTGGTTTGCTATACCACTTGACATGTATTATTTTATATACTCTGTTATGTATCTATATATGTGTATATGATGATCTACTGTTCTGTGATGAATACTACATTTGAGTTGTTATATTCTGTTCTGATAGATCCTCTCACCACCTATGGTTTTGTTTTAAGTATTCATTGGATATGTCGATCTGCTAGGTAGGGAAATTGTCGATGTACTCAATAGAAAGTTAAAGCAAGGCTATAGATAGTCGCTCCTATCCAGCCTTATTCTCCGTGTTAGTTGACGACATTACCCTGTAGTGTCCTTGGCTAGCATGGGTATAGAGGTGGGGCGCCACAGCGTGGTATCAGAGCCGAGGTTCAGAACAAAATATGATAAACACAGAATAGTTGCACATATTCCGGTACATCAAAGTGTAATAAGTGATACAATCTTTGAATCATCTTGCCTCTATCCTTTCTGTGACTTGGTGGTAGATAGAAATTGGGAATACGTCTAGGAATGCATTTCATTCCGTAGTATTCCACAATTGTATTAATGACATCTAATTTGTGAATAATCTTGTTCTTAACTTAAATTTCAACGTATGGCTGGAAGAGGCAGAGGACGATGTTCGGATGCTGGGCAATCCAGTGGCTTACATCCGGATGGCGTTTATATGTCTGCTGATCAGTTTTTGGAATTGTTTAGGAGCACTCAGCCTCCAGTTCCTCCTCGAGTATCTCCACCTTGCAAGTCTGCCTTTGCACGTCAGTGCAGTGATTTTGCTCATCTTGGGGGAAAGCCGTTTAAGGGTTCCGAGTCTGTTCTTGAAGTCCAAGCTTGGTTTCGCACGTGCGAGCGTATTTTCTATTGCATGGATCTCTCTGACCATGATAGAGTTCTTGTAACTTCTAGTTTATTACAAGAGCGTGCTCTTGATTGGTGTGAGCTTCTTGTAGCCGAAATTGATGAGTCTACTCTTTCTTGGACTCAGTTTCGGGAGCGATTTGAACTCAAGTTCGTTCCTGAATCTGAAAAAGTTTTATTGACCCGTCACTTCCTTGAGTTGAAGCAAGGGAAATCTTTTGTTTCTGAGTATGTTGCATCATTCGAGGCTTTATCTCAGTATGGTCTTGAATTCATTAGCACTTCTTATAAGAAGAATCTGAAGTTTGTCTCTGGTCTTAAGAAATATCTTAAGAAGTCTTTGTTGCTCTAGTTCAAGCTTTCTTTTGAGGAGTTGGTTGATTCTGCGCTTCATCTCGAAACCGTCGAGAAGGAATGTGATAGTGGTGAGGATGTTGAGGTTTCCAAGAACCCCAATAAGAAGCAGTTTCCATTTCAGAAATCCAGGTCTTTTCCTTACAAGAAGAAGAAGACTGGTGGTTCTAGTTCTCAGCCTCAGTCTTCTGGAACACCTTTCATTCGGAAGTGTTTCAATTGTGGTTCTCCGGATCATATTATTCGAGCTTGTCCTAAACCTCTCTTTTGTCGCTACTGCAAGAAGGAAGGACATCATGTTTCCACTTGCCCTACTGTTCCGGCTGGTGCCAAGTCTAGCAAGCTTTATGCCGCTAAGGCTTCTGAAAGTCCTTCACAACCCAAAGGTATATCTCCATCTATTTTGGAGGGTTCTATTTTATTTAATGATCATAGTATACGAGTTCTTTTCGATATGGGTGCATCACATTCTTTCGTATCGAAAAAGCTCGTCGATGATTTATCTTTGGATGTTTCTTGTTTGGTTACTTCTTTAAGGATTGCGAATCCTGTTGGGGGATCCGTGACCCTTAGTATGCTTTGTGATGATATTGAGATTGTTTTATGTGGCTTTTCTTTTCGTACGAATCTACACGTTATTTCTTGTCTGGGATTTGATATGATTTTGGGAATGGACTGGCTAGTGAGATACGATGCCAGGATTATTTGTTCGGAGAGAATTTTGTATCTTCGACATCTGGATTCGCCTACTTAGTTATTTCTTGTTCTTCGGGATGTGGATAATTCCGAAATGGCTTTATATTGTCTTGATTCGCGAGATGATGATGACATATCTCGTATTCCTATTGCTTGTGACTTTTTTGATGTTTTTGAGCCTGTTTCGGGTTTGCCACCCAAGCGGGCAATTGAGTTCCGCATTGATCTCATTCCAGGCGCGCAGCCAGTTGGTCGTCCTCCCACGAGGATGTCTACAAAGGAAAACGAGGAACTCAAGAAGCAGCTTTTAGAGCTTGAGTCCAAGCAGTTGATTCAGTCCAGTTTTTCTCCGTGGGGATCCGCGGTTGTCTTCGTGAAGAAGTCAGATGGAACTCTTAGGCTTTGCATTGACTATCGTAAGCTTAACGAGTTAACCATCAGGAATAGGTATCCATTGCCTAGGATCGATGATATGTTCGATCAATTGAGTGGTGCTAAGGTCTTTTCTCAGCTTGACCTTGCCACGAGTTTTCACCAGTTACGAGTCGCGAAGGATAGCATACCTCTTACCGCTTTCCGCACTCGTTATGGTTCTTTTGAAATGGCTCGTTATGCCGTTCGGTTTGACAAACACTCCTGCTTTCTTTGTTGATCTCATGAATTGAGTATTCCGGGAATATCTCGATAAGTTCGTCCTTGTGTTTATTGATGATATCCTTATTTATTCTAAGTCTAAAGTTGAGCATGCTAATCACTTGAGAATTGTCTTGAGTACTCTCCGTCATCATCATCTTAGAGCCAAATTCTCCAAGTGCCATTTTTGGGAGAATAGGGTTAAGTTCTTAGGCCATGTTGTATCTTCCGATGGCATTTCTGTCGATCCCTCAAAGATCGAAGCCATCCAGAATTGGAAGAGGCCTGAGAATGTGCATGAGATTCGTAGTTTCCTTGGATTGGAAGGTTATTACCGTCGGTTCATTAAGGATTTTTCTCGTATTGTGGTTCCTCTCACCAGCCTTACTCGGAAAGGCATTCGTTTTATTTGGTCCGATAAGTGTGAAGCTTCCTTTCAGACATTGAAGGAACTTCTCACTGATGCTCCTATTTTGGTGGTTCCCGAGGGGAATCAGGATCTTGTTGTCTACACCGATGCTTGTGGTAGTGGTCTTGGTGCTGTTCTTATGCAGAAGGATCGGGTAGTTGCTTATGCTTCTAGGAAACTGCGTTCGAATGAAGTCTGCTATGCCACTCATGATCTTGAGTTAGCCGCCATTGTTTTTGCCTTGAAGATTTGGCGACATTATTTATTGGGCGAGCGCTTCATTCTCTATACCGATCATAAATCCTTGAAGTATTTTTTCACCCAAAAGGAACTCAATATGAGACAGCAGCGTTGGCTCGAGTTTCTTGCCTCCTATGACTTTGATACCCAGTATACCCCTGGTAAGGGTAATCGTGTTGCAGATGCGCTTAGTCGCAAACATTCGACTGTTGTTTCTATGATGCTTGCCGAATGGGATATTCTTGAGACTCTACCTTTTTGTGAAATTCGTGGTCGAGGTTCATCTTCTGATTCTCCTATTCTATTATTTAGTTTGGGAGCTCGACCCATTTTGTTTGATCGTATTGCCGATGTCCAACGGCGCGATCCTGATTTGTTGCATCTTATTCAGCTTTGTGAGTCTGGATCCTCTGATGAGGCGTTGCGGGATTTCAGCATTGATACTCATGGGTGTCTTCGCAAGAAGAACCATCTTTTTATGCCTTCTGATTTTGCACTTAGACATGACATTCTTGATGATTGTCATCGTTCTATGTATACCATTCATCCTGGTGGTAGTAAGATGTATACGGATATGCGGCGTCTTTATTATTGGGAAGGCATGAAGCACGATGTGGCGAGTTATGTGATTAATTGCATAACTTGTCAGCGTGTTAAGGCCGGACATCAGCGTCCTTCGGGTCTTCTTCAGCCTCTAGAGATTCCATTGTGGAAATGAGATCAGATTTCTATGGATTTCATTGACGGCCTACCTCGTTTGAGATTGGGCCATTCTAGCATTTGGGTTATTGATGATCGCCTCACTAAGTCTGCTCATTTTATCCCTATTAAGTCTAATAGGACTGCTTCGCATTTGGCTAAGTTGTATGTCAAGGAAATCGTGAGACTTCACGGTGTTCCTAGTTCTATTGTGAGTGATCGTGATCCCTTATTCATGAGTCATTTTTGACGGAGTCTTCAGCAAGCTTTGGGAACAAAGCTTAATTTTAGTACAGCTTATCATCCGCAGTCCGACGGACAGACTGAACGGGTGAATCGTATCTTGGAAGATCTTCTTCGTATTTGTATTTTTGATTTCGGTGGTAGTTGTGATGTGCACGTAAATGTGCATATTTTTACCACCATATTTATTCTATTTAAATTAAATAAATGATCATATTGGGTATTTTAACTTGTTTTAACCAAAATTCATTTTAATTCCAAATTGTCACATATTCATCTTCATATAGGGGCAAAACGGTCATTTAAGTGCATATATTTCTTTGAGAAAAATTGATTGGAAATTTATATATATTTTTTGTAGGAAAATGGTCTCAAATAGGAGTGGTTTCATGAAGAAATATGCATGCACAAAGAATATAAAGGAATGAAGATGGAAATAATTCAAAGTGAAGATCATGGAGGACCCCACCTACCCACCTACCTTAATGTACAAATTAAAGGCTAATGCACATGCTTTTGGACTTAATGGCTTCATGTACACTTAATGGGGGATTAAGACATGTTAATGATTACTTGTCCTCCACACTTCCTAAGGGGCATTTTGGGCATTACCCAAAAAAGTGAATTAGGGTTTCTAACTTGTATAAATACCCCTTAAGTTTCATGTAGCCATCTCCCCTCTTAGTTAGTTAGTTTTAGTTTAGAAAATAAAAGAAAACTCTCTTTATCTTTTCATGGCTATTTAGCCATTTCTTCTCTTATGTAATTCTTTTCTTTTATGCAATGTTAATTATTGTTTCTTTTTAATTACATGTTCATTTCCTTTTATGCAAGTAGTGTAGATTTTCCTTTATGCAATTAGAATAGTTGTCTTTTCCATTAGCTTTCATTTTCCTTTCTTTTTGCTTTCATGTCGCTTTCTACATTTGTTGATTTGATAACAAATATGAGAGCTTAATCCTTACAATTTAGGGGTAATGAAGCTCTCTAGTATGTAGATGCAACATTTTGATGTTTATACCCTCTTTTTGTGCTTTAATGGAAACACTTGAAGTGGTTTAATGATGTTGTTTAGCTTTGAATTTGATAGTCTATGTTGTTCATAACAAATAGGCTATGCTTAAACAAACATAACACAAATTGCCTCTTCATTTAAATATGATTATGGCAAAGAAGTGAATGTTGAAATTGAAATTTGATAGCCTATATTTCTAAACAATAGTTAATAGGCTATGCTTAAAATAGATTTTTATTTCAACTTTGTTGTCATATATCATGAGAGTTAAAAGTGTATTAGTGGTTGTGTTATAGTTTGATGGTTTATATTGAGCTAATTAATAGCACAAATATACCATACTTATGATAAGCACATCAACTAATTCACTAATGACAAGAAAAGAGAGATCATAACTTCATTTTGTTGATTTATGTGATTTAGAGAGTGGAAATTGCCTCTGAATTGTCTTAACACTCTCATATTTTTATCTATTTTCTTTTGTCATTTTTTTTAGTTAATCACTCTCTCGACTTTGGTATAATTTGATTGAATAGAATTTTAAAAATCATCAATTCCCTGCGGATCGACCCGTATTTGCCGCGTGCTACATTCGTACACCGTGCGCTTGCGGTATAAATTTTATATCTAAATTCGTTCGACGATTTTCTAAAACGATAGAATTTCCGTCGACGAACAAGTTGGGAGGATCATCTACCTCTTGTAGAGTTCTCCTACAATTATAGTTTTCAATCTAGTATCGGTATGGCTCCTTTCGAAGCTTTATATGGAAGGCCATGTCGATCACCTTCTTGTTGGTTGGAATCTGGGGAGAAGCTTATTCTTGGTCCAGATTTTGTTCGTGATTCTTCCGAGAAGATTGATCTTATTCGGTTGAGAATGAAAGAGGCACAGAGCCGCCAGAAGTCCTACGCTGATAGCCGTAGGAAGCTTCTCGAGTTCTCGATTAGTGATCTTGTCTTTATTCGTGTTTCTCCTTTGAAAGGGGTTATGCGTTTCAGTACAACTGGGAAATTGGCTCCTCGCTTTATAGGACCATTTTCTATTACTGAACGTATTGGCCCTGTGGCTTATAGAGTTTCACTTTTTGCTCATTTATCTGGCATTCATGACGTGTTTCACGTCTCTCAACTTCGGAAATGTCTTTGAGAGTCGGATTTTGTTATTGATTCTCCTGATTTGCTAGAGCTTGAGGTCCCACCGGACTTATCTATTGTACAACATCCTATTCGCGTAATTGACATGGACGTGCGACACCTTCGGAACAAGGACGTGCCACTTGTTAAAGTTCAATGGTCCGCTAACCCCAATGACTGTACTTGGGAAACCAGAGAGTATATCGAGCGATCTTATCCGGGTTTTCTATCTTTGCTTAGTAACGGTGAGAATATCTTTTCATCTCAAGCTTATTTCCTTTTCTTTTGAATGATGTATGTATTTAGTTGTTGCAAATATCGTCTCTAGGAATTGCGGGGATGCAATTTTGTAAGGAGGGGAGATCTGTAACAACCCGCCTATTTAACGATTATATATTTAAATATTTTATCTAAATATAGTGTCGTTAGTCGGATTTTTGGTCCGAAATGTTACTTTTTGCAAATGGTCGAATTGGGGCTCGGTACCACTTCCATTGAGTCCAAAATGGCGTTTGCGATCTTTTTAAGCATAAACTTTGATATATTTGGAGTAAGTCGAGTTTTTCTATTTTTCTAGTTGGGTTTTGAGTTTGGGTTCAGCCCACTTGCTAGTTTAATAACCTAGCTCAGTCCCTCTCTTCCCCATTCACTTATTTTCACTTCTAAACTCAACCTAAAAACTGAAATGGGGGAAGAGAATGGGAATTAGAAATTCCAAGCCCTAGTTCTTCTTTACAAACTTGAATTCTTGCTCCAAAATCAAAGTGAAGCTACAGGTAAGCCTCCTCTTCATCCTCTCCAACTCTTTCTCCTTCAATTTCAGAAGTTTCCTAAACCTAACTTAGGAAAATACTTGTTTTGATCTTAGATTGAAGCTACTAGAGTTGAAGTGGAGAGTGGTTGGTCTTTTCTTTGCATTTGAGCTTTCCATCCTTGTTTTTAAGTTAAAAGAAGAGATTTTTATCTCACATATATGTTTACAACTATGTTGGTTTGTTAGGTATGAGTTCCTAACACTTATTCATGTGCATTTGCCTTTGGTTTGAATTGAATTGGTGAACATTTCATTTTTTGGGGTTTTGGTGTCAAATCCTTGAAAATCATAACTTTGATGTTTGATCATGTTTTTGGTGGTGAATCGGAGTCAATGGTGTTGGGTTATCGATTGGCAAAAGCCCCTTAAGTCCATTGCTCGACAGGTAGCAAATAGGGTGAGTTTGCTCCTCCATTTGCTAGGTTGGAAAACATTTCCAGCTACAGCCAGTCGACTGACCCCCTGCAGTCAGTCGACTGACTGCATAGTTTAAAAACTCTCGGGTTATGGTTCAGTCGACTGACTGTAGTAGGCCAGTCGACTGACCTGCTTCATTTTGTCCAGTGTGCCTATTTGTTTGTGATTTCCACTTTTATAGATTTAAATTGATTCCAATTAGTTGTTTATGCATATTTGACCTTGATGATTTCTTTTTGACTTCATCCATGGGTTTCTAAAATAATCTTCAAATTTCATTAAAAGCTCATTTCTCTAATTTATAAATTCTATTTAAAACGCATGCACACAATTTCGCACTTCGAGCGGAGTGGAAAGGAGATTAAACGGTTAGGTAAAACACGGACCATGAATCCATGCGTTTATCTCTCCAATTAATCCCTGACCTATTCGATTGATTGTTTTGACCTTTTGGTCTAGTTTACCGATGAGATGAGGTGAACTTTGTGCTGCTTTGAGTGTGAAATTAACTAACGGATAGTAAACCGTTTAGTGCGAACGAGTGGTTATGGGACTCACGTTACCACTTTTCGGATTCCTTTTTGAGAGTTATGACACATTCTGCCAGTTAGTGGTATCCAGTACTGGGCCTTCGGACCTTCACCACTACGGTTTGTTGCCATCGGGTGTGTTGCCTTCGGGTTTGCACCTTCAGGTTTGTTGCCTTCGGGTGTGTTGCCTTCGGGTATGTTGCCTTCGGGTATGTTGCCTTTGGGTTTGTACCTTCGGGTTTGTTGCCCTATTGTATCACTTTCGGAGTTAGGTCTTTATGAGCCTCTCGAGTGATATTTGGGTTTGGAGTCTTCGGGCTCATGGATCCTTGTTTATATAGTACCGAGCACGTGCAAATTTTATGATGTTTCATTGATATGTATATTCCCTAGGTATCGCCTTTCGGTGTTGGTCTTTTTGAGCCGCATGATATGTAGCGCTCACCTTATGGAACTTGTGTTACCTTCATTGGTATTTGTTATTGCCTTTATGGCTTGTTTTGGGATATTCCTATCCTTTGTTTCTATGAGTTGCCGATGATACAAGGCTTGTTATGATATGATTCATCTTTTTGTTAGATGATTGTGTTATCTCTTTTACAAATATTTGTTATACATTGTGACCTTGCAGGTTATTGTTGTTCAGTTTATCTAACCGATTTGTTTAGCTAGACTGACCCATGTATTTTATACTCGGGTCAGACCGAGATGTTTCAGGTTAGGTGCATTTGGACTTAGCCTATTTTGCTTCCGCATGGACTATTCAGCTTGTTCCTTTTTGTTAAAGCTTTTTGTGTAGTCCTTTTTGTTGTAACTCTGATATATGTATTCTTTTGACTTGTCTGTATATTGTGGTTTGCTATACCACTTGACATGTATTATTTTGTATACTCTGTTATGTATCTGTATATGTGTATATGATGATCTACTGTTCTGTGATGAATACTACATTTGAGTTGTTATATTCTGTTCTGATTGATCCTCTCACCACCTATGGTTTTGTTTTACGTATTCATTGGATATGTCGATCTGCTAGGTGGGACAATTGTCGATGTGTTCAATAGAAAGTTAAAGCAAGGCTATAGATGGTCGCTCCTATCCAGCCTTATTTTCTGTGTTAGTTGACGGCATTACCCTATAGTGTCCTTGGCTAGCATGGGTATAGAGGTGGGGCGCCACAGGTTGTGCATGTCTGAAAATCAGACCAATGAAGATTTTCCAGGCTTTCAGGCCTTTGATTGGTTTAAAAATCACTTCTCATTTCTCTGATTCATTTTTAGACAATAATTTCTAAACAAAAGATGTTAATTTAAACAAGATTCAAACCTCAAAAATAGTTTAAAGTTAAACGTAGCAAAACTTCTCAAGAAAATTTGGAATTATAGATAAAATCTCAAATATGGTAAATTTCAAACATCATAATTTATTGTTCCAGGATTATAATTCGAATCCATTTTGAAACTAATGATTTTTAAAACTAAAATCAAAATTTTAATATTGCATTGAGCTAGCAATTTGGGAATGTTTGGAAAATTATTTTTGGGAAATCCTGTTTGATCTAGATGATCGAGGAGGTCTTGGTTTCCACTGGAGACGGTGGAGTGATCGAGAAGGCTGGGAAAATTATTGGGTGGAGCTCCAGATCACCGTGGCGGCGGCGGCGAGTTGTGGATGTTTTAAACCCAAGTTTTAGTCGATCTTGTATTAATGGATGTTGCGTCATTTCTAAAGCATCGAGTCGCTTGGGATTTGGAAGGTGGCTGCGTGGATGATTCGTGGAGATATGGCCGGAGTTTGGGAGGCTCTGATGGTCGGCGACGTGGATGCGGGGTTGTTTCTGGTAATGGATGATCAGAATCGGTTGAGAGGTGGATCGGTGACGTGTGGGAGGTCTTGGTGATGATCGCGTCGGCGTTGATCGCCAGTGCATATGCACAGGCGATAGTGTCAGTGGTTTTGTGTTAATCTGGGAAGATGGTTGTCTCGAGTAGTAACTCGAGACTTTGGATTGATCGCTCGAGTTTAAACTCGAGTAATGCCGAGTGTCTTTAAAACTTGATAACAGTTTTTGTTACAGGTTATAATTTAAAACTAAAACTTGAATTGGAAAAGAACTCGGGTTAGATCCAAGTGGACTACGGGTTCGACCCAAAGCATGTGTAAGAAAATGTTTAAAATAGTTTTTTTTAAACTTAATTTTTGAAATTTTAAAATAAAATCAGTTTAAACTTTATTATATAAATTACTTATATAAGAGTTGTTTCTTTAGCATTGTTTAAGAAGTTTTGAGACTTTATTTAATTTAAAAATTTGGTAAAGTTATTTTTTTTTTAAAAACTTAAGAAGAAATTTAAGTATAATTACTTAATTTAATTAATAAATGATAAGGGATGATTAATCTATAATTAATCAAAGGGTTGATTAATTGATCATTATGGGTTAATTTATTTGTAATTAAGGTTGTTGAATAATAATTAAGTTTTAGTTAATGGATAATTAATCAGTTAATTAAAGGTTAATTAATTGATTATAAAGTAATTAAGGATTAATTACTTTGTTTTGAAGGAGATTTGTTGATAACTAAGATTTATAAACTAATAATTAAAGATTGATTAACTGATTTATAGGGTAATAAAGGGATAAATTACCCAGCTGTAATTAATGAGGAAAACATGACTAATTAACTTGTTAATTAATTAAAGATAGTCACTTGGTAATTGATTAAGTATAATTACTTAATGAGATTGATAAGTAATTACTTGGTGAAGTAATTGATGGATAAATTACCGGATGTAATTAATATAAGGGAAATTACTTAATGGAAGGTAATTAAGGTTAATTACTTAGGAGAAGTAACTAAGGATTAATTACTTGATGTAATTAATTAAAGGATTAATATAATTAATTAAGGAGTTAATTAATTAGGGTAAGTAATTACAGGATGGTTAATTACCGATTGATAAGGCTGATTAATGGAAGTAATGATTAAGGATCATTAATTAATGTAATCAATGAAGAAATTAAAGGTTAATTTCTGAAATTGTTTGAGGATAATTAATTTGTGGATAACTACTTTACGTAATTGAGGATAATTAATCAAGGATGGTTAATTAAGATAGATAATTAAAAGATGATTAGTTAATTGATTTGTAATTAATTAATTGTTTAAGTAAAGGTAATCTAAGCGATTAAAGAATTATAATTAATTTAATTTGAGATAAATCAAGTAAATTTTGGAAATGATCCATCTTGCTTATGAATGATTAAATGTTGATTAAATGTCTTGAATTGATTGATATCTATGATGTGGAATGTTTTGTGATATGATATGTTTGGGTGGACATTGATAATGTGGTTATTTTACGACGATGAATTGCTGTGTAAAAGTAACATCCAGTATTTAAAAGTAAGTTGTATTTACTTGAATAACTTGGGTTAAGATGATATTAAATTCGAAGATACCGGAGTCGGGTATTAGTAAATACCCGAAATCACTTCGAATTTTTATAGATTGATATATGAAATCAATAGGCTGGAATGAAATGATTTAAGTGAATTGGACTATTTATTCTAAATTTTTGGTTTTTGGAAAATTGATGTGTGAAATAAGTAATGTCTATAACAAATTATGAATATGTAAATTGATACGAGTTACCTCGGGTTTTTATATAAGTTGTATGTTTTGTATTCCATGTTAGATGGGTTTACTTATGCTGGTTTTGAGCCTGACCTAGGTGTTACTTTGATGTAATGCTCGGGTCAGACTGAGTATTACAGATTTTCAGGTAAGGACGTTCTGGCGCTCAAGAGACGAGCTAGTTGGCAAGAATGTATGGAGTGTCTCCGTTGTATTATATTGTTGTATATCTGAGACATGATGATTGTGTATATCCAATGTGTGTATATATATGTGTAACTCTGATGTATTATAAATGCATTTGACAAATACAGAATTTTTTTGTAAATTGTTATTATTTGATATTATATTTTGATCCATTGCGAATGTGAGAATCTTTGTTGTGTTTCTTCTTCTATCTCTTTCTTCTTTTCCTAACTCTCTGGAATTTTCGGGATTGAAAAATTTCGGATCGTTACAATCATACATACATCGTTTTCCTACAAACACACCGCCTTTGGTCAATTTATGCTTGTCTGACTCAAAGACTTGTTTAAAACCAAACTGATTCAGAAGACCTCCTGATATAAGATTCTTCCTAACTTTGAGTACATGGTATACATCATTTAATGTAAGAACTTTTCTGGATGTGAATTCCAAATCCATCGTTCCCTTTCCCATGACTGTTGCTTTTCTTGTCCCATATAGAGATAGTTCTCTTCTTTGGTTGGTTCAATCGTCCTGAATTGATTCTTGTTATTCCAGACATGCTTAGTCGTACCAAAATCGATCCACCAAGAATTTTCTCCTTCAACCATATAAGCAAAATTATCTTGTTTGAAATTTCATGGTTTGCCACAATGGTAATAACCATTTGATACTTTTGCCTTCTTATTCTGAAAGTTTTTGTTGTTTTTCCCTTTTCTCTTTTTGTTGAAAGAGTTTTACAAAGCATTGTTTTCTTGCTTTTCCTCCACCATGTGGACCTTTGACGTATCTATCGCTGAATCATCCTAAGCGTATTTCTGCCTCGATTGTTGTTCAACCTGCAAATACTGTGCAAGGTTTTCCAAACTCATATCATCCCTCTTATGTTTCAGTATTTTCCTCTGATCCTTCCAAGAGAAGGGTAATTTATCTATTATAGATAGACTATGATCTCATCAACCATGTTCGGATTTTGCCGATTGAATTGATCGAGAACGTGCATGATATCATTAAATTGCTCTACGACAGGCTTATCATCAGTCATTTTGTAATTGAAAATTTTGGTTGCTAGAAATTTCTTACTATTTGCGTCCTTCATAAGATATTTTTCTTCTAGTGCATTCCAGACGTCTTTTGCGGTAGGCTTGTTGTAGTACATGTCAAAGAGGGTATTAGTCATGGCATTATAAATGTGGACCTTGCATATTTAATCATCATGCTCCCATTTTAGTTGCTTTTGTGTCTGTGTAACCGTTTCATCTTCACTTTCTACTGGTTCGGTGTAGTTAGAACATACACAACTTTAAGTCCAGCTAACTAAAAGTGCATCTTCTTTTGCCAGTGTAGTGAAATTGACCACATCGAACCTTTCCAATTTTGTAAAATCTACAGCGAAATCCTCAAGGTTGTGCGAAGCCATTATTCATAACTAATGTTTTTAGGTTGTTGGAAGTAATGGATGATTCTTGCAATTGCTGCAATGAATTCTCCAAGGCACGACGTGGCGGTCGCTATTCTAAAAACAGGAGTTGCCCTCCACAAAGCAGGTGCAAGAGTAACGACAAGTCTATTTCCCAAATGCCATAGAGCAGATAAGTTTCAGTATCTCCAGTGAACGACATTTGCACAAACATTGATGATTCACTATCCGTTGATAGTGCAGTGACAAGCTATGAGAGTCAGTCTGCAGAAGTATAACTCCTTATCGAAAAAGCAATTCTTGTGCATGACCTCTCTCTCCAATAGAGGTGAAAGCATTTGAATGCCTAAAAGTTCCAACTCTTAACTCAAATTTCATATACTTATAGAAGTATATTTTATTCTTCCCCACAATATAGAATTTAATCATTCCCCCTTTTCTTCACCTTTATTTGAAAATTTATACCAATACCAACAAACACGACACCGTAATCAAACGCCCATCACCATGTCAATTGCAGCACTCACCGCTGTCAGCCATGCCACCTTACCCTCCAGTCTAATTTTTCTTTGCAAGTTGCAACCGAAAAACAATTGTTATTTTTTTATGAAATTGATATTGATTTTTCTTTGAATGTAATGTCAATTACGTGTATGAATGTCAACTTCAAAAATTGTTTTCAGAGCAAGTTTATACGAGCCATGCAAGTGCTTCAAAATTTGTTTACCTTGCCTTTTCTGTAAAAATTTATTATCCCAAGAAGAAAATATATGCACTGAGAAGAATTAAAATTATATATTTTGTTATATATTTGATAAACGTTGTGGAGTTGGCATATCGGATGTTTTCATAGTTGTAAATTCATAATTGGCACATCTTATACTATCTACGTAAAAGATGGACTCTCCTATTATCTTTTCTTTTCTATCATAATTTTAAAATTAAAATCGTTTATTCTCCTTAATTCATGTGTATATTTTCACATTTAACCCACTAAATTTTTACTTTTAACAAGCTTTAATATATTCAGGTGTAACGTCATGTCCTCTTAACTTTCTATTTATTAAATTTGTTCATTATGTTAAATTCTATTTCATCTCTCTACAAAGTTCAAACCAACACAGAAGTTTATTTTTTCCCATCAAAAATAAAATAGATTATTCTCTTTCTTTTCTAATTTCATTTTAGTTCCTCTTTAATCGCATGCTCCACAAGAACTCAAAATCACATCACAAATTCACTTAAACAATTTACTACATTCATAAAAGGTGGATCTCTCCTAATATCTTTTATTCTTCTCTCATAATTTTATAATTAAAATAATTAATTCTCCTTAGTTCATGTGTATATTTCTCACTTACCTCTTTAAATTTTCATATTGGTTCCTCTTTAATCTCAGGCTCCATAAGGACTCAAAATCACATCACAAATTCAATTACATAATTCTTATTATAATGGCCCATAAATATATTGCTTTAAATAAATGAATGTTTAGCTTTATCGATAATACAAATAGTCTTTTTGAATAATTAATTATATTAATTTATATGATTTTATAAATAAAATGTGATCATTTTAATTAGTTAATAATAAGAAGAAAATTTATTTCAAAATTTGTTTACAAATATATGCAAATTAATTTAAAAGAGAAAATATGACCGAAAATGGGAATCTGGATTTGTAACGATGCAACGTGTAGAAGTGGTGCAACGTTGTAAGTATATGTTATATACACATATACATGTACATGTACACACATAAGAACATGCACATAAACACGCATATATATAAATAATTAAGTCAAAAGATATAATATAAAATACATAAGATATTTTAAAATAAACTTACTCCTTAAGCCTTTATAAGTCAACATAAGTATACATGAAAAGATGGAAGTAGGAGGCTTCTAGCCATGCCTTGGAGGGAGGATGATATGTTGGAGAAGCTTGGAAAAAGTAGTATATACATGTATTCCTTTGCACACTTCTTTTTTTGCTATAAATACCATACAATCTTCTCTTCTTTTTCATTCATTTTCTTCTTCATATTCTCAAGCTTTTGCTCCCTCTTTAATGGCTTACAATCTAAAAGAAATAATATCAAAAACTATTTCAAAAGGAAACTAAAATCATAAAATATAGTTTTATATAATAAAACATCCCAAAACGATCCAAAAACTCTTTATTTCCCTTTGTTCTTCACCAAATCCACTTCATATCATCATAGGCCGAGCCCACTCATTGCTAAGTCTTAGGCCGTGCACCCCCTAGCCTCTTCAAGACTTGGTCGAGGCATTTAGGAGCTAAAATCTGAAGAATAGTTAGCTTCGAAACTCGAATAGCGGAGTTAGAGCAAATTTTTAAGTAAATCGTTTGAAATCCAAGGTGAGAACTCCTAAAACTATTATAATAAATGTTGAATGACGATATGATGTTTCAAATGGATGTTTATTATGCTTTGATTATCAAGTTTGATTGTTTTCATATGAATATTGAATATATATGCAAGTCATGAATATACACGTCGATAAGCACAAAGGAAATCACTTTCCTTGAACTAATGAAATGGTATATACGGAATTGTAAAATCTCTTAAAAATGGTTTAAAATATAACACTTAAAAGTGTTTTGGTGAAGTTTGAAAATAAATTTAAAATTTAGTAAAATAAAATAAATGCATGGCGTAATGGTAGTTCGCGATTTTGCGCTATAAAAGTCAAACAAGTGTAAAAGTTGGAATATAGCTTGGAATTCTTTGAGATGATAATTTTTCGAACTATTATATCCATAGTTTTCCAAAGAAGAAAAAAATCGAGACTTAAGACTTTGAAATATGTGTAAAACAAGTTTTGAAAAAAACCCGAATTTGCAGTTCGGAATCCAAAGCTGGATTTCTTTGAAAATGATGTTTTAAAATTATTTAAAAATATGGAATAAATCTTATAAATGTTTGAAAAGTGATCTGAGTAATAAAAATGAATTTTTTAATAATAAAAAGTCGTTCTGATCAATATTGCTTAAAATGACACTTTCCGCATCACTTTTCTATAACTTTTGAATTATAGTTTTAACTAAACAATTCTTTTACAGATCTTTTATAAATGTTTTTACATGGTTTATAAAGTGTTTTAAAGATAATTTTAAGAATTTTTAGAGTAATTAAAGATTTAGAGTTAATCAAATAACTTGACCGCCTTATGGGTGTTAGAGAGATAGTGTCTAGACTTGAGTTTGGAAAACCATTTTTCTACTCTCACTAGCTATCTGGGCTGGCCCGACGGAGGGAATGGCGAATTTTCTTTACTCGGATCAATATCTTCCTAAATAGAAAAATGATGAAATGATTTCTAATTGATTCCTAGTAAAAATAAGTTTAAAAAGTTATAAGGGATTTTATAAGAGAGGTTTAACATTTACGTATATACCAGAAAGAATGTTTTATAAATGTATATCTCCAAAAGAGATTTCGATAAAAGAACTTAATTAATTAAAGAATGATTCCTTATTCACTTGATCTCTTTTATCGATGATCGGTTCGGAGAAACCAGGGTCGGATTTGGGTAACTCCTATCAAAAACCACTTCGGACCAATGCATGCGTTCGAAGAATGAAGACCTGATAAAGAGAATGAAGGATGAAGACCAAAGATTTTCGAGATAAAAGGACTGCTTGTCGATAATTCTAGTTAGCTCTCAAATACTAAAGTAGAAGTGGTCCCTTCATTTTTAAAACCCTTTGGGTTGCAAGGACTTCTCGCTACTAATCCTAATGTTAATTTCGAATAAGATGCGGTAGGAGAGTGCCTTCGGTTTCATTCAGTTCCAGAATGAACTTGTATGGATGGATGTCTGACATTGCATTCTTGAGATTTCATCGTTGACTTTTATAAATATATACCTGCTTAGTGGCTGAGAAGGCAACTTCTCGTAGCTTAACACCCTTCTCTGAGACGTATGAGCTCGGAGGTTGTATGTTTATGGAAGTCAATAGAGCTCGTTGGAATGGTAGTGTGGCATTCCAAGAAAGATGATGTGCAAACTGAAAGGTAATCGTGATCTCAAGCCTCACAACTGGAAATGGCCGAAATAGGGTAGATGCGGCAAGGCTATGCGGTTCACAACCATTAGGGTAATCATCACCTTTTAGATCAATTTCTACCCGCTATGACGTTCGGGTTTAAATTATTGTGGTGTATGCTAAGAGACGTCTCGGATAGGTCGGTAACGAGCGGGTGATGACATATTCGATACTATCTTGTGAGAAAGGTAGGCCAATCTTGTGTTGGTAGAGGTGTAGATGTTCTGTTGACCTCGGTACATTCCTCGAGAGATGTACTTCCAGAAGATAGTCCCTTCACCTGGTCATTTGTATGGAATCCATTCTCCAATAAGTGACTACGATTTTGATTGTAGAGCCTAGTATGTTGGAATTTAATAATGGTAACAATTTCGGCTAAGATTAATAAGTTTATTTGCAAATGTTTTCAAAGATATGTCATTAAAAATAATATCAAGTATTTTGACATAGATTGTTTTGGTTATCATAAGGTAAAAACCTGTTCCATGTTTATGTAGTGTTATGATATACCTTTTTATTTTCAAAATGCATATTTTGAGTTCTCACACCGGTCCTATGACTGACCCAGAGTTCATTTTGTTTTCCTCTTAAACTCTAGATTCCCTATTTTTTTTGGGCAGCCAAGTAATCAGGATTTTGTATAGAGTATTTTAGGAGGAGCATGGTGGATGAGATTTTTGGAGCATGAAGCTAGAGAACCCAATGGGGATATCTATCTAACTGTATTTTTTCCACTGTATATAAGTTAGTAATACCAGCAAGTGTGGGAGCATGCTGTTATAACTGTTCCTAGCTGGGTTAGTGTATACAAAAAAACTCCGATGTACGCTTGTGTTGGTGATTGTATGTACAATTTATCTATTCAACGTCATGTGAGAATTTGTATTTCTATCCTTTACTTTACCCCTGAAAATCAGCCTCATTGGCACCTAGATTTACGGCACATGAATACCGTGGATGTATTAGTGTCGATTTCCGAGAGTCGTGGAGACGGGTCTTCACATTTGGTATCAAAGCTGAAGGTTAAGCTAGAACCTTGACTTTGGTGGGTATAACTCGTTGGAGATAGGGTTAGTAATATCCTAGAATGAGTTTAATCTTTGAGAGTGCACATTTGGAATCCTTATCTGAATAAAGTTATGCTATAGAACCATTCCTAAAGATAATTTTGTCTTTGTATTCTAAAGTCATGTTACCAAATCTTAATAATAAGACATGAGTACTGGTAGAGGACGAAGAAGGGGAAATAGCAGCACCACAACAACTAACGGTCGAGCTCCAACCGCCGCTGTAAAAGAAATAGCTCCCATACAACCCCAGATTAATTTTGCCATGCTATGCAAGAATTATACCAGCATAGGGGGAAAACCATTCAAGGGTACAAAAGCTATTGTTAAGTACGAGCTTGGATTAAATCATGCGAAAGGATCTTTAAAGCATTGGATATCAGTGATGAGCAATAGAGGCTCTTGGCTTCGTGGCAGTTACAGGAAGTGGCTTTGGCTTGGTGGGAGTCTATTACCCTAAGTGAGTCGGAGGACACTTTCTCTTGGGAAAGATTTAAGGAAGTTTTCGAGGAGCAGTACATGCCATCGTCCAGAAAATCTCGTCTTTATAGAAGCTTTATGGATCTCAAGTAGTAGGAAATGACTATTGAGGTGTATGCTAATAAGTTCGATGAATTATCTTGTCTTGGGCCAGGTCTAATCGACACGACTTTAAAGAAGAATGAGAAGTTTATTTCGGGGATGAATGGGAAGTACCAAAGCAGGATTGTAATGACTCGTATTTTCAACTATTTTAAATTATAGAATTTGATATAATTATTGAATAAAAATGGTTAAGATAAATATTTAATGGTTATTAACGAAAGTTATTGGAGGATTAAATTGTTTAAATTTAATATTGGAAATTACTTGAATAATGAAATTCTGGATTTAATGTGAATGAAAATGGCATCGAAAATTGATTTAAATTTTATTTAAATACGAATGCAGGTTTTTAACTTTTAAAATGGAATATAAAGTGATTAAGTTAATTTTTGGAAATTGCTTATTTTAATTAACGAGTAAAAATGGCTATTTTGGCCACCGTCTTGGATTTTGATGAAACTAGTTTCATTGGATCTGTAATGGTGAACTATTGTAGGATTTCAAGTTTCATAGCAATCGGACTTGTCGTTTGGTCGTACGAGCTTGAAACGCATAGAAATTTAATTTTGGAATTTAATTAAAAATAATTTGACTTTGAAAACCATCTTCTACATATGATCGAATTAGGCCTCGGGACTAGTTCCATTGCATTCAGAATTGGGGTAAAACATTGTGAACGCTAGGCGGCACCCTCGATTGGAATTCAGATGGTTTTTAACCTAGCTATATAAATACGGCATGCAAATCGAGACAGTTTTATATAAAAATATTCCAAACCCTAATCAAACATGGGTGCCATTCTCCTAGTTTTAACGGCCAGAATTTGTCCAACCTCTTCTCCTTCGATCTCCCTCATCTTTCAAAGAAATCGAAAACTTCCAAAAGCAAAGTTGTAGATCTCAGCGTCCTTTACACATCCAATGGTTGATTTGTTCTATTTCATCACGAATTTGCTAGAATCAAGCAAGGAAGTTGGCACGTGTTTTGATCGTTTTCTCGAAAACGATAGCGGCAGAGGCGGTTTCCTCAGGAGTGGCAACGTGTCAGGTTGAGGCATTCACATAGGGCTCGTTTGATGGTCGTCCGATCATCCTAGGCAGCACATGCATGTAGATTTGGATGTCGTATATTGGGTTTGGTTGTAATTCGTGAAGAAGAAAGGTTAGGCTTTGATTAATTTAGCTATTTTAGTTAATTATGGTTTTATTAATCGTCATGTTAATAAAAATCGTAACTTTTGCAGGTAAGCTTGGATCGACATGCGGTTTTCTCCATTACATTCGTATTGAAATTCCAGACATTATAGAACTGGTTTGGCTACATTCTAAAGCCGTTCAAATTTGGGCCTTTATTTGGATTTTTAAATCGTCGATAAATCAAAGGTGAGTGTTTTCTATGCTCACGATTAACTAGAGTATTTTTTATGTTAGTTAAATTTAAATTATGACATGATTCAAATTTATTGATTGTTGGTTGATAACATAAATTGATATTTACATCAACATCGAAATTAATTGATAGAATTTGGATTGACAGTTAAATTGAATTAGAAATAACTGCTAGTAAATCCCCGATTACCGATAATCGGTTAATTGTTGTTATTTTGACTATTTGGATGTTGGTTGTGATGGATGAAAATTTGATTGATATTTTGGATGATTTGGATGTTTATTTATTTTGATATATCATCTTATCATCTTGTATATTATTTGCAATATATAAAACTATAAATTGAATTATTGCGAATAAATTAAGAAATAGATTGAAATGATATATACCTATGGCATTTATTTTGGATTGAAATGATATATATTCATCCTTGGAATTAAATTGAAATAACTGATTCACTTGGCCATAGGATAAAGAATTATATACAGATACCAGAGTGGATAAACTAAATGATTTTAAGATGTAGATTTGAAATTAGTTAAATTAATTTTGATTTTTAAGAAATAAACAAAAAATTTATGGAAATCGAATTATTTTCGAAACTTGAGCTCGGAATGTTGGAAGTTAAAATTGATAACGATAATTATTTAAATAATTGAAGTTGAGATTTTTAAATTATAATTGAAATATTATTTAAATTTCATAAATTGATTTGTTTTAAGGGATTGAACTTTTATTCAAAATTTGAATATTGCCAAGTAAAAGAGATATAAAATGATATTTCAAAATTGAGCTTGAAATTGAATTGTAA
Source organism: Allium cepa (assembly GCA_030765085.1). Lineage (NCBI taxonomy): Eukaryota > Viridiplantae > Streptophyta > Magnoliopsida > Asparagales > Amaryllidaceae > Allium > Allium cepa. The sequence goes on along the minus strand of CM060943.1, from coordinate 402,505,338 downwards.
TGACATGCCTTTTTCGACGGTTTAAATCAACGATAAACCACACAAGTCAGACTCAAACCATTCAAAAGGGCAGATTATTATGGGGTAAATAAGAAAAAGCAAAGAAAGAAAACAAATACAGAATCTCGCAGCAGAATGACGAAATATAATAATCAAATAAACAGTTCATGAAGCTGTGTTACAAATAACATTGATTAAACTTTTATAATACAGATCAAAGTTACATAAAACAAGGATAAATAATGAATAAATGCAGTGGAACAACATGATGCGGTGGAATAAATATAATATATAATAATCGTAGAAATTCTTCATCTTCATCCTCTATAAATAGTCTTCGATAAACTGAAAACCTCATACTTACCCGAGCGAATTGAAAAGACAAAACACTCGAGTCAGAACTAAAAGATCTTATGTAAGTTAAATCGACAGTAAATAAATATGGGTGTAACGACGTCAGAGATGTTTACGGGGTTTGACATCTCCTATTCAGTGTATAACGTGAGTGCAATAACTTAAGAGATGTTCGTGATTTACATCTTCTAAGGATCCGTTAAACTGTCTACTATGTAGTACAATATACTATTATAATAGGTCTGAAGTAAAGAATTAAAATGGCATTAAGGCATTACCCATATCCCTCTTAACACATTTTATATATTCTCATAGTCAATGCAGTACCATATGCTCCTTCATGAGGTTTACCCAGGGGGCACTTCATAGGTATGGTACAAAACAAACTCGTAGAAGGCGCGATAAGGCATGCGACAAGGCACGCGAAGCAATGCCTGGTGTATGATTCTACCGTTTTGTGGATCCGGACCGGTGGTAACGCATAGCAGCTACTGCCACTCACCTCGAAACACACTCCCAAACCAAATCAAGGGGTAGCCACCAAATCAATCGCAAAGTAATAGAATGGTATTGAAGAAATATGTCTGATAGGAGGGATGACCTCATTTGGCCCGGCATAGTTCCTGTTTTAGCCACATCAAGCTGACTTACGAGAGTTAGGGTCACGTAAATATCTTATACAAAATCGTTCATCAAACCATCCTTATGGAATCTCCGCTATGTACACAATTGTTAAAGTGGTTTTCGGTATTGGCAGAGAGTATGACAATATCCAATCCCGATCTCTTTAACAACCAAACGCTTATTTCACATCGGATGGTTCTTTTACATTTCAAAAAGTCAATTTACAATTGATATCAAAATATCATATTCTTAAAACCATATCATTTTCAAGTCATATTCAATTTCAAAATCACATTCACTTCCAAAATCATATTTACACAAATATGTCATTTCACAAAAGGTATCAATTCCAAATCCCAACTTAGGTTGTATCATCCTCATGGATTTAAATATAAATACTTTACCTTTACACAGTCTGAAATTTTAGAAAGTAGTTTAGATAGTCATAAATAGTTTTAATAGTTTAAAATAATTTAACTAGATTAAAATAGTTTAAATAGTAGAAATAGATTAAATATATTTAAATTATATTAAATAGATTTAAAATAGATTAAATAAATTTAATTTGTATAAAATAGCTAAACTAGATTAAATTGGATTAAATAGGTTATAATAGATTAAATAAATTAAAAATAGTATAAATTGATTAAAATAGTATAAATTAATTAAAATAGTTTAAATTAGTTTAAAATAGATTTCGAAGTTATATCCGAACATTTTATTAACTCAATTCCGATAAATTCATTTATATTTGACACTTCAACTTTGAAATTGCAATTGAAAATCCTTTGAACAATTCATTAAATCAATTCTAGTTTCAACATTAATGCTTGGATTATTGAAAATAATTCAGTTTGTATAAATCAATTTCTATTTCAGTATGTCGGTTAACTGAAATCAAAATTTAAGGAATAAAAATCATAATTTAGTTTAACCAATCTGGTGTCTGTATATAATTTTCTACCCTATGGTCAAGTGATACAGATATTTATCATTTCAATCCGCAATTTAAAATGTTACGGTTATATATCATTTCAAACTGCAATCCTGAATTAAATAAAATCCATAAAATCGCTCGAGTCTATCATTTCAACCCATAACGATTTTCCCTTAATTTATAGATCGTTTGGGTATGTATCATTTCAACCCATAGGGAACTTGCAGTGTTATAATAATATAAAATACAACATCCAGTCTTCTAATATCAACAATCAAACATTCATGACAATCATCATCCAAATCAACCAATAAACGTTAATAGATAACCGATTATCATTAACAGTTATTAAATTGACCATTAAATTCAATATTAAATTAAACGATAATTAAATGCAATAAAAGTCAAATTTAACTATAATGATAATTTTAACATACCAAACATCAATCAATTTATTTCTAATCACATCATAAATTTAACTAACATAAGATAATTTAGCAATTGTGAGTGGGTCAAACACTCACCTTTGATTTTAGACCATAAAAAACCAAACAAAAATGCAAAAACTCAACAGTCTCCAAATTCAACTAAATCAATTTCATATTGTCCGAAATATAAATATGAATCCAACAGAAGAAATCGCGCGTGAATCAAAGTTTACATGCAAAAGATATTCATATTATAAGAAATATTATTAAAAAAAATTAGTACGCATTAAAGAAAAATTTAATACTTACATTTTTCTGAAGATGCGGCTTAAGGAAAAGGTTGAAGAACCACTAAAATGAGGACAGGACTTGTACAAAAAATGGAAATAAAAAATCTTGTTTCGTAAAAGAAAGCTTGTGGATTTGCAAGAATAAGAGCTTTTGGATTTGCAAGAATAAGAGCTTCTAAATATGAGATGTCAGGAGAAACAAAACGCAAACGTAGAAATAAGTTGTAGGTTATTTATAATTATGAAATGAAGGTTGAGGGACAAAAATAAATGTCACGTTTTATTTTGAAAGCTCCAGGCATTAATAATGCACAAGGAAATGTACTTAGGAACGGAAAAGTTTGCAAACCAAATAAAAGTAAAATTTTGTATACGTGAAAATAAGGTGGCAAGAATTAAATACAACTTAAAAGTCTAGGATTGAATATTGAACTGAAGGAGAAATGAACGGATCAAGTATTAATAATAAGGCATTTTAAAACATTCATGCAATAATTAATAACAAAAGAAATGAAGGGACCCTGTACATCGCACAACCTTTTGAAATTCAATTTTTTTGAAACGACACTGAGTTAACTTCATTAACTCAAATAATATTCAAATTTGTACGAATTTAGATTTTTATCTACGCATAATAAAGATTTTATACTTACCTTAAAAATGAAAGCGTTCAATTTGGTTTTCCCAAAATGATCTTCACCATTTTTGTTTAACACAAAACGTGCATTTCTTTTATTAAATCTATTAACTACAATCAACATTTTATTTTCTATTAATTGAAATATTCGAATTACATTAATTGCAATTACCTACAAAGTTAAATTTCAAAGAAAACAACTAAAATGGATGAAAAATAGAACAATTGTTTATTTAAACACGTTTATAGATTTGTTGTTTATACACAAACTAATAAATAACTTACTGAAATGGATTATTTTCCTATTCTTAAAATCAGTCTGCAAGCTAAAACACAATTCAAATAAACATATATTTCTTCCTTTAAAATCAATCCTTATATTCTTTGTTTTAATGAAATTAAACCTACATTCACAAATGAAATATTCATTTTATTTGATGTAGCCGTTCTTTTCATTAAATCAAACTTGCCTTATATTTTCACAAAACATAAGCTACTTTTAATTATACCTATTAATTTACAATTTAGTATTCTCTCTCCTGTTAATCGAAAATTTTCAACTATATTAATTTTAGTTGATTAAGTTTCAAAATGGACTAAATGAATGAAATGAGAAGTAGAACAATTATTTCCTATCTAATAGTAATTTAAACGTATTTATACACTATTGGATACAAACAGTAATTATACATTTCTAACTAAATAACAGTTTCTCGTCTCTGCAATCAATCTTTCAGCTACCAAATATTTCAAATAAATAAACATATGTTTACTATTTTACTAAACTTATTCATTTTTATTCTTTTATTTTGATTTAAACTCCTACTATTAAATCAAACAATACCTTATGAAATTATTAACATAGGTTTCTATCTTGTTATCCTCATTTTCTACAATTGACATCTTTTCTTACATTAACCACAATATTTAATTACATTAAATTCCAATTAATTATATTCTAATTCCAATAAATTGATTAAATTTGGTTTCAATCTTTTTATTCATTCAATTATTACTCCATAGACATAGTTAATATTTGTTTATATCTTATTACACAAATATTCTACAATTATCATCTTTTACTATATTAGCTGCAGTATTCCAATAATATTGAACCTTTGTTGATTTTGGTATTGATTATAATTTAAAATCCTAATAACTTCATTTATCTTGGTTTAATTTTCATTATTAAATTAATTTATTTCCTTATGAGTGAAATTGACAATTCTGTACATTTCATTACATTCCCAAGTTGCAGTTGTTTTATTAATTCACATTAATGTAACATTTATTCACATTTATTTGTAATTGATTGATTAAATTGGTAACAAATAGCAATTGTCACCATTTCTACATTTATTAACATTTGTAAGTTTATTATTTACAAACAAATGTTATAACAACTTACACTATACTAATTCTATCCAATTTCAATTTACTGCATATTATTTCATTAATTAATCAACATTTAAATTATCAATTACTCTTTTTATTAAATAAATTATTGGCTTAAGAATATGATTGACATTTCTATACATTTTATTACCTTCACATTTTATAGTTATCATCTTAACTCATATTAACGAAATATTTAATTACATTAATTGCAATTGATTTCCAACTTAATTCAACATATTAAATAAATTGGTAATAAAAAACACTTGTTACCTTATTAATTTAATCACATTTATAAGTTTGTTATCTACACACAAATGTTATAACTACTAACACCACACAAATTTTATCCAATTTCAATTTATTACATATTATTTCGTCAATTAATATAACATTTAAATTTATTTCCTTGTTTTAAATATATAACCAATTATAACTTACAATTATTACAATTACATTCAGATAGTCATGTATTACATTAATTTATGTTATCAAACTTTATTCTAGTTAGTTTTCTCATTCCCACATCATAAATTTTATTTTCTTCCAACATTAAATTACAAAGTCTTACTAAATTCAATATTTTTAATTATCAGAAAAAACGGGTCGTTACACGAATTATATTTGAAGATTTGGATTTTAAATTGGATATCGAAAGTAAATTTGATTTAATTATTTAAATCGATATTTTGGAAATCAAACTCGAAATTGATAAATCGGAATGGTTTAAGTTTGAGAATTGAGTTGAAAGTAATTTAGAGCTGGAATTGAAATTAATTTGGAATCGAAATTTAAATTAATTTGGAATTAGAATTTAAATTAATTTGGAATTGGAATTGAAATTAATTTTGAATTGAAAGCGAAATTAATTTGTAATTAAAATTAACTTTGAATCGAAGTAAAAAAAATTCAACTTGAAATCAAAATCGAATCGATTAAATCGAAAAGGAAATTAAAATTGATTTGAATTGAGAAATTTGAAATTGAATCGGTTTGACTTTGAAACTATTTTCAAATGAATTATTTCAGTATAAACGGTTTAAAATCTATATTCTTTAGATATTTAAATTATTTTGATTTTCCGAACTATTTTACTATATAAACCATTTTTAACACCCAAACTATTTTCTATTAAACTATTTTAACTATTTAAACTATTTTCTAAAAAAACTCAAACTGGTCAAAGGGTGGAATGTTTATATTTAAATCTTGGGTTTAAATGCAAATTAGGTTAAAGTGAATTATAACCAAAGTTGTAATTCGAATCATGTTTTGAAGTGAAATTGATATATCGAATTGAATTAACATTTTGAAGTAAAATATGATGATTTTGAAATGGATTTGATTTTTGAAGCAAATACGATGATTACGAAACGAATTTGATTTTGAAGCCATAGGATATTTTAATATCAAGTATGAATTGTTTTCGAAATATAAAAGTACCAACCGGTGTGTAAAATGGTGTTGGGTTGTCAAAGAGATAGAGGCCGGATATTGACATACTCTCTGTCAATCTCGGAACCACTTTGATAACCGTGCATGCAGTGGATGATATCCAAAATGTAGTGGTTGAATTGGCGAACATTTACTGGAATGAAGTAAGAGAATAATAATGGATAACTTTGATACTCGTGTCATAATTAAAATGACTAAAACATGATCCTATGTTTGGCCACTGATTTTTGCTACCTCTAGCGACGTTGATCCCTCGTATTACTATTATGATTTCATTTTCGATGGGTGCACCTCTCTTTTTAGATTTATTATCGCGGTCGGCAACGGATGGGTTATGAGCAGTCATAAAGGGTAAACTGGTAGAATCGTACCTTGGGCACTGCCTCACGTGCCTTGTCATATTTATCCTTATACATGCCCATTACGACTTTGGTTTAGTACTATACCTATAGGGGACTCATTAGCTACCGACGTTACTAGTTGTGTTACAGGACCTGCATAGACTACATGCTACAAAAATGTATTAAAGGGGATAATGTCAAGCCTTAACGCTATTTTGATATTTATTTTACTGATAGACATTATCTATAATAGCGTATACTATTATATATAGATAGTTTGACGGATACTTGGGAAATGGAAAAACTTGTAACATCTCTTAAGTTATTACACTCATATTTCATGATATTGATTTGACTTACATAAGAGTATTTTAACCCTGACTCGAGTGTTTTGTTTTTTAACTATGCTCAGATCAGTGTTGAGTTTTTTTCCAGCGTATTGAATATTATTTTCTAGAGGAGAAGATTAAGTTGGTATATTATTACTATTATTATACTTTGCATCATGCTATTCTACCATATTATTCATTTATCCCTGATGTATACATAACTTTGATAAATATTGTATAGATTATAATCAAATGTATGATATAAACAGCTTCATGAATTGTTATTTGATTATTATATTTTATCGTTTCCGCCGTGACATCTTATGTTTGTTTTCTTCTTCTTTTCTTGTTTTTCTTATTTAACCCCATTGACTATCCATGTTTCGGTTTTTCAAGTTGGACATGTGTGGATTATTGTCGATTTAAACCTTTCGAAATGTGGATCGTCATAAGGATGACTTCCCATGTTAAAGGGTCATTTATATATTTGCCGGATATAGGATTCCGTTATGAAACACTAGATAAGAAGAATCCGATAGAAGTTCAGACCAATAACTGGAAGAAGAGAAAGTTTAATAACAGTGGAAAAAAGCCATGGACAGGAAACCCTAGAGTAGGATCTCAAGGAAACCGCTTTAAGGGATACACTTGTCACAAAGAAAAAGGGCCATATTGTGAAGGATTGTAGAAGTCCATAGGTCCAAGATTCTGTCTCCTCTATGGTCCAGAATAACCTCTGCTATATTTGCCATCAACCGGGGAACATGATCAAGGATTGCCTGATCATGAGGAAGGTAGAGCAAGCTAAGGTCTATGCAATTAAGGATGAGCCTTCATCCTCTCAAGATGTGAAGGGAAAGAGAGTTTTGGAAGGTAATATTTTTATTGAAGATATTTTAGTTAGAGTATTGTCTGATACAGGAGCTTCTCATAGTTTTATTGCTAAGAAAATTGTAGAAGAATTAAAACTTAAACCTAAAATAGTTGATACCCTTATTTGCCTGACGAATCCTATAGGCGGTACTACTAACATTTGAATGAATTGTGGAAAAGTCCAAATTTTCCACTCTTCCCATTAATTTCCTTTTGACCTATTTTTCCTGTATTTCATTGGGCTTAAGATTTACTCGGTATGAATTGGTTGACTAAGTATAAAGCTGTTCTCGATTCGTTAGTAGGATGATAACCTTATGGACCGGTTTTGAGAATTTAATAGAAATATCTTGTGAAGATCCTAGTCCAAGGAGGGGATTTTCTATATGCATTAAACTCATCCCAAGAAGGATTAGGAACCATACTTGTAGTCAAAGAATTCCCAGACGTTTTTGAAGAAGTAAACAGTCTACCCCCACATTGGGAAATCGAATTTCATATTGACTTAATTTCAGGTGCAATGCCAATTAAACAACGAGACTGAAGGATGGCTTTAAGGAGAGAGAGGAGTTGATAACCAAACCCAAAAGCTATTGAAATAAGGATTGATAAGGTCGAGTCGTTCAAGTTGGGGATCGTAGTAGTTTTTGTGGCCAAGTCAAATGGATCTCTAAGGTTGTACGTTGATTACCGAGATCTGATAAACAAACAATTATGAACAAGTATCCTCTACCTCGAATTGGAGACTTATTTGATCAATTACATGGAGTTTGGGTATTCTCGAAAATGGATCTAGCTACAGGATTCCATCAGTTGATAATCATAGAAGAATGCATCCATCTAACTGCATTCAAAGGTCCAAACACTTTCTTCGAGTGGTGAGTTATGCCTTTCGGGCTAACCAATGCATCCGCTTATTTTGTAGACCTTATGAATAGAGTGTTTAGAGAAGTACTCAATAAATTCATGTTAGTCTTTATCGATGGTATCCTTATTTATTCTAAGACAGATGAAGAACACGAAAGGCATCTACAAACCATGTTAGATATATCGAGAAATAATGTGCTTAAAGCCAAATTCTCAAAATGTCATTTCTGGAAGGAGGTAAGATTCCTTAGACATATAGTGTCAATGGACGGGGTTTCAGTAGATCCTGTAAAGGTTGCGGCTATTCTAAATTGGAAGTAACCACAAACTCCTAAAGAAGTTCATAGCTTCTTAGGTTTGGCAGGGTATTACAAAAGATTCATTCAAGACATCTCGAAGGTTGCATATACCACCTAACGAAGTTGACTATGAAAGATGAAAAATTTATCTGGACTCCTAAACGTGACGCATCATTTTAAGAACTCAAAAGGAGATTAACAACCGCTCTAGTTTGAGAAATTATAAATGGAAATAGTGGATTAACCGTTTATACAAACGCTTGCGGAGAAGGAGTTAGTGCAGTTCTGAATGCAGGAAGGGAAGGCGATTGCTTATGCAGGAAGGCAACTAAAGACTCATGAGAAGAACTATGCAACGCATGACTTTGAATTATTAGCCATGGTGTTCGCATTAAAAATATGGTGGCATTATTTGCTGGGTAAGAAGTTTTCATAGTTTGTTTCAATTAAAACTATGAATTGACCTTAGTAAATTAAATTTCCGCTTTTAATTAAGTGAAAAGTTTGAGCTCTTTACGGATCATAAATCTTTAAAGTATCTTTTCACTCAGAAGGATTTAAACATGAGGCAGCAACGTTGGTTGGAATTTCTTGCATCTTATGATCAAGATATTTTATATACACCAGGGAAAGCCAGTGCAGTAGATGGTGCGTTAAGTAGGAAGTATGCTGTTGTTTCTTTTTTGGTAGTAACTCCAACTATTCTGGAAAGAATAGCCGATAAACAAAGAGAAGATAGACACTTTGAAAGTTCATTAAGGCAACTGAAGAAGAAAGAAATTCAAGCTTTGAATTGAATAAAAGAGGAGTATTACGATTGAATGGTCGAGTTTGTGTTCCAAATGTAAAAAAATCTTAAGTAGGAGGTGTTAGTAGAATGTCACAAATCCAAATTTAGCATTCATTCAGGAGTTAACAAAATGTACAAAGATATGAAGCGCACATTTTGGTGGAAGAGCATGAAAAGAGGCATATCCATTTATGTTAGCAGATGTGCCAATTGTCAACAAGTTAAAAGCGACCAACAAAAAGTTGTAGGATTACTTCAACTTCTGGATATTCCAACTTGAAAGTGGGATTAAATATCAATGGATTTCATTGATGATTTACCTCGAACGAGAAAGGGATCGAAGGCATTTGGCTTATCATAGATCGATTAACTAAAAGTACATTCATTCCAGTTAAGCCAAAAGGGACAGTTGTGAGCCTTGCTGATATATACATATATATAAAGGAGATTGTACGATTGCATGGAGCTCCGAGCGGTATAGTGAGCGATCGGGATCCAATCTTTACTAGTCATTTTTGGAAAGCATTACAGACGGTTTTAGGAATAAGGTTGAATATAAGCACTTCCTATCCTCAAACCGATGAATAAACGGAAAGAGTCAACCGCATTTTGGAAGATCTTTTAAGAGCATGCATTCTAGACTTTGGAGGGTCCTGGGAAAATCATCTGCATTTAATGGAGTTCTCTTCTAACAACAGTTATTAAGATAGTATCGGCATGGCACCGTATGAAGCTCTATATGATCGTCTATGCGGGTCATTAACATGTTGGATTGAGACCGAAGTTCGGTTAGTATTGGTCCTGATATGATAAGAGAAGCTTCAGAGAAAGTTGATGTAATTAGAAAGAAACTAAAGGAAGCACAGAGCAGATAGAAAAGTTATGCGAACCAAAGGTGTAAAAATCTGAAATTCTCGATTGGAGATAAAGTCTCTTTGAAGGTCTCTTCAATGAAAGGTGTAACGAACCGAATATTTTCAATCCCAAAAATTTCAGATAGTTAGGAAAAAGAAGAAAGAGATACAAGAATAAGAAGAACAGAAACACCAACACCTCACATTCGCAGCGGATAAAATATAATAACAAATAATAATAGTTATACATAGGAAAACTGTACTTGTCAATTTCACCTTTATACATCAGAGTTACAACATATATACAAACACTGGACAGATAAAATCAACATGTCTTAGAATATATATACAATAATATATACAACGGAAACACTTCATACGTCCCTGCCATCAAGCTCGTCTCCTGAGCCCCAAAACGTCCTTACCTGAAAATATGTAATACTCAGTCTAACCCGAGCATTACATCAAAGTAACACCCGGGTCAGGCAGGGAACCAGCGTGAGTAAACCATCTAACCTGGAATTCAAAAGCATACAACTTATATAAAACCCGGGGTAACTCGTATCAATTTACAAATTCTCAATTTGTTATAGGCATCACTTATTTCACACATCAATTTTCCAAGTACCAAAATTTAGATTAAATAGTCCAATTCACTTAAATCATTTTATTCCAGACTATTGATTTCACATATCAATATATAAAAATTCGAAGCGGTTTCGGGTATTTTCTAATGCCCGACCCCGGTCTCTTCGAGTCTCATGTCATCCTAACTCAAGTTATCTAAATGAAATACACAAAATTTCATATTTGAGGTATCAACTCATTCAAAGCATCCAATACCATTCAATCATCCATAAGCAAAGCTTGATCACTTCCTAATTTATTTAATTAATTCTAATTGAATTACTAACCTCAATCACTTAGATTCCTTCATTTAACATTAATTTTCAAATCAATTTATTAATCATCCCTTAATTATCCATCTTAATTAATCACCCTGGATTAATTATCCTTCAATTACATTCAAGTAATTATCTTTAATTCATTACACAAATTAACTATTCTTAACCAAAAGCAATAATTAATCTTTAATTATTTCACAAATTGATTAACTATAATTAATTACATCAATCCTTAATTACTTATATTAATCAATTTTTCATAAATCACTTAGTATTGATTAATTAATCTTAATTAATCAATCTTTAATTACATCATTAATTATATAAATTAGTGATTTCTAATTACATTTCAATTTATCCTAATCTAAATTAATTACATTAAGAAATTAATCATTAATTAAACCACAAATATTAATCACTCTCGATTAATTTCAACCAGTAATTAATTACCTTTTTGTTTACTTCATTAAATAAATTAATTACTCATTTTATAAAGGAAGTTTAAAGGAATTTAAAACCAAATTCATTTTTAAATTCAAAACAATTTAAAAATGCACTTTAACATTCAAGTTGTTAAAACAATTTAAATTTTAAAAACTTTATTTGTTTAAATAAAAAAAATGAGATTCACCAACTTGAATTCCAGATTTAACTTTGATTTAAAACTTGATTTAAATCTCTACTTTACAATTTAACTTCAGTTTTTAAATATCACTTTTATTTCTTTCCAATTCATTCTTATTTTTATTCTATAATTACTTCACTTCCAAAATTCACCCTTATATTTCTTTCAAAAATTCAATTTTATATATTTTAATAAATCAGGGTACCGAAATATTCAAGCAAACCACAACATTCAATATTCTAATTACTAATAATATTCATCGCAGAATATCAATCACTTCAATATATTCTATATCCTACTATATTATATAGCACATCAAACAATTCAATCATTCAACCAATTATTTAAATTTAACCATTTAAATTTAAATAAAAATCCAGAAGAGTGAGATTAACTCACCTTTGCCCCTTAAATTTGCAATCCACTTCATTCTCGATTTGATTCCACGATTATTGACCTTGTATAAATATTAGATGATTTTATTAATATTCGAACAATTTGAATAATTAATTTTCCTTTGATAAATTTAATTTAATTAACGAATAATTTATTTTAAACTAATCTTCCCACTTTTTAGTAACTAAAACAATTTAAATTAGTTAATTTGAACAAATTAATCATCCAATCCATTATTTTTAAAGTAAATTTGGTAAATTAAAATATGTATATTTATTTATTATTTCCATTTCCAACTACATATACTAAATAATCTGCATAGGTTTTTTTATAAATAAAATTCTAATTTTACAAGAACTTTTAACATTTTCCCAAACTTTATATATGTATTAAATTTAAAACAGAATGTTCATACCTTACTGCTTGGTCGAAATCGCGATGCCCCAAAAAAAACGAGCCCAAGCCCTAGCCTATCACCGTTGAAGTCACCTCCTTCCAACATCCTGTTGCCTCCATGAATGGAATCGCCACCTCCCCAATCCATGTGCACGCGAACCTCCTAGAACGTCACGCGATTGCTGCGGACCCCTATTCCACGATAATCGAAGGCCACCTCCAGAATCACGATCGACTTCCCATTGAAAGGCTTCGTTCGCGATGTTTGATCGGTTTAAGACGAGGACGAGGACAATTATATTAAATTTTTGATTTGTACCAAATTTTCGATCCTGGATTTTTGATTTGTAAATCGATTTGTTTTCGATCAGTTGAAGACGAGAATCGGTTACGTGACTCCCCTATTCCGAGTTTTTTTTATAAACTCGATTTCGAAAAATGAATTAGAGGGAAGAAGAACGAACATTTGATTTTTATTTGGGATAAGCTAGGAGATATAACTTTTAGCAGAGAGAGTGGCATGTTTGGGAAGGAAGGAACGACGTATTGAAGAAGATTACTGTTTATTTTATTAATATTCTCAAATTTTACAAGCTTTTCGAACGGACTTCGAATCAGACGTGCCGCCAAGCATTTATAAGGTTTTACCCGCGTTCCGAACAAAACGGAACATGTTTCGAAGGCTAATTTGATCGCATGAGGAAGTTAGCTTTTTAAATCGTTTTAAAATATTAAATTATCGATTTTAATTTCAACGCGTTTCTCAATCGTACGAGCAAACGGTAAATCCAAACGCTACGGAAATTGAAATCCGATAAAAACTAAGTATTACGGATCCAATGGAACTGGTTTCGTCGAATTCCAAGACGGTGCCATGGAATGCTATTTTTAAACATCAATTTAAACGATATATTATTAAAATTGAACAAATATCCTTTTAAATTAAATTTCAACCATTCTATTATCTTCAGTATCATCATTTTAAATTTTATAAGCCTTCAAATTATTTTTAACAGGCTTAAAACTCCAGATTCAACATTTTACCCAACCTTAAATTATTTAATTCAATAATTTAATTATCAAATAAATGGTGATATTTGAATTCAAGTTAAAAACTAAATTTTAAATATTTAAAATAAATCAAATATTCTGATTTCAAACATCCAAAAATTTCGGGTCGTCATATTCCTCCCCCTTAAAAGAATTTCGTCCCCGATATTACTAATTAAGAAGAATGGTCCAATACCCATTACTATTTTCCAAAATCCAACAGTTTTATCAACTTGCCACAACATATCTTTTATTAAAGACCCACTATTACTTCGATCAACTTCCAAAACCTTCCATAGTTTCCAACAAAAATATTTACTTCATCTATTCAAATCTAAATTTAAATTATCAAAACTTTCTCAAAAATTTTCTAACTCTCTAAATTTTTGAAAAATTTCGCCAGTGTCTCCTTTGCGCGGCTAGCTCGATACAACTACAAAATGCCTCTACGGGCTCTCAAATTCCAAAAGGAAACAAAAAGCCAAGTGGCTAGATCAAAAACCCAATCAAATTTCATACAGAAATTTAAACACATACCATTTTGTTGAGCAATTCAAATTTATCTTCTGAAATCGAAACTAATTTTCCTTTCCCTTTATAATACCTGCATATCCTATTTAACAATAATATCCAATCATAGCTTTTAAAATCATTTAATACATTTCCTTACAAAAGTTTTCATATCATTATTTTAAATTAGTTTCATCCACAAATTTATTTCAATTTCCAATTTGAAATCATTTTGTCGCTAACATAAAATTTTCCAAATTTTTTTCAAAAAATTTATAACTCCCAAAATTTTTAGAAAATTTTGACAGAGTCTCGTTTGTACGGAGGAGGTTTTGCAATTTAACAAGAGATATAATATATATACATCGACCCACATGGTCAGAATAACAAAAACAGTTCATATTTCCTATTTTTATTGCGTAGGCGTACCTTTATTTGGCATTTTAAGCAAGCAGCTTATTATTTTAGCAATTAGCGCAACCAAATCCAGCCAAACGGCCTCCCGGTACCTGTGCTTACTCAATTCGAATATGTAAGTGCCATATATAGGAATTTATTTTACATTGCACTCATTTTCAATAGCTAACACATGGATTTCATAAGCCATACCTACCAAACAGCACTTAAAAGTAATTAATAAGGTTTCAATCACCAATTCATTTGCTTTCACTCGATTTTCTTACCCTTGTATTCAATTTAAGTGATGTACAACTCACTTACTTACCTTCAATTCATTTATAATTCCAAACAAACTCATATTCATATCAGTTTATTCAAAAATCAATTATATTTGCATCCACTAATTCATAGAATTTAATTAAATCTCATTTACATCAAACGACAATCATTTCTACGCAAATTGATGATATCCATGTGAATAAATAATTACTTAAATTTTATAACCAATTTAAATTGATTCAGACTCAATTTTATTTAATTCAATTCCATGGTAATTTATTCACAACCATTTTATTTAGCTCGACACATTTCATGCTTGTGTGCTACTAACATTCCAACCCAAGTTTTTATTTAATGGGCTTTTACCCTTATTCGAAACCAATCTTCCATAAATTTTAAACTTAAGTTAATTTAATTTAATTTATTCCAACATCAAACTTATGTTCACTTCTATTTGATTCTCATTTAATCAAATTCCATTTAATTCAGCTAGCCTATCCATTTTAATTTTAATTCACATTCTTAATGTATAAAAATAATTTCCACGCACATATTTAACTCATTTATACTCGAATTGGATTTTATTTGTAACTCAAATCATTTCTATTATAGTCCAATTCTGTTTTATTTTTATTCTTTTTTTACAACATCTCCACTTATTTTAATTCATTATCAATCCAAATCGAACTCTATTTTAATTCGAGTTTATTTCCAAACTTCATTATTAACTTACAATACATTTTATTTAATCGAGTTAAATTTTATTACCATACTCCATCAAATAATTATTTAGATAATTAGTTTACTTCCAACTTTTAATTCAATATTCGATTTTATTACAAAAATCAATTCATTTAATTTTCCTGAATTCGATTTTATTTTATAATTCCAGTTTGGATTTCCTTTCATCTTCCAAAATTCCAACTTTTTTATTTTAAAATTTTAGAAATACTTCTAAATTCACATAATACTATTAAAATAGCTTTTTATAAAAATACTTCTTATAACTCGATGTCTCAACCAGTCTATCCTTGTTCTCATAGAAATTCAATCATACGTTGATCAGGCGTAGGACTGAAAATCTATAAGTACTTAGCAGACCCATTTTCAACATCTAGTGAAAATACTTGAAAAATAATTTTATTGAAAATATAGAAAACAGTTTTGAAAATAGAGAAAATATTTTTGGTGAGGATGCTCTGGAAATCATCACCCCCATCCATGGTCGCAGTTACATCCCGGGTTACGTTGCCAACGCAGCAAAAGTCCATGTAACTGTAGGCACTCCGCGCCCCTCGATTACGCCATGGAACCCTCAACAGATCGCAGTTACATTCCAGGGTTACGTTGCCATCGCAGCAAAAGTCCATGTAACTGTAAGGATCAGCGCCCTCGATTTTCGCTGTCAAAATGAAACTTCTCCACTCCCACATTGGTCGCAGTCTACCGATATAAAATCAAACGTAGACCATTGGGTCTCAACGGTACACACGACTTTCGGTATGTTACCATAGGTCGCAGTCTACCGATATAAAATCAAATGTAGACTGTTGGCTCTCAGCGGCACACACGACTTTCGCTATGGTCTGTAGTAGATTGCGGTGACATCGAGTTACACTGTCGTCACAGCATAACCCAAATGCCTCTGTAGGCATCAGCGCCCTCGACTTTCGCTACACACTACTTATAATTCTCAGGAACTAGTTTTGTCCGGACTCCTCAAAGGATCGGCTTTAGAACCCCCCTTACGGTTCAAGGCAGTACCACCCGGTGGCGCTTCTGAGAAGTTCATTTCAAGGGAGCGCCTTTTTCCCCAGAGCCATTATCAAAACACTTTATACTATACACATATAGTATCTTCCAAATCATACACCTAATATGAATCTCATATAAAGCTCCTTTACACAAAATCGATTATCCCAAATCGATAATTCTCAAACTAGGCTTTCCAAATTCCAATATTGATTTTACCAAAAAATCAAAGCCTTTCCAAATCCAAAGGTTCCCAAAACCTTTTTCCAAAATCCTCATAAGATCCTTTATATATATAGATATATAATTTTTTTTTAAACTTTGGATCATTTCAAACTTGTATAAAACTCCTTTTATACTTCAAACACTTTCAAAATCCTTTCCTTCCGGCAATAGATTCAACAAGGGGAGATTTATCTTATATAACAAAGATGTATAACTTTGTTTATCCAAGATCAAATATTCAAATTTGATTACTCTTTTTTTTTTTTATAAAGTTGTTTCCATCTTACTTATCACCATAAAAATATCCAATTTTCACTTTTATCCATTGTATATTTCACAAAATATACTTTCATTTCAAGAGAAATCATTTCACATTTCTTATTCACAAATTTTCAATATCAATTTCATTCAAATCCGTACGATGTACACTTATCATCCGTACGCTATACCAATCTGATCGCTCACTCGATCATACAAGTTCACTTCCGAACTAGTATCGTCCACCCGACATCCTAGTGCGGACTCAGATCTGGTTTCTTAATCAAAAACCGTCATTCTCCTTGCATAGCCTAGCTATGATAGAGAATATCCAGAATCAATCAACGATCCATATCCAGGCTCGCCGTCAAAAATCGAGTGAAAAATCCCAACTCGGATCGATAAACTATCTCGAAATTTTATGCTCGAATCTGGATCAAATCACTATGCGAATAGAATAATATACGTACATCCTACGTATTTAACTTCATTGATTATTATCCAAATCAATTTCCTTTCTATTTATTCTTACTTCGACTTTATTCACTTACTCATTTTGCCTTAATCCTCATTTGGATTATCACTTCAATTCTTACCTCAGTTGGGTATTTAATTAATAACAGTTTGAACTCCGACCAGTTTATATTTAGTAAATAGCTTGAATTTTTTTAAAAATAGATAAGTAGTTGAAAATAATTATTAGTTTGTAACATAGTTACAAAATAGTTAAGTAATTGTAAAATAGTTGGAAAATCATTAAATAGTTTCAGAAATTTTAAATAATTGCAAAATAGTTGTAAAATAGTAATTAATTGTAAAATGGTGAAAAATAGTAATTAGTGTATAAAACAGTTGAAAAATTGTTAATAGTTTCGAAAATAATTGTAAAACAAATATAAACAATTTGGCTTTAAAAAAAGGTTGTATATATTAAATAGCTTGGAAAAAAATAAGTTTATATTAAAACAATTTATATTATAAATAGTCCAGAGTCAAAACTGTTCACTTTCCCATCAATTCAATTTAAATTTCCACTTCCATATAAATTGACTCAATTCCAATTTGAATAACTTCAATTTTCATTGAAATTGATTTAACCCCAATTCAAGTTGAATCAATCTTGATTTTAAACCTATTCAACTTTTAATTACAATTCCAAATTATTCCAATCAATTTGGACTAATATCAATTGAACCCACTTCAATTTCAACCATTTAAATTCAATCCAATTCAATTGTACATTTAAAATTTTAAACTTATACACTTCAATCACAAATCCAATTAATTCAAATCAGATTAAATTTGAACAAATTCAATTCAAATTTCAAATTTAAACCATCCCGAATTATGTAAATTTGAGTTAAATTTTTAAATGTTGTTTTAATCCTTTAAATCAAATCAACTTATCTCTTTAAACCATTTAATTCTAAATCCATTTCAAACTTATCTTTATTCAATTTCAGTTTGGTTGTATTATATTACTTCTTAATTTATTTCCAATAATTTAACAACCAATCACCTTAATATTTATTAAAAGGAAATATTACTTTATATATCAAAATAGATTCTTATATAAAATCATTTAAAATCTTTATATAAATAAATAACAAGTACGCTCTCATATGTATGTACACTCAACTCATTCTAGGGTACCATTGACCCTATCCTTAATGAGTAACCACACCAGAGCCAAGGTTCTCGCTTAACCTTCAGCTCTGATACCAACTGTAACGACTCGAATATTTTCGATCCCGAAAATATCAGATAGTTAGGAAAAAGAAGAAAGAGATAGAAGAATAAAAAGAAAAGAAACACCAACACCTCACATTCACAGCGGATAAAATATAATAACAAATAATAACAATTATACAAAGGAAAACTGTACTTGTCAATTTCACCTTTATACATCAGAGTTACAACACATATATAAACAATGGACAGATAAAATCAACATGTCTCAGATATATACAATAATATATACAGCGGAAACACTTCATATGTCCCTGCCATCCAGCTCGTCTCCTGAGCCTCAGAACGTCCTTATCTGAAAATCTATAATACTCGGTCTGACCCGAGCATTACATCAAAGTAACACCCGGGTCAGGCTGAAAACCGGCGTGAGCAAACCTATCTAACATGGAATTCAAAAGCATACAACTTATATAAAACCTGGGGTAACTCGTATCAATTTACAAATTCTCAATTTGTTATAGGCATCACTTATTTCACACATCAGTTTTCCAAGTACCGAAATTTAGATTAAATAGTCCGATTCACTTAAATCATTTCATTCCAGTCTATTGATTTCACATGTCAATCTATAAAAATTCGAAGTTTCGGTATTTTCTAATACCCGACCCCGGTCACTTCGAGTCTCATGTCATCATAACTCAAGTTATCCAAATGAAATACACAACATTTCATATCAGAGGTATCAACTCATTTAAAGCATCCAATACCATTCAATCATCCATAAGCAAAGCTTGATCACTTCCTAATTTATTTAATTAATTCTAATTGAATTACTAACCTCAATCACTTAGATTCCTTCATTCAACATTAATTAATTTCAAATCAATTTATTAATCATCCCTTAGTTATCCATCTTAATTAATCACCTTGGATTAATTATCCTTCAATTACATTCAAGTAATTATCTTTAATTAATTACACAAATTAACTATTCTTAACCAAAAGCAGTAATTAATCTTTAATTATTTCACAAATTGATTAACTATAATTAATTACATTAATCCTTAATTACTTATATTAATCAATTTCTCATAAATCAATTAGTATTGATTAATTAATCTTAATTAATCAATCTTTAATTACATCATTAATTATATAAATTAGTGATTTCTAATTACATTTCAATTTATCCTAATCTAAATTAATTACATTAAGAAATTAATCATTAATTAAACCACAAATATTAATCACTCTTGATTAATTTCAACCAGTAATTAATTACCTTTTTTTTACTTCATTAAATAAATTAATTACTCATTTTATAAAGGAAGTTTAAAGGAATTTAAAACCAAATTCATTTTTAAATTCAAATCAATTTAAAAATGCACTTTAACATTCAAGTTGTTAAAACAATTTAAATTTTGAAAACTTTATTTGTTTAAAAGAAACGAGATTCACCAACTTGAATTCCAAATTTAACTTTGATTTAAAACTTGATTTAAATCTCTACTTTACAATTTAACTTCAGTTTTTAAATATCACTTTTATTTCTTTCCAATTCATTCTTATTTTTATTCTATAATTATTTCACTTCCAAAATTCACCCTTATATTTCTTTCAAAAATCCAAGTTTATATATTTTGATAACTCAGGGTACCGAAATATTCAAGCAAACCATAACGTTCAATATTCTAATTACCAATAATATTCATCACAGAATATCAATCACCCCAATATATTCTATATACTACTATATAATATCAGTGTAGTTAATGCCCCGCTATTACCCCGCTACAACCCCGCTATATCTCATAGCGGATTTTTACCGCTATGATTTTTCCATATAGCCTCAGATACAGCCTTTCCGCTTTAATCCCCGCTATTTCCGCTATATCCCGTTATTTCCGTTATATTCCGCTATTTCTGCTATATCTTTTTTAATAACATGAATTGAAAAATTGCATTTATACATTATAAAATTATGAAACTAATTTATTTGATTTAATTTATAATATATTTTCAGAAATGAAAATACTCTAATATTCTACCAAATTCAATTATGTTATATAACAGTTTTTCGTTTATTTAAAGTATATTCGCACATGCTTTTATTTAAAATTATTTATGTATTATTTATAATTTAATTGAATGATAATTTTTCATTAAATTACCATTTATATGTTTTTAAAAACATTAAGTACGAGTTTTATATGCTATTTAGAGCCATCCGCTATATCCCGCTATGTCCTCGCTGTATCCTCGCTATGACTTTTTGCACCTCCACCGCTTCGAATCTACCGAGCGCATTAACTACACTATATATAGCACATCAAAACAATTCAATTATTTAAATTTAACCATTTAAATTTAAATAAAAATCCAAAAGAGTGAGATTAACTCACCTTTGCCCCTTAAATTTGCAATCCACTTCATTCTCGATTTGATTCCACGATTATTGACCTTGCATAAATATTTGATGATTTTATTAATATTCGAACAATTTGAATAATTAATTTTCCTTTGATAAATTTAATTTAGTTAACGAATAATTTATTTTAAACTAATCTTCCTACAATAAATAATTTTTAGTAACTAAAACAATTTAAATTAGTTAATTTGAACAAATTAATCATCCAATCCATTATTTTTAAACTAAATTTGGTAAACTAAAATACGTATATTTATTTATTTATTTCCATTTCCAACTACATATACTAAATAATCTGCATAGGTTTTTTTCTAAATAAAATTCTAATTTTACAAGAACTTTAAACATTTTCCCAAACTTTATATATGTATTAAATTTAAAATAGAATGTTCATACCTTACTGCTTGGTCGAAATCGCGATGCCCCAAAAAATAAACGAGCCCAAGCCCTAGCCTATCTCCGTTGAAGTCACCTCCTTCCAACATCCCGTTGCCTCCATGAATGGAATCGCCACCTCCCTAACCATGCGCATGCGAGCCTTCCAGAACGTCACGCGATTGCTGCCGACCCCTATTCCACGAGAATCGAAGGCCACCTCCAGAATCGCGATCGACTTCCCATTGAAAGGCTTCTTTCGCGATGTTCGATCGGTTGAAGATGAGGACGAGGACGATTATATTAAATTTCAATTTGTGCCAAATTTTCGATCTCGGATTTTCAATTTGTAAATCGATTTGTTTTCGATCGGTTGAAGACGAGGATCGGTTGAAGACGCGACTCCCCTATTCCGAGTTTTTTTTATAAACTCGATTTCGAAAAATGAATTAGAGGGGAGGAGAATAAAAATTTGATTTTTATTTGGGATAAGGGAGGAGATACGACTTTTAGCACAGAGAGTGGCATGTTTAGGAAGGAAGGAACGACGTATTGAAGAAGGTTACTATTTATTTTATTAATATTCTCAAATTTTACAAGCTTTTCGAACGGACTTCGAATCAGACATGCCGCCAGGCGTTTATAAGGTTTTACCCACATTCGAACACAATGGAACGTGTTTCGGAGGCTAATTTGATCGCATGAGGAAGTTAGCTTTTTAAATCGTTTTAAAATATTAAATTATCGATTTTAATTTCAACGCGTTTCTCACCCGTACGAGCAAACGGTAAATCTAAATGCTACAAAAATTGAAATCCGATAATAACTAACTATTACGGATCCAATGGAACTAATTTCGTCGAATTCCGAGACTGTGCCTCGGAAGGCTATTTTTAAACATCAATTTAAACGATGTATTATTAAAACTGAACAAATCATCTTTTAAATTAAATTTCAACCATTCTATTATCTTCAGCATCATCATTTAAAATTTTATAAGCCTTCAAATTATTTTTAACAGGCTTAAACTCCAGGTTCAACATTTTACCCAACCTCAAATTATTTAATTCAGTAATTTAATTATCAAATAAATGATGATATTTGAATTCAAGTTAAAAATAAACTTTTAAATATTTAAAATCAATTAAATATTCCGATTTCAAACATCCAAAAATTTAGGGTCGTCACAAAAGGAGTGGCGAGGTTTGAAAGAGATGGAAAGTTAGTACCTTGATATGTTGGACCATTTTCCATTCTTGAACGAATTGACCCACTAGCTTATCGAGTGAAATTGCTAGAAAGGTTGGGAGTAGTGCATAATGTTTTTCATGTATCTCATTTAAGGAAACATATGCATGACTCAGAGAAAATCATAGAAACAGCTGTTCACGAAGACTTGGAGGTGGAACCGAATTTAGTAGTTATCAGAAGGCCTATTTGGATCGTTAATCATGATGAGAAACGATTAAGGTGGAAGGTGGTAAGGTTAGTCAAAGTTCAATGGAGTGGAGTTGCTGAGGATTGCACTTGGTAAATAGAGGATAGTATGAAAGGCACATCGAGGGTTTAGAATTGAAGAATGAACCGTATTATTCCAGTGTACTCACCACCTGCGGTGTAATCACTTATTCATACTTTTGTATATGTTCCATCATATTGAATATACTTCCTTTTGAACTTTTTTCTCTTATCTTAATTTCGGGGATGAAATTCTTTTAAGGAGGAGAGTCTATAATGACCCGTAAATATATCACTTCAAATAAATGATCCTTTAGCTTTATCAACAATACAAATAATTATTTGAATAATTATTTATATTAATTTATATGATTTTATAAATAAAAAACGATCATTTTAATAAGTTAATAATAAGAAGAAAATTTATCTCAAAATTTATTTACAAAAATATGCATATTGATTTAAAAGATAAAATATGACCGAAAATTGAAATCGGGATTTGTAACGGTGCGACGTGTAGGAATGGTACAACATTATAAGTATATGTTACATACATATATACATGTACATACACAAGAACATGCACATAAACACACACATATATTTAAATAATTAAGTTAAAAGATATATATAAAATATAGAAGATATTTTAAAACAAACTTACTCCTTAAGCCTTTAAAAGTCAACATAAGTACACATGAGAAGATGGGAGTGATGTGCACATGGGGAAGGCTTCTAGCCGTGCCTTGGAGGGAGGATGGTGTGTTGGAGAAGTTTTGAAAAAATAGTATATACATGTCTTCCTTTACACTCTTTTTTTTTTTATAAATACCCTACCCTCTTCTCTTCTTTTTCGTTCATTTTCTTCTTTATATTCTCAAGATTTTGCTTCTTCTTTAATAGCTTCCAAACTAAAATAAATAAAGTTAAAAATTATTTCAAAAAGAAATAAAATAATAAAATATAGTTATATATTTTAAAACACCTCAAAACGATCCAAAAAACTCCTCATTTCTCTTTGTTCTTCACCAAATCCACTTCATTTCATCATAGGCTGAGCCCACTCATTGCTACACCCTAGGTCGTGCACCCCCTAGCCTCTTTAAGACATGGTCGAGGCATTTAGGAGCTAAAATTCGAAGAATAGTGAGTTTCGGAACTCGAATAGTGGAGTTATAGCGAACTTTTAAGTAAATCGTTTGAAATCCAAGGTGGGAACTCCTAAAAATATTATACTATATGTTGGATGATGATATGATATTGCAAATGGATGTTTATTATTCTTTGATTATCATGTTTAGTTGGTTTCATATGAATATTGAATATATATGCAAGTCAGAATGTACACATTGATAAGCACAAAGAAAATCACTTTTCTTGAACTAATGAAATGGCATATATGAAATTGTTAAATCTCTTAAAAATGGTTTAAAATGTAATTGAAATGTTTTATAAACATTTAAAAAGTGTTTTGGGGAAGTCTAAAAATAAATATAAAATTTAGTCAAAAATAAGCGCGTCGCGATGTTATGCTATAAAAGTCAAATAAGTGTAAAAGTAGGAATATAGCTCGGAATTCTTCGAGATAATAATTTTCCAAACTAATATATCATAATTTTCCAATGAGGAAAAAAATCGAGATTTTGATAAGTAGATTTTGAAATATGAGTAAAACAAGTTTTGAGAAAAATCCAAAATTTGCAGTTTGGAATTCAAAACCGGATTTCTTTGAAAACGATGTTCTAAATTTTTTTAAAAATATGGAATAAATTTTATAAATGTTTTAAAAGTTATTTGAGTAATAAAAATGAAGTTTTGAATAATAAGAGTCGGTTTGATCAATATAGCTTAAAATGGCACTTTCCACAGCATGTTTCTGTAACTTTAGAATTATAGTTTTAAACTTAACATTTTCTTTATAAATCTTTTATTAATGTTTTTAATGGTTTATGAAGAGTTTTAAAGATAATTTGAAGAATTTTTGGAGCGATTAAAGATTTAGAGTTGATAAAATAACTTGACCACCTTATGGGTATTAGAGAGATATTATCTAGGCTTGAATTTGGAAAACTAGTTTCCTACTCTCCCTGGCTGTCCGAACTGGTCCAACGGAAGGAATGGTGAATTTTCTTTACTCAAATCAATATCTTCCTAAATAAAAAAAATAATGAAATGATTTCGAACGGATTCCTAGTAAAAAGAAGTTTAAAAGTTATTAAGTGATTTTATAAGAAAGGTTTGATGTTTACGTGTATACCAGAAAGAATGTTTTATAAATGTATATCTTCAAAAGAGATTTCGATAAAAGAACTTAAATAATTAAAGACCGATTCCCTATTCACTTGACCTCTTTTATCGATGATTGGTTCGAAGAAACCAGGGTCGGATTTGGCTAATTCCTATCTAAAAACCACTTCGGACCAATGTATGAGTTCGAAGAATGAAAACCTAACAGAGAGAATGAAGGACGAAGTCCCATGATTTTTAGGATTAAAGGACTGCTTGTTGATAATTCTAGTTAGCTTCCAAATACTAAAGTAGCAATGGTCCCTTCATTTTTGAAATTGTTTGGATTGCAAGGACTTCTCGCTAAAAATCTTATGGTTAATTCCCGACAAGATGTGGTAAAAGAGTACTTTCGATTTCGTTCATCCTAGAACGAACTTGTATGGATAGATGTCTGACATTGCATTATTGAGATTTCGTCGTTGACTTTATAAATATACATCTGCTTGGTCTTGAAGAAGGAAACTTCTCTTAGCTTAATACCCTTCTTTGAGACATATGAGATCGGTGGTTGTATGTTTGTGGAAGTCAATAGAAATTGATGGAATGATGGTGTGGAATTCAAAGAAAGATGATGTGCAAAATGAAACACTACAAGAAAATCTGTCTTCAGTTGCAGAATTCCATGGCGTTTGATATGTAAGTGCAACTAATAATATTTCACTATATATTATAAACGTAACATAAAATTGATAGTATCCTGCCTTAACTAAAAAAAAATCCGCCTTATCCTAATAAACGTAACAAGCATTTTGTCTTTCATTATTCGTCTGCTGCTTAGAAAAGTTTCTCCTCTCTCCACCGTCGCGTAACGAAAAAATTTCCCTTTTTGCTTCAACAAAATCCACCATCGCGTAACCATTCCTCCATTTTCATCGTCGTCGTAGCACTCCATCATTCTACTCCTCTCTTTACCATCGCGTAGCCCTCCAGCAAGAATTTCTCCTTACGGTACCCTAAATAGGTATATTCAGGTATGAATTTCATAAATCTATTTTGTGATTCTATTTGTATTTCATATGAATTTGTATGCATCTTATTTTCAAATTTCTACGTAAACCCTAACTTGGAATAGTTTATTTAACCCTAATTGGAATAAACACTAACTAACATAGTTGATTTAACCCTAATTAGAATAAACCCTAGCTGAAATAGTTGATTTTATATGATCTTGTACGAGACAAAGAGTTTCTAAATTTTACTTAAGTTCGAATCATTTCCTATATTCTGTTAGTGTAATATATTTGCTTTGTTTGTATCCAATTTATATTACAGTTTAAAACACTAGTTCGAATTATTTTATTTTTGATTTTATTGTGTTTTCATTTGGTGTGATGATTTGCATTTTTAAAAAAAGAAAAAAAAATCAATTCTGCATTTTTGTTTTCTCTTTTACCTTCTGTTTTTGATTTTTAGCATTGTGCAGGAACATTGTTTTAGTTTTTCTTCCTGTGTTTCAGCTGCATTTTCTATAACTCATTTGCATTTTCATAAAAAAGGGAGTCACATTCATAGTATTTGGCACAAATCACTGTTTTTAGAATTTTTTATAGATTGCATTCATTTGCATTTCAAAAAAAAAGGAGTTACTCATTTTCATTTTAGAATTGTTTTAGATTTTACAACTCCTTTACAGTGTTTCGCACAAAACAGTTACATTCACATTTTTGTATTTATATGTTTTTCCTTTGTTCCCATACATTCACAAATCCCCACTTCACAACACCCACTTCTCCTCCTTACATCAACCTCCAAACTGCCATTTCCTTCCACCTGCACACACAATCGAACATCCCCATGCGTACGTCAAACCCCTTTGCTTACTTCCTCTGAAACTCCTTGCATACTTCCTTTGCCTTCATACATCCTCTGCCTCCATAAATCAATCACCAACCACCCTCAAACCACCAAATGAGCACACAATAAATATCAAAAATTGCTTTATTCTTGTATTATAGTTTCTTATCTCTACAACGTATCTATTCAGATTAATGCATTCAATTTTTAAATAAAATAAAACATAGTTATTGTTTCAATTGAACTATTGGTGGTACATTGAACCCAAGTAAATTTTACAAATTGTTCGAAATAGAAATTCCACTTAATAGCTGAAATATAATAATGCTTAAAGATAATATAGCATAATATTAATGACATACAAAATTTCTATAAATTTTTGTTATACTGGGTTGCAAATGTAAATTTTTTCAGTGCTACGATTCTAGCTACTTATATTTGAGGTATTTGATATGGGAAGTTAATAATTTAATTTGATTTAAGTTGTACGAATAAATATTTGATATAGCAACTTAAAAGGTTATTGCATTTTATTTAGCACATATCAGATTATTATTTATCTACATTACTTTTAATTTTGCGTCTCACTATACATTTCTTTTGTAGAGCTAAGAGCTAGAGGATTACTTGAGTCTAAAGTGTAGCTGAAAGAAGCTAAAGAAGATTTGTGCAAGCCAATTAAACAAAAGGTACAACTTCAAATCAATGGACTTCATCACACATATTTCATATAGTATCAAATTAAAAGAATAGATTTTTTGGAAATACGTATGGCACTTTATATAGTACTTCATATAATATCAAGTTAATGGTATGCTTTTATTACTATACCCATGGACTAATTAATTTTTTAATTTTTTTAAAATATATTGCCTTTTCTGAGTGATGTTTTATGTTATACAATTGTTGTTACTAAATCTATGCAACGGTGGCAAGAATTAAAATGTAACAAGCATTTTAAGGATTTTTATGTTAGCAACTGTCAAGTGTGATGTTTGATATTGCGTTCTTACTCATATGCGAGTGCAAACCGTGCTATGCACACAGAATATCTTGAAAAACTTATTATATTAAAAAAACAATAACTTTATAATAAGTATTGGCAATCATTTCCATATAGAAAAAATTAAATGAATTTGTAGCATAAATAAAGTGTTGGTCAAGTTCTCACTTACACATGGTGTTTTTTATATATACACTTATAAGATATTATATTTAAAATTTATTAAAAGTTATTTATTTTATTTTTTGAAAGAAAAAAGTTATTCACACATATAATGTGAATATTTTGGTGTGATTGTAATATGTTAAAATGAATTTGATTTGTATTAAGTGCATCTCATTATGTGCATTACTATAACATTAATATAAATTTCATTTCTTTTTTTAGTATTAAGTTCATTTTTACATTGATAAGTAGATGTACCTCATAATATCTATGTTTAATGATCTTATATTTGTATACTTTCTTAGCTTCTCCCAACTGAATCATTGTGACATCAATTTTTTTTAAAATCCAATAAAGATTCTACTCATGCTTTAATGAATATTATATGAGAAAATTTATCTTGTCAAATGAAATTTCAACAAAAATTTGGTTTAGTTTTCCAATGGCCTTTAGGTAGTAGTTGAGATAAGAAAATACTTAGCCAAGAAGTGGAAGATATATGAATTGTATACCTTATTATGTCAACTCTATTCTGCATGAACTAATGTCAAATGGGCACTGCTCTCCTTTGTAACGTTGGTTTATTTCTTTAGGCTGGAATCTACTTGCGCCTCCGTTTATTAAGTTCCATTTGCTCCTCTATTTATTAAATTATAAATGTTTAGAGAAGGAGTTCATGTTGTTTTAGTATTTCATTGGTTGTTAACATGCAAAATATACCTATTTCCTGCTGTTGTTTGATGTTGTTGTTTGTTTTTACCACGACTTCATTCTCTTGTCATAAGCTTTATTACCGTTTTGTTTTGTTTGCAACAACGTTGTTAACCTTATCTCTGGCATCTGTTGAAGCTGGAATAGGCCGTGAAGTTTATATTGATTTTCTTTTTCATACACCGACTTTATATTCCTTCATAGAAGGAACCTACAAATTTGACCTTGCACTCTTTCTGGTTTTTCTCCTACGACCTTGGTATGAATTTCTGATGTCGGGCAGGTTTGAAATATAAACCACTTCCCATTATTATATCCTGCACCTGTGATTCTTCTACTTTTTTTGGTGCATTTAGTGACTAGTGTTTTTGTATATGATTACTCTTTTGGTTTGTTTATATATTAGTTTTCTAAATAATATTTACAAGGTAATTGCTCAATGGACTACATGAATTGTTTTTATTACTTGATGATGATCTGTGTTTTTAATGATGCTCTTAAAATTAGTTGTTATAATGACATGGATCTACTTAAAAAATACAATGGTTATAAATGCATAACATCATTAAATTTGAGAGTTTCCTATTACTGTTCATTTTCAAAATAAATACTCTATTAGGTCACTAAGTGCAGTTGCAATGAGTTTAAAATCAGTAGGTAGATATCATTTTAATAATATTAGGTGATCCCACATTCCCACTATCTGCATTGTTCTGAAACAAGTGTTAGAGACTTAGAAACTTGAAGTATAAAGCATGCATGCAAATTAAACTCCATACTGAATTATACAGATAATGAGATAAAAATAAAATAATAAAGCATTGTATGATAGTGTATGTAACCATTGATTGCGTTTTTTCCTCGATCAAAACATAAAACAATAAAGTAAAGCCTTGCCTTTACCCTTTACTCATCGTCAATATTTCAATTCCAGATATAATATTTAAACGAAAGGTAAATATCGCTTTAGGGATGCTAACCATTAGGTAAACTAATTTTGATAATCGATCAGTACAGGTAATGAGATTTGCTGATGATAACAACCCTTGATTTTATAAGAATATATCTTTGGAACACCCGCCTGTACGAATTCAATATTGGTGTACGAATTCAATATTGTTCACCTGTGTTGTAGCATGTAGTGGTTAAAGTATACCAATTATGTACACATTGGTATGGTCAACAAAGAGTGATTCAATTGAATCACTTCATTTGTATTCGGCTAATAAACCAAACGTATGAGGTCGCTGTTACAAAACCAAGATCGTGGTTTCCAATATACTGTCACTTTCCAACGCTGAATCATACAAGTAAAGATGAATACTTCATCTTTGTTTCTGTAGTTCATAATATTAGATTGGGTGTAACTATTTGGGTTTTCAATAGTTCTTTATTTGATTATAACAGCTAATCAATTTCCACGTTAAAGTTTGGAAACTTATTTGCCTTCTTATATCGATGATGGATTCTTTAAACAGGTGACAACTCAATTCTTAACTTAATATGTATTTTGAGAATCAAAACATGTATTCTAGTATTAAAACTCAAACATTTTTGTTTTTAATTTTTTGTCATAGAACTAGTATAGAGTGCCAACATGGAGCATTGAATTTCATGCATGCTGCAAAGAGGAAGATAAGAAATGTAGAAATTTTTTTATGTCCTTGCACAAATTGTCAGAATCTTAGCCGTCATGATGACCACATCGTCGTCGAACATTTAATTATGTAAGGAATGGATCCTAGATACAAGAGTAGTATATGGTATAACAATGGCGAAGAGATAAATAAAGAGAAGAAAGCAAAGTCGTTTGACGTTTATGACCTATTTAAGATGATTCACTATGAAGATGAAGATTTTTCGAATAACGAATTTTTTGATGATGATAAAGATAATGATGATTTTCAGAGAAGGGAGGATGAGTTACTTAAGAATTTAAAAGATGTAGAAACTCCATTGTATCCTGGTTGCACAGATCACACAAAATTATCTGCAATCACCGTCTTGTATAATCTTAAATGTGAGACTGGCTTGTCTGATAGTGGGTTTGATAAGCTTTTAACCATGCAACATTTATTCTTGCCAAAGGAAAATGTGCTACCTAAAACTTTATACGACGTAAAGAAATTTCTTAAAGCATTTGATATGGGTTTTGAAAAGATACATGCTTGTGAGAACGACTGTTGCTTTTTTAGAAAAGAATACAAAGATTTAGATACTTGTCCAAAATGTGGTTCTTCGAGATGGAAGAAAAATCAAGACACCAAAGAGAATACGTGGTATTCCAGTTAAAGTGTTGGGATATTTTCCAATAATACCAAGATTTAAAAGAATGTATAGATCTCAAAAGATGGCAGAAGATTTAAGATGGCATTTTAATAATAGAAGCAATGATGGAAAAACGCGTCATCCCGTGGATTCCATGGCATGGAAAATGGTGGATGAAAGGTGGAAATCTTTTTCATCCGATCCACGCAATCTTAGACTTGGTCTTTTTGCAGATGGATTTAATCCATATTCCATGTTGAGTTCAAAATATAGTTGCTGGCCAGTAGTGCTTGTGATATACAGTTTCTCGTCTATGTTGTGTATGAAGAAGGAAAATATTATGTTAACTTTACTTATTCCGGGGCCAAAGCAACCCGGGAATGATATTGATGTATATTTGGCGCCTTTGGTGGAAGACTCGCATCATTTGTGGTGTAATGGAGTTGATGCTTATGATGCATTTAGTAAAACATTGTTTAAACTGAATGAAATTTTGCTATGGACGATTAATGATTTTTGGCTTATGGAAATCTTGCTGGATGTCGTGTGAAAGGGGAAAAAGCTTGCCCATTATGTGGTGTCAATACCCATAGTCGTTGGTTGAATCAAAGTTTAAAGAACATCTACATGAGCCATAGAAGATTTCTACCTATTACAGATTCACGGAGGAAACAAAAGGCTTGGTTTGATAACACCATAGAGAAAGGTAGTGCTCCTAGAATTCTAACTGGGAGAAACATTTATGCATTGTTGAAGGATTTTCCAAATGATTTTGGAAAAGGAAAGGAAAAGAAAGAGAGGGAAAAGAAAAGTAAGAAGAGGAAGTGTGCTCATGATACAGAAGATGAATATGATATGGCAAACGATCCTACAAAAATGGAGTTATCACGATGGAAAAAAGATCAATTTTGTGACGCCCCACCTCTATACCCACGCTAGCCAAGAACACTATGGTGTAGTGCTGTCAACTAGCACGGAGAATAAGGCTGTTGAGAAGCGACCATCCATGTGATTGCTTATCACACGGTGGCTATAAATAATCTTCAGAAACAAACGTAGAAATAAGCATAAAACAAATCAGTCACAGACATCCATATCACAAAGGCGGAAGAAGATATGAATATATAACTAACACATGAAAGTGTACATCAGAGTAGTGGTCAGAAAGATCCACAATAATACAAAAGAATAGCAACACGTGCTATACAAAAGAATACAACTATAAGTCTATATCTCAAGTGTATACAACAAAAACTGCTAATCTAAATAGTTAGCTAAAAGTCAGAGTAGCAAATCCCGGAAAGAAGTCAAGCAGAAGCACCTGTAACATCTCGGTCTGATCCGAGTATTATTTAAGAAAATAATAAACGGATCAGTCTTGCTATAAATATCAGATGACATGGTATAAAATAAAAGATATGGCATAAACATAAAATATCCATACTGACATACTACTATAAGTATGCAAATGATGATCAACAGGAGATCAATCAATAAGAGATAAAACGATATCACAAGAATCTTCTCAAAGATCCAAAGAGGGCATCATACCCTAAACTTGTACTCATAACAAGTCAATGACATAAATTCCAGAAATCAACACAAGAAATCCAGAAATCACAGAAAAAGGGAAAGAGGCCTATCACATGACGGTCCAAAGACCATGGGGAGCTACCCCATATGGGTGAGTCGGAATCACCCAGATGAGGTCTAGGCTAACCAAAAAGCAAAAAGGTATGTGTGAGTGGAATCACACAAATGGCGTCTAGCCTAACCTCGTAACAAAAAGGTATGTGTGAGTGGAATCACGCAAATGGTGTCTAGACTAACCTTGCGGACAAAGAGATATGTGTGAGTCGGAATCACACCAATGAGGTCTAGTCTAACCTTGCAAACAAAGAGACATCGCACAATTGCTAGTCTAAATCATAAAATGATCGTCATGATCAATGAGAAGTGTCAATTACACTAAGCTAGTAAATGTAAAAGTTTATCTTCGTGTCCCATAACCACTTGCTTAACTTAAATATTTACGAACAAACTGTAAATCTTCACTAGAAAATTGTCACAAGAGGTTCAATCGAACAAGTCCAAGAATTAACCGACGAAGTGAACGCAAGCGTTTCATACCACTTGTTTTACTAAGCCGTTTAATTAGATTTCTCATCCGAGTGAGGTAAAGGTTTGTATATACTAGTAGATTTGAAAACGGTTTAAGAAAAGAGCTTTGTTATTGAAAATAGAGTTGAAATCATTTTGTTGAAAGAGTTTTGATATTTACTACTAGTATTGAAACCTTCATATTTCTAAAGTTGTTATCCTTCCTTTTTAGCAAGGCCGTGATATCATAAAATCGACCGAGAAGCCAAAGATAGTTTGTCTCGAAGAATGGTCAACTCAGCATCTCAACAAAGCAAGTTCTGTTGAATGTTTTTCAGATAAGATCCCCTACGGAGGGGGGTCCAGAGGGGTGGCAACCCCCTAAGGTGGGGGTAGGGGTGCGGGGCAGCGCCCCGTCCAAAATGGTACGACCCAGTGAAGACCTAAGGGAGGATAGGATCGGGCGACTTAAGAAGCTCACCACCTATCATTAGCACGGTCGAGCGACCTAAATAGAACAGCCTAAGGTTGTAAGGGGCCGAGCGACCTACGAGTTTAAGGGGTCGAGCGACCTAGAGGTGTTCACGACCTAGAGATCGAGCGACTTAAGGGGGTACGCGACCTAGTGGTCGAGCGACTTAAGGGGGTACGCGACCTAATGGAACAAAGGCCGAGCAACTTATGGTGCCACGCGACCTAAAAGGGGAACGACCCAACGAGATAAAGGCCGAACGAGATGACACAAGGAGCGACCTAGCAAGACTCGCGACCTAAAAATAATAAGGCCGAGCGAGTTAAGGGGATTGCGCGACCTACGGCCTTGCGACCTACGACCTAATGACTTAACAGCTTAAACCATGCGAACGACTCAAGGTCATACGACCTAAAGAGGAACGACCTAAGGTCATGCGACCTAACGGTGCCGATGCGACCTACGACCTAGGGGAAACGACCTAATTCCGAGGCATAATTTTGAGGCAGTGCGACCTAACTGCAGTTTTTCACCAAAAACACTAAAAATTGGAGTTTTTCGCCAATCCAATCCAAACCAAATGCAAATGCACATGCTAAAGTGCTGGGAATTCATTCCCAACAGTCCAAAATAGTTATAGACAAGAATGTGAGATAAAAATCTCACCTTTGCATCAAATTTAAAAGGAAAACTTGAAAGAAATGGAGAAGTAATCACAAGCTTCAATCCAATATCTTCTTCTTGAATTTGGAATTGAATGTTGGATTTGCAAGAGAATTTGAGCTTGGAATATTAATTTCCCCTTCCACTCACCATTAATGCTAAAGCTTGGTTGTTAGGAAATTTATGAAGAGTGAGGAGAAGGAGAGAAGTGAGTTTGAGTTATAGTGGCTAATCTAACCCAAAGTCCAAAGCGGGAAAAGTAAGTGAAATTCCATTAACTCCAAACCTATCAATGTTTAAACTTAAAAAAATTGTAAACGGCATTTCGAACTCAATGGAAGTGGTGTCGAGTCCTAATTGGACCATTTGCAAAAATAGCTTTTCGGACCAATATCCGATTAACGACAAAATATTTAAATAAAATATTTAAATATAAAATCAATAAATATGCGGGTTGTTACAAATTTTCTTCGATTTGCCATATTGGGAGGTTAGTGGTAAATTTATTTACTTTTCATTATTTTAACAGAATAAAAATATATTAACGCGTTATAGTTTTGATTTTCGTAGGAACTTCCCTTACGTCACAATTTAGATGTGATGCATGTGGAGAAAAATATTGGTAAAAGCATACTGGGCACGATGTTGCATGGTAATAAATCAAAAGATGGAATCAACTCTAGAAAGGATTTAGAGGATTGGGGAATTCGAAATGAGCTTCATGTACAACCTCGTGGGAATAAAACATATCTTCCACCGGCTCCATATCTATTGTCAAAATCCGAGAAAGAGTTATTTCGTAAAAGATTGTACGATTTCAAAGGGCCTGATGGCTATTGTTCAAATTTGAAGATTCGAATTTCGTTGCAGGATTGCAAAATTAATAGATTGAAGTCACATGATTACCATGTATTAATGCAACACTTATTGCCAATAGCATCAAGAGAATTAATAGCAAAGAAGGCGAGAAAAGCAATAATTCGCTTATGTTCTTTTTTCAACAAATTATGTCAACATGTTCTTGATAGAGAGAAGTTGGAACAAATCAATATTGAGATTATTGAATTTTTATGCGAGCTTGAAAAAAAATTTCCCATCATCTTTTTTTGATATAATGGTAATTTGTCGATTCATCTTGGAAAAGAAGCACTAATGTGCGGACCAGTTCATTTTTGTTGGATGTACCCATTCAAAAGATATATGAAGACACTTAAAGATTATGTAAGAAACTATGCACGACCAGAATGATGCATTGCGGAATCTTATCTTGCAGAAGAATTCATGAGGTTTTTCGATGAATTTTTGAAAAAATCTGGACAAATTGAGGAGGAAGAAGCTCGGAATGAAGATTATGAAAGCAATGTAATACTCGAGGGACGTCCGATTTCAATGTCCAAGGCAGTTACATTGTCAGTCAATGAGAAAGAAATTGCTCATTTAGCCGTGTTAATGAATATGGCTGTGGTGGAACCATTTACAGAGTAAGTTTATGTTACATTATTTTAATGTGATTGTAATGCTAAATATAACTTATAATCACTTTGTGATAACCCGGAAATTTGAGGCAATATTAATTTAATAATCTACATTAAAAAATTAAATTAATTTTATAATAATTTAAATTGATTTAATAATCTTCGTTTAAATAAATATTTTACTGATAATTTATCTTTTAAAAGCTAATTTAAATTGTTTCTATTTATAATATATATGTATATATTGGTATATATTATAAATAGATCAGTTTTGTATTTAAATTTAATAGATAAAATTATGTTTTCTAATTCTACTATTTTTGATAATTTGGAAATTTAATATTGAATAAATAATAATATGATTTTTAAAAAAAATGCTCAAGATAAAAGTTATTTGTTTAAAGATATTCTAGCCTAAGTCTAAATTTAAATAAAAGTTTGTTTTATTTTCTTCTTAAATATAGTTTGATTTTAAAAAAAAGGGTAACTTATTAGATAAGAACAATTTCTTTAATAATTGAGATTTGTTAATAATGTAATATTTTTTACAAATAGATTTTAATATAGATATGAACTATTATATATATACATATGTTTGGGAGAAACTATGGTTTGAAGTTAAAATCAAATCTTTATAAAATTTGTTTATAATAAAATTAATCTTATTTATATTTAACATAAGTAAATGACATAATCAAATATCTATGAACTTAAAAGAGAAAATAAATAAATAAAATAAGTATTATAACAAAGACTTACATAAGTTTGAAATAATAAGAAGTAAATTTAGTATTGATAATTTAAGTTTAAAATAATAAGTGTAATAATAACAAGCACTTGTACTAGAAATAAAACTTAATACATAAGTAAAATTTATAATTCATAACGAGAATAAACTAAGACAAAAGACAAAACAATAAAAGTAACCAGACAAAGTAATGATTTTGTTACCTGTAAGTAAAAGATGCAAGTGCAAGGAATATAAATATGAATGTAGCCTGTAAAGGAATATATACAAGGCAAGAATATAAACAAAGTAAAATAAAAGCATGAAGTACTCAAAGCATTTAATGCTTTCATATTCAACTGAAAAAAATAAAAATAAATAAAAGGGAAGGTAAACTGTTAATATGACTCAGGCAAGAAATAAAATAAACATATGCAAGTAGCTTGTAAATAAAGTATGCAGGCAAGTAATCATGACTGTAAAATAGATATGCAAGCAAAAGTGTAAACAAGATTTACATATAAGTTAGTTTGTAGAGAAAGCTAATACAAAGCAAAGTATAAACAAAAATATCTAAGCATAAAAAATAAGTAAGTTGAGACATAAAGTACATTCCCATCAAAAACTTTCATCTCAGCATAAAACTAGAGTCAATTCAAAATATTGGAAAAATCTTTCAGCCTCCAAAATAAAGAATTTTGCCTGATACAAACAAAAGAATAATTGTTCCTGCATGTGCAAACCCAGTTATTACGTTCCCCTGAAAACTTCTTTATATATGTCATATTATTTTTGTTCGTTCATAAAACATATCAATCCTGAAATAAGAAATAATGGCAAACACTTCCATTCATACAAACTTGAATAATGTTTGCAAATCCAACAAAGATGAGTACATTAAGGTAATGAAGGCAAACTACTTTCCAGTTTTAAAGTTCAACTTGTTTCAGACAAAAAGTGGTGCTCTGTTCCTTCTCTTTAATCAAGGTAAGTAACATCATAATTAATAGTTTAAGTATATAATGGTTCTGTTGCAAGTTTTTCTTCTGAAATTCAGTTGGTGCTGGATATATTTCTGTTGTATAACTCTGTGTTAAGTATGAGTATTATGATGAGCATCTCTGTATATCCCACCTGACTTTAGTTCCAGGTTTAAAATCCTTAACAAAATTTCATTTTGTTCTTAATTCAAGCCTAAACAAGATATCAGTTTGAAAAAAAAATGCAGGTATTAACAGATACTTAAGTTTAAAATTTGTTTAAAGGAAAAACAGTGGTGTTAGTTCTGGAAAATGTAAAACTACAAGTAGAAAACTAAAATAAGTTAAACCTCAATGATTTTAATTCGTGAATTCAGGGTTATGAATCAAATACGCATACCATAATGTGATTTTTAAAATTAATATTATGATTTTCAGTCAAGTGATTTAAGTGTAGTTCGTTTTTGAACAAATGTTGGGTTTTGGGTGATTTTTGGTGATCTGTGCTTTTAGAGGTGGTCGGGTTGTGTGGGGAGATGGAGAAGCTTACCGCGATGATGGAAAAAATGGTGGTAGGTGATGCAGTTAGGCGTGGTGGCGACGACAACGATATTCTTTTTGTAAACCTAGTTTTGCAATGTTTCGCTTTTGGGTCGCGTACGCCTTGAATTGGGGATCGAGTTCGACGCGCTTATGGGGATTTGAAGAGGGGACATGGTCGAGGTTGTAGCCGGAGGCGATGGCGTTCCGATGATCGGCATTGGGAGGACGGCACGTTGACAGGTTTGGGAAGGGGAGGGAATGGTGTTTCCAGGTTTTGCTTTGTACTGCTTGTTTTTGATTTGGGCGTGGTGATGGATTTTGGGTAGTCGTGATGTTCGACGACATGTTGAAGCTCGAGTGAGTGGCCGGAGTTGGCTGGGGCCACGGTGCACGTGCACCGTTCCATTGAAGTGCAGAAGTGTTTTGTGGGTGGTGCAGGGTTTTAACTAGGAAATACTCGAGTAATTCGAGTATGTGACTCGAAGTAAGGTAGGGGAATGACCCGAAGTCAGTGAAGGGTGGGTTCGAGTGGTATTGTTTCAGGTTTTGTAAAAGCCTGAAAGCAGAGTTTTGTTCTAAAATTTAATGAAACCTAAAATAAATAATAAATTTAAACATGTTAAAAACCAGTTTGAAGTTTAAATTCAAGTTTACTTTTGAATTCGAATTTAAATAAAAATAAAGTTTTAAATCAATTAAATAATGGGATTCCTGTCAGGTTTACAACCTGACAGTTCCAGATTTTAAATTTAATTTAAATCTGAAACAAAAATTTAAACCGTGGTTTAAAGTTAAAAGTTCAAAAGTATTGATTCAAGTGAACTTTTGAATCTAAGTTTTTTTTAAGAAATGAATTTGAATTTTAGATCAAGAATTTAAAACCAAGTTTTTCAAAAGCAAGTTAAAAACTAAAGTTTTAAATTTAAGGTTAAACCAATGAGTTCAAGTTTTCTCGAATTCAAATATGACATTTGAATCAGTTTTTAAATTTAAATATATAAAACCAGTTTAAATAAAATAGTTTCGAAAAGTAAATTTGTTTCAAATAGAATTTAAATTTGGTAAATGTTTAAACAATAATCTTTTTGAATATTGAATTCAAAATGGAATTTGAATCTTGAATTCAAAATGGAATTTGAATCTAAATTTAAAAAGTGTAATGTTCTAATACACATTTATATTAATTAATTTATTAAATAAGAAATAAACTATCTTAAGAATAATTAAGGTATTAAATGATTTAATTAATAAGATAATAAAGGAATGGTGTATTTATTAAATTTATAAATGAATACTTTAGATTAATTTATAAATAAAGATAAATTAAGAAGTAAATTAAGAGATGATATTAGTAATAAAGATAATTAACTAAAGATTACTAATTAATTAATTAATTAATATGATTAATTTTGGTAATTAATCAGATTAATTAGATAAATCTATTGTAAGTGGTTAAGTGTAATTACTTGATAAAAGTAATTAAGAGATTAATTAATTATTGTAATTAATTTGATAAAATGATTAATTTAAGTTAATTAAATTATTTTAATTAATTTAAGAAAATCATTTGATAAATTGATGAGTGAAATTACTTAGTGTATTCAATGGAGCATAATTACTTGGGAAAGTAATTAATGTTAATTACTGAATGTAATTAGTGGAAATGATGTGTTAATGAAGTAATTTGGATAATTACTTTTGTAATTAATCAAAGGATTAATTAAAGGAGATAATTAATTATGGGATAATTAGTTTATTAATATAAGTAATTAATGATAATTAATTACTGGAATGTTATTAATCAAGGGTGATTAAAAATTGAGTTCAATTAAAGATTAATCATTTAATGTAATCAATTAAATAAAGTAATTTATTTAAATCTAAATTAAAGATCATGAATTAATATAATTAATGTTGTAAATTAAGAATTGGTTAATTAAGAAACAATTAATAATGTGGTGGTTAATTGATGAAATTAATTAGGAATAAATGTAATCAATTTTAAATGAAGTAATTAAATGTTAATTACTATAAATGATTTACGATACTTAATTTGTGAAATTAAATAAAGACTAATTACCTATTGTAATTAGAGAATGATTAATCAAGGGTGTTTAATCAAGATGAATAGTTAGAGGATGATTAATAAATTTGATTTATAATTAATCAATGATTGTACAAGCAAGATTTATAGATGAGTAATTAATTTAATTTACTTTAGATTAATTAGAGATTAAATTAGTTAATTTAATTCATTTTAAATTAATTATAGATTGTGATTTATAAATCATTGCTTATGGATGAATGATACTGATATTTCATTTGATTGATTGTGATCTCAGATATGGCATGAGTAATATTTTGTGGTATGGATGTTTAGTTTAAGAAGGATAATATTTAATTATCTGTTTGGATGATAATATTGATTATCTGTTTATGATGATGATGTGATTATCTATTGTGATATTATGAATTATCCATCTGTGTGTATATTGATAATATTTAATTAATCTGTTAAGACTAAATAGACAACTTGGCCCTAAAAGACACGTTTTGGATTTCGATGAGACCGGGATCGGTTTTCCACATTTGGAACATCCGAAAACCACATCGATTCCAAATTAACGATAGGTCGTGAATCCGAAGTGAAGATGAAGATTCAGAATGCAAGGATTATTGTCGTTAACTCTGAGGGTGATTCCAAAATGAGTGTAACGAGATAATGCCTTCGGTTTCGTTCGAACCCGGAACGAACTTGTATGGATTGAATGCTTTCAACACATCGTCGGGTGGGCGATGAGCATTCTAAGAAATATGTTCTATAAAGGTAATCGTAACCTCAAGTCTCATCAACCGGGAATGGGTAAAACAGGGGAGGTGCAGCAAGGTTAGGTGGGTCATGCCCAAGCAGGACAAGGATATTCCCCTGTCTAGATGTCCCTTTATTTTCGGCCGTGTGGGCGGTTGATTGCAACAACTTCCGGGGTTTATCTTATTCGGGACTGTTCAGTAAGGAATGGTTCCGGCCTTGTGTTGCAGGGGGTCGGGAGTGATCCTCGGTACGTTGATCTAGGCCACGTACTGTGACGGACGGTACCCCAGTAGCCCTGCCATTGTATGGAATCCACAATCCAATAAGTGCCAACGGTTTTGATTGTATTACCCACTTTTGTGGCTAGTAGCTCGAATTTAATGAATGTAACAATTTTGGCTATTTTCTATTTACTTGAAAACCCTAGACCTATTATAATATCATAGAATTTCCTATCAAATGTTTTGGTTAGCGTAAGGTAAAAACATACCGATGTTTATGTGTGGTAGTCTTACGTGATACCTTTTGTTTCAAAAAGATTTTTAAAAATTAAGCAACTTTAACCTGTTACTCATACCAGACCCATGTTTGACCCGGAGTTTATTTTTGTTTTTCATAAACTCTCGGGTACCCAAATTTTTACGGGTAGCCAAGGGATTCAGGTTAGCTTTGACGAATTCTGGAGGAGCAATGGAGCAGGAGGCTTCAGCGTTGTAGTTATTCATATAGTTCCGCTGTGTTGGTATCTTTGAGTTATTTGTTTGAGTTGTGTTGTATTAACTAGACAGGTATTTATAACTGTCTAGTATGTGATATATTGTCTGTATAACTCTGATTGATGTAGTATATTATGTAAATACTTATGTGATTATTATAATTTATTCGTTCCGCTATGAGATTCAGATGTTGTTGTTCTTTCTTCTCTATCTTTTCTATTTTCTCATCCATTTCTTTCTTCAAGACGATACGTCTTTCTGGTAGTGGAAGGGCGGGTCGTCACACACTTGTTCTATACTAGTTTGCATTTGGAGGAATTAGAAAATTCAGACGAGCGCATGAGAAAAAATGCGACCTTACTTTGGGAAACACATGCAAAAAAAAAATTCGATTGTATTAAAAGGAAGGTTAGTTGGATTTTAAATATTCTCATCTGACTAATAATATTACTTTAAAATATTCATGTTAAATGGAATTTGTTGTAGGTACCTATTAACTCCAAGGATCACAACGAAATGTTAAAATGGATTGCTTTTTAGTCCAAAGAATGATGCATTGTCTTACAAAGGATATATCATCAATGGGCAATGTTTTCATATAAAAGATGTAGCAAGAGAAACTTAAAATAGGGGGTGACTTTTGATGCGACTACTATATGTAGAGCAAGTGCAAAAGATATGTCCCAAGTGGTTGATGTGGTCACTTATTATGGAATATTGACTGATATAATTTTATTAGATTATCATGTGTTTTATATTCAGTTTTTAAGTGTCGTTGGGTACATAAAGGAAATGGAGTAAAAGTTGATGAAGATGGGTTGACTCTTGTTAATTTACATCAAAATCAAGCATCGTTTTCAAGAGATCCATACATACTTGCATCTCAAGCAAGTCAAGTATTTTATTCACGAGAAAATGATATTTCAAATTGGTATGTTATAATGAAAGCACCATTAAGAAGTTTTTATGATATAGAGACAAATGATTACGCCGAAGAAGACATCCAAATCGAGGAAGATTGCGAAATAACTGAAATGGATGATGAAGATATTAGCTGTGTTAGGGAGGATTGTAAAGGCATACTTGAGTAGATTATACATGAAATTAGTTTTTGCGAGGAAGAAGTTTGGTTTAGGTGTTTTTTATGTTATGTTTTTGTTTTTTAAGACCTAAATATGATACTTGAGGTTGTTATTTTGGATTATGTGAAACTTGCTCATTTAATTACAATCATGCAGTTTACTTCTTTTAATTATTCAAAATGATGCTATGTGAATTTGGGATAAATGGATGTGCACCATTATTTTATTTCTAATTTTGCGTGGAATGAATAGAGTTTGTGATATTCAAAATTTGGGAATTCCAATGGTTGTTTGGCCTGGTAGGATATGTCTTCTGTGAGTTAAAAATGAAGCATATGAGCTTAGAGGAATAGTGACTGATTTTTTTTTTTAACTTATATTAGTCTCTGTTTGAAATATACAAATTAGCTGTGAAGTTTATGAGTCGATCTTTAAAACCGTGCAACTATGATTTTGCTTTACATTTCGAACTGTAGTTCAACTATTGTTCAAACTGCATTGCCCATTGCAGTTGTGAACTACAGTACACACTACACATGATATCATGCATTTTTACAATGATCTTGGTTTTGTGTATATATATGTATTTACCATTTCACAA
This sequence comes from Allium cepa, assembly GCA_030765085.1. Lineage (NCBI taxonomy): Eukaryota > Viridiplantae > Streptophyta > Magnoliopsida > Asparagales > Amaryllidaceae > Allium > Allium cepa. Next base: position 402,461,716 of record CM060943.1, on the reverse strand, counting down.
TTCATAAATACACTTCATGATCATAATATGGCAATGACAACAGGATCGTTTTTAAATTAAGCATTTTACATGATTAAATTCGGTTCAAAATATGTGGATGTTTACTATGCATAAATAAATAGTATGTTTCAGTTTCACTGCCACATCATATGTGAAGAAATCCTTTCATTGTTAGGTTAATTTAGGAAGAAATATTCTGAGTTTAGATTGTAATAATAATGGAAGTGATACTTGGTTGTCACTAAAAGAAATCATAAATACAACTAGAATATAGTCAAAGAGTAAACATGAAAGTGATTATTTGTAAAAAATAATTTTGATGTATATGGTGTCAAATCCAAGAGCATAAATAAAAGGTCCAAAATTAATTAGAAAGGACCTCTTAAGATTTACAGGTAGTAGATCTCCGAATTTATAGCAACATGCTTGATTTGTTATTTTTATCATTAAATAATTTTAAACGATGGAGATCACTTTAGCATAGAGAACCCTTATATTTCATTACACCGAAAATACCCTAAATATTCCTATGCAATGTCAATATTTGACTGTTTGAGTCTGCATATAAACATCATTCAATTTTTCAAAATTTATGAATTAGTTGTGTAGGATGCACCATAATATTCTAGCATCTGCATGCAGTTTACTTCTTTTACGTGACGTACATCTAAACAATATTGTATTATATTTCATTTGCAGAAAAGAAATGTTTCCAAGCTCTGCACATACACGCAACCAGAGAAAGACCAAAGAGGAATCCCAAAAGTATAATTCAAAGCAGAAGTATAATTCAAATGTCAAATTTAAGAAGCCAACCGGTGTTTGCAATGAATGGAAAGAACAAACAACCAATTCTAAGAAGCAGAGAATGATTGCAATGAAGGCCAAGAATAAGTAATCAATGCTAACAAGCCAGTTGGTGCTTACAATGAAGGCGAAGAACAAGCAATCGATGATTTCAATGTAGACCAAGACCAAGATTTCGATGATTTCAATGTAGACCAAGAAAGACTCTGCTTAGGAAATGAAAAGCCTTCTAACCTAAATGCTGATGCTAAGATGGAATTAGAAAGACCAAGTGAAGTTGAAACTGCAAATACATCTCGGAAAAGAGTTGGCAGAGGTCCAACAAAAGCAAAAAGACTCCCGTTAACCAATCAAAGTAGAATTGAAGAGTTCAATGATATAGCCGTACCTATAGGACCAGGGTTGGTATATTTATCTTCTTTTCTTAGGCCGCTTATGCGGGAGCACGTTCCATACATGCTTGATGATTGGAGGCTTCTAAGTGATGAGTTGAAAACTGTTTTATGGGAATCAATTCAGGAATGGAAAAGTAAATAATTGCACCAGTCAAAAGTTGTTTTGCAGTTTCATCTAGGAACTAGTTAAATAATTGCATTAGTCAAATGTGTGTGTGTGTTCACCAGGTACTGTACATTGCCAAACCACTTCTCCACTGTGCATGTTCACTGCCTCACTATTACAACAGTAAACCCCGTCAACGTTCACAAATACTCCTTCAAGCTGCTACTTCTCCTCTCTGAACAACCTCACCATCCATCATCAACCTCTGTTCCACCATTACACTGTTGCTACCTCATAGGTCATCAGCACTACCTTTAACTTCCATCATGCAAACCATTCTATCATCACTTTACAAACTGCATCCATTATCACATCATCTAACAACACTTCATTCTCTAGTGTCAAACCCATATACATTTTGCCTCACCACCAAACCTACTACAAATACAAACCAAAACTGCTACGTCTTTGCAGATCACAATTCACAACACCATTGCTTGCCTCTTGCTAAAACCTAAACACCACGTATATTTCACCTCTGTCAAACTACACTTATGTTAACAGTCCTCAAACACTTCCCTGTCAACACTTGCCTACCCACTGCTTCTTCTCACCAAAAACCATCACTGCTTACCACCACTTCCAACATCACATTTTCCTTGCTCCTCAACTTCACTGTCATTCTTACTACTCAACATTTCATAATCACACACACAACCAAATCAGTTACCGGCCTCATATCATCTCACCACTGCACACATTCATTCACAACTCTACCCAACATTGCACATTCACTTACCAAACCATCTTGCACACCTCACCGCTCTTCAATATTTCTTTGCAAACATATAAAATAACTACAAATCCTTGCACTACTGCCTACACGTAAAGCCTAAAACTTCACATTGCACCACAGACCCAACCCCATATCTCTACTTACCATTTCATCACATATACACTGCTTGCTATCCAACTTAAACTACTTCAAACAATAACAACCACTCCAGTCTACAACATCACCTGACCACTTACTTACCATTTCATGAGTTTTGGAAATGATGATAATTTTGTCTATGTATGTGTAACGTCCCGAAAATTTTCGACTTTCGAAAATTCAACATCGATACTCACTTTATCGATTGCCGAGAAATCGAAGGCTGGAAACCCGAAATGTTATGGTTTAAGAAAAAGAAAGAGGTAGAAGAAGATAGAAAAAAGAATAGAAAGGAAAATAGAACAGAACGGAACATAACAGAACAATAACAGAATCTCACAATTCGCAGCGGAACAACATATAATAATAAATGAATAATCTTTAAACAAAGAACTATATCAGTTATTACATTACATTACATTTCATTACATTACATCATATCATCATCAGAGTGTACAACATCAAACAACAAATAGTGCAGCGGAAAAAGAAATACTATATAACTAGTAATACGCCATGCCATCCAGCTTGCCTCCCGCAACTCCAGAATATCCAGAATATCTTGATAAACCTTAACTCTTGACTGCCCGTGTGGAAATTGGTGGGCACCCAGAGTTTAGGAAGGAAAACAATAAACTCCGAGTCAGTCATGTGACTGGTGTGAGATCTCAAAACAGTTTATTTATCTTTGAAATCAAAATAGAGGAATATTTTTAAAGTCAGTTCGCAATGCTTTTAAAAATGAGACTACCATAAGGCCTCCCGCACACACACACAATGCAAACGCAGAATCGGAGGAGATTTCTCCTTATGATAGTCAAAGATGCTTGATACGCATTAAAAAAAACATTTGATATTATTACTAGTGCTTAGTGTAGAGGAAATTCATTTCGAAAGTAGAATATAAATCTTAGCCAACATACGACCATTATCGTATGCCTACTATAGCTAACTATGTTCAATAGCAGGTTACCGCCACATTCCATAGCAGGTTATACAACTAAAACCGTACAAGTCTCATATTTTTTCTTTGGATTTCCAACGAATGATCAGGCCAAGGAACTTCCCATTGCCACATGAGAATGCCTCTGGATGGACATCCCCGAGAACCAAACCGGATCTCTACCAACACAAGGCCGGGTTACCCCTAACTGAGTAACAACTGACCGAATATGCCATCCCCCGGTCCTTTGGGACCTTTCAACCGAGCGCTCGCAATCAATTCACACAATCATAAAGTGTTTTCAACATGAGTAAGTATCTGGGCTCCATACCATAATACCACCCTTTTCCAGAAGGAAATGCACATATCCTAAAGGGCGCTACCCCTCATAACCTTGCTGCTTCTTTCCTGTTTTGACCATTCCCGAGGTGTGAGGCTCGACGAAGTCACGTCCACAAAAACATACTTTATACAAAAGCCATGCTTTGGGTCAACAAATGATCATAGAAATGATCACCAGGATGGACGATCAAATAAACGATCCTATCACAAATAATCAACACAATGATCATTTCACAGCAACACTCAGTATGTCACATTACCAAATAGGGAATATATCGCTGATAACCTTCAACTACATAACCTCTGAGCTCGTACGTCTCAGAGAAGGGTGTTAAGCTAAAAGAATAAATTCTCCGCCACCAACAGAAATATTTTTGGAAGAAATCTGCTTTATATCTCAATTTGTAACGTCAGACATACAATCCATACAAGTCTGTTCCGGGCTCGAACAAAACCGAAGGCACATACAAAGAAGTCCTTGCAATCCGAATATTCACTAATCACGTTTGGATTTCCCATCACTTAGGGAATCTCTATACCAGGAGCTACCCAGTGCAGAGACAATCGATAGGTCATCCTATCGCTTTCACAAATACCCGGTCTTCAACACCGATCTTCAAACGCAATTCATAACGACGTATCACATATTCGGAATGGGTTATACGACCCCATGGTCCTTTCCCGGTTAACCCGAATAGTGAGCGCTTATTCAAAAATAAGTGTGGCATTCAAATTCAAACAATCACATCAAATACCCATTCAAAGGAAAATATTGATAGTCGGTTATTGAACTATCAATGGATATGCACAACATCACCAGTTTCCAAATAATTTTTCAAATTATTTATTTTCCAAAAATATCTTTACCAGATATATAATTTCACACTTCAAAAATAAATCAATATTTATTTTTAGACAAATTCCACTTTCTATTCATAAATTCCATAGTGAATTTATATTTCAAAATATCCATGCATATACGATTTCAATTATTCATTTCAATTTATCTTCAAAAAGATAAATTCTCTAACATTCACTTTATATTGGAAAACATTTCCATACTTATTTATTCATAAGTAATTCACAAATTTTATTTATTTTCAATACTTAGAAAATATTCAATATACTTAAATCGAGATTAAGTATATATTTCATTCTTTAAGGAAATCATGCTCTTAAACATATTTATTTGGGCCAAAACGAATGTTACGTAAAACATCGTTACGACAACCTAAAATCACTAGTATAGGGATTCGAAATTAAAATAGATATATAGATCCCAATACTATACAAAACATTTCCTTTTGGAAATCATTTACTATAACAACAGTGTTATAGTCCACCATTTCCTTCTATTTCTCGAAAACGTCTATTTCAACAATAAATGTTGAAATCTATGGTTTCGAATCTCAACACATTTTAAAACATCATTAGATCGTTTTAATTTTATTTAAAACATCACATTCAAAACAATTTCTTTAACATATTATTCACTATTCAAAAACGTGAATATACTACGTTAACAATTTTCATCCTTTTATACATTTCATTTTAAAGGATTATTCACAGTCAAAAATGTGAATATAACTCCATTAATAGGTTTCAACAATTTACTTCTTAAAATAAGTCGTTTTCGAATTTATAAAACAACGTTTATAAATTCCTTTATTAACCTATATTCAATTCATAACCCAATTATAAACCAAAAGTTCACGTTATAAGTTAAATACTTATAATTTATTTGTTTGCAAAAATCGTTCCTTTGAACTTCATAATTATAAATCTTATAACTTATAAGATTCAATTATTTATCCAAATCTATTCTTTTAATAACTTTATAAATTTTATAAACCTACTGCTTATAAAATTTCATTTATAACTTCACTGTTTATAATTCTATAAATTTCATTCATTTATGGAATTCATTTTCACTTCATTCAAACACTTATAAAAACTCGTGTTTATAATTCAAATGTTTTAATTTATAAATATCAATTTATAAATCCTTTATAAAATCAATTTATACTATTATTTTAAAACATCTTTAATCCCCTTTATAATTTCATCATTTTGATTTATAAAATAATTAAATTTCATAAATCCTATATTTAAACTTTTCACAATAATTTCAAAAATCCCGATTTTACTATTTTATAAAATCATCAGCCTCATATTTTCAAAAATCAACTTTTAACTATATTTCTCAAAAATCATAATTTTTATAACATTAAAAATTATAACGTTTATTTATTTAAAATGAATCAATTTCCAAACATATAGTATATTTTCAAAAATCACTTTAAAATCATTTTAAAATCCCAAAATTTGGTCCAATGATGCTACATACCAAATAGCCAATCACGACAACAACGATATCATATATTGTATATGATAATCCATCAAATATCAAAATATCTGAAATCAAATAAATACTGTTGAGGAATCCAGTTGGATCCCACCAACCTGTTTCCCTGCATCCACAAACATTAGCACAATACCAATTTCGCTCCAGTACGGAATTATCGCGGTATATGGGATTTAAAATATTATCCGCTTAATAGATGGCGCAATAGGGTCTCATCCGCTAAAAAAATGCGGGAAATCAACAACTGCAATATATACATATGCCAATATATATATATTGCTATTATATATAATACCAATTTCACTGTTTATGAAATATTCACGGTATATGTTTTTAATAAATAACATCCGCTTACTAACGGCATATAATGTCTATTTTAACAATCAATAGATAACAATCATCATTCAAACATGCATTCAAATATTTTAAATCTAACTATTTAAAATAAAATCGAAACTGATTCGATTAAGTGAGAAGTTCTCACCTTGATTTCAATTTCGTTTTAGCGATTTATTTCGAATAAAATTAAACAGACGTTTAATTTTACCCAAAATTCTCACTAACTCCAAACGACTCCAAACCAATTTCATCGCGTAGTGCTCGTCCATACGATTCCAACGCAACTGGTTTCGCACGTTTTCGACCTCGTATGAAAAAGATATGTATTTATGAAGTTTCACACGATTTTAACTATAATAATTTACAACTTTTTATAATTTTTTTAAACCACAACAAATCTCACCCCTCAGATCCAAACCCCTGCATCTCAGCCGCACACACCATCTCCCTCCTCTTTCACGTTTCCAGGTAATAAAAACACGGCCGAACCCACATCTTTAGGAATTAGGGTTAGATAATTCTTCCTCCACGACGAGCTATGCAACGATCAGGGACCCCCACCACGTGCGCCCATGCGAGAGCCATGCTCGGCCGCCACCTCCTTGAACTCGGCCCCCTATATTGCACGCAGTTCAAGAACGAACGCAACTCGTTCAAACCCTTCTCCACGTCGATCCAGAGCTCCAAACGCGATCGTGACCGTTGAGAATGTAGTTCTCCTCATGCTCTACCTCTTTGTAGTTGGAAGTTTCGTCTAATTGCTGATGGATTTGGAGTAATCGAGGGAGGAACGTGGGTGTTTTCTGGCCATTGGTGAAAGTGAACGGCGGCTAGGGTTTAGTTTTTTTTTTTTTTTTTTCTGAGAATTATGAGCTATTTATAGAGAAAAAAACGAACACTATTCATCCGGGAATTCCGAACTCCGATTTACGCGCCGAAACTGACGTTCCTAGGGTTTACCCCGCGTTCCGGACACAATGGAACAGGTTTCGAAAGCTAATTCGGACATCTGTGCGAGTTATGGCTATAAACGTTCAATTTAAATTAAACCGATTTAAACGATTTTCTAGGCGTTTTAATTTGTACCGGAAAAACGGTAAATCCAATCGACACGAAATTTAAAACCTTACAATAATATCACATTACGGATCCGATGAAACTGGTTTCGTCAAAATCCGACACTTTTTGAAAAATGGCTATTTTAACTCGCCAAATTAATATTAAAAACAATTCGATGCGTTTCGAGCTGCCACGATCAAACGATAGCTCCGATTGACACGAAAACTGAAATCCGGTAATAACTAACTATTACGGATCCAATGGAACTAGTTTCGTCCAATTCTGAGACTGTTCAAAAATTGACTATTTTCACTAGTCGATTTAATATTAAAATATTCAATTTTCACAAATTAACTCTTAATTCGATTTTAAAAGTTCTAAAATATCATTCTAACTTCAATATGATAAAATAAAATTTTACAAATCATTTTCAATCATATTTAACTCAATTTTCAATTATTTCCATAATTTAACATACTAAATTATCGATTTAATTATTCAATTAAATCCAATAATTCAAATTAAAATTTATTCGACTTATAAATTCACTTATTAATATTTAAAATTAATTAAATATTCAAATTTTAATTATCAAAAATTCTGGGTCGTTACAATCTTCCCTCCTTAAAAGAATTTCGTCCTCGAAATTAACAAGTAAGAAAAGTTATAGAATTTATTAACTTTCCCAAAATTCATAATTAAATTTCTTACAATACTTTACTAAGTTTTCAAGTCATACATACTTATCTTTTCAAAAACAACTACTATTGTTTAACTTTCAATTCTAAATCAAAGTTAAAGTTTTCAAAAAAAAATTCCAATTTCCTCAAATTTTTTCTAACGCCTTAAATTTCCGGAAAAAATCGCCATAGTCTCCTTTGCGCGGCTCGATCCGAAAAAAAAATGACAGTATATATATCACAAATATACATCTCATCAAGTAATGAGGCATCCTGCAGGGAAAAAGTATAAAAGTACGGTATGTAATCCGAGATATGTACCTTATATTTTATTAGCAAGCATATACGGCTAATATAGCGCGAAAGCGAGCTCCAAATGCGAAGCAAACGCGATCCGCACCTACTAAACACTCAACAAACAACATGAGAATCATGCATATATGACAATAGTATCAATATACAACATATAGCAACATAATAACTATACATGCCAACATAGCAAATGAAACAAAAGCAATATGTTCAACCATCAACCAACCAACATCCATAACCAATAAATATTCATTCATATTCTCATTCATATCCAATGAATTGGTTTTCAATTTAAATCACATTTGATTCATTCACAGTGGATGTTTACTAACATTCATTTTCAATTAGTTTATATTCACTAATTCATATTCAAGTTGGTTCACTTCTAAATCAAATTCAATTCTATTCAAGATTCACTTAACTTCAAATTGGATTTCAATTACTTTAGCTTTCAATTTCATTAATACTTAATGAATTATATACAATCAACTAACAATCATATAACAACCAATGTACATCAATTACAACCAAATTCCTTTGCTTATATTCATTCAATTTGGTTTAATTAAATTGATTTTCATCCAATTATTCAACTTTCAATAACATTAAATTTTAAATGAATTAACACTTACACTTACATTCATTATTTCATATCAACTTCATTCAACATTTCTTAAGTTATATTCCATTTAATAACATCACTTGTTTTTACATAACTTAAATTCCTAAATATATCCATATAGTTTCACTTCTTATATATATATAGGTTTATTTCACAATTGTAAATCACTTTAATTATAATTCAATTCTTATAATTCTTTTGCTTATACAATTATTCTTTTATTTAGATTATTCAAACAACTAAACAATCAACTTATATACATTTCAATAATTCTTAAAAAATTATTTCTTCATATACAAAATATAATCAAGGCAAAATTATTTCATTTACCCAATTTAAAACAATACTGTGTCGAATTGTTCTATTCAAGTGTTTAGAAACCCCTTCGGCATAGTTGTCCAGACCGTGCTGACGAAGGTTCATATACCACTCAATAAACCAATCATCACAATATAAACAATTTTATATACACTAACAAATACTCACTCATATCTATTATTACACTCAAACTCATTCTAGAGTACTACTGACTCTATCTCTAATGAGAAATACCCAACAGAACCATGGTTGTCGCTTAACCATAAGCTCTGATACCAAATGTAACGTCCCGAAAATTTTCGACTTTCGAAAATTCAACATCGATACTCACTTTATCGACTGCCGGGAAATCGAAGGCCGGAAACCCAAAATGTTATGGTTTAAGAAAAAGAAAGAGGTAGAAGAAGATAGAAAAGAGAATAGAAAGGAAAATAGAACGGAACAGAACACAGCAGAACAATAACAGAATCTCACAATTCGCAGCGGAACAACATATAATAATAAATGAATAATCTTTAAACAAAGAACTATATCAGTTATTACATTACATTACATTTCATTACATTACATCATATCATCATCAGAGTATACAACATCAAACAACAAATAGTGCAGCGGAAAAAGAAATACTATATAACTAGTAATACGCCATGCCATCCAGCTTGCCTCCCGCAACTCCAGAATATCCAGAATATCCTGATAAACCTTAACTCTTGACTGCCCGTGTGGAAATTGGTGGGCACCCAGAGTTTAGGAAGGAAAACAATAAACTCCGAGTCAGTCATGTGACTGGTGTGAGAACTCAAAACAGTTTATTTATCTTTGAAATCAAAATAGAGGAATATTTTTAAAGTCAGTTCGCAATGCTTTTAAAAATGAGACTACCATAAGGCCTCCCGCACACACACACAATGCAAACGCAGAATCGGAGGAGATTTATCCTTATGATAGTCAAAGATGCTTGATACGCATTAAAAAAAAAACATTTGATATTATTACTAGTGCTTAGTGTAGAGGAAATTCATTTCGAAAGTAGAATATAAATCTTAGCCAACATACGACCATTATCGTATGCCTACTATAGCTAACTATGTTCAATAGCAGGTTACCGCCACATTCCATAGCAGGTTATACAACTAAAACCGTACAAGTCTCGTATTGTTTCTTTGGATTTCCAACGAATGATCAGGCCAAGGAACTTCCCATTGCCACATGAGAATGCCTCTGGATGGACATCCCCGAGAACCAAACCGGATCTCTACCAAAACAAGGCCGGGTTACCCCTAACTGAGTAACAACTGACCAAATATGCCATCCCCCGGTCCTTTGGGACCTTTCAACCGAGCGCTCGCAATCAATTCACACAATCATAAAGTGTTTTCAACATGAGTAAGTATCTGGGCTCCATACCATGATACCACCCTTTTCCAGAAGGAAATGCACATATCCTAAAGGGCGCTACCCCTCATAACCTTGCTGCTTCTTTCCTGTTTTGACCATTCCCGAGGTGTGATGCTCGACGAAGTCACGTCCACAAAAACATACTTTATACAAAAGTCATGCTTTGGGTCAACAAATGATCATAGAAATGATCACCAGGATAGACGATCAAATAAACGATCCTATCACAAATAATCAACACAATGATCATTTCACAGCAACACTCGGTATGTCACATTACCAAATAGGGAATATATCGCTGATAACCTTCAACTACATAACCTCTGAGCTCGTACGTCTCAGAGAAGGGTGTTAAGCTAAAAGAATAAATTCTCCGCCACCAACAGAAATATTTTTGGAAGAAATCTGCTTTATATCTCAATTTGTAACGTCAGACATACAATCCATACAAGTCTGTTCCGGGCTCGAACAAAACCGAAGGCACATACAAAGAAGTCCTTGCAATCCGAATATTCACTAATCACGTTTGGATTTCCCATCACTTAGGGAATCTCTATACCAGGAGCTACCCAGTGCAGAGACAATCGATAGGTCATCCTATCGCTTTCACAAATACCCGGTCTTCAACACCGATCTTCAAACGCAATTCATAACGACGTATCACATATTCGGAATGGGTTATACGACCCCATGGTCCTTTCCCGGTTAACCCGAATAGTGAGCGCTTATTCAAAAATAAGTGTGGCATTCAAATTCAAACAATCACATCAAATACCCATTCAAAGGGAAATATTGATAGTCGGTTATTGAACTATCAATGGATATGCACAACATCACCAGTTTCCAAATAATTTTCCAAATTATTTATTTTCCAAAAATATCTTTACCAGATATATAATTTCACACTTCAAAAATAAATCAATATTTATTTTTAGACAAATTCCACTTTCTATTCATAAATTCCATAGTGAATTTATATTTCAAAATATCCATGCATATACGATTTCAATTATTCATTTCAATTTATCTTCAAAAAGATAAATTCTCTAATATTCACTTTATATTGGAAAACATTTCCATACTTATTTATTCATAAGTAATTCACAAATTTTATTTATTTTCAATACTTAGAAAATATTCAATATACTTAAATCGAGATTAAGTATATATTTCATTCTTTAAGGAAATCATGCTCTTAAACATATTTATTTGGGCCAAAACGAATGTTACGTAAAACATCGTTACGACAACCCAAAATCACTAGTATAGGGATTCGAAATTAAAATAGATATATAGATCCCAATACTATACAAAACATTTCCTTTTGGAAATCATTTACTATAACAACAGTGTTATAGTCCACCATTTCCTTCTATTTCTCGAAAACGTCTATTTCAACAATAAATGTTGAAATCTATGGTTTCGAATCTTAACACATTTTAAAACATCGTTAGATCGTTTTAATTTTATTTAAAACATCACATTCAAAACAATTTCTTTAACATATTATTCACTATTCAAAAACATGAATATACTACGTTAACAATTTTCATCCTTTTATACATTTCATTTTAAAGGATTATTCACAGTTAAAAATGTGAATATAACTCCATTAATAGGTTTCAATAATTTACTTCTTAAAATAAGTCGTTTTCGAATTTATAAAACAACGTTTATAAATTCCTTTATTAACCTATATTCAATTCATAACCCAATTATAAACCAAAAGTTCACGTTATAAGTTAAATACTTATAATTTATTTGTTTGCAAAAATCGTTCCTTTGAACTTCATAATTATAAATCTTATAACTTATAAGATTCAATTATTTATCCAAATCTATTCTTTTAATAACTTTATAAATTTTATAAACCTACTGCTTATAAAATTTCATTTATAACTTCACCGTTTATAATTCTATAAATTTCATTCATTTATGGAATTCATTTTCACTTCATTCAAACACTTATAAAAACTCGTGTTTATAATTCAAATGTTTTAATTTATAAATATCAATTTATAAATCCTTTATAAAATCAATTTATACTATTATTTTAAAACATCTTTAATCCCCTTTATAATTTCATCATTTTGATTTATAAAATAATTAAATTTCATAAATCCTATATTTAAACTTTTCACAATAATTTTAAAAATCCCGATTTTACTATTTTATAAAATCATCAGCCTCATATTTTCAAAAATCAACTTTTAACTATATTTCTCAAAAATCATAATTTTTATAACATTAAAAATTATAACGTTTATTTATTTAAAATGAATCAATTTCCAAACATATAGTATATTTTCAAAAATCACTTTAAAATCATTTTAAAATCCCAAAATTTGGTCCAATGATGCTACATACCAAATAGCCAATCACGACAACAACGATATCATATATTGTATATGATAATCCATCAAATATCAAAATATCTGAAATCAAATAAATACTGTTGAGGAATCCAGTTGGATCCCACCAACCTGTTTCCCTGCATCCATAAACATTAGCACAATACCAATTTCGCTCCAGTACGGAATTATCGCGGTATATGGGATTTAAAATATTATCCGCTTAATAGACGGCGCAATAGGGTCTCATCCGCTAAAAAAATGCGGGAAATCAACAACTGCAATATATACATATGCCAATATATATATATATATATATATTGCTATTATATATAATACCAATTTCACTGTTTATGAAATATTCGCGGTATATGTTTTTAATAAATAACATCCGCTTACTAACGGCGTATAATGTCTATTTTAACAATCAATAGATAACAATCATCATTCAAACATGCATTCAAATATTTTAAATCTAACTATTTAAAATAAAATCGAAACTGATTCGATTGAGTGAGAAGTTCTCACCTTGATTTCAATTTCGTTTTAGCGATTTATTTCGAATAAAATTAAACGGACGTTTAATTTTACCCAAAATACTCACTAACTCCAAACGAATCCAATCCAATTTCATCGCATAGTGCTCGTCCATACGATTCCAACGCAACTGGTTTCGCGCGTTTTCGACCTCGTATGAAAAAGATATGTGTTTATGAAGTTTCGCACGATTTTAACTATAATAATTTACAACTTTTTATAATTTTTTTAAACCACAACAAATCTCACCCCTCAGATCCAAACCCCTGCATCTCAGCCGCACACACCATCTCCCTCCTCTTTCACGTTTCCAGGTAATAAAAACACGGCCGAACCCACATCTTTAGGAATTAGGGTTAGATAATTCTTCCTCCACGACGAGCTATGCAACGATCAGAGACCCCCACCACGTGCGCCCATGCGAGAGCCATGCTCGGCCGCCACCTCCTTGAACTTGGCCCCCTATATTGCACGCAGTTCAAGAACGAACGCAACTCGTTCAAACCCTTCTCCACGTCGATCCAGAGCTCCAAACGCGATCGTGACCGTTGAGAATGTAGTTCTCCTCATGCTCTACCTCTTTGTAGTTGGAAGTTTCGTCTAATTGCTGATGGATTTGGAGTAATCGAGGGAGGAACGTGGGTGTTTTCTGGCCATTGGTGAAAGTGAACGACGGCTAGGGTTTAGTTTCTTTTTTTTTTTTTTTTTTTTGAGAATTATGAGCTATTTATAGAGGAAAAAACGAACACTATTCATCCGGGAATTCCGAACTCCGATTTACGCGCCGAAACTGACATTCCTAGGGTTTACCCCATGTTCCGGACACAATGGAACGGGTTTCGAAAGCTAATTCGGAAATCTGTGTGAGTTATGGCTATAAACGTTCAATTTAAATTAAACCGATTTAAACGATTTTCTAGGCGTTTTAATTTGTACCGGACAAACGTTAAATCCAATCGACACGAAATTTAAAATCTTACAATAATATCACATTACGGATCCGATGAAACTAGTTTCGTCGAAATCTGACACTTTTTGAAAAATGGCTATTTTAACTCGCCAAATTAATATTAAAAACAATTCGATGCGTTTCGAGCTGCCACGATCAAACGATAGCTCCGATTGACACGAAAATTGAAATCCGGTAATAACTAGCTATTACGGATCCAATGGAACTAGTTTCGTCCAATTCTAAGACTGTTCAAAAATTGACTATTTTCACTAGTCGATTTATTATTAAAATATTCAATTTTCACAAATTAACTCTTAATTCGATTTTAAAAGTTCTAAAATATCATTCTAACTTCAATATGATAAAATAAAATTTTACAAATCATTTTCAATCATATTTAACTCAATTTTCAATTATTTCCATAATTTAACATATTAAATTATCGATTTAATTATTCAATTAAATCCAATAATTCAAATTAAAATTTATTCGACTTATAAATTCACTTATTAATATTTAAAATTAATTAAATATTCAAATTTTAATTATCAAAAATTCTGGGTCGTTACAATCTTCCCCCCTTAAAAGAATTTCGTCCTCGAAATTAACAAGTAAGAAAAGTTATAGAATTTATTAACTTTCCCAAAATTCATAATTAAATTTCTTACAATACTTTACTAAGTTTTCAAGTCATACTTAGTTATCTTTTCAAAAACAACTACTATTGTTTAACTTTCAATTCTAAATCAAAGTTAAAGTTTTCAAAAAAAATTTCCAATTTCCTCAAATTTTTTCTAACGCCTTAAATTTCCGGAAAAATTCGCCATAGTCTCCTTTGCGTGGCTCGATCCGAAAAAAAAATGACAGTATATATATCACAAATATACATCTCATCAAGTAATGAGGCATCCCGCAGGGAAAAAGTATAAAAGTACGGTATGTAATCCGAGATATGTACCTTATATTTTATTAGCAAGCATATACGGCTAATATAGCGCGAAAGCGAGCTCCAAATGCGAAGCAAACGCGATCCGCACCTACTAAACACTCAACAAACAACATGAGAATCATGCATATATGACAATAGTATCAATATACAACATATAGCAACATAATAACTATACATGCCAACATAGCAAATGAAACAAAAGCAATATGTTCAACCATCAACCAACCAACATCCATAACCAATAAATATTCATTCATATTCTCATTCATATCCAATGAATTGGTTTTCAATTTAAATCACATTTGATTCATTCACAGTGGATGTTTACTAACATTCATTTTCAATTAGTTTATATTCACTAATTCATATTCAAGTTGGTTCACTTCTAAATCAAATTCAATTCTATTCAAGATTCACTTAACTTCAAATTGGATTTCAATTACTTTAGCTTTCAATTTCATTAATACTTAATGAATTATATACAATCAACTAACAATCATATAACAACCAATGTACATTAATTACAACCAAATTCCTTTGCTTATATTCATTCAATTTGGTTTAATTAAATTGATTTTCATCCAATTATTCAACTTTCAATAACATTAAATTTTAAATGAATTAACACTTACACTTACATTCATTATTTCATATCAACTTCATTCAACATTTCTTAAGTTATATTCCATTTAATAACATCACTTGTTTTTACATAACTTAAATTCCTAAATATATCCATATAGTTTCACTTCTTATATATATATAGGTTTATTTCACAATTGTAAATCACTTTAATTATAATTCAATTCTTATAATTCTTTTGCTTATACAATTATTCTTTTATTTAGATTATTCAAACAACTAAACAATCAACTTATATACATTTCAATAATTCTTAAAAAATTATTTCTTCATATACAAAATATAATCAAGGCAAAATTATTTCATTTACCCAATTTAAAACAATACTGTGTCGAATTGTTCTATTCAAGTGTTTAGAAACCCCTTCGGCATAGTTGTCCAGACCGTACTGACGAAGGTTCATATACCACTCAATAAACCAATCATCACAATATAAACAATTTTATATACACTAACAAATACTCACTCATATCTATTATTACACTCAAACTCATTCTAGAGTACTACTGACTCTATCTCTAATGAGAAATACCCAACAGAACCATGGTTGTCGCTTAACCATAAGCTCTGATACCAAATGTAACGTCCCGAAAATTTTCGACTTTCGAAAATTCAACATCGATACTCACTTTATCGACTGCCGGGAAATCGAAGGCTGGAAACCCGAAATGTTATGGTTTAAGAAAAAGAAAGAGGTAGAAGAAGATAGAAAAGAGAATAGAAAGGAAAATAGAACGGAACAGAACACAGCAGAACAATAACAGAATCTCACAATTCGCAGCGGAACAACATATAATAATAAATGAATAATCTTTAAACAAAGAACTATATCAGTTATTACATTACATTACATTTCATTACATTACATCATATCATCATCAGAGTGTACAACATCAAACAACAAATAGTGCAGCGGAAAAAGAAATACTATATAACTAGTAATACGCCATGCCATCCAGCTTGCCTCCCGCAACTCCAGAATATCCAGAATATCCTGATAAACCTTAACTCTTGACTGCCTGTGTGGAAATTGGTGGGCACCCAGAGTTTAGGAAGGAAAACAATAAACTCCGAGTCAGTCATGTGACTGGTGTGAGAACTCAAAACAGTTTATTTATCTTTGAAATCAAAATAGAGGAATATTTTCAAAGTCAGTTCGCAATGCTTTTAAAAATGAGACTACCATAAGGCCTCCCGCACACACACACAATGCAAATGCAGAATCGGAGGAGATTTCTCCTTATGATAGTCAAAGATGCTTGATACGCATTAAAAAAAAACATTTGATATTATTACTAGTGCTTAGTGTAGAGGAAATTCATTTCGAAAGTAGAATATAAATCTTAGCCAACATACGACCATTATCGTATGCCTACTATAGCTAACTATGTTCAATAGCAGGTTACCGCCACATTCCATAGCAGGTTATACAACTAAAACCGTACAAGTCTCGTATTGTTTCTTTGGATTTCCAACGAATGATCAGGCCAAGGAACTTCCCATTGCCACATGAGAATGCCTCTGGATGGACATCCCCGAGAACCAAACCGGATCTCTACCAACACAAGGCCGGGTTACCCCTAACTGAGTAACAACTGACCGAATATGCCATCCCCCGGTCCTTTGGGACCTTTCAACCGAGCGCTCGCAATCAATTCACACAATCATAAAGTGTTTTCAACATGAGTAAGTATCTGGGCTCCATACCATGATACCACCCTTTTCCAGAAGGAAATGCACATATCCTAAAGGGCGCTACCCCTCATAACCTTGCTGCTTCTTTCCTGTTTTGACCATTCCCGAGGTGTGATGCTCGACGAAGTCACGTCCACAAAAACATACTTTATACAAAAGTCATGCTTTGGGTCAACAAATGATCATAGAAATGATCACCAGGATAGACGATCAAATAAACGATCCTATCACAAATAATCAACACAATGATCATTTCACAGCAACACTCGGTATGTCACATTACCAAATTGGGAATATATCGCTGATAACCTTCAACTACATAACCTCTGAGCTCGTACGTCTCAGAGAAGGGTGTTAAGCTAAAAGAATAAATTCTCCGCCACCAACAGAAATATATTTGAAAGAAATCTGCTTTATATCTCAATTTGTAACGTCAGACATACAATCCATACAAGTCTGTTCCGGGCTCGAACAAAACCGAAGGCACTTACAAAGAAGTCCTTGCAATCCGAATATTCACTAATCATGTTCGGATTTCCCATCACTTAGGGAATCTCTATACCAGGAGCTACCCAGTGCAGAGACAATCGATAGGTCATCCTATCGCTTTCACAAATACCCGGTCTTCAACACCGATCTTCAAATGCAATTCATAACGACGTATCACATATTCGGAATGGGTTATACGACCCCATGGTCCTTTCCCGGTTAACCCGAATAGTGAGCGCTTATTCAAAAATAAGTGTGGCATTCAAATTCAAACAATCACATCAAATACCCATTCAAAGGGAAATATTGATAGTCGGTTATTGAACTATCAATGGATATGCACAACATCACCAGTTTCCAAATAATTTTCCAAATTATTTATTTTCCAAAAATATCTTTACCAGATATATAATTTCACACTTCAAAAATAAATCAATATTTATTTTTAGACAAATTCCACTTTCTATTCATAAATTCCATAGTGAATTTATATTTCAAAATATCCATGCATATACGATTTCAATTATTCATTTCAATTTATCTTCAAAAAGATAAATTCTCTAATATTCACTTTATATTGGAAAACATTTCCATACTTATTTATTCATAAGTAATTCACAAATTTTATTTATTTTCAATACTTAGAAAATATTCAATATACTTAAATCGAGATTAAGTATATATTTCATTCTTTAAGGAAATCATGCTCTTAAACATATTTATTTGGGCCAAAACGAATGTTACGTAAAACATCGTTACGACAACCCAAAATCACTAGTATAGGGATTCGAAATTAAAATAGATATATAGATCCCAATACTATACAAAACATTTCCTTTCGGAAATCATTTACTATAACAACAGTGTTATAGTCCACCATTTCCTTCTATTTCTCGAAAACGTCTATTTCAACAATAAATGTTGAAATCTATGGTTTCGAATCTCAACACATTTTAAAACTTCGTTAGATCGTTTTAATTTTATTTAAAACATCACATTCAAAACAATTTCTTTAACATATTATTCACTATTCAAAAACGTGAATATACTACGTTAACAATTTTCATCATTTTATACATTTCATTTTAAAGGATTATTCACAGTCAAAAATGTGAATATAACTCCATTAATAGGTTTCAACAATTTACTTCTTAAAATAAGTCGTTTTCGAATTTATAAAACAACGTTTATAAATTCCTTTATTAACCTATATTCAATTCATAACCCAATTATAAACCAAAAGTTCACGTTATAAGTTAAATACTTATAATTTATTTGTTTGCAAAAATCGTTCCTTTGAACTTCATAATTATAAATCTTATAACTTATAAGATTCAATTATTTATCCAAATCTATTCTTTTAATAACTTTATAAATTTTATAAACCTACTGCTTATAAAATTTCATTTATAACTTCACCGTTTATAATTCTATAAATTTCATTCATTTATGGAATTCATTTTCACTTCATTCAAACACTTATAAAAACTCGTGTTTATAATTCAAATGTTTTAATTTATAAATATCAATTTATAAATCCTTTATAAAATCAATTTATACTATTATTTTAAAACATCTTTAATCCCCTTTATAATTTCATCATTTTGATTTATAAAATACTTAAATTTCATAAATCCTATATTTAAACTTTTCACAATAATTTCAAAAATCCCGATTTTACTATTTTATAAAATCATCAGCCTCATATTTTCAAAAATCAACTTTTAACTATATTTCTCAAAAATCATAATTTTTATAACATTAAAAATTATAACGTTTATTTATTTAAAATGAATCAATTTCCAAACATATAGTATATTTTCAAAAATCGCTTTAAAATCATTTTAAAATCCCAAAATTTGGTCCAATGATGCTACATACCAAATAGCCAATCACGACAACAACGATATCATATATTGTATATGATAATCCATCAAATATCAAAATATCTGAAATCAAATAAATACTGTTGAGGAATCCAGTTGGATCCCTCCAACCTGTTTCCCTGCATCCACAAACATTAGCACAATACCAATTTCGCTCCAGTACGGAATTATCGCGGTATATGGGATTTAAAATATTATCCGCTTAATAGACGGCGCAATAGGGTCTCATCCGCTAAAAAAATGCGGGAAATCAACAACTACAACATATACATATGCCAATATATATATTGCTATTATATATAATACCAATTTCACTGTTTATGAAATATTCGCGGTATATGTTTTTAATAAATAACATCCGCTTACTAACGGCGTATAATGTCTATTTTAACAATCAATAGATAACAATCATCATTCAAACATGCATTCAAATATTTTAAATCTAACTATTTAAAATAAAATCGAAACTGATTCGATTGAGTGAGAAGTTCTCACCTTGATTTCAATTTCGTTTTAGCGATTTATTTCGAATAAAATTAAACGGACGTTTAATTTTACCCAAAATTCTCACTAACTCCAAACGATTCCAATCCAATTTCATCGCGTAGTGCTCGTCCATATGATTCCAATGCAACTGGTTTCGCGCGTTTTCGACCTCGTATGAAAAAGATATGTATTTATGAAGTTTCACACGATTTTAACTATAATAATTTACAACTTTTTATAATTTTTTTAAACCACAACAAATCTCACCCCTCAGTTCCAAACCCCTGCATCTCAGCCGCACACACCATCTCCCTCCTCTTTCACGTTTCCAGGTAATAAAAACACGGTCGAACCCACATCTTTAGGAATTAGGGTTAGATAATTCTTCCTCCACGACGAGCTATGCAACGATCAGAGACCCCCACCACGTGCGCCCATGCGAGAGCCATGCTCGGCCGCCACCTCCTTGAACTCGGCCCCCTATATTGCACGCAGTTCAAGAACGAACGCAACTCGTTCAAACCCTTCTCCACGTCAATCCAGAGCTCCAAACGCGATCGTGACCGTTGAGAATGTAGTTCTCCTCATGCTCTACCTCTTTGTAGTTGGAAGTTTCGTCTAATTGCTGATGGATTTGGAGTAATCGAGGTAGGAACGTGGGTGTTTTCTGGCCATTGGTGAAAGTGAACGGCGGCTAGGGTTTAGTTTTTTTTTTTTTTGAGAATTATGAGCTATTTATAGAGAAAAAAACAAACACTATTCATCCGAGAATTCCGAACTCCGATTTACGCGCCGAAACTGACGTTCCTAGGGTTTACCCCGCGTTCCGGACACAATGGAACGGGTTTCGAAAGCTAATTCGGACATTTGTGCGAGTTATGGCTATAAACGTTCAATTTAAATTAAACCGATTTAAACGATTTTCTAGGCGTTTTAATTTGTACCGGACAAACGGTAAATCCAATCGACACGAAATTTAAAACCTTACAATAATATCACATTACGGATCCGATGAAACTGGTTTTGTCGAAATCCGACACTTTTTGAAAAATGGCTATTTTAACTCGCCAAATTAATATTAAAAACAATTCGATGCGTTTCGAGCTGCCACGATCAAACGATAGCTCCGATTGACACGAAAATTGAAATCCGGTAATAACTAACTATTACGGATCCAATGAAACTAGTTTCGTCCAATTCTGAGACTGTTCAAAAATTGACTATTTTCACTAGTCGATTTAATATTAAAATATTCAATTTTCACAAATTAACTCTTAATTCGATTTTAAAAGTTCTAAAATATCATTCTAACTTCAATATGATAAAATAAAATTTTAAAAATCATTTTCAATCATATTTAACTCAATTTTCAATTATTTCCATAATTTAACATATTAAATTATCGATTTAATTATTCAATTAAATCCAATAATTCAAATTAAAATTTATTCGACTTATAAATTCACTTATTAATATTTAAAATTAATTAAATATTCAAATTTTAATTATCAAAAATTCTGGGTCGTTACAGTATGAATCTTAAGTGTATAAGTTTCGGTTTTAAATAAATGAAACTCTTAATATCAATCATTTTTGAAGTATTTATGACTATGGGCAATGTCAAATTTTAAAAGTATAATAACACGAATTGTGGATGGATACTTAACTTTGGATACAGGTACAGTCTAGTCACATTAAATTTTATAAGTATGAGCTTTTGGATGTGAGAATTTTTATATACAAATGATTTCATATAGACAAGTATCAATTTTGAATGGGCGGGTGATCTTATATATACTTATTTTTGTGAAAATTTGGTTTTGAATGCATATATATGATGCATGAAATGTCATATATGGCTTTAAACATGTTACCTCTTGAACGTGTAAATTTACACAAAATTTTATAATAACAAAGTGTCCACATGATTTCAAAGTATTTTATTTTCAAGTACACCAGATTCAAAGATGACCGCTTTCAAGTGAATACATCTTAAACTCTAAAATAGCAGGTGTATATACATATAAGCTTTCAGTGAGTGATAATTTTAAGAGCCGCTCTTATATATGTACACAAACTTTATAATCCATATATAATTCATAAATGTCCCGTACAGTTTCAGTTTGTCCTATACATTTATGTGTGAATACTCCGACTATGAGGTTAATTGTGGTCTTTAGCATTAAATTTCAAACTGTATATACATTTACAAGATGCAACATACAGCAACAACCTCGAAATGGGAATACTTTGGATAAATTCAAATATTTTCATGTATTGTTGCAGGCTAGATTAAAATTGGAAGAGGATTGGAAAAAAAGAGCTGTATTTCAGCAAATGGGAATACTTTGGAGATCTTTGAAAAGCAAATTGGTGCGAAAAATTAATAAAGTAGAGACAGAAGAGGAAAGACTTAATCTGAAACCAGCCAACGTCAAAAGCATGATAGAATGGAGAAAGTTTGTAAAGGCAAAAACAAGTATAGAGTTTAAGGTAACATAAAGGAAAACAAGTATAATTACATTCTTTCTTTTATATGTTATTTTCAATATGTTTTTATACTATTTACTAAGTTCTAACACCTTCCAATATTTCCAGAAACGAAGTGAGAAATATATAGCCCTTAGGAATAAACAACTTCCACATACATCTGGTCGTAGAGGAATGGCTAGATTGACCGAGGACCTGGTTAGTTAATTAACTACAGCATTATCTGCCTAGGTATTTAATACCTATTAGTTTATTTATTTAATGTTATTCTAAATTTAGAAAGAGCAGAGTTCAGATCCATTGTCTATAACTAGAGTTGATGTTTGGATTAAATCTCACATTAAAAAGAATGGTGAACCAATGAGCGTGGATGCTGCAAGTGCTATTGTAAGAATTTTTTTATTTGATTAGTATATTAAAAATTGTCTGAAACTATGATAATTTTACCATCGTACATTACTCATATGTATTTAATTCATGTAGGAGGAGTTTAAAAAAATTAGATAACCTATCACAGTCCATTTCGTCATATAATGTCAAAGAAGATGCTATTGCACAAGTATTGGGGCAAGACAAACCTGGACGGTTAAGGGCAATGGGAAGAGGTTGCACCTTAGACAAGCTAACTTTGTCATAGTCTAGAGATAAACAAGTATCTCAGTGTCAACAATAAATAGCAGAATTGCAGAGTATGTTAAAAATGCTGATGGACAAGAAGGTAAACTTTTATTGAAAGATATTAGCAAGCATACTACTCAGCTCAGTATACATTAGTATTAGCTTGTAAAATATACAAAGATGTATGTGTTTTTATATACTAAGGTTTTCTAAATGCTTTGGCACAGTATAAACAAACTTTAAAAGAAGGGAGCACACATGAATTGGTAAAAAATAAATATATTACTGAAGAAACAACACTTGGATTTTAGTTTTTGATCCAGTAATTAATATAACTTTTGGTGGAATAATTGTAGGGCAATGCCAACGTATGTTAGCTATTGAATTAGGATGGAACATCTGAACTTGTTGTCGAAGGGAGAGTGGTGTCTACTGACCCAAATGAGGTTGTCGGTGGCATTCTTACTGGACCAAATGCTGTGAGCGTTGTTATAGGTTGCGTGGATAAACCAGATGCTTATTTATGGAGACCTACACCTCATATGTCAGTATTAGGAAACGCTGAGAATAAGGTAGTAGCATGGCCAACTACTTGCTTCAAGGTGACGCTGCAAGGACACTTGAATGAAGTTAGTACGGTAAATTTTCTGTGCATACTATCAACCGACAATTGTAGCTTGACTTTTTTTATTCATTTCAGTCAACATTTTTCAACAAGACATGAAATAATTAACTTTTCTATGCATACTATATGTTTATATTTTTCCTTTTTAGAGTAACAGCAGCGTCCAAGATAGTAGATGCAAGATTTATGATTGGAATGAGGGTGATGTGATAGTTGCCGAAGGAAGAATCTACTGCGGTGATTCAGGACATATTGTGCATGGTATTCTGCTTGGTCCAACTGTCGTTGTGGTTTTGGTCGACAATGTAAAAAAAGGAGATGCTTACTTATGGCGACCCACAACTGATATGTTGTGTATTAGAGATGTAGTTGGTAGGAAAGTAGCATGGCCAAAATCAAAAGTTGAAGCTGAAAAAGGAAATGTCGTGACTTCTTCTTCTGGACTCGAACTTATAATCTCGAAGAAACCACACCAATACATAAGTACATATTTTGAAGTATTTTTATGTATGTATGTATTCTGCATAATAACCTCGTTTTTGCCAGCCAATTGCAAAGTTGATAACAAGTAATAAATGCAAGATAATTGATATGGGTGAAACAAATGAAGTGGTGGCTGAAGGAACTATCGCTTCAACTGATCCAACATCGATGGTCCATTGTCGTCCATTGGGATGTGATGCTGTAAAAGTTTGGGTAGACTTCGTAAGAGTTCCAAATGCAGTGCTATAGAGACATACATCGGTGTTGACATGCATGGAAGATGCTTTTGGTACCACCATAGCTTGGCCGATCTCAAAAGTCATTGGGGAAACAAAATAAAAAGTGTGATTTCTATTATATATGAAAAGTTATTATTTTAATAGTTAGCCTCCTACTTTTTGCAAAGTTGTTGATCTATAAAAGGTGTGATTTCTAATATATTTATGTTGGAAAAATATTCATGAGTGAGTTGATTGCTTAGTATTGTCGTATATATCAATATTATTTAATAATTGCATTTGCTTGGATTTTGATGGTGCGGTGTGTAGATTGGCATTGGGGTTGTTATAGGTCAGAGATGGCGATGAACTGAAATGGGGTAGCTTATGGTTGCAGGCAGAGGTTTTGGTTGATAAGGAGGGAGTGCAGTAGGGGTTTGGTTCAGTTTGCTGCTGGAAGGTATGTTGATGGTGATTGTAGTTTGAGGCGAGTTGGAAGCTTATCGTGGTGGTTGGAGCTGTAGTTGATGAGCTGTTGTGGTAGCAGGTTGTGTGCATGTAGATGGTCTTGTGTTGTTGACGTACATCAGTGGTGTAGTGGTTGCTGTGGTGAGGACGTACTGAGTTTGGGTGGTTTGTGCTCTCGTGGCAATTAGTGTTGGTGGTATAACAGTGTGGTAAGACACAATGTTGTTGGTTGAGTGGTCGGAACTGGTGACAGGAAGAAGTGGATTATATGGAGGAGGAGAAGTTGTTTTGACGTCTTTGTATATGTGGTTGTGAAGGATGTTACTGCAGCGGAAGTAAGTTAGTTGTAGAGGCACAGGTTGCAGGTTGGATTGTAGCTGCTGTAGTCGCTATGAAAGGTTGTTATGATGTCCAACAGGGAGTGATTGAAGGAATGTTTATATGTGATGTCGCGGCTTGTATTGTAGAGGTTAGGTTCGGGATGTTAGTGTTTGAAGGTGAGGTACAGGTAGGCAATGGAAAGGTGGTGCAAGGTGGCCAAAGCAACGTGGAGTTGAACAAACAGGTGAGTTGGGATGCTTTGGCAGGGACAATTTGGGTTTGTGTGACATCCCGGAAATTTGGGGCAATATCAATTTAATAATCTACATTAAAAATTAAATTAATTTGATAATAATTGTTAATAATATTTGAATTGATTTAATAATATTCTTTTAAATAAATATTTAACTGATAATTTATCTTTTAAAAGCTAATTTAAATTGTTTTTATTTATAATGTATATATGTAATATATTGGTATATATTATAAGTGGATAAGTTTTTTTTTAAATTTAATAAATAGACATGTTTTCTAATTCTAATATTTTTTGATAATTTAGAAATTTAATATTAATCTATTTAATAAATAACCATATGATTTTAAATTACTCAAGATAAAGTTTAATTTGTTTAAAATGGTTTTAGCCTAGAGTTTCAATTTAAATAAAAAGTTTTGTTTTGTTTTTTTTAAATATAGCTTGATAAATAAGTATTTATAATTTAAAGAGATAGTTTCTTTTGAAAAATTTATTTTTAATTTAATAATGAGTTATATTTAAACAATATTAATAATGTAAATCTTTACAAAAGGATTTTTAATAAAAATTGTTATTTCAACTTTAATTATATATATGCGTGTTTGAATGAAAGTTATGATTTGGGAAATTAAAAATAAAGGCTTTCAAATTGCTTTAACTTAAAATAAACTTTATAAATATGAAACATAAGTGCAAACCAAGTATAGGGTTATAAAATAAGTCTGAATACGTAAACTTAAGAAATTGTGATATTAACATAAGGATAAGAAACAATAAGTAAATAAAGGGATAAACCAAACAAATGACTAAAACAATTTTTATAATATGTATGTAAAATACAAGGCAAGTAATCATGTCTATAAAATAGATATGCAGGCAAGAATCTTATATATAAAGATTAGATTAGATATGCTGCAAGTGAAATGTCAACATACACAAATAAAGACTCAGGCAAGATCAAAGTAAATAAAATATGTATGAATAAAAATGGGTAATAGGAGACATTAAGTACAATATAACATATGCAGGCATAAGAAAATGTAGTCAACCTGTAAAGAAATGCAAAGCAAGATGTTGTAGTTGTAAAAATATGCAGGCTTTGTATAAAAAAATAAAATAAATAAAGCTGCCAGGTAAGTAAAATAAGTGTGTAGCCGGTAGAATTTGGAAATACAGAGTAAAGTAAAAATAAAATAACGTGCAGGTAGATTGTAGATGAAGGTTCAAGCAAGGAAAAAAATGTGTACAAAGCAAGATAAATATGAATGTAGCCTGTTAAGAAAAAAATACAAAGCAAAGAAAATGTAAAGATATCTGAACATAAGATTGTATTAGTAGGAAACATATAGTACTTCCACATTAAATGCTTTCATCTCAGCATAAAACTTATGTCATTTCGAATTGTATAAAATCATTTCAGCCTCCCTAATGCAAAGATTGGCCTGATAAAACAAAACATAATTGTACCTGCATGTGCTTAACCCAGTTATCACCTTCCCCTGAGACTCTTTTATATACATGCCATCTTCTTTAGCTCGTTCAAATCATGGTCAACCCAAAAAAAATACAAGTAGCATTTTTTTTTGTTTACCACTGAAGCATCAATAACAAAGGCCAGATTAAGTTTCATGTTTTCTGGAAATCAAAACAAACTACTTTCCAGTTTTAAAGTTCAACCTGTTTCAGACCAAAGGGTACTCTGTTCATTTTCAAACCTAGGTGAGTAACATTCTTTTGTTTGAACTAAACTAGTTGCTTATGTTTAACTGAAAAAAAATGTTTATGTGGTAAATTGTTGATATGTTATTATGTGAAAGTGTGAATGTATACATCCTGTACAAATTTTGAGATGCCTCTGATTGTTTTTGCCAGGCCAGAATGTGGAAATAACTATTTATCTTTGTTCTAATCACAACCAGGATTGAAAATACAAACCAAGATGATTTGTTTGAGCATGAATTTAACTCTAAAAATCTGTTTAGGCTAAAACAACTTATTAATGTCACTGGAAACCAAAATGCTGGAGCAAAACTTTAGACAAATTAAAATCCAAACTTTTTAATTTACGAATTCAATGATATATATTGAATTCTTATACTTTAATATGATTTTTAAAACAAAATTTATAATTTTTAGAATGGGCATTTAAGAGCAGTTTGAGTTTATCTGATTTAAGCATTTCGAGTTGTCTCGGTCGATCTAGAGGACCGGAGGCGTCGTGTTTCACTCAGTGGGTAGAGGTGTGATCATAGAAACTTGGAAAAATATTGAATGGTGATGCATTGCATCGAGGAGGCTGCGGTGGAAAAATTCATTCTGGAAACCTAGGTTTTGATGGGTTTGATGAATTGATCACCATGGCTCGTGTGGTTGTTCGAGTGCTATCAGGTTTGGGAAGATGGTAGAGGGAAGAAGGACGAGGCTACGGTCGGAATTGGGTGGCTACCGGTGGTCCGAGCGTTGAGCAAGTGGGGTTTCCAGGTTTCGAGAGGAACCTGAATTTTTGTTTCAGGTGGAGTTTCGACTTGTTTTTCGATTCGTGCTGCCGAGATGATTTTAGGTGTCCGTGGCGTTATCTGGTGGTAGTTGGCGATGTGTTGACGTTCATGTGGGTGGCCGGGGCCACGGTGCACGTGCACCGTGCCATTGAAGTGTTGTGGTGTTGTTTTTTTTGGTACAGGGTATTTTGAGCTGGGAAAAAACTCGGGATATTCGAGTGCTTGACTCGAAGCAGGGGAAGAAGGGACTCGAAGCAAGTTTTTGTTGTCTCGAGTCAGTGGTTTGTCCAGGCTTTTGTAAACCTGGCAGCAAATTTGTTTTTAAACAAACTTAAATGAAACTTTAAGTTTGCATACCAGATTTAAAACAAAGTTTAAATCAGTTGAAATGTGAATTCAAACTTATTTTTGAATTCAAATCTGAAATGAGATAAAGGTTTAAAAATATTTAAATGGGAATTTCAGGTTTACAAACTTGACAGTTTTCAGTTTTTTAAAATTTAATTTAAAATTTGAAAACAGAAATTTAAACAGAGGTTTAAATTCAAAGTTTAAAGTATAGATTCAAATAGACTTTTCAATCTAAAGTAAAAAAAGAAAATGAATTTGGATTTTAAATCAAGAATTAAAAACCAAAACTCTAATGAGTTGTGTTGTATTAACTAGACAAGTGTTTATAACTGTCTAGTATGTGATGTATTATCTGTATAACTCTGATTGATGTTGTATATTATGTAAATACTTATGTGATTATTATAATTTATTCGTTCCGCTGTGAGATTCTGATGTTGTTGTTCTTTCTTCTCTATCTTTTCTATTTTCTCATCCCTTTCTTTCTTTAAGAACGATACGTCTTCCTGGCGCAGGAAGTCGGGGTCGTTACAGTTGGTATCAGAGCGCTAGGTTGAGTGAATACCTAGGCTCTTGAGTGATTTCTTTCCTGAGAGAGCGTATTTTTAATTTTGATATATATGTATATATTTATTTATTTCTACCTATTGTTGGGTTACCTGTTCAGGTTTTCCAATGAGCTATAAAGGTAGATAGGGTAGTGGTGTGTGTAACACAACTACCAATGGTTGGAATTTGAATGATTGAGGTTGGAAGTGTATTTGTCTAGACTGTAGACCTGATACTGTCTCAAGTAAGTTTTGAGTGGTGTAAGGATTTCATCGATCTCTGAAGAAATCTGTTAAGGTTCGGAGTTCATTTATGAAATGTAATTTTGTTGAGCTAGAGTTTGGATATGTTGGTTGGACAGAAGCAAGTCATGATATCTTAATACATCAAGGTGTAGTAGCTGTGTGATGAGACGTAGTGACTATGGATGTCTCCGAAGATGTTTCTTTGGAACAAGTTAAGAAAGAGTATCTGCTTCGGTGTTGTGATTGTGTTCAGCCGGGTGTTTCTGTTTGCTTTGAGGTCCGAGTTTCTCGAAGAGTTTTGGTTTAGGAAGTTTTCTGGCATGGCAGTTTTCTTGAGGTAACTTCAGAAGCAGTAGAGTAATTCCATTTCTTCGATGGATTGGCCATATAAGCGTAAGCTGTTCTATTTGGTTAAGAGAGAGCAGTATCATTGAAATTAGGCTGGATTGATCGCAAAAGTGACTTGCGATAGTTTGAGTGTTATATTATGTTTCAGAGATTTTTCTGGATGACTTCAAGAAGTCAGAGTTTTGCTAGCATCTGAAGATTGAGTTTGGTATCGACTGGATTTCAGAAGTGGTATCGATGGATCAGAATAGTAATTGAATGGTTATCGAGTTTAGTAGCTCAGATTTTGGAGAAACTTCTGAGTTTTATTCTTGGATATGTGAAATTTATTGTTGGAATGTGTTGTCCAGTCTGTGTTCGACTTCGGCATTTTCATCTGTTCAGTCAGAGTTGCGCAGTGGAAGCATGGTGGCAGCTGTTTTAGTTTGGAAGCAATTGGATGTTGCAATGTTTTGGAGAGTTCTACAGGAAATTTTTCAGGATCTGAGGCCAGATTGGAGTGCACCTGTTTTCACTTTTCCGGATGAGAGAAGTAAGTTCTATTTTCTGATTTGGAATAGAGTTGTGTTCTGAATTTGGCTGATATTGGAAAGATCATTTTGTTGGATTGTCTTTGGTTCAGTTTATTTCTAGGAGCATCGGCAAGAGTTGAGCTGATCAGTATGGATGTAGGCGGTTCAGGATCGTCCGAAGAGTTTGTGGATAAGAGGCGAAAGAATTTGGATTCCCAAGTCGGAGATTTGATTCTGGATAAGTGTTTAATCTTCAGGATCGAATTGTCAGTTTGGATAACTGGAATTCGTTGTGTTTCACGTATCTCTGAGGGAGTACGTGTGAGATCTATCTCTGGTTGTAGAACCAGTAGTTCAGGGAGTTTTGGTTGTTAATTCAGACTTGTCTGTTGTCTGATATCCTGTCTTGTTTTGTAGATCTAGATGAGTGGAAGCTCTGTGGCTTAGTAGTATTGGTTGTTTGGATTCTGTAGAGCGAGGATCCCGATATTTGTACTTGGGAAACTCGAGAAAATTCTATCCGAAATTTTGTCTGGATAGTTAGATTTGTTTGTTTGGATAAATTGGTTGCTATGGTTGTTAGCATATGATTGATATATGCTTGTGTTTTAAAATAAATATTTAATTGGATTATTAAATTACTTTTGTTTTAAATTTTGGGGACGAAATTCTTTTAAGGGGGGAGGAATGTGACATCCCGGAAATTTGGGGCAATATCAATTTAATAATCTACATTAAAAATTAAATTAATTTGATAATAATTGTTAATAATAATTGAATTGATTTAATAATCTTCTTTTAAATAAATATTTAACTGATAATTTATCTTTTAAAAGCTAATTTAAATTGTTTCTATTTATAATGTATATATGTATATATTGGTATATATTATAAGTAGATAAGTTTTTTTTTAAATTTAATAAATAGACATGTTTTCTAATTCTAATATTTTTGATAATTTAGAAATTTAATATTAAGCTATTTAATAAATGACCATATGATTTTAAATTACTCAAGATAAAGTTTAATTTGTTTAAAATGGTTTTAGCCTAGAGTTTCAATTTAAATAAAAAAATTTGTTTTGTTTTTCTTAAATATAGCTTGATAAATAAGTATTTATATTTTAAAGAGATAGTTTCTTTTGAAAATTTATTTTTAATTTAATAATGAGCTATATTTAAACAATATTAATAATGTAAATCTTTACAAATGGATTTTTAATAAAAATTGTTATTTCAACTTTAATTATATATATGCGTGTTTGAATGAAAGTTATGATTTGGGAAATTAAAAATAAAGGCTTTTAAATTGCTTTGATTTAAAATAAACTTTATAAATATGAAACATAAGTGCAAACCAAGTATAGGGTTATAAAATAAGTCTGAATACATAAACTTAAGAAATTGTGATATTAACATAAGGATAAGAAACAATAAGTAAATAAAGGGATAAACCAAACAAATGACTAAAACAATTGTTATAATATATATGTAAAATACAAGGCAAGTAATCATGTCTATAAAATAGATATGTAGGCAAGAATCTTATATATAAAGATCAGATTAGATATGCTGCAAGTGAAATGTCAACATACAAAAATAAAGACTCAGGCAAGTTCAAAGTAAATAAAATATCTATGAATAAAAATGGGTAATAGGAGACATTAAGTACAATATAACATATGCAGGCATAAGAAAATGTAGTCAACCTGTAAAGAAATGCAAAGCAAGATGTTGTAGTTGTAAAAATATGCAGGCTTTGTATAAAAAAATAAAATAAATAAAGCTTCCAGGTAAGTAAAATAGGTGTGTAGCCTGTAGAATTTGGAAATACAGAGTAAAGTAAAAATAAAATAATGTGCAGGTAGCTTGTAGATGAAGGTTCAAGCAAGGAAGAAAATATATGTACAAAGCAAGATAAATATGAATGTAGTCTGTTAAGAAAAAAATACGAAGCAAAGAAAATTTAAAGATATCTGAACATAAGATTGTATTAGTAGGAAACATATATTACATCCACATTAAATGCTTTCATCTCAGCATAAACCTTATGTCTTTTCGAATTGTATAAAATCATTTCAGCCTCCCTAATGCAAAGATTGGCCTGATAAAACAAAACATAATTGTACCTGCATGTGCTTAACCCAGTTATCACCTTCCCCTGAGACTCTTTTATATACATGCCATCTTCTTTAGCTCGTTCAAATCATGGTAAACCTAAAAAAATATAAAAGTAGCATTTTTTTTGTTTACAACTGAAGCATCAACAACAAAGGCCAGATTAAGTTTCATGTTTTCTGGAAATCAAAACAAACTACTTTCCAGTTTTAAAGTTCAACCCGTTTCAGACCAAAGGGTACTCTGTCCATTTTCAAACCTAGGTGAGTAACATTCTTTTGTTTGAACTAAACTAGTTGCTTATGTTTAACTGGAAAAAAATTGTTTATGTGGTAAATTGTTGATATGTTGTTATGTGAAAGTGTGAATGTATACATCCTCTACAAATTTGAGATGCCTCTGATTGTTTTTCCCAGGCCAAAATGTGCAAACAACTGTTTATCTTTGTTCTAATCACAATCAGGATTGAAAATACAAACCAAGATGGTTTGTTTGAACATGAATTTAACTTTAAAAATCTGTTTAGGCTAAAACAACTTATTAATGTCACTAGAAACCAAAATGCTTGAGCAAAACTTTAGACAAATTAAAATCCAAACTTTTTAATTTACGAATTCAGCGATATATTCTGAATTCTTATACTTTAATATGATTTTTAAAACAAAATTTATAATTTTTAGAACGGGCATTTAAAAGCAATTTGAGTTTATCTGATTTAAGCATTTCGAGTTGTCTCAGTCGATCTAGAAGACCGGAGGCATCGCGTTTCACTCAGTGGGTAGAGGTGTGATCTTAGAAACTTGGAAAAATATTGAATGGTGATGCATTGCATCGAGGAGGCCGCGGTGGCAAAATTCATTCTGGAACCCTAGGCTTTGATGGGTTTGATGAATTGATCACCATGGCTCGTGTGGTTGTTCGAGTGCTATCAGGTTTGGGAAGATGGTAGAGGGAAGAAGGACGAGGCTATGGTCGGAGTAGGGTGGCTACAGGTGGTCAGAGCGTTGAGCAAGTGGGATTTCCAGGTTTCGAGAGGAACCTGAATTTTTGTTTCAGGTGGAGTTTCGACTTGTTTTTCAATTCGTGCTGCCAAGATGATTTTAGGTGTCCATGGTGTTATCTGGTGGTAGTTGGCGATGTGTTGACGTTTATGTGGATGGCCGGAGGTGGCCGGGGACACGGTGCACGTGCACCGTGCCATTGAAGTGTTGTGGTGTTGTTTTTTTTTGGGTACAGGGTATTTTGAGCTGGGAAAAAACTCGGGATATTCGAGTGCTTGACTCGAAGCAGGGGAAGAAGGGACTCGAAGCAAGTTTTTGTTGTCTCGAGTCAGTGGTTTGTCCAGGCTTTTGTAAACCTGGCAGCAAATTTGTTTTTAGACAAACTTAAATGAAACTTTAAGTTTGCATACTAGATTTAAAACAAAGTTTAAATAAGTTGAAATGTGAATTCAAACTTATTTTTAAATTCAAATCTGAAATGAGATAAAGGTTTAAAAATATTTAAATGGGGATTTCAGGTTTACAAACTTGACAGTTTTCAGTTTTTTAAAATTTAATTTAAAATTTGAAAACAGAAATTTAAACAGAGGTTTAAATTCAAAGTTTAAAGTATAGAATCAAATAGACTTTTCAATCTAAGGTAAAAAAAGAAAATGAATTTGGATTTTAAATCAAGAATTAAAAACCAAGTGTTTTTTTTAAAAAAGCAAGTTAAAACTAAAGTTTTTTTTTAAATCAAAGTTAAATTATTGGATTCAAGTTTTTTTGGTATTCAAATCTGAAAACTTAATCAGTTTTAAATCTGAATATTGTAAAAACAAGTTTAAATCAAATAGTTGTTAACAGGAATTGGTTTCAAATAAATAATTGAACTTTAAATTGGATAAATGTTTAAAAGAATAACCATTTTGAATCTTAAATTCAAAATGTAATTTAAAATTTAGATTCAAATGTGAAATGTTTTACACCTTAATGATAATGAAATCATTTATAAAGAAATGGATTATCTTATAGATAATTAAGATATTGAGGTTATTTAATTAGTAAGTTAATTAAAGAATGACTTATATATTTAATTTGAAATTAATGATTTAGAATTAGAAATTAATTAAGGAAGTAATTAAAGAAATGTTATTAGTTAATGAAGATAATTAACTAATGATTATTAAGTAATTAATTAATGCGATTAATTTTGATAATTAATGAGATTAATTAATTTAGATAATCTATTGTAAATTGTTAAATGTAATTACTTGGTGAAAGTAATTAAGGGATTAATTACTAATTGTAATTAATTGAGATAAGTGATTAATTTAAGTTAATTAATTTAGTTTAATTAATTTAAGAGAATCATTTGATAAATTGATACGTGTAAATTACTTAGTGTATTCAATGGAGCATAATTACTTAAGAAAGTAATTAAAGTTAATTACTGAATGTAATTAGTAAAAGATGATGTGTTAATGAAGTAATTTGGGTAATTACTTTTGAAATTAATCAAAGGATTAATTAAAGGAGATAATTAATTATGGGATAATTAATTTATTAATATGAGTAATTAAGGGTGGTTAATTACTGGTTGATATTAATCAAAGGTGATTAATAATTGTGTTTGATTAAAGATTAATCACTTAATGTAATTAAATTTAAATGAAGTAATTTAATTTAAATATGAATTAAAGATCATTAATTAATATAATTAATGATGTAAATTAAGAGTTGTTTAATTAAGGAATGATTAATAATGTGGTAATTTATTTATGAAATTAATTAAGAGTGAATGTAATTAATTATATTTAATTAATAAATAAAGTAATTAAATGTTAATTACTATGAATGATTTAGGATAATCAATCTGTGAAATTAAATAAAGACTAATTACCTATTGTAATTAGTGAATGATTAATCAAAGGTGTTTAATCAAGATGAATATTTAGAGGATGGTTAATTAATTTGATTTATAATAAATTAATGGTTGTATAAGCAGGATTTATAGATAAAGAATTAATTTAATTTACTTTAAATTAATTAGAGATTGAAGTAGTTAATTTAATTCATTTTAAACTAATTGCAAATGGTATGATTATAAATCATTGCTTATGGATGAATGATATTGATATTTCATTTGATGATTGTGAATTCAGATATGACACGAATAATATCTTTGTGATATGGATGCTTGGTTTAAGTAAGATAATATTTAATTATCTGTTTGGATGATAATATTGATTATCTGTATGTGATGATGATGTGATTATCTACTGTGATATATGATTTATCCATCTGTTTGTGTATTGATAATATTGTATTAAACTGTTAAGACTAAATAGACAACTTGGCCTTAAAAGACACATTTTGGATTTCGATGAGACCGGGATCGGTTTTCCTTATTTGGAACATCCGAAAACCACATCGATTCCAAATTAACGGTAGGTCGTGAATCTAAAGTGAAGGTGAAGATTCAGAATGCAAGGGTTATTGTCGTTAACTCTGAGGGTGATTCCAAAATGAGTGTAATGAGATAATGCCTTCGGTTTCGTTCGAACCCGGAACGAACTTGTATGGATTGAATGCTTTCAACACATCGTCAGGTGGGCGATGAGCATTCTAAGAAATGTATTCTCTAAAGGTAATCATAGCCTCAAGCCTCATCAACCGGGAATGGCTAAAACAGGGGAGGTGCAGCAAGGTTAGGCGGGTCATGCCCAAGCAGGATAAGGATATTCCCCTGTCTAGATGTCCCTTTATTTTCGGCTGTGTGGGCGGCTGATTGCTACAACTGCCGGGGTTTATCTTGTTCGGGACTGTTCAGTAAGGAATGGTTCCGGCCTTGTGTTGCAGGGGGTCGGGAGTGATCCTCGGTACGTTGATCTTGGCCACGTACTATGACGGGCGGTACCCCAGTAGCCCTGCCATTGTATGGAAACCACAATCCAATAAGTGCCAACGGTTTTGATTGTATTACCCACTTTTGTGGCTAGTAGCTGGAGTTTAATCATGTAACAATTTCGGCTATTTTTTATTTACTTGAAAACCCTAGACCTATTATAATATCACCGAATTTCCTATCAAATGTTTTGGTTAGCGTAAGGTAAAAACTTACCCATGTTTATGTGTGGGGAGTCTTACGTGATACCTTTTTATTTTCAAAAGGTTTTCAAAATTAAGCAACTTTAACCTGTTACTCATACCAGACCCATGTTTGACCCAGAGTTTATTTTTGTTTTTCATAAACTCTCGGGTATCCAAATTTTTACGGGTAGCCAAGGGATTCAGGTTAACTTTGACGAATTCTGGAGAAGCAATGGAGCAGGAGGCTTCAGCGTTGTAGATATATATAGTTCCGCCGTGTTGGTATCTTTGAGTCATTTGTTTGAGTTGTGTTGTATTAACTAGACAGGTGTTTATAACTGTCTAGTATGTGATGTATTATCTGTATAACTTTGATTGATGTTGTATGTTATGTAAATACTTATGTGATTATTATAATTTATTCGTTCCGTTGTGAGATTCTGATGTTGTTGTTCTTTCTTCTCTATCTTTTCTATTTTCTCATCCCTTTCTTTCTTTAAGAACGATACGTCTTCCTGGCGCAGGAAGTCGGGGTCGTTATAGTTTGGCAGTGGAGTTTTGTGAAGATAGGCAGTGCTATTGAATTTGGTTTGTTGTATTGTGTAGTTGGAAGTAGAATGTGCACAGGGTAGTGATGTTTAATATGGAAGTGGAGTGACTGGTTGATGGAATGATGAAAGAGGTGTTTGAAGGTGAGTGCTGTGGGATAGCAGTTCGGTTATTGTGGAGGATGTGGTCGATTGGTGGCGACTTGTTTGGGTTGTTGGTTGTTAGCCGTTGATGGCCGAAAATTGAGTTGAAGATGATGGGTAGTAAGGGTGCGGGTTGGTGAGTAGAGAAGTAATGAAATGTTGTAAATGGTTTATAGGCGTTATAGATATGTAATGTGCTGCTATGATAAAGTTTGTGATGTAGCCAGTGATTGAAGTGAGTATGTTAGGCGGCTTCAGGTGCTGTGTTGTAAAGGTATTGCTGCATTGTCTTTAGGTAAATTTTGTGATGTATTGTGAGTGATATGAGGTTGAACTTGATGGCTGTAAGTGATATGTTGTTGATAGGGAATGTTGAAGGCACTGAATTGTTGGTTGGATGATTGAAGTATGGAAGTATGTTTCAATGTTTGTGATATAGGAATGAAATGTTGGCTGTAGGAATGAGGTGATGGAGATGGTGTTGTGGTCAGTAACAGTGAGTAGGATAGTTTAAGTATGATTCTGTGCTTGTTTGGGTTAGTTAGAAGTGAAGGAGGAATGGGATGGTAGTAGAAGTTGGAGAATTGGGGGTTGAGGCAGCAAGGTAATGAATGAATAAGGACAGAGTATGTATGCGGTAGTTGTAGCAGTTGTTTGGTTGGCTGTGAAGTGTTGAGAAGAAGGCAGAGGATGGAGTAACAGGGAGGATATGTGGTTTTATGGTGGTTAGTCAGTGATGTGGTATGCAGTGGATGGATGATCAACAGTCGAAGATAAGATGTATGTGATGGAAATTTGAGGTAGTGGTGTATGTGAGTTCTTTGATTTGTGAAGTTATATATATTGGTGAATGTCAGTGCACAATATGTAGAGGATATATAGGAATGTTTTATGGCAGTTTGTATGTGGTAGTGGTGTGACTGGTGGAATGAAGCAGTGCACAAAAGATGGTTGTGATAAATGGATATGGTAACTGATCAGAAGGGAAGCAGTAGAATGTTTCTTGCCTGCTTTAAATATATTTTATTGAATTTTGCAGATGAATCTTTAGGCTTTCACATGGTTAAGTATGGTCCTTTTTACAGTGGTTATACATTGTAATAGGGTAGCTAAGAACGCTAGAAATTATGGTTATACCTTTTTTATTCCAATATTCATGTTTTAGATCCTTATTGTTGATTATTACTTGTCTACAGGTGGATGAACTTCTTCGAAGAAATTATCAGTTGCTTATGGTATTTGCTTAGCTAGTTTTTTATGGTATTTTCTTAGCTAGTCATCTACGTATGGATTTTACGGTAGTTCAGTTGTTTATTTCATTTTGTTTCTCGTATTTCTGTTGTATAAACTTCTCTACATATGGATTTTATGTTAACTTTTGTCTTGAAACTACTGTATTTATGTACTAGTTGTGTTATTATGTACGGTTATGTACTGCTTCTGTATCAATGCATGGTAATGTACTACTTGTGTTTATGGTAGTTCATTTGTTCATGTATTTTTTTTTTGTTATTGAACTATTTATTATTACTGTTTAATATAAATTATGAATAAAGTGAACTGGAGAGTGAACGAGCTAGCAGAATGTGAGAAATAGACACAGAAAAGTAAAAATATTTAGTGGCGTTTATCAAATGCTACGAGTAAAATATAATGGCAGAAAAAAACGCAACGAAAAATGATCAAACTATAACAGCGTCTATTTAGTGGCGTTTAGAAAACGCTATGGAAAAAATATGTTGAAAAATATTGCTGACAAAAATATGGTGACAGAAAAAAGCGCAATGAAAAAAAATATTGTTGCGGCGAAATATATTGTGGCATATAACAAACGCAGCTATAAGATTTGGGTTTAAGTGTATCCCAAACATCTCTTTTGGTGGTGTTTCAACATGCAACAAAAAAAGATTTACGGTGGCGTTTTTTTGCCGCCGCAATAAGGCGCATTATAACGGCGTTTACAGAAACGCAACCAAAAATATCGGTTTTTTAATTGCATGTCGTATGGCGGCGTTCCCTAAAATGCCACCATAAGCTATGGTTGCGTTTTTTGTGCGCCATCAAAAGTACTTTTTGGTGTAGTGAAAGGTAATCGTTACCTTAAGCCTCATGTGACGACCCACCTATTTGGACGGTTTAAATCGACAATATACCATGCATGTCTAATTCGAACCATTCAAAAGAAAGGATTGTTAATGGGGTAAATAAGAAAATAAAATAAAAGAAAGAAAAACAAAACACAGAATCTCACAGTAGATTGATAAAATATAATAATCAAATAAATAGTTCATGAAGCTATTTTACAAATAACATTTGATTACACTTTTCAATACAAATGAAAGTTATACAGCAGGAATAAACAAATAATGCAGTGGAATAATTATAATAAATAGCAATGATATACTGAATCTTCGTCTTCGTCCTCCAAAAAATAGTCTTCAATTTACTGAAAAGCTCAGACAGATCCGAGCGTAAAACAAAATAATACATTCAAGTCAGAACTATAATTCTTATGCAAATTAAATCAAAATTAGATGAAATAAGGAATGTAGGTAACTACGTTTTTTAAGGTTCAAATTTTCTAGAGAAGTTATTGTTTCCATATTCAAAATACGATAGATTCACAATAGGTCCATTCTAGTAATTTACAAATTTATAGAAAAATTCCCAATCAAATTTCATAGTTCAAAAGATCTGATTTATAAAAATGTTCTAAAGTTTCAACATTCAATTTTATGGAAACTTCTCGTTGTTTCAAAATTTAATTTTGAAAACTTTCAAATAAGTTAATGATGGTTTATTTCTCAAAAATCATTTTTATGGTTCAAATAGTAAATCTAATCATACAAAAAAAATTCTCATGTAAATATATTAAATTCATGGGTTTTATATCTTAATTCAGTGTTTAAATAATCAATATGAAAATTTATATGATTACAATAAACTATAGGGCAATAACAAGGAAATATCAAAATAAATGAACAAGTACACATTCAATCATAATAGCATACATCACAACATACAATCAACATTCAAATCAACCAATTCAGTAGCGTGTCACAATAATGATTAGTTATCACATATTGGAGTTTAGGTATTCAAATTAAATATCAATTAAAATTCCAAACCAAGATTAAAAAATTTATCACTATATGACCCGGTTTAACTTGTAATAAAATTTTAGTATTTTGTGAGTGAGTTTAAACACCCACCTTATTGATTTTCCTTTCTAGTTGGATTTGGATCCGATACTACTTCCTTCTTTTGATTTTTTTCCTTGTTACTTAATCTTCTTTTTTTTACCGAAAGTTTTAGAAGAGACAGAGAAGTTTGTATAGATTTGGATTTGAAGAATATGATTTGGAAAAGGAAAATTATTTGGAAAAGAAGAAGAAAATTTGAAGAAGATAAAAAATTGAAAAAGAAAAATAAGCTTTAAAAAAGAAGAAGAAGGTCCAAAGAATAAGAATAAGAATAAGAAAAAGGAAGCTTTGAAAAAAAGGAGAAGAAGGAGATTCGAAGAAGAAGAAAAAATGAAGAAGGAGGAAAATGATGCGAGAGGGATAAAAAAACGAGATGGTAGTTTTTTTGGAAAAAAATGAAGCTATAGAAGATGAGATTTAAAAAATAAAATGAGGCTACAAGAATGAAGATGGAAACAAATGAAAAGCTAATAAAGTACATAAAAAGAAACTAGGAATTGAAATAAAGTAAAAATCTGAACAACTTTAAAATGGTAGTGTTGAAAGATGTGAAGTTAAAAGAATAAATATATGGATAAAGATAAAAATAAATCCTCCGTTCTTTAATATGAAGCTTCCGAAGAAAGAGTTGCTAATGAAAGGAAGCTACAAGAACTAATAACACGTAAACAAAATAACTTCAGGAATGGAGAATAGTAAATGCTAATTAGATGGCATGCATATTTATTTAGATGTTCACACTAAAAATGGAAAAAGGAAAAGGAAAAAAATTCAGGTAAAGCATTTAAAAGGAGCAAACGAACAAATGAGGAACAATTTAAAAGAATGAGGCAACTATTAATTAGAAATAATCAAATGAGACTATTATTAATTAATAATAAACGAATGAGTAATCTGATAATTAAATGGATGCTTAAACAGAGCTTACACTGAGAACTTGAAAACAAAAAAAAGAATGCGAAGTGATAATAAATGTAAGGCAAATGAAGGGACCACCTATATCCTATAAACAAACCTTTGAGGTCCAAATTCCTAGACTACTCTAATCAGTTCATAGCAATAAATCCAAACATACACAAATTTACGTCATTCAATTTCAAATTAAAACATTCGTTTTAGGTTAATATATGTGCACGCTCCATTAACGCAATCAATCAGTTAACAATCAATCAATCAATTAAATAACCAATCAA
This sequence comes from Allium cepa, assembly GCA_030765085.1. Classification (NCBI taxonomy): domain Eukaryota; kingdom Viridiplantae; phylum Streptophyta; class Magnoliopsida; order Asparagales; family Amaryllidaceae; genus Allium; species Allium cepa. The sequence goes on along the minus strand of CM060943.1, from coordinate 402,419,846 downwards.
TCCATATATTTATTTACGTTACTCAAACCTAATTAATGAATATATATCTATATGCACTATAAAAATGATTTACTTTACGTTTTTAATTACTATAATGGTTACATTAATGCAACTAATTTATAAGTTTTAACCATATATATAATGGAAAAATAAATAGATGTGAACCTTAATATACAAATGTTAATGCAAGGTAATTCTAATTGATTCCACAACATTTACACAACTAAGAACCTCTGGTATATTTAAAATTTTGAATATTAATGTGTATGTGTATATTATTCTAAAATTCAATTTTTTTTCCAAAATCATACTTATTCCAAAGAAAGTTTTATTTTTATACGTCTCAAAACATGCTATTGCCTTAATTAAAATATTCATTCCATATTGACACAAAATGCAAGTTCCTATATTAACTCATTCATTACAGTTTCGTTTGTGTTTCCTTTTAATTGAAATATTTCAATTAATCTAATTCCAATTCACTTCATTTCTAATTTCAAACAAATTTTAATTATAAAACACTGTTATTTTCATTATACCAATTCAAACATGTTTTATAAAATTTCATATACAACAAAATTTATACACTATTTACAATGTAAATGTTTTATCTTATTGAAAATCAACTTCTTCAAGATTCATTTCAAATAACAACTTATGTTATTATTTCATTAAAACATTCACTCCATCCTTTATTCAAATTCAGCATTTGTTACTCCAGTTAGAGACAAACATACAATTCATTCTTTTCAAGTCAAAGCTTAAATTTCATTGAAATGTTTATCTTAATTTAATTTAAAATGTAAGTTCCTATGTTGAACTTATTAATTACAATGCACTTATCTTTTCTTTTCAACTAAAGGATTCCAACAACTCTTATTGCATTTTATGTTCAATATTAGATTTCAATCGAATTCTCATTATACCACAACTGTTTTCTATTCATTTCATATATTCCAATGCTTATTTCTTAAATTATTCCATTCTTACATTAACATCTATTATTACAATCAATGGAACTTACATTCAAACAATTAAAATAAATTGAAATTACACTAAAATAGTAATCACCAACATTAAACCGCATTATTAATTTACATCCCAATTTTTTTTACTAACAAATCCTAAATTTCTAATTTCATACAATCTTAAATCCTAAAATCTTATTAAATTCAATATTTTAATTGTCGGAAAAAATACGGGTCGTTACACTCTCCCTCACTCAAAACTTTTTGTCCTTAATCAATTTATAAACAATTAATTTTCATAAGTATTTTTAATAAAATATACTAATTAATAAACTATTACATTTTTCATATTCAAGTTTACTGAAGTTTCAAAATATTTTCACATCGCAAAATTTTCTAAGTAAAAAGTTCATGGAAAATTTTGACAGAGTCTCCTTTGTACGAGGAGGTCCGAAAAAACAATAATATCCATAATTATAATATATATATATATATATATATATATATATCATATTTCGAAATAATATATCCCAAACCATGAGAAAATAATATAATATCACTATAAAACAATAATCTAGAAACGTGCATATTTGTCGGGCAAACATGCTTTATTTATGAAACCAAAAGTAGAAGCTATTGCTTCCATAAACCTGTATTTCACTCATATAATCCAAAATAGTGTGAATTTTATTCAAGGGAAATATTTAGATGTTTTCAATTTCAACGAAAGCAAATCAATATAAAATATATACAAACAAACAATATAGCCATTTATGCAACCAAAGAATCCGTCATACATCCATAGTAACTAAAACCAGTTGTTTGTTTAGTTTAGAAATTTTTAATCGTGAAAGGTGATAAATAACCATCAAGTTTACCCTATGTTCAGCAGCCTTGGATAATTATTCAATAGATTATCCATACAACCTTAAACAATTAGAAGTATCCTTTACAAACATCCCATAAGCCAAGACAACTAATGACTTCAACACATTATTTGAGTTTATTAAATTGGTTTCTTTTTACCTCACTTACCTTTTATTTATTTTCATTCATTCATACAATGTCATTTCCATGTACTTACATAAATTATTTCACACTCAATATCTAAAATAATCAAAGAATTCATTATTTAAGTATTACATAGTTTTCATTGCAGTTTAACTCACATTTATTTACTTGTAGTGTTAGATATCCGTTTAACATTAATATTCATCAATAAATCATTTCAGTAATTTTCTTGAGTTTATAATCATTTACCTACACTGTATTTACCATTTTACTATTTAATTTAATTACAAGCATTTCATAATATTATCTTACATTTATAACATTTGTTGTACGTAAAAATTGTTATTTATAGAAATAATTCCATTGAAAAGTTCCATTACTTAAGTTTTACTTGTAAATATTCTATTACATATTCTTATTTAACATTTCAACTTTTTAAACATTTCAGATAAGTTTTATATATATATATATATATATGTTTCATAGAATGAATTTGAATGTTACACAAGTTTATCTTATTAACTTCAGTTAATAAAATGTTCAATAATCATTTCTTCTAAATTTTTCATTATATACAAGTTATTTTCAATTTCTTATATGTTTCATTAATCACTTAGCATTTAATTTTCTTATTTTTCGTCTTAGAAGTTTCCAATTATTAATATAGTCAAGATTTCATTCATTACCATAATTGAATTTTATAATTTATAGAAACTTAAGAACTAAATGCCGGGTTTATTTCAAATAATATGAAATAACACATACACACACACACACACACACTCTTTCATAGGTTTATATATCCAATCACATTTTTAAATTAAAATTAATATTTTTTTATCAAAACAAGTTGCAGTAAAACTACTACAGTGGCCTTTCCATTTTGAAACTCGAAGATGAACGTCGATGATGTATGCACTCATCGTCGAAATTATTTTCCAGCGACAAAAGAGGGAAATACAGAACTTTTTTTCCTTTTACAAATTCTTTTAAAACATTTTTTTTTAGATCACATTTGAGAATATTTATCCAAAATACTTCCAAGTAATACTAGTATTATATTCAACAACCACTTGAAAAAAAATTTCAACCCCGAAAATTAAGCTTTCAAATTTCCAATTAAATTCATTTTATTTATAAATCTTGTTTTGAAATCAATTATTTGTAAAATTTCACTTCTATCAAACAAATATATCACATACAATTATTAATGCTTCGAAATCAAGTAAATATTCCAAAACATACTTTTAAATTGCAATTCCAATTTATTTTCAAGCATATTACGTAAATAAATTTCCCAAATCATTTAATATCTTTAAAATTATACATTCAAAGAAACTTACATAAATTTTACTTGAAATATTCATTTGAAAACTTCATTTGCAAATCAATCATCTTTAATACTTTAACACTATTCAAAAATTTCATCCATAAAATTCCTTGCTTCATTTATAAGTACCATTTTTAAAAATCTTAAATAACATCTTTATAAATATATGTAAACTATTTGAATATAATTATTTACATCATTACTATATTTGAAGGGGTTACTGAAAACCTTAAATCCATTATTTACAAATTTTATTAGTTTTAAATATAAAATACTTTTCAAACATCATTCATAAATCAGTAATCATTAATTAACTTAAATATGTTTTATTGAATTAATAACTTCTCACAATATTTACAATATTGATAACTAACTGTTAAACCAAGTTGTACATAAATAAACAATATTTTAAACAATTAAAAGTATTCAGAAAAGAAAAGGAAAAAAAATGATCAAAATATCTTTTATATTTATCAAAATGCTTTTATAACTCGATATTTTAACAAGTTTATCATCGTTCTTGTAGACTCTAGCCATGCGTTGACCAGACGCAAGGCTAGACTTCTCTAAGTACTTAGTATACCTATTTCAACCCCTAGTGAAAATACTTAAAACATAAAAAATAGATATGGAAAGTACATTCCCCCATGGATCGTAGTTACCCAATGGTTACGCCGTAATCCCAACGAAATTACTTTTAACTGTAGGCATCCTGCCCCCCAACTTACGCTATGGTTGATAGATTACAGCTACGCAATGGTTACGCCGCTGTCCCAATGGAATCACTTGTAGCTGTAGGCATCCCGCCCCTCAATTTACCCTATCCAACAATATCAAATGAATATAATAAGTGTCCCACCGAAGGGATCGATAAATGATCCACCAAAGGGATACGATAAATGACCCACCGAAGGGTCCAATGGACGGTACTTTCCATATCGTTTATTTCAAAATATATCATACCATATATAATACCCTTTCAAAATCATTATTTCAATTATCGCACTTTACAAATTCCATTATATATAAGATTTCATTTTCAGATAGAGTACTTTCCAAAATCAGTAGTCTTGAATATATCAAATCATTCTTATGTAAATTCCATTGTATATAAGATTTAGCTCTTCAAATCGAATACCTTCCAAAATCAATATTCTTCAAAATCATCTTATACTTATATAAAGTCCTTATATAAGAACCAAAATTTTCCCAAAATCAATTACAATGCATGAAGAGCCATATGGGATTGAACATCTTTGCTTTATAAAAGGCTTTGAACTTAGAATACTTTTGTATATAAAATAGTTTGTATATAAAGTAGAATAAATATAGTTTGAATAAGATAAAAGAAAAGAAAAATAGTTTTTAATATGGCTTTAAATTAATAGTAGTTTTGCATAAAAAGAAAAATTCCAATTTAAATTATAAAGATATCCAACCCAACAAATTTCAATTTCAGCATCAAAGCATATCAAAAATATTAGAACATAAGATGTACATATATCATCATTTCGTAAAATCACATTGGATCGCTTGCTTGATCACACAAGTTCACTTTTAAACTAGTATTCTCCATTCGTCTTCCCATATGCGGACTTCGATATGGTTTCTTGACTAGGAACCATCATTCTCCTTTCATAGCCATATACTATGATAGAAAATTCTAGAATCAAACAAGAAATCCATATCAAATACTCGCCATCAAGAATCGAATGAAAAATCCCAACACAAAATAGTGTAATTCACCTCGAACCTACGTACTCAAATACGAAACAAATTAATCATGAGAATAAAATAATGTACGTACAACTTACATATTTATTCTAATTTGTTTCATCACAATTACATTTTAATTTCAGTTCATTATTAATCTCATTGATTAACAAAAAATATCACTTCATGCTTCAATATGCGTTTCACAGAATTTCTCCATCTAATATAAAACACTAATATTCTTAAACATTGCTTATATTTTTCTTTATTTTAAATTACATTCATTTTCACATGTAATATTTCTTATTTAATACTATATTTATTCGAGAATCATTTCATAAGAAATTTCCTTAAGTTTATAACCAATTTATAAATGCTTAACTCCTTTTATAAGACATTATTTGAGTTTAAAGTTATCACAACTTTAATTATAACCATTTATTGCAACATCCATTTATATCATAAATAATTTACAAGCCATGACTTTATTTATAATCATTTCACTTTTAGTTCATATTTGTTTATCCAACTAGTTTTCAACTTTTACTTTTCAAATTTATTTACGACACATTTCACAAATTTTAATTAAGTTTATAAACACTTTTTTTCAATTTAAAACTCATTTACAACATTTCCTTGATCACAATTTCAATTTAAACATGCCAAGGCTTACAGTTCACAATTGTATATTATTGTATTACATGCCAAGGAGGAATACAACAATTCTATTCATTTGTTAGACATAGATACAACAAATTGAACCTTGTTTCACCTGCTTCCAAATTAAGGTTATCAAATTCAACGGCATAATTCAACACAATTACTAAGTTTAACCCATATTTTAATTTATAAGTTTTGACTATCCAAAATATCCAGATATTCCCTTTTATTTCAATAGCTAAAACTACCAATCGACAAAACAACAAGATTCACACAATAAAACATTGCAATTTCATAACCAATATCCTAATTATTCACTTTATTCTCTTTAATACACCAATACTAAACTAGTGCTTAATTCATAAATTCAATCAACATTAATAGCCCATGCATATAAAGTGACTAAATACAACCAATCCAAAACAAATGATAATAATTAAATATTACCATTTCATAAAACAGACATATAACAAATAACTATAATAGTCATAAAATTTTATTCTTTATGTATAGCATATAATATTAGGAAAATTATTCCATTTCAAAACTTATATAAAACCCTTTTTATAACACTAATAAATACGCGCTCTCGTATATATATACTCAAACAAACTCATTCTAGGATATTACTACACTATCACTAATGAGTTAACCCCAACAGGTTAAGGTATGTCTAAACCAAAGCTCTGATACCAACTGTGACGACCCGCCTATTTGGTCGGTTTAAGTTGACAATAAACCACACATGTATAATTTAAACCATTCAAAAGGAAAGATTGTTAATGGGGTAAATAAGAAAATAAAAGAAAAGAAAGAAAAACAAAATACAGAATCTTATAGCAGATAGACAAAATATAATAATCAAATAAATACTTCATGAAGCTATTTCACAAATTACCTTTGATTACACTTTTCAATACAAATCAGAGTTATACAGTAGGAATAAACAAATAATGCAGTAGAATAATTATAATAAATAGCAATAATATATAAACTCTTCGTATCATCCTCCAGAAATAGTCTTCAATTCAATTAAAAACTCAAACTGAGCCGAACGTAAAGGAAAGTAATACAATCGAGTCAGAACTAAAATTCTTATGCAAATTAAATCAAAATTAGATGAAATAAGGAATGTAGATAACTACATTTTTGAAGGTTCAAATTTTCTTGAGAAGTTATTGTTTCCATATTCAAAATCTAATAGATTTCATAATAGATCCATTCAAGTAATTTACAAATTTACATAAAAATTCCCAATTAAATTTCATAGATCAAGAGATTTGATTTATAAAAATGTTCCAAAGTTTCAACATTCAATTTTATGGAAAATTACCAATATTTCAAAATTTAATTTTGAAAACTTTCAAATAAGGTAATGATGGTTTATTTCTCAAAATTCATTTTTACGGTTCAAATAATAAATCTAATCATACTAAAATTTTTCTCATGTAAACATATTAAATTCATGAGTTTTATATCTTAATTCAGTGTTCAAATAATCAATTTGAAAATTTATATGATTACAATAAACTCTAGGGTGATAACAAGTATCTATCAAAATAAATGAACAAGTGCACATTCAATCATAATAGCATATATCACAACATACAATCAACATTCAAATCAACCAATTCAATAACATGTCACAATAATTATTAGTTATCGCATATTGGAGTTTAGGTATTCAAATTAAATATCAATTAAAATTCCAAAATAACAATAAAAATTTATCACTATATGACCTGGTTTAACTTACAATAAAATTTTAGTATTTTATGAGTGAGTTTAAACACTCACCTTATGGATTTCCCTTTTCTAGTTGGATTTGGATCGCTACTACTTCCTCCTTTTGATTTTTTCCTTGCTACCATAATCTTCTTTTTTTATAGTAAGTTTTGGAAGAGACAGAGAAGTTTGTATAGATCTGAATTTGAAGAGAACGATTTGGAATAAGAAGAATGTTAGAAAAAGAAGATTTTTCTTAAAGAAGATAAAGAATCGAAAAATAAAAATAAGCTTTAAAAAAGAAGAATAAATTTGAAGAATAAGAATAAGAACAAGGAAGCTTTGAAAAAAAAGGAGAAGAAGGAGATTCGAAGAAGAAGAAAAAAATGAAGAAGGAGGAAAATGATGTGAGAGGGAGAAAAAAAATGAGATGGAAGGTTTTATGGAAAAATGGAGCTACGAAAGATGAGATTTATAAAATGAAACGACGCTACAAGAATGAATATGGAAACAAATGAAAAGCTAATAAAGTATACAAAAACAAACTAGGAATTGAAATAAAGTAAAAATATAAACAACCTTAAAATGGTAGTATTGAAAGAGGTGAAGTAAAAGAATAAATACATGGATAAAGGTAAAAATAAATAATCCATTCTTTAATATGAAGCTTCCGAAGAAAGAGTTGCTAATGGAAGGAAGCTACAAGAACTAATAACACATAAACAAAACTAACTTCAGAAATGGAGAATAGTAAATGATAATTAGATGGCACACACATTAATTTGGATGTTCACATTAAAAATGGAAAAGAGGAAAAGGAAAAAAAAAAATTAGGTAAAGCACTTGAAAGAAGCAAATGAACAAATGAGAAAAAAATGAAAAGAATGAGGCAATTATTAATTAGAAATAAATCAAATGAGACTATCATTAATTAATAAGAAACGAATAAGTAGTCTAATAAGTAAATGGACGCTCAAGTGGAGCATACGCCGAGAACTTGAAAACAAAAAAAGGGAATGTGACGTGATAATAAATGTAAAGAAAATGAAGGGATCACCTATATCCTATAAACAAACCTTTAGGGTCCAAATTGCAAATTACTCCATTACTTCATATCAATAAACTCAAATACACACATATTCACGTCATTTAATTCCATATTAAAACATATATTTTATGTTAATATATGTGCATATTCCATTAACACAATCAATTAGTTAGCAATCAATCAATCAACCAATCAATCCATATTTTTTTAGTTACTCAAACCAATTTTATCAATTAATGAATGCATATCTATATGTGCACTATAAAATGATTTACTTTACATTTTTAATTACAGTAACGGTCACATTAATGCAACCAATTTATAAGTTTTAACCATACATAAAATAGAAAAATAAATATATATGTGAACCTTAATGTACAACTATTAATAGAAGATAATTCTAATTGATTCCATAACATTTACACAACCAAGAACATTCTAATATATTTTAAAATTTGAATATTAATGTGTGTGTTTGTATTAGTCTAAAATTCAAATTTTTTTTCCAAAATCATACTTATTCCAAATGAAAGTTTTATTTTTATACGTATTAAAACATGTAGTTACCTTAATTAAATTGTTTATTCCATATTGACACAAAATTCAAGTTCATTCATTATAATTTCATTTATGTTTCCTTTTAATTGAAACATTTCAATTAATATAATTCCAATTCACTTCATTACTAATTTCAAACAAATCTAATTATAAAACACTGTTCGTTTCATTATACCAATTCAAACATGTTTTATAAAATTTCATGTACAATAAAATTTATGCACTATTTACAAAGTAAATGTTTTTACCTTATTGAAAATCAACTTCTCCAAGATGCATTTCAAATAGCAACTTATGTTATTCGTTCATTAAAACATTCACTCCATCCTTTATTCAAATTCAACGTTCGTTATTCCGGTTAGAGACAAACATACAATTCATTCATTTCAAGTCAAAGCTAAAATTTCATTAAAATATTTATCTTAATTTAATTTAAAATGTAAGTTCTTATGTTGAACTTATTAATTACAATGCATTTGTATTTTTATTTTCAATTAAAGGATTCCAACAACTCTTACTGTAGTTTATATTCAATATTAGATTTCAACTGAATTCTCATTGTACGACAACGGTTTTCTGTTCATTTCATATATTCCAACATTTATTTCATAAATTATTCCATTCTTATATTAACATCTATTATTACAACCAATGGAACTTACATTCGAACAATTATTAAAATAAATTGAAATTACACTAAAATAGTAATCAATTACATTAAATCACATTATTAAATTACATTCTAATTGTTTTCTTACTAAAAAATCCTAAATTTCTAATTTCATACAATGTTAAATCCTAATCTTATTAAGTTCAATATTTTAATTGTTGGAAAAAATACCGGTCGTTACACCTCACAATCGGAAATGGCCGAAACATGGTAGATGCGGCAAGGCTATGTGCTTCACAACCATTAAGGTATGATCATCCCCTTCTAGATAAATTTCTGCCCGCTATGACGTTCGGGTTTAATTATTGTGGTGTATGCTAAGAGACATCTCGGATAGGTCGGTATCGACTGGGGTGATGACATATTCGGTATTATCTAGTGAGAAAGGTAGGCAGGTCTTGTATTGGTAGAGGTGCAGATGTTCTATTGACCTCGGTACATTCCTCTAGAGATGTATTGCCGGAAGGTAGTTCCGTCACCCGGTCATTTGTATGGAATCCATTATCCAATAAGTGATTGTCATTTTTTTGTAGAGCCATGTAACGACCCGATTTTTCAAACGTCCGAAAGTCGACATCAATACGTCCACTGTATCAAATGTTGCACAGTCGAAAGCCCAAAAACCGAACCGTTAGGGTTTAAAGAAGAAAAAGATAGAAGAAGAACAGAAACAACAACAGAATCTCACATTTCGCAGCGGAACAATATATAATAGATAAATGAATAATCTTTAAAACAAAAGAACTGTATTTGTTTTACACCCCAACATCATCAGAGTACAACAACTTATATAGCACACAACTGGACAATTATACACTACAACAAAAATACCCTATTACAACGCCCTTTTTACAATGGGCATTGTTTGCCCGTTGTAATAGAAGGCTATTACATCGGTCCATTCAGGACCGCTGTAAAATATGCCATATACAACCCCTTTTTACAACAGGCATTGTTTGTCCGTTGTAATAGAAGGCTATTATAACGGTCCACAAAGGCCCGTTGTAATAGATGCCAACTTTACAAAGGTCAAAAATGCCCGTTGTAATAGCCTTAGCCTTTATTTTATCGGTCCACCCAGCCCTCCATATGTTTCCTTTATTCCCTGCACTGCTAAAACTATATTTATCGCTAACCCTAAATCCCAAATCGAACGTTGGGAATCTGGAATCCGTTTGTCGACCTCTTCTCCATGGTAATCCAACTTCCCATGGTTGCACCTATTCCTCCCCCTCTCCTACTCGATTCAACACGACACCCAAAACCGTTGATTCCTCTCTTCCTCTCTTCGCGCGCTCTATTCACCCACCACTATCAATCGAGGTTCGACTCATCCCAAAAAATGGCGACCTGTGCCTTACCATGCAACACAATAAATGTCTCCTTTTTCTATAGACAGCCGCGCACCCCATATTTCACTCCACCGATGTTTCTCGATACAACAAGCACAGAAAAACCAACGGTGAGACTCAACTCCCACTCCAATTAGCTCCAAATCAAAACCCTAGTCTAAACTCTTTAGCAAAACTATCGTATGCCCAAGCTTGAAGCCGCAGTTGATGCCCTTTATGGTTTGATTTTGTTTGGATGCAGCAGTTTTGTTTCATGTAACTTGTTCATTCAGGTGAGACTATTATTTAGAGATATCGGTTGCTGTTTTGGAACATTTTGACTGTTATTGGAATTAATGCAGGCGCCGATTTCAGGTGATGTGGCCATGAGTGTTGGAGGAAATTGGGATGCGGTCGTGATGGAGTTGGGTGAATTCGTGGTGGTTGACTGGGTTGATGAGTTTGAATTTGAATACGAGTTCGATTGGAAGGTGGTTTGAAGTGCTGTGCAGTAGTGTGGTTGATTGTTGGTGACTGTGTCGTTGTGAAGAGCGGTTGGTCTGCTATTGAGAAGTGGTGATATATAGCCGTAGGTCAGTTCGGTGATGTTAGCTAATGTGGTAGGAGTTGAATGGCGGAGGAGAAGAGGTATTTCTGCTGTTGAGGGGATAAAATATGCAGGGCACTGTTTGAAGTGTATGATGATGGAGATGACAGCGTGTTGATGGAAGTGGAAGATATAATGGTTGTGACAGTTTGAAGTTGAACAGTGTGATAGTAAGGTAGTGACTGTTAGATGTTGAGATAGCAATGGTTGTGTTGAACTATGGTAAAGGTGGGAATGGTATGGGATGAATGGTATTTGTTGCAGTGGGGCAGTAAGATGCAGCTGCTTGTATGCACTGTGGTTGGTAGAAGTTTGGGGTGGAAACAGCGGAATGCAGAGATGGATGTATGCTCGCTGGTCAGTTTTTGAGGATCTTGTGATCAGGTTGTGTGCAGTTGTTTTGGTTTGATCAATTGCTGTTGAAAGACAGTGTGGTGAAGGATGGCGATTAGGCAGTAGGATATGGAGTTGTAGAGAAGTACGGTTGTATGAAGATGGGGCAAATAAGTGGGAAGATGTTGTTGAATGCAGTCTGGTGATCGAAGGCACAGTTGAAATGACACTATGAGTTTTGAATTGAAATGGAACAGTTGTGATGGCAGGGAGATTCTGGTCGATGCTATAGGATGGTGGAAGACAGTGCACAGCAGTTCGGTGATGATATTAGTTTATAAAAGTACAGATATACTGTTTGTTTAAGAAAAATATATTTATGAATTTGTTTACATGCTTTCATCACATGTCATTTCCCCATTATAGCAGTAATCTAGGCTCACTAGATGCAACATTCACAATAATCCTTATACTAATATTTACTAGGTTCAATCGCTTTTTAGAAGTAGTATGACTAGCATGAGAAGTTTAATAACACACACACTTGTCTTGCTTTCTCTTTCTTTAACTTTAACTAGGTTCGGTCTCATGCAAGCTATGCCTATAACTTTATATCTAATGATATGTAAATGTGAAACTAGCAACATCAACAACAACAGCCTTCAACACTTAAGTTAGTAGAGAGATCATCCGCTGGCTTGGAAGAACTGGTTAAGAGTTGCACTTCTACTGGAAGTAGAGGGGTAAGTAGTTAACTTATTTCTCTTTTAACCTCAATTCACTTACAAATTTGATAGTCGTTTGATCATGTATTCATTGATGGTAAAGTGGCGGAGTAACTGATTGAACATTATGATGGGGATTATTTTAAACTAACACTTTTGAGTAAAAAAATAATAATTCTTAACACTCAATGTTTAGCATAGTTGTGACAAGCCTTTGCATTAGACACGTTAAACAGTATCTTCTCAAACCTCAGCTTTGATCTTCTGAAACCCTATCGGGATTAGTATTTTGTGGGTTTGCTATGCTTAAGGAGTAGGAAATGCAAATAAAATCAGGAAGTTTTAAGATGAATACCTATACAATGACAAACTGAGTGATATCTTCAGGATGCATTAGAATGTGCATCCCACTCCACTTTTTTTTGATGTTCCATATGTCCATTTTCTTCAAGGAATATTTCTCCACTCATGGGCCTCCTAACGTCAGCTGTGTTTCACCTATATCGATTTTAAATCGTTTTATAAATAATTCTTTTCTTCCGCTTTTGTTAAATTTTTTGGAAATACATGACTCAACGATAAAACGTTCAGAAACACTAGCCACGATATTTTTACTTACTTTTTCTAAGAATTTTCATTTGGTTGTCGAGGCTGAAATGAAATGCAGGGTGAACTCGCTGCAGTTATTGGTTGTCGAAGCTGAAATGAATGACAGTAGGGGAATGATTTTCGTGTAGAAGATAGCGATTACAATGACATAGAAGAATATCTCTCTATACCAATTTTAGGTAGGTAATTAACTATTATCTTTCTTGTTTTTGATTGACTTATTTGGATTTCTTTATATATTTTTGAATATGATGGGCATTGGAGACTGATTGTTGGGGCTGAGATCAGGCTCAAGGGTCGGGCCATGCTGTACAAAAGTCAGGATTTTGTGCACTGGGTTTGGGTGAAGGACCGTTACATGTTACTAACTGATCGAAAACATAGAAGGATTTACGTGAAATACATATCCTAGTTTTAAATCAACATAAAGAATTCCACACATTAATATATTCAACAAATATACTTCGGATTCCTTAGGCATATGTTCAACTAAGTGATAGTTTTAGTAAGTAACGGACTCGGGCATAGCGTCTATCCAGAACAATATATAAACTCACCTAAGGCACTGTGCAACAACATAATCAATTATAGTGAATGATCTGTAAAGTGAAAAGCAGACATAAGTCATGCATGTTAATTTGAACAGTTTTTTACAAGTAATATTTTGCTTTTAAAGTCTGAAAAAGATCTTTAAGAACTAACCATTCAAAATAAGCAAGCATTAATAATTTATATGAAACCACTTTTAAATCGGTACAACCTTTCAAATCAGAATTAGGAAAATAATCAGGAATTTTTTCCTTTAACATGATAAATCTTATCCATCTTTGAGGGAAGGTTTCAAGGAACTCATTGTTTTATAGCCAACTGAAACAATATGGGCAGTTAACATTTCATGTAGCTTTGGCAATAGTATCTCTACGCTCTAGTGGAGATTTCAGTATCATGAGCAACATTGAACCTCTGAAAAAATGCAAAAGTTTCCCTGGAAATTTACATGATTGTCTTAAGTAGAATTTACAAACTAAAATGCAAGAATGAACCACCAAATATGATATTGTAACAAAAATACTAGTTGCATTTAACTGAGATACCGTAAAAATATATTTGTTATGCATAAAAATAATTCGAGTTAAATATAATTAGATAAATGTAATTATATTTTTTATCAAGTATAAGATCTGTAAGAAACAAAATGACAAGTAATTAGACCAATAGTTTGAAACCAATTTAATATGATTAAGTCAAATAATATTTGCAGTGAATACAATATGGCCTAGTTAATAAACGATAATTATAAAATCTGATAATGCAAACATATGTTCATCCACTTTTTTTGAATTTATTAGCAAACAGCTAGGTATAAGAAAACTACAACAAATACAAAATGAGTTAACCTATAATCCATTCAAAACCAATCTTTTTCAACATAAATCTATATAACCTAAATCATGAAAAAATATCTCAAAAAATCAAAACATAGTAAGGTGAATTTAAGTTACCTTCATTAATTTTGTAACAATGAATAAATCCTCACAACTGTAAAAAAAAAGGACTGGCAACTAAATGTTACAATGATTAAATAAAGCCTCCTTTTTCTAAAAAATATCCACTAGATTATATAATCATCCTAGGCAAAATCAATGAAAAGGGGAACCAACTTCATCATTTTTAGGCTTATACAAATATGAGGAGTTAGGGGATTTTAGAACTTAAGCTATCTTTCGAGAATACAAAGCCCCTGAAAAACTATTGTCCTAAAGCAATAACATATTATACTCGCTATCATCGAAGACAATATCGAAAATTACAAACTGCATAATCAAAAGCATGAAGTATGTGCAGCGTAGGATATATTGGGGTTGGTCTAATGAATCTGATACTTCTCATGATGATGTAGCTAAAGGATGGTCTGGTATTCAGGTGTGTGTTGTATCATCGAAAACAAACTCTCTCTGTTTATTCGAATAAGTTAAACAATTGATTATATTTACCTTTGAGTTGATTCAATTTTCAGACTTTTCCTAGAGTTATTAGTCTTGATATCAGTGGAAAGCAACTGCTGCAATGGCCTATTGATGAGGTTGAATCATTGAGAAGAAAGCCAACTAGTTTAACAAACACTGTACTAACAACTGGAAGTTTCATTGAGATCAAAGGAATATCAGGTTACGAGGTGGGTATATCAATCATATAAAGAAAATGTACAAACTAAAGGAAAATTATCTAATGTGCTTATGATTAAAAATGTAGGCAGACGTTGAAGTGGAATTTGAGTTGCTAAGCCTGAATTCAGCAGAGCCATTTGATGCTAGTTACGATTTAGATCCTTCTAAGCTTTGTGGCCAAAATAGATATTCTACTAAGGGTGGAATTGGTTCTTTTGGATTGATTGTTTTGGCATCTGATAATAAGCTAGAGGAGCACAGGTTTTGCCAATACAAGGGCAGCTATAAGCTACTAATGTGCTTTGATCAAAGAGGGTACTTATATTTTAGTCTAGAAACATAGGTAAACATTTGTCTGATTGCTCAAACGTTCAATTGTCGTGTATATATAAACCCGTCAAACGGTGGAGAACTAAATAAATGAAAAACAGTGTATATTAGAACTATGTCAATGTAAACTTATCTAATTTTTTGGAATGTGTTAGAATTTTATGACTCTAGCTTTTAGTCTTTACGCATGTGATTTTGGTTGTTTTATGATAATATTTATTACTCGTTAAATTATTTATTATTGGTATGAATGTATGCTGCTGTATTTTTTTTTTAAATTTGCATTTATTTTGCAACGGTTTTTGACCGTTGCAATATCATGTATTACAACGGGCATTGCCCGTTGTAAAAAGGTGTATTACAACGGACATTGCCCATTGTAAAAAGGTGTATTACAACAGGCATTGCCCGTTGTAAAATATGATCGACCTATTTCATATTACAACGGGCATTGCCCGTTGTAAAGTGGTGAATTACAACGGGCATTGCCCGTTGTAAAAAGTTTAATTACAACGGGCATTGCCTGTTGTAAAATATGGTCGATCTATTACAACGTGGCCTAATACAACGGGCTCATGCCCGTTGCCAAATCCATATTACAACGGGCATTGCCTGTTGTAAAATGGCTGTTTTGTTGTAGTGATATGAACTTGTCCCTACAATTAAATACACAATGGTAATGATAGTAGTAT
Source organism: Allium cepa (assembly GCA_030765085.1). NCBI lineage: Eukaryota > Viridiplantae > Streptophyta > Magnoliopsida > Asparagales > Amaryllidaceae > Allium > Allium cepa. The sequence goes on along the minus strand of CM060943.1, from coordinate 402,403,368 downwards.
GCAGAAGTACGCCTCGCCATCCAGCTCGTCTCTTGAGCTCCACAGCAACTCCTGAATTCCAAAATGACTTGGTAACCTGACCCTAGACTGCCCGTGTGGAAATTTATGGGAACCCAGAGTTTAGAAAGGGAACAATAAACTCCAGGTCAGTCATAGGACTGGTTTGAGAACTTAAAAACAGTTATTTTCACAAAGAAAATAAAAATAAATCCGCTATGCTTTTGGACAATGAAACTGCCATAAGGCCTCCCGCCACACACACAATGCAAACGCACACTTGGAGGAGATTTCTTCTTATGATGGTCAAAAATGCTTGATACGCGAAAACCATTTGATATTATTATTAGTTTATAGTGCAGAAAACATTTTGAAAGTTTAATATTAATCTTAGCCAGCATACCACATTTCGTCGTATGCCTACTAAAGCTACCATGTTCAATAGCAGGTTACTGCCACATTCCATGGCAGGTTATACAACTAAAAACTGTACAGGGAGCGTATTGTTTCTTTGGATTTCCAACAAATGGTCAGGCTAAGGAACTTCCTTACCGAAATGGTTATGCCTCTGGAAGGACGCGTTCGAGAACCTAACTGGATCTCTGCTAACAAGGCCGACGTTACCTCACGCTTTAACCAAGCTATAACATAGGTAACTACCACACAAGTATGCCATTCTCGGTCGTTACCGACCTTTATCCGAGGATCCTCAACCACAAAGCAACAACCACAAAGTATAATAAATTTGCAGCATCAACATAGGTAAAATATACGGGCTCCATACCATGATATCACCTCTTATCCAGAAGGAAATGGACATACCCTAGGGGCGCGATCCCTAAAAACATTGCCGCAATATTCCTGTTTCGGCCATTTCCGGGTTGTGTGGCACGACAAAGTCTCATCCACAAAGCTACGCTTTTCACAAAAGCCATGCTTCGATCAACAAATGATCAATAACACTTCGCATGCCACATTACCAAATTGGGAATGTATCACTAGTAACCATCAACTACATAACCTCTGAGCTCGTACGTCTCAGCGAAGGGTGTTAAGCTAAGAGAATAAATCTCCGCCACCAAACAGAAATGTATCTGATAGAAACCAGCTTTACATCTCAAAGTGTAATGTCAGACATACATCCATACAAATCTGTACCGGGTTCGAACAGAACCGAAGACACTTCACAAAGAAGCCCTTGCAAATCCGGATAGTCCTTAATCACGTCCGGACTCCCCATCACAAAGGGTGATCAAATCTCTATACCGGGGATCAGCCGGTGTAGAGACATTCGATAAGTAACCCTTTCGCTTTCGAAAATACCCGGTCTTCAACATCATCTTCAAATGCAATCCAATTTCGTCGTATCATTATTCGGAATGGGTTTTATGACACAAAGTCATCACCCGACTAATCCGAATAACAAGCGCTTATTTTAAAAATAAGTGTTACAAAACAAATCACAACAATTTTCACTTTGATCTTTTAAACAAAAGATCCATCACAATCACAAAGGTTCGATGTGGTTTTCGAATATCCACTTGGAATCCGACTCCCGGTCGCATCGAAATTCAAATGCCATTTAAAGGCCAATATTGGTAGTCGGTTATTTAACTATCAATCAACATTCACAACAATTACTGGATTTCAAATAATTTTCCCCCAGTTATTTATTTTCAAAATATCTTTACAAGATATATTTTCACACTTCAACCATTTGAAAACAAATTTCAAATCACTTTTCACTCGCGGAATAAAATTTCCGAAATCATTCATTTCCACTGAAAATCTGCCAAGTCTGAATACTTTTAAAAATAATTTAAATCACTTATCCAAATATATATTTGGAAATATTTAAAATAAAAACTATTTTTAAACACTTTGCTTAAAATATTAGTTATAAAAACATTATACTAATATTACATATAAACTTTGCGTCCAAACTAATTTTTAAAATAAAATTAGTAGATAGAGTATAAATATTTAAATAACCATTTTCTAAAACTATTATCAATTAAATATTTAAATAATCACTTCTATAATTTACTAAATAAATCTGTACTCTAAAGATTTTCAAAATAACTTAAGAAAATAATTTCTCCAAAATATTCTTTTAAAACCAAATTTAGAACTTTTAATTTATACTTTAGAAGCTACTTTGAAAATATACTCGGCTTTCTAGGGAAAATACACCTTATTTCAAAATGGTCAATTTAAACCAATTAATAAACCCTTCTCGATTTATTTCAATTTACATTTCAAATCTGTAAATTCCTTTCCACACTTCTAAAAATAAACCAATATTTATTTTTAAAACAAATTTCCCTTTCCTCTTTAAATTCCCATTGTGAATTTACATTTCCAAATATCCATTGATATATGATCTTCAAATCGATTTTCAAATATTCACTTTCAACACCAAATCAAATTTCAATTGACTTCCAAATTTATTTTCAAACACCAAATCAAATTTCTAATTGATTTCTAGAATCATTTCAAACACCAAATCAATTTCAAATCGATTTCCCAAATTCATTTTCAAAACACTAAATCAAATTCCATATTGATTTCCCAAATTTGTTTCAAACGCCCAAATCAATTTCCAAATGGATTTTCCAAAGGTTTACTTTCAATCACCAAAATCAATTTCCAAATGGATTTCCCAATTTATTTCCTTTTAAATAAATTTCTTTATCTCTTCCAATTCATTTAAAAATCTGAATTTTAAACAAATTCTTCAACTATTAAACAATATTATTCAAAACCCATTTATTAAAATCTTTTCCCATATTTTGGAATTTATTCAATAAGTTTTCAAAAATAAAACTTTATCTATTTAAATTTCCTCTTTTAAATTCACCCAATTCTTTAATTGAATTTGCTTAAAGCTTCTACTTTAAATTCCAAAAATTCAATTTCATATTTCTGGTATCCTACGATATCAAAAATATATTCGGCTAAATCATAGCTTTCAACAATTTCAATCACAAATATAATCATGCACAGATTATAAATAATCACACACAACATTGAAACAAATTCAAATATTTGAGGAATCCAGTTGGATCCCTCCAAGCTGTTTCCCTGCATCCACAGATGTTAGCAATACAATTAAATACCCATTCCACTTCGAGGTGGAATATCGCGGTATATCAGATTTATAAAATATCATCCGCTATTATGCGACGCATAGGGTCTCATCCGCTATAATGTCTATTTAACATAATGTGAGAATTTATGTTTCATCTTTTACTTTACTTTATCCCTGAAAATCAGCCTCCCCGGTGATGTATTAGTGTCGATTTCCGAGAGTCATGGAGATGAGTCTTCACACTTATTCTATATACACAAAAGATGGACCTCTCCTAATATCTTTTATTTTCACTCATGATTTTAGATTTAAAATCCTTAATTCTCCTTGATTCATATGTAATATTTCACATTTTTGAATTTGGGGGAAATATGACTGTGGATTTTGAACGGAAGAAATTATTTACCCGGCACTGCGGCCATTATTTGATTTGAACGAAATGTTCTGTTATACTTCATTGATTTTGAAACGAGGCTATGATATATTTATTTTTTCAAAAAAAAATCAAACAAGTATAAAGAGAAAAAGAAAAAGGTAGCCAAGTGTTTGAATCATTCTTTTACGTGTCCATTGCTACAAAAATGAAGTTGTATTATTTTTATTTTTGAACTCAAATTAAAATTTAAATCGTTCCAATAAATGCAACTCAAAATCTCGATCTCTAATCGAGACGTGCCGCCAGGCGTTTATAATGTTATACGCTCATTCCGAACGCAATGGAAAAGGTTCCGAGTCCATATTCGATCGTATGGAAAAGATAGCTTTTCAGACCAGTTATAATCTAAATTTTAAATAAATTCTTCAACTATTAAACAATATTATTCAAAACCCATTTATTAAAATCATTTCCCATATTTTGGAATTTATTCAATAAGTTTTCAAAAATAAAACTTTATCTTTTTAAATTTCCTCTTTTAAATTCACCCAGTTCTTTAATTGAATTTGCTTAAAGCTTCTACTTTAAATTCCAAAAATTCAATTTCATATTTCTGGTATCCTACGATACCAAAAATATATTTGGCTAAATCATAGCTTTCAACAATTTCAATCACAAATATAATCATACACAGATTATAAATAATCACACACAACATTGAAACAAATTCAAATATTTGAGGAATCTAGTTAGATCCCTCCAACCTGTTTCACTGCATCCACAGATGTTAGCACAACAATTAAATACCCATTTCACTTCGAGGTGGAATATCGCGGTATATGGGATTTATAAAATATCATCCGCTATTATGCGATGCATAGGGTCTCATCCGCTATATAATGTGGGAAATCAACAACTCCAAATAAATATATAATACCAATTCCAGTTCGAGGTGGAATGTCACGGTATATGGGTTTATATAATATCATCCGCTATTATACGGCGCATAGGGTCTAGATCAATACAACTGATAATAATTTATCATTCAAGCACACAATCAACAATTTAAATTTATCTATTTAAAATTAAACAAAACAATTTGTTTGAGTGAGAAGATCTCACCTTTGCCTATGCATGCAAATCCATTTCCATTCCGATTTGTTTCTTCACTGTGTTGACCTTGTATAAACAATTTATATAATTTATTAAAATTCGAACAAATCAAATAATCAATTACCATTTAATAGTTAAATTTTAAACTAAATTTTTAAACCCATTTTCCTTATTAATAAATCATCCTTAGTGACTTAACTAAATAATCTAATTAACAAGTTAATTAACTTATTGTACCTTAATCTTAAACAAAATTGTTTAAAATATCTTGCTGCACAATATTTATTTCATTTTCTTTAACATATCCATATACATAAGTTATTTAAATCCAAGCAGAAACATATGCATATATTATTTTTTTGTCAAGATAAAATCGTACAACCACCCCACTCGCGAGCTCCAGCAGCACCACCGCTGCCTCGACCCTGCACTAGCCTCCACACGCGCACCTCCAGACGCGACGTCGACCTTCTGAATCCACACTCGAACGAAAATCGCCCTGAGCCTCTTCGAACGCGCGCGAACCCATCGATTCACCATGCTATGCCACTCAAATCGAAACCCCAATGTCGACCTTCCTCCGCTTCGGATGCTCGACCAGGCCCTCGAATTGCAATCGCAATTCCAAATCGCAACATCGCTGTCGCCTTTGAATCGCGCGCAGGTGATCCATGCTTCTAACCTTTGCTTCCCCCCTCGGCCATGCGACTTTGCTTTTTTTTTTTCGAAATCGATGTCAGCGAGATCGATTTCACACGGCCACGATTTCTTTGAGGAATTGATTTTTTTGAATTTGGGGGAAACATGGCTGTGGATTTTGAACGAAAGAAATTATTTACTCGGCACTGCGGCCATTATTTGATTTGAACGAAATGTTCTGTTATATTTCATTGATTTTGAAACGAGGCTATGATATATTTCTTTTTTCAAAAAAAATCAAACACGTATACAGAGAAAAAGAAAAAGATAGCCAAGTGTTTGAATCATTCTTTTACGTGTCCATTGCTACAAAATTGAAGTTGTATTATTTTTATTTTTGAATTCACATTCAAATTTTAATCGTTCCAATAAATGCAACTCAAAATCTCGATCTCTAATCCAGACGTGCCGCCGGGCGTTTATAATGTTATATGCTCATTCCGAACGCAATGGAAAAGGTTCCGAGTCCAAATTCGATCGTATGGAAAAGATAGCTTTTCGGACCAGTTATAATGTTAAATTTCAATATAAATTTCAATGCGTTTACTTATTGCATGATCACACAACAACTCCGAATGCTTCGGAAATTGAAATCCGATTATAAGACAACATCACGGATCCAATGGAACTGGTTTCGTCGAATTCCGAGACCATACCCTGGATGGCTATTTTTAATATTGATTTAAACGATATAAATTCAAAACTGAACAGATCAGTTTCAAATTCAATTCTGAAGTTTCCATTATCTTCAGTATTATTAATATAAACTTTCTAAGCCATCAAATGATTTTAAACAAACTTAGAATTGAAGATTCAAATTTTTATCCAACTTCGATAAATTAAATTCAATAATTTAATTGTCAAATCCATAGTTATATTTGAAATTCAAGCTAAACCATCATTCAAATATTTAAAATCAATTAAATAATTCAATTTCAATTGTCCAAAATTCAGGGTTAACAAGCCAAGTATGCTGGAATTTAATAATAGCAACAATTTCGGCTAAGACTAATAAGTTTATTTGAAAATGTTTTTAAAGATATGTCATTAAAAATAATATCAAGTATTTTGACGTAGAATGTTTTGGTTACATAAGGTAAAAATCTGTTCCATGTTTATGTGCGGCGTGGTCTAATGAGATAGCCTTTTGTTTTCAAAACGCATATTTTAAGTTCTCACACCAGTCCCATAACTGACCTGGAGTTCATCTTGTTTTCCTCCTAAACTCCGGATGCCCTATTTTTCTAGACAGTCAAGTAGTCAGGATTATGTTTAGAGTATTTTAGGAGGCGCATGCTAGAAGAGATTTTTGGAGTATGAAGCTTGAGCACCCGATGGGGATATCTATCTATCTATTTTTGTTTTCCATTCTACATAAGTTAATAATACTAGAAAATATGGGAGCAGACAGCTATAATTGTTCCGGGCTAGGTTAGTTCATACAAAAAAAACTCTGATGTACTCTAGTATTGGTGATTGTATGTACTATTATTCTATTTAACACAATGTGAGAATTTATGTTTCTATCTTTTACTTTACTTTATCCCTGAAAATCAGCCTCCCCGGTGATGAATTAGTGTCGATTTCCCAGAGTCGAGGAGATGAGTCTTCACACTTATACTATATACACAAAAGATGGACCTCTCCTAATATCTTTTATTTTCACTCATGATTTTAGATTTAAAATCCTTAATTCTCCTTGATTCATATATAAAATTTCACATTTACCCCTTTAAATTTTCATATTTAACAAGCTTTATCATATTCATGTGTAATATCATGTCCCATTGACTTTCGATTTCATTAAAAGTACTCACTGTGTTAAACTCATTTTTATTTCTCTACAAATTTTAAACCCTTACCAAAAATTTCTTTCCCGTCATCAAAAAATAAAATATTTATTCTTTTTTTCTTCTTTTCCTCTTTATCTCAGGCTCCATAAGGACTGAAAATCATATCACAAATTCAATTTCATAATTTAGTCAATAGAATGTCGCATAATATAGTGGTAAAATTTAAACTTTGATGATATTAGACTATCTTTCCCTCCAAATTCACTATCTTTATGCTAATTGTAGTTTAATTCAGTTTTTTATATTCAATAGCTATTAAAAAATTTCATTGAGTCATCATAGATCTTTAGTTTTATACAAAATTATATTTATTATCTCGGAAGATACATCTGTATAACATTTAAGAATGAAAGGTTTAACATATTTAGAGTTTATATTCCTATTCCTTTTACTAATAAATACGTAAGTAATAGTTTATACGATGAATTTTATTTATCATTTTTAGAAATTAAGTTAAGATCATGATTTTTGATGCGTAACTAAAATATTTAAATTGAGTTCAATTACTAATTAGTTATTTTTTGCAGAATTATATCAACTATACTAAACCAATTCACATTTTCTTTTGTAATTTGTAGACTTGCTTTTAGAACTTTTGGTCTCAAAGCGCACAATCTAATTGTTGGTAAGTAGCAATGAAAATAAAGAAGGTTGAATATTAAATTATTTATATTTAACGTCTCGAAATACTGTGGACGGTGCCTAAGCATATTTGAATTTTAAAAAAAGAATTTAAAAAGTCAACTTGAAAATTTGGTAGTTTATTGATTTCAGCTTTAAAATTTCTCCTTTGATTACTTTTATTAAAAACAAGTGTAATAATTGTTTTTTCTCTTCAATTAGTTTTGCCCATTTTATTAAATACAAGCTTTATTCCCTTTTTTCATTTAATATTTCATTTTAACCTCTAGCTTCACATGAAATCAAAATGACTTCATAACTTAGATTGTTTATATCAAAGTTGAATATCTCTCAGAATTCTGATATATTTTCTATTTCTTTCGATTTATTTTCCCTTTAATCTTGAAATCCACGAGAATTCAAAATACTATATAGATTAAAGTTGGATATTTTCTTATCCTTTTTCTCCTTATTATTTTGGAGTGAAAATTTATTTCTTCTTTATTCATGTGTATATTTTCATGTTTACATCGTTAACATTTGCCATTTAATAAGTTTTAATATATTCATATGTAACATCATGTCCTTTGACTTTCCCTTTTATTAATTTTATCCATTTTAGTCAGTTTCGTTCTATTTCTCTATTTCATACCCTAAGAAGAAATTTCTTTTTTCTCTTCAAAAACAAAATCTCTATCCTCTTTGTCTCCTTCTTTCATTTCGGTTTCTCTTTAGTCTCTAGCTTCATAATGACTCAACATCATATCACTATTTTAGTTGCACAATTTAGTCATTAAAAAGGAACTTATAATGTGATGATAAGGTTTAAACTTAGATAACATTCAACTCTCTTTCCCACTTAGTTCACTATATTTTTCTTATTACTCTATGCATAACTCATTTTTTTATATTCAATATTCATAAATAATTTGCTTTGGATCACCTTAGGTCTTCACTTTACGTTCACATTACATTTATTTTTTAGGACGATAAGTCTATACGCTATTTTTGAACCATACTGGGAAGCGCGGTTAGAGTTTATTTTCTTCTTCTTTTCCCTATAAATAAGTAAGAATCTATACGGTAAATTTTATTTATTATTTTTACAAATTAAGTTCAGATCATGATTTTAGATACGCAACTAAAATATTTAAAGTGATTTCAATTATTTATTAGTTCTGTGTCACTAAATAACCTCAACTCTACTAAACCAAATTGCTTCTTCTTTTTTTCACATTGTTGGATCATTTTTAGATCTTTTGTTATCCAAATATGCAAAATCTAATCGCTAGAAATTGGCAATAACTTTAAACAATGTTGAAAGTAAAAATTTTGTATTGAACCTTTTGAAAAACAATGGATGATTTCTCACAAGTTAAACGAGATTAGTTTGAAATTTTTACAGTTTGGTAATTTCAACTTTAACATTATTTTTTTAGCATTCTTCCTATTCGATTCCACTGCGATATTTATGTGGTTCAATCCCTAAGTAAACATATTCATTTTTTCCCAACTAGAATGAAATCTCTAATCACTTTCTTCCCTTCTTTCAATTATTTTTCACTTTAACATTGAGCTTCACATGGAATCAAAAGGTTTCATAACTTCTATTGTATATATATTAAAGTCAGATATTTCACAGATCTCTAATATATTTGTTTCCTTCCTTCATTTTATTTTCTCTTTAATCTCAGACTCCATAAGAACTCAAAATACTATAACTATATACATAGACACACACCCCATACACACACAAATATATTAAAGTCAGATCTCTCCAAATCCTTTTGTATTTTTCTCATAGTTTTATACTTAATATCCATATATCCGCATTTTATATATTCAGGTGTTTCAACATGTTCCTATGACTTCCATTTCTATTAGTCTCACTTAATTTATTCAATTCTATTATATTTTTCTATAAAGTTCAAATCCTAAGAAAAAATTTCTTTTTTCTCATCAAAAATAAATCATTTTTTACTTTGTTTCTTTTTTTCTTTATTGTTTCTCTTTAGTCTTGGAAACCTTAAAAACTCAATCATATCGCAATTTCATTTGAACAATTCAATCATCAGAAATGCTCGTAGGATATGGTGGAAAGGTTTAAACATTGGTGATATTTAAAAGTTTTTACCACTCAACTTATTAGATGTATTCCTTATTCTATGTATATTTCAATTTTTGTATTGCATATCTATTGACAGTTTGCTTTGAATCATGATGGGTCTTCGCTTTTCAATGAAATTGCATTTATAATATCAAAATTTTAGATTGTACACTATTTTAGATAGGTAAGGTACAAGATACTTAGAGTTTATTTACCTTTTCCTTTTACCCTCGATTAAGTAAGAATTATTTATTAAAATTTAGTGATACTATATGGAGAATTGTAGAGGTCGGAAGTAGCTTCGTAATAGAGAAAATAGTTCACAAATCGAAGTTCGAAGGTGAAAGTTATAAGGGAAAAGGTGAAGTGGGATGAATTGATAGGGTCAGACGTCCGAAGAAAAATTCAGACGTCTGGCCCTTCAGCAAATATGCACCAGACCTGTTTCGAAGAATGAGGTCAGACATCTGACCAAATGGGTCAGACATCTGAGTCAATGCAGCATTGATTCCAGAGCCTTTAGTCAGACGTCTGACCAAATGGTAAGACGTCTAACCCGAAGAGAAAAAATTTCAGTAACTTAAGTCAGACGTCTGATCATTTTGGCAGGACGTCTAAGACGACTTCTGTATATTTTTCACGTGTGGATTTGGCATGAAGATTTGTGATATATGCAGGAGAAATTTAGAAACATTGCCTAGGGTTTCTATTCTCCTATATAAGCTAGCTTCAGGTTCCAGATCTGTGTGTGTACAAGCGACTGCAAGAGATTAACCTCCACGAATTAGGGTTTATCAAAACCTAATTTCTTCAATTTTCTTCTTCACAAATCAATTTCTAATTGTAATTTTGATCATTGTAATCAATCTGTTGTACTCTTCTCATCAATATTAATAAAAGCTCTCTCTTAAAGCGGATGTACACTAATACAACGTCATTGGAACCAGTATAAATTTCTATGTGATTTATTTTCATTATTGCTTTGATTTCTGAACTGTTTGTTTGAGATTGTGATTGTTTTGGATTGATTAACATTAGAATTGAGTTATTGATTGGTTGTTTTACACTTCTTATCAGAATATCGTCTTCCACTGTGCTTGTGGGATTTCGATTTGAGTGGTCTCTAGTTGGAATTCCACCCCAACATTTGGTGCCGGAGCATTGGTGTTGGTAGATGGTTGTAGAAATGTTTGAATCGCGTAGTAACTCAAGTAATTCCTCAATGGGCAATCCAAGTGGTGTAGCTTCTTATGTACGTGGTTCGTACGCAGCTTCAGGATCACAATTTGGTAATAAACAAATGGAATGACGATAATGATTTTGAAAAATAGCAATGGAAGATGAAAGCGGTTCTAAGGAGGAATCGGGTGCATCAGGTATGATACACATTTATTGCCAATGGACATCTCGGATGTTGAGAAAGAGGAGGTGGAAGAGTGGGCATTCACTACACTTCAACTTGCTATGGGAGAGAATGTTATCTCTGAAATTAGTGGTGAGACAACCGCTAAGGGTATTTGGGGCAAGTTGAAGGAGTTGTATATGAAGAAGTCATTGACAAATCGTTTGATCTTACTGCGAACGTTCTTCGCCTATAAGATGAAGGAATGTACTTCGCTAAAGCACACTCGAATACTTATGATGATTTGCGAATGAAGATGAAGGTGGTAGATTTGAAGATTAAGGAAGAGAAAAATGAGATGATATTGTTGTGTTCCTTGTCGGATCACTATACAGGTTTCTCAAATAGTTTGATCTATAGCTGTGATACATTGACTCTTGACAATGTCAAGACTGGTCTTCTTAGCGATAAGTTGCAGGATCAAATGAAGGAGTTAGGTGATGGAAGTAGTGGTGCTTATATTGGTCAAGTTTTATTTGTGGAGAAGGAGAGGTATGTGAAGAAGGAGAACCGAGGGCATTCTAAATCAAGGAACCCCAGATGGAGAGGAAAGTCGAAGGAAAGAAAAGTCAAGTGCTATATTTGCAAGAATCCCGGTCATTGGAAGAATGAGTATCCAGAAAGGGAGAAGAAAAGAAGGAAGTAGCGTCTTCATCACTAGCGGTGGAGATAGGAGTTGGTGAGGGAGATGTAGATGTTTTGTCGACGGTAGCATCGGATGTTTCAGGTAGCGAATGGGTGCTCGATTCGGAGGAGTCTTATCATATGACGCCAAATAGGAATTGTTTTTCTTCTTACATTGACAAAGAAGAAAATTCAATTGTTATGGGAAATAGTGCTATTTGTAAGTTGAAAGGCATTGGTTCCGTGCAAATTCGGATGTTTGACAGAGTGGTTCGTACTCTCACTAATGTGCGCTATGTTCCGTGAGTTAGGAAGTCTTTTATCTCTATGGGGAAGCTAGATTCTTTAGATTTTAATGTCACTATTGAGAGTGATAACTTGTGGGTTTCGAAGGGGCTCTTGTGGTAATGAATGGTGCTAGGACTCATGGTATTTATTTGCTTCAAGGGGTGACTCTAGAAGGTGAAACTTGTATAGCGGTTGATAGTTCTCGTGGCTCGGATGCGACTAGGTTGTGGCATTTGAGGTTAGGTCATGTCTCGGACAGGAGTTTGGACGCTCTTCGAAAGAGGGAGATGATTAATAGAGAAAGTTTCAACATAAGTTTTGCGAAAAATACGTCATAGGAAAACAAACTAAAGTTTCATTCGGTGAGGGAAAGCATGACTCGAGAAGGGTTCTTGAGTATGTTCACAAGGATGTTTGGGGACTGGCACCTATAGCTTTTTTAGGTGGAGCTCGCTATTATATTTGCTTTATAGATGACTTTTCTCGGAAAGTTTGGGTGTATGTAACGAAGGCTAAGTCAGAGGCATTTGCAAAATTCAAAGCATGAAAGGCTCTTGTTGAGAATGAGAGTGGCAAGTTTTTAAAGGTTCTAAGATCTGACGATGGCGGAGAGTATGTTTCCAGATATTTTTTAGAGTTTTACGAGCATCATGGTATTCGGAGGCATTTTACTATACCTGGAGATCCACGGTCGAATGGTGTTGCAGAGAGGATGAATCATACTCTACTTGAGAAAGCTCGATACTTGTGATTGACATCGGGTTTGGCGAAGGGTTTTGGGCTGTAGCTTTGTCAACCGTAGTGCATATTATTAATCGAATTCCGTGCTCAACTATTGGTAACAAAATTTCTAAGGAAGTGTGGAAGGGAAAGAGCATTGACTTGTGTTATCTTCGTATGTTTGGTAGTCCTGTTTATGTGCATGATCCTAGAAATGATAAGCTTGAACCTAAAACTTTCAAGGGAATTTTGCTTGGCTATAAGGATGGAGTAAAAGGCTATCGGATTTGGAATCCGGAAATGAAGAAGGTAGTGAATTCTCATCATGTTACTTTTGATGAGTCGGCGATGTTCAAAGAGAATGTGAGCTTACCGGATGTTCTAGATTTGGTTCATGGTGAATCAAAGGAGAAGGAAATTATTTCCATATTTTGTCCAAGGAATAGAGAGAGTAGAGTGGTTGGCGATGCTTGTGAAGAGATACCGGTTGATGTTACATCACATAGTCCATAGGGTTTCTCTAGTAGTGTTGGTGATATGCATGATTCTAGAGAAGATTCGGTTCAAGGTGGAGCCGAAGGGAGTTTGAGTTATGATATTGCTACTCGGGTTGGTCATCGTACTATAAGACCACCCGAAAGATATGGTAATTGGAACTATCTTAGCTTTTGTGATCATTTGGACTATGCTCTTTATGTAGTCCAAGATGAGCTGATTGACTTTGATGACGTCATGGAGTCGAGTGATAGCTCGAAACTGATTTGCGCCATGGAGGAAGAGATGCAATCATTGTTGAAGAATCAAACTTTGGATTTGGTTCCACTTCCTAAAGGAAACCGTGTTATTGGGTGCAAATGGATATACAAGATAAAGGACGATGGGAGATATAAAGCTAGGCTAGTGGCTGTGGGGTTTGCACAAAGGAAGGGAAAGAAGTATGATAAGATATTCGCACCGGTTGTGCGCCATACTTATGTCTGGATATTACTTGCTATAGTTGTTATTCACGACTTAGAGTTGGAGCAACTTGATGTGAAGACCGCCTTCTTGCATGGTGACTTGGATGAAGACATCTGCATGGAGCAACCGAAAGATTTTGTTGTGAATGGTAAGTCAAATTTGGTTTGCAAGTTGAAGAAATCATTATATTGTTTAAAGCAATCACCTTGACCATGGTACAAGAGGTTTGATCATTTTATGCTTGAAAATGGTTTTGATAGAAGCATCAAGGATGCTTGTGTTTATTTCAAGAAGTTGACAAATGATTGTTGGGTGTATTTACTCTTATATGTGGACAACATGCTCATTGCTTCTAAGGATAAGGATGAAATCAACAAGCTAAAACTGAGTTTGTAATCAGAATTTGAGATGAAGGATCTTGAAGCAAGAAGGATATCGGGCATGGAAATTGTAAGGGATCGAAAGCATTTTGAGTTGAAACTAACTCAAAAAGAGTACATTGAGAAAGTGCTTTGCCGGTTTAGCATGGAGAATGCAAAGGCTTCAAATACACCTTTACCTTTGCATATGAAGTTTTCAAGTAAATAATCACCTATTTTAAAGGAAAACAAGGCTTATATGGAAAACGCGACACATGCTACTGCGGTTGGATGTCTAATGTTTGCTATGGTGTGTACAAGGCCCGATATTGCAAATGTCATCGGGATGGTTAGTCGATACATGACTAATCCAGGGATATTGCATTTGAAAGCTATGAAGTTTATATTGAGATACCTTAGAGGTACATCTTCTCATGGCCTTGTTTTTTCGGTAGTAAGGCGATGTATTGCAAGTTGGTTGATTATTGTGATTCGGACTACGCCGGTGATAGGGATCGAAGAAAATCAACTTCCGGATATGTCTTCACACTTGGGGGTATAATTATAAATTGGAGATCTAGATTGCAGACTGTAGTTACTTTATCCACTATAGAGGCGGAGTTGATAGCCGCAGTGGAGGCGGCGAAGGAGGCACTCTATTTGAAGCGATTGTTGTGTGACTTGGGATTCGGGCATGATAGTATTGATGTCCGATGTGATAGCCATATTGCTATTCACTTGGTAGAGAATTTGGCATTTAGCTCACGGACTAAGCATACTGAGGTGAGAGAATCATTTCTAGTAGCCATGTATAGGATAAGCAAGTATATCTTCGGAAGGTGCACACAAAGGTTAACGCGACGGATATGTTCACTAAGGCATTGTCGGTTGGGAAGTTCGAGCACTGCTCGAACTTGATTCGCTTGGAGAAGTGCTAGGTGCCACGGGGTGACACGGTTTAGTGAGGAGCTTAGTGGTAGATGAGGAAGAGTATCGGTGAGAGATTGAGCTTCTATCTTCTTGGTAAGTGCTAGTTTTTGGTGAAATAGCTTAGGATTTGGATGTTTTCAACATTTCATTAGCTGGCGGGGGCTTTGCCTTAGCTCATTAGTGGAGTGCAATGGGCGGTGACTTTGCTGGAGCTCGTTGGAAAAGCATTCATGTTTGGTTGAAGGTAGAAGAAGTGATAGTTGGTGCTATTGGTTGTCGTTAATGGTATGATACCATTGGAGTTGGAGATGGATATAGTGTCGAGGTGGAGTGTTAAATTTTAGCGACACTATATGAAGAATTGTAGAGGTTGGAAGTAGCTTTAACAAACTCATGTAATATGTAAGATATAAATAGATTACCTTAGTTTTTTTTTCAAATTCAACCTCATCTTATTTGAAATAGTTATTTTCAAAAATTATGCATGATCTGTATTTGAATTTCATTGATTCTAAGTAAATTAGGGGACATTTCAATGGAAGGACAAACTTTGTAGTCTAATTAGTTTCTAAGACACATCCACATAAATTAGTTTCGAGGCCAAAGTCAGTAGAATAGTTACTTTTAAGGACAAAGCCAGCAGTCCAATTACTTTCAAGGACATAATTTCATAATTTTTTAGACCTTAGAAACTAATTATTTTTTATTTTGTCCTTAAAAGTAATTATTTCATCTGTGTGTTCTAGAAACTAATTGCACTTGCTTAAGAGGCCCTTGTGGCTAATTTCCACATGCGATAATTCTCAGTTTTACCTCTTTTCTCCATTCACTCTTTACAATATATATATATATATGTATATATATATGTATATATATATATATTCAACCACCATTATCCTTTTTTTACTGTACAAGATATAAGATATAATTTATAAAGTGCATTCACCTAAATAATCATATGAACATTAATTTTCATTTAAATTCATCAAATATGAAAAGTATAAAATTTAACGAAGTAATATAATTCTATATAATGTAAGAATTTAGATCTTGCTTAATTTATTTCTCTTACAATTTAAAATGAAAATGCAAACTTCTCAACGATCCATGAATTTACAGGCTTTGCATTTTTCTAAATAAAATGGTTAACATGAAGGTAGCTCAAATTTTATGAATTTGTTTGTCTCTCGGTAGAATAATTTATTTTTTGATCTTTCTTTTTTATTTGCACCGACCTCTTACTCTTTTGGTCTCCATTCTTCGAGATTATTATTTCTTTCATCGATGTTCTAAAAAAAATGCAACATAAATTGAACATAAATACCCTAAGTAAAATCTATGCTTCATTTTTTTTTCTATAAAGTAAGATTGATCCATCATCATTCTCTTCTATAAGATAATGTGGTTCTTCTTTTGCCATCGCTACCATAAAAAATTTTAGTTTCTCTTCACATTTTAAACCAACAACTTCCGTTTTGAAATTTGGTTGAATCTTAATCTATCAATATTTAAATGTCATGTGAAATCTATTATATGTTGTTATGATTTATTTTTTAATTCTTTGAAATTAGCAGTGCAAAATATCACGGTTGTTTTAATTAATATTATTTTTCTCATAAAGTGTGCGAAGCAGGGTTCACACTAGCTATTTTATTTTATTTTTTTATTTTTTTTTCTAAACAAGAATTATATAAATAAACAACACTAGCTGTCAACAAGCCTGACAGGTAACCAATAGTAAAAGAAACCCAAAACCCGGCGAAGCAAGCCGAAACAGGAAAAAACAAAATAAGACAGGAAAAAACGAATAAATCAGCCGACAGAAGGCGAAAAGACAAAACACGACGAAGAAGCCGCTAATAAACACAACAAAATCATAATAAGCGGAAATAGCTGCCGATGGTTCCTCCCAGAGGAGGAAGCAATACAAAAGGATGAGATCCAGCAAAGGTAGCCGAAAAAGAGAACGGCGAAAACAAGAACCAGAATAGCGACCACCCAAATCCAAGCATAATAGAAGAAATAACAGACCCCATACCAAACCTATAAAACCAGAGTCTGCAACCAGAAGCCACTAAATCAGAGGAAAAATTAGGGGGGGGGGGATTACGGAGTCGGTTAAGCCAGAACCACCTGGCTTAAGGACGTTCATCAACCAACTCCCGCCCTATTGGGAGGCTGAGAACAGAAAATAGATAACAGAGCCACTAGATGGCCAGAATGAGAGCTAATCGATCCCTTGAAAGGTCTGCCTCGAAAAGCTAGAAAAACATCATTCCTAACCGGGCGAATAACGGAGACGGGATCCATGGGAGTTTCCTCAAAAATTGCCTTATTCCGCGCACACCATAGGTGCCAGCAGATCAGACAAGGAATTAAGCGAAAACAACAGAACAAAGAGATTTACCTTTGATACCGTTCCACCAGGTCAACTGTAAATCCTCCGACGAGTTGTTGCTACCTCTGATACCTAAAAGATTACCGAAATAATTCCAACAGGATCTGGCTGAGAAACCGGTAAAGATTAAATGATCCAAAGATTCCGAATTCCCGTTGCCGCAACACCTGCAACGGAAAACAAAAGGAATACCAATCTGCTGAAGGTTCTCATCAACTGGCAATCCCTTATGAAGGGTTCGCCACATGAACAGAGACACTTTAGGAGGGATTCTGGCGTCCCATATGAAGGAGAATATATGGAGTACGGGGGATGACAGACGAGCCGAACTCCAAGCTTTCAAGATGGAAAACGAACCACCATCACAACCGGATTGGCCGCCGTGGGAGTCAGAGAAAGGTTTGACCGATTGCATGTGCTTCCAAGTTTCACTAGCGAAGGAGAGATCCGAAAAATCCTACGGAGGCCAGACTATGGTACTTGGCTCGTAGGAACTTCGCCCAAAGGGAATCGTTAGTCCCAAACCTGTACCACAGCTTGCAAGCAAAATCCGCACAAATATCCTTAGGATTTCGCAATCCAAGCCCGCCCTCGTTCTTGGGGCGACACACCACGTCCCATGAGACCCAGTGGTGACGGTGATTGTCAATCTTTGACCCCCAGAAGAATGAAGAAGCCAAAGATTGGAAAGACCTGAAGAAAGAGGCGGTAGGGGAAATCGCTGCGAAGACATGAGTACCCAGCGAGCCTAACACCGAATTGATAAGAACCAATCTTCCTGCCAGAGATAGAATCGAAGCATTCCAACGAATGATCTTTCCCCTAACCTTATCCGTCAGAGGATCGAATAGGGCGTTAAGTTTCCGGCCCCTGTAGAGAACAATACCCAAGTATGGAAGCGGTAGGGAAGCCGCCCTGAATCCTATGAACGAATGGACCCAGGAAACCCTGGAAGGATCCATATCCTTCGCATGAACGAAGCAACTCTTCGACGAGTTAACGAGCTGGCCCGAGCATCGCTCGTACTGATGGATAAAGCGAATCAGGCGACGAACAGACGGCCGGTTACCGTTGGAGAAAATGACTATGCCATCCGCAAAGGATAAGGAGGAAACGAGCGGGCACCTACTCGGAAGACCAAATCGGTGAACCTGGCCGAAAATCGTTAAGGTGTGGATCCCTCGTATGAAAGCTTCAGCCGCTATCACGAAAAGAGAAGGCGATAGAGGATCACCCTGACGGAGACCCCTACCAGCCCTGAAGAATCCATTGGCCGATCCGTTAATGAGGACGGAAAACCAACAGTTAGAGATAAGTCTCCAAACCAAATCGATAAGGGTTTCTGGTAGCCCAAATGCACGCAGAACTCTAATGATGAAAAACCACGACATACGATCATAAGCCTTCTCCATATCAAGTTTGAAAACAACATTAAAACCTCTAATCTTCCTGTCAATCTGGGAAATCAGTTCCTGGGCTAACAGGACGTTATCAGTGATTAGACGACCCTTCACAAAACCTGCCTGAGAGGAGGAGATGATACGATCAAGGAACGGAGCCAAACGAGTGGCCAACACCTTAGAAATAACTTTGTTGGAGAAATTACATAAGCTGATGGGACGAAATTCCGCGCATGACCGAGGGAAATCACACTTCGGTATTAAGACCAAGTTGGTGGAAGACCAACTAATGGGGAGAAGACTGCCGGCAAAGAATTGCTGGACAGCTAAACAAAAATCCGACTGAATGATATGCCACACACTCCGATAGAAAGAACCGTTGAAACCATCCGGACCGCAAGCATTGTCCTTGCTAAGGGCAAAGACGCAAGCACGGATTTCCTCCGGAGTTGGCGGAGCAGCCAAATCGTCGATCCCCTCAGAAGGGATCGATCTGGGAATGAAAGAGAGAATATCCAGATCCTGATCCGCCACAGAGGGGGAAGCCAGAAAAGATTGAAAATGAGACAATATGATCTCCTTAACTTCAGCCGGAGAGGTCGCCAAAGAAAGATCCGGTCTCAAAATTTCTCGAATGGAAAGAAGGTTAGCTTTCTTACGAATGGAAGAATGGAAAATTTTAGAGTTCGAATCCCCTTCGACCACCCATTTTACCCTCGCCATTTGGCGAAGATAAGAGTGTTCGATACGAAGCTCCGAAGAGAAAGCCAATTGGGCTGAAACCCAATTCTCCCTGTTTTCGGCCGAAGGGTTCTCGTCGAACAAAGATTCGGCAAGAATTAGGGACTCCTCAGCCGCTCTAACACGGTCGAAAATGTTCCTGAAAATCTTGTTGAGTTGTTTGGGTAGAGTTTAATATGATTGCTTGGATACATATTCTGGATTTATTTAACTATTAGTTGTGAATGTTTTCAATAAACCCATGATTGTATGAAATGTTTTCATAATGATATTCAACAAGTGTTTATAATGAATACCAGCTTTTGGAAATGTTAATATGTAGTTACGAAATATTCATATGCTCTCAGACGATATAATTAATATTCATCAGGGAAGTGATTATTCTGAAATTGATAACTTGTATTAATTCCCAACTTTGATTTAGAAAGACAACAAAAAATTTACTTTCCTTGGGCAACCCAAACCTCTCAACTAACCTGGTTAGTGTCGCATAAATAAGAGTTTGTCATGGAACATTCAGAATACTTTTTTGTTAAAACGGTAATTAAGAATTACCGAACTCAAAAAAAATTCCGCAGAAACACAGCCATTTACAGAGAAACAAGTGTAGATTTTGCATTTCATATGTGCTAGAGCCTAGCATAAGGAATAGTATGAATAAAATCTACACCGGTTCAAACCAGTACCACCTAAAATATGAACCACTAGCACGAGAATATAAAATCTAGCTAGCATTTTCAATCATGAACAGTAAAACAATTGAAGAGTCAACCTTTGAATCCAGGCAATAAATCAAACAGTTTGAAAGCATACGTCTACTTAAACTTGATTTATAATTTGAACAGTCGATAGATTTTCCAACTCTTGCAAATGAAAAGGGAAAAAGAAATATCACTGACTTGGATTTAGGGTTTGCACATGTATCTGCTATGAGAATGGAGGCCATTGGTCGAAAGTGCAAGTCCAAGCTCCTTCGGTTTCTTACCCTATTGCCATTTTTCATCAGTGGTAATTTTTCAGCAGACAATTTCTGAAGCAGTTGCGATATCACAACATGATAAGAATTAAAAGACCAAATAGTGAGTCATGAGTCCTGAGTCAATCCTGCACATGCAAGAATAATTACAACTATAAGATTTTGCACTCCACATACATGTCATATCGTAATATATGTAGGTAAAATTTTCAGTTAATAATACATAATCAGTAGTTCAAATTTGAAGAATGCCTTGCTGATTGGAAACAATGGTAGAATGACATGCAACTTTAAGGTAGTAAACTTACTTCCAGAAATAAGATATAGTTTTGGGCGAACTACCCCTTACATAGTAATTAAAAAAAGGCAATTATCTATCCTAGTTGTATTGTTTTTTTTTAACCGAAAATATATACATAAAACAAACACCAATAGCTGCCAACAAGCCTGACAGGTAACTACAGAGACCAGCAAGCGACATAAGCGAAAGAATAAAATCCCAAAACACAGCGGGAACAAAGTCAGAGCGGAACAGAAAGCCGTAAACCAAATCAGATACAGGATAGGTAACTAGAGAAGAAAGATCCAAGATCACATGAGCAGCCCCAGAACCGAAGAACACCAAGATAATGGGACGTCCGCAACCAAGCATTACCACGAGATGCAGTCAAAGCCATGCAAATAGAGAAACGAGCGTAGAAAAAGTCCACAGACACCTGGACCTGGAAAATAAGCAACCTCATGAGATTTGGGGGGGGGGGGGATGGGAACGAGGCGGGAGAGACATCGCGCCAAGCTCAGGATTCAGCCAATGCCCAGTCTAGCAGTAGACCGGACAGTGGTAATAGAGAGAAGACCCACAAGTCTCCTTGAGCGGGGGCCCACGGATCCTCTGAAGGGCCTACTGCGGAAGGCCAGGAAGACATCATTCCTGACACGCCTTATAATAGTTGGGGGGGTCCATGGGGCTATTATCGAAGATTGACTTATTCCGCGCGCACCATACGTGCCAACAGATCAGACAGGGAAGCAATCTGAAAACAATCGAACGAAGAGATTTACCAGATACGCCAGCCCACCAGATTGACTGGAGCTCTGGAGGAGATGTGGCCATGGCACGAACTCCGACGAGATTGCCGAAGTAATTCCAGCACGCTCTGGCCGAGAGACCAACAAAAAATAGGTGGGACAAGGATTCCGAGTTCCCAACGCTGCAGCATCTACAACGGGAGACGATTGGGATGACGATCATTTGGAGATTTTCATCGAGCGGCAACCCATTTTGAAGGATACGCCACATCAACAGAGAAACCTTAGGGGGAATTCGAGAATCCCAAATGAAGGAAAACAAAGGGCGGATAGGACTTGAAGTGCGAACTGATGTCCAAGCTTTCGCAACGGAGAACGATCCGTCATCCCAACCCGTAACCCCGTTGTGAGAGTCACAGAACAGTTTAACCGACTGCATGTGCTTCCAGGTCTCACTAGCATAGGACGGAGTGCTAGAAAAATTTGTGCCTGCAAGCCTATAGTACTTAGCACGAAGAAATGTTGCCCACAAAGAGTCGTTAGCCCCAAACCTGTTCCACAGCTTACAAGCAAAAGCCACACAAAGGTCCTTAGGATTACGCAGTCCCAGGCCACGTTCGTTCTTCGGACGACAAATGGCGTCCCAAGATACCTAGTGGTGACGGCGGGTATCGTCCTTGGAACCCCAGAAGAAGGACGAGACCAAAGACTGATAAGAACGGAAGAAGGAAGAGGTGGGGGTCATAGCGGCGAAAACATGGGTACCCATTGAGTCAAGAACCGACTTAATGAGAACTAGTTTCCCTGCTTGGGATAGGAGAGATGCATTCCAGCGGATAATCTTGTTTCTCACTTTATCAGTTAAGGGATCAAAGATAGCGTTAAATTTTCTACCTCGGTAAAGGGAGATACCCAGGTACGGAAGAGGAAGGGAAGCAGCCTCGTAACCAGAAATGGTCTCGATCCAAGTGGCACGAGAAGGGGACAAGTCCTTGCTATGGACAAATCAACTTTTGGATGGATTAACGAGTTGGCCCAAACACCTCTCGTATTGGTGAATGAAACGAAGAAGTCGCCGGACAGAGGAGCGGCTACCATTAGAGAAGATGACAATGTCATCAGCAAAGGATAAGGAAGAGATAAGAGGGCAACCCCTCGGGATTCCAAATCGCTGGATCTGACCGTAGATAGTCAGGGACTAAAGACCACGAATGAAAGCCTCCGCCGTAATGACGAATAGACAAGGCGAGAGTGGGTCTCCCTAACGCAAACCCCTACCTCCCTTGAAATACCCAGCAGAAGACCGTTAATGAGCACAGAGTACCAACAGTTCGAGATGAGCCGCCAAACTAAGTCAATAAGGGTTTCTGGGAACCCGAAAGCCCTAAAGACCTTTAAGATGAAAAACCAAGACATGCGATCGAAGGCCTTAGCCATGTCTAGTTTGAACACCACATTGGAACCCCTAATTTTCCGATCTTTTTGGGAGATCAGTTCCTGAGCGAGAAGGACGTTATCCGTGATTAAACGTCCCTTAACAAACCCCGCTTGAGAGGGAGAGATAATGCGTTCAAGGATAGGGGCTAAACGACTAGCTAAAATCTTAGAAATAACTTTGTTCGGGAAGTTACAAAGACTGATGGGACGAAAATCCACGCAAGACCGTGGATTTTCGCACTTGGGAATAAGAATCAAGTTGGTGGAAGTCCAGCCAGATGGAAGGGACCCACCAGCGAAGAAGGATTGAATCGCGAGGTAGAAATCAGTCTCAATAATAGGCCAAGCTGACCTATAAAAGACACCGTTGAAGCCGTCCGGACCGCTGGCGCTATCCTTGTTTAGGGCAAAGACGCACGCACGGATCTCGTCCGAGAAAGGAGGGGCCGCAAAAAGGTTGCTGTCCGGGGGAAGAACCATGCGGGGGATGAAGGCCATAAGGGCCGGGTCAGGAACCAAGACAGAGGAGAGCCCAAGAAGGACTGGAAGTGGGATAGAATGGTATCTTTGACGTCCACGGGAGATGAGGCCAAAGATTGGTCAGGATGCAAAATTTCACGAATAGTGAGAAGATTGTTCTTCTTACGAATTGAGGAGTGAAAAAACTTAGAGTTCGTATCACCGTCGACCAACCATTTGATCCTAGCTTGTTGACGAAGGTAGTCATTTTCGATACGAAGTTCTGAAGAGAAAACAGATTGGGCAAAAGCCCAAGCCTCCTTGTTAGCAGCGGACGGATCCTCATCTAACAAGGATTCGGCTAAGATAAGGGATTCTTCCGCTATCCGGACGCGATCGAAAATGTTCTTGAAAACATCAACTTTCCACTCCTTAAGGCAGACTTTGAGGCGCTGAAGCTTACGAGCGAAAAAAGAGCAAGGAGAGCCAGAGATCGGAGCGCTCCACGAGGTAGCCACCACTTGATGAAAAGAGTGGTGAGATCTCCACATGCTCTGGAACCGAAAAGAAGAGGGCCCAGAGAGGGAAAGAGGGAGGCAACGAACAACAATAGGAGCATGGTCAGAGAAAGTACGATGTAGGTGAGCGATCGAAAAGGAAAAAGGGAGTCGAAACCATTCTTCCGACCCGAAGACACGGTCGAGTCTAGAGAGAATACGGTTCGGTCCCTCTTGGTTGTTCGACCAAGTGAAAGCAGAGCCAACAAAGGAGAGCTCAGAGAGACCAGAGCTGACAATGAACGAGTTGAAATCCGTCATCGCAGCACGGTTGGTGGAGGCTCCTCCCCTCTTTTCCGCATGGCAAGCGACGATATTAAAATCGCCACCAACAATTGACGAAGAAAAACCCAGATCAACCAAAGCAAGGATGTCGGACCAAAGGGAGAGCCTTTCCGTCCGATCGCATTTGGCGTAAACTGCGGAGAAAAGAAAGGGAGAAGCGAATGATGGAGAAGAGCAGACCACAGAGAGAAGCTGCGAGGAGTCGAAGACGGAACGAACAACAAAGGATTTGGACCATAAAATCCAAATCTTACCGGAGGCGTTGGCTGATCCACCCCTAAAACCTAAGGCTAGAGTGGTACTGGGAATACCATCTGGGGCCAGAAAAGGTTCTAGGAGAGCGACCAAGCCCACTGAATGCTTCTTGACAATGCGTTTTAGTCTAGCCAAAGACGCGTCGTTACCAATGCCACAGACATTCCAGAAAAAGAAATTCGACATGAGGAAAAGGGAGAAAACCGAAGAGAAAAAAGAAAAGATCGACACCGATGAAAGCAAAGCAGAACGGATTCAGATAAGATACAAGAAAAATCGAGTAGACCTATCGATCTGCTCGGACGCCGCTATAGAGCGTGTGCGAATGGTGCGCGGGGTAGACCGGACTTGACGCGATCTGCGTCATGTCCGGCGAGGGGGGTGGGGGGATGTCTCAAAAGACACCTCGCCACCGGACAAGGAAGCGAGAGAAGAATCAAACGGCGAAGGGGAAGAGTTCCTAGAAATGCAATCTAGCCGCTCATTAAGGAGCGCAATATCAGCTACACACATAAGAGGAATGGTGATGGACAGAGAACAAGAAGAGGAGGGAAGGGAGCACGCCGAGGAACAGGGGGAGGCAGACGGATCCAAACGATCATGGATTACAGATGGAGAGCGCAAGAGAGAGTGGTGCCTAACCAACTGTAACCCATACCGCCGACCAAACCAGTCGACAATAGGAAAAGAATGAGACAAAAGAGAGAAGGAAAAAGCATAGGAAGAACGATCACAGAGAAGGAGCGCTGAGAGAACAGGCGACGGGGAAGGAGAAGAGGGAGAGGGAAGAGCACGACGAGGAGAAACAAAAGATGAACCGGGAAGTGTCTGGGAGAAAATCTGATGCAGCCCAAGATGCTGTAGGAAACTTACCAGAGCCGAACTGTCACTAAAAGTACAGCCCTGCGATACAGGTAAGTGTCGCGTGTCGGTCTCGTAGGAGGGAGCAACAGAGCAGAACAATGAAGGATGGCAATAACCCTGTCTGTCCGAATAGTGGTCCAATACCGGGACTACTATTCGAACAGAGACGGGATATCTCCTGAACCAATCGTTCCAGGCCCGTGGAAACCGCCCTGGAGACCAGCGATAGTCCACCAACAAGAAGAAAAGAAATGGAGCCAAAGACATATACGACATAAAATAGCCCTCGTAATGTCTCATTACAAGAGCCCAACAAGGAGAATGCATCAGATAGATCCAAACAAAAGGCCAGGAATGGGCACAACTGACGCGCATCTCCCACGAAACAATAACGTGGAAGCAGAGACACTGATGCAACAAGCAATATAAAAGAGAGAAGATAAAAACACCTAATCTAAGGGGAACTGTCACACCACCATCAAGGAACCAATCAGGAGTGACAGGGAGCACACACCAAAGTGTGTCGAGGCTCATGCACAACAAATAAAAACCATCGACCAGTAACCAGAGATAGACTGGCAACCCATCATCAAAAGAGAAAGGAAAACCGAGAGAGAGAGACTCACCTGTGGTAACATAATCGCACAAAGCGATTGGAGCCGAACCAACCAAACAGATAAGGGGAAAACGAAAGCAGCCGGTGCCGCACCAATGATTGGTGAAACCATTGCAACAGAGGGAAGCGGCACATAAACACAAGTCAGCAGCGAGCGAAACTGGGATGAACAGCTAGGGGTGGTGAAATCCCCTTTGTTAACCTAACAATCATGCGAAATAAGCATCAAATATAGCGACTGAAGCAGCGGCAAAGGCTGCTCCCAAACCAGTAAAGCCGACCAGGCATTGGGCAAGGCCAACAAATCCAAACAGGCACCAACTAACGTGGAATCAACGACAGATGGAACCAAAGAAGCAGCATGCAACGGCAATCTCCCACATGAGCTCATGAGTGCAACAGCCGGCAAGAGCGGCGGCGCCGCCGCCGCCGCCTATGAGAATAATCCGGAACCGGCGAAGAGTTGCTAGGGGTGATGAAATCCCCATTAGAAACTAAACAACCCTTCTCAACAAAGTCAGGATCAGAAAGATCCCTTAAAAGCGAACCAAATAAGGGAGGGTTAGCTCCCCAATTCAACAAAGAGCAAGAGGCAGCAAATCGCAAATGTGGAACGAAGCCCACAATGGATCTGCTCCCCAAAACGCAAGGAATAGCCGGCGCCTGAACAAAATCAACGGCCAGAGAAACGCTCCCACGGGGAGGAGGCCGCACTTGTAAACCATCAGCGAAAACTGGCAAGAGCTCCATAAAACAACCCTTAACCAACAGAAATCGCGAGCGACAAAGATCCCCAAAGTGAACCAAAGAAAAAACCCTAATTTCCACCGAGCAGTCACCAGAGAAAGTGACCGACAAGGGACCAGCCACCTCCGCCAAGATGGCAGAGGCAATATCAGCGAATGGCGGGCATTCACGCAAGAACGACCCAGTTAGAACGAATTCGTCATAGGACGAAAACGACATCGAAAGCAACCAAACAGAAGAAGCTTAGAGAGAAGCGAGCAACACACGAGAGAGCAACCGGAGAAGAGAATCGCACGAAAACAGAGGAGCAAAAACAGTCGCGACAAGAGAGAGAGCTCAGAGATAGCTCGCCATTAATGATTTTTTATTACCGTTGTGTCTATCACAGTTTAGTTTATGCCCTAGTTGTATTGTCATCTGACGGAAATCTGACATACATAGGACCTATTACATGTATCATACTGGAAGTACAGTTGCAATTTAGGCTAGTTGATGAATTGTCATTGAGGAAATATGGAAAAATGCAGGAGCTACTTTAAATCTCTTTTTTAGTTCGCTTGTAAAGGCATCTTCTGAACATTAATTAGTGTTACAACCGTACAGTGAAAATGCGTTATAGGAAAGCAAACTAAAGTTTCATTCGGTGAGCGAAAACATGAATCGAGAAGGATTCTTGAGTATGCTCACAAGAATGTTTGGAGACTGGCACCTTTAGCTTCTTCAGGTGGAGCTCGCTATTATATTTGTTTTATAGATGACTTTTCTCGGAAAGTTTGGGTGTATGTAATGAAGGAAAAGTCAAAGGCATTTGCAAAATTCAAAGCATGGAAGGCTCTTGTTGAGAATGAGAGTGACAAGTTTTTAAAGGATCTAAGATCTGACAATGGCGGAGAGTATGTTTCCAGAGATTTTTTTAGAGTTTTGCAAGCACCATGGTATTCGGAGGCATTTTACTACACCTGGAGATCCGCGGTCGAATGGTGTTGCAGAGAGGATGAATCGTACTCTACTTGAGAAAGCTCGATGCTTGAGATTGACATCGGATTTGGCGAACCGTTTTGGGCTGTAGCTTTGTCAACCGCAGTGCATATTATTAGTCGAATTTCGTGCTCAACTATTGGCAACAAAATTTTTAAGGAAGTGTGGAAGGGAAAGAGCATTGACTTGTGTTATCTTCGTATGTTTGGTAGTCCTGTTTATGTGCATGATCCTAGAAATGATAAGCTTGAACCTAGAGCTTTCAAGGGAATTTTGCTTGGCTATACGGATGCAGTAAAAGGTTATCGGATTTGGAATCCGGAAATGAAGAAGGTAGTGAATTCTCGTCATGTTACTTTTGATGAGTCGACGATGTTCAAAGAGAATGTGGGCTCACCGGATGTTCTAGATTTGGTTCATGGTGAATCAAAGGAGAAGGAAATTATTTCCATATTTTTTCCAAGGAATAGAGAGAGTGGAGTGGTTGGCGATGCTTGTGAAGAGATAGCGGTTGATGTTACATTATATAGTCCATAGGGTTTCTCTAGTAGTGTTGGTGATGTGCATGATTCTAGAGAAGATTCGGTTCAAGGTGGAGCCGAAGGGAGTTTGAGTTATGGTATTGCTACTCAGGTTGGTCGTCATACTATAAAACCATCTGAAAGATATGGTGATTGGAACTATTTTAGCTTTTGTGATCATTTGGACTATGCTCTTTATGTAGTCCAAGATGAGCCGATTGACCTTGATGACGTCATGGAGTCGAGCGATAGCTCGAAATGGATTTGCGCCATGGAGGAAGAGATGCAATCATTGTTGAAGAATCAAACTTTGGATTTGGTTCCACTTTCTAAAGGAAATGTACTATTGGGTGCGAATGGATATACAAGATAAAGGACAATGGAAGATACAAAGCTAGGCTAGTGGCTATGGGGTTTGCACAAAGGAAGGGAAAGAAGTATGATAAGATATTCACACCGTTTGTGCGCCATACTTATATCCGGATATTACTTGCTATAGTTGTTATTCACGACTTGGAGTTGTAGCAACTTGAAGTGAAGACCGCCTTCTTGCATGGTGACTTGGATGAAGACATCTGCATGGAGCAACCGGAAGGTTTTGTTATGGAAGGTAGGTCAAATTTGGTTTGCAAGTTGAAGAAATCACTATATGGTTTAAAGCAATCACCTAGACTTTGGTACAAGAGGTTTGATCATTTTATGCTTGAAAATGGTTTTGATAGAAGCATCAAGGATGCTTGTGTTTATTTCAAAAAGTTGAGAAATGATTGTTGGGTGTATTTACTCTTGTATGTGGACGACATGCTCATTGCTTCTAAGGATAAGGATGAAATCAACAAGCTAAAACTGAGTTTGTAATCAGAGTTCGAAATGAAGGATCTTGAAGCAAGAAGGATATCGGGCATGGAAATTGTAAGGGATCGAAAGCATTTTGAGTTGAAACTAACTCAAAAGGATTACATTGAGAAAGTGCTTTGTCGGTTAAGCATGGAGAATGCAAAGGCTTCAAATATACCTTTACCTTTACATATGAAGTTTTCAAGTAAATGATCACCTATCTTAAAGGAAAACAAGGCTTATATGGCAAACGCGCCATATGCTACTGCGGTTGGATGTCTAATGTATCTATGGTGTGTACAAGACCCAATATTGCAAATGTCATCAGGATGGTTAGTCGATACATGGCTAATCCAGGGATATCGCATTGGAAAGCTGTGAAGCTTATATTGAGATACCTTAGAGGTACATCTTCTCATGGTCTTATTTTTTCGGTAGTCAGGCGATGTATTGCAAGTTGGTTGGTTATTGTGATTCAGACTACGCCGGTGATAGGGATCAAAGAAAATCAACTTTCGGATATGTATTCACACTTGGGGGTATAACTATAAGTTGGAGATCTAGATTGCAGACCGTAGTTACTTTATCCACTATAGAGGCGGAGTTGATAGCCGCAGTGGAGGCGGCGAAGGAGGCACTCTATTTGAAGCGATTGTTGTATGACTTGGGATTCGGGCATGATAGTATTGGTGTCCGATGTGATAGCCAGATTGCTATTCACTTGGTAGAGAATTTGGCGTTTAGCTCACGGACTAAGCATACTGAGGTGAGAGAGTCATTTCTAGTAGTCATGGATGAGGATAAGCAAGTATATCTTCGGAAGGTGCACACAAAAGTTAACGCGGCAGATATGTTCACTAAGGCATTGTCGGTTGGGAAGTTCGAGCATTGCTCGAACTTGATTCGCTTGGAGAAGTGCTAGGTGCCACGGGGTGACACGGTTAAGGGAGGATCTTGGTGGTAGATGAGGAAGAGTATTAGTGAAAGATTGAGGTTCTATTTTCATGGTAAGTGCTAGTCTTTGGTGAAATAGCTTAGGATTTGGATGTTTTCAACATTTCTCTAGCAGGTGGGGGCTTTGTCTTAACTCGTTGGTGGAGTGCAATGGACGGTGGCTTTGCTAGAGCTCATTGGGAAAGCATTCATGTTTAGCTGAAGGTAGAAGAAGTTATAGTTGGTGCTATCAGTTGTCGTTGATGGTATAATACCATTGGAGTTCGAGATGGATATATAGTGTCAAGGTGGTGTGTAAAATTTTAGCGACATTATATGGAGAATTGTAGAGGTCGGAAATAGCTTTAACAAACTCATGTAATATGTAAGATATAAACTAGACTACCTTAGTTTTTTTTTCAAATTCAACCTCATCTTATTTGAAGTAGTTATTTTAAAAGATTATGCATGATCTGTGTTTGAATTTCATTGATTCTTAATCAAAACATAACGATTGTTAGTTATATATATCAACTCGGCATGATGCAATAAGGGATATTTCATTAGAAGGACAAACTTTGAAGTCTAATTAGTTTCTAAGACACACATCCACATAAATTAGTTTCAAGGCCAAAACCAACAGAATAATTACTTTTAAGGACAAAGTCAATAGTCCAATTACTTTCAACGACATAATTTCATAAGTTTTTAGACCTTAGAAACTAATTATTTTTTGTTTTGTCCTTAAAAGTAATTATTTCATCTGTGTGTCCTAAAAACTAATTGCATTTGCTTAAGAGGCCCTTGTGGCTAATTTCCACGTGCGATAATTCTCAGTTTTACCTCTTTTCTCCATTCACTCTTTACAATACAAACATACATACATACATACATACATACATACATACATACATATACATACATACATACATACATATATATATATATATATATATATATACATACATATATATCCAACCACCATTGTTATTTTTTTACTGTATAAGATATAAGATATAATATATAAAGTGCATTCACCTAAATAATCCTATGAACTTTATTTTCATTTAAATTCATCAAATATGAAAAGTATAAAATTTAACGAAGTAATATAATTCTATATAATGTATGAATCTAGATCTTGCTTAATTTATTTCTCTTACAATTTAAAATGAAAATGCAAACTTCTCAACGGTCCGTGAATTTACAGGCTTTGCATTTTTCTAAATAAAATGGTTAAACATGAAGGTAGCTCAAACTTTATGAATTTGTTTGTCTCTCGATAGAATGATTTATTTTTTGATCTTTCTTTTTTTATTTGCACCGACCTCTTACTCTCTTGGTCTCCGTTCTTCCACTTTATTATTTCTTTCATCGATGTTCTTAGAAAAATGCAACATAAATTGAACATAAATATCCTAAGTAAAATTTGTGCTTCATTTTTTTCTATAGAATAAGATTGATCCATCATCATTCTCTGCTATAAGATAATGTGGTTCTTCTTTTGCCATCGCTACCATAAGAAAATTTAGTTTCTCTTCACATTTTAAACAAACAATTTCCGTTTTGAAATTTGGTTGAATCTTAATCTATCAATATTTAAATGTCATACGAAATCTATTATATGTTGTTATGATTTATTTTTAATTCTTTGAAATTAGCAGTGCAAAATATCACACCGACTAATCGGTTGTTTTAATTAATATTATTTTTCTCATAAATTGTGCGAAGCAGGGTTCACACTAGTTCAAAATATAAACCTTGAAAATCTTGTTGAGTAGTTTGGGTAGAGTTTAATATGATTGCTGGGATACATATTCTGAATTTATTTAATTATAAGTTGTAAATGTTTTCAATAAACCCATGATTGTATGGAATGTTTTCATAATAATATTCAACAAGTCGTTTATAATGATACCAGCTTTTGGAAATGTTAATATGTAATTACTAAATATTCATATGCTCTCAGACGATATAATTAATATTCATCAGGGAAGTGATTATTCTGAAATTGATAACTCGTATTAATTCCTAACTTTGATTTAGAAAGACAACAAAAAAATTACTTGCCTTGGGCAACCCAAACCTCTGAACTAACCTGGTTAGTGTTGCATAAATAAGAGTTTGTCATGGAACATTCAGAATACTTATTTGTTAAAACGGTAATTAAGAATATAATTCAGCCATGTTTGTACGAAGCACCGAACTCAAATAAAATTTCCGCAGAAACACAGCCATTTACAGAGAAACAAGTGTAGTATTTTGCATTTCATATGTGCTAGAGCCTAGCATAAGGAATAATATGAATAAAACCTGCACTGATTCAAACCAGTACTATCTAAAATATGAACCACTAGCACGAGAATATAAAATCTAGCATTTTCAATCATGAACAGTAAAACAATTGAAGAGTCAACCTTTGAATCCAGGCAATAAATCAAACAGTTTGAAAGCATACCTCTGCTTAAACTTGATTTATAATTTGAACAGTCGATAGATTTTCCAACTCTTGCAATCGAAAGGGAAAAAGAAATATCACTGACTTGGATTTAGGGTTTGCACATGTATCTGCTATGGGAATGGAGGCCATTGGTCGAAAGTGCAAGTCCAAGCTCCTTCGGTTTCTTACCCTATTGCCATTTTTCATCAGTAGTAATTTTTCAGCAGACAATTTCTGAAGCAGTTGCAATATCACAACATGATAAGAATTAAAAGACCAAATAGTAAGTCATAAATAGTAAGTCATGAGTCCTGAGTCAATCCTGCACATGCAAGAATAATTACAGCTATAAAATTTTGCATTCCACGTACATGTAATATGGTAATATACGTAGGTAAAATTTTCAGTTAATAATACATAATCAATATAGTTCAAATTTGAAGAAAGCCTTGCTGATTGGAAACAATGGTAGAATGACACACAACTTTAAGGTAGTAAACTTCCAGAAATAAGATATAGTTTTGGGCGAACTACCCCTTTCATAGTAATTAAAAAAAATATGCAATTATCTACCCCAGTTGTATTGTCATCTGACGGAAATCTGACATGCATAGGACCTATTACATGTATCATACTGGAAGTACAGTTGCAATTCAGGCTAGTTGATGAATTGTCATTGAGGAAATATGGGAAATGCAGGAGCTACTTTAAATCTCTTTTTTAGTTGGCTTGTAAAGGCATTTTCTGAACATTAATTAGTGTTACAACTGTACAGTAAAAATATTACTGTAACATTTAGAACGATCAGGGAAATTTATATGATAATTCTTAAAGACATATAAAGAAAATACTTCATAAGTTGGTTCTTTTTACCATTAATAGTATTGTCAAAGGAATCTCAAAAACGGATGAAAAAGTTTGACAAATTTGTGGATTATATCGTTGCGGTCACCATAAACCACGTTTGGTGGAGGACAATCAAAAATTTTGTAAACACAAACTCACCCACACCCACACACACATCAATATGCTTCCAAATTCCTTTAATAATGCCCATTAATAATAATTACGCATACATATTAATACAAACCAGTGGTAAAATTGATTTTTAATGGTTCAACTGTCGATATTTATACAAAGCACTTATAAAATTGATTTATAATGGTTCAAATGTCGATATTTAGTGGAATTGGATGCGCTATCCTTGTTTATATTCTCTAACATCCTATTTGATCGTGCTTTCTATTAAAACTATAGTGAAATTTTACAAAGGCAGAAACAAAAGTAGTAAATATTAGAAAAACCAGACTAATTTTCGCAAAGAAAACAATGATTGAAACAATGAGTAATAAATATAATGATGGAGACCAACCGATATGTCTCATATCGTAGAATATGAGATCTATTGAATTGTATACAAATAATTAGACACCTTTCTCTTGCAAGTTAGCTTTTAGGAGTGATAACTACATAACGTCGTACCACCAATTCTCGTATGTGCGAGAGACATTTTTGTTATCCTAGAGTGACCATTTATATGCAAGTACTGTGCTTAACATTCTCCAATTGTATTTAACATTTCATTTTCAGTAGTTGATGCTTTCTCCACCTGTCATATCATAAGTATGCAGCCATTTATCTAATGAAAAAATATTAAGTGCAAAATAAAATGTACTAGAAATAATATACATTTCATACTGAAAGGAATGCCGTGAATTAAAGTAAATCAATTGGAAAACATCAATTCCTAATTAATGGAACAATTAAGTAAACTTCGCTCCTCTTCTTTTCGATTTCAGATTAACTTCGTTCATCTTCACTCCTCTTCTTTTCGATTTCAGATTAACTTCGTTCATCTTCACTCCTCTTCTTTTCTCTTACACGATCGCTCCTTCGCTCCTCTTCCCTCCTCTTACACGGTCGCTCCTCTTCGCTCCTACACGGGTATGTAAATCCTCTTCACTCCTCTTAATCTCAATTTCCTTTTCAATTTTGATTTAAATCTCGACCTCAATCTCAATCAAAAATGTTTCATTGGATATAAAATTTTCTTTTCTTATTTGAACGTTTTGTCATCGTGGTCCCAAGAGTAAGAAACTGCGCCGGAATCATCGACCTGAGTCAATGCATGTGTATGGGTAAACACATCCCAATAACTAACAGCCCCCCCCCCCCCCCCCCGCGCGCGTTGTCTCTCCTGAAATATCCACATATAAATATACATTATTTATAATTTAACAAATTAAAACTTAAAATAATTAACTATTTGTCTTATTTAATAATTATACCAAATCTTCCCGGTGATGCTGGAAAGACTTGGAACCACCGCGATGCGTAACGGGGTTCCTGCTCCTGTTTGCAGAATTCCTCTCGGACTGCTTCTGCAAATTTAAATTAAAAACAAAAATTGTTTTGACAGTTTTAATTATTTATATATTATTTGCCTCAAACAATTTAAATTAAATATATGATAGAGATTTACCACAAAATTCTCGTTGCTCCACCAGGTGGCGAACTCATCAAAAGCAGCTTCACTCATCCAATGAGGCCTCTTTCCCAATGTTTTGATGTTGTTAATCGTTTCGCGATAGTTTTTTGCAATTTTGCTGCTCCAATGGCGACGGACAACTGAAACATCAGAATCGGCCAAGTCCACTTCCCCCTGCACGTTTGAAAAAATATGAGTTATACAATTGC
Source organism: Allium cepa (assembly GCA_030765085.1). Taxonomy (NCBI): domain Eukaryota; kingdom Viridiplantae; phylum Streptophyta; class Magnoliopsida; order Asparagales; family Amaryllidaceae; genus Allium; species Allium cepa. Next base: position 402,368,058 of record CM060943.1, on the reverse strand, counting down.
TATAAATAGTGCAAACATGAATTGACATAATATACATGACTATATAATGCAATAATTGCTATACCACACATACCAAAAAGTCCTGCCAGATAGCCTCCTGCACCCCCTCTGGTATCGCAGTCCACCTCGGCCAACACGAGGTCATACGAGCCATATACGCCCGTCGCGAGATCGTGAGTACTATGTTGGAAGGCTCCAACGAAAACCCACCGCTGTGTAAAAACAGAAAAAACATTTAATATTCCGTTACTACTATATATATTTGATAAAAGATTGTATGGAATAAAATTCAATTTTGAAACTTTATACTTATCTGCCACTACGCCATAAATGGCCTTCTGCAACAACAAAAAAATGTTGGCTCGGGCCCGAAAAATGTTGCCATAGGTCTATGGCAACACTTTCAGGGTAATGCAATTTTTGTCGTTGCCTTAGACCTCAAAGGCAACATTTTGACTATCTAAGGCAACATAAGTAATATTGTTGCAATAGAACCCTATTTGGGTCTATGGCAACACACATAGGTATCTGTAGCAACATTCCAAAAATGTTGTTATAAATATTAACTTTCTGAAGTTGTGGGGCCCACAATGTGGGGCCCACGACCCAACTGGGCCCATCCCTATGGCAACACCTTGAATGACTATTGCAACATTATTTTAAGCAACATTTATAACCCGGTGGCAACACTATTATGAAGCTACTGCAACACTATTCTGAAGCTACTACAACACTATTCTAAAGCTACTGCAATACTATACTGAAGAGACACTAAGAGCACATGGAACAGTACAATATCACATAGAACACTTGCATAATACACAGTACAATATCACATAAAACACTTGCATAATACACAGCATAATACACAGTACATAAAACAATTCATACAGCAGTACACATCACAATTCATGTGAGTTACCCCAAAGTCAGACTATCAGTCTCACTGGACATGATTGTGGAAGTTAGATCCTCTACATTGATGTTATCTAAAATTTACCCTTAGGAGCTTCTTTATGACATAACAACACCGCTCCTGATGTTCCTCTTCTTAATAAGATTTTGCGTTCTGTCGCTCATCCACTCAGATAAGTCCAGCCAACCAAACAATAATGTAACTTAATCAAACAATGTCACCTGCTGTTACAAATAATAATGAAACTCTTTAACGAACAATAATTCTAGTGGAAAATCTTGACTAAATTTATCACCAAGTGCGTCAATTAAGCATATATGCAATCGAGACACTCTTATTCCAACATTTATTGAGACAACATATAACAAAAGAAGTTTTAGAAATGTACTGGAGTTGAAGCATTTATAAATTATAGGTGTTATTTCTAATTCTGTATTTAAAACCCAAGTTGAAGCATTTATTAATTAAAAAAATTCTATGAAGTATAATACTTCAAAGACCAAATTGGATTGCTTACTGAAATAATCAGGTATATAACATAAAGGAAATTACTTGCTGAAAATAACTAAATAATATTATTAGTTACCTTTGCGTGATGAGAATTTAGGTTACCTTTGCGCCATCACATCATGAGCCGGAGTCCCACACGTAGGGTGAAGCAACACATCCAGCCCAGTAAAGGCGCTTAACCAAAGTCCACAATCTTCAGATTACCTATGATATTGATAAGGCAAGAGTTAAATAGCATAAAATTTAGGAATCTTCCCAATTTTTATGTTATTCAACTATGCCTCATCAATATCATTTAGACCTTATACCATAGTGACAACATCTATGATTGATGTAAACGCACCTGTGTTAAAACTTATAATTCAGATTTTACCAAATTGGGATTATTTGTTGTAAACGCACATGTGTTAACATCTACATTCATTCACCAAAAATATCATAGGTTCAGTCTCCACAGTCCAAGCCACTTGAGCACAGCAAACACACAATAGGAAAAAAGCATATTTTTTATTACTCAACTGTATAGTAAACTGAATAGCAATGTAAAGATTTTTGATGTTAGTATACATATTTTTTAACAATAGTGCAATTGTACAATAGTGATATAATAAAAAACAAGATGGGTTTTAGAACAAGTTTTCAAACAAAATGGTGTGTTAGAACTATTTTTTATCATCTTAACAAGTGTTTTGAGAAATAAATCAAATAGCAGTAGATAAAACTTTATCATTCAATTCATCAGTTATCTTGACTTTTAGTGGAAATATTTGACGGAAAACAACAGCGTATTCATACTTGTAAACTAGTCCTTCATTTTTGACAATGTTACACATGCAACCTTCTTTTGTTACTGTATCAGCTGTAGTGGACAAATGATTCATGGCCAAAGTTATGGGTTTCAAAAACACAACCGGCCTACAAAAGCACCAAGCAGTAGCACATGGTAATCCTAGATTTAAAACCATGATAGTAATCAACAAATTTGATTTTCATAAACATTAAAATAAGCTTACAACAAATCCTCGTAGGACATAGTTGCTGTAATAGCTTGATAAGTACAGTCCAGTAACATGTCTCCACCAGTTGAAACTATGATTATACATAAAAAGAAAAAACATATACGTTAAACAATGTTAATAATGCTAATTAAAAAAAAGATAATAAAATGACTAAATATGATGCAAGAACAGTGGTATATACCTTCTTCATAACTCATACCATGAAGACTAATGTACATCCCATCGTGACTAGGGATAGAGCAACTTCTTGTATCTGTATAAGTAATGCAAATGAAAGACCATTACAAATTAATAAATAATCAATACATGTATAGGTCATGCTCTTTACATGGGCAAGCATAAATATATGATAAGCCATACTAGAAGAAGATGTAAACCACATAGCCTGAAAAATTCGTGTAATTAAATTACCATACTGTTGCGGGTTTTTCAGGAGACTGAATCCTTTGTTAGCATTCATCTCCCGTATAATCCCGGATCATCGAAAAGACATGAAGCTCCCGGTTCATCTTTTAAGGTGGAGCTGCAGGTGGTTTGTGAACATTTTTACATTGCTTCTGTTCGTACACAAGATTTGGGGTGATCATATTGGAGAAGCCTTTGGTTTCGGGTTTATTTGTGAACATTTTTACATTGCTTCTGTTCGTACATGAAATCAAACAAGGCACAAACTGTGAATATTATTCAATCACAATGAAATCATTAAATAACATTTAAATTCTTTCTTTTGAAATAATATCCGAATTACTTAATCAATAACTCACAATTCAGCACCTTATAGCAAATAAAATTAAAAGGAGAAATAGGAACAGCAAAAGTAGGGAATGAAAATACCTTAGAGAAGTTAGTACGATTTCTAGGCAAAATCGAATCGCGATTCTTCGTTCTCAGTTCGAGCTTCCAGACATCACGTTTCTGTTCGAAATTCCTTCCAGGCAAAATCGATTTCGTGCTTTGAATTCGTGAAACCCAGCTTGCAATCGAATCAGTTGAGGAGGAGACTACATCGAGCGGTGGAGGAAAAGAGTCTGACTTGCGGTTGCGGTGGAGGGTGATTTGCGAAGGAGGATGACTTGCGGTGGAGCACTGGAGCGAGCCGGAGCCTGGATCGAAGCGAAACCGGGAACCCCAAAATCGAAGCCCTAACCGAAATCGACAGAGAAGAATGAAAATAAAAAGTTACTTGCGGAGACTTTTTTTCTTCGCGGCTCTAAAAGATCAAGGAGGGGTGTTCTTCGGATTGATGAGGTGTCACGTTCTCCAACGTAGGATTTGCCTTGGTAGATGGACGTCGATCGATGCGAAGGATATGCAAAGGTCTGCTATAGCAACACTATAAAAAAATGTTGCATCAATTACACTTGTTTAGCTAGAGCAACACATTTTTATGGCTAAGGCAACATCAAAAATTCAACGTTACAGTAGGACCAAAATTGTATAGCTATCGCGACATTTTACCTGGCAACACCTTGCAAAAATGTTGCAGAAGGCCATCTATGGCGTAGTGTGCCATCGGCTTTGGGTTTCAGCCAAACCATAGGCCGAACACCCGGCTGTGAAGGACCAGCATCATCACCTCTCTGTGAGCTGGAAGATCCGGAGCGTGAATGTCTGCGTCCCGACATACCTATATGAAATCATAGTATAAAGAAAAGCAAGGGTAACATTGATTAATTTAATATGCAAATGGTGTTAGAATAATGAACATGGCGTAACATACATTATGGCGTAACATAAAAGAGACTTTGTGATACATATCATATAAAATTACTTTGGAAATAGAAAAATGAAAAAAAATACCTTCTCAAAATATTGATTAGTGGATAATTCTTTACAAGTTCATAAATTTCTTCGCTTGACCAAACCGTAGGTGGTCTCAAAGTTTCATGTCTATTAGCTGTAAAGTTTTTTTTATCTCTTCTAAAAGGATGATTAATATGAAAAAAACATCGATGACAGTCAAACCACGAAACTTTCTTTCCATGAGGTAAAAAAATTGCTCGTGTTTCTTCCTTGCAATAAGGACAAGCTAGACGACCGGCCGTACTCCAATCTGAAAGCATTGCATATGCAGGAAAATCGCTGATTATCCACAATAAAGAAGCATACATGCGAAAGTTCTTTTTTTGGAAAATATCATATGTCTCTACTCCCTCGTACCACAATTTTTTTAATTCATCAATCAATGGTTGTAAATAAACATCGATTCCTTGTGTCGGATCATCGAGACCAGGGAAGACAACTGTAAGAAACATATATGGAGTTTTCATACACATCCAAGGAGGTAAATTATAAGGTGTGACAATTATAGGCCAGGACGAATATTTCGAACCAAATCGAGAGAATGGGGAAAATCCATCTGTACATAAACCAAGTCTAACATTACGAATTTCGGACGCAAAATCAGGATATTTCTGGTCAAAATGCTTCCATGCTTCTCCATCAGCTGGATGTGTTAACGTACCTACTTCCTGTGTTCTCACACCGTGCCATGTCATATGTTGCGCAGTTACAGAAGATGCATATAACCTTTGAAGTCTAGGAGTAATTGGTAAATAATGCATACGCTTATACAGGACTTCCTTTCCCTTTTTCTTTATTGGTTTGTATCTTTCCTTATTACATATTTTACAATTTCTAAGGTTGATATCTTCCTTCCAAAACAACATGCAACCCTTTAGACACGTATCTATTTTTTGATACGGTAAACCGAAAGCCGACATCAGTTTTTTTACTTCGTAATGATTTTCGCACATTAGATTATTAGGAGGCATATGTCGTTTCGCAGCTTGTACAACAGCCGTAAATCCAGATTCTGTGAGGTTGTATTTGGATTTCATCGCAATGTATTCAGCAGTTACTGATAACTGGGTTCCGCTTGTGCAGCCTTCCCAAAGGGGTTTTTTCGCGGCATCTAACAAATCATATATGTTTTTGCCCCAATATTTGGTTCTTCTTCAGCATTACCATCGTCATCAGTTAATTGAGGAACAGGAAACATTGAACGTGCAACATCTTCAACTATATGTTCTACAAGATTTGTCATACCAATTTCATTACTCACCACCTCCTCATCTTGTACAGGATTAGATGCTAACTGTTCCCCATGACGATCCCAAATCAAATAGTTCGATACGAAACCGTACTGACGCAAATGAACTCTAACCATTTGTGGTATCAAATGCTTTAACAGTTTGCATTTACTACATGGACAACGGATTTCTTTGTAGTTTCAGATATTACGTAAAGCAAAATCCATAAATACGCTAACACCATTATTAAAATGTTCATTTGTTGAGCCTTCAGTATCGATCCTTCTTTTTTGTACATCCAGCTCCGATCAGTAAAATAATTGTCCATTTACCTACGCATATAATTAAAAAGTACGATATAATTTTGCGTTGACATTTTTTATTAAATCAATTTTATTAACATTCTTCTTGTTTTTGTTATATCTGTCAAAATAATACTTAAAGCTTATTTTGAAATGAACATTATATTCTATTTAAACAATTTTATTAGCGAATTTGATATTAATTGATCATTGACACTTTATTGATGGGTCATCCTACCTCCCATTACAAATACAATAACGTAATTAAATCGCATAAATTATTTCAATTTAAACGATCCAACAAAATTTCGACAGCACTTCGCTTTAGTTCCCTGAACAGTACACAATTGCGTGTACACAGGGAACATAAAGAGAAGCGCTGTCGAAATTTTGCGAACCGTTTAAACTGAAATGATTTACGAGATTTAATTACGTTATTGGTTTTGTAACTTGTCCAATACAGGGACAAATCTGACAAATACTGTATACGATGAATATAGATGTCCGTTCTGTTAAAAAACGAATATCCACACAACGATCATATACAATACTTATCAGACGGGGCCAAAAACACTCTAAGGGTTTAAATTTTTAAATTAGCGATATAAAAGTTTAAATTTTATTTTCATAAAATTTAAACTTTTATATCAATAAACAAATTGTTGAATCAACGCATATATAATGATTTTTTCCTAAAACAAAAAAAAATCCAGTGTGTGCGCGCAACGTATAAAATAAACGAACAATGTTATACATATAATCGCATCACAAATCACATTCAGTCATGCACAAACTGTATCACGTATATATCATATCATAACATGTCAAAAGTGAACAATTTATATGTCAATATAATCACTTAATTTCTACGTACGTTTTTACGCAATTCAATCACCAATATAATAACAAGTGAGGTTCATGCTTAGGTTAGTGACAATTATTAAGTTTGAAACTAATTTAATAATAAACCTAATTTAACAAATCATAGTTAAACATGCAATAATTAGTTTAATAACAGTAATTAAGGTCCAATACACTACAATACACGAACAATAGCACAATACATACATTAAAATTACCAATTTAACCTAAAATAAAAAATTTAACAAAATTAGGGTTTTAGCAAATAATACCTGATTTTGGAGGTTGTGAAGCTTGCAAACGAAGATGGGGATGCTAGAACGTGTAGAAGGGGATAAAATGGGATTGGAAATGTTTTTGGGGGGAAAATGGGAGTTTTTGGATTTGATTTCGGGTGAAAGAGGAATGGGGAGGAAGAAGGTCGAGCTGCAGGTTAATTTCGGTTTTCCAACGACTTGCAACGGCCGCCAACGGCATATTTCCAACGGCTTCCAACGGCAAGTGTTCTTCGTTATTAAAAAATTCCGGAAAAAAGCTTGCCGTTGGTCAATTGCCGTTGGAGGCCGTTGCCCCCGCCCGTTGCTATAAACAGTAATTCTTGTAGTGGATGTGTTTATTTGTTTTTTTTTTTTTTTGAGCATTGTCCAAATTTCCTTTTTTCATGCGATCTGGCTAAATTATGCTGACTTGTTAATATTATGCTGATTTGCTTTTCGCTGTAAGAAGATGATAAATATTAATGGTCAAAGTATGGAATGTTTTTACTATATTTTTGATTATTTTTCAATATTTTTGTGTACTGATAAATCTTTATATCTTTTTTCTGTTTTACTCTCAGCACTGTAGCAACTGTTTTGGTTGTTATTGATTTCAACAAAAACAACTTTACTTTTATGTTTTCTTTAGATTCTCTTATTTCTACTGTTCGAAACAAGATATGCGAAGTTTGGGACAAACTTACTCTTTTGTGCTTTTATATTTTTTATGTTCGAGAATCCAAGACTACTTTTATTGAGACGGATAGTGATTTGCAAGCTATTTTGTGCTTGTCATATTTTAAAAAAGAGAAATTTCTGGTTCTGTTTGTTAAATTAAAGAAATTGTCTCGGAATAATGTTGGTTGTAGTAGTAGATCTTGCTCTAGTAGTAAAACACTTGGTATTGAAGATTGTGTGAGTATCACGTATTAAGGGGTTGATAGTTTGGGATTTTCTTGTGATAAAGAGATTGCTTTTGATGAGTTGATGAAGAAAGGTTTTAATTTAGAATTTTTTATTGGTGTTGGTCAAAAAAATTAGTCTGCATCTGATTTTCATAAAACTGTCATTGCATATTGTGTAAAAAATGGATATAAACCTAAGTTCTTGAAGAATTATGAAGAGCGAATTGCTGTGCAGTGTGCTGTAGAAGGTTGTAGTTTTAAATTTCATGTTTATTGCAAGTTTAAACACTTGGATCATTTCTTAGTTAGAAGGTTTGAATCTAATCATACATGTGGTGGTGTTTTTCGATCGATTAACAGTCCTTTAATAAAGAGTAATCTTGTGAAGACCTTAATTTTAGATGAAATTCTTGATGAACCGACATGAAAGACTAGTGATATTATTACGAGTTTTAGAAGAAATTATGATATTAGTTTAAGTTGTTACTATGTATATATGGGCACGAAGATGGCTTTGAAGGAAATTTTTGGTAACGAAGAACAATCTTATAATGATTTGGTTTGGTATTTGAAAGCAGTTGATAGAAGTAATCTAATAGTCACGCATCTATGGTTGTTGATGAAAATACCAATCAGTTTGAAAAAGCCTATATATCTTACGAAGCATGTATGTATGGATTCTATCGTTATCGTCCTATGATATTTCTTGATGCCATCTTTTTGAAAGGTAGGATTGGTTGTTTAATGGCTGCTACTGCAAAAAATGGAAACCAAGTGTAACGATCCGAAATTTTCACTCCCGAAAATTCCATATAGTTAGGGAAAGAAGAAAGAGATAGAAGAAGAAGAACAGAAATAATCAACAACCCACATTCGCAGCAGATAAAATATAATAATAAATAATAACTGTTTACAAAAGAATACTATATCTATCGATTACATTTAATATACATCAGAGTTTCACATATATACAGTCACTGATCATATACAAATCATGTCTCGTTTATATATAATGATATACTGCAGCAGAAATACTCTATACGTACTTGCCATCCAGCTCGTCTCCTGAGCTCCAGAACGTCCCTACCTGAAAATCTGTAATACTCGGTCTGACCCGAGCATTACACCAAAGTAACACCCGGGTCAGGCTGGAAACCAGCGTGAGTAAACCCAACTAACATGGAATACAAAAGCTTACATCTTCAATAAAACCCGGGTAACTTAACCCAATTTATCCAATTCACAATTCGCTATAGACAAGGCTCATTTCACGTATAAATTTCTAAGTACCAAACTTAGATAAAATAATTCAATCCACTTAAAACATTTCATTCCTTCCTATTGATTTCACAAATCAATTTATACAAAAAAATTCGAAGCGGTTTCGAGTATTTCCCAATACCCGACCCCGGCCTCTTCGAGTCACATGTCATTCTAACCCAATTTATCCAAACGAAATACACAACATTTCATAACAGAGATATCAACTCATTTAAAGCATCCAGTACCAATCAATCATTCATAAGCAAATTTTATAGCTTCCAAATTGATTCAATTGATTCTAATTGAATTTCTAACCTCCAATCACTTAGATTCTTCACTTGTCAATTACTTAATTCAAATCAAATAATTCAATCATCCCTTCATCATTCATCTAAATAAATCAACCTGGATTAACTATCATTTTATTTCATTCAAACAACTGTCTTTGATTAACTTCTCCATGTTGTTTATCCTTAACCAAACAATAAGTAATCTTAATTACTTCATGAACAAACAAATTGTTTAGTTACATTAATCCTTAATTATTTATACATTGACTTCTCATAAGTCACTTATTATTGATTAATCAATCTCATTTAATCAATCTTTAATTTCGTCATTGATTATATAAATTAACGATTCCCAATTATATTTTAATTGATCCTAATCTAAATTAATTACATTAACTTAACCACAACATTAATCATTCTTGATTTATCTCAATCCTGTAATTAACTCCATTTATTTACTTTATTAAATAAATCAAATTCTCCTTAATAAATCAACTTAATTAATCTCCTGATTGATTTCACGAAGTAATTATATTTTTATTAATACCATTAAGTAATTTCTATCAAACCATCCGTTGGTTTTTCTAAGTTAATTCGACTAAATTAACTTAAACCTTAATGAATTCAAATCTTTACTTACTAATTAATCAACTTGATTTGTTATTAATTTAATTAATAAATTATCTATTTTAATTACCCTACTATTTCGATGAATCACAAATCATTAAACTTCTAATTTATGATTTAAGTTTTAAACAATTTAAAAACCAACATACTTCGAGTCAAACCACAGTTAACTCGAGAACCAATCAAAACCAAAGTCACATCATCATCGGTGCACATCAAATTAATTTAATCATTCAAACAACTATTAAAGTTTAACCCTTTAATTTAAATTAAAATCCAACATAGTGAGATTTACTCATCTTTGTTATTACATGAATCAATAGAATTAATTCATCATCTGTCTTTCCCGCTTAAGTAATTACCCTGAATTACTTAATCATCCCTTAAATCATTATATTATTTATTCTTTGGTTTATTATTTACATTGACCAATAAGCCCTTAAATTATTTACGTAATTATCTTGAATTAATTTCACTTCATAATTCACTTTAAATAAATTAATCGTCTTGAAGTATTTTAACTTACTTATCACATCAACAAATCAATCCTTAAAATTTATTACCCAAATTTATCAACCTTTAATTAACCATCTTAATAAATTGATTAATTACTCCTTAAACTGATTAGATTAACTATTTAACCATTCTCAAATAATTAATTCTCGAGTCGAGTAATATCTAATTCACGTCTGAAACACGTTGAAATTGACCTATTACAAATTGTTTAAACAAACCAGTTTTGAATTTAATTTTTCTTTCTACATGAACATAAATGGAGTTAAATTAAATAGGGCAGAAAATCTCACCTTGTTTCAAGTATCGCTGACGAACAGCCCAATCGTCGTTGCCGCGTCCATCACGTACACCCAAAACTCACGCGCGCCGAGCCACTCACGAATGCAGCAACCTGGACGTGCCACCGCGCCTCCTGCGGCACGCGATTCAAAACCCTAGCCTCCGGTCTCTTCGGTTGGTGCCGCTCTACCCCTAGACTTCCAGCTTCGACTCCAACACACGCGCTCCACTGATGCTCGAACTCGAGTTTATCTCGTCGGCGCCTTCTTCAAGCGTAGGAGCAGATCAAACAGTGGCGTGCGAAGATTGGTCGGCTACTCCCTTCAGGTGTCGAATTGATTTGAAAAAAAGGAAGAGATTCAGCCTCGATTTGGATTGCGAGCAACCGTATATATTTTATTTTATTTTTTTAATTCTGAGAGTTCGATTCTTTATGAGAATAGAGAGGGGGAACAGGCATAAGATAGGATAGGGGAAGCTTCTTGTGAACGCTTGTTTCCATAACAAAATCTAACGTATTTTTAAGTTTTATTATATTAGAAAATTTCCAAAATGCCCTCGCTAATTGCCATATAAAATTTGAAACTCCACTTAAGAGATGTCGCTAGGCGATTATACAGCTTTACCCATATTTCGAACACGATGGAACGTGTTTCGGAAGCTAATTTAACCGTATGAGCGAGTTACAAAAGAAAACGATCAATTTTAAATTAAATCGACTAAAATAGTTTTACGCGTTTCGGGCTGCCAGAGTCAAACTACAATCCCGATTGCTACGAAAATTGAAATCCGATAATAACTAACTATTACGGATCCAATGGAACTGGTTTCGTCGAATTCCGAGACTGTGCCTCGGAAGGGTATCTTTAAATATAGATTTAAACGATATATTATAAAAATTGAACAAGTCACCTTTAATTTAAATTTCAACCATCCTATTTTCTTCAGTATCATCATTATAAATTTTATAAGTCTTCAAATTATTTTAAAACAGACTTAGAAATTTATAATTCAACAATTTACCCAATTCCAATTATATAATTCAATACTTTAATTGTCTAATAAATATTAATATTTGGAATTCAAGCTAACATTAACCTTTCAAATGTTAAAATCAATTTATTATTCCATTTTAAATCGTTAAATTTTCCGTGTCGTCACATTCCTCCCCCTTTAAAAGAATTTCGTCCTCGAAATTACTAGATAGGAAGAATGGACCAACCCCTTTTACCTTCTCTCCAAAACCAACAGGTTTATCAACTTGCCACAATATCTTTTATTAAAGATTCACTATTACTTCAACTAACTTCCAAAACCTTCCATGGTTTCCAACAATCCCCTTTTCACCCCATCGTTTAAATTTCAATTTAAAACCAAATTTTAAATTCTCAAAATTTCCTCAAAATTTTTCTAACTCCCTAAATTTCCGAAAAATTCTGCCAGCGTCTCCTTTGCGCGGCTAGCTCGGTACAACTACAAAAGGCCTCTACGGGCTCCCAAATTCCAAAAGAAAACAAAAGCCAAGTGGCTACATCAAAAACCCAATCCAATTTCATACAGATATTAAAATACATACCTTTTGTCGGGCAATTCACATTTATCCTTTGGAATCAAATCTAATTTTTTTTCCCTTTAATACATGCATACTCTATTTAACAACAATATCCAATCGTAACCTTACAAATTATTTTATACATTCTCATATATAGGTTTTCACATATATTGCTATTCAATTTTGTTGTTCCCGTTTTCAAATGAATTCAATTTTATTTTGATTTCTAATATTGAAATTTATCTTTCATTAAAACTGATTCATGTTAGTTTCATTTACTAGTTTACTTTAATTTCAAATTTGAAATTGTTTTGTCGTTAACCAATTTTCCAAAAATTTTCTAACTCCCAAAATTTTCAGAAAATTTTGGAAGAGTCTCCTTTGTACGGAGGAGCTTTTGCAATTTGACAAAAGATATAAATATGTATACATCGACCCACACGGTCGAAAAAAGCAAATACTGTTCATATTTCCTATTTTAATTGCGTAGGCGTACCTTTATTTAGCTTTTAAGCAAGCAGCTTATTTATTTTAGCAATTAGCATACCCCAAATCTAGCCAAATGGTTTCCCTGTACCTGTACTTACTCAGTTTAAATATGTAAGTGCCATATATAGAAATTCTATTAGCATTTCATTTATTTTCAATGGCTAAACACAAGCATTTCAAAAACAACAAACACCAAACACTTACCATAAGCGATTTATATAATTTAAAGCTAATCCAATTGCTTTCAACCAAATTTATATGCCATTACATTCAATTCTAATGGTTTACAATGCAATTGTTCACATTCAATTCATTTTTAAGCAAAACAAACTCATATTCACTTCAATTAACTCAAATGTCAATTATACTTGCTTCCACTAATCCATAAAATTTAATTAAATCCAGTTTACGTTAAACAACAATTATTTCTACGCAATATGATAACATCTATGTGAATAAATAATTACTTAAGTTTTATAACCTATTAAAATTGATTCCAACTCAATTTTATTTACTTCAATTCCATTTTAATTTATTCACAATCATTTTATTTAGCTCGACACATTCCATTCTTATAAATTTATAACTATTCCCCAAACTAATTTAATCTATGTTTTTATTTTATGGGCTTTCACTCTTAGTCGAAACCAAGCTTCCATGAATTTTAAACTTAAGTTAATTTACTTCAATTGATTCCAATATCAAACTTAAGTTTACCTTTACCTGATTCTCATTTAACCAAATTCCATTAAATTCAGTTAGCCCATCCATTAAGTTTTAATTTCCACTTCACCTTCTCTGTTTATTAAAATAACATTCAAGCACATATGCCACCAAATTTAAGTTTAGTCTGATAATCCAATTCCAATTACAACTTAAGTTTGATTTTTTTTTATTCTATCAGACTTCATCCATTTATTATTTAACCCAATTAACCCGTTTTAAAATTTTAATTTGCTTACTTAATTCGTTATCGAATTTATTTTATTAATACAAGGCCACTCTCAATTTATTTCTATTCACTTGGGTTTTGTTTTGCAACTCAAACATTGCTATTATAATCATTTTTCTTATATCCAATTTTCTTGCAATTTCATTAAACATTATTCAAATCAACCTTGAATTTTATTTGTAGTTCAAACCATCACATTTTCAATCCAACTCTATTTTTATTTTACAACATCTCTTCTTACTTAATTCATTATCAAATCCAAGTCGAATTCTATTTACAATTCGAATTCATTACCAAATATTATTAATTTACAACCCATTTGTTTACCCAAGTTAAATTTTATTAACATACTCAATCACACAATTATTTAACCAATTAGCTTATTTCCAATTCCTAAATCAATATTCGATATTAATTACAAATCACTTCATTAAAATTCTAGTTTAGATTTCCTTTTTGTTTTCCTAAAATTCCAACATCTTTTTTTTTTAAATTTAAAAAATGCTTTTAAATTCAAATATTACTATTAAAATAGTTTTTAATAAAAATACTTTTATAACTCGATGTCTCAACCAGTCCATCCTTGTTCTCACAGAAATTCAGTCATACGTTGATCAGGCGTAGGACTGAATATCTATAAGTACTTGGTAAACCCGTTTTCAACACCCGGTGAAAATACTTGGAAAACAATTTTATTGAAAATATAGAATATAGTTTTTTTTTTTTGAAAATAGAGAAATATCTTTGGTGATAATGCCCTGAGAATCATCACCCCCATCCATGGTCGCAGTTAACCCGATGGTTACGTTGCCATCCCGACAAAATCCATAGATAACTGTAGGCCTCCGCGCCCCACGATTACACCATGGAACCCACGACAGATCGCAGCTACAACTGGGGTTACGTAGCTATCACGACAAAAACCCATATAACTGTAGGCATCAGCGCCATCGAATTTCGCTGCCAAAAATGAAACTTCTCCACTCCACTTGACCATAGATCGCAGTCTACCGATGTTGCGTTGCCTTCCCGGCAAAATCAAGTGTAGACCGTTGACACTCATCCTCCACACGATTTTCGCTATGGTCCCCACAGTAGATCGCGACGACATCGAGTTACACTGTCGTCACAGTATAACCCAAATGCCTCTGTAGGCATCAACGCCATCGACTTACGCTACCCAATAATCCTCAGGAACTAGTTTTGTCCGGACTCCTCACAGGATCAACTTTAGAACCCCCCCTCCTTTGGGGCTCAAGGCAGCACCACCCCGGTGGCACTCCTGAGAAGTTCATTTCAAGGGAGCGCCTTTTTCCCCAGAGCCATCATCAAAACATTTTATACTATACACATATAGTATCTTCAAATCATACACCTAGTATGATCTCATACAATGCTCATTTAAACAAAATCGATTATTCCAAAATCGATAATTCTCAACTAGGCTTCCCAAATTCTCATATTGATTTTACCCAAAATCAAATGCCTTTCCAAATCCAAAGGTTCCCCAAAACTTTTTTCCAAAATTCTCATAAGATCCTTTATATATATAGATATATAAAATTTTAAAACTTTGGACCACTATAAACTTGTATAAAATTCCTTTTATACTTCGAACACTTCCAAAATCCTTTTTCTTCCAACAATAGATTCAACAAAGGGATTTCATCTTAAATAAAACAAAGATATATAACCTTGTTTATTCAAAATCAAATATTCCAATTTGATTACTCTTTTCTATCAATTTCTTTTCCATTCACTTATCCACCTTTACATTAATCCCCATTTGGATTATCACTTCAATTCCTATCTCGGTTGGGTATTAAATCCACAACAGTTTGAACTCCGACCAGTTTATTTAGAAAATAGCTTGAAAATTTTAAAAACAAATAAGTAGTTGGAAAATAATTACTAGTTTTGTAAAATAGTTAGAAAATAGTTAACTAATCGTAGAATAGTTGAAAATAGTTGAATAGTTTCAGAAATTTAGATAATTGTAATATAGTTGTAAAATAGTAATTAATTTGTAACATAGTTGAAAAATAGTAATTAGTTTAGAAAATAGTTGAAAAATGGTTAAATAGCTTCAAAAATAATCTGGCTTTAAGAAAGAAATGTTGTATATATTTAATAGCTTAGAAAAATAAGTTTATATCAAAACAATTTATATTGAAAATAGTCAAGAACCAACTGTTCACTTCCCCAACAATTCAATTTAAATCTCCATTTAAATTGTTCCAATTCCAATTCAAATAACTCCAAATTCCATTGGACTTGATTAATTCCCAGTTCAAGTGGAATCAATCTTGATTCCTTCCCAAATTTACATCAAATTCTAGTTGATTTTAATCCTGTTCAATTTTAATTATACTTTCCTACTATCCCAATCAATTTGAATTATTATCAATTTAATTTCAGAATCTAGATCACTTCAATTTACTCCAATCCAATTTCCCATTTAAATTTTAAACTTATACATCTTCAATCACCGATCAAATTACTTCAAACAAAATTCAATTTTGAACTAATTCAATTCAATCTTGAATTTAAACTACCTCGAATTATATAAATTCGAGTTAAATTCTCAAAGGTTGGTTTCCCTTTTTAAACCAAATTAACTTTTATTTAAAGTTTTTAAACAATCTTAAATTTCTGAGTCCAATTCTTCATTTCAATTTATCACTACTCATATTTTTTCCAGATTCAAATAAGAGCTCGATACAATTTTGTTTGTTTTCAAAATTTAATTTATTAATAAATTTTATCTTCCAGTTTGAAGCCAGTTCTTAAACAATTTTTAATTTACAAACTCAATTATTCAAATTTATTTTATTTATACAATACCAATATCAATTTAAAGATTTTTATCAACAATAGGATGATAACATCCAAATTATTCTAAAACATCCATCCATTTTCAATTTTTAAACCTCAAACCCATTTGAGATTACACAAATTCCAATTTAAATCAACCAGTTAACTTTCCAAGTTAAATTCCAATTTCATCTTAAAATCATCAATCCAAGTTGTTTATTCAAACTTATTTAACTTCTCCCAAGTTAAATTCAATTTACTTAATTCAATCAACCTCATTCTCACATTGAATCCCCACTTCAACTTCAACTTCTTTCCCTTTTATAAGTTCAAAGCTTATATCACTTTAGGTTTTTATATCACATTTCAGGGAAAAATTAAAACTCAACCTCATAGAGTTTATTTCAAATTATCTTTAATGTCATGTATATCCATACATATATACATATTTATTTATTGGCCCTCTCCAGCCATGTTTTACAATTTTTAAACCATCCTGGGCTTTAAATTCAAATCAAATTTCAACAACCCATTGTTTCCGACAAGTCCCAATTATCCAATTAATACTTATTTATTATTTCTCATAACCTTGACCCCAAATTTCCAAATTCTGGGATTAGATTTAGAATTTCATTTTCAATCACTTAAATTTTAATTTACTTGTATTTTTGTTCCTACTTAATTTAATTCCAATTCTAAACTTCAGTTTCAGTTTGAATCCATTTCAAACTTATCTTTATTAAATTTCAGTTTGGTTGTATTATATTATTCCTTAAATTTTAATTCCAAGAATTAATAACCAATCACCTAAATATTTATTAGAAATAAATATTGGTTTATATATATCAAAATATAGTTTACATAAAATCATTTAAAATCTTTATATAAGAAAATAACAAGTACGCGCTCATATATATATATATATATATATATATATATATATATATCCTCAACTCATTCTAGAGTACTATAGACTCTATTAAATGAGTAATCCCCACCAGAGCCAAGGTTCTCGCTTAACCTTTCAGCTCTGATACCAAACGTAACGACCCAAAATTTTCACTCCCGAAAATTCCAGATAGTTAGGGAAAGAAGAAAGAGATAGAAGAAGAAGAACAGAAATAATCAACAACCCACATTCGCAGCGGATAAAATATAATAATAAATAATAACTGTTTACAAAAGAATACTATATCTATCGATTACATTCAATATACATCAGAGTTTCACATATATACAGTCACTGGTCATATACAAATCATGTCTCGTTTATATATAATGATATACTGCAGCGGAAATACTCTATACGTACTTGCCATCCAGCTCGTCTCCTGAGCTCCAGAACGTCCCTACCTGAAAATCTGTAATACTCGGTCTGACCCGAGCATTACACCAAAGTAACACCCGGGTCAGGCTGGAAACCAGCATGAGTAAACCCAACTAACATGGAATACAAAAGCTTACATCTTAAATAAAACCCGGGTAACTTAACCCAATTTATCCAATTCACAATTTGCTATAGACAAGGCTTATTTCACATATAAATTTCTAAGTACCAAACTTAGATAAAATAATCCAATCCACTTAAATCATTTCATTCCTGCCTATTGATTTCACAAATCAATTTATACAAAAAAATCGAAGCGGTTTCGAGTATTTCCCAATACCCGACCCCGGCCTCTTCGAGTCACATGTCATTCTAACCCAATTTATCCAAACGAAATACACAACATTTCATAACAGAGATATCAACTCATTTAAAGCATCCAGTACCATCAATCATTCATAAGCAAATTTTATAGTTTCCAAATTGATTCAATTGATTCTAATTGAATTTCTAGCCTCCAATCACTTAGATTCTTCACTTGTCAATTACTTAATTCAAATCAAATAATTCAATCATCCCTTCATCATTCATCTAAATAAATCAACCTGGATTAACTATCATTTTATTTCATTCAAACAACTGTCTTTGATTAACTTCTCCATGTTGTTTATACTTAAACAAACAATAAGTAATCTTAATTACTTCATGAACAAACAAATTGTTTAGTTACATTAATCCTTAATTATTTATACATTGACTTCTCATAAGTCACTTATTATTGATTAATCAATCTCATTTAATCAATCTTTCATTTCGTCATTGATTATATAAATTAACGATTCCCAATTATATTTTAATTGATCCTAATCTAAATTAATTACATTAACTTAACCACAACATTAATCATTCTTGATTTATCTCAATCCTGTAATTAACTCCATTTATTTACTTTATTAAATAAATCAAATTCTCCTTAATAAATCAATTTAATTAATCTCCTGATTGATTTCATGAAGTAATTATATTTTTATTAATACCATTAAGTAATTTCTATCAAACCATCCATTGGTTTTTCAAACTTAATTCGACTAAATTAACTTAAACCTTAATGAATTCAAATCTTTACTTACTAATTAATCAACTTGATTTGTTATTAATTTAATTAATAAATTATCTATTTTAATTACCCTACTATTTCTAATTACCCTACTATCTTCGAGTCAAACCACAGTTAACTCGAGAACCAATCAAAACCAAAGTCACATCATCATCAGTGCACATAAATTAATTTAATCATTCAAACAACTATTAAAGTTTAACCCTTTAATTTAAATTAAAATCCAACATAGTGAGATTTACTCACCTTTGTTATTACATGAATCAATAGAATTAATTCATCATCTATCTTTCCCGCTTAAGTAATTACCCTGAATTACTTAATCATCCCTTAAATCATTATATTATTTATTCTTTGGTTTATTATTTACATTGACCAATAAGCCCTTAAATTATTTACGTAATTATCTTGAATTAATTTCATTTCATAATTCACTTTAAGTAAATTAATCGTCTTGAAGTATTTTAACTTGTTATCCCGCTTTTTGGGCAAAAGCCGTGATACCAAAAGATTGGACAAAAACAAAAGACAGTTCGCCTCAGAGACTGGCCGCACTTCATTTCGCTATGGATATCGATG
This sequence comes from Allium cepa, assembly GCA_030765085.1. Lineage (NCBI taxonomy): Eukaryota > Viridiplantae > Streptophyta > Magnoliopsida > Asparagales > Amaryllidaceae > Allium > Allium cepa. The sequence goes on along the minus strand of CM060943.1, from coordinate 402,348,451 downwards.
AATTCTGACCGAATCCGGATCGGGCCACAATTGATAGGACATAACAAGAAAGACCATAGAAGCCAGCATTTCAAATTTCAAGTCAATCCGAGGTCATATGCTCAAGTTATGATGGGTTCAAGTTAAGAAGGTGTACATTGCTCGGTTCGAACCCATCATGTTCGAACCCATCATGTTCGAACCCATCATATTTGAACCCCTCGTATTCGAACCCCTCGTATTCGAACCCATCATGTTCGAACCCATCACCTTCGACTCCATCCAGCACCTTCGACTCCATCTATCACCTTCGACTCCATCTATCAACTTCGAATCCATCACAAACCTCGAATCCATCACAAACTTCGAATCCATCAGAAGCTTCGAATCCATCAGAAGCTTCGAATCCATCAGAAACTCCGAATCCATCACTAACCTTCGACTCCATCAGAAGCTTCGAATCCATCAGAAGCTTCGAATCCATCCAAGCTTCGAATCCATCAGAAGCTCCGAATCCATCACTAAGCTTCGAATCCATCAGAAGCTTCGAATCCATCCAAGCTTCGACTCCATCAGCCATCGGTTTCGAATCCATCCACATCGCATACAAAAGCATGGATTCGAACCATATGGAGTCGAACCATATGGATTCGAACCTATGGATTCGAACCCTATGGGTTCGAACCATATGGATTCGAACCATATGGATTCGAACCATATGGATTCGAATGAATCAGTGGAGTCGAAGCAGCAATAAAGGGAAAACCTTCAAAGTGGACGTAGGCACGAACGCCGAACCACTATAAATCTGTGTGTCTTTTACAGTTTAGTCCCTGCTTTTTATATATTTGCATAAATCACCCAAATTACAAAGAACAACGTAAAATCAACAGAATCACACGACTTAAGGGTGTTTGCCCATATTTTGTGCAAACATTTTGGTGCTTTCACTGAGAAGCTAATTCAGGAAGAAGTCAAATTTGAAAATCCAGGAGTTCAGATCTAGGAATTATGGCAAGACAATCGAGTAGAAGGCCAAGGCCTGAGAGAAGTGAACCACAAGGAAGTCAAGAGGCTTCCTCAGGAGGGAATCAAGCATCAATCTACATCACTAGGGACGAAATGGAGACAATGATGAAGAGACAGGAGGAGTTGATTCAGAGCTTATTCCAACAAATTGGACAACTGGGAGCACAGAATAGAGAAACTGATGGAGTTCAGAACGGAGCAGGGCCATCCGGAATAGCACCTGGATTAGAAGGCGCACACTTGGAGCACGAAGATCCAGTCCCGGAGGGAGAGAGAGGAGTACCCACGCAACCTGGAGGCAACAGAGGAATGAACGCTCAGCCAAGGGGGCAGATTCCAGAATTCCCTCGTGAACTCGGGGGGCAGGTTGAAAGTAATGAACGAAGATTGCATCTCGGTGACAACGACAGATTGGCAGAGATGGTTAGAAGAGCTATGAGAGGCGGTTTGATAAACAAGGATTTGGAGGATGTTAATAGGAGTCCTTTCACTTCGGCGATTAGACAAGCTAGAAACCCACCGGATTTCAAGTTACCATCGTTGGACACGTATGACGGGAGAACGGACCCCACGGTTCATCTAACAAAGTATATGAGGCATATGGAAGTGCTGGGGGCATCAGAGGAGGTTATGGCCCGGTGCTTTCCATTATATTTGACGGATATTGCAGCATTGTGGTTTAGGCAATTAGAGAATGGATCCATCGGGACGTGGAATGGTTTAATTGAGAGATTTATGAGGCAATTCAGGGTTCACATTACGAGACCCAAGAATGTGATGACTTTGGCAACCCTAAAGCAAAAAGCCGGAGAAACCTTAAGGAGTTATCTAGCACGATTCAATGCAGCAGCAGCTTCAGTGGACCGAGCGGATCCGTCCATGGTGGTAATGGCAGCTGTGTCCGGAGTAGCTGACGGCACAGAATTCAAGAATTCATTGACTAAAGATCCACCCGTGGATCTAGAGGAATTCTACAACGAGGCAGAAAAGTTTTTACGTTTAGAGGATGCGAATGCAGAAAGAGAAGAAGGAGAGGGAATAGAAGTTTATATGCTTAAAGACAAAAAGCCTATCGAAAGGGACTCAGACAAGGATAAAGGAAAACGAAGGACCCAGGATTATGATGACAGGTCAAAACGGCAGCGGAGAGAGCCGCGATTCACTACCTACACCGAGCTGACTGAGAGTTTGGAACGTATTTATCAGGATACCAAGGAGCAGATTCCGTATCGCAGACCAATGCGAAGGGATCCAACCTCTAGCGAGAGAAAATCAGATAAGTTTTGTGTATTTCATGAATTAAACGGTCATAACACTAATGATTGTAGGCATCTGAAGGACGAGGTGGAAGGACACATCAGGAACGGTATGCTCCTTCAGTATGTGAGAAGGAGAGCTTCAGCAGTGGAGCCTGAGCGGCCACCATCTACATCAACCAGGGGCAACCCTGATCCAGGACGTCGTTTGGTTATCAATTAGTTAAAATATCGATGAACAAGTCGCAAGCTTCCACTAACTCAACTGAATCATTTACACATGTACGAGATCGCGAACATTCTCCAGTCATGCTCTGAATGATCATTGATTGTTTCGTAGTGGGAACTTGCACTTCGACATCTTTGCTTTGTTTTTATTTCATGTTGATTTGGACATTTGAACTTGGTTTGTTTGGACATTTCTGTTTTTAAAACTCATCTGTTGAATAGATATTTGATTCTGATAACTCTGAAATGGCTAGGCTACTTTCACATGTACGGGGTCGCGAACGGTCCCTAGGCATGCTCTGAGATAGTGATATACCTATACAAATGATCCGGGGACCCACGCGAACGTGAACCTGGTATCAATAGTACCAAGCCCCCCCGGGCACACTGATTCGCCTTCAACAGGCACACAAACAATCCAGGAACTCACTCGAACGTGACCCTGGCATCCAAAACATCAAGCCCTCCCGGGCACGCTTTCTCGCCTCGAACGGCACCCGACTTCGAACAGTCACAAACTCGCCCCGAACGGCACACGATCGCGAACGGTCACAACTCACTTTACCTCAAATGGCTCGATCGCGAACGGTCGTCATTTGAGGTCCGCCTCGAACGGCATAACTCACTTTACCTCGAATGGCTCGATCGCGAACGGTCGTCATTTGAGGTCCGCCTCGAACGGCACAACTCACTTTACCTCCAATGACTCGATCGCGAACGGTCGTCATTTGAGGTCCACCACTTGACCGCGCACTGTCGCACTTTACCTCGAATGACTCGATCTCGAACGGTCGTCATTTGAAGTTGAGCGCTTGACCCTGAACGGTCACACTTCACCATAGATAACTCGATCCTGAACGATTGACACATGGATTTATGCATCTGACCGGGCACTGTCGCACCTTACCTCGGATGACTCGATCGCGAACGGTCGTCATTTGAAATTAGGCGCTTGACCTTGAACGGTCATATTTCACCACAGATGACTCGATCCCGAATGATCGACGCACGGATTTACGCGCTTGACCGCGCAGGGTCGCACTTTCCCTCAGATGACTCGATCACGAACGATCGTCATCTGAAGTTAGGCACTTGACCATGAACGGCCGCGCTCCATCCCGAATAACTCGATCATGAACGATCGTCATTTGAGGACATATAAACTATCAAGTTCTTTACAGGTTGATGACAGGATATGAATATCCAGCTCAAGGCATTGCAAAACACACCTTCCTACCGCAAGGCATGTTTTGGGGGGCAGAATGTTATCCCGCTTTTTGGGCAAAAGCCGTGATACCAAAAGATTGGACAAAAACAAAAGACAGTTCGCCTCAGAGACTGGCCGCACTTCATTTCGCTATGGATATCGATGAATTCTGACCGAATCCGGATCGGGCCACAATTGATAGGACATAACAAGAAAGACCATAGAAGCCAGCATTTCAAATTTCAAGTCAATCCGAGGTCATATGCTCAAGTTATGATGGGTTCAAGTTAAGAAGGTGTACATTGCTCGGTTCGAACCCATCATGTTCGAACCCATCATGTTCGAACCCATCATATTTGAACCCCTCGTATTCGAACCCCTCGTATTCGAACCCATCATGTTCGAACCCATCACCTTCGACTCCATCCAGCACCTTCGACTCCATCTATCACCTTCGACTCCATCTATCAACTTCGAATCCATCACAAACCTCGAATCCATCACAAACTTCGAATCCATCAGAAGCTTCGAATCCATCAGAAGCTTCGAATCCATCACAAGTCTCGAATCCATCACAAACTTCGAATCCATCACAAACTTCGAATCCATCACAAGTCTCGAATCCATCACAAACTTCGAATCCATCACAAGCCTCGAATCCATCACAAACTTCGAATCCATCAGAAGCTTCGAATCCATCAGAAGCTTTGAATCCATCAGAAACTCCGAATCCATCACTAACCTTCGACTCCATCAGAAGTTTCGAATCCATCAGAAGCTTCGAATCCATCCAAGCTTCGAATCCATCAGAAGCTCCGAATCCATCACTAAGCTTCGAATCCATCAGAAGCTTCGAATCCATCCAAGCTTCGACTCCATCAGCCATCGGTTTCGAATCCATCCACATCGCATACAAAAGCATGGATTCGAACCATATGGAGTCGAACCATATGGATTCGAACCTATGGATTCGAACCCTATGGGTTCGAACCATATGGATTCGAACCATATGGATTCGAACCATATGGATTCGAATGAATCAGTGGAGTCGAAGCAACCAGCATGACGAACACCCAATTTCGAACCGATCATAACTCCCAATCTACTGATCCAAATCCCATGAAATTTTTACAGAAGTTTGTCTACATGATGAAGAACGTCCACGCCAAGTTTCATCGCAGTTGGACAATTTTTTGATCGATTCGAAGTTCACTTCGAATCGATCCCAAACAGAGCACACACTCCAAGGACGCGGGCCTGTGGGCCCCCCGTCACGTGCCAAGCAGCCTCTCCAGGTTTTAGGCGGGATTTTGGCCTTCCACACCTATAAGTAGAGTCCCTGGTCATTCAGAAAAAGGGAGAAAATTCAGAAGAGAGAAAGCAAGCCCAGACTCTGCTGAATTCAATTCTTTTAGCTATTTTTCAGATTGTAATCCGTTGTAATCAATCTAATCAAATAAAGCAATAAAGGGAAAACCTTCAAAGTGGACGTAGGCACGAACGCCGAACCACTATAAATCTGTGTGTCTTTTACAGTTTAGTCCCTGCTTTTTATATATTTGCATAAATCACCCAAATTACAAAGAACAACGTAAAATCAACAGAATCACACGACTTAAGGGTGTTTGCCCATATTTTGTGCAAACATAACTTACTTATCACATCAACAAATCAATCCTTAAAATTTATTACCCAAATTTATCAACCTTTAATTAACCATCTTAAAGAATTGATTAATTACTCCTTAAACTGATTAGATTAACTATTTAACCATTCTCAAATAATTAATTCTCGAGTCGAGTAATATCTAATCACGTTTGAAACACATTGAAATTGACCTATTACAAATTGTTTAAACAAACCAGTTTTGAATTTAATTTTTCTTTCTGCATGAACATAAATGGAGTTAAATTAAATAGGGCAGAAAATCTCACCTTGTTTCAAGTATCGCTGACGAACAGCCCAATTGTCGTTGCCGCGTCCATCACGTACACCCAAAACTCACACGCGCCGAGCTACTCACGAGTGCAGCAACCTGGACGTGCCACCGCGCCTCCTGCGACACGCGATTCAAAACCCTAGCCTATGGTCTCTTCGGTTGATGCCGCTCTACCCCTAGACTTCCAGCTTCGACTCCAACACATGCGCTCCACTGATGCTCGAACTCGAGTTCATCTCGCCGGCGCCTTCTTCAAGCGCAGGAGCAGATCAAACAGTGGCGTGCGAAGATTGGTCGGCTACTCCCTTCAGGTGTCGAATTGATTTGAAAAAAAGGAAGAGATTCGGCCTCGATTTGGATTGCGAGCAACCATATATATTTTATTTTATTTTTTTAATTCTGAGAGTTCGATTCTTTATGAGAATAGAGAGGGGGAACGAGCATAAGATAGGATAGGGGAAGCTTCTTGTGAACGCTTGTTTCCATAACAAAATATCTAACGTATTTTTAAGTTTTATTATATTAGAAAATTTCCAAAATGCCCTCGCTAATTGCCATATAAAATTTGAAACTCCGCTTAAGAGACGTCGCTAGGCGATTATACAGCTTTACCCGTATTTCGAACACGATGGAACGTGTTTCGGAAGCTAATTTAACCGTATGAGCGAGTTACAAAAGAAAACGATCAATTTTAAATTAAATCGATTAAAATAGTTTTACGCGTTTCGGGCTGCCAGAGTCAAACGACAATCCCGATTGCTACGAAAATTGAAATCCGATAATAACTAACTATTACGGATCCAATGGAACTAGTTTCGTCGAATTTCGAGACTGTGCCTTGGAAGGGTATCTTTAAATATCGATTTAAACGATATATTATTAAAATTGAACAAGTCACCTTTAATTTAAATTTCAACCATCCTATTTTCTTCAGTATCATCATTATAAATTTTATAAGTCTTCAAATTATTTTAAAACAGACTTAGAAATTTATAATTCAACAATTTACCCAATTCCAATTATATAATTCAATACTTTAATTGTCTAATAAATATTAATATTTGAAATTCAAGCTAACATTAACCTTTCAAATGTTAAAATCAATTTATTATTCCATTTTAAATCGTTAAATTTTCCAGGTCGTCACACCAAGGTATGAATTATTCTTTTAATATTTATAAGTTAATTCAAAGTGATAATGATAATTCATTTATTTTAATTAATTAGGTTGTTAAGTACTTTTATTTATTTCTTTCACATTTTTCCATAAAGTTTTGTTTGTTAAATATATAATGTCATTACTAAATTTCTGTAGTTGTATTGTTAGTAATTGCAAAGTGGTAATTATTAAATTAGTTATTTTTACTATGATTGTTACATTATAGTTTATGTAATGTAATGATAAAAGTATTTATCTTTATGCTATTTTAGACAGAGTTTATCATTATATTTTAGACAAGAGTTTATCATTACAGTTTTATGTAATGATAAAAGTATTTATCATTAGAATCAAGATTTTTCAAAGTTTCACCAACCAGATATAAATTCTGATACAGTAAAAAATTGAAGGTGATTGTTTGCGATTTTAGGATCATTCAATATCATAACAATTAACAGGTAAAATCATAAAAATGATAAAACAGTTTATCATTTACAAATTATAGTAATAATCCTTTTAGATTTTTCTAGAAGGTTATATGCAGCAGCTTCCTTCATACTCAATTATTACAGTTTTTTTCACATTTATCAAGATTTTTGAAAAAAATCTAAAACATTTTTCAAAGCTTCACCAGATATAAATTCTGATACAGTAAAAAATTGAAGGTGGTTGTTCGTAAAGTCCGTAGCAATCAATTTGGGGAAAAAAAGCAATTGCAGGGTCATAAAAAAGATATTAAATAAACTATAAGCACATAAATTTATCTACTTCATCAAGAAGTTATGGAAAAATACTGAATAAATTTGAAAAAAATTTGAATAAGCACATACATTATGTCGAAATTACCGATCTAATAAATAATTCATGTCTATTTCATTTAAGAAGTTATGGCAAAATACTGAATAACATTGAAATGTGATGAGAATCAGAACATGTCCTATCTCATTTTTTGTATATCATTTTGCGTGTTGTCGGTTGCATCATTGTCTAATCTACACTGCAGTTTAAAATTCAAAACATGAAAGAATTATATACTTGTACAGGCTGATGCTTATCTTATGAGTACATTATATGCATGTTATCTTGCATGGTTATTTACTCTATGCATAAAAAATAATCTTCAGATATCGTTGGACACGTGTATTTCATACACATAGATGTGTGTACATGGACATCATTTCATCCGTGCACACACACATGTATATGTGGACATGCATTTTACTTGAGACAGACTTGAGTAAAATCATGATATGATTCATTTCACTTATGTTTTTATATATACGTATGTTATATGTAAGTTATAGTTTTAAACATTGAAGTCGATAATAACTGAAAGAACTTCAAATTGTTCACTATATTATTAGTATATGTAGGAAAAATTCCTTTATAATTTTACTTTATTGCATAAATATATACATTTTTTTATTCTCTAACAATTTTTTTTTAAGTTTTTTTCCATTGGCTATGGCTGTTGTTGCAAAGGAAAATTGGTCTTGGTTTTTGGATCATTTGAAATATTCGACTGGAGTTGATCGATCTTTGGTCTTTATATCAGATAGACATTGAGGGTTTGCTTTTAAGCATTCCTAAATTTTTCCAATGGCTTTCCATTCAAACTGTCTATAATATATGCAAAGTAATGTTGCTAATGTTGTAAAGGGTGGAAAGGGGCATTGGGTAGCACATTTATTGGAACGTTGTGCCGTAGCTTGTACTCCTTATGAACTTTAAAGAGTTATGACAAAATATAGTCAAATTGGAGGCGAAAAAGCTGTCGAATTCTTAAAAGGTAAGCCATTTAATCATTGGGCTGATTTATTTTTTTCCGACAATTGCTATGGTGAGAATAAATCAAATGTCGCAGAGTTTTTACTCCTGAATTGTGAAAGAAATGCATCTTTCTATTACATGTTGTCTTGATGGAATTTGAATTAAGCTTATGACTCAAATGTCAAAGCGTAGAGAAGAGGCATCTAGTTGGACTACCATACTTTGTCCTAAAATGGAGAATCGTTTATTGAAATTAAAAGAAGAAGGATTTGGGTGGAACATTTCTCATTCTTCTACTTTTGTTTTTGAAGTACATTCCTCTATGTCTCACGAAGTTGATATTGAAAATCGATTTTGCACTTGTAACCAATGGAGAGTTACTGGTTTTCCTTGTGCACATGCATTGAAGTGCATTACCATGGCCAAACTTAATGTCTATGATTTTATTGAATATTATTTCACAACTAACGCTTATCATGCTTCTTACTCGCATGTTATCAATCATATTCCTACTTTTGATAATAATGATATTGTTTCTGAAGGGTTTACTACTATTCTTCCTTCTAAGGCTATTCGTGGAGCTGGTAGACCTAGAGTTAACAGACTTGGTGGGTTGGATGTTTTCCGTGAGAAGCAAAATAAGTGTGGAAAGTGTAAGAAGTTAGGTCATAATCATAGAAGTTTTCCATTGAGTGGTTGAATGTTTTTATAATTGTTATGTCATTTTCTTTTGTTCATTTTTGAAGACAATTACGTTTTAGCTTTCTATGTTGTATTGAGATATTCTTGCATCCTAAAATTTAAATGCTATTGCATTGAATTATATTTTTGTTTTTATGTTATTTTTTTACTACTATTATTAGGTTATTCCTGTGTTGTTACTAAGTTCATTTTATGTTTAATTCAATATCAACTACCATTGTTGCAGTATAAGTTATTAGGATTATTGTAGTATTATAATGTATTATTTGACTAGTTGGTATGAGAATATATATTATATTATGTTGATGAAATTGTTATTTTTCTGTAAATTAACTACTATTTCGTCTGAACATTTAAATTTTATTTTATGATGTACTTGTTATTACTATTCATGGCTATACTCAAGAACAATATCTACTTGTCAACTGTCTTTTATAACTTTCTGCTTATCATTTGTTGTTTCAGACTGGATGGTGCATACAGTATTGGATAGTTCATAATTTAATTTTTTATTGAATTTATATTTTTTGTTGGCTGTTTTTATTAAATTTTATTTATGATTTTGTAAAATGTTAAACTATTTTATCATTTTTATGATTTTACCTGTTAATTGTTATGATACTGAATAATCTTGAAAATTTCAGCAATGAGAACTAATGTAATTTTCTGACTGATTCTAACACAGTGCAGGGCAGTTTTCACTGATTCTAACTCAGTGCATTCTTGCACTTAATTCTGACATCTCTTGTAAACTATAGAAATTGCTAGCATCATCTAATGCAAAGGTTATTGCTTTGATTTTTGATAACTAATAGGATCGAGGAAACTGAAGCGAAACTATAAGCTTGAGGAGTGCTGATCTCAATAACAAAACCATAGCAGTCTCAGTGTTGAGAGTCTAGTTTTATGTTTTCAAATTTTATGTTGTTTCTTTTCTTTCTTGCCTGTGCAGATACAGTTTGACTTTTCAAGTCATCCAAGCAATTTCATCCATTTTCTTCAGTTACTATTAGTATAAGCACTCAGTTTTAGTACATCTTACTACTTTCTGTAGTTTGCTAAACTCGGCAGAATTGAATTTCATTATACAAAAACTAGTACTACTCATCTTTTTAACAAAATTTATTTGAAATGAGTAGAATTTGCACCATATTAAAATTATTCAATTAGTAGATGAAAATATTACACAAAAATCGCTCTGATTTACCACATTTTTTGTAGCATCATATGTTTGTATGCGACATTAGTAGATGAAAATATTGCACAAAAATTTATTCCTCAAGTTGAGTATGTACTTCTTAATTGGGCACTTAAATACGTGACAGAGCCGGGAAAGCTAAGTAATATGGTAAGTGCTCTTATTCTCATATGTTTGTACTAGAGAAAATAGTTTTGGCATATGGCTCATAGAGTTAAAGTGAAATCAGAATTGTGCAGTACTATAAGACCATTCAAGACACGTGCAAAATTATGAGAGAACAAATTACAGAACAAATATATGAAAGAAAAAATTACATAACAAATATATGAAATATAATATGAGTACATCAGTGTATAATTCATATTCAAGCCAAGTATTCATCAACATAACTGTGAGAAATGCGGATTACGGATCTTAAGGCTAGGATTAACACTAGAGGGGGGTGAATAGTGTTAATAAAGAATTACTAAATCATTTTGAGTTTATGTTAATTTAGACACCGATGTATGCAATATATAGACACAGATACGATCACAGAAACAAGCACAGATGTAGAAATAAAGTAAAAGAAGTAAAGTAAAGAACACACCAGATTTTATACTGGTTCGGAGTTACCCTACATCTAGTCCCGCAACACAAGTACAGATTTTCTTTCAAAAGCAATTGTACAATTACACCCTCGGTTTCAAGGCTACGAAGTACACCCTCCAGAATTTCTATCCTCTGGGTAGAGATGCTTGATTTCCGGGCCACAAGTTTACCCAATTGATTTACCAAGGCTACAATCACACCTTTTCTCTCTTGATTGATTTCCAAGGCTACAATCACACATTTTTCGCTTAATAGATTACAAAGAAGTCTATAACTCTGAATAGCACTGAGAACCTTATAGAGATAGTGATAGAGAATCAAACTAGAAGTAATCGAGTTCGATTCAATGTTGATTTCGGCAGAGTAATGGTAAGAATATGTATTAAGAAATATGGAAGAAGAAGAGGAGTGAAAAACCAGAAAATCTGATATAAAATTCATTGAAACTAACCCCTATTTATAGAAGAACAACAGCCATGCCCATTCATGAAGAGTTATGGCGAATAGACACTTCTTTTGAAATTTAATTTTTGAACTCAACTGACACCATGTCGACATGGAGTACTTGGGCATGTCGACATCCCAAAGGATTTTTTGGTGTTTTGATTTTCTTTGAAAATAACTTTTATTTTATATTAAAACTATTTTAAACTTTACAAATATACTTGACTATAGTTAAAATTCATAAGTAAATATAGAAAATAATATATATAGAATTTAACTATAATTTTATATTTAAATTAAGTATAAATATTTAAAATTTAAATATATTATATTAAAATATAGTTTAAATCAGGAGTAATTTGACTTTGAAATTAAAGATAATTTTGAGGCTAAGATTATTTAAAATTAGGATAAATGGTTTTGAATCTTTTAAAAGGAAAGTTTTGAAAAACATTTTGAAAACATGATATAATTTTGAAAAATCATTTTGAATAAAAAGTTAGCGGATACAAAATAATGTTCCACTAGATTTTTCGTAGGTTCCATCCTACTTAAGGTTCCATCCCTTTAACAGGCACGAAGTGGATTCCATTCCACGAATAAATTGAATTTTAAGATGCCAGTGCTTTTCTATGAGTTTTAACAAAATTCCTAATAAAAATACTTAACCTTGAAATCTTGAACTCTTGATAATCTTGATACTCATGAGTCTTCTATCTCGATATCTTGAATCTCTATACTGTACAGTCTTCATTCTTGGTACCTGCATGGTTAAATCCTGCATATACATATATATATCTAAACTTATAATGTCAGTATTTATTTTTTATAATCTATTCTAAGGTTGTTGTCATCAAAACCATCATATCACGAACTAACAATAACAAATTATAGAATTTGTTTGTGAAAAACATCAAATTAATTACAAAGCTTTGAAAGAAACCAACTAGATAAACTGTTTTCTGTAAATGAAATAAATTTCAATATACAATGCAATTTTGTTCTTTTCCTTTAGAAAAAAGAAGTTAAAACAAACTAAACATATAATGTTTTCTTTTGAAAGATGTCAACAAACTAGTTTAATATTCATTGTGCTTCAATTATTTTTTTCAACAAGCTTGTTTTCTTCTTGTGGCTTTAATTGTGAAGTGCAGAAGTTTTCCAAGGTCCAACAATATGGCTCATCTTTCATAATGTCAGCTACCATATTTTCTCTTAACTGACCAATATCTTCTTCCGAAACCTTTTCTACCAATAGTAAACCTATGGTTTTTTCCTCAAGTTTACCATGACGAACGTTCCGCAATCATACCTATTGTAGAACATTTAACTAGAAAACTGTATTTGATTTAATATTTTAACATACATTATGTTTAGTTAAAGATTGATACTGTAGCAGAATACCATAATTATCGATTGACCAATAAAACCATCATACCAACATAAATATGTCATAGTGACTTGTTAACATGTAAAATTCCTAGAACTATCAATTATAAAGTAAACAATAGTATTACAGTTTATATCCTAATTCATATTTAAATACATCAATACTTGTAAACATTTACCAAATTTTTGTTGACGCGGTATATTTGCACCAATAAGTTAAATATAAGACTATGATTGGTGGTATAACATAGAGATATTGCTATGTATCGAGTAGTTAATAATCTACACAGTAGATAATCTATATACTGGTGGTATAACACAGAGATATAGCTACCTATCGAGCAGTAAATAATCTATACAATAAATAATTTATATACTTGTTGTGTAGCACAAAGATATAAGACTAAGATTGGTGGTATAATATTAACACCATTGTCTAAATTTACTTTTATTTCCATCTACTACTGAAGATATTTATTCATTTTGTATAAACTATTGTATCATCAATTAATTTATCCAATGATTTTATACAATGGACAGAAATGTTTATTTCTTATGTATTGTTTTCTGATTCATAATAGAAATAGAGGGTACAATGACAATGACAGTAAAAAAATATGTTTATCATTTTATTTGATGGCAATGTAAAACTATATACATTTCTAATTTTTATAATATACCAAAAAATGATTAGTTTTCAATAAGCTTGGAAAGAAAAAAATTAAGACAATAAGATTGCTTCAATGTTTATATAAAATGATGAAAGTTTAACCTTTCTATATTTAAATTGATAATGCTTTTATCATTTTATGAAAATTGATAAAAGAATTTATCAATTTTTGAAAATGATAAATGGTATTATCTTTTTATTACAAGTGAATATTGTTGTAATATGTTAACAATGTTGTAATGCTTATATCAAATGATGAATGTTTAAATTTTCTATACTTAAAATGATAATGCTTTTATCATTTTATGAAAATTGATAAATTCTTTTATCATTTTATGAAAATTGATAAATTCTTTTATCAATTTTCAAAAAATGATATATGATGTTATCTTTTTATTAAAAATGAATACTGTTGTAATATAATAAGTCAATAAGGCCGTTTTAATGCTTATATAAAATGATGAATGTTTAAGTTTTCTACATTTAAAGTGATAGATGCTTTTATCACTTTACGAAAATCTATCAATTTTATGAAAATGATAAAAGAATTTATCAATTTTTGAAAAGAATAAATGGTATTATCTTTTTGTCACAAATGAATATTGTTGTAATACGTTAACAATGCTATAATGCTTATATAAAATAATGATCATTTAAATTTTCTATACTTAAAGTGATAAATTCTCTTATCACTTTATGAAAATTGATAAATTCTTTTATCAATTTTTGAAAACGATAAATGGTGTTATCTTTTTATAAAAAATGAATATTGGTGTATTTTGTTAACAACCTGACAATTTCATCATCAAACTTCAGATATTACGCAAATTATAAGGATCAACATTTCACAATCAACTTAATGTTTAATTAGAAGTGAATTCATATTACAACAATACACCAAGTTGTTGAATTTATATGATTCAAATAATTTCCAAAGAAGATAAGAAAATAATTAATTAATTCAGTCAATCAATTAATTAGGCTATATATGGAAAAATAAGGATATATATGATATCTTTTAGAGAAGGAAAACTAATTAATTGCTAACCAACTAATTAGTCAAAGAATTTGTTATATGGAGAAAGAAAAGATTGCTGATGGTGATTGATTCAAGCAAGGGAAATTATGAAAACCAAGATCACCTTTATCCATTTACATAAAAATTAAATCATGGATATTCGGAAAGGTTTCAAACATAATCTGGAAGTTAATTTTATTCATCCCAAGCATCCTTAATTTTCATGCTTATCTAAATGAAGGAAGTTCATCTTCATATTTGTGTGAGCGTGTGAGAGAGTATCCACCATTATCCTCTTCTTCAATAAACTCTAATTTCTGTAGTCAATCAGTTAGGGGTTTTGAGCGTAAGCAAGTCTTTGGATAAATTGATTATTCAATTTGTAATTATAGGTTAGTCTCTCCACCACTTTCTATAATTTTGTAATATCTCTCTTTTGTACTCTCATTCTTCAGTGAAATAAAAAAATAGCTGTTGGCTCCGTGGACGTAGACGATCTAGCCGAACCATGTTAAATCTTTGTGTTCTCCGCTTTTCTGTTTCTCTTTGTTTCGTGATTATTTTTCATTGAATTTGCGGTTGGTAATTAATCGACAAGCTAGATCCTTCGTTTGATTGTTTCCGTGCTTCATCATTCCGTTGCAGTTTTGGAGTTAGTGCAAATCAATTGAATTTTCCGACAACAGTTTGGTATCAAAGCTAGCTATCTTGTTCTAGATTAGTTATCAATGGCAAATTCTTTTAGTAGCAGTATGAAAAATTACGGCATCACTAAATTTGTTAGGAAATGATTTTTTGGGACATGGGAGGTGAAGACTAATGACGGTGTTCTTCAGTAATAACTTCATTCATTTAAAGGAAGAGATAAAATCCAGAAGCACCTTAGAGGTAGAGATATGCATGGCTCCCACTTTAAGGGTCCTATAAGGGGTGCTTGCTATTATTATAAGAAGAAGGGGAATTTCATATGGGATTGTCCAGCTTTTAGAAAGAAGAGAGAGAAGAAGGAGAAAGCTTCAGTCTTGCCAGCGGTTAGATCAGATGCAGATAGAAGTGATAGTAATACATCATTACTTTTAGCCAGTAAATCACCTTTAGAGCATACAAGTTGGATGATTGATTTTGGAGCCTTTTGCCATATGACACCAGATAGGAGCTGTATTGTCAGTTACAAGAAAATTGATGGCGTAGCAGTTCATATGGGGAATGACACATCTTGTCATATTGTGGGCGTTGGAAGTATGAGGTTTAGGATGCATGATGGTGTTGTTAGGACTATCACGGATATTAGACATGTTCCGATGCTGCGTAGAAGTTTGTTATCAATGGGAGCTTTGAGTAGACTTGGTATGAGGATAATAATAGACGGAGAGAATTTAAGAGTGTGCGAGTTAATGATATTTATATGCTTCATGAAGAGACAGTTTTAGAAGAGTCGGTAGTTTCTAATGATTCTAATATTTCAGATTCTACTCAATTATGGCATCTTTGTTTAGGTCATGTTGATGAGGAGAGTCTTGAAGTATTAAAGAAGCGTGGGTTGATTGATGGTGTTTGTCAGTCGAAGCCTAGCTCTTGTGGAAATTGTTCTTCTGGAAAGAAGAAGCATGTCACATTTGATGTTGGAAGATCTAGAGCTATAGAGTTTCTAAAGTATGCTTATTCTTATGTGCGGGGACCCACCCCAATTGCACCTTTTGGTGGAGCCAGCTACTCCATCTTATTTGTGGATGATTTCTTACGGAAGGTCTGGGTCTATTTCTTGAAGGCCAAAGATGAAATATTTGCCCAGTTTTGTAAGTGGAATGCCTTGGTAGAGAAGCAGTCGAGGAAGCATTTGAAGGTTCTCAAAGTTCAAAATAGTAGTGAATTTATGTCACAAGAATTCACTAACTGTTGTGCGTCCGAGCATGTAATTAGAGATTTTTCTATTTCTGTTGAGTCACATTGTTATGAAGTGGCGAGAGTATGTGTCGGATATTGTGGTAGAGAGCTATGAGATTGAGAACGACTGCTGGTAGAAGAGGGATTTTGGGCAAAAGCGATATCTATGGAAGTATTTCTCATCATCCGCACACCTTCTATTGTCATAGATATGAAGATCCTAGAAGAGATATGGAAAAGAGAGCCTGTTAATTATTCATTCCTTAAAGTGTTTGGTTGTTCAGCTTATTTAGAAGATGAGAGACATGATAAGTTGAAGCCTAGAGAAAGCAAGCACATTTTGTTAGGCTATAAAGAAGGAGTGAAGAGGTATCAGTTGTGGTGTAAAACAACTAGGAGAATTGTGACTAGAAGGCATGTGATATTTGATGAGAGGTCTTTGTTGAAGGTGGAGCCTCTATCAAGTGATGACATTGGAAGGACAGAAATTTGCCAAACACATTTGGAGTCATCAAATTATTTCCATATTCGGAGAAATATTGGTATTTCCGATGATACCATGGTTGATCAGAAGATTACAGAGGTTCAAACTCTCGGTGGAGATCACTTGCTAGAAAGGTCTTTTGGTTCAGTTGGCCCTTTTTGTAAGCATATTTATAGCGATGATTCTTCATCTTATGCTTTGAATGTTGTGGAGCTTGTTGGTGAGTCTGCTGATGTTGACTAAGGAAAGTCTAGCAAAATTCTTGTGGAGGAGATTAGAGTAGATGATATTGAGTATGCCTCGCTCAATTTGGAATGGAGAAGGTGAAGCGCGCTGTTTAATCTCCATTGGTCTCTTGAAGATTAGTATCTACATGTTCGTCTCCAACATCGGATTTGTTGAAGAATTTTTGTACTTTCTCGTATGCATTATGTTTACTGATGTGCATGCTATCTTTCTTGTGCTTGGGAAAGATTTGGAAGCTTTGTTTGGGAAATATTGCCCAAACTAGTTCACATTGAGCTTGTTGACGTAGACCCAACAATTTGTCGAGATGTGGTAATGCAGAGAGATTGTTATATTTGCATCAAGGTGGAATGTTGAACGTATGTGATTTAAGCAAGGAAAATTATGAAAACCGAGATCACCTTTATCCATTTACATAGAAATTAAATCATGAATATTCGGAAAGGTTTCAAATATAATCTGGAAATTAATTTTCTTCATCCCCAAGCATCCTTCATTTTCATGCCTATTTAAATGAAGGAAGTTCATCTTCATATTTGTGTGAGCGTGTGAGAGAGTATCCACCATTATCCTCTTCTTCAGTAAACCCTAATTTCTGCAGTCAATCAATTAGGGGTTTTGAGCGTAAGCAAGTCTTTGGATAAATTGATTAATTAATTTGTAATTATAGGTTAGTCTCTCTACTACTACCTATAATTTTGTAATCTCTCTCTTTTGTATACTCTTTCTTCAGTGAAATAAAGAATAGTTGTTGGGTCCGTAGACGTAGGCGATCTAGCCGAACCACGTTAAATCTTTATGTTCTCTGCTTTTCTGTTTCTCTTTGTTTGGTGATTATTTTTCATTGAATTTGTGGTTGGTAATTAATCGACAAGCTAGATCCTTCTTTTGATTGTTTCCATGCTTCATCATTCCGCTGCAGTTTTGGTGTTAGTGCAAATCAATTTAATTTTCCATACAACACAAGTTTCATCAAAACTATCAAATAAATCTGCTACATTATAATTTCGTAATGAAGGTCAATAATGCTAGGGGCGATAGCTTAGAATAAAATTTGAAATTCAATCATTAATTTTTTTAGCATAACTGTGAAGGCCCGCAAATCCGTACCCCTTTGAGCTGGCAAAATCCCACAACAATTCAGCCCAAAGAGGAACAAACTTGCGAATCTTTAGGGTTAAATAAGAAGAAGATAGAAGAAATAGAAACAATAATAGAATCTCACATTTCACAACGAAACAAATATAATAGATAAATAAATATATTTAAAACAAAAGAACTATATCAGTTTATACATCAGATTATCAAAGTTTACAACGACACAATACAAACACCGGGAGTTATAGTAACTTGTGTACAATAAAGTTTGACTTACACTAACCCTAATGGACACTACATAATATAAGTGGTACGTCTTTCCATCCAGCTTGCCTCCAGATCTCCATAGCAACTTCTTGGCTTTGCTCCCGAATAACTGATAACCTGACTCTATACTGCTCGTGTGGAAAATTGTGGGCTCCCAGAGTTTAGAAAGGAAACAATAAACTCCAAGTCAGTCGTGGGGCTGGTGTGAGATCTTAAAAATAGTTATTGTCACAAAGAAAATAAAAAGAAATCCGCTATGCTTTTGGAAAATGAAACTACCATAAGGCCTCCCGCCACACACACAATGCAAACGCAGAATTGGAGGAGATTTCTCTTATGATAGTTAAACATGCTTAATATGCAAAATCCTTATCATTAGTGCATAGTGCAGAAAATATTTCTAAAGTATACTATTAATCTTAGCCAGCATACAATCACTATTGTATGCCTACTAGAGCTACCATGTTCAATAGCAGGTTACCGCCACATTTCATGGTAGGTTATACAACTAAAACAGTACAGGGCGCGTATTGTTTCTTTGAATTTCCAACAAATGGTCAGGCTAAGGAACTTTCTACTGCCACATGGGTACGCCTCTGGAGGGACGTCCTGAGAACTTACCCGAATCTCTGCCAACACAAGGCCGGGTTACCTCTGTAACAATCTAACTACAACTCGAGTATGCCATTTCCCAGTCGTTTCCGATCTTTATCCGAGGATCCTCAACCACAAAGCAACAACCACAAAATGTTTGCGCCAAAATTGGTCACAAACACCCAATATCGTGAAAGCACCCATTTATGGACACGAATCAGCAACAATCAATATAGAACCCAGATCTAAGCAATAACAATCACAATAATTCACAAATAACAATCACAAACACATGATTTATAGTGGTTCGACGATCTTGCCTACGTCCACTTTGAAGCTTATGTCTTTATTGATTCACTTGATGATTCCAATCGATTACAGCGGATTACAATTGATGATGGCTTTCAAATCTGATTACAACAGCGATAATGAAGTATGAAATTGAATCCGGCAGAGTCTGGATGTTCAATGGCGGAAGATCCCCCTTTTCTGAAGGCTTCAGGGTGCTATTTATAGGCGTAGGAGGCTCAGATCTCGCTCAAACTTCGGGAGACTTTTTCTGGCACGTGAGTGGGCCCACGCGACCGACCCCACCAAGTTTCGACTCGATCTGAGATCGATACGAAGTGATTTCAAATCCATCAAAAAATGATCCAATCGAGTTGAAACTTGGCAGGAACAATCTTTACCTTGTATGGAAGCTACTGTGAAAATTTCATTGCATTTGGCCTCGTGGTTTAGGAGATATGATCGATTCAAGTTGTGGTTTTTCGTGAGGGCTGTTGTGTTCGAATCCATTGGTTCGAATCCACTCCCTTCGACTCGATTGGCCACGTGGTTCTTTGGTGACGTGGCGCGCACTCCTCGCATCGATCCTATTTTTACTCCGAGTCGACCGCTTCGCATCCATGACCTTCACCTCGTTTGTATCATTGAATGACACATCACCCAAGCTAGTTGACTTGGTGGACACGAACGAGTGATTGTTCATGGATTCGAATCTGATGGATGCGAAGACGATCGATACGAAGCAGTGCTTGGGCACGAGACCGATCGATTCGAGGTAGGGCATACAGATGGTGATGGATTCGAAGTGCTCTGGACTCGATGGATACGAAACGGTGCTCTAGCATGGATATGAACGTGCTGAGGGGATGCCCATTTGATGGATTCGAACTGATCGATTCGAAGTGATCAATATCATGCCTGATCGGTTCAAACTCGATCAACTCGAAGCGTATGCAAACCGATGGATTCGAACAAGATGGATACGAATCCTATGGGTTCGAAATGAGCATCTCCTCCACTTTTTGATGGGTTCGAACGACATTTTTTGGCTAACTTTCATCGATCATATCTCGTTCATACGACCTTCGATTAACCTGAAATTTGGAACACTGGCATTCATGGCTTTGCTTGTCATGTCCTATCAATTGTAGCCTGACCGGGCTTGGAAAAAATTCATCGATATCCATAGCGAAGTGAAGTACAACCAGTCTCTGAGACGAACTGTCTTTTGTTTTTGACTGATCTTTTGGTATCACGGCTTTGCCAAAAAGCGGGATAACATTTGCCCCCCAAAATATGCCTTGCGGTAGGAAGGTGTGTTTTGTAATGCCATGAGCTGGATTTTCATATCTTGTTGATGTCCTGCAAAGGAAGTTACAGTTTCATGTGACCTCAAATAACGACCGTTCGGGATCGAGATACTTGAGAGGAAGTGCGACCGTTCATGGTCAAGCGCCTAACTTCAAATGACGATCGTTCGAGATCGAGCAATTTGAGGTGAAGTGCGATCGTGCGCGGTCAAGTGGCGGACCTCAAATGACGACCGTTCGCGATCGAGCCATTTGAGGTGAGGTGAGTTGTGTCGTTCGGGGCGAGTTGTGACCGTTCGAGGTCGGGTGCCGTTCGAGGCAAATTGTGATCGTTCGCGGTCGGGTTCCGTTCGAGGCGAGTTTGTGACCGTTCGTGGTTGGGTGCCGTTCGAGGCGAATTGTGACCGTTCACGTTCGGGAGTCGTTCGAGGCGAGTTGTGACCGTTCGCGGTCGGGTGCCGTTCGAGGCGAGAAAGTGTGCCCGGGAGGGCTTGGTGTTATCGATGTCAGGGTCACGTTCGGGTGAGTTCCTGGATCGTTTGTATGCCTATTGGAGGCGGATAAGTGTGCCTGGGGGGGCTTGGTATTGTTGATACCAGGTTCACGTTCGAGTGGGTCCCTGGATCATTTGTCAGGGCATATCGCCATCTCAGAGCATGCCTAAGGACCGTTCGCGACCCAGTATATGTGTAAGTAGCTTAGCCATTTCAGAATTATCAGAACCAAATATCTATTCAACAAATGAGCTTTAAAATAGAAATGTCCAAACAAACCTAGTCTAAATATCCAAATCAAAATGAAACAAAAGCAAAGGAAGGATGTCAAAGTGTAAGTTCCCACTACGAAACGGTCAAGGATCATTCAGAGCATGCCTAGGGATCGTTCACGATCTCATACATGTGTAAATGATTTAATTGTGTTAGTGGGAAGCTTACGACTTGTTCATCGTTATTTCAATCAATTGATAATCAAACGGTGCCTTGATTCAGGGTCGCCTCTAGCTGATGTAGACGGTGGTCGCTCTGGTTCCACTGCTGGAGTTCGCCTCCTCACATACTGAAGGAGCATATCGTTCCTGATATGCCCTTCCACCTCGTCCTTCAGGTGCCTACAATCATTAGTGTTATGACCATTCAATTCATGAAATACACGAAAATTATCTGATTTTCTTTCGTCAGAAGTTGGATCCCTTCGCATCAGTCTACGATGCGGAATCTGCTCCTTGGTATCCTGATAAATTCGTTCTAGAGTCTCATTCATCTCTGAATAGATGGTGAATCGTGCCTCTCTCCGTAGTCGCTTTGGCCCGTTACCACTATCCTCAGTCATTCGTTTTCATTTATCCTTGCCTTAGTCCTTTTCGAGAGGCTTTTTGTCTTTGAGCACATAAACCTATATTCCCTCTCATTCTTCTCTTTCTGCATTCGCATCCTCTAATCGTTAAAACTTTTCTACCTCGTCGTAGAATTCCGCTAGATCCACAGGTGGATCTTTAGTCAATGAATTTTTGAACTATGTGCCGTCAGCTACTCCGGACACAGCTGCCATCACTACCATGGATGGATCTTCTCGATCCACCAAAGCTGCTGCTGCGTTGAATCGCGTTAGATAACTCCTCGAAGTCTCTCCGGCTTTCTGCTTTAGAGTTGCCAAAGTCATCACATTCTTGGGTCTTGTAATGTGAACCCTGAATTGCCTCATAAATCTTTCAGTTAAATCATTCCATGTTCCGATAGATCCACTCTCTAGTTGTCTAAACCACAATGCTGCAATATCCGCCAAGTACAATGGAAAGCACCGGCCATAACCTCCTCTGATGCCCCCCAGCACTTCCATATGCCTCATATACTTTGTCAGATGAACCGTGGGTCCGTTCTCCCGTTATACATGTCCAACGATGGTAACTTGAAATCCGGTGGGTTCCTAGCTCGTCGGATTGCTGGAGTAAAAGGACTCCTATTAATATCCTCTAAATCTTTTTTTACCAAACCGCCCCTCATAGCTCTTCTAACCATCTCCGCCAACCTGTCATTGTCTCCGAGACGCAATCTACGTTCATCACTTTCAACCTGCCCCCCGAGTTCATGAGGGAACTCTGGGATCTGCCCCCTTGACTGAGCGTTCACTCATCTGCTGCTCCCAGGTTGCGCAGATGTACCTCTCTCTCTCTCTCCAGATTGGATCAACATTCTCTATGTGCGTGCCCCCTAGTTCAGGTGCTACGCCGGATGGTCCTGCTCCGTTTCGAACTCCATCTGCTTCTCTATTATGTGTTCCAAGCTGTCCTATCTGTTGAAATAAACTCTGGATCAACTCCTCTTGTTTCTTCATCATTGTCTCCATCTCTTCCCTAGTGATGAAGATCGACGGTTGATTCGCTCCTGAAGAAGCCTCTTGACTTCCTTGGTGTTCACTTCTCTCTGGCCTTTGTTTCTTACTTGTTTGTCTCGTCATGGTTCTTAGATCTAAATTCTTAAGTCTTCAAATTCAAATTATCCTGAATCAGCTTCTCTCAGTGAAAGCACCAAAATGTTTGCGCCAAAATTGGTCACAAACACCCAATATCGTGAAAGCACCCGTTTATGGACACGAATCAACAACAATCAATATAGAATCCAGATCTAAGCAATAACAATCACAATAATTCACAAATAACAATCACAAACACAGGATTTATAGTGGTTCGGCGATCTTGCCTACGTCCACTTTGAAGCTTATGTCTTTATTGATTCACTTGATGATTCCAATCGATTACAGCGGATTACAATTGATGATGGCTTTCAAATCTGATTACAACAGCGATAATGAAGTATGAAATTGAATTCGGAAGAGTCTGGATGTTCAATGGCGGAAGATCCCCCTTTTCTGAAGGCTTCAGGGTGTTATTTATAGACGTAGGAGGCTCAGATCTCGCTCAAACTTCGGGAGGCTTTTTCTGGCACGTGAGTGGGCCCACGTGACCGACCCCACTAAGTTTCGACTCGATCTGAGATCGATACGAAGTGATTTCGAATCCATCAAAAAATGATCCAATCTAGTTGAAACTTGGCAGGAACAATCTTTACCTTGTATGGAAGCTACTGTGAAAATTTCATTGCATTTGGCCTCGTGGTTTAGGAGATATGATCGATTCAAGTTGTAGTTTTTCGTGAGGGCTGTTGCGTTCGAACCATTGGTTCGAATCCACTCCCTTCGACTCGATCGGTCACGTGGTTCTTTGGTGACGTGGCATGCACTCCTCGCATCGATCCTATTTTTTCTCCGAGTCGACCACTTCGCATCCATGACCTTCGCCTCGTTTGTATCGTTGAATGACACGTCACCCAAGCTAGTTGACTTGGTGGACACGAACGAGTGATTGTTCATGGATTTGAATCTGATGGATGCGAAGACAATCGATACGAAGCAGTGCTTGGGTACGAGACCGATCGATTCGAGGTAGGGCATACAGATGGTGATGGATTCGAAGCGCTCTGGACTTGATGGATACGAAAAGGTGCTCTAGCATGGATACGAACGTGCTGAGGGGATGCCCATCTGATGGATTCGAACCGATCGATTCGAAGTGATCAATATCATGCCTGATCGGTTCAAACTCGATCGACTCGAAGCGTATGCAAACCGATGGATTCGAACAAGATGGATACGAATCCTATGGGTTCGAAATGAGCATCTCCTCCACTTTTTGATGGGTTCGAACGACATTCTTTGGCTAACTTGCATCGATCATACCTCGTTCATACGACCTCCGATTAACCTGAAATTTGGAACACTGGCTTTCATGGCTTTGCTTGTCATGTCCTATCAATTGTAGCCTGATCCGGGCTCGGACAAAATTCATCGATATTCATAGCGAAGTGAAGTACAACCAGTCTCTGAGACGAACTGTCTTTTTTTTTGACCGATCTTTTGGTATCACTGCTTTGCCAAAAAGCGGGATAACACAAAGTATAATAAAATTTGCGGCAACAACATAGGTTAAGTATCTGGGCTCCATACCATGATACCACCCTTTTCCAGAAGAAAATGACATACCCTAAAGGGCGCAACCCTCATAACCTTGCCGCATCTTTCCCGTTTCGACCATTTCCGGGGTGTGAGGTCCGATGAGGTCTCGTCCACAAAGCTACACTTTTCACAAAGTCATGCTTTGATCAACAAATGATTAGCAACACTTCGCATGCCACATTACCAAATTGGAAGTATATCACTGATAACCTTCAACTACATAACCTCTGAGCTCATACGTCTCAGAGAAGGGTATTAAGCTAAGAGAATAAATTCTCCGCCACCAACATATATGTATTTGAAAGAAACCAGCTTTATATCTCAAAGTGTAATGTCAGACGTACATCCAACAAGTCCGTTCCAGGATCAAACGGAGCCGAAGGCACTTCAAAGAAGCCTTTGCGAATCCGGATATTCACAAATCACGTCCGGAATCCCCATCACAAAGGTGATATAATCTTCATGCCAGAGCAACCCGGTGCAGAGACATTCGACAGGTAATCCTTTCGCTTTCGAAAATACCCGATCTTCAACACCGTCTTCAAATGTAATCCCATTTCGTCGTATCGTTATTCGAAATGGGTTTTATGACACAAAGTCCTCTCCCGGCTAATCCGGATTACGAGCGCTTATTTTTAAAAATAAGTGTTACATTCAGATTTCAACAAATTACAACAATTTTCACTTTGATCTTTTAAACAAAAGATCTATCATAATAACGAAGGTTCGATGTGGTTTTCGGATATCCACTTGGAATCCGACCTCCAATCACATCGAAATTCAAATGCCATTAAAAAGGCCAATATTGATAGTCGGTTATTTAACTATCAATCAACATCCACAACAATTTTCCAGATTTAAATAAATTTGTAATTTATTTATTTTCAAAATATTCCCGCAAGATATATTTCACTCTTCAACCATTTGAAGACAGATTTCAAATTACTTTCCACATTTCAATACTTTGAAAACATATTTCAAATCACTTTTCCTTACGCGGACTACATTTCCAAATATTTATTCATTTCCACTGGAAATCTGCCGAGTTAAAATAATTCAAATCACTTATCAGAAATATTCTTGGAACATTTAAAATAAAACCATCTTAAATACTTACTTAAAATATTGGTTATGAAAACATTATACTAATTATCCCAAATAAGATTTTAATTCCCTACTAATTTTTAAAATAAAATTAGTAGATAAGGTATGACTATTTAAATAATCGTTTCCTAAAACAAATATCAATTCTAATCTTTAAAATAATCCCTTCTATAAGTAAGTAAATAAATCCATAATTTAAAGATTTGAAACCAGTTAAGAAAATAATTTATTTAAAGTATCCTTTCTAAAACTATCCTTAAATAATTTCAGTTTATATTTACAGGCTACTACGAAATCATACTCAGCTTTCCAGGGAAAATACATTTTCCATTTCAAAATGGTTCATTCAAATCAATTAATAAATCTTTCTTGATTTATTTTAAATTTACGTTTCGAATCCGTAAATTCCTTTTACACTTTAAAAAAAAAATCAAATGTCTATTTTTGAAACAAATTTCCCTTTCCTTTATAAATTCCCATTGTGAATTTTAAATTTCCAAATATCCACAGATGTACGATTTTCAAGTCAATTCCCAAAGGTTCACTTTCAACACCAAATCCATTTTCAGAATTGGTTTCCCAAAATTTATTTTCCTAAACATCAAGTCAATTTTATATCGATTTCCTAAATACTTATTATTTTTACCAAATCAATATCAAATTGATTTTCTGGTTTATTTTCAAACACCAAATTTATTATCTTTTGAAACAAATTCCTTCTTTTAAATTTATTCAATTTCTAAATTTAATTTACTATAAATTTTCTACTAAATTTCAAAAATCAAACTTTATTTATTTATTTCTGGTATTTCATGATACCAAAAATATATTCGGCTAAACCATAGCCTTTAACGATTTCAAGCACAAATATATTCACACACAGATTATAAACAAATCAACACACAATTATTGAAACAAATTTAATCATTTGAGGAATCCAGTTGGATTCCTCCAACATGTTTCCCTGCACCACATACGTTAGCACAATAATTAAATACCAATTCCATTTCGAGGTGGAATATCGCAGTATATTGGATTTATAAAATATCATCCGCTATTATGCGGCGCATAGGGTCTCATCCGCTATATAATGCGGGAAATTAATTACCCAATATATACTATATACTACTATATATATAATATCATCCAGTGAATAATTATTATAAATCAATCATCCAAGCACACAGTCAATCAATTTCAAATCTAACTATTCAAAATTTAAATCAGAATATTGATTAGGTGAGAAGATCTCACCTTTTATTTATTTGCATTCCATTCCAAACCGGCTTGTTTTTTTCACTATTTTTGACCTTGCATAAACAATTTATATGATTTATTAATATTCGAAACAAATCGAACAATTCATGTATCATTTAATAATATTATTTAACTAATGATTTAAATTTTATTGTATAATTAAATTTCAGACTAATTTCCTTTTGAAATACTTTTAGTAACTAAAATAAATTTTAAACAAGTTAACTAAATAAATATATTACTTTACAGCTAACTAGTAAATTAAAAACGTATACATATATTTATTTTATTAAAACTACATATATACCTATATATAAAATGTTTTTATCAGGTCTGAACTTAAGAAATGGTTCATATAAAATCTGTATATGTTTATATATAAATATAAATCTTACATTTGAAAAATAAATGGTTTCATATACCTTACTGTAAAATCAGTTACTGCGTTAATATTCCTCTTGAAACTACATATAATAAATTACCTTGTATAACTCAATCTTTACATAAATTCCTACTTTTCTTCCTAAAATTTCTATCTGTAAATATATTTTCTTGTTTAAATGGTAACAGTTGTCAACATAATTACTGGAAAAAAAGAAATTAACCCCACTATCGCGTCTCCCCCTCCCCCAAATCACCGCGTTGGCCACAAACACTCCCACATAGTCATGCTCACCTCCTCACTGCTGCCACCATAGGCCATCAGCCCGACCACACTCGAGCACAGCTGCACCATACGCGCATCTCGATTCCGCCCTTGACCCCACCTTAGCCGCGAGCCACCCAATGCATCTCTCGCTTCCACGCAGCACAAAAAGCCCAAAACTCAACCTCCTGCCGTCGCATCGCCTCGAGCAAAGTGTGACGTTGTCCATCGAATCGCACGCGACCCCAGCTCCTTCGCAACTTCGAAATCGTCGCTAATTGCCTTGCTCGTGAGCTCGAGCTTACTTCGACTCCTTGCGGCGTCGCTCCAGACGATTTAACACCACTTCACGTGCGCGAGCGCATGCACCTCCCCCCGTTGGCCACGCCTTTGATTCGACTCTATGACTTCGATTTCGTTAAACGAAAGCTTCGGCCATTTTTTTATTATTTTTTGTTGAACTGGGGGATTGATTTTGAAGAAAGAGAATTTTTCGGCCCTTGTTTTATTTTGAATACGATTTGATTTTTTTTTTATGCTGAGAAGAAAGGGGCTTCGGCCATTGATTTTGATTTAAAACGATAGATTTTTGAACTAGAAATGAAAGTGAAGGCTTCGGCCATTGATTTTGATTTGAACGAGAAGGTAGGATAGGGTGGCGTGCGTACGAAGGTAGGGTTTGACTTTCTAATTGATTTTTATAATTTTATATTCAAAATATCTCGTATAACCTAACTCAAAATCCCAAACCCCTATCAAGGCATGCCGCCTAGCGTTTCTAATGTTATAACCCTATTCCGAACCCAATGGAACAAATCTCGGGCTCTAATTTGATCGTATGTGGAAGATGGCTATTTAAATCGACTATTTAAATTAAATTCAACTAAATTATTTCTAGACGTTTCCAGATTGAACGACCAAACGGTGAATCCAAACGCTACGAAATTTGAAATCAGATAATAATACAGCATTACGGATCCAATGGAACTGGTTTCTTCGAATTCCAAGACTATGACTCGGAAGACCATTTTTAAATATCGATTTAAACGATATAAATTCAAAGCTAAACGAAACGTTTCCAAATTCAATTCTGAAGCTTCCATTATCTTCAGTATTACAAATATAAATTTTCTAAGCTTTTAAAATATTTTTAACAAGCTTAAAATTGAAGATTCAAATTTTTACCCAACTTCAATAAATTAAATTCAATAATTAAATTGCCAAATTCATAGTTAATTTTGAAATTCAAGCTAAACCATCATTCAGATATCTAAAATCAATTAAATTTTCAAATTTCAATTGTCCAAAATTCAGGGTCATCACATCCTTCCCCCATTAAAAGAATTTCGTCCCGAAATTACTAGTTAAGAAGAATGATCCTTGACCCATTTTATTTTCCAAACCAAACAGTTTTATCAACTTGTCAAAATAAATCTTTTTATCAAAGATCTATTATCATTTCAACTAGCTTTCCAACTTCAATTATAAGTTCCAAACAACATTGTTTTCTTTAACAATTCAAATTTGAATTTAAATTCAAATTTTGAACTTTCAAAATTTTTCAAACTTCCTAAATTTTCGAAAAATTTCGCCAGCGTCTCCTTTCGCGGCTAGCTCAATACGACTAAAAATGGCACTACAGGCCCCCAGATTTCAAAAGAAAACAAAACGTCAAGTCGATAGACAAGAAAATCACCAAATTCCATACTGAAATTTAAATGCATACCTTTTTGTCGAGCAATTTAAATTATCTTCAGAATCCCAATTCCAATTTTTCTTTTACCCGTAACATACCTGTATATCCTGATATCCATAATGTCCAATTACAACATACAAATTTATTTTGCACATTCCTTTACAAAATTTTCAATATACACATCTTATACCATTTTTTACTTTACTACTGAAGTTATATATCCATTTTCACTCAATCTTGCATTTTCAATTTCATTTGAATTCAATTTACACTTTCAATTTAATTTGGATTATTTTATCTTCTGAATATTGAATTTTATCGATTACCTTTCATTCAAAACTGCACTATTTTAGATTAGTTTCATTTACTAATTCATTACAAGTTCAAATTCGTTTTATCTCAAACCATTTCTTTATTTCACCTTTATTATCTTTAGTTCACTTCGAACTAACTTTACAACTTCATTTTATTTCACACAATTCACCAATATTCAGTTTCAATTCCCGTTTTATTCTTTTGTTCATTACCAAAAATTTATTTTCAATTCACCATTTTGGTTTACAACCACTTATATTTAAACTGGATTTCAAATTCCATATGAATTTAATTTACCTATCATTTATAATTATTGAATTCGATTCATTTCAAACCATGTCTAAATTTATCATTCCTTCTATTAGTTTTACTTACTAATTTTAGTTTAATCCTTCAATTTGTTTATCACAAATCAAATCCAGTTCCAATGCAATTCTGTTTGCTTACAAATTCGAAATGAATTTCAACATTCAATCTCATTTTCATTGACTTGCAATTGTAATTTATTTATTCATTCACAATTTATTTTCCACCTTGATAAATTTTATTCCAATCATAATTTCAACATTCAATCTCATTTTCATTGACTTGCAATTGTAATTTATTTATTCATTCACAATTTATTTTCCACCTTGATAAATTTTATTCCAATCATTTAGTCTATAAGACTTCTCAAATTCACATTCATTCAAATTAACTCAAGTTAATTTTAGTTTAAATCTGAATTTCCTAAGTTTTCAAACTTATTATTCCATAACTATTTTTAATAAAATTCCAGAGTCTTTCCAGCTTTTCCAAAACCATTATTGAAAACAATTCAAATTATCCTCGTAATTCCACAACCAAACCCAAATTTTCCAAACAACTTTCATTTAAAATAATTTGGTAGCAATTCCTCTTTTGGAAACTCGAAAATGAACATCGATGATGCTACAGTCATCATCAAAGTTATTTTGCAGTGACCAAAAAGAGTTTAGTGCTTTTATTCCTTCAAAACAATTTTCCAAAACCTTTGAAATTAATTTTCAAACCAAAAAGTGATTTAAAATTTTCCAAATCTCCAATCATTTCCCAACTCCAAAACTTTTCAAACCCTTTCGATTCTTTTCAAAACATTTCTCTAGAATTCCCTTCCAAAATGCAAATCACATTTACAATTTATATTCTCAAATTCCATTTGTATGTGAATTTATTTCTTAACTTTGGGATTACGATTTCAATTTCATGTTCAAATGATAATAATATAATATTACCACTTCCTAACCACCAAGCAACCATATACAATAATAATTTACGGAAAAATATTTCCTTTTATATACAAAATAGTTTTTGGGTAAAATTATTTCATTTACCCTATTTTAAAACAACATTGTGTCGAATTGTTCTGTATGAGTGTTTAGAAATCCCTATCGATAGAGTTGTAAAGACTATATCGACCAGAATCCATATACCACTCAACAAACCAATCATCACAATATAAAACAATTTTGTATTCACTAACAAATATGCGCTCATATCCATTATTACACTCAAACTCATTCTAGAGTACTACTGACTCTATCTCTAATGAGTCCCAACAGAGCCAAGGTTGTCGCTTAACCAAATACTCTGATACCAAATTTGAAGGCCCGCAAATCCGTACCCCTTTGAGCAAAATCCCACAATAATTCAGCCCAAAGAGGAACAAACTTACGAATCTTTAGGGTTAAAGAAGAAGAGGTAGAAGAAGAAGAAAGAAGAAACAGAAACAATAACAGAATCTCACATTTCGCAGCGGAACAAATATAATAGATAAATAAATATCTTTGGAACAAAAGCACTATATCAGTTTATACATCACATTATCAGAGTTTACAATGACACAATACAAACACTGGCAGTTATAGTAACTTGTGTACAATAAAGTTTGACTTACACTAACCCAAACGCAACGGACACTACATAGTATAAGTGGTACGTCTCGCCATCCAGCTTGCCTCCAAATCTCCATAGAAACTTCTTGGCTTCTCTCTCGAATAACTGATAACCTGACTCTAGGCTGCCCGTGTGGAAAATTATGGACACCCAGAGTTTAGAAAGGGAACAATAAACTCCAGGTCAGTCGTGGGACTGGTGTGAGATCTTAAAAACAGTTATTGTAACAAAGAAAATAAACAAAAATCCGCTATGCTTTTGAAAAATGAAACTAGCATAAGGCCTCCCGCCACACACACAATGCAAACGCAGAATTGGTGGAGATTTCTCCTTATGATAGTCAAACATGCTTAATACGTAAAATCCTTATCATTAGTGCATAGTGTAGAAAACATTTCGAAAGTATAATATTAATCATGACCAGCATACAACCATTATTGTATGCCTACTATAGCTACCATGTTCAATAGCAGATTACCGCCACATTCCATGGCAGGTTATACAACTAAAACCGTACATGGCGCGTATTGCTTCTTTGAATTTCCAACAAATGGTCAGGCTAAGGAACTTCCTACTGCCACATGGGTAGCCTCTGGAGGGACGTCTCGAGAACCTACCTAGATCTCTGCCAGCACAAGGCCGGGTTACCTCTGTAACTAGGTAACTACTACTCGAGTATGCCATGCGTCGGTCGTTTACGACCTTTATCCGAGGATCCTCAACCACAAAGCAACAAGCACAAAGTATCATAAAATTTGTGGCAACAACATAGGTTAAGTATCTGGGCTCCATACCATGATACCACCCTTTTCCAGAAGGAAATGACATACCCTAAAGGGTGCGACCCTCGTAATCTTGTCGCATCTTTCCTGTTTCGACCATTTCCAGGGTGTGAGGTCCGATGAGGTCTCGTCCACAAAGCTACACTTTTCACGAAGTCATGCTTTGATCAACAAATGATCAGTGGCACTTCGTATGCCACATTACCAAATTGGGAGTATATTGCTGATAACCTTCAACTACATAACCTCTGAGCTCGTACGTCTCAAAGAAGGGTGTTAAACTAAGGGAATAAATTCTCTGCCACTAACAGACATGTATTTGAAAGAAACCACCTTTACATCTCAAAGTGTGATGTCAGACACATCCATACAAGTCCATTCCGGGATCGAACGGAACCGCAGGCACTTTAAAGAAGACCTGGCAAATCCGGATATTCACAAATCACGTCCAGAATCCCCATCACAAAGGTGATAAAAACTCTATACCGGAGCAACCCGGTGTGGAGACATTCGACAGGTAATCCTTTCGCTTTCGAAAATACCCGGTCTTCAACACCATCTTCAAATGTAATCCCATTTCGTTGTATCGTTATTCGGAATGAGTTTTATGACACAAAGTCCCCTCCCGGCTAATCCGAATAACGAGCACTTACTTTTAAAAATAAGTGTTACATTCAGATTTCAACAAATTATAACAATTTTCACTTTGATCTTTTAAACAAAAGATCTATCATAATCACAAAGGTTCGATGTGGTTTTCGGATATCCACTTGGAATCCGACCCTCGGTCGCATCCAAATTCAAATGCCAATAAAAACGCCAATATTGATAGTCGGTTATTTAACTATCAATCAACATCCACAACAATTTGCCGGATTTAAATAAATTTTCCAATTTACTTATTTTCAAAACATTTCTGTGAGATATATTTCACTCTTCAACTGTTTGAAGACATATTTCAAATTACTTTCTACATTTCAATACTTTGAAAACATATTTCAAATCACTTTTCCTTACGCGGACTACATTTCCAAATATTTATTCATTTCCACGGAAAATCTGCCGAGTTAAAATAATTCAAATCACTTATCCGAAATATTCTTGGAGCATTCAAAATAAAACCATCATCAATACTTACTTAAAATATTGGTTATGAAAACATTATACTAATTATCACAAATAAGATTTTAAGTCCCAACTAATTTTTAAAGTAAAATTAGTAGATAGGGTATAACTATTTAAATAATCGTTTCCTAAAACAAATATCAATTCTAATCTTTAAAATAATCCCTTCTATAAGTAATTAAATAAATCCATACTTTAAAGATTTGAAACCAGTTAAGAAAATAATTTATTTAAAGTATCCTTTCTAAAACCATCTTTAAAAAATTTCAATTTATATTTAAAGGCCACTTCGAAATCATACTCATCTTTCCAGGGAAAATACATTTTCCATTTCAAAATGGTTCATTCAAATCAATTAATAAATCTTTCTTGATTTAATTTGAATTTACGTTCCGAATCTGTAAATTCCTTTTACACTTTGAAAAAAAAAACAACTAAGCGTCTATTTTTAAAACAAATTTCCCTTTCCTTTATAAATTCCCATTGTGAATTTTAAATTTCCAAATATGCATAGATATACG
This sequence comes from Allium cepa, assembly GCA_030765085.1. Taxonomy (NCBI): domain Eukaryota; kingdom Viridiplantae; phylum Streptophyta; class Magnoliopsida; order Asparagales; family Amaryllidaceae; genus Allium; species Allium cepa. The sequence continues at coordinate 402,314,330 of CM060943.1, read as the reverse complement.
ATTTTGAAATCAATTCCCAAAGGTTCACTTTCAACAACAAATCCATTTTCAGAATTGGTTTCCCAATTTTTTTTTAAACATCAAGTTAATTTTAAATCGATTTTCAGAATACTTATTATTTTTACCAAATCAATATCAAATTTATTTTCTGGTTTATTTTCAAGCACCAAATTATTATCTTTTGAAACAAATTCCTTCTTTTAAATTTATTCAATTTTCTAAATTTAATTTACTACAAATTTTCAACTAAATTTCAAAAATCAAACTTTATTTATTTTTTCTGGTATTCTATGATACCAAAAATATATTCGGCTAAACCATAGCCTTTAACGATTTCAAGCACAAATATATTCACACACAGATTATAAACAAATCAACACACAAATATTGAAACAAATTTAATCATTCGAGGAATCCAGTTGGATCCCTCCAAAATATTTCCCTGCATCCACAGACGTTAGCATAACAACTAAATACCAATTCCACTTCGAGGTGGAATATCGCGGTATATGGGATTTATAAAATATCATCCGCTATTATGTGGCGCATACAGTCTCATCCGCTATATAATGCGGGAAATTAATCATCCAATATATACTATATACTACTATATATATAATATCGTCCGGTGAATAATTATTATAAATCAATCATCCAAGCACACAGTCAATAAATTTCAAATCTAATTATTCAAAATTTAAATCAGAATAATATTAATTGAGTGAGAAGATCTCACCTTTTATTTATTTGCATTCCATTCCAAACCAGCCTGTTTTCTTCACTATTTTTGACCTTGCATAAACAATTTATATGATTTATTAATATTCAAAAAAAATCAAACAATTCAATTATCATTTAATAATTTTATTTAACTAATGATTTAAATTTTAGTGAATAATTAAATTTCAAACTAATTTCCTTCTGAAATACTTTTAGTAACTAAAATAAATTTTAAATAAGTTAATTAAACAAATATATTACTTTACAGTTAACTAGTAAATTAAAAACGTATACGTATGTTTTATTTTATTAAAACTACATATATATATATATATATATATATATATATATATATATATATAATTTATCAGGTCTGAACTTAAGAAATGGTTCATATAAAATCTGTATATGTTTATATATAAATATAAATCTTACGTTTGAAAAATAAATGGTTTCATCTACCTTACTGTAAAATCAATTACTGCGTTAATATTCCTCTTGAAACTGCATATAATAAAATACCCTGTATAACTCGATCTTTACATAAATTCCTACTTTTCTTCCTAAAATTTCTATCTGTAAATATATTTTCCTGTTTAAATGGTAACAGTTGTCAACATAATTATTGGAAAAAAAAGAAATATACCCCACTATCGCGTCTCCCCCCAAATCACGGCGTTGGCTACAAACACGCCCACATAGTCATGCTCACCTCCTCGCTGCTGCCATCATAGGCCATCAGCCCGACCACACTCGAGCACAGCTGCACCGTACGTGCATCTCGATTCCGCCCTTGACCCCACCTCAGTCGCGATCTACCCAACGCATCTCTCGCTTCCACGCAGCACGAAAACCCCAAAACTCGACCTCCTGCCGTCGCATCGCCTCGAGCAAAGTGCGACGCTGTCCATCGAATCGCGCGCGACCCCAGCTCCTTCACGACTTCGAAATTGTCGCCCATCGCCTTGCTCGTGAGCTCGAGCTTACTTCAACTCCTTACGGAGTCGCTCCAGACGATTCGATACTGCTTCACGTGCGCGAGCGCATGCACCTCCCCCCGATGGCCACGCCTATGATTCGACTCTATGATTTTGATTTCGATAAACAAAAGCTTCGGCCATTTTTTTTAATATTTTGTGTTGAACTGGGGGATTGATTTTGAAGAAGCGTAATTTTTCGGCCTTTGTTTTATTTTGAATACGATTTGATTTTTTTATGAGAAGAAAGGGGCTTCGGCCATTGATTTTGATTTAAAACGATAGATTTTTAAACGGGAAATTAAAGTGAAGGCTTTGGCCATTGATTTTGATTTGAACGAGAAGGTAGGATAGGGTGGCGTGCGTACGAAGGTAGGGTTTGACTTTCTAATTGATTTTCATAATTTTATATTCAAAATATCTCGTACAACCAAACTCGAAATCCCGAACCCCTATCGAGGCGTGCCGTCTAGCATTTCTAATGTTATAACCCTATTCCGAACCCAATGGAACAAATCTCGGGCTCTAATTTGATCATATTTGGAAGATAGGTATGTAAATCGACTATTTAAATTAAATTCAATGTAACGACCCAGAATTTTTGATAATTAAAATTTGAATATTTAATTAATTTTAAATATTAATAAGTGAATTTATAAGTCGAATAAATTTTATTTTGAGTAATTGGATTTAATTGGATATTTAAATCGATAATTTAATATGTGAAATTACAGAAATAATTGAAAATTGAGTTAAATATGATTGAAAATGATTTGTAAAATTTTATTTTATCATATTGAAGTTAGAATGATATTTTAGAACTTTTAAAATCGAATTAAGAGTTAATTTGTGAAAATTGAATATTTTAATATTTAAATCGACTAGTGAAAATAGTCAATTTTTGAACAGTCTCAGAATTGGACGAAACCAGTTCCATTGGTTCTGTAATAGTTAGTTATTACCGGATTTCAATTTTCGTAGCAAACGGAGTTATCGTTTGATCGTGGCAGCTCGAAACGCATCGAATTGTTTTTAATATTAATTTGGCGAGTCAAAATAGCCATTTTTCAAAAAGTCTCGGATTTCGACGAAACTAGTTTCATCGGATCCGTAATGTGATATTATTGTATGGTTTCAAATTTCGTGTCAATCGGATTTACCGTTTGTCCGGTATAAATTAAAACGCCTAGAAAATCGTTTAAATCGGTTTAATTTAAATTGAACGTTTATAGCCATAACTCGCACAGATGTCCGAATTAGCTTCCGAAACCTGTTCCATTGTGTCCGGAACGCGGGGTAAACCCTAGAAATGCTGGTTACGGCGCGTGAATCGGAGTTCGGAAATTCCGGAATGAATAGTGTCGTTCGATTCTCTATAAATAGGCTCATAATTCACAAAAAATAAAAATAAAAAAAGGCAAAACCCTAAACCTAAATATGCAGCCGCCTCCCTATCAATGAATGGCCAGAAAACACCCAAATTCATTCCTTAATTTCTTCAAATCCGTGCAACGATTTAACAAACTTTCTAAATGAAAGATGTAGAGCATGGCAAGATCCTTATATTCAACGGTGGAGATCGAGATTGGAGCTGTATTTTGTGAGATATGGGGGCCGACGTCCTGGGGCTTGCGCACGGAAATCGAGACTCATATGGTGGCCAAGCCTTGTGCCACTTTGGCCGAGTGTAGGAGGGAGCAAGGGCTTCGAGATGCAAGTTCCTAATCGTGCTATAGTTCAACGTGGAGGCCGAATTTTCAAACCCTAGTTTGAATTGCCATGGGTTCTTTGTCGGCCTGAGAACGAGGAAGAAGGAGTAGCGCGCATGTGGCCGAGATTTCAGAAAGCATATCGAACGGTAGATAATAGTTTAGGTTTAAATTATAAAGTTATGTTGTAAAATATTAAGTTATAAATTCGTGTAAGTTTAAAAATCAATATCTTTTTCATACGAGGTCGAAAACGCGCGAAACCAGTTGCGTTGGAATCGTATGGACGAGCACTATGCGATGGAATTGGATTGGATTCGTTTGAAGTTAGTGAGAATTTTGGGTAAAATTAAACATCCGTTTAATTTTATTCGAAATAAATCGCTAAAACGAAATTGAAATCAAGGTGAGAACTTCTCACTCAATCGAATCAGTTTCGATTTTTATTCTAAATAGTTATATTTAAAATATTTGAATGCATGTTTGAATGATGATTGATATCTATTGATTGTTAAAATAGACATTATGCGCCGTTAGTAAGCGGATGTTATTTATTAAAAACATATACCGCGAATATTTCATAAACAGTGAAATTGGTATTATATATAATAGCAATATATATATATTGGCATATGTATATATTGGAGTTATTGATTTTCCGCATTTGTATAGCGGATGAGACCCTATTGCGCCGTCTATTAAGCGGATAATATTTAAATCCCATATACCGCGATAATTCCGTACTGGAGCGGAATTGGTATTGTGCTAATGTTTGTGGATGCAGGAAAACAGGTTGGAGGGATCCAACTGGATTCCTCAACAGTATTTATTTGATTTCAGATATTTTGATATTTGATTGATTATCATATCGATATATGATATCGTTGCAGTCGTGATTGACTATTTGGTGTGTAGCATCATTGAACCAAATTTTGGAATTTTAAAATGATTTTAAAGTGATTTTTGAAAGTATACGTTTATAAAATATTTTTGTAATTGATCCATTTTAAATAAATAAACGTTATAATTTTTAAAGTTATAAAAAAAGATTGATTTTTGAGAAATACGGTTAAAGATTTATTTTTGAGAAATGTGGGTTAATGTTTTTATAAAATAATTAAATTGGATTTTTGAATTTATTATAAAAAGTTTAAAAATAGGATTTATAAAATTTGATTATTTTATAAATCAAGAAAATGATGAAATTATAAAGGAGATTAAAGATGTTTTAAAATAATAGTATAAATTGATTTTATAAAGGATTTATAAATTGATAATTTATAAATGAAAATATTTGAATTATAAAACGAGTTTTTATAAGTGTTAGAATGAATTGTGAATGAATTTCATAAATTCACTATGAAATTTATAGAATTATAAACGGTGAAGTTATAAATGGAATTTTATAAACAGTAGGTGTATAAAATTTATAAAGTTATTGAAAGAATGGATTTGGATAAATAATTGAATCTTATAAGTTATAAGATTTATAATTATAAAGTTCAAAGGAACGATTTTTTTTGCAAACAAATAAATTATAAGTATTTCACTTATAATATGAATCTTTAGTATATCATTGAGATATGAATTGAGATAGGTTAATAAAGGAATTTGTAAAAGGAAGTATTATAAAATAAATAGAAATGGAATTTATACACATTATTTTATAAATTCGCAAACGACTTATTTTGATAAGTAAATTGTTGAAACCTATTAATGGAGTTATATTCACATTTTTGACTGTGAATAATCCTTTGAAATAAAATGAATAAAAGGATGAAATTGGTTAACATAGTATATTCACGTTTTTGAATAGTGAATAATATGTTAAAGAAAATGTTTAGATTTGATGTTTTAAATAGAATTAAAATGATCTAACGATGTTTTAAAATGCGTTGAGATTCGAAACCATAGATTTCAACATTCATTGTTGAAATAGACGTTTTCGAGAAATAGAAGGAAATGGTGGACTATAACACTGTTGTTATAGTAAATGATTTCCAAAAGGAAATGTTTTGTATAGTATTGGGATTTATATATCTATTTTAATTTCGAATCCCTATACTAGTGATTTTGGGTTGTCGTAACGATGTTTTATGTAACATTCGTTTTGGCCCAAATAAATATGTTTAAGAGAATGATTTCCTTAAAGAATGAAATATATGCTTAATCTCGATTGAAGCATATTGAATATTTTCCAAGTGTTGAAAATAAATAAAATTTGTGAAATACTTATGAATAAATAAGTATGGAAATGTTTTCCAATATAAAGTGAGTATTTTGAGAATTTATCTTTTTAAAGATAAATTAAAATGAATAATTGAAATCGGATATCAGTAGATATTGTGAAATATAAATTCACTAAGGAATTTATAAAAGAAAAGGAGAATTTGTCTAAAAATAAATATTGATTTATTTTTGAAGTGTGAAAATTATATATCTTGTAAAGATATTTTGGAAAATAAATAATTTGGAAAATTATTTGGAATCTGGTGATGTGTGCATATCAATTGATAGTTTAATAACCGACTATCAATATTTCCCTTTGAATGGGTATTTGATGTGATTTGTTTGAATTTGAATGCCACACTTATTTTTGAATAAGCGCTCACTACTCGGGTTAACCGGGAAAGGACCATGGGGTCGTATAACCCATTACGAATATGTGATACGTCGTTATGAATTGCATTTGAAATCGGTGTTGAAGACCCGGTATTTGCGAGAGCGATAGGATGACCTGTCGATTGACTCTGCACCGAGTAGCTACGGTATTGAGTTCTCCATATGTGATGGGAAATCCGATCAGGATTGTGAATATCCGGATTGCAAGGACTTCTTTGTAAGTGCCTTCGGTTTTGTTCGAGACCGGAACAGACTTGTATGGATTGTATGTCTGACATTACAAATTGAGATATAAAGCCGATTTCATTCAAATATATTTCTGTTGGTGGCGGAGAATTTATTCTTTTAGCTTAACACCCTTCTCTGAGACGTACGAGCTCAGAGGTTATGTAGTTGAATGTTATCAGCGATATATTCCCAATTTGGTAATGTGACATGCTGAGTGTTGCTGTAAATGATCATTGTGTTGATTAATTGTGATAGGATTGTTTATTTGATCGTCTATCTTGGTGATCATTTCTATGATCATTTGTTGACCCCAAAGCATGGCTTTTGTATAAAGTATGTTTTTGTGGATGTGACTTCGTCGAGCCTCACACCCCGGAATGGTCAAAACAGGAAAGATGCGGCAAGGTTATGAGGGGTAGCGCCCTTTAGGATATGTGCATTTCCTTCTGGAAAAGGGTGGTATCATGGTATGGAGCCCAGATACTTACTCATGTTGAAAACACTTTATGATTGTGTGAATTGATTGCGAGCGCTCGGATAAAGGTCCCAAAGGACCGGGGGATGGCATATTCGGTCAGTTGTTACTCAGTTAGGGGTAACCCGGCCTTGTGTTGGTAGAGATCCGGTTTGGTTCTCGGGGATGTCCATCCAGAGGCATTCTCATGTGGCAATGGGAAGTTCCTTGGCCTGATCATTCGTTGGAAATCCAAAGAAACAATACGAGACTTGTACGGTTTTAGTTGTAGAACCAGCCATCTAATATGGTAGCTATAGTAAGCATAATATAATGGTACATATGCTGGCTAAGATTTATATTCTACTTTCGAAATGATTTTCTCTACACGATGCACTAGTAATAATATCAAATGTTCTTTTTAATGCGTATCAAGCATCTTTGACTAACATAAGAAGAAATCTCCTCCAAGTCTGCGTTTGCATTGTGTGTGTGGCAGGAGGTCTTATGGTAGTCTCATTTTTAAAAGCATTGCGAATTGACTTTAAAAATATTCCTCTATTTTGTTTTCAAAGATAAATAAACTGTTTTGAGTTCTCACACCAGTCACATGACTGACTCGGAGTTTATTGTTTTCCTTCCTAAACTCTGGGTGCCCACCAATTTCCACACGGCAGTTAAGAGTTAGGTTTATCAGGATATTCAGGAGTTGCTGGAGGCAAGCTGGATGGCATGGCGTATTATTAGTATATAGTATTTCTTTTTCCGCTGCACTGTTTGATGTTGTTGTTGTTGTAACACTCTGATGTAATGATGATATGATGTGATGTAATGTAATAACTGATATAGTTCTTTGTTTAAAGATTATTCATTTATTTATTATATGTTGTTCCGCTGCGAATTGTGAGATTCTGATGTTGTTCTGTTGTTTTCTTTCCCGTTCTATTTTCTATTTCTTTTCTCTCTATTTTCTATCTTTTCTGTCTTTTTCTTCTTTTTCTTTTTCTTAAAACCCTAAGTGTTCGGTTTTCCGTCGTTCGATTGCTCGGCAGTCGATAAAGTGAGTATCGATGTTGAATTTTCGAAAGACGAAGAATCAGGTCCTTACATTCAACTAAATTATTTCTAGACGTTTCCAGATCGAACGACCAAACGGTGAATCCAAACGCTATGAAATTTAAAATCCGATAATAATACAATATTACAGATCCAATGGAATAGGTTTCGTCGAATTCCGAGACTGTGACTTGGAAGGCTATTTTTAAATATCGATTTAAACGATATAAATTCAAAACTAAACAAAACGTTTCCAAATTCAATTCTGAAGCTTCCATTATCTTCAGTTTTATCAATATAAAATTTGTAAGCCTTTAAAATATTTTTAACAAGCTTTAAATTGAAGATTCAAATTTTTACCCAACTTTAATAAATTAAATTCAACAATTAAATTTCCAAATTCATAGTTAATTTTGAAATTCAAGCTAAACCATCATTCAAATATCTAAAATTAATTAAATTTTCAAATTTCAATTGTCCAAAATTCAGGGTTGTCACAATGACAAAAGGAGCAAATTTTCAACATCAAATGACGGCCTAACTAAAAAAATAGCTTCATAAATGTACATTGGCTTTCTCAATAAAAATCACGTATGTTAGCTACGTTTTATTTATGTACTAAAAGTCTAGAATGGTAGCTGCAGTAGTAGAAGAATTGCATATGACTATTACATTAATAATAAAAAATAATTAATATACAGAATTCCCAATTGTAGAAGAATTGCCTATAAAGGACATCGGTTGGTTACAACAAATATATGGTAAGGAGGAACTTACCATGTTTAACAAGGAAAAAAGTTGGTGCCACATGCCCACACTTGGTCGGCACAACATATCATAGCCAAGTTTTAGTCCATGAACAGAGGCATGAAAAATTGCTAATTGTGGTCCGACAAAATCATTTATGCTGAACCGTAGATGACAAATAACAATAGTAGATTGGATATAAAATATTTTATCATTCTGTTTGATGGTAATATAAAATTATAAACATTTATAATTTTTATAATATAAAATACCAAAAAATGATTATTTTTCAAGAAACTTGCAAAGAAAAATTAAGTCAAAAGGCTGATTTAGTGGTTATATAATATGATGAATTTTTAAATTTTCTATATTTATAGATAATTATTTTCATCATTTTATGAAAATTGATAAATTATTTTATCATTTTAAAAAAATGATTAATGCTGTTATTTTTTTTATCAAAATGAATATTGTCGTAATAAGTTAACAAACTAACAATTTCTTGTTAGGGCCCATGATCATATTAGCTATATTAGGATCAGTTAGAATAGATTAAAGCACTGCTTTGCTTTTCAATTACAAAAAAAAAAAAAAAAAAAAAAAATCAATTCTGATGTTTTTATTTTAGATGGCTTTCTTTGACTTTATAGTTAAGAAACAACGAAAGTGAACTAAACTAATGAATATTTTGATAAATTGTTTTTTTTCATTCACTTTCTAAACCTAAAGCCTTCTCTAATAAAAGTAAAAAATCTTTTGTTTCTGTTACCAACTATATTCTCAAGTAATTAATTTTTACCATTGTAACATATGGCTTAAATGCATCAAATTTGAACTTGGCTCTGTCCGACTTTAAAGGACATTTAACCATAAGCATTAACGATAGTTAAATATGTAGTCCAGTATACTATTTGGTATATGATTCGACAAGTAGTTATACTATTATTAAGTGGATCATAGTTTAGGAGGCATGAACATATATAATTTAAAAATAATTACCCATTTTCTTGCTGAGCACAAGTTCCGAACATAAGTGTACTTAATTTTTCCAAAATTGTGTTGCTTTTGTGGCATTTGAGCCCTTGATAATCTTGTTGACAATTGATTTCTATTAGAACAATGGGGTTAAATAAGATAAAAATAAATATAAAATAATTTAGGATTTATGCAAATTTTGACGAAATACAAAATTTCTTACTATTGCCAAGACGCCCTCTTATGTCTACTGCTGAAATTTCTATTTCTTGTTGTACCATACATGGAGTCATAAAGAATCCAACATAACGTTTCTCTATCAAGTTCCAAAATCATCCAGTGTGCTTTGTCATGTATTGGAAATAGTATATTACAGCACAAAGGATTTGATAGATCCTTTCTTATTGTTGGAATAAACATTTGATTTTTCACATTTTCAATGTTATCGGATGCACTTTTCTGTTAAGAGAAACAAATATTGTACATTATATTTTATCAACGATGGATAACATGTATTTATATAAAATTGGTCTTACAGTCATTGTGGTGTTTTTGTATGTTATGCTAGAACTGTTATCATTCATCTTTGCTCTCCTAAACCAATACCAATCAATAATCTATACAAAAAATCATTTATATAAGTTACCATTAAAAATAATTTAATAAGAATATAAGTTTTTATTTTACAATTGGACTAACCTGCCCACTAATAAATCCACCAAAAAGCATTTCATCTAGCATACTTTTGTATATGCCGATTATATTTTCATCATCAAAATTATAAGCTTCTTCATTGAAAATTTCGATAACAATGTTTATTTCAATTATTTTATAAAAATATAGAAATAAGAATAGAAATATTTATAATTTCACTTACTCAATGTCTCCGACCACTTTGAAAAAATCTGTTATTATCTTCACTTCGTTGTTTGGCAAACGATTCAAAAGTGGACAGTTTTCTATGTTTCTACTCTTCTTTTTTGGCTGCTCTTCCTTCTTTAGTGTGTTCTAGTTTTCCACATCTATTACTTTATTCTTTTCTTCATAAATACAATTTGGATCTTTTTTGGCACCTTTACCTTTAGTTTTATTCTTCTCTGCATTGAACTTGGTTCTATTTGTGCTCTCTTTCTATTTTTTTTCCTTTTGCCTCAACTTTCACTTCAGTTTTTTTTATTTCTGTTTCCATTTGTTTTTCCTTTTCATTCGCTATTCATCTTCTTTCACTTCATGTTTATCTTCATTATAAACCCTGCCATGATTTTCATCTAACTCCTTTTCCATTTCTGGTGTTTTAAAATCTTGAGATTCAAATATTTTGAAAGACGTAAACTCTGATGAACTATTTATGTACCCGTCAAATACATGTTTTTTCTGCTTTCGGTTGTTTCTTCTTCATCTTCTTCCCTCATAGTACATTTCTCCCCCAATTTCTCTTTCAATTAAGCTTCAATTTTTTTTCTCCAATTTTGTTCTTCTTCCAATTCCTTTTCTTTTAGCAAAATTCTTTTTTCCAACTCCATAACTTTTTGTTTTAGATTTTCCATTTCCTTTCTTTGGCTTCATTTTGCATCAATAAAATTTCTTCTCCTTTTTTCTTTTCTCCTTTTCTTTTCCTGTTCTCTGTCTTTTTTGATTTGCTCTCCTCTTCTTCTAGTTCTTCAACAAGTTCTGTCACTTCGATTAGCAATTTCTTCTCATTTTCTGATATTTTTTTGAACCTTTTCACAATCCGCTAATATGTAAACAAGTATGTACTATTAGAATTGAAAACGATAAAATGAATTATCTTTATTAACATTATTTCACTTGTTTGACTAAAATAAAATTATTATTAAACCTTGTTTTTCTCAACCATATCAAGCGAAACATTTTTGAGCTTTGACAAATTCCATTTCACCTTCGTTGGGCTTGCCATTTTAAAACCTTTTTTTCTTCTTCTATGATATGTGTCTTTTCACACATCCAATACTGTAAAATAAAAATTACAGTGTTAATATTTTGTCAAATTATGTTTTTTTGGTACATAATTATCTTATAATAAGAATTAGCACATACAATAAAATCATAGAACAACCTGGCATGCTTCTTGGATCTTCTGCAAACTTCTCAACATTTTTTTAAACATGATTGTAGATTGCTTTTAGCCAAGAAATTGAATTCAGAGTTTTCAAATTTAATAGATTTGAAATAAAACCCCGTTGTTTGATTATTTGGAAACAAAAATGTTATAATCATTAACAAAAATAGCAATTTCACCAAGTCCATACCTCCATTTCTACTATCAGTCATAATCTTCAATTTCCTCCCCACTGTTTTTTTGTTAATTCTTTATCCCCCTTCAAAATTTCCATCCAAGAAATCAAAAATATCTTCAAGCAAGTTATCTCTGCTTATTATTCCAATAGGGAATAAATCTTTACCTACTAATGGAATTCCCAAAATCAAGCTAACATCTTCTTCTGTCACTTTCAATAACGAATCTCCTATTCTAAAAGCGTTCTCATTTTTATCATAAGATGTTATAACTTCATCAAAAATCTTTGCACTTTTTCGAAAATCTTGCCTTTCTATTTTAACTTATAGAAGATTTCAAAAAAAAATTGAATTGGGTTTTGCTGATGTACGAAATAGCATCGGCTAATAGTAATTTTTTATTCTGCTTATCACTTTGAAAAGTGCATCTAAATTACACCTGTACGTTCCACTATAATGCTTTATTTCTTTGTGTTGAACTTCGTACTTTTCAACATCTTCATCACTTTCAATGTCTTTACTTCATTTGTCAAATATATTGCTTTTTCTTCACTTGTTTGATGAACTTCATTTGCTCCGTCGTTTTCCTGTTGAGCCTATAGTTGAAAATCAACGACTCTTTGTTCTGCTTTAGTGACGTCTAAACTTGAGATCTGTTTTGTGTATTATTATAGTGGAAATGACACATTGGTATGTAAAAATGAAATGATGATAATTTGTAATAGTCGTATAAGATATAGAAATGTGGTAACTGTGTTAACCCGGATTTTCAGGCATCAGATAATTGGATAGTTATCTGATTTAACTTCTGAAAATACTAATTTATAAATTGAATAAATAAATGAGATAATCTCCTTTATAATTATTAAAAATTGATAGAATTGATTTTTTTCAAAAGAATAATAATAATGTGTTATTTTTATATATCTAAATGGATTTTAAATAGAATTGAATTTATGTTTGTGTAAATACATACATACATACATATATATATATATATATATGAGTTGATTTTAATTTGAATTTGAAATTCAAAAGATAAATATCTTAAAGTAAATTGAAATTAATATATATATACATATATATATATGATTTTATTTGTATATAGTTTGTTATTTTCATTCAAAGATCATATTAATATAAATGAAGGAAAGTGGTTACTAAATAGAAATTTAATATAAGAGTTTTATAGTAAACATTTTGAAAATATAAATAAAGTATATAAAATATAATTAGAATATTTGTATAACTATTATAAGTATGTAGTTGGAATTTTACAAATTTAGTAGACAAATACAAGAGGAAGAATAAATATAATTAAGTAAGATTAATTTAAGATAAAATTTAAACATTTAAAACATAAGACATTTATATAAAGGCAAATTGATAATATGATAAATATATATATTTTAAAGGGTAAAGACATTTATAAATATAAAAGTCAAATTTAGAATATTATATAAATACACATAAAAACAAGTGTAAGCTAAGTACATATAATACATAAATATATTAACATAAGAAAATACTAGTAATTATTTCTTTAAACATTTGAAAATATTTAAAAGACATTAAACTTTTGTAACAAATTTAGCATGTATGAGAATACATGTGTAAGTTAGTTTTATCATAAATTTAACATTTGTAAATTGATTAGACATGCAAATAACAAGTGGCTTTGCTTATTTTTATCTTCTTTAAAATAAAATAAAATAAATAAATATTGTTAGAAAAAAAAAAGAATAGGTTGTATACAGATGACATTTTCTTCTCCAAATCTAAGACTTAAGGAAATCCAAAACCACAACTTCAATTCAAAAACCGAGCAAAGCTAGCATAGAGATTCATGGTTTAACTCAGCATATAGGGATCAAATTCAAAATCAAGCTAAAGCAAAACTGAATACCAGAACAAAATAAAGTAAAAAAAGCATGATTCAAGAGAAAGCTAGCAGAAAAAAATCAAATTCGACCTGAAGAAATCATCACAATCAAAATTCAAAGTATACCAGTTCCAGTATCAAGTTCAAAACAAAATCTCTGTCTCTGCTTTTAAATCTGTGAGTAAACCAGTTTTAAATCTGTGAGTAAACCAGATTTTAATCTGTTTTCAGTTTTGTTGCATGCGGTGATTTTGAAGTAAATTTGTGATAAGAGATTACATGATTGATTTATATAATCCTATGTGTACATACATAAATTAAATGGGTGTGCATGTCAGGTTGCAAAATATTGTTCTGTTCTTAATGTTCGGGTTTAAAATCTGAATAAAATTATTAGTTCTCCTTATCCGATCTTCTTTAGGACATGATGAATAAACAAATTTTGTATGTTATAAAATGGTATAGATTTTAAAAATAATTTCAAGTTATAACTGAAGCTGGATTTAACAAAAAGGTAGAAGAACGGTAGTATGCTAATTATAAAATAATTCGACTTGAATAATTTTTGGATTCAAGTACAGAATCGTTTTTGTTTTTGAAATCTAGGATTTTTAAAAATCAAATCATGATTTTTATGATAGTAAATCAAGAGAATTTGAGAGATGAAAGATAATTGGGTTTCGAGTTCGTACTGGTGATCGGAGTGATGGAGTGCGTCAGAATTAACGCTGGAGGTAGCGTGAAGCCTGGTGGTTGCCGGAAAAATAGTGAAGGATTTTATAAATGGCCAGGGTGGCCAGGCGAGGGCGAACTAGGGTTGGTGGGCGGGTTTTGTTGTTCAGGTTTCAAGTGTGTATTCGTCATCGTAGAAGATCTATAAACAATCGAAGGTAGGGGAAAAGTAAGAGGGGAGTAAGGCATAGGTCTGGGCGAAGTTATGTGACCTCCGATGATTGGAGGTGGCGGCGTCATGGAAGTTTGTGTCAGTCGTACTTGTTCAGTGGATGGTGTATAGCTCGTTCACGATTTCGTCATCGTATTGAACTTCTGAGCACTAGAGACATTCGAGAGGGATGATGTCGACTTACCGAAGGTATCATCACCGGTCAGAGTGTCGACGAGAGGATGTACAGGTGCACACATATCAGTGCACCATTGCTAAAGAATTTGAATTCGAGTTTGAGGAGTATGGTGTTAACTCGGGTTTAACTCGAGACGATTGCAGGTTGGACTCGAGTATTGAGTGTCTCGGAAATTGGAGGGTTTTGCTCGGGTAAATTTATGTTAGGCTCGGGTATGGTTTTGTAATAGATAACCGGTTTCTGTAAAAGTGAAAAACATGAATAAATAAGGGGCATTTCACTAGAAGGACAAACTTTGCAGTCCAATTAGTTTCTAGGACACACATCCACAAAAATTAATTTCAAGGCCAAAGTCAGCAAAATACTTATTTTTAAGGACAAAGTCAGTAGTCCAATTACTTTCAAGGATATAATTTCATAGGTTTTTAGGCCTTAAAAACTAATTATTTTGCCTTTTGTCCTTAAAAGCAATTATTTCAGTTGTGTGTCCTAGAAACTAATTGCACTTGCTAAAGAGGCCCTTGTGGCTAAATTTAACAATATAAATTATGTATTGCATAGGATGTAATTAAGTATTTAATTAGGGAAAAAGAATTTATCTTTAATTAGTTAGGGTTGTGAATAATTGGAAATAATTAATTACTAGAATTAATTTAAAAATTCATCACTTAATATAATTAATAAGGATAATTACCTTATGAAAGTAATTAATGAATAGTTAATGAGTATAAGTAATTTAAGAATCATTAACTAGTGATTTAGAAATAATTAATTAATTAATTTAAAGGTAAATAATTGGTTTAGTTAGTTGAAAGATAATCACTTGTGAAACCTTATTAAATATTAATTACTTAATGTAATTAATTAAGTGATCGCTGAAAGTAATAAATTTAAAAGTAAATTACTTAAGGGAAGTAATTAAGAGTTGATTACTTAGTGTAATTAATTAAAGAATTGGTTAATTTAGCGAATTAATTAAGGGTTAGTAAATTAATGAGTATAATCAATTAAAGGGTAATTAATCAATATGAGTGATTATAGAATAGCTAATTTGAGTAATTAATTAAGGATAAATGTAATTAATATAAATGGAAGGTTAACTAATTTGTGTAATTGATTAAAGGTAAATTACTTAAGTAATTAAAGGATAATTAGCCAAGGATGATTAATTAAGAAGAATGGTTAAAGAATAATTAATTGATTGATTTAATTAATATTAAGTAAATGTAATCTAAGTGATTAAGGTTAATATTTAATTTAATTAGAGATTAATTTGGGAAATGATCAGTCTTACTTATGAATGATTGAATGATATTATATGCCTTAGATTAGTTGATATATCTGATATATGATTTGTGATGCTATGTGGTATGATATGTTTGGTTTTAACTGTGAAAATGTGGTTATCTATCGATAGTGAATTACTGTGTTAAGGTGACATCTTGTATTTAAAGTTGAATTGAATTTCACTTGAATAACATGGGTTAAGATGGTATTGAATTCGTAGAGGCCGGGGTCGGGTAACAGTAAATACCCGAGCCCACTTTAATTTATAACCTACAATGATTCTTCATAGATTGATATATGAAATCAATAGGTTGAAATAGAGTTAAATTTAATGACTAGACCCTTGTACTTAGGGATCGATTAAGTGTTGACTATAACAAGTTGTAGACTTGTAGTGATGAATGAGTTACCCCTGGTTTCTTTTATGGTTTGAACTTAGTATCAAATTATATGGGTTTACTCACGCTGGTTTCAGCCTGACTCGAGTGTTACTTTGATGTAATGCTCGGGTCAGACTGAGTATTACTGATTTTCAGGTAAGGACGTTCTAGAGCTCAGGAGGCGAGCTGGATGGCAGGAACGTATGGAGTGTATCTGCTATGATATTGTAGTTTATCTGGGACATGTGGATTGTATCTGTCCAGTGTTTGTATTTGTTGTAACTCTGATATATTGAAGTGTAATTTGACAAGCATAGTTTTCCTTTGTAAACTGATATTATTGATATTATATTTTACCCGCTGCGAATGTGAGATTGTGCTTTGGTGTTTCTGTTCTTCTTCTTCTATCTCTTTTCTTCTTTTCTCTAACTATCTAGAGTTTTCAGGATCGAAAATTCCAGGTCGTTACAGTTTGGTATCAGAGCTGAAGGTTAAGTGAGAACCTTGGCTCTGGTGAGGGATACTCATTAAGGATAGGGTCAATAGTACCCTAGAATGAGTTGAGTGTGTGTGTGTGTGTGTGTATGAGAGCGTACTTGTTATTTTCTTATATAAAGATTTTAAATGATTTTATATAAGAATATATTTTGATATATAAAGCAACATTTCTTTCTAATAAATATTAAGGTAATTAGTTGTTAATTTATTGGAATTAAGTTAAGTGGTAATAGAAATAGAACCAAATTGAAATTAAATAAAGATTAGTTTGAAATGGATTCAGACTAAAATTAAATTTTAGAATTTGGGGAAGAGTTCCAGAATAAGATAATAATGAATTGGCATCCAGATATGATAATCTTGGATATTATCATAAATAGTTATTGTGTTTAATAATGATATATATGTTAACAAGTAAGCCAAATGAAGTAAAATTTTAAGATGAGTATAACTTATAGATTGAAGTAGGTTTTAAATTGTGAAGTTTTAAAACCTAAAGTCTAGAAACATTTAAATTGTTTCAAAATGTTGAAAGAATAAATAATATTATTCAAACTATTTTTGAATGTGATCTTATTTTAAAATAAAAAGTTGTTTGAAAACTTTAAAGAAATCTGTGTTGAATTAAAACCAAAAGTGGTTTAAATTTTAAGATTTGGCTTGGTGGACCAAGAAGTAAAATATGTATATATGTGTGAATATATAAAATATCACAGATAATTTGGAATAAACTATAAACTAATGAGTTTTGATTTTCCCTGAAATGTGATGTAAAAATCCAAGGTAAAATAAGTTTATGAACTTTTAAATAATAAGAATTTGAAATTTGAATGGAGAATTCAAATTTGAGTAAGGTTAACGGGATCTAAATTTAATTTAATTTAAAAGAAGTTAAATAAGTTTGAATGAACAACCTGATTTGGAAATTTCAAGATGAAATTGGGATTTAACTTAGGAAGTTAAATGGTTAATTTGAATTGGGAGTTTGTGTGATCTCAAAATGGGTTTGAGATCTGGAATTTGGAAACGGATGATTGTTTTAAAATAATTTGAATGATATCATCCTGTTATTATTAATAATCTTTAAAAATTGTGAATTGGACTTGTTAAAATAAATGAAGAAATGGATTGTGGTAATCCATCCATTATAAAGATAAATTGGGTAATAAATTGAATTTTGAAGATAAAATGATTTTGAACTTAAGTTTGAATGTTTAAGGGAACTTGGAAATTCAAATGGTTAAGGATTGGTTTCAAAATTTAAATTTGGTGATAAATTGAATTTAAAAGATTTAGTTGTTTAAAAAGGATTTGGATCATTATTTGAACTTTGAAATAGGTTAAAAATGGAATTTGGATTCAGAATTAAATGGTTTAAAGATATAAGTTGATTTGAACAGTAAACCCGTTTTTAATCTGTTTTCAGTTTTGTTGCATGCTGTGATTTTGAAGTAAATTTATGATAAGAGATTCCATGATTGATTTATATGATCATATGTGTGTATATATAAATTAAATGAGTGTGCATGTCAGTTTGCAAAATATTGTTCTGTTCTTAATGTTCAGGTTTAAAATCTGAATAAAATTATTAGTTCTCCTTGTCTGATCTTCCTTAGGACATGATGAATAAACAAATTTTGTATGTTATAAAATGGTATCGATTTTAAAAATTATTTCAAGTTATAACTGAAGCTGGATTTAACAAAAGGTAGAAGAACAGTAGTATGTTAATTATAAAAAAAATTGACTTGAATAATTTTTGGATTCAAGTACAGAATCGTTTTTTTTTTTAAATCAAAGATTTTTAAAAACAAATCATGATTTTTACGATGGTAAATCAAGAGAATTTGAGAGATGAACGATTATTGGGTTTCGAGTTCGTATTGGTGATCGGAGTGACAAAATGCGTCGGAATTAATGCTGGAGGTAGCGTGAAGCCTGGTGGTTGCCGAAAAAATAGTGAAGGATTTTATAAATGGCCAGGGTGGCCAGGCGAGGGCGAACCAGGGTCGGTGGCAGGGTTTAGTTGTTCAGGTTTCAAGTGTGTATTCATCGTCGTAGAAGATCTATAGACAATCGAAGATGGGGGAAAAGTAAGAGGGGAGTAAGGCGTAGGTCTGGGCGAAGTTATGTGACCTCCAGTGATCGGAGGTGGCGATGTCAGGGAAGTTTGTGTCAGTCAGACTTGTTCGGTGGATGGTGTATAGCTCGTTCGCGATTTCTTCGTCGTATCGAAATTCTGGGCACTGGAGACATTCGAGTGGGACGATGTCGACTTAACGGACGTATCATCGCTGGTCGGAGTGTCGACGAGAGGATGTACAGGTGCACACATATTAGTGCACCATTGCTGAAGAATTTGAATTCGAGTTCGAGGAGTATGGTGTTAACTCGGGTTGAACTCGAGAGGATTGCAGGTTGGACTCGAGTATTGACTGTCTCGGGAAATGGAGGGTTTTGCTTGGGTAAATTTATGTTAGGCTCGGGTTTGGTTTTGTAATAGATAATCGGTTTTTGTAAAGGTGAAAAACATGAATAAATTATGTATTGCATAGGATGTAATTTAATATTTAATTAGGGAAAAAGAATTTATCTTTAATTAGTTAGGGTTGTGAATAATTGGAAATAATTAATTAGGGTTGTGAATAATTGGAAATAATTAATTAGTGGAATTAATTTAAAAATTCATCACTTAATATAATTAATAAGGATAATTACCTTCTGAAAGTAATTAATGAATAGTTAATGAGTATATGTAATTTAAGATGGTTTAGTTAGTTTAAAGATAATCACTTGTGAAACCTGGTTAAGTATTAATTACTTAATGCAATTAATTAAGTGATTACTGAAAGTAATTAATTTAAAAGTAAACACTACTACAAAACATGTCATTTGCATCGGCTGCTCACCTCCCTGTTGCATCAGTTCTACAACCGATGCAAATGCAACCGATGCAATAAACTAATTTTTTTGCACCAGTTGTAAAACCGATGCAAATAGTCATCTTTTGCATCGGTGGTCAGTAAATACCGATGCAACATAAGATCTTTGGCTTAAAACCAGTCCCTTATATTGCACCAGTTGGCAGTAACAACCGATGCAATAAGACATTTTTTGCATCGGTTGTTACTGTCAACCGATGCGACATTGGGGTAATCGGCTTTAAAAAGTGTAACGATCAGGATTTTTCGTTGCCGAAAAACCGAACCTTTATGGTTTTTAAGAAGAAGAAAGAGATAGAAGAAGAGAGAAGGAAGAGAGAAGAAGAAAACAGAACAGCAACAGAAACAACAGAAAGAACAATAAAACAATATCAGAATCTCACAGTCGCAGTGGAACAACATATAATAGATAAATGGATATTCATTAAAACAAAGAACTGTATATTTTATACATTACATCACATCATATTACATTCATCATATTAACAGAGTTTACAACAACAAACAGCGGAAAAGAAATACTATATACAATAGATAATATGTTACGCCATCCAGCTCGCCTCCAGATATCTGTAGCAACACCTGAATCCAGAATGACCTGATAACCTAACTCTAGACTGCCCATGTGAAAATTGGTGGGCACCCAGAGTTTAGGAAGGGAACAATAAACTCCAGGTCAGTCATGTGACTGGTGTGAGAACTAAAAACAGTTATTTATCTTTAAAACAAAGAATAGGATAATTTTTAAATAAATTCGCAATGCTTTTTAGAAAATGAGACTACCATAAGGTCTCCCGCAACACACATAATGCAAACGCAGACTTGGAGGAGGTTTCTCCTTATGATAGTCAAAGATGCTTACTACGCAAAATCAAATCATTTTTGATATTATTATTAGTTCATAGTGTAGAAAACAATTTTGAAAGTAGAATATAAATCTTAGCCAGCATAGGCATTCCGCACTTATGCCTATTATAGCTACTATGTTCAATAGCAGGTTACCGCCACATTCCATAGCAGGTAATACAACTAAAACCGTACAAGGCTCGTATTGTTTCTTTGGATTTCCAACAAATGGTCAGGCCAAGGAACTTCCCATTGCCACATGGAAACGCCTCTGGAATGACGTCCCGAGAACCTAACCGGATCTCTGCCAACACAAGGCCGGGTTACCCCTAACTGGGTAACTACTGACACGAATATGTCCTTCCCCGATCGTAACCGATCTATATCCGAGGATCCCCGATTTCCAACAACCACAAAGTAATAAATTTGCAGTAACCACATAGGTTAAGTATCTTGGCTCCATACCATGATACCACCTCTATCCAGAAGGAATGACATACACTAAAGGGGCGCTACCCCCAATAACCTTGCTGCATCTTTCCTGTTTTGACCATTTCCGGGGTGTGAGGCTCGATGAAGTCTCGTCCACAAAGCCACGCTTTATACAAAAGCTGCTTTGGGTCAACAAATGATCAAAGCAATGATCATCAAGATAGACGATCAAACAAATGATCCTATCACAAACGATCAACCAATGACCATTTCACAGCATCACTCAGCATGCCACATTACCAATTTGGGAATGTATCACTAGTGACCATCGACTATATAACCTCTGAGCTCGTACGTCTCAGAGAAGGGTGTTAAGCTAAGAGAGTAAATTCTCCGCCACCAACAGAAATATATTTGATAGAAACCAGCTTTACATCTCAAATTGTAACGTCAGACATACAATCCATACATGTCCGTTCCGGGATCGAACGGAACCGAAGGCACTTCCAAAGAAGCCCTTGCAATCCGGATATTCACTAATCACGTCCGGACAACCCGTCACTAAGGGTGATAAAACCTCTATATCGGAGATCAGCCGATGCAGAGTAACTCGACGGTAATCCATCCGTTTTCACAAATATCCGGTCTTCAACACCGGTCTTCAATTACAATTCATAACGACGTATCACATATTCGGAGTGGGTTATACGACCCCATGGTCCTTTCCCGGTTAACCCGAATAGTGAGCGCTTATTTTAAAAATAAGTGTGGCATTCAATTCAAGCAATCACAACAAATACTCATTTAAGGGTAAATATTGATAGTCGGTTATTTAACTATCAATAGAGATGAGCAACATCATCAGATTCCAAATAATTTTCCAAATTATTTATTTTCTCAAAAATATCTTTACAAGATATAAACTTTTCCACACTTCAAAAATAAACAACGTTTATTTTAAAAACCAATTTCCTTTCCCATTTATAAATTCCATAGTGAATTTATATCTTCAAAATATCTATTGATCTATAGTTTCAATAGGTTTTAATTATTCAATTCCAATTTATCTTCAAGAAGATAAATTCTCAAAAACGTCTCGTTTCATATTGGAAAAGTATTTCCATTATTTAATAATAAGTATTTCATAAATCTTATTTATTTTCAATAATTTGAAAATATTCAATATACTTAAACCATAGTTAAGTATATGTTTCATTCTTTATGGAAAAACATTCTCTTATTCACATTTATTTGGGTCAAAACGAATGTTGCGTAAAACATCGTTACGACAACCCAAAATCACTAGTATAGGGATTCAAAATTTAAAATAGATATATAAATCCCAATACTATACAAAAATATTTCTTTTCGGAAACCATTTACTATAACAACAGTGTTATAGTCCATCATTTCCTTATTTTCTCGAAAACATCTATTTCAACAATGAATGTTGAAATCTACGACTTCCTTTCCTTCTATTTCTCGAAAATGTCTATTTCAACAATGAATGTTGAAATCTATGTTTTCGATACTTGATGCATTTTAAAACATCTTTAAATCGTTTTAAATTCTATTTAAAACATCCTTTTCTCAAAAGATATCCATTTTATTTAACGATATATTCACAAAAAGTCTTCTATTTTGCATCGGTTATTTCTAACAACAATTGTTGCATGCAATATTATAGTCATTTAAAATCAAATTGGACGGCAAGCACATATTGAATAAGGTAATACCAAATAAATATATTTCAATTATAGTGTTCGTAATCCATATAAAATAGTGATTCATACATTCGTTTTAGTACTACAATTCAGATCTTTAGTACAAGTAATATAGTCTGGATTTTTTAAGTATCCTAATACACCAACGCTTCCACTATCATTCTCAACAGCAACTTTGATCCAAAACAAGAACCTGAGTTAAAATAATAGATATGATATCAATGAATAAAAATGTATTTGAAGTTAAGTAGTATATAAAAGAACTAATCAATTAATAAAGATTGGTGATACCAAGTCAATACCAAAAAAATATTAAGGTTGATTTCCAATGCTATATTGATTTATAGACATAGATAGCATGTATATAAGAAACTAAAATAAATATGCCATCTAATATTTTCTTTTAAATATATGTAAGCAGAGACCACATTGTGCAAAAATAAGAGATCACATTGTGTAATTGGGTAGAAATTACTAACAATTCTACTCAAGGAAAAGGAATATAACTCTCTATTACAAGTAGTATATGACAAACCTGAAGATCTGGACTTGTGTGATAACATGTTAGCTGTCGGGAGAAGCTTTCAGGGACAATAGCATAAGACTTTCTGGAGCAATAGACAGAAATCAAAGGCACCCCACTTATAGATGCCCAGCCTCGGGCGTTGATTTAATCAGCGCCCATAGCTTGGGCGCGGATTAAATCAGCACCCAGCATTGGGCACTGATTTAATCAGCTTCCAGGTTTAGGCACTGATTAAATCGACGCCAACCTGTTGGGCCTCCCCCTATATATTTGGGAAGCAATATTCATAGCTTAAATATTACCTCATTGAGCTGTTGGAGATGCTCTTAGCTTCTAATAACAAGATAAATTTGGAAAAACACATTATTTGGATATTAAACTTCAATGTCATTCACTTATTATTCATAATTAAGTGTATCATGGTGTAACTCTTAAAGAGATGATAAAAATAGACGAAAGAACACACATTTGAAATGCAAACCTACATAACATTTGGAATGCAGACTCTATATCAGAGGGTAATTTACGATCCAATATCTTCATGGCAACTCAATTGCTTCTGTGGAGTTATACATGCAGTGAATTCCTCTTTAGGATATAAAAATGCGTGTCATTCCATAAATTCTTGAATTTCATGGAGAAGACAAGTGGCTAGCAACAAAAATAACTAAAATACCCTTACATTTATACCATAAAATAGATGTACGCCATTCATTTTGAAAATCGATTCACATAGTTTATCCATATCCTCACTAAGTGCATGAAGGATAATCGTTTTACCTGAACAGAAGTAATCATCAACAAACTTGCCAAAGACAAATCATCCAGAATCTTCATAAAGTTCATCTCATATCCTCTTTTTCCTTCGACTCATAAAACTCAAGTCATTTATGCCTTTTGTAAATGAACCAGAAACGTTATTATCATCATTCTTCAAAATGGGAAAACTTGATGAATTCACTAACCTCGAGATTGAAGCTGAATCTGCTATTTCTAATGTTTTGACTTGTTCCTTGAAGTACTCCACTAATATAACACTAAATGCATGAAGCATCCTCAAATTGAATTTTTCACCTAAATCTTTGCATCCTGCATTCATGGCACCTTTGATAGCTAACTCTTCTAAATTGATTGTGAAATCAAGTTCAAGTTCCGAGAGGGAAGCGAGCCATGCTTTTACCAAAATCACCACATAATTTCATAATAACGGATATGGAACAACCCAATGATCCTTTAAAATAAGTAATTTGTTAGTGGTTTCTCTCATTAAAATCTAGAAAGAAATCCCACTGAGTTATACAAGTTATAGGCTTATAGGTTAGCCATTTTTTAACTATAAATAGGGTTAATGGTGTGGCAAAGGTCTATCCAATCCAAGACAATCACTTCATAATGTCGCTATATACAAATGCTACTAGAAACAAAACAGTGATGCTACATTCGTAACCATGGTCTGTTTCTGAACATTTCGAAAAGAAAAGAAAGTTGTGAATCATAGGAAGACATGTAGATATCATTGGCCATTCTTCTTTCTTCTTCATAGATCCAATACATGGATTCTTCGTTTGTTAGCTAGTTCATGAAGTCAATGCTAAACAGAAAAAGAATTAAGCTAACTGCTTGACACGTTGCTTATATTATGTGATTTCCCGGAATTTCAAGGAATTTAAAATGTGATAATCTCTTAATTAGTTATTTAAAATTGGTAAAATTTGTTAGTTTTAAACAATTTTTTGAATATAGTTATAAATAGATTTTTAAATGGAATAATAATTTACAAATTTAAATTGTGTTAGTTTATAATTAGGTTTTAAATAGACTTATTATTCTTCAAATCTAATAAGTGTTGTTAAAAAAATATGCGTATTTAAACTGATTTAAATAGGATAATTATTTACAATTAATAATGTGTTTGTTTAAAATTTGATATCTATATTTATTTGAAATTTGGATTTAAAATTTGAATTTAAAAGATATATATCTTAAAAATATTTTGGATTTAAAATATGGATAAGGTTTTTATTTAAAATAAGTTTGTTTTATATTATTTTCTTTAAAGGAAATTTATTTATATAAATTTAGCAAGTATTTATTTAATAGTAAGATAAATACAAAATTTTTATATTGTCATTTTAAAATGGATTAAATATACTATATATAATTTTATTTAAAATATAATTGGTTTTCATTTAATTTTCTTTTAAAAGATTTATTTATTTAAAATTAGAAAATAATTTATTAATTTAGAAATGTATTTATTAATTAGGAAATCATATTTTAAAGCTTTTAAAATCATTTATAAATAATATAAAAATAAGTTATTACAAGTGTTAAAGTTATAAACCTCTAAGTAACATGTGTTAAGTAATTAAGTAAGGTATGAGACAAGTATCACACATTTTAAATAATTTTCCTTAATTTTAAATAAACCATAATCTAGTTTATATACACATACCTCTTCCCTTCCTATTTCTTTTCCAATCTCATTTCAAAAACATGTAAACAATCCACCAGATCAAACCTAAATCATCTCTTAAACCAAATCTGCAATGTTTTCACTGTAACCATTTTTTTACACAAAGCCTGAAATCATCGCCACGAACCAAAATCAATGACCAGTAAATTTATCAAGTTCAAATGCCTGAAACCCATTTTCTTGAAGCCCGTAAGATTTTCAAATGCAAATCTAAACACATCCCTCAAAACATCAAGCTTTGTAAACAAATCGAGTCTGTAACCATTTATTTTCTCAAGCTTGAACACATCTCCTCTAAAACAAAATCCACAAGACCAAATACCCTGTAATCATTTTTCTCAAAGCCTGCAAATTCTCAAACTCAAAATCTGAAATCAAACCTGTAAAAAAATTCTTTCAAAGCCTGTAATAAAATTTTCAAGCAAAAGTACAATTCAAAATGCAACCTGGAAAACATTTTCAAGCCTGTAACATCTTCAAATTTCAACCTGGAATCAAGTCTTGAATCATCTCAGTCAACAAATAATTTTGTTTTCAATCAAAGCTTTAGGAATCAAAGCATTCAAGGCTTTCAGCTTCAATACCCTTCAAGTTTCCAGTTTTTCCAGTCTCTGCTTTTTAAAATGGTGAGTAAACATTTTAATTAAAAAGTTAAGTAGTTAGATAATTGTTGTTGTGAAATTCCTATGATGTTGTTGCTCTACATGTGTGTATAATTATGTGTAGTATCTGTATTTACATGATTGTGTTCAGAGGTGCATTGTTCTTCCCTATTCATGTTACAGGGTTATTAAGTTTAAACAAAATTTCATTTTGCTCTTCCTCTGATTTTATATAAGGTTTGATCTTCAAACATTAAATGTTTGTTTAGGCCTAAATTTAATATTAACAATGAATTTAAGTAAAAATATTTAGCAGCTTATTTGGAAAATGGAATTTAGTAGAAATTCTTTTATACATGCTAAAATAATTCACTTTAATTTATCGATTCAAGATTATAACTTGAATCCATTTTAAAATTTAGGATTTTTAAAACAAAAATCAGAATTTTTAACATTAAAATGAATGAGAATTTGGGGAATGTCTGGAATTGTGTTTCTGAGCAAGTTCTGATGGCCACGAGGTCTGAGAGGGTCGGGAACTTGGCTGGAGATAGGTGAAGGTATGGGGAGTACGACAAAAATGGCAAAGAGGGTGATAGTTCACTATGGCGTCGGCGATAAGGCGATCTTGTTTTAAACCTTAGTTTGGGGTTGAGGTTGGATTTGGGATCGTGGCATTGTCTTTGGGTGATGAGTGGCTCAATGCTTTGGGTAATGGTGGTACGGAAGCTAGGCAAGACGTGGCTGGAGTTGTAACAGTTTTGGTGGTTGGAAACCTTGGGTTTGAGACAGTTTCTGGATATGGGTTGGTTTCATGTTTCATCCTTGTGTCTCGATTTTGATTTGGGTTTGAGGCGACGAATGGATGGTCGGGATCAATTGTAGGGAGGATCGCCGACGTATGGAAGGTATTGGAGATGGTCGCGGTGGCGTTGGTCGCCGGTGCATGTGCACGGCGAAGTCTGGTGTCATTAGTTTGGGTAAGTATTGGGTCTCGGATTGAAGTTCGGGTCTGTGGAATTTTTACTCGTGTTAAAAATCGAGTAGCTTGTTATGTTTTAGCCTGATTAACAGTTTAGTTGTTATAGGTTTCAAATTTAAAATTTAAACTAAGATTTTGAAATAAAAGAGAAGGAGGGGAAACTCGAGTTAGACTGAGTGTTCTTTGGGTTTTGACCCAAAGTAACAGAGTTGTGTGGTTTTTAAAAAGGATTTTAAAAGTGATGTTTTTGAAATTTAAATTTAAATCTAGTTTAAACTTTTTATATAAACTTACTTTATATATATAAATTGTTCTTTAACAAATGATTATGAAGTTTTAAAATTTGTTAAATTAAATTTTGTTAAATTAAGTTTAAAGCTATTTAAACTTAAATTAGAAATGAAGTTTTAAGATTGATACAAAAGCAAATTTTAAAATTTAAATTTAAATTAGTTTTTAAAACTATTATTTCATAATATTTTAAGTATTTAAAGGAAGTTTTGCTAACTTTAATTTATCAAGTTAATAATTGTTTTGAAACTTAATTAATGATTTAATCAAGTAAAATTAATTATTAAGATAAAATGTTTTTAATGATAAATAAGTCATTAATTAAGATAATGTTTTATCTTAAAATAATTAAGGTTTTAATGGGTTGGAATTAATTAAATTAATTAAGGAAATTAGATATTATTAATTAATTTAATTCATAATGATTAAGGATTAATTAAGGAATTAATTAAGAGTAATAAATTAATTTAATTAATTTATTTAAAATTAATAATTAAGGGTTATAAGTTAATTAATTAGAGGTTAATTAACTTATAATTAAGAATTATTAATTAGATAATTAGAGATTATTAATTAATGATTAACGATTAATTAATTAAGTAATTAAGGTTAATTAATTGGTAATTAAAAACGTATTTAATGTGTAATTAATTTTTATTAATTAATAACTAGGCTTTATTAATTAATAATTAAGAAATTATTAATCTAAAATTAAAGTTAATTAAGGATTAATTAACTGTTATTTAGGGTTAACTAAATATTATTATGGATTGATTAACTGATTAATTAAGGATTAATAAATTGGTCATTAAGTTTTATTATTGAAAATTAAGGTTTTTTAATTAATAATTATGTATTAATTAATCTGTAATTAAAGAGCAATTAATTTAT
This sequence comes from Allium cepa, assembly GCA_030765085.1. NCBI lineage: Eukaryota > Viridiplantae > Streptophyta > Magnoliopsida > Asparagales > Amaryllidaceae > Allium > Allium cepa. The sequence continues at coordinate 402,285,745 of CM060943.1, read as the reverse complement.
TTAAATGGGTAATTAAGGAATGAATTACCCAATTGTAATTAGTCAAATGAATGTGATTAAATAATTGGTTGATTAATTAAGATAATCTTGATGATTGATTATATATGTATACTTAATGAGATTAAATAGTGTAATTACTTAGTGAAGTAATAAATGTATAATCACGGGATGTAATTAATTAAAGGGAATTGCTTAATGGGAAGTAATTAAAGAATAATTACTTAGTAGAAGTAATTAAGGATCAATTACTTGGTGTAGTTAATCAAAGGAGTAGTATAATTAATCAAGGAGTTAATTAAGGTAAGTAATTACAGGATGGTAATTACTATTTATGATTAATTAAATTTGATTAATGGAAGTAATTAATTAAGGATCATTAATTAATGTAATTAATGAGAGTAATTAAGGACTGATTAGTTAAGATTAATTAATCAATAATAAGTGATTATAAGGTAATTAATTAATTGTAATTAATTAAGGATTAATGTAATTAATTATCGTTAATGAAGTAATTAAAGGTTAATTACCATAAATGGTTAAGAATAATTAATGTGTAATTAATTAAGGGTTAATTACTTAATGTAATTAAAGGATAATTAATCAAGGGTGATTAATTAAAATGATGATTAATTAATTGGTTTAACTAATGGTTATGTAAGCAAGATTTATTGTGATGAAAGTAATTAATTTGATTTATTTTAAATTAGTTAGAGATGAAGTAATTAATTTAATTCATTTTAAATTAATATAGATGCGTGATTAATAAATCATTGCTTATGGATGGCTGATTGATATTGAATGCCTGATTGTTTGATATCTCTGATGATATATGCGAGATATGTGATATGAGTTGATTTGATTGAATGGTGATGATATGGATTGTCTATCTGTGTATATGTGAATTATCTATCCGTGTGGATATAGATAATGTTTTGAATTGAATTATTTTAAACGTTAAAACAACTTGGATCTAAAAGAAGGCATTTTGGATTTCGATGAGACCGGGATCGGGTTTCCAGATTTGGATATTCGAAAATCACATCGATCCAAATTAATGATAGGTCGTGAATCTCAAGTGAAGATGAAGATTCAGAGTGCAAGGGTTATTGTCGTTAAATTTGAGGGTGATTCCAAAATAAGTGTAACGAGATAATGCTTTCGGTTTCGTTCGAAGCCGGAACGAACTTGTATGGATTGAATGCTTTCAGAACATCATCTGGTGGACGATGAGAATTCTAAGATAGATGTGTTCTATAAAGGTAATCGTAGCCTCAAGCCTTATCAACCGAGAATGGCTAAAACAGGGAAGGTGCAGCAAGGCTAAATGGGTCATGCCCAAGTAGGATGAAATTTACCCCTGTCTAGATATCCCTTTTTACTTGACTGTGTGGGCGGTTGCTAGCTACAACTGTGGAGTTGTCTTGTCGGAACTGTTCAGTAAGGAATGGTTTCGGCCTTGTGCTGTAGGGGATTTAGGGTGGATCCTCGGTATGGTGATCTAGGCCCTGTAATGTGATGGGCGGTACCCCAGTATCCTTGCCATTGTATGGAATCCAATCTCCAATAAGTGCCGTACGTATTGATTGTGCCCAACTATGGAACGTGAGACGTAAGCATTCCAGCTATTTTTGTATTTTACTTGAAACCCTAAGACCCTATTACAATATCACTGGATTTCCTATCAAATGTTTTGGTTAGCGTAAGGTAAAAACTTACCCATGTTTATGTGTGGGAAGTCTTACGTGATACCTTTGTTTTCAAAAGTTTGTAAAATTTAAGAAACTTTAACCGTTTACTTACACCAGACTCATGTCTGACCTGGAGTTTATCTTCTATTTTGTTAAACTCTTGGGTATTTAAATTTTTACGAGTAGCCAAGGGATTCAGGTTAGCTTTGACGAATCCTGGAGGAGATATGGAGCAGGAGGCTTCAGCGTCTGTAGATATATATAGATGGTTCCGCTGTGTTGGTCTCTGTGTTGTTAGTTTGAGTTGTATCTTGTGTAGTAATAACTAGATAGGTGTTTATAACTGTCTAGTATGTGTTCTATAAGCTACGTAACTCTTATGTGTATGATACTATGTAATATCTAGGTGATTAATATAATTTATTTGTTCTGCTGTTGAGATTCTGATGTTGTTTCTTTATTTCTTCTCCATCTTTTCTCTTTTCTATCCCTTTCTTTCTTAAAAATGATGCGTCTTTCTATGGAGAGAAAGGCGGGTCGTTACAAATTCTTAGGGAAGTCGCCAACAACACGTTCATTTTAAGGCAAATAAAAAAGTAAAACAATACCTTAATGCCAAGGTATCTACGACTAAATAGACGTTCTGCAGCACCACCAACTATTTTACCAATCCTGTATGGATTTAACTCAGTAATTTTTCTTCACATTGCAAGGAAATATATCCACCCTTGCTATCCCTAGCAACAAGGACACTCTTTTGAATAACCATTCGCCATGCCTCGCCGTCTCAATCACCTTTTTCTGAAACCCACTAAAATCTATGCAATTGGGAAGATCTAAGGAAGAAAGAGCTAAGAGACCGCGTTTGAGATCTTGGATTATGTAAAGGTGCGGCGACGATTCAAGAATAACCGTAATTTGATTACAGTAAACTAAGAGTTGGGATTTGGAAGCATGTGAATCTGGAGGTGAAGTATGATGAGTATGTGGATTAGCGGTTGGATTTGGAATTTAGTCTTAAGGAAAGATGGGAAGTAGGAAACGAAAATAAGAGGGCGGCAAACAACTATTAGCATCGGCTACAAAAAATTAATGCAAATAAAGGTAGTTGCACCGGTTTTAAATAAAACTGATGCAACTAACACTATTTGCATCGGTGTATTTTCTTCGGTTGTTGACGATAACCAATGCTAATTGTATTTTTGTAATATCTACTGCTTTCCACATACCAAATGCATCGGTTGTTAAAACGTAATTGATGCAAATACTTCTATTTGCATCGGTTGTGGTAACAACCAACGCAAATGAGGCGAAACAACATGCGTATTTTGTACTAGTGAAATTACTTAAGGGAAGTAATTAAGAATTGATTACTTAGTATAATTAATTAAAAAATTGATTAATTTAGCGAATTAATTAAGGGTTAGTCAATTAATGAGTATGATTAATTAAAGGGTAATTAATCAATATGAGTGATTATAGAATAATTAATTTGATTAATTAATTAAGGATCGATGTAATTAATATAAATGGGAGGTTAATTAATTTGTGTAATTGATTAACGGTAAATTACTTAATGTAATTAAAGGATAATTAGTCTAGGATGATTAATTAAGGAGAATGATTAAAGAATAATTAATTGATTGATTTAATTAATATTAAGTAAAGGTAATCTAAGTGATTAAGGTTAATAATTAATTTAATTAGAGATTTATTAGGGAAACGATCAGTTTTGCTATTGAATGATTGAATGATACTATGTGCCTTAGATTAGTTGATATCTCTTATATATGATTTGTGATGCTATGTTGTATGATATGTTTGGGTTTAACTGTGAAAATGTGGTTATCTATCGATAGTGAATTACTGTGTTAAGGTGATACCTTGTATTTAAAGTTGAATTGAATTTCACTTGAATAACTTGGGTTAAGATGGTGTTGAATTCGAAGAGGCCGGGGTCGGGTAACAGAAAATACCCGAACCCACTTCGATTTGTAACCTACAATGATTCTTTATAGATTGATATGTGAAATCAATAGGTTGAAATGGAGTTAAATTTAATGATTGGACCCTCTAAAATAGGTAAAGGTACTTAGGGATCGATTAAGTGTTGACCATAACAAGTTGTGAACTTGTAGTGATGAATGAGTTACCCTGGGGTTTTCTTTTATGGTTTGAACTCAGTATTTCAAATTATATGGGTTTACTCACGTTGGTTTCCAGCCTGACCCGGGTGTTACTTTGATGTAATGCTCGGGTCAAACCGAGTATTACTGATTTTCAGGTAAGGACGTTCTGAAACTCAGGAGGCGAGCTGGATGGCAGGAACGTATGGAGTGTATCCGCTATGATATTATAGTTTATCTAAGATATGTGGATTGTATCTGTCCAGTGTTTATGTATGTTGTAACTCTGATATATTAAAGTGTAATTTGACAAGTACAGTTTTCCTTTGTAAACTGATATTATTGATATTATATTTTATCCGCTGCAAATGTGAGATTGTGCTTTGATGTTTCTGTTCTTCTTCTATCTCTTTTCTTCTTTTCTCTAACTATCTGGAGTTTTCGGGATCGAAAATTCCGGGTCGTTACATTAACACTTCGTATAAAAAGATAAACAAAATAATCTTTTTATAAAAAGATAAACATTTACGATATATTTACATACTGTCAAGTTTGCTTTATATTTACTATGAGTCTACTTTGAAGAGATACTTATGCATGGGTTGAATGATGGGATCATCAAAAAAATTCTTCAAAATCAACAAATAAACTCGATGATATGGAATAGAAATATATGTAAATGTATGTAAACATCTAAACATATTCAAAATATATATGTTGAAAGAATCTTTACATACTGTTGTTGTTTGCTGTTGACTAGATGAAGATTTTGGAGTTGATTGGTTATGTATTTGACAGTAGGCGTTGTTTATTGGTCTCATATTAATACATTGTGTGCCTTTGATGTTGATAAATATGCAGTGCGTGGTTTCTATAGAATTGTTTTGATTTAATTTCTGTTTTTTCACAGTCTTGGTTGATCTTCTAGTCTGCATGTTTGTAGCTGCATAAAAAAAGGAATTTTTTCATTAAATAAATTTTAATAACTTCTGAAATACTGCTAATTATATATGAATTCAAATCATCATACATATTTGATTCATACATATATGAATATGAAAAAATTACTTTGTAAATTTGCAAGCATGTCAGGAAATAGCTCTTACAAGTAGAAAATATCTTTACACAATATAGTGATAACTATTCAAAATTTTTTCTGCTGAACCGCAAGTTTCTTTTTTCCATTTGAACCTTAATTCAAACAACCTAACATATTATACATGCATGCATAAAGATGAAGGGTGGCTCACGACAGTAAAGACACAACAGTAAGAGGGTGATAAGTACATCAGTGATTCTCCTATATTTAAATAATTACCCGTTTTCCAATGTTAAGTAACGATGAATGTTTATTTTACTTTTTTCATCATAAAGATAAGTTTCACAGAATTGGAGGGCAAAAAACTATTCACTTTTTCCAATATTAGTATTAACAATGTTATTCACAGTGAATAAGTTAACCAAAATTGTCCTTAATCCGTTATTGATTAGAAGTTGACTTGTGCTAATTATTTGACTTGTGCTAATGCAATGCTTGAAACAACAGTTATAGTAATGTATTAAAGAATTAATTTTTATTTTTTACATTTTTTCAAATTAAAAATAAATATTCTTAGATAATGTGACATCAACAAATATATCAATTTACCTGATATTTTTAATTGCCCTTTAAATGCAACATATGAATAATTTTATTAAACAATATTTATGTAAAAGATAAACAAATATATCTTTCCTATTAAAACACATAAACATAATCTTTTTATGTTAAAACACATAAAGGTAAACATATTATACTTATAAATGTAAAAAGACAATATTTAATACAATCATTTTGACATAAAGATAAATACAACTATCTTTTAATAAACAATAATTACAAAATGATTACAACAACAACTTTGACATATAGATAAATGCAAGTATCATTTTGACATTACATATAGTGCCAAATTGGAGATGAAATGTCCAGGTTGTTTGCTGGTACAGATGTTTGAAAATGCATAGGGGAGTATATTTATATTTCAGGGATATATGTTGTGAAGTATGTCGTAGTTTATGAAATGTTGAAGTTGTTTCTTAAAGGACGATGGATCTGTGATAGAGGAAATGTGTGAAGTTGTTATGGTATGCATGTGTTGTTTGATGTCAGTTGATTTGATAGGGAGGATGCAATAGGTAAGTGAATGGCAGGGTTGTTTATGACATGTGATAGTGTGGAATTGTTGCAGCAGTAGTTGTTGACAGGTTGGTGATGGTAGCAGGGATTGTTGAATGCAGCATTAGTTTTTTTATGGCAGTGGGAAGTAGGAAGGCAGCAAGTAAATGGATGGTGAAATGTTGAAATGTATGTTAGACTGGTGATATGTGTAGTATAGGGTGATATGTGCAGACAGAGATTGTTGTTGATGATGACAGTATATGGTTGATTGATGGTCAGGTTAATAAAGGCAGGTGATTGGTTGATGGAGATGTAGTATATGTGTGGCACATAAATTATGCAGTATATTTCTTTTTTAATATATATATATATATATATATATATATATATATATATCTGTGTGTGTGTGTGTGTGTGTATGCAAATGCAAACGCACTAAATAATAAGCATACCACAATTAACACAAAGATACATGCAAACATCTCAGAAAAAGATAAATACAACTATCTTTAATAAGAAATAATTGTAAAATGATTATTACAACAATTTTGGCATAATGATAAATACTTTTATCTTTTAATAAACAATAAATAGATTTATTACTTAATACAAGGTAAACATATTTAGCTTACTTTATTAAATTATATTTAACTTTATTAAAAAGTATTTATATAAAAGATAAACATATTTATACTATTTTATTAAAAGATAACTGTCATTTTGACAAAAAGATAAAAAGAATTATCGTTTAATAAATAAAACTATCATTTAATAATCAATAAATGGAAAATGACTACTACAATAATTTCAACATAAACATAAATACTATTATTATTTAGTAAATAAAAAATAGTTTTATCATCTTGTACAAGATAAACATATTTCATTTAACTTTATTAAAAAATATTTATATAAAAGATAAACATATTTATCTTTTATTACTAAAAGATAACTACCATTTTGACAAAAGATAAAAATAATTATCATTCAATAATTACAAATTATTTTGACATAAATATAAATACAATTATCATTTAATAATCAGTAAATGTAAAATGATCAATACAACATATTTTAGATAAAGATAAATCTTTTTACAAGGAACGGCTGTCAAATCCATAGAATTGAAATATGATGAAAACATATTTAACACAAGGGAAACATATTTAATTTAACTTTATTACAGAATATTTATGTTGAAGAAAAAGATAAATATATATATCTTTCTGTATCATAATACATAAATATAAACATAAACATATTTTCAATGTATAATTACAATATTTAATACAATCATTTTGACATAAAGATAAAAAAAATTATCATTAAATAAATACAATTATTTTGACATTAATATAAATACAACTATCATTTAACAAACAATAAATAGTTTTATCATTTAATAAAAGATAAACAGTTTTATCATTTTACAAACAATAAATAGTTAATAAAAGATAAATTGTTTTATCATTTAATAAAAGATAAATAGTTTAAAAGATGAATAGTTTTACAAATAATAACTAGTATTATTTTTTTATTACATGATAAATAATTTTATCATTTAACAAATAATAAATAATTTTATCATTTAATAAAAGATAAACTACTTAGCTTAATTTTGTTAAAAAGTATTTATACAAAAGATAAATTTATTTATCTTTTTTATTAAAAGACATAAAGAAAAACATATTTTAAATGTAAAAAGACATTATTTAATATAAGCTTTTTATGGGTTTATCTAATAATGGAGATGCAATGAAAAATCTAGATCACTAAATCACATGTATAACAAATCCTTTGAATCTCTTGGATTTAAAGTTGCTTAAATGATGTCATATTTCTCTGGTTTTCAACTGCATTGCTTCTTTCTGTAGTCAAATTAAACAGTATCTAATCGAATTACAGTATACAGACACTTCACAATGTCAAACATGTTCTCTTTGAATGATACCAGATTAACAACAATGTCAAACATGACTTCTGTGAATACTTTACACATGAATCCATCATTAATTCTCATGTCTGTGAATACTTTACACATGACACCATCCTTTAGTTTATGTTCAAGGTAATATGGTGGAAAATAAACCTTACATGAATTGAAGGCAGTCATAAAACTGTAGCTTGTAATTACGAGGTATTGATTTCGAAAATAAACAATCATAAATATGGAAATAAAATAAAATCCAGAATAATAGAATTACTAAAGGTGAAAATAAAAGAACAATTTCAGTGACATGCAGTTACTATCCATGGGTAGACATCAGTCGGTAATGAATACATGGTACGAAAACCAAATCAACAACACGATAATGGATCTAGTACTCAAAATTCGAAGCAATAATACAGAAGCAAAGACTACAATAAATCACAGCAAACACTGACTCAAATATGAAATTACAAGACAATAGCAATGAATCTTAGAATAGTGTTTAACAATAATAATTTCACATTGTATTCCCTAATGCAAAAAATATTTTGAATTAGATGTTACTTTACAACTTCTACAGGCATTAAATTTAAAAAGAGATAATAAAATTACCTTGATTTTCAGTTGAAATCGTTTGGCGGAGTACAGATTTTGGATTAACGCGATCGGTTGTATGAAATTTAGGACGATTTAATTTGTAGAAGCTGAAGCGTTTGAGTTCGAATTGTAAGAAAGCGTAGTTGAGCGATGTTCAACTGAGTTCAAATAAAAGAGAAGAACAAAAAACCTAAAAATTTCGGGTTTGTTTGCTATGTGGATATATAATATGTCCCGAAAAATTATTATTTGAAGTTGTGGACCTGGAAACTAATTAGCAGGCCTAAAAGTTTCCATTAGCCTAATTTTCCCTTGGCGAAATAAGCCATCCAAATTTGAAATCAGAATACCAAATTTGGTTGCAAAACCTGCTATTAACACCTCGTCAAAAAATAACGATAATCAATATAAAAAATTTATGTGACATGGTTCAAGTTAGGCAGGGACCGAATAAGATTTTGTGAGCCATGGATCCAAAAATTAAATAAAGTCGCCTAACGTGAGGAATAATGGTTAGAGATTGAGTATGAAGAAAAGGAATAGAAACTCGTGTAGCCTGCTTGAACATGCCTTCATTTAATGAAAAATCAGAATAGCATAAGGCCATTACCAACAATCTATTCTGTTCAATACATTCTCTTTCATCGTCGGCAAGTGAGTGAACGATCGGCGTGACCAGGTAGGGGATTAGCCAGTGGCGGTTTGGGGAGAGTGTTATAACGACAAAGTTTTGTCGTTATAAGCTTATAACGGCAACACTCAAGTCGAAATATTGTTTAAATCAATTATTGGATTTTTTTATAAAATAAATTAATGAATTAAAATTTACTTTTTCGTTTAAGTAGAATCCTTTGTTAAATGTTGTTTAAACCAAAACGAAAGTAGTTTTAAGTTTTAATGGGCCTAAACAAAGCCCATACCCTTATTTAAACTAAAATACATATACTTTGCTTTCATAAGACAATCAGATACTGTTTCCTTCTCATTATTTAAACAAAGGACACCAACCTATCTCATATAGGGTTCTTAGGCTAAAACAAATTTTGAAAATTCAAAAACGAGCAAGAAATTGGTACATCTCAAATCGCAAATTCATTCAAACTTAAGGTTGTGGGAGCCATCGCGGATTAGAGCAGTGACATAGCGGAGGTCGAGCTATGTGGCCGAAGATGCGGGCGTTGTTGATGACTGCGTTCAGGTGATGGCGGGCTAGGCTAGGCGTCGGATGGTGATGTAATCGTTTAACGCTGCTATTTAAGGATTTATGGTGAGTTAATTACTCACATAATCGATCTCTAAAATTTCGAAATGCTAGTAGATTTTAAAGTGTTGTTTTGGTTTTGTGCATTTTATTGCTGCTTTGCTTTATGTGTTTTATTACTGCTCGGTTGCTATGAAAATAAGTAACACGCTTATGCGCCTGATGCCATGATCTTGTATATTCGCCTGTAACTTTGCATTTGTTCATCCGCCTGTTGTTTTAGGAAATTCGAATACATTCAACAAAGGAGAAACTAGCCCTTTCCTTATGTGCAATTGTACACATTAATTTAGACTTATATGCAAATTCTTCTTTTGTGAATAGTGTTTTTGTTGTTTAGAATTCCTTTGCCCGTCCTCCAGTTTGCCTGAAACTTTGACTTTGTTATGTGCTTGATTTGTCTGTCGCTTGAAAATGTGGTATGTAACATGTTTTATTTTCCTATGCCTTTTTCTTCATTGTTTAAGTTCATTTCATTTTATTTTTGGTTCGTCCTTATTGCCTGTTACTTGAAAATGGATTTCGCACTATGCATGTTTGCTTGGGTACTTGCTGTAATTCTGATTTGTAGTTTGTTTTGTGCCTGTGATGTGGTCATGCATGCTAATGCCGTGCTTGGTTTAGGCCATCGATTTCTCAAGTTTCAAATGCTGTGATTTGGATGTTTTTGTTTATCCAAGTTTCAAGAATTTTTATGAGTATTTTGTTAATGTATATATAGTTTTATAGAAGTAATTTTACAAAGGAAAGTTTAATATAATTTATCAATTTCAAATTGGTTTTCAAACCATTCTAATTATTTTGTGCCTTGGTTTCGTCCTTTGTATTTTCTTTTATTTTGAAATTGGTAAACACATAGCCCATTGCCTTGAAAAGAAAATTGCTTATGCATGTGCTTCGAAATTTAACAGTTGGCTGCTCTATATAATATTTGTTGTCTCCATTTTTGTTACCTGGCTTTATGTGTTACCTTGCGGTTTGAAAATTTATCATGTAACTATGCGTAGCCTTCATTTTGTATATTTTCACGTGCCTTGATTTTTCATCCAACTGTTAATATGAAACCTGATGATAAAGTTTTGTAAATTTTGTTAAAAGAAATAAACATAGAATTAATAGTATCAAATATAATGTAAGAAGAATATTTGGTTAAATGCTTTCGAATAACACTTTGTTGACTGTGGTATAACTCATTGAATAGAATGTTTGAGTGGAATTTACTAACTCATTAGCGAATACATGAATATCACCGGGTAGTATGAGATGCTTGGGTTAAGTTCTTATGATCGAATTGGGAAAGTACTTAACACTTTTGAGTTGTATTCTCATTTGGTGTGTGACAAGTGGTTGCTAGATCCTTAAGAGAATGTAGTTCAGGTTTTTCCGGTGGTATCCATAATAAGTGATATGTACTAGCTTTTAGTAAATACTTGAATTTCAGCATATGGTATGTGACACATTGGTTGAATTCTAGTGATTACTGATGGTGATAGTATTTGGCACCGTAGAGTTTAATCTGTTTTGGTGTGTGACAAGTGGCTGCTAGATCTTTAAGAAGTTTATAGCTGTATTTCTTTTCGAACATAATAATATAATAATATTAAATAAATATAGATTTATCGAGTTATGGTTTCTACAATCACCTTGATCGTATGGACTATCCTTGAGATCATTCTGTGATTTTGTGTTCTCGGTCTAAGTACGATCCTTGGTATCGGATCGGTTCGAGTGATACCAATTTGTTTGTTTGTTTGCCACGGGTTTTGAGTATAATCATTGCGATTGTTTTGGACGATCGTTGCGATCAGTTTGGATTAAGATCTCTTGGATTCTAGATATTTGGATTATATGACTATTCTGTATTAGTGAAATAAATATATGTTCTTGTGTCTTGTGATGGATGTTAAGTTAATTCCGTTATTCTATGTTTAGTGGCTAATATGTGTTTGTGACTTAGATGTATAACCATGTGTCTTATGATGAGCTCTAAGTTAAATTAGTTCCCGTGACTTGTTATTTCATGGACATCTATATTTACTTATATGTTGTTTATTCTTGTGTTACATTCTATTCCCACCTTATTGGATATTTAGAGATAATCTGACCCGGGTGTTATTTTTCTTGGGTCAGGCCGAGACTTTTCAGGTTAAAGGACAAGTGACCTTTGGATGTTTGGCCTAGCAAGGAGATAAACACTTTTGACTTTTTAGTTTATCTCATTTAGGAAATTTGTGAATATATTTATAAGATGTACAATTGGGATTAGAAAATTGTTAAACATGTATTACAATCGAGTTTAGTATTTCATTTTGTAAACTCAAAATTTGTATATATGTAAGTTGAAATTTATTCTGCCGTGGTCTATGACTGTTATTTATATGATATATTGTTCTGATTCTGAGAAATCGGTGTGTCTATTACTATGTATTAACACTGTACATATCAAATTCAGTTCAGATATTAAGTGAAAAGGTATAAATGACGTGTCAGTGTTATTACAAAGATATATTCACATTCGATCGCCCTTAATAAGCCGTATTCTCCAGATTTGCAGACGACATTACTTATAATGTTCTTTGCTAATCTAGGCATCGCAGTGGTATCGTTTCCCAATACTCAAGTCCAGCCGCCACTTTCACTTTCACATCTTCCTTCTTCCAATTTCAATCGAGAGCAACCCCCCCCCCCCATTTCACCATTTTCTAGCTCGAACGATCAAAATCCGTTAGCTTCCACCCAAATTAAAGCTTGTTTTTGAGATCCACACTCAAAAAGATGTTCGGATTGCTAAAAAATTTCGCCAAAAAGTTCATGCATGGAGAAGGCGGTAACAGCGGCCGGAGGTGCCGGTAGGAGTAGAGAAGAACGAAATATTGTACTATATGGACAGGAGCAAGGAATAGAAGATCTGCTAGAAGTCGTCAAAAATCTCGATAACCAGAACGGAGGCGAAGAAAGCGGTCACCACGATCGTGGAGACCGTAGGGGTGGTCGAGCGGGTAGGACGTGCAGAGGTATGGAGCAGATTATCGTTAGAGTCACCGTGCTTGACGGATTTCAGGATCTGAACCTTAGCGCGGCGAAATTGTCCATGCTTTCCAATTTTCCCGTACTTTCAGAAGATGAAGTACATGTCAGCATACAGACGAGTTTGTTGTAAGTATTTCTTTATATGATTAAAATAATTGCAATATGTTGTTAGCTTAAATATGTAGTATGACTTTATTTAGCTTTAACAGTCATGAAATATCTGTGGTTCGTTAGCGAACACGCTTAGATATTTACATGCACATTTGGCAAGTAAGCATAGATCGTAACACTATTAAACGGGCTTGGATTCCACCATTTCTTAGGTAATCTTATGAACATTTAATTTAAAAACTATTGAATTTATCACTCCGTAATTTAACTTTTTATGTACTCTACAATTTTAGAAATCACCAGTGTTATAAAAGATGATGTGCAATTGTGTGCAGCTATTGCTTTACGATGGTACAAAACAACCCGCACATTCCAGTTTCCTTGCAATGAGCTAGGATTTACAACGCTTGATTTCTCTATGCTTACCGGAGTTAGCATTAAAGTAGCTGCATTTCCACTGCCTCTGTATGATGATGCTTGATGGCGTGATCCTGAATGTCTTTATGATCTTCTACGTCACTTTGATGCTTCTACTACATCATATTAGGCCAAAGGCACTATTAGAGTCAGCGTTATTCGTGCGCCACGGACAACATACTCAGTCATTACTCTCATGATGATGATCTGGAGCTTACGTTTTTATTTGTCCTATACCTCATGGGTAACCTGTTTTTCAGCACATCGAGCAGTAGTTTGGTTGTTGGGTTTATTGAGGTCGTATTTGATAAAATTTCAGCGGTGCTATTCTATATGACTGGGGTATGCCTATTCTTGCCTACTTGTACAGATGCCTCAACATACAGTGCACCATTTCAGACGCACATGTTTCGTTATTTGGCTTCTGGAAGTTATTACAGTACTGATATTTTGAGTATTCTAGTAATTTTCATTTCGTCACTTTGACTTCTGACGCGTCTACTGTAACAGCCCGATATTTTCAGCCATTCGCATCCACACATGCCAGACTTGAATTGCTCAAAATACCGCATTGTAAATAAATTTGGAGCAAATGAAATACAATCACAGAATCACATACACAGAAATATCAAAATAACTCGCAGCGGAAATTAAATACCATAGTAGTTCATGAAGCTACTATAACAAACTCTCAAAACAATTACATAATAGCAGTTTGAAAACATATACAACAGAAATCTCAAATACATAGAAGTTTATAAATACCAGAGCTGAAATAGAACATCTAAAACTGAAAGGGAATAGATAACTAGACAAGCAGAATCTCTAGCGATTCCTAGCTCCACAAAAGAAATCCAAAGCTAAGCTGTAAATACTCAGGCTGACCCGAGCGTAAAGTAAAACACAAAACACTCGAGTCAGGACATATATACTTATATAATGTAAAAGAACTCAAGTGAACTATAGTAGTAATGTACAATAACTTAAAGGATGCTTGGGGATCGCCCATCCTTTAAGGATCAATTAAACTATAAATTAAATACATCCCGTGGTTAAAATTTCAAAATGGTATTTTATACTTCTAAATCAAATCTCATTTAAAAATTCAATGTCATTTCAAATTCAATTTGAAATATCATATCTTCCAAAACCTCATTCAGTTTTATTTAATTTAAATACCATTTCAAATCACAATTCAAAATGGTTTATATTTCAAATCAAAATACTCCATTTAAACCATTTAAATATTCCATTTAAACCATTTAAATATTCCATTTAAATCATTTAAAAGTGAAGTTATTATATTTAATAATCAACTATCAAATTCTCAAAAATTTAGCCTTTTCAAAGTTCATTAATTCTTTTAAATTTATCAAAACCGTGTAAATTCAACTTTCGCAGCACTTAGAAGATGCTATGGAAAGTTATGTTTTAAAACAATTCATTTAACAAAAGACAGCATTTAAAATGCTGTAATAGGTTTAATTTAATTCAAATAAAACCTTAGTTAATTTCAGCAACTATAGCACTTAATTCAATTTAGCCATTTAGTTCATTTCTATCAACTACAACATTAACAAATGTTGTAATAACCTTAATATTAGAAATAATAACATTTCAAAAATGCTATTAATTAAATTCTAAATATTCAATATAATTTCACAAACAATTAAATTTTTATTTAAATCATTTTAAACTTATAAAATCATGTATTTTCACTTTTAAAACAATCATTTAAATTCCCTTATATTCATGATTTTGTAAATTTAAATTTTCATTCAAAAATCAATTAATAATAATTTACTTGTATAATTCAACATTCAATTTCAATTCTTTATAATTAAATTTTTAGCTTAACGCTTAAGTTTAAATTTCCAAATATAACTTATTTTTCATTTTATTTACTTAACTTAAAATTCATTTTTAAACAAAATTCACAAATTTCCAATTTAAGTTATATTCCAAAATTCAACTTAAATATTCAGTTATTTAACCTTTTAACTTATTCAAAACTCATTAACACTTTATAAAATCATTTTAAATTCATTTTAATTCAAATTTTAAATCTATTTATAATATTTCCTACTTAATCTAAATTCCATTTATAACCAAATCATAATTTTCAGAATAACTTATATTTCAAATTTCTAACTTTGCCATTAATTTATTTCACTTATAAATTTTTAGAAAATCAATAATACTTTACAAAAAATCATTTTTAATTAAGTTTAAATCAAAATATTATAATATTTACATTTCTAAAATACTTTAAAATTTTAGAAAAATATATTTTAACCACAGTGTGTATAAAATTTTCAAACCTAAGTCCAATGATACGGATAATATATCATTTCAATCCGTAATTTACAAAGGAAAAATCCAGGTTCTATCATTTCAAACCCGCAATCCTAAGTAAATGAAAATAAATAAAAATTTCCCAGGCCTATCATTTCAGCGTATAATGATTTTTCCCTATTCTAAAGTCCATTCGGGTATGTATCATTTCAACCCATAGTGATTCTAATCTACAAGGAACTTGCAGTGTGATAAACTGATATAAATAAACAAAATAGCATAATATACAGTAACATATGATATAACAGGTGTATAAGCATGGGTGAACATCATATGATCATATCATAGCAGATATAACATAATGATATGAGTTTATAGATTCAATTGCGATCAGTTTACTAATCATATAAGTATAAATTTGTCTGGTGAAAATTGCTCACCTGTATAAGTTGGAAATGACAACCAAATGCACAAACAAAGATCTTCAAAGGCACGATAGCACAACTACGATTTGAGAGTGGGAGAGACAAAGCTAATTGCCTTGTCAAATAGCAAACAAAACAATGTAAAATATGAATTACAAACCAAAATATTTGTAACCAATGCTAGGAATAAATACACAACTCAAGGCTAGGGCTTTTGCACTTGCATTCAACATCATATGCTTCAGCTATAGGCTAGAAAAGCACCGTTTATGGGATAGATTTGGATCAAGTTTGGATCAGGTTCAGGTCATATAAATCGGCCATAACAACATATAAAGGAGAAGAGGTATATGTGTGCATGAACACACAACTACAAGGCAACTACATGGATTTCAAGGCCATCAAAGGTCTCGGCCATGTTGAATGCAAGTGCAAAAGCTCTAGCCTTGAGTTGTGTGTTTATTCCTAGCATTAGTTATAAATATTTTGGTTTGTAATTCATATTATACATTTTTTTTGTTTGCTATTTGACAAGGCAATTAGTTTTGGCACTCCCGCTCTCAAATCGTAGACGTGTTATCGTGCCTTTAAAGATCTTTGTTTGTGCATTTGGTTGTCATCTCCAGCTTATACAGGTGAGTAATTCTCACCAGACAAATTTATACTTATATGATTAGTAAACTGATCGCAATTGAATCTGTAAACCCATATCATTATGTTATATCTTCTATGCTATGATCATATGATGTTCACCCATGCTTATACATCTGTTATATCATATGTTACTGTATATTATGCTATTCTGTTTATTTATATCAGTTTATCACACTGCAAGTTCCCTGCAGATTAGAATCACTATGAGTTGAAATGATACATACCCGAATGGACTTTAGAATAGGGAAAAATCGTTATAGGCTGAAATGATAGGCCTGAGCGATTTTTATTTATTTTCATTTACATGGGATTGCGGGTTTGAAATGATAGATGCTGGATTTTTCCTTTGTAAATTACGGATTGGAATGATATATTATCTGTATCATTGGACTTAGGTTAGAAAATTTTATACAGACTGTGGTTAAAACATATTTTTCTAAGATTTTAAAGTATTTTAGAAATGTAAATATTATAATATTTTGATTTAAACTTAATTAAAAATGATTTTTTGTAAAGTATCTAAAAATTTTTAAGTGAAATAAGTTAATGACAAAGTTAGAAATTTGAAATATAAGTTATTCTGGAAATTATGATTTGGTTATAAATGGAATTTAGATTAAGTAGGAAATATTATAAATAGATTTAAAATTTGAATTAAAATGAATTTAAAATGATTTTATAAAGTGTTAATGATTTTTGAATAAGTTAAAAGGTTAAATAACTGAATATTTAAGTTGAATTTTGGAATATAACTTAAATAGGAAATTTGTGAATTTTGTTTAAAAATGAATTTTAAGCTAAGTAAATAAAATGAAAACTAAGTTATATTTGGAAATTTAAACTTAAGCGTTAAGCTAAAATTTAATTATAAAGAATTGAAATTGAACGTTGAATTATATAAGTAAATTATTATTAATTGATTTTTGAATGAAAATTTAACTTTATAAAATCATGAATATAAGGGCATTTAAATGATTGTTTTAAAAGTGAAAATATATGATTTTATAAGTTTAAAATGATTTAAATAAAAATTTAATTGTTTGTGAAATTATATTGAATATTTAGAATTTAATTAATAGCATTTTTGAAATGTTATTATTTCTAATTTAAAGGTTATTACAACATTTGTAAATGCTGTAGTTGATAGAAATGAACTAAATGGCTAAATTGAATTAAGGGCTATTATAGCACTTTGTAAGTGCTGTAGTTGCAGAAATTAACTAAGGTTTTATTTGAACTAAATTAAACCTATTACAGCATTTTAAATGCTGTCTTTTGTTAAATGAATTGTTTTAAAACATAACTTTCCGTAGCATCTTCCAAGTGCTGCGAAAGTTGAATTTACATGTTTTGATAAATTTAAAAGGATAAATGAACTTTGAAAAGGCTAAATTTTTGAGAATTTGATAGTTGATTATTAAATATAATAACTTCACTTTTAAATGATTTAAATGGAATATTTAAATGATTTAAATGGAATATTTAATCGGTTTAAATGGAATATTTAATCGGTTTAATTGGAATATTTAATTGGTTTAAATGGAATATTTAAATGGTTTAAATGGACTATTTTGATTTGAAATATAAATCATTTTGAATTGTGATTTGAAATGGTATTTAAATTAAATAAAACTGAATGAGGTTTTGGAAGATATGATATTTCAAATTGAATTTGAAATGATATTGAATTTTTAAATGAGATTTGATTTAGAAGTATAAAATACCGTTTTGAAATTTTAACCATGGGATGTATTTAATTTATAGTTTAATTGATCCTTAAAGGATGGACGATCCCCAAGCATCCTTTAAGTTATTGTACATTACTACTACAGTTCACTTAAGTTGGTTTACATTATATAATTATATATGTTCTGACTCGAGTGTTTTGTGTTTTACTTTACGCTTGGGTCAGCTTGAGTATTTATAGCTTAGCTTTGGATTTCTTTTCTGGAGCTAGGAATCGCTGGAGATTCTGCTTGTCTAGTTATCTATTCCGTTTCTATTTTAGTTGTTCTATTTTAGCTCTGGTGTTTATAAACTTCTATGTATTTAAGATTCCTTTTGTATATGTTTTCAAACTGCTATTATGTAATTGTTTTGAGAATTTGTTATAGCAGCTTCATGAATTACTATGGTATTTAATTTCCGTTGCGAGTTATTCTGATATTTCTGTGTCTGTGATTCTGTGATTGTATTTCATTTGCTCCAAATTTATTTACAATGCGGTATTTTAAGCAATTCAATCCGGCATGTGTGGATGCGAATGGCTGAAAATATCAGGCTGTTACATCTACTTTTTCCTCGTCTGTCATTTTGGTGCGCGAACAACAGGGGGCTCAAAGGTAATGAATCCCATCATGTTTATTCGGTTGCCCACAACCAAATAGATTTGAGGATGTGCAGACAAAAGATATATGGCATCCATTTCATGATAGTATAACTATTGACATTTATTTTATAGAGATTGCTAGGACACTTGCCGGGAGGAGATTTCCACTCCTATCTTATTCCTCGGTTTTTGGTGCATATTAGTATCTTTGTGAGAGGTGTTGGAGACAGTTGAACCGCATTGATGTTATTCCTGATGATCCATATCCTCATACCTATTGCTGTATGATTTACCCATCAGAGCAGCTAGACCTAGCGAGGGTAGGAGGTTAGTGGCCGGCCGAGGGCTTTGTTATTACCAGTCAATCATGCGTTGACTTCTGGCGTAGATTTTACACTGGTTCCACTGGTACCATTACCCATGTAATGACTTAGTTAGTCCATCTGCTATACGACACGACATACATCCCCTTGTTGTCGAAGGTTACCGTGCAACCGATCACGTGGCGGCTGCTTCTCACCTCGGATAGACCATGGAAATTTCTGTCATTGGACCAGACCATTATGTTGACATGTATCATCCTCCAGCGCACGATCATTACTCGGATCCAAGCTAAATATCCTACGCCGATCTATATGATATGCAAATAGGGATCAAACATATGGGATATGTAGAGCATAGGTGTAGCCTAGACTACTATGATGGTGAGCTACGTCGACAGGCAGAGACAGCAGCACGAATGCAGGCACAGCTGGAGGAAGAGCGCAAGATATTTACTGACATGCAGATTGTAACAACCCACCTTTTAAGCACAAATATTTGCTTAAATGATAGATAGTTATTTAGGGTAAAATAGAATCAATCACTAAATACAGATACAGAAATAAAACAACTCAGAGTCGCGCAGCGAAAAATAAGTAAGTACATAAATAAGTCATGAACTCCAAATAAGTTACATTATTCTCGTTCTAATTACTGAAAGGAAAATAACTGGAATAAAATGAGTCTAACTAACATAACGAACTAACTGATGAAATAACTGCAATAGAATAGAATCTCCAGAAATGCCTTCGTTTTCACAATAAGCTCTCCAAACAGGAAACACTCAGGCTGACCCGAGAAAAATGGAAACACAAAACACGAGTCAGAACTAATATTATCATGAAGTCAATAAACCAATGCAAAGTAACTTAGGAGATGTTACGGTTTTTTCATCTCCTAAGGATCCATCAAACTATCTACATATAATAGTGTACGCTATAATATATAATGTCTATCAGTAACATAAATATCAAAATAGCGTTAAGGCTTTACATTGATCCACCTTAACACATTTTTAGTTTTAAACTAAATCATAATGGTCTCGTATAGGGGTAAATATGACAAGGCACATGAGGCAATGTCCAAGGTAGGATTCTACCAGTTTACCTTTCTGGCTGGTCGTAACCCATCCGTGGCCGACTGCGACTATCAATCCAAACGGAAGGGTGCACCCATCGAGTCCAAATCACGGCATGAATGTAGGCCCCTGTTTTAGTCATTTTAATTATGACATGAATGTTAAAATTATCCATCACCGTTCTCTTACTTCATTCCAGTAAACGTCACCAATTCAACCACTACATTTTGGGTAACATCCATCGCGTGCACGGTTATCAAAATGGTTTCAGGATTGATAGAGAGTACGCCAATGTGCGGCCCCGGTCTCTTTGACAACCCAACGTATATTTTACACACCCATTTGGTCAATTAAGATTTAAAAATGATTCATAAAAACGGGATTTATCAAATTTTCAAATTTCTCAAACCCAATTCTCGTTTCAAAATTCCATTATAAAAAAATATTTCGATTCCAAACTCAATTTCCTTTTTACCCATAACTTGATTTACTCAAATAATTTTTTACTTAAGTTTAAATTCCAAGTTCAATCATAATTTAACCAACCAAATTTTCTAACCAATCCAAAAAAATTATTAAACAATTTTTAAAAATCCATTAAAATTTTATCAAACAATTTCTAATAAATTCCCAAAATTTATAAACCATTTAAATTCCATATAAATTTGATTTACTCCAATTTCAATATACGAAACAGATTTCTGATTTAACTTAAACATTTAACTTAAATAACTTCAAATATCAAAATTTCAATTTAAATTAAATCAAATTTTATAATGTTTAAATCAAAAATCGAATTTATTTAAATAAAATATTTTCCTAAATTCCCTTTTCTAACAAAATCACTTATCTTTCACAAATTTCATTTAAATAATAAATCCCAATTTAAAAGAAAATTCAAGAATTTCAGATCATTTATATGTATATAAATTTCCATATAATTGCCATTTAAAATAAAATCTTTTTTTAGAACAACGGTGTTTAATTTAATTTTTCTACCTAGGCCAAGTGGGACAAATAAATTTAAATCATGGGTATATATCATTTCAACCCTTTCAACAATAAACCTCCAATATACAATCATATCCAAATATCAAATGGGAAAATTCAACAAATCATATCATACTGGTTATCAATAACTTGATGGAATATAACAGGTCAATATCCATTTTCCTACACTAGTGTACATACATGAATCGTGTATATCGTGTCCATATGTGCACTCAACAAATATGATAATCAATCCATTTAACAAGTATATATAATCGATCTAAATCAACAACGAATGTATATACATATATGAATATATTTTTTCACTTTTATTAACTTCTCACCTTGAACTACGTTGATACGATCACGAACGCAATACAACCGAAATTCAGTGACGAAGATTCGAGCAATGGTCCCCTACACAGCTACGATGCAGCACCGTCAGAACCAACAGCTCACACTAAACTCCTATGCTCGATATTTAGCCTCCGTACAGCAAGCCTCCTTCTTTTTTTTATAGCAATATATATATATATATATATATATATATATATATATATCACGGCCAGCATAGAAAAACAGAGAAAAACGACAAACAACTGGGTCAACTGAAGTGTGACAAGCAAGTGCAGTAATGTCAGGGTGCGGGTGGTTTTTAACGACTTAGGGAAGAGTACGACAGAGGTGGGTAGAACGTTTTTTAGGTAACGGCTGCTGGAAGGGGCCGGTATGTGGTGCAAATTGTTGGACAACGATGTCAGTGGTGAAATGTGATGTCAGGGAGGTGGAGGAAATGGGTGATCGTTGTCGTTGAACTTGGCTAAGTTCAGTTGTATAAGTTTTCGAAGTGGCGATGCTAGTGAAGAAGGAAGACAAGAGCAGTGGAATCGGTGCACTGGTAGGAGATGGCGGCGGTCAGGAGGTGGTGCGTCGATGGAGGCTTGGGTCGGCGATGAAGGATGGGTTCGGTTTGAGGAGGGAATAGCCTTGCGTGCTTCTCAGTGCTTTTTTTAATCAAAGTGAAGGATAGAAGAATATATAAAGGAGAGAGAGAAGTGGTGACGTGGCCACATGAATTGAGCAACTTCTCAGCTTGGATACCATTTCTACATCTTACATATTCAAACTTTAACTGTTGCATTCTCTTTTTTTTCTATACGTGTTCCATTCATATTATACGTGTTCTCATAATTTTTTTTAGTTATAGGCTGATATAGAAAGTTTCAGGAACACCATTTCTACGCAAAATTTCAATCAATGTTAACACGGCCCAACATACTGCACTAGACAATCCGAACGTCCGAATCACACGGAACAATCATCGTTTGTACTCAGCGTGTCAATTTGAACATGTTAGCACACAGAAATTTAGCCATTTAACGTTCGAGTGAAATTTGATAATTATACATTGTCGGTTGTCACAACCAAAAATCAATCATATAAATCGGTTTAAATGGAGCCAGCGAAATCGAAATACGACGAACCGAACATCGTTATTTTTATAATAACTGTTCTACAAATTTTCCATGTAAAATATTTAAATTTCTGAAATCATATTTTTTTCACTGTTTTCTTAACAACGGAATTTTTTCGTTACGTTCTGAATTTCCATTTAAAATTTAATTCACACTTTATTCATTTTAACTAACCATATGCAATGTATATTTTAAATTCAAACTTCTAAGTTTCTCAACTGAAATCAGTTATAAATTAAATCGATTGATTATTCAAAATAACGGTAAATTTCAGAATCGTTAAATTGACCCCCACTCAAAAAATTTCATCCTCGAAAATGTGGAACGGAATGGTATAACATGAATCAAAAGATAGATTAAGATTAGGAAGCATACCCAAATTAAATAATTCAGGATTGGAAGCGCGGATATAATCCTCAGTTTCCCAAGTGCGATCTCGATCGTCATCACTCCACTGAACTTTGACGAGATTGACTGAATTACTCCTAAGTTTCTTCATACTCCTATCCAGAATATGAATGGGTTTCCTTTCAATAGTAAGATTGCGTCGAATCTCTAATTCCTCAAGCTGCATGGAATGAACTATCGCAGACGGGTCATGAATATACTTACGAAGGTTGGAGACGTGGAATACATCATGAACACCCGATAGTTTTTCAGGCAACTTAGCTCTATAAGCTAGGGTACCAATCCTCTCAGATACACGAAACGGACCAATAAATCTTGGGGCTAACTTCCCTTTCTTCCCAAACCGAATAACGTTTCTCAATGGAGAAATCTTGAGATATACAAGATCTCCAACTGCGAATTCCAACTCCTTTCGCCTTCTATCAGCATATTTCTTTTGCCTATCCTGTACAGTTTTCATCTTTCGCTTAATCCCCTCAACCTTCTCAGAAGCTTCCAAAATAATCTCAGGCCTAAGAATAAGTCTGTCACTAAGTTTCAATCCAACAGGGTAGAGATTTACATGGACGTCCGTAAAGAGCTTCAAACGGTGCCATGTCGATATAGCATGGGTTAAAGATTCGAATTACGAAAAGTAAAATTTTACGCATATAAATCTAATTTAGGTTTAACAAAGTTCTGCTTGATATCTATTATTAGAGGTGAGTTCGACAAGATGAAAATGGTCTTCCCAAGAACCACCGAAATCAAAAATACAAGCACGAAGAAGGTCTTCCAAAATTCGATTGATCCGTTCTGTTTGGCCATCCGCTTGTGGGTGATAGGCCATACTTAGATTCAACCGTGTACCCAACTAATCTTGAAGTGCGCTCCAAAAGTTACTCATGAAAATAGGATCATGATCACAAACAATATTAGAAGGAATTTTGTGGAGTCGGACAATCTCCTTCCAATAGATCTTAGCCAAACTCGAAGCAGTTCGAGTTGACTTCACAGGAACAAAATGAGCAGTCTTCGTCAAACGGTCAACAATCACCCAAATGCACTCATTACCCCTTATCGTCTTCGGTAAACCATCCACAAAATCCATAGAAATCTAATCCCACTTCCATTCCGGAACCTCAAGTGGTTGTAACAAACCTGCTAATTTCTGATGATCGGCCTTAATCTGCTGACAAGTACTACATCTCCTTACATACATCGAAATGTCCCTCTTCATTCCTTCCCACCAATAAAGTCTCTTCATATTTTGAAACATCTTTATCGCTCCGGGATGAATTGAAAATTTAGATTTGTGATTCTTCTTAAGTACTTCCTCCCTTAGTCCATCTACATTTGGAACACAAACCCTACCATTTATCTTAAGAGTACCCTTCTTATCAACTACTGCATCATACCATCTCCTCGAGTCATTCTGTCTCCTCATAACTTCCTCTTGAATAGTTCTTAAACTTGGTTCTTCATTTTTCTTAGAAACTATATGATCCATAAGAGAGGATGAAGCAACAAACTGACAAAGAATAGCCCTTTTTCTACTCAAGGCATCGACCACTACATTTACTTTACCCGGGGTACAATTGATGTCAAGATCATATGCAGCCAAAAATTCCAGCCATATCACTTGCCTTAGATTTAATTCCTTCTGAGAGAAAATATATTTCAAGGATTTTTGAATGGTAAAAGTTCGAATTTTGTACCCAATAGATGATGCCGCCACAACTTCAAAGTAAATACTACAGCCAACCACTCCAAATCATGAGTTGCGTACTTAAATTTATGCGGTCGCAACTGTCTACTAGCATAAGCAATAACTTTGCCATGCTGCACTAAAACAGCACCAAGCCCACTTCTACAAGCATCGGTATAAACCTAAGGCCTTCATTCCCATTCGGAATAGTAAGAACATGGGCAAAGGTCAACTTCTATTTCAATTCATCAAATGCTATCTGACACTTTTCATCCCGATTGAACTTGACGTTCTTTCGGGTTAAAGCTATAAGAGGAAAAGCAATGCAGAGAAATGCTCAATGAACCTCCTATAATAACCAGCAAGGCCTAATAGACTCCTAACATCCGTGGGTGTCTTAGGAATTTCCCAATCCTACAATTAGATATAAGGCATGAATCAAAATTTGAAAATTCCAATAATCAAATCAAAAGTAAGGATGTGGAACTTACATTTACTACGGCGATCTTAGCGGGATCCATCGAAACTTCATTTTTTGAAACAACATGGCCAAGAAATCTAACTTCCTCCTGCCAAAAATGGCATTTGGAAAATTTTGCCTTCAGTTGATGCTTCTTAAAGTTTCAAGCATGAATTTCAAATGTTGCTCATGCTCTTCCTCGGTTTTAGAGAATACTAGAATATCATCAATAAAAAAAAGCACGATTTATTAAGAACATCCCTGAATACTTTGTTCATGAGATCTACAAAGTAAGCCAGAGCATTCGTTAACCCGAAAGGCATAACGAGCCATTCATAAAATCCATCTTCAGTACGGAAAGCAGTCTTATGAATGCTATCCTTAGAAATCCTCAATTGATGGAAACCTGAAGCGAGATCAAGCTGAGAAAACACCTATGCTCCATAAAGCTGATCAAACATATCATTAATACGAGGCATAGGATATCGGTTCTTATGTGTGAGCTTATTCAACTCTATGTAGTCCACACACATTCTCAAGGAACCATCAGACTTAGTGATAAAAACTACGGCTGCACCCCATTCAGAAAAACTTCTCCTAATCAAGCCTTTAGCCAATAGATCATCAACTTGGGTTTTCAATTCCACTCTTTCCTTAGGCAACATCCTTCGAGGTGGAAGTATGACAGGTCTATCTCCGAGAATAAGATCAATTCGAAATTCGACTTCTCGATGAGGTAGTAAACAAGTAACTTCACCAAAAACATCAAGAAAAAGTCGAACAGCTGGAATAGTGTCTAGATCACTAGAGTGCGAATCAAGGGAGAAAAAAAAAACTCTTGACGAGATCAAAAGTCATTTTACACTGGATAACCAACCGAGAACCTTTATCATCAACCAAGGAAATGGTCCGATCGCTACTAAAAATAACAGCTTCGAACTTGGATAGCCAATCCATTCCTAACAATAAATCAAATCCATAAAGCCCAAAACATAAAAGTCTCCGGTGAAATGGTGTTCGTCTTTAAAAAGATTAACGTCTTTACAAATCATTCCTAAATTTGCGGGGCCACCAATGGGATTAGAGACACACAAAGATTTAGAAGCGGGTTCGGGTTTCAAATCATGTTCAAATTTCTCACATAAATTAACAGATATAAAACTATGAGTGAATCTAGTATTGAATAAAACGCGGACTGGTGTAACATGAAAAGAAAGTGTACCTTGAAGTACGGGATCGGTCTCGTCAACCGGAGGGGTGGAAACGGTGACAGCAAAAATACCAGATGGTTTGCCTTTCTTCTGAGTAGGACAATCCTTCTAGAAATGGCTTGGTTGCAAGCAGATGTAGCATAAGTCACGCCTAGTCATCTGGACTGGAGGAACGTCTGCTAAGGATGCTCGTGAACAATCTCTGGCATAATGTCCCTTTTTATCGCATTTGAAGCAAGTGATGTGCGACAAGTCCTTAGTCTTTTTCTGAGGCAATCCAACTCCTTGATGGCTTTGCCACTTCTTCTTCTGGTTACTAAAATTTGACTTTCTCTTGCCAAGGTTACAGGAGACAGAAGGGGCTGGGGTGTCAGAAACTTTTGAAATCCTATTCAGCTTCAAATTCTCAAAATGGATCGCCAAATCAATGATATCAGAAAATGGCCTATGGATATGACCAGTCATCTGCTCTCTATACTCCCTACGCATACCCCCAATGAATTTCTCATTCTTCTTAAGGGGAATCTCTATTAGATGAGGGCCAAACTTTGATAGCTCATTGAACTTCCTTTCATATTCTGCTACAGTCATCTCACTTTGCTTAAGCCCCATAAACTGATTATACAAATCCATCCTCCCAGCTTCTGGCATCCATGGGTTAATAAAAGCTTCCATGTGCATTGAGAGATACAAGGCTAAGCTAAACTTCTATGAGATAATCTTAAGAACGGAAAATTTCTCAATTTGATAGATCTCACCTAAACTGGGACCAAGGAATATCTTCCTCGGGAGTATGGGCCATAAAAGCATCCCACCAATCAAGAGAAGCTTCCTGAAACTGCCAAGCTGCTAATCGATGTATTTGAGCGTCAGTGATGCCAAGTCCAACAAAAATCCTTTCAGCATTCTTAAGCCATTGCTGTGCTCCAACAATGCCCTCGGCTCCAGTGAACTTCTTTTCTCCAAGCTGGGTATACTCTTTACAAAGAGTGGTAAACCTCACTTCTGGAACAACAACGGGTGCAACAACCTTATTGGGAATATTTCCCCTACCTCTACCTCTAGAGCTACGATCACAATCCTGCAAAGAAGGGATGGCAAGGAAAAATTTATTAGAAGCCGAGTCAAGAAAAATGAACCTAGTCAAAAGAATTTACTAAGAAAGGACACCTTAATATTTTAATTTACATAAGTTTTTAACCGTTTCTTTCTTAGATTTTTTTTTTAAAACACGCACTCTCAAGAAAGATTCTACTCATTCTTGGGTAATTAATTACCCTATCTATAATGAGTTTACCCCACAGGCTTAGGTGTCCACTCAACTATAAGCTCCGATACCAACTGTAACAACCCACCTTTCAAGCACAAATATTTTCTTAAATGATAGACAGTTATTTAGGGTAAAATAGAATCAATCACAGAACACAGATACAGAAATAAAACAACTCAAAGTCTCGCAGCAGAAAATAAATAATTCATGAACTCCAAATAAGTTACATTATTCTCATTATAATTACTGAAAGGAAAATAACTGGAATAAAATGAGTCTAACTAACATAACAAACTACATGGTGAAATAATTGCAATAGAATAGAATCTCCAGAAATTCCTTCGTCTTCACAACAAGCTCTCCAAACTGGAAACGCTTAGGCTGACCCAGCAAAATGGAAACACAATACTCGAGTCAAAACTAATATTCTCATGAAGTCAAGTGAATCAGTGCAAAGTAACTTATGAGATGTTACGGGTTTTTCCATCTCCTAAGGATCCATCAAACTATCTACATATAATAATGTACGCTATAATATATAATGTCTATCAGTAAAATAAATATCAAAATAACATTAAAGCTTTACATTAATCCACCTTAACATATTTTTAGTTTTAAACCAAAATCATAATGGGCTCGTATAGGGGTAAATATGACAAGGACGTGAGGCAATGCCCAAGGTAGGATTCTACTAGTTTTACCCTTTTTGGCTGGTCGTAACCCATCCATGGCCGACCACGACCATCAATCCAAATAGAAGGGTGCACCCATCGAGTTCAAATCACGACAGTAAAAAACGAAAGATCAACGTCGCTAGAGGTAGCTAACCTCATTGGCCAGACACAGACTCATGTTTTAGTCATTATAATTATGACATGAATGTCAAAGCTATCCATTATCGTTCTCTTACTTCATTCCAGTAAACGTCACCAATTCAAGCACAACATTATGGGTAACATCCACTGCGTGCACGGTTATCAATGTGGTTCCGGGATTGACAAAGAGTATGCTGATGTCCGGCCTCGGTCTCTTTGACAACCCAACGTATATTTTACACACCTATTTGGTCAATTAAGGTTTAAAAATGATTCATAAAAATGGGATTTACTAATTTCTCAAATTTCTCAAATCCAATTCCCGTTTTAAAATTCCATTATAAAAAAATATTCTGATTCCAAACTCAATTTCCTTTTTACCCATAACTTGATTTACTTAAATAATTTTTTTATTTAAG
Source organism: Allium cepa (assembly GCA_030765085.1). Lineage (NCBI taxonomy): Eukaryota > Viridiplantae > Streptophyta > Magnoliopsida > Asparagales > Amaryllidaceae > Allium > Allium cepa. Next base: position 402,256,587 of record CM060943.1, on the reverse strand, counting down.
TTTAAATTCCAAGATCAATCACAATTTAACCAACCAAATTTTCCTACCAATCCAAAAATTTTATTAAACAGTTTTTAAAACTCCATTAAAATTTTATCAGAAATTTATACCAAAATTTGTAAAACCGTTTAAATTCCATATAAATTTGATTTACTCCAATTTCAATATACAAAACAAATTTCTAATTTAAATTAAACATTTAACTTAAATACCTTCAAATCTCAAAATTTCAATTTAAATCAAAAATCCAATTTATTTAATGAAACATTTTCCTAAATTACCTTTTCTAACAAAATCACTTATCTTTCCCAAATTTCATTTAAATAATAAATCTCAATTTAAAAGAAAATTCAAGAATTTCAGATTATATATATATATTTCCATATAATTGCCATTTAAATAAAATCTTTTTTTAGACCAACGGTGTTTAATTTAATATTTCTACCTAGGCCAAGTGGACAAATAAATTTAGATCATGGGTATATATCATTTCAACCCTTCCAACAATAAACCTCCAATATACAATCATATCCAAATATCAAATTGGAAAATTCAACAAATCATATCATACTGATTATCAATAACATGATGGAATATAACAGGTCAATGTCCATTTTCCTACACTAGTGTACATACATGGGTCGTGTATATCGTGTACATATGTGCACTTAACAAATATGATAATCAATCCATTTAACAAGTATATATAATCGATCTAAATCAATAACGAATGTATATATATAGACGAACGTTTTTTTTCACTTTTGTTAACTTGCATTTAAATATTAGTCCAGTGTGAATGTAACCACTCACCTCGAACTACTCTGATGCAATCATGAACGCAACACGACTGAATGTCAGTGATGATGATTCGAGCTAAGGCCCCCTACACAGCTACGATGCAGCACCGTCAGAACCAACAGCTCAAACTAAACTCCTTTGCTCGATATTTAGCCTCCGTACAGTAAGCCTCCTTCTTTCTTCTTTTATTTATAGCAATATATATATATATATATATATATATATATCACGGCCAACACCGAAAAACAGAGAAAAACGACAAACAAGTGGGTCGACTGAAGGGTGACAAGCAAGTGCAGTAATGTTAGGGTGCGGGTGGTTTTTAGTGACTTAGGGAAGAATACGACAGAGGTGGGTTGAACGTTTTTTAGGTAACAACTGCTGGAAGGGGCTGGTATGTGGTGCAGACTGTTGGACAGCGGTGTCAGTGGTGAAGTGCGATGTCAGGGAGGTGGAGGAAATGGGTGATCGTTGTCGTTGAACTTGGCTAAGCTTGGCTGTATAAGTTTTCGAAGTGGATTCCTGGTGAAGGAGGAAGAGAGAAGCAGTGAAATCGGTGCACTAGTAGGAGATGGCGGCAGTCAGAAGGTGATGCGTCGGCGGAGGCTAGGGTCGGCGATGAAGGATAGGTTTGGTATGAGGAAGGAATGACCTTGCATGCTGCTCAATGATTTTTTTAATCAAAGTAAAGGATAGAAGAATATATAAAGGAGAGAGAAAAATGTTGACGTGGCCACGTGAATTGGGCAACTTCTCAGCTTGGATACCATTTCTACATCTTACCTATTCAAACCTTAATTGCTGCTTTCTTTTTTTTCTATACGTGTTCCATTCATATTATACGCGTTCTCTTATTTTTTTAGTTATAGGCTGATATAGAAAATTTCAGGAACACCATTTTCTATGCAAAATTTCAATCAATGTTAACAAGGCCCAACATACTGCACTAGACAATCCGAACGTCTGAATCACACGAAACAATCATCGTTTGTACTCAGCGTGTCAATGTGAACACGTTAGCACATAGAAATTTAGCCATTTAACGTTCGAGTGAAATTTGATAATTATGCACCATCGATTGCCACAATCGAAAATCGATCATATAAATCGGTTTAAACGGAGCCACCGAAATCGAAATACGACGAACCGAACATCATTGTTTTTATTATAACTGTTCTACAAATTTTCCATGTAAAATATTTAAATTTTTGAAATCAAAATTTTTCATTGTTTTCTTAACAACTGAATTTTTTCATTAAATTACCGATCGTTCTGAATTTCCATTTAAAATTTAATTCACATTTCATTCATTTTAACTAATCATACGCAATGTAGATTTTAAATTAAATCGATTGATTATTCAAAATAACGGTAAATTTCAGAATCGTTACACAGATATACTATGAGCATTTTGCTAGTCCGAGTGGTGATGGAGATGTTGATGATGAGAGACGTCATCGACGTCATACACGTCCATGTACAGATGGATGATCTTATGTATTGTAGTTCATTTCTATTTCTATGTTTTTCTGTATTTATTCTTTTGTTCTGATGTATTATATACTACTGCATTTAGTTTGTGTATCGATGTTATTATCATTCATGTTTCTGTGAAGTTGTTATTGTTCATGTGTTGTGTTGTATGATATATCTTTTGTACTCAGTTTATGCATTGACGTCATTATTTTTTATGTTTATGTGTTGTTGGAAACCGTACATCATTGTCCATAATATTGTTTTGTAGGGAAATCAATTCATTTGAATCACTGGAACTGTATTCAAATGAACTAACACCATTGAAAGCCATGTTACTTGACCAACACTATAATGTATTTATATAATAAATAGCTAATCGAAAAAATGGATTATATTGGACTGGTGGAAATATTTGCAAAATCAGGTGTTGGATTGTAATTATGAATATGGATTCGCATGTTTATTGAATACTAATACAAGCTATTCAATCCATGTGGTATGTTCAGGTCTATTATTTGTTTAAGTATGTATTTTTTGTACGTTTAAGTATGTTGTGGTATGTTCAAGTATGTTGAAGTATGTTGTATGTTGTTCTACGTTTAAGTACGTAATTTAGTCTCCAAATTACATCGAACATACACAAATCATATTACTACAGATGGACATGCATTAAACTAATACAAATCATAAAATTCAAGTTCCCCAAACTAATACTCATGGAAATAAGCAGACCTAAGACAGTTGAACAAACACATAGACATATATCGTTCGTTGACACAGTACTCACTCAAACTGTCTAATATAATTTAGCCATAACTCATACACAGCATGACCAACAAAGTGGATGATCCACAAAATACAGGGAGTCAAAAGTTGATTGGGTCATTTGAAAATCATTGTCGCGTTCTACCTCGATTATAATTCTCTGATACCTCCTACAAGCTCTAGTAAATGTAACGAATGTACTTCTGGTATCCAAATTTCGTCTTCTTAGCCTACATTCTGGATGGTTGTTGTAAGCTTCGTTGATGGTGATCTAGAAATCTTCGTCGACCTCCTCTTCCATGTGTCTTGTATCGGCTTGAATATAAGTTTTGATCAACACCAAATAATCATGGGGAGTCCATGTCTGATTTTCCATTTGCAGTCTTATGAACCTCCCATGTCAATACTTAGTGTATAAATATTAATTATGGGAATACTATATACCAATCAATGGCCTGTGCAAACGGACAGTATAGCCATTAATGCATGTTAATTCCAACACTTTATAGCCCGTACACTTTATAGCCTGTACACTGTAGCCATATACACTTTATAGCCTGTACACTTTATATCCGATACACTGTAGATATATACACTCATATTACTGTCATGTCAATACTTTATAGCATACCATTTTTTGTCTTGTAGCATGTACACTTACATTATAGCCTGTAATTTGTTGTTTCATAGCATGTGCACTTGAATTATAACATATCATTTTTTTCTTATAGCATGTACATTTGCATTATAGCCTGTAGTTCTTCATATTGTAGCATGTGCATATGCATAATTTCCCTACTCTTTATATGCTGTCATTTTTTGTTATGTAGCCATGTTTTTTATGTAATCCAAACATATTGCCTTCCTATAGCTATATATATGTGCATTCTGATCCAGTCCAACACACCATTGCAGAAAACTAAAACAACTAATAGCTCAAATTACATACTGCTCGACAACCATGGATCCTATCCTGTACTACCAGTACTACCAAGACATGAACCAAGCTACGACGATGAATAAGAAATGGATGATGAGATGGAAGAGTTTCAAAATCGATAAGCAGCAGTCAGATATTCTTACTATTTTGGTAAAGGATCTACGAGCAACCGTTGTGGTAGTATACGTGGACCGATTGACCGACGATATAGAGGGACTATAAGGGTGGACATGAAAGGCTAATGAGGGACCACTTCATTAACAATCCAACCTACGATATAAATTTGTTCCGCTGTCGATTTCAAATGAGCCCAGATGTTTTCTCTAAAATTTATCTTAAACTTCATGAAAATAACTCATATTTCACTTATAGGCTAAATGGAGCACTAGAACCTGGACATTCTCCCCACATCAAAATCTCGGCTGCTTTACGTATGTTAAGCTATGGAATAGCCGGTGGTCATATGGATGGATATTTCAGAATCGCATCATCAAAAACAATAGAGTGCATGAAGGAATTTTATAAAACAGTGATTGAACAGTTCGGCGAGGAATACTTACGAACACCGGGGCCAAATGATCTAAGAAGGATACTTGCCAGAGGAGAAGCTAGATGTTTTCCAAGTATGCTTGGAAGTTTGGTTTGCATGCATTGGGCATGGAAAACTATCCAACATGTTGAAAAGGAATGTTCACGGGACATAAAAAGGTGCCAATAATGATCCTTGAAGGCGGTTGCAACCGATGATTTATGGGTTTGGCATGCTTTCTTTAGAGTACCAGGTTCGTTAAACAATATAAATATTTTAAAACAACCATGCCTATTCTCTGAACCATCTAACGGAATTTCAACGGACATCACATATAAAGTTGGCAATGTCGGGCATCAAACTGGGTATTACCTGGTCAATGGAATTCACTCAAAGTGGAGAACTTTAATACAACGATTTAGAGTACCAACAAACGACAAAGAGAGATATTTCACTGAAAAAGAGGCAAGACGTTCGGTGTCTTGCAAGCAAGATTTTAGATTTTACGAAATCCTGCTCGATTTCATGACGTAAGAGTTCTATCCGAAATTATGTATGCTTGTATAATAATTCATTATATGATTGTAGAGTCCAAAAGAGGTGGGTATAAAATTTGAAAGACTAATTACCTGGACATGTTTAAGGGTTCTAACAAAAGACTCGATAGAAACATAGGCTCAATGAAGGAATATGTTACCATGGTACAACATATTGAAGATCAAGCTGCACACTTCCAATTGTGTGACCAGTTGGTGGATCATTTGTGGGTACATAGAGGAAGAAATGGTAGGAGTCCTTAGACATGGATTATAGCAGTTGTTTATGCAATAATTACTAGTTTGTTTTGTGTTTGCTAGTTTGTTTACTGTATTATTTTGATGAGTTTTTATGTTTGCTAGTTTGTTTACTGTATTATATTTTAAGATTTGTATGTTGACCATTATGTACTATTATTATGGAACTTGTTTAATAAAATGATGTACGACCTTAATTCAAAATACATAATGGTGCAATAAAATTATATCAAGCATAAAAATAGTACACACATAAACCAAAATATATCTAGAGATATTGCAGAGATTCAAAATGAGTGCATATCAACCATTACAATACAACCGCACATCTAAAACTCGTCCCTATACGATCCGCTTCTGTTGCCTCTAACTTTCTTATACGTTTCCAACTGCTCGGTTACTATTTCTTGCTATAAAGGACAAATCTTACTAAATCATAAATCGTCAATTTGATATAATTCTTCTCTCGCATCAAAGCTTTCCTCTCCTTATGGGCTCGTCTCTTGAACTCTCGATTGAAAATGACTGCTATGTTATAGGATCGAAATGGCTAATAATTGTAAACAATATAGATGAAGTGGCAATGCGATATAAACTAAGTTATCTACTGATGCCGAATATGAGTATAAAAATAACTAGTGAGGAAAATAATAAAAGTAGTATAGTAAATGACACCAGAGATTTTTATACTGGTTCGGAGCTCCGTCCTACGTCCAGTCCCAGACTCCTTCTAGAATTTCACTAAAACAATAACCCTCACTTAACCAGTAGGAATAAGTCTATACAACCCTTGAGCAGCTGAACAAGGACCTGAGCAGTAGAACAGGATTTCGCCTCAACAGCCGAAGAGGACTTCACACGCCTAAGCAGCAGAACAGGACTTCTTTACAAATAACAAAAGTATCAGACTGTAAAATGCTCTTTAAATAGCAATGATAAGTCAATTAAGTACAACCTTCTCCTTTATGATATATAATGTGATGTGCTTTGAAAATAGTGGAAGATCCAATTACCAGCGATCAGAGAATGTAAGCAATTTGAGTGCAGTTTGAAAATGAAGAATAGATAAGAATTCAAGAATATTAAAAATAGATTCAGTTGATTGTTTATTGAATTCAGTAATTTATATATAGTGTATAAAGAGTTGCAACCGTACATGAAAAGTTATATTGAAAAGAACAGGCATAACCATTGATTTTGAAAACGTTTCTCTTCGTTGAAGAGAAGTGTTTATTCATAAAAATGGCTATTAAGAATATTCAGACTTCTGAATAAAATAATTCAGACTTCTGAATTAAGTTGAAACGCAAACAGCAAGGAAATAGGCTATATTTGGCCTTATTCAGCCGTCTGAATATTTTTATTCAGACGTCTGAATATCGTGGAAACCATAATTTTGTTTTAGCATTCAGACGTCTGAATGAAAATATTCAGACGTCCGAATTTAGCTTGTAACAAAAAAATTACAATAGCTCAAATGGTTCGAGCACTTGCCTTCTGAACTAGTGACCAGGGTTCGAGTCCCGCTCCGTGCACTTTTCGAAAACTTGATTTTTCGTTTAAAATATGAATGTATATGTGTGTGTATAATTTGAAGAAGATTTTAATGTAAACTCTAGGCACTATATGACTAATAATACTTTGTTTGTCACCTTCGTCTTGTCTCTATCGTGTATATCTTTTTTTTTATCTCCATATACATTCTTTCATCCTTTTGTACTATGTATCTTTATTTTGTACATAGTTGATTATCTCTTTTTGATGCTCATGTACTTGCAAATTAGCTTAGATATTCTTTGGCATAATTGTATAGTTGTTGTCATCAAAATCCAACAATTGAGGTTCTAACATTCTCCCCCTTTTCGATGATGACAGCTATACAGTTTTAAAATTATATTCATTCTATATATAAAAAAATATTAATATGTTTAAAACTCCCCCAAAGTATAACATCTCGCCCTAAGTACAATATCTTCCTATATCAATATGCATATGAATTTTCTCCCTCTTTGTAATTATAAAAAAGAATGAGGCAATATAATAAATTTTATAAAATAACTTGTGAATAGTGGGATAAACTCAATATTAATTATGGAGAAAAAATAAAATAGATTTTACCATATTTGTTGAAGTCCATATTTCATTGTAAGCACGTAATTCTATTAAACGTATGGATCTTTCTTTAAATTTCCAAAATCTATCCTTTTCCTTTTGTTTCTCCGAGTATCTACAATAAATAATAATCATTTTTGGTACCCACTTATATGTTAGGGTCCGGGGGGGTTAGGTCTTCGGAAACCATATCCATTTGGGTGTGGTTGAACCTTTATAAATATAATTTTCATTACAAATCACATTCTTATAATGGTTGCTAATATAAAGTTGTTTATCATGATCAATCATATTAGCTGGAATCCATATCTTAATACTATTAGTCATTAACTTAGTAATTGAAGAATAATTTCTATCATTTCTAAACAAAGTACTATTATGACTATAACTGGTTTTAAAACTATCTTGGTTCCTAGTACTAGCACTAAAATTAGTATACAAGAATGCATATCTAGTACTACTTTTACTTTTAGCTTGTTTATAGCCTAAACTGCTTTTATCATTGTGAGTTTTTGAATTCTTAACATAACCTAATCCCTTCTTATTTGAAGCAGGTTGAGAATTTTCAATAATCCTGGATAAAATTTCTCTCCCTTTATTAAAATTGGAAATATTTTTAGTATGTCATCAGCTTAGTTTTGAGACTAGTATTTTCTAACTCAACAATTTTAATTTTTGTTTTCAATTCATGATTCTTAGAAGCTAGAGCATTATTCTTTTCTTTTTGAGCTTCTATTTCTTGACTTAATAGAGCGAGTTAAGAATTGTCAGAGAGTGAATCTTGAATTTTCTCAAGTTCTTCTTTTAATATTTTCTTCTCGTCTTTACGCATATCTCTTTCGAATTCTGTCTTCTTCTAATTTTCAGAGCTTCCTTATATTTTCTTTTGATATTTTTTAAAGTGTCTAGAAGTTATGAATTTATTTCTATCATATGATCAAAAGTTAGATCACCAACCTCATTATCTTTTTCCAGGAAGCATTTATTTGTTCGCTCCTTTGATTCTTCTTTATTGCTCTTCCTCTTCCTATTGCCTTGACTAGATCTCTTTATAGCCATTTATTCTAGGATGTTGTTACGATCTCTAGAATCCCAGGCTTCGATACCAATTGAAAATGACTGCTATGCTATAGGATCGAAATGGCCAACAGTTGTAAATAATATAAATGAAGTGGCAATGCGACATAAACTAAGTTATTAACTGATGCCGAATATGAGTATGGAAATAACTAGTGAGGAAAATAATAATAATAGCAGTATAGTAAATGACACTAGAGATTTTTATACTGGTTCGGGGCTCCGTCCTACGTCCAGTCCCAGACTCCTTCTGGAATTTCACTAAAACAATAACCCTCACTTAACCCAATGGAACAGGTCTATATAATCCTTGAGCAGTCGAACAAGGACCTAAGCAGCAGAAGAGGATTTTGCCTCAGCAGCCGAAGAGGACTTCACACGCCTGAGCAGCTGCTCAGGACTTCTTTACAAATAACAAAAGTATCTGACTATAGTATGCTCTTTAGATAGCACTGATAAGTCAATTAAGTACAATCTTCCTATAATCTTCTCCTTTATGATATATACTGTGATGTGCTTTGAGAATATGGAAGATACAACGATCAGCGATCAGAGAAAGTAAGCAATTTGAGTGCAGTTTGAAAATGAAGAGTAGATAAGAATTCAAGAATACTAAAAATAAATTCAGTTGATTGTTCGTTGAATTCAGTAATATATATATATATAGTGTATAAAGAGTTGCAACCATATATGAAAAGTTATACTGAAAAGAACAGGCGCAACCGTTGATTTTGAAAACGTTTCTCTTCGATGAAGAGAAGCGTCTATTCACAAAAATGGTTGTTAAGAATATTCAGACTTCTGAATAAAATAATTCAGACTTCTGAGTTAAGTTGAAACGCAAACAGCAAGGAAATAGGCTATTTTTGGCCTTATTCAGGCGTCTGAATATTTTCTTTCAGATGTCTGAATATCGTGGAAACATAATTTTGTTTCAGCATTCAGACGTCTGAATGAAAATATTCAAACGTCTGAATTTATCCTGTAACAAAATATTACCATAGCTTAAATGGTTAGAGCACTTACCTTTTGAACTAGTGACCAGGGTTCGATTCCCGCTCTATGCAATTTTTAAAAACTTGATTTTTCATTTAAAATATAAATGTATATGTGTATATATAATTTGGAGAAGATTTTAACATTTGTAAACTCTAGACACGACACTATATGACTAATAATACTTTGTTTGTCACCTTCGTCTTGTCTCTATCATGTATATCTCTTCTTCTATCTCCATATACATTCTTTCATCCTTTTGTATTGTGTATCTTCAATTTGAACGTATTTGATTTCTCTTTTTGATGCTCATGTACCTGCAAATTAGCTTGGAGATTCTTTGGCATAATTGTATAGTTGTTGTCATTAAAATCCAACAATTGAGGTTCTAACATCGATCGTCCATGATAGCCTTCTGAAACTCAGTTTCGTTGCAGGTTCTTTGAGCTGAAAATTTGGCTCTATGCTCTCTTATTTCTCTAGCAGAAGTCTCTAAAGTTCCTACAAGTCTAGAGAATTCTGCACTGCGCTGCTCCAATTGAATTGACGTGTTTCTACCAAGAGGTCATCCATTACTGCTTCCATATAGTGGAGATCTTTCCTACGAACTTGGTCGCTTCTTGGACTTGAATCAGAGTAGTTCATTCTTTTGGCTTTGTTTTGTTGCTCGAACATGAAGTTGTTTGGATTTTTCTATTTTGATGAACTAAACAGAAGCTCAAAGCGCTCTTGAAATTTGAATGGTTGTCTGTATTGTAGCTGATAGGCCTTACGTGATTCTTCAATCTGTAAAACAAATCCAAACGTGTATGGATATAGAAAACTAGTCAAACACATTACAATATCAAAAAAAAATTAAACATTGTTGTACTTAAAATGTCACAAGGACCGGCATTGCTTTGCTGCCTATTCTGCAATATGGTTAGTATTGCAAAATAGTTTCAGCATGCGGAGTTCATAACTCTATAATCTCCTCTTAGCGATTCCAATGTTCTTTTCATCGGTTCTAAGATGTTGTAAAAATCCGCAACTCCTTCCCAAAATTTCCGACCTTTCATATTATAGCCAGAAATACTATCTTGCGAAATGCGTGTCCATGATTTAGTAAGTGAAATATACTGCTTAGAAGTAAACTTAACTTGCTTTTTTCAAGTGTCAGCTGCCGTTCCTTCCTCTTCGACATTTTCCTCCTCAATGTCTTATATGCCATTTTCTATCTCCATTGCAAGTGAATTTCTACGTCATATGTCGAAAATTCCACTTAAGGATTTCAAACTTTTTCTTCTTGTTATATTCCGGGCTTGCCGACGCAAGAAACTCTACAACTGCTTCTTCATTGATGTCTTTGGTATTTATTGCATCTGCTTCTCGGTATTCATCTTCCTCCTCCTCCGAATTATTAACAGTTTCTTTATTAGCAAGAGCATTGCATGCATATGAAAATTACCTTTGAGATTCTGCATTGCTTCACGGTCACGAATCTCTGAATGCTGCGCATTAAGATGATGATGTTGCATTTGATCATTCTGCATCATCAAAGACATGTACGACGAATGATCGTCGTATCCGCCTAATGGAGGATGTTGTTGGTAATATTGTTGCTAGGCAGTAGAATGATGGGAGGAAAGTTAGGAGGAGCGAGCAGTTGGTAAGGCTGGCTATAGGAAAATCTTGAATACAGTGAATATCCATACTCATGTGATGGACAAAGTGTTTGTTTTTGATATGGTGGGCGTTGGTTATAAAATCCAATGAAATGCAGATTGGATGTGGGTTTCTTGCTAATAACTTTTTTGCCATAATGTTTGGATGAAGAAGATATATTCATAACTAGAAGATGAAGAAATAAATGATGAGGTTGTGTAGAAGGAGGAGAAGGTGGAGTGGAGGAAGATATAGGAGGCAATTCCAACATTGGAATGTAGCCGTTGCAATGCAACGAATTTATTTTTATAACGAAAAAGCCTTTGCTGTTATAAATTTATAACGGAAAAGGCTTTGCTATTATAAAACCCAACCCCTATTCAGTGTACCAACCACGAGAACAGATCCAATTAGCCACGAACTAGCCACGATGAAGTGAACAAGCCACACCTACTTGCTTCGTGGCTTGTTTAGCAACTGAACAAGCCATTGTTCGTTGTGCCCTAAGTTAATCTCAATTAGAATTCATGTGAAAACGCGTTAACATGAATAAAATCTGAATTTCGTTAAGAATGAAAATAGATAAAATACAGTACCATAAAATATATTAATTGGTTAAAAAATTTGGAGTCAATTGTAAAATATTATAATTTGGAGACTAAAACTTGGTACTAAATTACCGTATGTAGTTTATAGTTAAAATATATATATCAATATTGCTTATAAAAGGAAGAACATAACTCAATTTCCATAAAAAACCATAATTCCTATGAAATGACATTAATTCAAGACAAACATGGTCACATTTATTGATTGTGGACTTAAGAGCAACAGTTTAACATTACTGATAAATTAGGCAATTAAAAATCATTTTCTATGTTAAACGTACCGATTCTAATAAAATAGAGGAAAAGCCGCTTATTAATTCCATTCGAGACGCATTCCTTAAAATACAATGGAAAAAAGGAAACGAATGCTTCATTTTTTATACATCGAAGTTGAATGAATTTGAAATACCAGCGACCTCTCATGTAGTTTATTCCAAATATTGGTTGTTGTGCTAGCAAAAATGACACCACAAAACCGACACATTTATTAATACAAACATATGCATATACATATGTGTGTTATGCATGCGTGTTTGACACACACACACACACATAAACTGGTAAAATGATATCTATCTATTCTTTACATAGATCAAGTATTTCTTATCTATATTGTTTTTTGGTAATAAAATAAAAATGTATAGATATTTCAAAATGTTAGAATAAAAAAAGTAGCCATTTACACCTGTATCATAACAGTAATGAGAATATGAAAATTCATTAATGTGTATCTTCTATAGTAAAATGATATTACTAGCTTGGAATTATCATTTTACATTTGTTATTGAAATAACACAATTATACGATAGTGTGGAGAATAGAAGGATATAATGATTACAATCCAAAAAATCTGTAATAATGAAAATGAAACAAATTTTTTGAATATAGGTAGTGCAGAAGAAGACACCACATCATAGTTAGACCAATAAGAATAATTGAAACATAAAAGATCTATCCCTAACATTATAAATAAATCAATTAAATCTGAAAGAGAACAATATAAATTAGAATTAAGTAAGGGAAAGGAAAAAAATCAAATCAAGTTGGATTTATTTTAATCGAAACAATAGAAAGATTAAAGATCTTACCTTGACATGGTAAACAAACAATCAGATCTAAGAGCATCTTCAATCCTAATGTGAAGTCGTTGTAATTTGGATGTCACATCATGATTTAACATTTTTTATTACAATGTTGTCTCTAATGCTAATGTTTTTTGTTGATGTAATTAACTTGACATTGTCTTTTTCAATGTCTAGTTCAAGACATTCAACTCCACATGGCACATCACTTTTTCACTCTCCACAGTGGGATTTAACTAAAATAATTTTTTATTCTAATTATGAGAAAATTACACCTAATCATTTTTTTTTCTGTATTTACACTTTTATCATTGGATGAAAACATAACTCATGAATGTTAGGTGCTTTCACATCCTCTTAACAATGTGTAGTAACCTTTGCCACATAGATTTTAGATGGAAATACATCATATATGTATTGGAGATGCTCTGAGAACGAAGTCAATGAAATAGAGATCAGTGGTTGAAACCACATAAATGAAATTTGGAAAAGAAAATGAGTGGAGCACGATCTTCAACCTAATCATATAGTAGATCTGTCTAATTTAGACGGAGAGATAATATAGTGTAATGTTAGTAAAGTTGGCCAAATCCATACCTCTCCTTGTCTTGCCTTAAGTTAAATCTACACCAATCTTTTCTTTACTTTATCTTTTCTATTAAACCACACCAATCTTATTATATAGCTTTTCAATAGGATATCCACACATCACTCTATCAACAAAAATGAATTTGTTTATGTTGATTTAAGACAATGTCTAAAAATTTGATTTTATTTTCAAGTAAAATGGATAAAAGTATTTATTTTATTATAAAGGGTACCCAGGAACGTTCGAAGGACATGCACAAATAGAAATGTGAGGAATTTTTTTATATAAAGTCATAGTAATATGTGCACATATTACTCAATTTTTTCTTATATAAAAATGTAAATTGATCATGGCTTCTCTGGCTGTCTCGGTTTGGTCTAACTCGGTTCAGATCTAGGCAAGTCCATCATAAACAAGTCATGGCGGGCTAGGTTGACTAAACCCCCTCGGTTGCCGATCTAGGTCCAGGCTGGGCCTATATCGATCGATCTACTCAAGAGCGCAGCAGGTCGGCAACTTCAGTAGCCAGACCATCGGGCAAGGTCAGACCTAAGCATCACTCGGCCTAGTCAACGCCAACCAATCTCTCAGGCTGTCGACCATGGACCTATAATCAGTGCAGCAAGTAAGTACCCATTCGCTCAAGCATCTCTCCTAGCCATTTGCCGACCGGCACAGCTCAAGACCGGTTCAAGCATGGTCTGTCTTTGGCCCAATTTTATCATAGCCCTTTATGATCTATTCCAAATGGCTCGTCTTGCCATCTCCCACCTGACTCGACACTCATTTCAGCTTTGTATAGCATCTTCCTGTTTTCTTTATGACCTCGACAATCATCTAACCAACCCAGCCCGCCATTCGACTTAAGTACACAGAGGTATATGATAAACAGTACAAACATGTGTATCTAACTGTGATAGGAAGCATATCGTACCCTTACAACATGCCGCCACAGTACATAATACGTTAAATGCACACATTCCTTTCACTATTCTAGCTGCTCCTCATTAGGTCGTTTGACCTGATCAAAGGCCAGGCTTACTTACTATCTACTTTACATACCAATCTTAGTCATCTAAGCATTTTTCTCAACTACTATAAATACTCCGTCGCATCAAAGGGGTTGAAATAGACAAGAACTCCAGCAAATGTACACAATTTTGAACTCCTCATGCAAAACCCTTAAGATTAGCTGCTTCATTCATCTTAAGCGCCCCCACTTTCCTTGTTATTCTATTGTGCTTCCTTATAATTATAAGAGAGACATATAATAGGAGAAGTTCACAATGGACCTAGGCTGCCCTGCCGAACCACTCTATATTTGGTGTCATTTGCACCAGTCTGCTTGCTTTTCCCTCATTTTCTACCTTTAAGCTTGGTGATTAGCAAGTAACATTTTCTCTTTGCGATGCATTACTCTAATTCAAAAGTTGACAAAAAAATCCAGTCAACATTTTGGCTTGGAAGGAGAGCCTCTCCCTAAAGATCTCGACTTTTCCTCACATTTTCTCGTCCATAAACTCTTTTAACCTTTTTTTGCTCCATGCGGAACGTTGGTAGTAGTGATGAATAGTGTTCCACCGCTCCCTCCGGAATCTAAACATTTTCCTTTGAGGATTTAGATCGTAATTGTAGTTTGGCTCCAGTTGCGGCTACAAGGCATACTTATTCACTCTTCCACATTACTGCTACTATCAACCAAGTCATGGTAATTATGCATGTGGTCTGCATGAGGATCACACAAACCACTTGGAAAATTCCCCGCCTTCCAACTTTCGTCAAGTGAAAGCGGCTATACTACAATGAGCGACGCTGCTTTATGCAAATGGGAGTAAATAATCAATTTCCTCGGCCTAGAAATGCTCCCCCAACAAAAGATTTTCGAACTAGCTAGTGAGGACCGAGAGGCAAGGCAATTAGCCTAGTAATCATAGCCACATGCTGCATCTCCCCTAGAAAGTCTTATAGAAACTCAGCATCCAGGTTTATGTACTGACCCTAGGCACACTCGGCTTCGCCTTCAACAATGACCACATGTGATCAGGTGCTCGTCTGTTTGAAGATGGCTGGGCTTAACAATTGGCGCTTTTATCAAGTGCGTTTATAAGCCCGGCGCATCATCTTAGATGAGTCATCTTGATACTAAGTTCACTTATCTACTAAAGTTCAAGTGAACGACGACATTCGCCATCCGTCTTGCCATTATATATCATATTTACGCAAGTGTGCTCACGCTAGTCATGTGCTACCGCTTATATCAGGACCTATGGTCGCATTACGATTGGAGGCGTGTCACATAGGAGAACTTTCAAGCGCCCATGCACTCTAGTTCGAGCTGGGATCATATAACCATTTGTTACCTCGGAGAACCCATGAGCTAGCACATTGTAATAACCCGTAATTATTAATTAATTTAATTAATTAATTAAAGGACTAAAATAAGCTATAAAAAGGAAAAGGGGTAATTGAAATGGAAAAGGGTATGGAGGCCCAAGCCCAAGTTTATTGTGGGACAATCAGCATTTCTCATTTTCATTCTACTAAAATTAAGTAAAAGCTTTAGAGGGACATTAATGGTGGTAGTCTAAAGAGAGAAAATAAAGAGAGGATAAGGAAACACAAGCTAAAGAGGGATTAAGAAGACTAAAGGAAGATATTTCAAAGATCTAGGTGAATAAGATTAAACCTATTGACCGTTCCCAATTATTTAGTTTTGGTATTATTTCATATACTTTTATATGTAATGGAGTTTCATATGGATTTTCATTAATAAGTAAAATGTTTAATTGAATTTTTTATGGAAAAAAAGATGAACGTGGAATGTTTAGATGTATTTCCCTGCTCTAAAGATTCTGATATGCTATAAAAATTTGATATGATGTTCTAATCATGATTTTAGAAATGGGTCTTTAGTTTGAGAGGATTTCAATGTCAAAATAATATGTTATGAATTTTCAAAGGAGAATACCTAGATGATAAATAAGGAAAAATATAAGTAAAAGTTGAAATAAAGAAATAAAGTATTGGAATAGTCACCTATGAAAGTCCTGGAATTTTGTTAAAGTCTTCTATGAAGAAAATAAGCTGATGTAAGACGAGAATTGCACGTTGGAAAAGAAAACCTCATGCTCGCAAATAAGTTATAGTTATAATTATAATGTGAAACAAGTGTTAGACAAATAGGAAACTAGATCCATATTGAATGCTAAAAAAATAAATACAGGACAGCGCCAATAATAGAAAGTGGAGTCGTAACGTATTAGATGGCGACACATGTAAAGGCGGTAACAGAAATGTTAGATTTTGTAACGACCTAAAATTTTGACCTCGAAAATTCGACACTAATACGTTCACTGTAAAAGTGCCAAGAAATTGAATGCTGAAAATTTCAGATTGTTAGAGAAAAAAGAAAGAAGGAAGAAGAAGAATAGAAAACAACAGCATTTCACATTCGTAGCGGATTAAATATAATATCAAATAATAGCACTTACAAAGAAAGCTGTAATTGTTGCTATTACAATAATACATCAGAGTTACAATCATTTACAAATAGACTAGACAGTTTTACACTAATCCCAGACTACTTTCAAATCAAATCTCAAATATACAGCGGTCAACTCCATATGTTCCTGCCATCCAGCTCGCCTCCTGAGCTCTAGAATGTCCTAACCTGAAAATCTATATTACTCGGTCTGACCCAAGCATTACATCAAAGTAACACCCGAGTCAGGCTGGAAACCAACGTGAGTAAACACATCAAACAAGAAATACCAATGCACAATTTTTTTTTTAAAACCCGGGGTAACTCATACCTCACTACGAGTTCATAACTTGTTATAGTCAACACTTATTCCACACATAAATATCTAAGTACTGCTGCACAGTTTCAATGATCCAGTTTACTTAAATTATTCCATTCCAGCCTATTGATTTCACATATCAATCTATAAAGAATTATTGTAGATTGCAAATCAAAGTGGTTTCGGGTATTTACTGATACCCGATCCCGGTCTTTTCGAATCCAATATCATCTTAAAAACAAAGCTGTTTAAGTTTTGATCAATTCCATTTATATCCATAATTACATATTTACCTAATAATTCATCGCAGATAGATAATCTGTATTCAAATCACCGTATCACATAGCATCACAATCACATATCAAAGATAACAAATAATCCAAGGCATCCAATATCAGTCAATCATTTATAAGTAAGATTAATTAGTCACACCCTTTCCTAATTAATTTAAATAAATTAAATTAATCACTTCTAATTCTGCTTACTTAACATTAATTAATTACAAATCAATTAATTAATCATTCTTTAATTATCATTTTTAATTACATTAAGTAATCAGCCTTTAATTAATTACACAAATTAATTAACCTTCAACCTTTCATTACTCTTATAAATTAATTAATAATAGTTTATTACATTGATCCTCAATTAATTATTCTATAATCACTTACATTGATTAGTTATCCTTAATTAATCACATTCATTAATTAACTAACCCTTTAAATAACTTCCTTTATTAATCAAACCTTTAACTAATTACACTAAGTAATTAATCCTTAATTACTTCCATTAACTAATTATCATTTAATAAATCACATTTAGTAATTACCCATTAATTACCCTCCTTAATTAATGACATCAAGCAATTTTCCTTTAATTACTTTCATTAAGTAATTATCAATAATTAATTTCATTAAGTGATTAACCTTTAATAAATTAATCATCTTTTAAATTAATTACCTTAATTAATTAATCATATTAATAAATCAATCTTTTAAATTGCTTAAACAAATTAATTTACCTTTAATTAATTATCTAAATAATTAGATTGAATAATTATTCCATGATTACATAAATCAATTAACCATCCTTAATACATTAAATAATTATACATTGTTTAATTACATCTTTTAATTCACCTTTAAAAACATATAGGATTTAACCTATTATAATTACTTTAAAAAAACAATTTGAAACCATTTTAAAACTTTGGAATCTCGTTTAAACTTGCTAATACCTTGTTTAAGAACTTGGTTTACATTTTTCTTTGAAACTTACACATTTTAATAAGCTTTAAAACTTGATCACCACATCTCACAAATACCCGGGCCCAAATCAATAATATTCCCAATCCAACCCCATGAATTCTCGCGTCAACACATCTTCGAGACAAAACCCTCATGACTTCGAGACATGACCCAATCAAACTCCTTCTTCCCGAAGCTCTAGCACACTGCTATTAACAGATATAAAATGACCCATATGCACGTGTACACCGCTTCGCCAACACTCTGATCTACATCGCCGACACCTACAATTCGTTGATGACCCTTGCTGACGATCCGACCAATCAGTTCGAATGATTCGATTGAAATTCGAAAACTAGTGAAGTCGAAACTCATCAGACATACCTGATTACCGAACCCCCATGCGACGCCTAACTCCCACCATCGGAGATCTCATTCCTAGGCCCAGACATTCGCTTCGCTTCCACACATCCTTCCCCCACCCCTTGTCCATTCCGATGCCGTCACGAACTCGAAATCCCCGAGCAAAAATTCACGGCCAAACCAAGGACTAAAACCCTAAATCTCTACCACCACACCTCCACACGTCTACAATGCTCCGATCAAAATCCGCTATGGTCCACAGTAGATTGCAACGACATCGAGTTACACTTTCGTCACAGCATAACCTAAATGTCTCTATAGGCATCAACGCCCTCGACTTTCGCTACCCACTACACATAATCCATAGGAACTTCAGTTTGTACGGACTTCCTCCCAGAATTCTATTTAGACTCCCCTTAGGGCTCAAGGCAGACCCACCCAGTGGATCTCCTAATGAAGTTCGTTCCAAAGGGAGCGCCTTTTTCCCCAGAGCCAATCTCTAAACACTTTATACTATACACTTATAGTATCTTTCAAATCATACCCTTTATGATTTACATCAACATTTCCTTTACACAAAATCGATATCTCAAATCGATAGTTCCAAACTTGGTTTTTTAAATTTCCAAAATTGATTTTCCCCAAAAATCAAAAGCCTTTTCCAAATCCATAGGTTTCAAAACCCTTTTCCAAAATCCTTCTCATAAAATCATTTATATATATGTAGATATATATATCCTTGAAAAATCTTGGATCACTTCATACTCATGTAAATTCTCTTTTTATACTTAAATATTTTTCAAAAATTTATTCTTCTGGCTATAGATTCAACAAGGGAGTTTATCATATATAACAAATATATATAACTTTATTTATACCAAATCAGATATTCAAATTTGATTTCTCTTATAAATTTATTCACCATAATACTTACTTTTCGAAAAGTAAATTTCAATAATAGAGATATTCATCTTCCACTTTAATCATCAAAAATTTTCTCAAAATATACCTTTCCTTTCAAAACCATTTCTCATTCTTTCAAAATTTCAATATCTATTTCATTTAAGCATGTACGATGTACATATACCATCCGTACGCAATATCAAATCCGATCGCTCACTCGATCATACAATTTCATTTCCGAACTAGTATCATCCACCCGACTTCCTAGTGCGAACTCAGATCTGGTTTCTTGATCAGAAACCATCATTCTCCTTGCATAGTCATAACCATGATAGAGAATTCCTAGAATCAACCAAAAATCCATATCCAGATTCGCCGTCGAAAATCGAGTGAAAAATCCCAACTGGGATCAGTATACTATCTCAAAATTCTGTGCTCGAATTTGGATCAAATCACTATGCGAGTAGAATAATATACGTACGTCCTACGTATTTATCTTCATTGATTATTAACTAAATCAATCTCTTTTCTATTCATCTTCATTTTGATTCTATTCACTCATCCACAATTGCTTCCAATTTCCATTTGGGTTAACACCTCAATTCTTATCTCAATTGGTAATTAATCATAAAGAGTTTGCACTCTGACCAACTTGTATTAAGAAAATAGCTTGAATTTTTTTAAAACAGATGAGTAGTTGTAAAATAGTTATTAGTTGCAAAATAGCAGTAAAATAGTTCAGCAATTTTAAAATAGTTGTAAAGTAGTAAAATAGTTGGATACTTGCAAAATAGTTGTAAAATAGTAATTAGTTTGTAAGTAGTCGTAAAATAGTAATTAGTTTGCAAAACAGATGTAAAGTAGTAATTTGTTTTCAAAATAATTATAAAATACGTATAAGATAGTCTAGGGTTTAAAATGAAAGTTTTATAGTAAATAGCTAGGAAAATAGATTTAAAACAGTTTACATTAAAACAATTTATTTGAAAAAACGGTTCAAAGCAAAACTGTTCAATTCCCAATCCCCATTTCCAATCAATTTTCGATTTCCACTTCCATTTAAATTGATTCAATTCCAATTCAATTTAAACTAACTTCAATTTCTATCCCAAATTCAAATCAACTCCCATTTGAAATTCAAACTTATTCAACTTCACTTTCACTTCAATTTAATTTAATTCAAATTTTCCATTTGAATTTTATGCTTATCCATCTTCAATCACAGTTCCAATTAATTCAAATCAAATTCAATTTGAACTAATTCTATTCAAATCTCAACTTAAAACCATCTCGAATTTCATAAATTCGAGTTAAATTTTTAAATGTTGATTTAATCCTTTAAATCAAAACAACCTTTATTTTTAAATTAACAACTTAAAATTTTTTAAACCATTTAATTCTGAGTCCAAATTTCAAATTTCCATTTTAAATTACCTTTACTTAACTTATTTTTGAAATTCAAATAAGAGTTCAAAACTTTTAAAATGATTTAACCTTCAGAATCCAATTTATTATCCAATTTTAACTTCAAAACCAATGCTTAACAAATTTTAGCTTGCAAGTTCATTTTTAACATTTGAATCTTAAGTTCAAAGTGATTACCTTTTCATAAGTTCAAATCTTATTTCTATTTTATTTCAGTAATGGATGTATATTACCTCAATCCATTTCTTAATTCAATTAAAATAATCCAATTCATAGTTTCATGGATTATTAATAACAACATGATGATATTAAGATAAGACAAAATAAATATCCAAATTATATAAAACATTCATCAACAGCATCTAATTCCCATTTCCAGATCTCAAACCCATTTTGAGATCACACATACTCCTAATTAAAATCAACCATTTAACTTCCCAAGTAAAATCTCAATTTCATCTTGAAATTTCCAATTCAGGTTGTTCGTTCTAAACTTATTTAACTTCCCCTAAGTTAAATTCACTTCATTTAATCTAGTCAACTTTACCCAATTTGAATTCCCATTTCAAATTTTAAACTTAAAAAATCTTCCCATTTATAAGTTCAAAAACCTATCATTTTGGGTTTCATATCACATTCCAAGGAAAAATTTAAAACTCAACACTTAGAGTTCATTTCAAATCACCTTTGATATAATGTATATCCCTTATTTATATACATATTTATTTTCTTTGCACACCATGTTATACCTTAAACTTTAAATCACCTTTGGTTTTAATTTAAAACAAAATTTATTTAAAATTTCCAAACAACTATTGTTTGAAACATGCCCTTTTCATTCAAACACATTGTAAATAACACTATTTATTATTTCTTTTAACACTTTGAAACAAATTCCAAATTCCGGACTTAGATTTTAAAACATCATAATTTAGATCATCTTCATCTCCAACTTATAAGTCGTACTTACCTAAATGTTTACTTCCTAAACATCTCATTTTGCTTAATCATTAACAGACATTTCATTATTAAACACAACAACCATTTTACAATAATAACCAAGATTATCATATCTGGAAACCAATTCATTATTATCTTATTCTGAAAACACTTCTACAAATTCAGGATTTTAATTTCAGTTTGGATCCATTTCAAACTTATCTTCGTTCAATTTCAATTTGATTGTATTTCTACTACCACTTAATTCTTATTATTATTTTTAATTCAAATAATACAATAACCAATTACCTTTATTAGAAAAACTATTGCTTTATATATATCAAAATATAAGCTTGTATAAAGACAAAATTTAAAATAGTTTTAAAATCTATATATAAGAAAATAACAAATACACCTTCATATATAATACGCTTAACTCATTCTAGGGCACTATTGACCCTATCCTTAATGAGCAAACCCACCAGAGCGAAGATTCTCGCTTAACCTGGCTCTGATACCAAAATGTAACGACCCAAAATTTCAACCTCGAAAATTCGATACTAATACGTTCACTGTAAAAGTGCAGAGAAATCGAATGCCGGAAATTTCAAATTGTTAGAGAAAAAAAGAAAGAAGGAAGAAGAAGAACAGAAAACAACAGCATCTCACATTCGCAGCAGATTTAATATAATATCAAATAATAGCATTTACAAAGAAAGCTATAACTATTATTATACAACAATACTTCAGAGTTACAAGCATTTACAAATAGACTAGATAGTTGTACACTAGTCCCAGACTACTATCAAATCAAATCTCAAATATACAGCGGTCAACTCCATACGTTCCTCCCATCCAGCTTGCCTCCTGAGCTCTAGAACGTCCTAACCTGAAAATATGTAATACTCGTTCTAACCCGAGCATTACATCAAAGTAACGCCCGGGTCAGGTTGGAAACCAGCGTGACTAAATTCATATAACAGGAAATACCAATGCATAATTTTTTTATAAAACCCGGGGTAACTCGTACCTTACTACGAGTTCATAACTTGTTATAGTCAAAACTTATTCCACACATAAATATCTAAGTACTGTTACATAGTTTCAATGATCCAGTTTACTTAAATTATTCCATTCCAGCCTATTGATTTCACATATCAATCTACAAAGAATTATTGTAGATTGCAAATCGAAGTAGTTTCGGGTATTTACGGATACCCGACCTCGGTCTCTTCGAATCCAATATCATCTTAAAAACAAAGCTGTTTAAGTTTTAATCAATTCCATTTATATCCATAACTACATATTTACCTAGCAATTCATCGCAGATAGATAATCTGTATTCAAAACACTGTATCACATAGCATCATAATCACATATCAGGGATAACAAATAATCCAAGGCATTCAATATCATTCAATCATTTATAAGTAAGATTAATTAGTCACACCCTTTCCTAATTAATTTAAATAAATTAAATTAATCACTACTAATCATGCTTAACTAACATTAATTAATTACAAATCAATTAATTAATCATTCTTTAATTATCATTTTTAATTACATTAAGTAATCAGCCTTTAATTAATTACATAAATTAATTAACCTTTAATTACTGATATAAATTAATTAATAATAATTTATTACATTGATCCTCAATTAATTATTCTATAATCACTTACATTGATTAGTTATCCTTAATTAATCACATTCATTAATTAATTAACCCTTTAATTAACTTCCTTAATTAATCAAACCTTTAACTAAATACACTAAGTAATTAATCCTTAATTACTTCCATTAAGTAATTGTCATTTAATAAATAACATTTATTAATTACCCATTAATTACCCTCCTTAATTAATAACATCAAGCAATGTTCCTTTAATTACTTTCATCAAGTAATCATCATTAATTAATTTCATTAAGTGGTTAACCTTTAATAAATTAATCATCTTTTAAAATAATTACCTTAATTAATTAATCATATTAATAAATCAATCTTTTAAATTGCTTACACAAATTAATTTACCTTTAATTAATTATCTAAATAATTAAATTAATTAATTATTCCTTGATTACATAAATCAATTAACCATCCTTAATACATTAAATAATTTATACATTATTCAATTACATCTTTTACCTTTAAAAACATATAGGATTTAACCTATTATAATTAATTTAAACAAACAATTTGAAACCATTTTAAAACTTTGGAAACTCGTTTAAACTTGCTAATACCTTGTTTAAGAACTTGGTTTACATTTTTCTTTGAAACTTCCACATTTTAGTAAGCTTTAAAACTTGATCACCACGTCTCACAAATACCCGGGCAAAAATAAATAATATTTCCGAGCTAACCTCGTGAATTCTCGCGTCAACTCATCTTCGAGACAAAACCCTCATGACTTCGAGACATGACCTGATCAAACTCTTTCTTCCCGAAGCTCTAGCACACTGCTATTAACAGATACAAAATGACCTATGTGCACGTGCATACCACTTCGCCAACGCTCTGATCCATATCGCTGACACCTACAAGTCGTTGATGACCCTTGCTGACGATCCGACCAATCAGTTCCAATGATTCGACTGAAATTCGAAAACTAGCAAATTCGAAACCCGTCAGACATACCTGATTACCAAACCGCCATGCAACGCCTAACTCCGACCATCAGAGATCTCGTCCCTATGCCCAGACATTCGCCTCGCTTCCACACTTTCTTTCCCCCACCCCTTGTCCATTCTGATGCGGTCACGAACCTGAAATCCTCGAACAAACATTTACGACCAAACCAAGGCCTAAAACCCTAAATCTCTACCGCCACACCTCCACGACGTCAGAGAATTTGAGCCACAATTTTTGCCGACATCGCCTACCTTCTGGCTTGCTGCGCCCAAAAACTCACGACCCCAAAATTCCCCAATTATCAGAAATTACTCGAAATCCAAAATACGTTCAACTCTCGATTTCTCATGATTTAAGAGCCTAAAAAACTTGATTATAATTTTAAAAATCCTAATCTTCGATGACAAAAAAGATAATACACCTAAAATAACCAATTATCATGATCGAGATTTTGATACGTTTTCATATCTACTGTTCTTCTTCCTTAATATCACAATGACCATCAGATTCTTACTGGAAACATTTCTAATTCCATTATCTTGTTATTACTAACAAGCTTTGTTTATATATCAAATCTTAAAGAAGATTAGAGGGTGAGAAATTAGTTTTGAACATATTTTAAAACTGTAGAACTAAGAACAGAGAATATATCATTTTCTAGACATTCGTACAAACATCTACACACACATATACATGCATTTCTGTTTAAAAAATCATGCAATCACTTATCGTAATTCATTTTAAGGAATTATAGCATGCATCTATATTTAAGACAAATTTAAAACTTTTTAAATGGATCTGTTTACTCAAAGTGAATTTGTGAACAGAGAAAGCCTGAGGTTTTGAAACCTGCAAATTTAGTTGAGATGATCTGCTTGCTTTGATTTTTGATCTGAGTGGTTGAATCCTTTTTGAATTTGCTTGAATTTGAATTGTTGTGCTTCAGGTTGTAGATTGCAAAGATGATTGCAGTTTGAAATTTGATTTCTTTTTGGATTTTGTTCATTGGTCTGAGTTTTTTTTACAGGCTTTGTTTTGATCTGGTTTTGAATATAGTTAATATGCTCTTGTTTTTCCTTATTTGAAAATGGGAAGATAGAAAAAGAAATGAAGAGAAGAGATAGATGTTTATATAGGCTCAATTAGGATTTATTAAAAATAAAAGAAAATAAAAATGACATGGTGACACTTGTTTATCTTGTTAACATTTGTCATTAATGTATGTTAATTTTCTTCCATTTGTTAAACTATACACATTTAACTAAAATGTGTAATTATGAATGTCTTTATTTATTTCAAAATGTTTTTATAAATTATTTATATTTAATTTACTAATTAACAAATACTTTTCTTAATTTATATAAATAAAATCTATTAAAGAAAATAATATAAAACCAATTATATTCTAAATAATATCATATATATATATATATATGTTTTTAAATCCAAAATATTTTAAGATATTTATCTTTTGAATTTCCAATTCAAATTAAATTTATAATTTAATTTAAAATCAACTCATATCTATATATATTTAAACAAACACATATTTAATTTGTTTGAAAATAATAAGTTTGCCCATTTTAAATAATTATATTAGGAGATTATCAAATAAACATTTATGCAAGTATAAATATTTATTATCAGATTTATTTGTTCAACTTATAAATTAGTGTTTTCAATAGTTACAATCAGATAATTATCCAATTACCCGATGCCCAAAAATCAGGGTTATCACCTATTTTATCTCGTACAAAGTTGAGAAGGTGGCATAACGGTTTATAAGATAACCGTTCTTATGGAATGGGATAGTGATTTATTAAGGGAATCTAGGGACTTTCAGGGGAAGGTAGATCTACGCTGCAATATGAGTAAGATATACTGCGCCGCAACAATGTAAAATTGAAAGTGACTAAAATGCACTATAATATGAGTAAGGCATACTACGCCATAAAAATGTAAAGTTGGAAGAGACTAAACTGCACCACGATATGAATAAGACATACCACGTCACAACATGGAAGTGAACACTTTATTAGGAATGTACTACACTGAGGCAAGGTGGTACTGTGCCAAGGCATGGTGGTACTGCGCACACTGGATGGGATAAGGTGGTACTACACCAAGATAAGGTGTGAATGAAATCTAATAAAAGAGGATTAAGTAGGGCATGGGAAAGCTCAGAGTTAGTAGGTAGAAAGATCTCTTGCGCTAGAGTCTTATAACGACCTCCAATTTTACCACTTTGATTTGTGAATATTTGATAAATTTGAATATTCGATTAATGGTTTTTAATGGTTAAATAACCCTCTTTTAATTTTAAATAATGATGTTATAAACTCATTTTTGAAGTTTGTTTACAAAAATAAATAGTTCGATGAAAAATTGAAAATGGGACTGAAAATCGTTTTTACGGATTTTCGTCTTTTCGTCGAATAAAAGTTGTTGAAAACTTGTTGTGCACCAGTTTGCATTTGTATACTAATGTAATAAACATTCAAATAGTATCAAAAAGATTTATTAACATTAATTACCATTTGAAAATTTAAAGTACTGATTAAATAAAGTAAGTAAAGATTAGTAAAAGAGAAGGCTTTTCCTTTCCTTTTTTAAGTGCTAAAGTACATGGATTTAAGTGTTTTTTATGTGATTTGATGGCATATACACTTATTCACATGGTATGGAAGGGTTCGGAAGGTATTTGTGTAATTTGGCTTAAGGGTAAGTGATTTAATTTGTCAAATTTTACATATTATAAAAGTGCACTTCCATTTCACAAATTCATTTTTTTACTTTCTTCTTCTTTTTCACTTCTTTTCCATGTCTTCCTTCTTTATTTTCCATCTCTTAAAATTTCTAAATTCTTATCAAAAAATCTTTTTTCTTCCTTAAAAAACTTAAACTAGACTAAAATAATATATTTAATACTTTCCATACCCCAAAAATTCAAACTTTGTCACCAAAACTCCTTAACCCTTCATGGTCGTGAGCACAGAAAGAGAGGAGAGGGTGGTGCGTGAGAATTTAGGGGCTAAGAGAGGGCTCTGGCCAAGCTTGTAAGGCGATAGTGTGATATGGTGTTGGTAGTTGGGTTGTAGGATGACGTGATAGCTCTTTAGAAGAGTTTTAGTGAGTTGAAAGTGAGATATTTCACTTTAAATTAGTTCTAAAATTGTAGAAATGTTATAATAATTGAGTGCTAGCCTATAGTGTTGTAGGTATGTATTTATGATGTGTATGTATCATTGTTGTTGATTTCTGTTTGAAAGTGAATGACTAAATAATCATTATGTTGTAGGGAACAAAATCAAAGTGAATGGAAGTCGGAATGTTTCGTAGCGAATAAGACGCTATGAAAGCACCTCGAAGAATGGAAATTTTGTAGAGGGATCTTAAATGACCTTTTGCCTTATTGATTTTACTTTGCATATTTGTTGATTATGTAAATGTTTACGTATATGGAAAGTAAACATTGGTTATTTACAGCTAACCTACTTATTGTTAGTTTTATCGCGACAATTGAAATCCCATGCTAGCTTTTAAGCGATTTATCGCTTGTTTTTGAAAGTGTTTTGGAATGGTTTCAGAACTTGACTTTTGTTTTAAAATATTTTTGCAAAGGTATTAAAATGGTTTAAATATAGAATAAATGTGGTTTAAAATTTATTAGTTTCAAAACAAAGTTTTAAAAGTTATCGTCTATATAGCGATAGTCGCTATGGATAGAGTTTGAAAAATATCCGATTTTTGTAAAACTAAAAAAGAGTTATCTGTTTTAGATATTTTGAAAAGTCTTTTAAAATGAGTTTATAAGTATTTAAAAGGAAGCTTGAAGCTTTAAATATATTTTTAAAATTTTATTTAGTTATTTAAAACATGAGGTTTAAATTTTATAAAGGAAGCTTCTTTGTTTTAAAAGTCAAGTTTTGTTTAAAAGTGACCGTCTTTAACGGGATGTTTTAGATACAAATTTCTAACTTGTTTTAAAGAGTTTTAAAATTAATTTTAAAAGGAGGAAGGAAACTTGGATTATAACACTATTGTTGTAGTTAACGTTTCCTAGAAAAGGGAAAGAGATCATGGACTATAACATTCTTGTTATAGTAAATGGTTTTGGGAAATTGGAAAGGAAGTTGATTTATAACATTTTGTTATTATTAAATAAGTTGTTTACATGTATAAAGGGAAAATGTTTTAGAATGGTTTGGAATTTATCGATTAAAAGATGTTTACTTTTATAATTGAAAAGATGTTGCATTTTTAATCAAACTTCGGTTTAAATAAGTGATTTTGGAAAATGCTGAAATTTTCAACCGGAGATACCTTTCTCTAAAACGCAGTAAATACCACCTCTCTCTTCTTCTTCTTCTTTTGCATGTGGTAGCTGGTCCCAGGGCGATGACTAGGCTCTTTGCTAATATAAAAGAGGTGAGAGACAAGGCCAACGAAAGGTGTCCCTAACTCTAAGCGATGGAACGATATGCAAAGGACCACTAGATAACAATAACGGTTCATAATAAGTTAACCCGAAGCGAGGCCGAGCCCGTACATAAGGGACATGATGGTTGGATGTAGAGGCAAGGCCACTCCGATTTTCAAGTAGCTCAAAGAGAATGTGTAGTAGTTTGGTGGGGTAGTGTCATCTCATTCATGGTCTTTCGAAAATTGGATTAAGCCAGGGGCACAACCAAATAGGTTCAACTCTCTAACCACATTGTTTGGTCCACCCACAAAGTTAGAAGGGATCATAGGAACAAAACTTGAAGCACTATCGAAAGCAACCATCCTATGATAAGACCATAGCAAACATCAGAAAACAAGCATGATGGATGGCTCCCGCCAGGGACCAACCGGCCTCAAAGCATGGTCAAATAAGGAGGGGCACCGTTAAAAAGAGAAGAAAATCATCGGAAGGGACACCGTCTAGGCACCCCACGGTAGAGAAATGAGCCATCGGACGACCTGATGATAATGATAAACAACAATGAAGAGAGGGACGTACCTGTTAATGGAGAATTTCTAAAAGTGTCAAAAGATTTACAATAATGGTAGAAGAAATGAGGATCGGTAAAAGGAGAAGAAGAGGTACTGTCTCTACTTATAGACTCTCACCAGCTAAATAGTGACCCTTCATCTTGGAAAGATAACCAAATCTAGACCATGCGAAAAGATGTGATGTTAGAGTTGATTCGGATCCTTAGGCTAAGAAGTTATAGGAAAAAATGGACCGCCAAAGACACCTACAGAAAGACACGTGGCAGTAGCATAATTACACTATAGGCATCCATCAAAACTGCAATCCCGTCCCCACCCACGAGGGCAGGCTTAGGGAGAAAAATGTTGCTCAATATTTCTGCAAAAATTTAATAGGGCATGGCGGTCGCCCGTGGGAAGATAAACGCATTAGCCAAGCTAATCTGGGCTTCCTTACGAACCAATCGACCCAAGGGCCTGCTGATTCGTACGCCCGGGTTCTTCTCACATAAGGACCAAAAACCAACCGAGGTGGCTCTAAGGATAGAGAACAGTCAGATCGCAAAGAAAATCATACCTACTAAAGTTGCGCCACCCCAAAAAAGTGCTAATACAACCGTCCTTTCACCAACTACTCATATCCGACGTGGAAAGTAGTAGCAAACTCTGAGTTACGCTGCTTGACATCCTACAAAAGAAGCAACTAGAATACGAAAAGGCAGTTTGTCACCATATATGTATGTATCGCTACCAACTCGCCAGTTGGCAACCATCCACCATCTGATCCGCCGTACGGATCGCGAATATCCTCAAGTAATCTCAACTGCAGATCAAAGGAGGCTTGCTTATATAAATACCCCAAGCATTTCATCAGGTAAGGGGTCAGATTTAGAAAACTTAGTAGGATAACACTTCCCACCATACTCTTATCATCTTCAAGCATTCTCCATGAATCCATTGTAATAATATATATATATAGCATGAATAATATATACGGTGAATGTAGGCATTCTTTTAGCCAGACCACTCTAAAATCCATGTCTCTTTATTATCAACATTCCATCATTAATTCACGATCATATACTGCAAATCTACCAATGTCATTAAAACCCCACTCTCACACAATTTTCGAGGTTTATTAGCCACTCTTTCTCGCTGATAGAATTTTTAGTCAACAATCATAATGTCGATTCCTGAATCTAAATCCTCCATCTTTACCAATGTTCTAATATGCAGGTTTTTTCTTCGTCGTTTTCACAAAAAAAATTCCTTTAACTCCTTGTCTTGCTTTTGCGCTTGTAGTATTCTACTTACTAGAGTTGACTGAATAACAAAGCTTCATAAAAGGGCTACTTTATTAACCTTTGATCCATTAATCATTCTTGTGCAAGCATTCATTTCAGCTAGAGTCTCTAGAGCTCTCCACTCCCTTATCATTAAACTAGCTACTAAGCCATATGGTTTTCAACTTAATCATCTGCAACTACGTTTGACTTTCTTGGATGATAATGCAATGTAAATTCATAATCTTTTAGAAATTCCAACCATTTACTTTGTCTCATATTTAATTCTTTTTGGAAAAATAAATATTTTAAACTCTTATGGTTTGAGTAAACATTAAATAGCTCCCCATAAAGATAACGCCTCTAAATTTTTTAAAGCAAATATAAATGTAGCCAATTCTAAATCATGAGTTGGATAATTGACTTCATGTGGTTTTAGTTAGCGAGAGCCATAAGCGATAACTTTGTCCTTCTACATCATTACACATCCTAATTCTTGTCTACATGCATCAAAATATACTTTATATAAGAATCCACTCCTTGGCAAGGACATAACTGGTTCCTCGGTCAACATTTTCTTTAGTGTTACAAATGCCATCTCATATTTTTCATTCTAAATAAATTTGGTTTCCATACTAGTTAACTTCATTTGTTGAGATGCTATCTTTGAAAAATCTTGAATAAATCTTCGTTAATAACCAAATTATCCTAGAAAACTTCAAACCTCTGATGTTTTCTTCGAAGGGTTCCATTTCAACATAGCTTTAACTTTTGACCGGACTACTCCTATCCCATCCTTCAAGACAACATGTCCAAGAAATTTCACTTCCTCTAACCAAAATTCACATTTACTTAATTTTACTTATAGTTGATGCTCTTCTAATGTTTGGAGACATGAACGCAAATGGCATTCATGTTCCTCCTTTGTCTCGGAGTAGATTAGGATATCATCAATAAACACAATGACAAATTGGTCAAGGAATGGATGGAATACATGGTTCATTAAATCTATAAACATCGATGGGACATTGGTAAGGACAAAAGGCATCACCAAGAATTCATAGTGTCCATACTGTGTTTAGAAAGCTATCTTTGGGATATCTTCCTGTTTTATTCTTAGTTGATGATATCTAAACCTTAAATCAATCTTTGAAAATGTTGTAGCTCCTTGGAGTTGATCAAATAAATCATAGATCCGAGGTAACGGGTATTTGTTCTTAAATGTTACCGTATTAAGCTCTTGATAATCAACACACATGCAAAATGTCCCATCACGTTTCTTTATAAATAACACCGATGCTTCCCAGGGAGATTTACGAGGTCTTATAAATCCTTAATCCTCCATCTCCTTAATTTTTTTCTCTAATTCTTGATTTTATGCAGGAGCCATACGATAAGTTGCTTTAGCAACAGGGGTGGCACCAAGGACTAAGTCGATGCAAAAATCAATTTCTCTTTTTGGTGGTAATCTTGGTATGTGCTGAAAGACTTCTTCGAATTCCTTTACCATTGAGATTTGGTCTACCAATTGACCCTTATCCCCAATCGTGAAATGAGCTATATATCCAGATATAAAGGCATCTCTAAACTTATCACATGGGTAAACAAAGGTTTAACGTTTGCAGATAAAAAAAACTTATTGCTTTGTCATGGCAACCAAAATAGCCCAATATTTGGGAAGCCAATCCATCCCAAGGATGATATCAAAATGTACCATTGGAAAGATAATTAAATTAGCCATCATATTCATACCCCCAATGTTAAGGACATAATTTTTACATATACTCTCGAGTTTAATGTTTCCTTCTACTAAATTTTCTACTACTAAAGGGCTTAGTAGTTGCTCAATGGGTAATCCAAACTTAGTAGCAAACATTACAGATATAAGAGAATGTGTAGTACCAGTATCAAATAAAACTTTAGCTTGAAAGTCAAAAAGAAATATGGTACCTTCCACTTGTGCTTGTTCAGAGACTACAACATATACTCTTCCTTGATTTCCTTGTTGCATCATATCATCCTTCTTTGGCTTCTTATAGTTTCGACTATTGTGCTCGTTTCATTACAATTGTAACACACAATTGCCTTTCTTGGACAATTTGGAGCAATATGCTGGTTTCATCACACCGGTAACATTTCCTGATTTTGTCGGGTTCCTTTCTTGTCCCACGGATCCTTTACTTTCTCCATTTTGTTTCTTGTTCTTTCAATTTGGTTTCTTTGTTTGCTACATCACATTTGATTATTTGGTTTTCTCTTATTTGAATTATTTCTTTCTAAAACTTACTATAATCCTTTTCCAGATTTAGAGCTTCAGTGACTATCATCTCATATATCGTCGATCTTCAATAACATGCCTTTTTATTAAAAGGATTAACCCATTAGCAAACCTTCTTGCTCAATTTCCATGTGTACCAATCAAATGGTTTCCAACTTGTGATAATGCTTCAAATTTATTCTGGTATTGAGCCACCGTCATAATCCTTGAGTAAGACTTTGGAAATTTATTTCCATTTTCTCTCTTTCATTATTTGGAAAATATTTATATAGAATTTTTTCCTTAAAACTACCCCACGTCATCCCTTCCACCTCTCCTTGATTAATGGTAGTTCGAACTAGTTCCCACCAATTTCGGGCTTTTTTCAGTAGTTGGAAAACTGCTGGCTTCCTTTTGTTAACTTCGCCACCTCCAAAACTTCTAAAATATCGTCCAAATGTTGGACCCGTTGCTTCGCTTTAACTGGATCAACGTCTCTAGCAAAATTCTCTGTTGTAAACTTTTAAAACAGCACAATAGGTTGTTGGATGAAGATGTCAAAGAGACATGCTCAATTCGCTTGATAAAAGATGCAAACAACTCCATAGCATTTGGTTGCATGGAGGGTTTAGCCACTTGACTTTGAGTTGTTGAGTTATTTTGATTTGTTATGACTCAAATTAGGTACACACAAACTTGTTATATTACTTATAACCCTTGTATTTGCAAAAAAAAATTGGTTGTTAATTCACAACCTCCTAAAATATATATTACATCATACATTACTTGAACTACTAACTAGATTTTCACTTCTTAATTCATAGTCTTTCTAGTATATCCATAGGTGCATTGATGGAAAAGTTTCTTCTATATTTTTCAATGCATAAGGGGTCTAGAAACTTCTTGAGAGTAATTATTGGGGCCAACTAGCTCAAACTTCTCCTTGTCATATCGTGTCACTATTTTGGTTGGGAACCTTTTACGTTTGACATTTTCTGTCAGTGGAGGAAATGATCCTTTTTGTCTAAGAAATTCTTGAGCTTTACCATAATCGGTCCTTTCCGTAATCTTATCGCCTTCTTTAATTACTTCTTCATCTGACGTAGACGGTAAACAACTAGTTCCCTTTCTAAAGCTTCTACATAATTGTTTGCCCTATTAAATACTTCATACATCTCATGAAGGAGAATCCTTCATTCCCTCCTCTTGAGTACTTGTTTTTCCATCATTGTGTTAGTAGTAGTCAAACGTTTATTAGTTTTAGTGGTGCATTTAACACCATCCCAAAAATATCTCGTATCCCAGATTTGTTGGCTTGCCATAATTTATAACTGCGAATAGTTATAAATATGTTAATGAAATGTGTAAACTTCCTATTCTGATAACGTAAATTGTGATACTATAAAGTTCTCTAGAAAGCACCACTTAAATCCAGGCTCTATTACCACTAACTGTAACATCTCGCTCCGACACCCTTGTTCGGAGTCGAGGATGCTATACACAAAACACAATGTTATCAATAGTATCATAACTTAACAAGAGTATATCCGATTATAAAATCATTCAGGGTACATGATTTTAAAAGGAAGTAGTATTCTACAGTCACATCACAATACAACATAATTACATAAGCTCCGAAAGTCTAGCCATCACAAACTTGTATATATAAATGCACTAAAGAGATACACATAATAAATCTTCACTTTAGTGCATCCATCTAACTTATAGGGTCGAACTATTAACTATCTAAACTTGAAATGTTTAAGTGTAGCATTATGAGCAACACACACCCAGTAAGAAAGCTATCTAATCTATAGTTTTCAAGTCATATGATAATGGGCTATGTAATAAGGATTTTCAAGTTTATTATCAAGTAATTTCATCCGAATAATACTATATCAAAATTCAACTGATATTCTGATAGACTTCCAAGTATTACGTATGAATAAATCAAACAAGTTTGTAATAGTAATTTTAGTATGATGTTCTTTTGTCAAAACCAGGATGATATTCATCTAAATACTCAATCATGAATCTAAACCACAAAATTGATTTGGATTAGATTTTAGGATACTATATCCTATTGCGGCCGTCATCTAAACATCAAGTAAGGACGTACTCTACTTGTTGCAATACCAATATGTATCACAGAGTAATAATGCACTACCAAGATTTATTATCTTTTACCACACATCTATCATTCGAAGGTATCCAATATCGATGAAATGATCCATAAAACTTTCATAGTTATAGGAAAAATATTCTCTTAATATACTTTTGTACTTTGTAAATCATTTTCCAACATAGATAACTATTATATTTTTGAAAAGCCCAAACATTCATTTTATAAATCATTTAGGAGGTATTAACTATGATAGTTTAGCGGATAAAAATATCTTTTCAAAACATTTGAAAGATATCAAAAATATTACACTAGTCAAAACTTCTAGTGCTTGCATTGAAAGGTGTTAGGTTTTAAATTATATTATGTCCAAATCATAGGTCATTTTGCAGTAGGATTTTTGTGCAGTAAATGTTAAAATTTTAAAAAGCATGTAAAATAATTGCTGTAGATAATTAAATTAGCTTTCCAACAAGATTACTTTCGATCAAATATATTCATGGAATCAAAAGTTATAGTCCGTATACTACAACGTGTTTTTGGATGGTCCTTTTAAACACTTCGACCTAGGTATAACTCGACTTTGCACTCGGTTTTAGCTATTCATATTTTCGAATTTGGAAATTTCATACACATGAAAGTTTTATATCTTTGAGTTAGCTTTGCAAAACATTAAAGGAATCCAATTTTCGATATGATTTGCAAAAGTTATGGTCGAATTACTGAAAGGTGTTTGAACAATTTCGAACCAATATTATAAATGCTAAACAGTCTAATTAGTTCATTATGGAATGAAAAAATACATATATTTAAATAGCTTTCACCCCCAAATGTTATGTGGTCTTTGATTTAGTCGCCTTGATTCTCCTTTTTTTCCCTTAGCTTTGTATGCCTATACTAGAGTTTTTTTTTTGAGATAGAATTTTGTTCGAAGTTTAGGAGGTAAATAAGAGGAAGAAGGGAAGAAGCAAAGTTGTGTGCTCTCTTTCTTGTTTGTTTAGGCAAGCATTTATACGTTAATAAGGCTTCCAAGAGAAGCCAAAAACAAACTTTGAAGAGAAGCAAAAACCATTCTTCCAGGAGAAGCCAAGAGAAGCATATTAGGACAATGCTTCCATGAGAAGCTAAACAACGTGAAGGGTATATAAGAGGCCAAGGTAAGATTGGCTTCTCCGAGAAGATAACAAAGCTTCCAATGAAAGATGTTAAAACAAGACCCACTAATGCGGTACTCTGCTGCATAAATTCATGTCCGCATGTGAACCATGAACAGAAATAAAAAATACGATCATTATAAATTCTTTTACAAACTTCACATACATGATATTTAAGTTAGGTCGTTACATAAGGAGAACAGAGGTTCCTAATCAAGGAGTATGATCAGAGTTTGCATTAGGAAAGTTGGGTAAGCGATACTTGTTTAAAAGAAAGACTTATGTATGAGTGAGTGATCGAATCAGATAGTGTGTATGAATGATCTATATACATCATACGGGCTTAAGTATATTTGCCATTGATGTTTAATGGTTTATGAGGAGTGGGGTAGATGACTCTTCGATTTGTCATAACGTAGTATGAATGTAACACCCCGCATTTTTACGTTAATTGATTACAAAGAATTTATTAATAAATAGCAAACAGTGAAAAATAAAATTTTTAAATGTCAGAAATTAGTTGAAAAACTTGCAACATTATATTCGTGGTGATTTTCTAATCGATTTTCATATATAATGTTTTTCGACCGGAGTTCAAACAAAAAAGTTATTAACATTTAAAGTTTTAGTGTTAGAAATAATTATATATGTAAATATGGTAATAAAATCAATTAACATTAATTAGTAACATTAGCGGAGATTTAAGTATTAACATAAGTTAAAAACTTAGAGAATTTATAAAAGGGGAAAAAATTGAACATGATCAATTAATGGAGGAAATAAACAGAGAAGATAATTCAACAAAGGCTATAAATCAACCAAATCGACTAACATTAGAAATCAACAAGGATTACACTACATAGGTCAACCTATGGAGGGTACAGGTCGACCAGAAGCGATCGATCTAGACCATTGAGCGATTGACCGGTGGTTTGATTTCAGTAGTAGTAACTTTTGGTCGAATGGCACGGATTTGAAATGATTTGATTCGACGTTTAGCACTTATTTGAACCTCTATAAATATAGGCCTAGGGCTCCATTCCAACTCATAATTTCTAATGAGCGAGAAATCTCTTTTACTTTCTCTACTCCTCCAAAATTCTAGATTTCATAGATATAGATTTAATTTGCATGTATACACTTTGGAGAGAATAGAAGATGATAGAGAATACGAAATAGGTTAAACCAGTCCCTACACCAGAGTAAAACTATGAATCTAGTTTTAATTAATAAATTAATCCAAATCTCTTCTCTCTAATTCAAATTCTAATATATCTATATGGAAGTCCAAATATGGAGTCAGAAGTTGAAACAAAAATAAAACGAATTAGATTTAGAGATTTGGGAGCGCTTAAAAGTGTGAGTGGGAATATTATATGTTTTTATATAATACTAAATTAGATTATTGCAGATGCAATCTATTCCTATATGCTTAAGAAATTGAATTTAATTTGTAAGCAAATTCTTATTAAATGAAATGTTGAGATTTAAACTTGCCTATATAATCTATAACTGATGAATCAAATACTTTTTTGTTATGAACACAAGTTTGGAAATTGTACATGGAATGAGTTGCGTAATGATTAGAATCGGTATTTATATGATGGATATAAATTTGATGAAACGTTAACGTACTGCATAATAATAAGAAATTTATATTTATACGGCGGATGAACTTGATGAAATCTTAGTGTGCTACTTAATGATTAGGAATTTATAATTATTCGTTAGATTATGAATCAAATTGAAAATAAAGCTTATTTTTATTTTGGGGTTTTACTGATATTTTAGTTCTTTGAAATTTATATTGTTGCAAGTAGATTTCTATATATTATCCAGTTCAAACTAAATAAAAGTATGATGTTTAAAATTACCAGGATTAGATATATGTATGTAAAAAGAAAGAGATGTACAAAATATCGATACTTGTTGTATTTTGTACCATCTATTTCAAGAAATAAAAGGATTATTTGTGATCACAAACATCGCATAAATCTCTTCTTTTGATTAAGATATGGAAATTTACTTGGTTAAGAATTATTGGATAGAAGAATCGGTTCCAATCTATAAAAATATTGTAAATCCCAAGGGTATAACATTAAGATGAGAGTGAAATAAAAAATACTAATAAGATGGAAAGTAATGAAAAAAGAAAGTATGGGAAATAGGCAAGAAGAAAAAATAGAGAAGAAAATAGGAATATAAATAAAAGTTGAAACTAATGAAAAAATTGGCAACGATATTAAGGATTTGATAAAAAGGAAGGGGTAAATGAACTTGAAGAAGAAAAGTAAAAAGCATAATAAAATGGAGACCTAAGGTCAACTATAGGAAATGTAGAGATAATGAAAGTAAAAGAATGTAAGAATACACACACACACACACACACACACACACACACACACACACACACACACACACACATATATATTAGATATGTATATAATAAGCCTCGAATATGTCTTTATGATGAATGTGAGTTATTATAATTTAATGTATAAATTATATAAAGAAAATGACTTAAGATCATTAGCGTAGGTTGGAATCCAATGTCAGCGGATTACATAATAGAAATCTTCCCACCATAAGGGGCTATCAGCTGTTGTGTAACACCATACTAATATGGCATATGTTCAACCATAGGATCCGTGGAGAGTATACCCTTGCATATAGATGAAGTTACCCTCATGATAGAGTAGTTTGCTTTAAATCTATTATAAAGGAGTGTATTTCCTTGATTGCACTAGGCAATACAAACGGATGATGCATGGGATCGTTCACTACGCAGTGTGTGTTGGTACCAAATTTAGAGGTAGGGCTATCA
This sequence comes from Allium cepa, assembly GCA_030765085.1. Classification (NCBI taxonomy): domain Eukaryota; kingdom Viridiplantae; phylum Streptophyta; class Magnoliopsida; order Asparagales; family Amaryllidaceae; genus Allium; species Allium cepa. The sequence goes on along the minus strand of CM060943.1, from coordinate 402,217,251 downwards.
AGGACGAGAATGTCATCAGCTCTGAGCAGTCAATGGAAAGGACAGGGTTACACCTAGTGGGTCTTCGTCCATAACCTACCAGGATGGACCTATCTGGGTCATGCACCACTACAATTGTTTATTGTTGTTTGCAAGGGCAAAGCTAGTTAACCCATAGTAGGATTCCTTCAGAACAAGGATGGAGTGGTTTGTGGAGCCGAGTCCACGTAAGGAAGTAGACAAAGTAGAAAATCAACAAAGAGAATATGATGAAATGTATGAAAGATTGGAAATAGTACGAAAAAATGTGTGAAAGGCCGTCAATAAGCACTACAGGATTTCCTCGAGTTATACTCTGACCAGATTGTGCTACGGTGATGCATTGGATCCTGATGGGGTGTTAAAAGAGAGAATCTAGTGGGACTTTGTATCTAGGTCCATTAGGGGACCGTGGGATATATATAGATGTATACTTAGACATAAACCTATGGAAAGTAGATGGTAACGGTTTGTACATGAATATGGATTCAAGACGACTAATAAAATGTAGACATGATATGAGAAGTGAACAATTGGCATAAGATAGTATTATGTATAAGATGTATAATTTATCAGTCACTAGAATGTTGTTCTGACCCCCTCGTCATTCCAACCCACAGGATAGTTAGAAGGACATGTACCGGTGCTTGGCAATTTCGGTTCTAACAAGGACACTAAATTTTGGGAAGTTTCAGATCTTGGTCATTAATTATGTGATCTATAATAATTTAATTATTCCGCTGTAAGTTAATTCGTTCGAGCTCTAATATGCATTCTTTTATTTTATTTGAAGGATACCAAACCGACGATCCATGCTTTGGTTGACTTGGATTTTCAATTTAACAAAAATTCAGGCTCATTGGGGTGTAGGTTATTACATGTGGTATCAGAGTCTAGGTTAGTTGATCTTGAAAAATTAGAAAACATTAAGTAGATGTATCTGTATTTTGCTTATAAATATAATATATGTTAAATCCTAATAATTCCAACCACATAATAATTACATATGGAAAAATTCCTAAAGCTGGATGGTATGTGGCTCCCTAGTTAGGCCTTGATAGCCAACGATTATAGATCCCCGTATCATTGCTAATTTATGGTGTACAATAAGTCAAAATGAAGGGATAATAAACTATATGTTGTAGATAGTAGGAGATAGGGAAGTTCTGAAAGAAGTGCGTGAAACATTCACTCATAATTGGTAACTGGATTTTCAATATTGAGAAAGGAACATGTTTGTAAATGAAAGGAAGAATGTTCTCAAGGGAGTAGTTAGAAATGCACAAAGAGTCCAACCCAATAGAAAATGGTTTTAAAAGTTAAGAAAAATATAAAATTGACATGTTTGAATAAGCAAAGAAGCAAATATTCTATTCTAAAAAAAAATATGATATTAGACTTTGGAAAAGTATTTATATAAGAGAAGTTTTGTTGGAAGTTACACTGAAGAGTTTCCATAAAATGGTTTTATAAAAGCAATTTGTTTGAGAACAATTATAGAGCATATATAGCTCGCTAGTTACTTTGTAGAGAAGGAAAAGTGTAAATATGAAGTTCTAATAAAAATAAAGATATGTAAAAATAAAAAATTTCAATGAAGGAAATTCCATAAAAAGCTATTTCTTTTAAAAGAAAAATGGAAGAACAATATAGCTTATGGGTTTCTATAATGAAAATTTTTACGTTGTAATATGGGTAGACAACAAGAAGTGATATAAGTTTGGAATATGGATAAATGGTACAGAAAAGAAGATTTGGAACCCTAAAACAAAGCTTTAGGCAAACGCATTGCAGTGGTCCAAGTAAGAAGACGGTGAGTTGAGAGAAAACAATTGAAATGAGTACAGTTTAGGAGTTGAACAATTGAAAAGCTTTGAAATATAATTAGAAACGAGATTTGATTCATTATAATTAGATTATGATTTGATATATTTTAATTCATTGAAATGAAAAGGGTAATAATATAAGTTTATACGAATCAATTAAGCTCCAGATAAAGGTGTATTGGAACGCAAATGCAAAGAAAGAGATATATGAGAAATCTCATATTTTGTACTGTCTATTTCAATAAAGAAATGAAATATAATTCTTGGTAATTTCACACAAAACCTGAATTCTCTTATAAGTGATGCATAGAGAATTATAGCGTTAACAATTCCTTTTGAATGGGGAAAGTAGTTCTAATGCATTAAAGTATAGGATCCATGAGTATTATAAAAAGTGTAGTAAATAGAAATTATGTAGGAGGTCATCAATTTTTTTTTCTGGTAATCGAATTAGAAACAGCATATAAAATTAAAGATAGAATAAAGGAAATGGACATTTTCCAATACTGTATGCATTTATTATAAGTATCCATTAAAGTTCCCCTTTCGTGACATTAGATACTCCTTTAAAGGTTGGAAGTGGAGATAGAAAGAATAATAGAGTGAGATTTATTCTTATCTACTCCGGTTCTATTGTTTAAAAAATTATAAAAGATATTTTGAAAAAACTACAAAGTATGTTTTTAGAAAACAATGGTATGGTGTAATAAACAAATTGTTGAAGGAAAAACTTAATAAGTAGTTTGATTAAAAATCTCAATTTTTAAGAAGTAAAAGTTAAGAAAATCTTTAAAAAGAAAAGGCTGAATTGAAAAAGATGGAAAGAAACTTTTAATTAATTTTTGTTAACATTCTTTCTTATGTTTAATGAATAAGTTAAATTAAAAGATTGTAAATTAAAGTTTTGAGATGGCTAAAACATCAAGTGTTTTTTAACTTAATAAAGGTTTTAATTTGTACTTTTAAAGACAAAGGTTTTGGGATTGAGCATTTCAAAAAATTTAAAGTTTCTGATTTTGAGAAAATGTGTAAAGACCAAACCAAGATTTTAAATGTGGAGTAGATAGGAATTAGTGCATAGGAAAGATGGAGGAGAGGATAAGGCTATGAAGAAGATACAATGATTACTCATGGGAAAATAATAAGGAACCCTGTAAAGTTTAAAGGATAATGATAAGAACCTAGAAATACTTTGTTAGATATGAGTGCATGATTTGAGAACACCATCAAGGAATTTGGATTAAAAGAAGATGGTAACAGAGGATTATGACGTGACAAACACTCATGGAGGATATTGGCCAACTCAAATTGAAGATATGAGGAGTTCAGTAGGATGGCATGTTAGGAAGGTCCATTCAATCAGAAGTGAGAGGGCCACAACATTGTTAGTGTTAGTTGATGTTGTGGGGTAACTTCCAGCAGTTTTTCTAGTTAAGTTGGATTGTAAGCATTATTATTTTTATTGGAGGTAAAGGCTCATACAACATTATAGGAAATATTCATTTTAAGTGTTTTCTATGTGGACAGCAATGTTATGGGAAAACAATAAAGATTAGGAAATTTCATAAATGATAGCCAACTAATGCAAAAGAAAATAAAATTGTAGACATTGGAAATAAAAAATAAATTAAGAAAATTTATTGACTACTAAAACAGAAACAGAATAAGATTGATAATTACAGTAATCGGAGGACACAAGAGGAATGTTGATTAGCCACGGGTCAGTGTCCCTATACCTAAAAGGCTAAAATTTATAATTAAACTTGGTTGCTGGTTGTTATCATAAATAAAAGAAAAAAATTTGAAACTTAAAATTTACCATGTAAATTAAGAGAAGTCCACAATAGATAGTGGACTATTGACTAAACCTTAATTTCTTGCGATGTGGATTTTTTTTTGAAAAACCTATACATACTTATACTTTTGAAAAATGAAATAATTCTGCAAAAAAATTTAGAATATTTATTTAAGTTTAAATTTTTGTGAATATTTTAGAAAGTAATATAAAAATATTTTTGATTTGAAAAAAAAAGGAATTTTCAAAGTTTGCTAATGCCACATACTTGACAGGTCGGTTAAATATTGATTTTACTCTGCAGTAGAAATGGTAGTAAAATAAAATATGATTAGAGACAAGGGAGAAAGCTCTTACAATTAGGGGATCACTTTCATTTTGTTAGTAATCAAAGAGTTAGTTTTTGAAATAAATCTTGTTTTAAAAACCTAAAAAATAAATTAAGTTATGCGAACTATACGTGGAAAAGTTGGAAAGGAATGAGGGCAAAAGAGAAGATTTCAAGATACATGGGAAAAGGGTACAGAAGAGAAGGATGGAAATATGGAATTTTCCATCTAGACTCTCTCCTAGCACAAGAAAATAGGTTTATAAAACTAGATTTTTCTAAATCTGAATGTTAGCAATGGTGTGCTAGGATTTTGGATGGTAGAATTTGGATACAAAATTGGTTGAACTATAATTCTATTAGTAGAAGTGTTGGATAATTTGGATGTAAAAGCAAATTTTAAGTTTTCAAAATGTTGCATACATGTAGAATGGCCGGTATATTTAGGATGTTTGAATCATATTTTCGAAAATTGGTTTAAAAGAAAGCATCCATTTAGGAGACGCCAATTTAGAATTGCTAAATTGGCATATTATATATGCTTTGATATACTATGCACCATACATAATTGATTGCAAAATTGTTTGCACACTCATGGTTTGTTAGTTTAGAATGGATGTGCAATAGGTTGCATGATCGAGCCCTTGAAGAATTTCTGGGATGAAATTATTTTAAGGGGGGAGAATGTAACACCCTACGTTTTTACATAATTGATTGAAGAGAATTTATATATTATTTTTGGATTTCATATAAATAGATTTAATTTGGTAGATAATTTTTTTATGAAACGTTAATTAGGTAGATAAAATTGGTTTAAAGAGATGACACTTCAATTGATACAAACCAAATTTCATCTATAACGCTAATTTATTCAAATGTAAAAAACGTTAATTTATTTATAAACGTTATAATAATTTTGTATAATGTTATTAAAGAGATGATACTTTAAACAATTTACACTTCACATCTCTCCTCCTCCAAAATTTTGGATTTCATAGAAATAGATTTTATTTGCACGTATACACTTTGGAGAAGAATAAAAGATTACAGAGAATAGGAAATAGGTTCAAACCAAGTCACAACATCAGAGGTAAACTATGAATATAGTTTTAACTAACAAATTAACCTAAATCTCTTCTCTCTAATCCAAATTCTAACGGATCAGTATATAAATGTTTTATGGAAATCCAAATCGGGAGTCAAAAGTTGAAATACAGATAACATGGATTAAATAAAAGATTTGCGCTTAAAAAGGTGAGTGGGAATATATGTTTTTGTATAATACTAGATTATATCATTGCAGATCTATTCCTATATGCCTGAGAAATTGAATTTAATTTGTAAGTAAATTCTTGTTAAATGAAATGTTGAGATTTAAAATTTCCTACGTATTCTATAACTGATGAATCAAATACTTTCTTTTTATGCACATAAGTTTTGAAATTGTATATATGGAAGATAACAATGAATTATGCAATGATTAGAATTGTTATTTATACGACGGATATGAGTCTGATGAAATCTTAATGTGCTGTGTAATGATTAGAAATTTATATTTATACACTAGATATGAATTTGATGAAATCTTAATGTGCTATACAATGATTAGGAATTTATATTTGTTCGATGGATTATGAATTAAATTGAAAATAAAGCTTGTTTTAATTTTGGGGTCTTAGTGATATTTTAGTTAATTGGAATTTATATTGTTGCAAGTATATTTATATATATTATCAAGTTTAAATTGAATAAAAGTATGACATTTGAAATTACAATGAAAGATATATGTATATAGAAAGAATGAGATGTGCAAATTAGGAATAATTGTTGTATTTTATATGTCTGTTTCAAGAAATAAAATGATAATTCCTTGTGATTATAAACATTGTACAATCTCACCTTTTGGAAAAGATATGAAAATTTACTAGGTTAACAATTATTGGATAGAAAAATTGTTTCCAATGTGTTTGCACAAAAATTGGACAAACACCTCTAAGTTTGAATTTTGGCTAAGTCATGTTTACGTTGCTTGATAGGAAATTTTCATTGTTTCAATTCGTTAATAGATAGTTTCTGCAGTCACAGAATAGTTCATAGGTTCAGAATTGGAAAGCAGCAAAAGGAAGTAAATCACACCAAATTTTATAGTGGTTCGGCCAAAACGTGCCTACATCCACTATCCATTTTATTATACTTATTTGATTTGATTACAAATACAAGTTTGATCGGAAAGAGCAAAGAATTGTAGCGGGTGGGGTGGTTAAGTATCAGCAAAATATTTCCCTTTTTCTTTTGAAATTCGGTCCCCATTGTTGTTTGAGCAGCTCTGGTATTTATAGAGTGAAGTTGTGGAGTGTGGATGTTGAGATTATAGCTTCCTGAGTTTGGTTCTGCATTTGGGTAGAAGGACCTGGTCCGGCATCTCATCCATAGTTTTCTCGGTTGTAGCTTCATTCCGCATTTTGCTGGGAGACATCCATCCGCTGGCCCAAACGTTTGGGTCAACAATTTTGGGCGCCAAAACAGATGTTTGATTCGGTACTATAATGCCGTGCTGGTCCAAACATCTGGTCCGACACTTTGTTAAATACCGGAACACATACTTGGTTCTGCATTTCAGTGAATGCCGGACCAGGTATCTGGTTTGGTGTTTTAGTGAATGTCGGATCAGGTATCTAGTTCGGAGTTTTGGTGAATGCCAGACCAGATATCTAGTTCAGCATTTCAATGAAGGCCGGACCAGGCAGCTGGTTCGGCATTTTTGCTTCTACACTTGAATTCCATCTGCCTTCCTTTTCGTTGCTTCAACTTTCTTTCCACCCTTTCGTGCTGAAAAGCCGAGCCAACATTTGCCCTCAAAGTATGTTGTGTAGATACACAACGTGCTTTGTTTGGTTCGGCACTAAGCTTCTACAACTGGTTCAAAAACTTGAGATTGTTTGTCTTCCTTCCCTTTCCTTTTTAAATAGCGCTCCCTTCTTCAATTCTACTTCTTTTACCTTCCTAACTGAAATTCTTTAATCTACTCCAAATTGATCAAATCCTTTATTGCCTGAACTCTCGATATTTCAGTTTCTTCATTACTCAAGATAAAGCATTCTAACTTCGATTTCTGTCCCTAAGTTATAAGGTTTGGGTTTTAGGGGAGTTTGGTATGTGTTGTGAGCGTGAATGGATTTTGCTCCGAGTCGAGGAAAGGAAGTGAGCGAGGGGATTATGGAGTGATTCGGTGAAGGAGAAATTCATGCTTGGCAATGGTAGGGTGGCCATGACTATGGAGGGTGAAAGGGTTTTCTTTCTTTGTTGGGTTAGCGATTCCTGATGGAATATTGGCTCAGTTTTTTTTTATCTGAGTACATTGTGCAATTAGCTAGTCTGCCTGATCCAAGTTGCTGAGTGGCCTGTACAATTGGGATGTAAGTTCTGAATGTGCTGGCTATAGTATAGGAGGCAGTGCTGCACTTTGTTCCCACAATGGATTCGATAACAATTCTCCAACATACCATCATTTTGATGCCCCACTTGGCCACAAGCTTACATTACCCAGTTCGGCTAGGCTAGGGCATGAAACGTGTTTCTATATGGTGTGGTTGTGGGCGTGGCTTGGCTGTAGGAGAGAAAGCTTAGGGCTAACATAGTTATCATTCAATGGGTTTGGTTCAGCATCGTGATGTTGTCCAGTCTCTGGGATAGGGTAACGCCGGACTAATTTGGTTTAGATACAGCGATCATAGGCATGCCGAGCCAAAGGGTGAGATTCTTGAAACGGTAGTTTGAGTTCCATAGGGTTAGGTTTGGAGTATGGTTTTAACCGGACCAATCGATGGAAGGCTTTTGACGAGCACTTAAATTTCCATTTATGATTGCATATCTACTACGATATTGGACTTATGCCTGCTTTTTATTTCTTTGTGCAGAAAAAATGTCGTCTGGTCACGAGCTCCGATCTAAACATGCATCATCACAGCCTACCGGGGCTGGTGCTTCTTCTTTTGACGTTCCTGCCAATCCTTTAAAACAACCAAGCTCTGCATATTCTTTGGTGGAGGGTTACGTTCCCAACCAGACACTTGTAAAGCCTTTCGAGTATTATCCTAGCATGCTGGCAATAGAAAAGCTACTTCCATAGCGACAGTTGGGATTGTTCACCGGGACATGATACTGCCTAGACCAAATGACAAGTCATGCTCTCGTCCAGAGGGATACATGGTATACAGTAAATATCACTATATGTGCGGTGCTATCCCTCCGCTCACCCGTTGGATTGACAACTTCGTGGTCTATTTAAAAGTTGCTCCACTATATTTGCAGCTTCAGTCTAACTCCTATGCTATCTTGACATGCATGTATCTGATATTCATGAAGCGCTATCATAGAGCGCCTACCCATAGAGAGGCCATGTATTTGTACAATGTGAGAAGTTACCAAAAGGGGAGTCCCTTTATTATCTTAGAGTCAACTCACAAATTCAAGCCCGTTCTTGATCTATATTCGAAGTTTAGTATGCTATGAAGGAGTTCTTCTTTGTGCGTGATGACACCATTTCTCAACATGTCTTCATTTCCGGGTGTAAGTCTCCTTTATATCTTCTTCTAAGTTTTCTGTCAACTCGATTCCTGAATGCTCCATATTTTTCAGGTTATGTGAAGGCGACAGAGGACGAGGGTTTTAAAAAGATAGCTAAGGAAATATTAGCTATCCCGGAGGCTGAGAGGGCAGCCTCGTTCTTGCTCCGCGACATAGCCTTTTGCTTTTACAACTTAATTGGTCCTGGTCTATCCATATTCAAAATCAGGACAAGCTCAGTTGAGAGAGCAACGGGAGCCGAAGGAGAAAGGGGAGATGCATACAAAGGCAAGGATTCAGAGAAAGAGGGTGAAAGAGCCAAAGCCCCAAAGAAGTTGAGGCATAAGAAGAGCGCAGTTCGTGCTCCCTGTTCGGGGAAATCTTGCACATACGGGATGCTCTTTCTCTTGATGACGAGGAGGGTTCTCTTTTATAGGGTGACAACGAGGAGAATAAAGGGTCGAATGGAGATTCTGGGGTGACAGAATCGGAGGCCCATGCTTCTTAGGATGTGGAGATTATTGGTAGGGAAGGCTTGGGCGTGACTCCCTTTAAGAATGCCAAGGCTGTGCAGAAGTGGCCCGAGCAATTAGATTAACCCGAGCCAGTTCTTGGGCCAACTTTCACCGCTGGCCCCTCCCAAGAGAATGTAATTTTAGGTGACTTGGGTGGAATGCCATTTTTTCCAATGCAAAGTGGAGTAGGAATTAGCGAGGCGTTTGAACTTTCCCTAGATACTTTCCTTTTCTGCCTGGATTTTGGGGTACTTCTTGAGAATTTTTTGTTTTTAGACAAGTCCCAGTCTCAACTTTCTCCTCAATCCAATGAAGTCATGTCGTTGCGTGTCCTTCCTCTGAATAGAGTCTCATCCCAATGTATTCCCCACTTGATTGAGACCCCGCCCAGGCCACTTGGTCCAGTCTCCCATAAGGGTTTGTGGTAGCCTACAGTGTCCAAATGTCTTGCATGTTTTCTGTTTATGCTTTCTTTATTTCTCTGCTCTAAAGTTGCTATTTACTTTGCAGGGAAAAGAAATACGAAGAGGAATGAAATGTCCCAGCGATTTAAACAATTCAAACGGATGAAGGGGGCCTCCGTTCCTTCTAAGACGGCCCCTCAAAATGAAAAAACTGTGCAAGAGAATGTCGAGGAGACTCTATCAGGCTTGGGTAGAGGAGAGAGCCATGAGATGTCCTAGAAACGCACAAGGTCTTTGGAAAAGGACGCTACCTCCCCTAGTTCTCAAACTTCTTCCTATCGCCATCGTCAAAACCCACCTGGTCCAAAAGTGCATGAGGTGCCTGGGACTTAGGGGAAGAAAATGTTGATGTTTATTTCTCAGACTTTCAACTACCAATGAGGAATCCCTTTGAGAGTCACCCTGACATCAACCCTGGCTATGTGGGTCGCCATCCAGCAAGTTCCGATAACGAGTTCCTTCTGCCTCGAAATCCTCCGGTTCGAATCTTAGATGAGGCAAAAACTCTTGACTTTGCTAATCTGACGGCGAGGATGGTCCAGGTTGCCGATGAGACTAGAAAAGTCATCGATTATCAATCATACTTAGCCAAGGCCACTAAGGAAGTAGGGAGCGCTAATGTACGGTTGCGCCTGGAGGTGGAGGATCTACGTAGAGCGCTCAGTGAGAAGGAGGTGAAGTTGGAGGCGGTTGAAGCGTCCCGTGCAGCCGAGATAAAGAAAGCCAAGGAAGAAGCGATGGGAGAGGCTACTGACTCATGCAAGGCACAAATCTATGAGGTTATAAGTTTAATAGAAGAAGCTAGGTAGAAGGATCTGGAGCGGATCCGCTTTCTCGAAGGTAAGATGAAGAAATCACAGGAAACCTTGGCTGAGCTGAAGAAGTTTCAAGGTGAGTGGCGGAAGGAAAATGGTTCATACAAGGCTGAGGTTGATATGCTAAAGGCGGAGAAAATTCGGCTGTGGAAGAATAAGGAACGGTATATGAATAAAGTGGTGTCCCTCCAAATCGAAGTCGACAAGTCCAGCGACTTTTGTGATACGGTTAACCAAATGCTGAAGGACACTTGCTACATGTTCCATAAATAGGGGAACGCTCAGTGGATGGACGACTATCTCAAATTGATGGTAGGAATTCATGCTTATTGAGGAGACCAAGGCTGCGGTTGCACAAGAGGAAGGAGCCGTGTATGATGTTGGGATGGTGAACTATCAATTTACGGTAGAAGAGAACAAGGCCATCACTAAGGGGTACGAGCTGTTGGCAGAGGATGAGGATGATGAAGATGGTTCGGATCTCGAGGGGTTTGGTGACCCACACAATATTACCATAGGTATCTCGTCTCTTACTTCTATTTATTTACTACTTATCTCAGACCGCAGAACTTACGATTTTTCCTACTTGCGTCATGCAGGGATGCCTTCAGGACAGGTCGGGCCTCCTAAGGGTACTGATGAGGCATCGCGGAAAGAGGGCGAGCTTTCGAAGGACATGGCCGAAAGGAGCGGGACAAGTGACAAGGGTATCCCTCCTTCTTAGTCGAGGAAATTTACATTTCTATTTTTGTATGTATTTTTGGAGGATGTATGGTTGTTTTGCACATGTATATATATAAACGAAAATCTTCGTGCATACAGATTTTAATTGTAATATTCGACTTTAGTCTTTGCATGTTTATCTGGAATGACTTTTGTGACGCATGATTTTTATAGTCTGCTTGTCTACTTGTGAACTTATTATGACGATTAATTGTTATGGTGCTTTGAGACGTAGAAAACCATAAACGCGTTGTTATGTTCATGGTCGATCGTGAATGATAATTACTCGGGATATTTCCTGTGTTGTGAGTATTATTCGATTTATCATTGCCGGGGTGCGCAATGTCGATCGTCAACTGCGAACGAGCCCTGGCTGCAGCCATACCTTAGTCGTGGGGTTTATAATTGGTTCATAGTTGCCGACGAGCCGAATGATGATGATGAACTACCTAGGCTATAAATCATTCCTAATCCATGGCTTATAGTCGGTTCATCATTGCCGGCTTGAGGGTGTCGAACAACAGTAGTGAATTGCCAAGGCTTGTTTAGTGCCTCTTATCATGGCTATCTTATTTTCACCACTGCCGACGAGTGCCTACGATTGCTCGTAGTAGGAATAGTTGTCGGATAAACAACTAAATGAAAGAACGTTTAAATAAGACAAGTAATGCGAGACACCAAATGTTTATAGTGGTTCGGTCGAAATATGCCTATGTCCACATTCTTTCTTTTATTGTTTCAGTTAATACATGCTTCTTTATAGTTCAAGAGAAATAACGACGGAGGTGTTGGTGATTCCATGCTTTCCCAAACACCTCCTCGTCCACTGTTGATAAGATGTAAGCTCCATTATGAAGATCCTTATGAACAACAAACGGCCCCTTCTAAATTGGGTCTAGTGCTCCTGGCCATGGGAAGACCCGCTTGAGTACAAAGTCTCCTTCTTTCCATGATCGAGGCTTCACCTTAGAGTTGTATTACCTTTCCACCTTTTGCCTATGAGCGATGGTTTTGAGGGTGGCACCGTTTCTCTTCTCCTCAATCAGGTCGAGTGACATGCTCAAGAGAGCATCATTTTCTTTCGGATTGTAATGCATCCTTCGGTGCGAGGGGACGACTGTTTCGACTGGGAGCATGGCTTCAGCTCCGTATGCTTATGCAATGGCGTATGCCCTTTCGTGGTCTTGTAGGAAGTTCGATAGGACCACAATGCAGTAGGCAGTTCGTCGACCCATGCCCTCTTGGACTTCTCTAGCTTCTTTTTTATCAGTCTTTTCAATACTTTGTTTACCGCTTTGACCTGCCCATTTGCCTGGGGATAAGATACAACTTAGAAGCTTCGATCAATCTCATGTTCTTGGCACCAACTGGAGATTTCTTCGCTATAGAATTGGAGTCTGTTATCCGATATGATCTTCTGTGGCACTCCATACCTGCACAAGTTGTTACGTATTAGGAAGTTTATTACCTTGATAGATGAATTTTTCTTCAAAGGCTCTGCTTCCACTCATTTGGTAAAATAATCAACTGCCACTATAGCATATTTTGCTCCTCCTCGGCCTATGGGGAGTTCACCGATCAGATCAATCCCCTAAATTGCGAAGGAAGGGGCTGGCCATATAGATCAAATAGGTATGTGGAAATCTCAGGATTTTAGAAAATCTTTGGCATTTGTCACATTTCTTAGCAATCTCGGCCGCGTCCTTGTTTAGTGTGGGAAAAAGTATCCATATCATAGAATCGTCCTGGCTAGAGTTTGTCCTCCAGTGTGATCACTGCAACTCCCTTGATGGATGTTATTAAGGGTATCTTTTGCTTCGCTCCCAGCGACACACCTTAATAGTGGGTTAGAAAAACCACGACGGTACAGTATGCCATTCTTGATAGTGTAGCGGGATGCCCTTCTTAGGATTCTCCTGACTTCGTTTCGTTCTGTTGGTAAGGTTCCATCTTGTAAGTATCTGATGATGGTGGTCATCCACGTTTCCTTCCAGTCAATGGTCGCTGTGATTTGAAGATGCTCGAAACTTGGTGTGAGTTGACTCATGATGGGGGTTTCCCCCAGCATTAGCTTAGTTCTTAAGCTTGCCTCTTTGGAGATGGCATTTGCCTCTTAATTTTCCTTCATGGGATATATTTTATTATATAGTACTCTAGCTCATCGACGAGAGTTTTGGCCTTTTTGATTTAAGATGCAATCTTTTGTCTGCGATTTTGGAATTCTCCAAGGATCTGGTTCACAATCAGTCGTGAATCATTGTGAACACATATCGATTTAACCCCTATTTCTTTAATGATCTTTAATCCAAATATCAGTGCTTCGTATTCAGCTTCGTTATTGGTTGTAGCAAACTTTTGTCTTAGTGCATAGCTAAACTTTCTTCCTTGAGTTATGACTATTATGACTCCTGCCTCGGAGCCAAGCTCGTTCAGCGTTCTGTCAATGAACATATTCCATTTGACAGTTTCCTTAATTTTTACTGCTGCCTCCTCATCTTGCATCGTAAACTCAGCTATGAAACCAGCCAAGGCTTGTCCTTTAATTGCGCTGCGTGGATGGTAAGTAAAATCGTACTGGCTTAGCTCAATGCACCATTTTAACAAGCGCCCTGACGTGTCTAGTTTATGTAGGACTTTTCTTGAGGGTTGATCCGTTAGAACCCTAATGGAGTGTGATTGAAAGTATTTTCATAATTTCATGGATGCTATGAGAAGACAGCAAGTCGATTTTTCAATCTTAGGATATCTAGCTTTTGTATCCATAAATCTTTTACTAATGAAGTATACTGGTCTTTGGACATGATCATCTTCTCGTACCAGTGCATCACTTAGGACGTGGGAGGATACAACAAGGTATAAGTAAAGGCTCTCTCTATCCATCGGAGTGGAGAGTACTGGCAGTTTCTGCATATGTTTGAGCAAACTCTAGAAAGCTAAGTAGCATTCGTCGGTCCATTCAAATTTTACTTTGTCTTTTTTAAGGGCTTCGAAGAATGGGACACACTAGTCCATTGCTTTGGATATAAACTTACTTAGAACGGCTATCTTTCCATCTAGGCTCTATATTTCTCTTCGTGTTGCTGGGACTCTGATGTCTTTTAAAGCTTGTACCTTTTCAGGATTCTCCCCTATCCCTTTGGCATGTACAATGAAACCTAAGAATTTACCCAAAGAAACTCCAAAAGAGCATTTTAGTAGGTTCAACTTCATTTGGTATTTGTGTAATACTTAGAACATCTCATCCAAGTGACTCGGGTGATCCGCTCCTCTTCTTGATTTGACAAGCATGTCGTCAACATAGACTTCCATGGAGCGACCAATTTGTTGTTTGACCAATTTATTAACTAGATGTTGATAGGTAGTGCCAGCATTCTTAATCCCGAAGAGCATGACCTTGTTGCAATACAGCCTAGATCCATGATGAAGCTAGTGCGTTCTTGATCCTGCACATGCATGGGGATCTGGTTGTATCCTAAATATGCTTCTATGAATGATAACAACTCATGCCCTACAGTTCCGTCCACCAATCGATTGATTCGGGGTAAAGGAAAACAGTCTTTCGAGCAAGCATCAATGAGGTTGGAGAGGTTAATGCAGGTCCACCACTTTCCATTAGGCTTCTTCACCATGACCGGGTTGGAGATCCATTCTACGTAAATGGCTTCACGGATAAAACCGTCGGCAATAGTTTCTTCACTTCTTTGTTGAGAGTGGTTGATCGTTCTACCACGATGCTAATTTTCTTTTGTTTGATCGGGATCTTGGTTAGGTCTATATTGAGGGAATGGCAAGCTATCTTTGGGGATATCCCTACCATATCCTCGTGGATCCATGCAAATACATCCAAGTTCTTTCGTAGAAATTGAAAGTCTATGTGAGTGGATCGTGTATAATATATATGCAAGTATAAGCAACTAACTATATGATATATCTATTATAACTTGATAGATGATAATAGCAAAGTAAATGAAAATAATCACACCAGGATTTTATACTGGTTCGGACCTCTCATCCTACGTCCAGACCTGAAGCTCCTCTTCGGAATTTCCTTTCAACTAACCCCCACTTGACCTGGAGGAACAAGTTTACAATAGTAGAGTTTCTTTGTCAAGAATGTGTTCTATAACGCGGATGTTGACTATTAAGTACAAATGGTTCCAATATATATATATATATATATATATATATATATATATATATAGAATATTGAATGAGGAGTTCTGAATATATGGAAGTGTTAAATACAGGTCTTTGATTGCTAGAGATCTGATATAAATCAGAGTATAAGAGTTAAAAGCGTAAGAGAGTAAGGTTTTTTTTATTGAATTCTCGATTCTATTTATAGTGGTAGAGAGATCCTTTGTGTAGTTGCATCTGTTAGTAAGTGCTCTAAGGTCGCTTCTCATGGTGATGAAGAGTTGCAGTGAAGAGGAGCGAACGTGTCTTTTCAAATGTGACAGTTGGTCTTTGAATTTACATAGCGGAGTTCAAAATCAGACGTTTGGAATGTTTTAGACGTATGGCTTTCATATACTTTTTGTATACGGTTGCATTTCAGACGTCTGAGTTCATTAACCAGACGTCTGATTATTTCTGAATTTCGAACCAGACTAATCAATCAGACGTCTGGCTAGTGCACCCAAACATTTGGATTTGTGCATGTTGCTTTTTATGCACCCGTGTCATTCCTCTTCCAATTCTATCGACTCGTAGCCTCTTGATATTTCTTTTGAGTCTTGTTCTTGTCTCTTTACTTTATCAATTACCTGTAAATATAAATATATATGTATATTCAATTTCCATTGTATAGTTGTTATCATCGAAACAATAGAATTAATTTCCTAACAATCTCCACCTTTTTAATGATGACAACTATTCAATGTACTTATATATAGATTATAAATCTCCCCCTGAATATGTGCTTATTTTTAATGTTTTATGATAATACTTATATCTCTCCCCCTTTGGCACTATCAAAAAGAATAATAAAATTGAAGCCAATCGTCAAACAAAAAGAACGTTTCATTAATAACTTGAAGTGAGATTACACATAGATTTGTACAAAAATTGATATTCAAAAACCCTTAAATCTATGATTCCCAAAATCTATGTTTCCTTTGGAGAAGCTTTATTTTGATCATCTTCCTTGGGTTCTTCTTTTTCAAAAGTGCTAGTCTTTGTAGGAGATGTCAATGCTTCCTTGAGAGGTTCATCCTTAGAGAGTTTGGAATGTTTTATGGGAGGAGAAGGCACTGGGGTTGGCCAATCTTCAGAAGATAGTGTTGGACCGCGAACCAGTTGCAGTACTTCTTTAAGAACGGACAAGACAGTGGGAAGGGATTCCTCAACTGTGGCTAGGCGTGTAGCAAATGATGTTTCGAAGTTGTCAATTTGCATAGCCAAATTTTTTTGGTTTTGAGATAGAATTTGTTGGTTTCGAAGAGTGAGATCTCAAACACTTTCATTTGGATTTGTATCCGTTCGAGTCTCCATAATTTCATCTTGTCCCGGATAATCAAATGGTGCGAGTGGAGGAGGAGTGGCTTCTCGATATTGTTCCTCCTCTTGGGATGGATCAATGTGTGGTTGAGGATGAGGCTCAACTCTTCTAGATTGACGATTGTGCATCCAATCTTCGAAGGATATGAATTTTGAAGGGATTTCAGGTAGGCGCATCAGGGAGAAGAATATGGTGGAAGCATATTTACGCGTGATTTCTTCGAATGTCGATAAGTAGGATGGAATGTTATGTGCACGAAGAAGTCTCATAATATAAGTTGGATAAATAATTGACGGCCTTGATCGAGTCCAAAAATGCTTTAGCTCGTCGAAGATGAATTTGGCCCAATTTACATTTGTTCCACTAAATAGAGATATAGGGCTTTGTGCTCTGATTCGGTAATTTGCTCGTGACTTCCCATTCACGGAACGATTGTGTTAATTATCATTCGAGTTAGGAGTCGAGCTTTTGGATGTAAAAATTTGGAAGCAAATTTTAGCATTTCGTCTTTCCAAATTTGATGAGTTATATTGTTCCATGGCTTGAAGCGCATATCCGGAATGTTGTATAAATCTTCCCCTGTGTCAGAGCATCCAAGGGTTCGACCTATTATGCCTGGAGTTAATCTAATCGTGTTCCCATACACGCTAGACCAAAGCCAGTTATCCTCATTTTCAGTATTCCACACTGAAGTATTGTCTAGATTTGCATAGAATAAAAAAAATGGCTAATTGGTCTATTTGGACATCATTAGAAGTAAAAGAAATTAGGGTTTCTAAGTCGGCATTTTCACATAGCTCATCTAAATCATACATAGGGAATTTAAGGAGATTATAGAATGGGCCTATATGGAGTTTTTTCTTTTGAATATCTTCATACCTTTTGATGGAATGTGGCGCTCTGTTCATCCACCTTCCGATTTGATCATCGGAGCACACCTGAGGATTTGAAGATGAGGTAGGTTGATCCTGTTTTCGTTTTGATATTTTGGGATATTTTGTTCTAGGAGGTGATTCGATCTTCGCGTAAAAGATGAATAGTTGGAAAAAAATCGCTAATGGTGAAATGTTAGATGAAAATTTTAAGATGAAAGTGAAAAAAAATGACGCTATTTGGGTAAATTTTTAGAGTCGATTGGATTTCAGACGTCTGGATTGAAAATTAGATGTCTGATTTGTCCTAAATTGAGTGCAGTAGAAAAATTCAGACGTTTGTTTTTTGATGTAGACGTCTGATTTGATCGAATTTGTAAAATTTGGTGAGGCAGAGAGTTTTATCAGACGTCTGGGTATGAAAACCAGACGTCTTGTTTGGTTTATTCTTGAAAATATTTCGAGGCGGAGAAATAAGTCAGACGTCTGGATCGTATTTCAGACGTCTGAAATGCTCTGATATTTATTTGATGATGACAAAGCAAAATTTCAGCCGTCTGGAGGGTATATCAGATGTCTGACATATGCACAGTGCTTTATTTTTAGACGTATGTCATTGTGTCAGACGTCTGAAGGCCATACTCAGACGTCTGAAATAAGTAGTTTGGCTAAAAATAGCATAAAATTGATGGTTTTTGTTTATTTCTCGAGTTTTTATAACAAGTAATTTTTTATTGTGAAATAAAATAAGCATAGATACATATAATAACAAATATAAATTACTTAGAAGGTGATGGAGTTTTGTTATTTCCTGACTTGTCATCCGTCCATGGTTTAAGTGGAGACCATATATTTCTACGTTCATGGGTTCTCGGAGAGCAAGAATATCGTCTTGGTCAAGGGTCCGAAGGAGTACGATATGAAGAGGAGGGATCCAAAGAACTACATGGTTTTTGTAGTGGTTCATGGATATCTGTCTTTCGTGACAAACAAAACTTCATCGCTACTTGCTCCAAAAAGCTTAGGTGACGTGCCGTAACTTTTTGTTCAAAATATAGTTCTCGTTGAAGATCTATCTGTTGTTTCTGATAATAATGAATTTCATCAATTTTCTCCTTAGTGTTAGGAGAGACAAACAGAGATCTTTTGGTGTGCGAGATTGTTATTATCTAAAATATTACATCTATCCTTTTCAAAATTTATTTGAAAGCCTTTATCATATAATTGACTAATACTTAGTAAGTTGTGTTTTAGTTTTTCTACTGATAAAACATTTGTAATAATAGGAGAGTTAGATATACCAGAATTGATGACTTGTCCAATGCCCACGACATATCCTTCTGAATTATCACCAAAGGTTACCGTTCCACCATCAATGTTGTTATATTTGATAACATTTTTGAATTTCCGGTCATATTCTTGGAGCAACCGCTATCTAGTATCCATTTCTCCTTATTTTTTATTTTGGGTACCTGCAAAATAAAAGATGTTTTAATTGGTACCCATATATTTTGTTAGGGTCCTAATTTTAGAGGAAGGTAGCCACACCCAAGATGGTTTGGTACCTTTATAAATATAATTTTTATTATAAACTACATTCTCTAAGTAATTATTAATAAACTTTTGTCTAATCAAATTATTATTTGTTTTAGGAATCCAAATCTTCATATTTTGGTATTCAATTTAGACTTACGTAAATTTTTAGTTTTTATATAACCAGTATTTTTAGCATCATTTCCTTTTTGTTTAGATGAATTTTTAAATCCTACTCCATTTTTATTGCCTGATGATTTTGAAGTTTTGATAAGATTTTCCTAACCTTGTTTTCCCTTATTAAATTTTGACACATTATTTGTAATTTAAGCTAGTTTTTATTTTAATTCTATGTTTTCAATTTTCAATAATTCATTACTATTTTTAAAGTCAACATTTTCTTTTAACAAATTATCCTTCACTATTTTAGTGTTTTCAAAATCAATAGTAATAGCTTCACTTTCTAATAAATTATTTTTGATTTTTTCTTGAGATAATTCAAGTTCTTCTTCTAGAATAATTTTTTCATATTTTAACATTCCTACTTCAAGTTCTAATCTATTTATTTTGACTAATTATTCTTTGTTCAATTTTTTAATTTGTCTAAATGATACCAAATTGTAACGACCAGATTTTACGACGCCCGAAAGTCGACATTTATACGTACACTATATCAAATGTCGCGCAATCGAATGCCGGAAAACAGAACCGTTAGGGTTTAAGAAAAAGAAGATAGAAAAAGAACAGAAACAATAACAGAATCTCACATTTCGCAGTGAAACAATATATAATAGATAAATGAATAACCTTTAAAACAAAGAATCATCTCAGTTGATACAATACAACATCAAAGTTTACAACAACATCATACATCACTGGCAGTTATTATATCTTGACTATATGAAAACTGATTTGCACTAACCACACGCAACGGACACTACATAATATGATATACGTCTTGCCATCCAGCTTCAACTCCTGATCTCTACAGTAGCTCTTTTCTGACTTCGCTCTCGGATAACTGAAACCTGACTCTAGGCTTTCCGTGTGGAAAATTATGGGCACCCAGAGTTTAGAAAGGGAACAATAAACTCCAGGTCAGTCATGGGACTGGTGTGAGATCTTAAAAATAGCTATTCTTTAATAAAAGGAAAACAAAAGACTTTAAAAGAAATCCATAATGCTTTTTGAAAAATGAAACTACCATAAGGCCTCCCGCCACATACATAATGCAAACGCAGAATTGGAGGAGATTTCTCCTTATGATAGTCAAACATGCTTAATGCGCAAAATCTTTTTAATATTATTATTAGTGCATAGTGCAGAAAACATTTCGAAAGTATAATATTAATCTTAGCCAGCATACATACCATTATAGTATGCCTACCATCGCTACCATATTAGATGGCAGGTTCTACGCCTAAAACCGTACAAGGCACGTATTGGTGATTGGATTTCCAACAAATGGTCAGGCTAAGAAACTTTATATTGCCACATGGGTACGCCTCTGGATGGACGCCCCGAGAACCTAACCGGATCTCTGCCAACACAAGGCCGGGTTACCTCTGCAAAAATAGGTAACTACTACACGAGTATGCCATCCCCCGGTTGTAAACAACCTCTATCCGAGGATCCTCAACAACAACAATCACAAAGTATTATATATTTGCGATATTCACATAATTTAAGTATCTGGGCTCCATACCATGATACCACTTCTATCCAGAAGGAAATGTACATACCCTAAGGGGCGCTACCCCATATAACCTTGCCGCATCCTTCCTGTTTTGACCATTCCAGGGTGTGAGGTCCGACGAAGTCTCGCCCACAAATCTATGCTTTTCACAAAAGCCATGCTTCGATCAACAAATGATCAGCAGCACTTCGTATGCCACATTACCAAATTGGGAATGTATCACTAGTAACCATCAACTACATAACCTCTGAGCTCGTACGTCTCAGAGAAGGGTGTTAAGCTAAGAGAAATAAATTCTCCTCCACCAACAGAAATGTATTTGATAGAAACCAGCTTTACATCTCAAATTGTAACGTCAGACACACATCCATACAAGTCCGTTCAGGGATCGAACGAAACCGAAGGCACTTCAAAAGAAGCTCTTGCAATCCGGATATTCACCAATCACGTCCAGAATCCCCATCACAAAGGGTGATAAAATCTCTATACCGGAGCAACCCGGTGTAGAGACATTCGACAGGTATCCTTTCTCTTTCGAAAATACCCGGTCTTCAACACCATCTTCAAATGCAATCCCATTTCGTCGTATCGTTATTCGGAATGGGTTTTATGACACAAGGTCCTCTCCCGGCTAATCCGAATAACGAGCGCTTTATTTTTTTAAAATAAGTGTTCATTCAGTTTTCAAACAAATCACAACAATTTCACTTTGATCTTTTAATAAAAGATCCATCACAATCACAAAGGTTCGATGTGGGTTTTGAATATCCATTTGGAATTGGACTCCCGGTCGCATCGAAATTCAAATGCCATTTAAAAAGGCCAATATTGATAGTTGGTTATTTAACTATCAATCATCATTCACAACAATCGCTGGATTTCAAATAATTTTCCCCCAATTATTATTATTTTCAATATTCTTCGCAAGATAAAATTTCATACTTCAATCCTTTGAAAATAAATTCCAAATAAATTTTCTTCCTTACGCGGAAAACATTTTCAAATATTTATTCATTTCCCCTGAAAATCTGTCGATTCCAAATATTTTAAAATAATATAAAATACTTATTGAATTATGCTTGGAAACATTTAAAATAAACTATTTTAGAATTTTTGCTTAAATATTAGTTATGAAAAAAAATATCAAACTAATATCTCATACAAAAATTCAGGTCCAAAACTAATTTTAAAATAAAATTAGAAGATAGAGTATAAATATTTAAATAACTATTCTCTAAATCAAATATCAATTTAAATCTCTAAAATAATCCCTTATATAATTAATTAAATAAATTTTTACTTTAAAACAATTTCCAAAACTAATTTCTCCAACAATATTATTTTAAAACCAAATCTAAAACTTTTAAATTTTATTCAAAAGCTATTTTAAAAATATACTCGGCTTTCCAGGGATGAATTCTTTTTCCATTACAAAATGGTCCATTCCAATAAATTAATAAATCTTCTGAATTTATTTTAATTTACATTCCAATTTGTAAATTTCTTTCCACACTTTAAAAATAAACCAATATTTATTTTTAAACAATTTCCCTTTTTTTTACAAATTCCCGTTGTGAATTTACATTTCCAAATATCAACTGATATACGATTTTAAATCGATTCCCAAATATCATCTTCACACCAAATCAAATTCCAAATTGATTTCCAGTTTATTTCAAATACAAAATCAACTTCCAATTTGATTTCCCCAAATTAATTTTCCAATATCAAATCAAATTAATTTCAAATTGATTTTACAAGTTATTTCCAAAACACCTAACCAAATTTCCAAATCGATTTCTAAGATTTATTCTAACTCCAAATAAATTCCCGAATCGATTTCTAAAATTAATTTCAACTTCAAATTAAATTCCAAATTTAATTTCTGAATTTATTTCCTTTTGAAATATATTCTTTTATCTCTTTCAAATACTTAAAATCCGTATCTTAAATAAATTCTTCAACTATTAAACAATATTACTCGAAATTTCTTTATTAAAATATTTTCCCATATTTTTGGAATTAATTCGATCGGATTATAAAAATCAACTTTAATACTTTAATTGTAACGGTCTAGGCTTTTTTACTTTAATTTCCAAAAATCTAATTTCATATTTCTGGTGCCCTACGATACCAAAAATATATTTGGCTAAATTACAGCCTTCACGGTTTCAATCACAAACATTCACACGAATTAAAAATAATCCACACACAACATACGCAACAAATTAAATATTTGAGGAATCCAGTTGGATTCCTCCAACCTGTTTCCCTGCATCCACAGACGTTAGCACAACAATTAAATACCCATTCCACTTCAAGGTGGAATATCGCGGTATATGGAATTTATAAAATATTATCCGCTATTATGCGGCACAATAGGGTCTCATCCGCTATATAATGCGGGAAATCAACAACTCCAAATACATATATAATACCAATTCCACTTCGAGGTGGAATATCGCGGTATATGGGTTTAATATAACAACCTCCGCTATTACGCGGCGCATAGGGTCTAAACTAATATAACTAATAATAAATTAATTATCCAAATACACAATCAATCAATTTTAAATTTAACTATTTGAATTAAATCAGAAAAAAAAACAATTGAATGAGTGAGAAGATCTCACCTTTGCTTTTATTAGCAATCCATTTCCATCTTGACTCGATTTTCTCGATTTAAGACCTTGCATAACAATTATATAATTTTATTAATATTCAAACAAATTCAAACACTTATTTTCTTTTAATAAATTTATTCAACTAATTATTAAATTTCGTTTTAAATAAATTAATTAACCAAAAACTACATTTTAAACTAATAATCTTGGTTTAAACTAATTTCTTTTTCTTTTTTAATATATTAACAAAACAATTAAATTGATTAACAAAACAAATAATTCAATATTAAATAAATAAAAAGGAGATTGTCCATACATATATTGATTTTAAACCTTAACAGTGCTTTAAAAATATGTATCTGTATATTTTATTTTTATTCTTTTCTTTAAAAACAATCTATCAGCATTTTATAATTTTAATTCAACTAATAATTTAATTTTATACTTGGGATTTAATTTAGTCAACTAATAATTTAGTTTAAACAAATCTTCCCTTTAAATTATCCTTTAGTATCAAAAATAAATTTAATAAGATAATTAACCAAGTTAATAGCTTAAATAAATCAAATAATCAACTATCCCTTTTTTAACTTTAAATTTAACTAGTTTTCCTTTAATAATCTACATAAACCAAAGGTCCAATTTTTTTCATAAATTATCCAAATCGAAACGTTTTAAAATCCCTTTTCAACCCTATATAATTTTAAATCAATTTTATAATTAACTATCGATTTAGTTTTAAACAAATGATTTATATCTTAAACTATAAATTTCCCTTTGAAACTCATATACATTTTCCTGTAAATAACGAAATAACAATTTCTTTACTGTAATTATTTTACTTTATTTAACACATTCATTTATTTAACTAAAATAAAATGATACCTCTCACATACAAGCTCGAACCCACCTCGACCGAACGAGCTCCAGCCTCCACTGTGGATGCCAGCGCAAGCCCTACCCCATCACTTCCACGCGATGCAACTGCTTCTCATTCCCATGCCATCCTCTTATCGTAGCCATCATGCTCGCTGCCGAATTGTCGAGAAACCCCAAGCCCTAACTCGCCCCAACAATCACCACACTCCTGAGCGATCGCGACTCTAAATCGCCTCCCTTCTGCAATTCGAACTCAATCTCGATTTCTCAGCCACTGCTCGCGACTCTCATCACGTCGCGCCTCGTTGTCAAAGCACGGCTTCGATCTGAACAAACCGAGAGGTTGCGACAGACGAAGCGACTTCGCTCCCCCTCTGATTCAAATTGCCAATATTTCTTTTTTCTTCTTTTTTTCTTTCAGTGAGGATTTGGAATTTGAATTGGGGATGAAGAAATTAAAAGGAGCGGCCATTATTTGTTTTAAACGGAGACGAGCATGTTGTTTTGTTTTCGTTTTCTTTTATTATTATTTTTCTTTCTTTGAACGAGCTAGAAAATTTTTAAACGCGTGTTAAAATATTTGCCAGGTGTTAGATAATGAGAACGTGTAAAATTTGATTTTGTAAAACATTATTAAATTTAAATTTAAATTCAAATTACTTTGATAACCGCATCCCAGAATCTCGATCTCCAATCGAGGCATGTCGCCAAACGTTATAATGTTTAACCCCTATTCCGAACGCAGCGGAAAGGTTCCGAGTCCAAATTCAATCGTACGGAGAAGATAACTTTTTGAAGCAGTTAAAACATTGAATTTTCAATTTAAATTTCAACGTGTTTGCTTATCATACGGCCAAACGATCACTCCAAACACTATGAAAATTGAAATCCGATAATAATACAATATTACGGATCCAATAGAACTGGTTTCATCGAAATCCGAGACTGTTCCTCGGGAGGCTATTTTTAAATATTAATTTAAACGATAAAATTTCAATACTGAACAAAACAGTTTCAAATTCAATTCTGAAGCTTCTATTAACCTCAGTATTATCAATATAAATTTTCTAAGCCATTAAATTATTTTTAACAAGCTTAAAATTGAAGATTTACAATTTTACCCAAATTTCTATGATTAAATTTGATAATTAAATTGCTAAATTCAGAGTTAAAATTGAAATTCAAGCTTAAATTAACGATTCAGATATTTCAAATAAATTGAATATCTCAATTTCAAACGTTAAAAATTTGGGTCGTCACATCCTTCCGCCCTTAAAAGAATTTGGTCCCGAAATTATTAGTTATGAAGAATGATCCTTAACCCGTGTAATATTTTCCAACCCAAACAGTTTTATCAATTTATCAACCCAAATCTTTTTATTAAAGATTCATTTCAACTAACTTTCCAAGTTCAATTATAAGTTCCAAACAATATTGTTTGCTTCCCAATTCATATCCTTGATTTTATTTTCATTTATCAAATTCACTCCATCTACTAATTTAATTCACTCCATCGACTCCCGGTCGCATCGAAATTCAAATGCCATTTAAAAAGGCCAATATTGATAGTTGGTTATTTAACTATCAATTATCATTCACAACAATCGTTGGATTTCAAATAATTTTCCCCTAATTATTATTATTTTCAATATCTTCGCAAGATAAAATTTCATACTTCAATCCTTGGAAAATAAATTCCAAATCAATTTTCTTCCTTACACGGAAAACATTTTCAAATATTTATTCATTTCCCCTGAAAGTCTGCCAATTCCAAATATTTTAAAATAATATAAAATACTTATTGAAATTATACTTGGAAACATTTAAAATAAAATATTTTAGAATATTTGCTTAAAATATTAGTTATGAAAAAAAATATCATACTAATATCTCATATAAAAATTCAGGTCCAAAACTAATTTTAAAATAAAATTAGTAGATAGAGTATAAATATTTAAATAACTATTCTCTAAATCAAATATCAATTTAAATCTTTAAAATAATCCCTTATATAAGTAATTAAATAAATTTTTACTTTAAAACAATTTCCAAAACTAATTTCTCCAACAATATTATTTTAAAACCAAATCTAAAACTTTTAAATTTTATTCAAAAGCTATTTTAAAAATAAACTCGGCTTTCTAGGGATGAATTCTTTTTCCATTACAAAATGGTCCATTCCAATAAATTAATAAATCTACTTGATTTATTTTAATTTACATTCCAATTTTTAAATTTCTTTCCACACTTTAAAAATAAACCAATATTTATTTTTAAACAATTTCCCTTTTCTTTACAAATTCCCATTGTGAATTTACATTTCCAAATATCGACCGATATACGAATTTTGAATCGATTCCCAAATATCATCTTCACACCCAATCAAATTCCAAATTGATTTCCAGTTTATTTCAAATACAAAATCAACTTTCAATTTGATTTCCCCAAATTAATTTTCCAATATCAAATCAAATCAATTTCAAATTGATTTTACAAGTTATTTCCAAAACACCTAACCAAATTTCCAAATCGATTTCTAAGATTTATTCTAACTCCTAATAAATTCCCGAATCGATTTCTAAAATTAATTTCAACTTCAAATTAATTTCAAAATTTAATTTCTAAATTTATTTCCTTTTGAAATAAATTCTTTCATCTCTTTCAAATACTTAAATTCTTCAACTATTAAACAATATTACTCGAAATTACTTTATTAAAATATTTTCCTATATTTTTGGAATTAATTCGATCGGATTATAAAAATCAACTTTAATACTTTAATTGTAACGGTCTAGGCTTTTCTACTTTAATTTCCAAAAATCTAATTCCATATTTCTGGTGTCCTACGATACCAAAATTATATTTGGCTAAATTACAGCCTTCACGGTTTCAACCACAAACATTCACATGAATTAATAATAATCCACACACAACATATGCAACAAATTAAATATTTGAGGAATCCAGTTGGATCCCTTCAACCTGTTTCCCTGCATCCACAAACGTTAGCACAACAATTAAATACACATTCCACTTCAAGGTAGAATATCGCGGTATATGTGATTTATAAAATATTATCCACTATTATGCGACGCAATAGGGTCTCATCCGCTATATAATGCGGGAAATCAACAACTTCAAATACATATATAATACCAATTCCACTTCGAGGTGGAATATCGCTGTATATGGGTTTAATATAAAAACCTCCGCTATTATGCGGCGCATAGGGTCTAAACTAATATAACTAATAATAAATTAATTATCCAAACACACAATCAATCAATTTTAAATTTAACTATTTGAATTAAATCAGAAAAAAACAATTGATTGCGTGAGAAGATCCCACCTTTGCTTTTATTAGCAATCCATTTCCATCTTGACTCGATTTTCTCGATTTAAGACCTTGCATAACAATTATATAATTTTATTAATATTCAAACAAATTTGAACACTTATTTTCTTTTAATAAATTTATTTAACTAATTATTAAATTTTGTTTTAAATAAATTAATTAACCAAAAACTACATTTTAAACTAATAATCTTGGTTTAAACTAATCTATTTTTCTTTTTAATAGATTAACAAAACAATTAAATGGATTAACAAAACAATTAAATAGATTAACAAAACAATTAATTCACTATTAAATTAATAAAAAGGAGATTGTCCATACATATATTGATTTTAAAACTTAACAGTGCTTTAAAAATATGTATTTGTATATTTTATTTTTATTCTTTTCTTTGAAAACAATCTATCAGCATTTTATAATTTTAATTCAACTAATAATTTAATTTTATACTAGGGATTTAATTTAGTCAACTATTAATTTAGTTTAAACAATCTTCCCTTTAAATTATCCTTTAGTATCAAAAATAAATTTAATAAGATAATTAACCAAGTTAATAGCTTAAATAAATCGAACAATCAACTATCCCTTTTTTTAACTTTAAATTTAACTAGTTTTCCTTTAATAATCTACATAAACCAAAGGTCCAATTTTTTTCATAACTTTCCATGTCCGCTTCTACGGATGTCCATCCCCTCTCCCATTCTTTCTGCTCTACTGTCCTTCCTCACTTCCCTCCCGTCACTTCAATCGTACCACCATGCTCCTCCTTAGTCAACCATGTCTTACCTCCCCTCCCTAACATCGTCTCTGTCCCATCAACCATCTCTCCTAGCCCTCTCTCCTCTCCTCCTTCTAATGTCCCATCCGATATTCTTTCGGCCTCCGTACCTACCTCCTCCTCTGTCCACGCTGCTTCAGTGCCGTTTCTACCCTCTCATGTCCCCCCTGACCCTCTTCCCCCTCCTCTTACTCCTCCTCAACCTTCATCTCCATCAACGCAGGCTGTCCCTCCTCCTCCAGTTCAGTGTGAAAGGAAATGGACTTCACTCTTCAAGCGTAAACCCAAAAACGCTGGGAAGTACATCCCCGTTGACATGCTACCTGTGTATGAGAATGCGGTGTTAGTGCCTCCTCCTGAAGTGCTAGCGGCAGGTGACGTATTATGGAATGACTCTGTGGTAGGTTTCTTTCTTGATAGGCCTTTATCTTACACTGCTGTAATACAGAGGCTTAAAAATATATGGAGACTAAAAGGATCTGTTTCAGTTAAATCTGATGGCACCATATTCTTATTCAACTTCTCTTGTGCGGATGACAGAGATAAAATCATACAAAGCGACCCCATAATCATGAATAACAAACTATTCATCATTAAACCGTATGACGCTGGAGTTAGTAATGTTACTGGTACAGTCACAGCTGTGCCAGTGTGGGTACACTTGTACAATCTACCTATTTATGCTTGGTCGCCTCTAGGAATAAATTGGCTATGTAGTCATTTGGGTAAAATGCTATGTATGGACGAAATGACTGAAAGACAGGAGAGGTTGAGTTATGCAAAATGCCTGATTGAAGTCAGACCAGATAAAGAGTTAGTTGATGATTTTATGGTCAAATTGGTTGAGGGTGGACATCAGAAGATTACAGTTCAATATCTTTGGAGGCCTCATGTTTGTGTTGATTGTAAGATCTTTGGACATATAACAACTGAATGTAATAAGAATGATAGTACAAAAAGCAACGAATTAGTTACTAATGCTGAAGGCAGAGTGGAAAGTGTAGACGCTAAAGTGATCAAGCAGTTTCGTCAAAGAGTGAGACCCCACAGGCAGCAAGTCATTAGAATGTGGCAACGTGTAAGGGGTAAGGATCCTGGACCAATTACGAAGAAGGGAAGTATGGAACAAACAGGTCTGCAGAACACTGATGAAGTTAACGAAGTGGTTATTGAAAGATCTGATGAGGGAGGCAACATGGAAGAAGGTGAAATTATTGTTCAGGAAAAAGATAATACATGCATGGGAGTAATGCCACAATTGGATCTTAAAGAAAGTGGAGTTAAACTGAGTAAAGCTACTAAAGTAACTGTGGAAAATAACATAGGAGATGCGCAAATTTTAGCTAATGAAGGAGAATGCAATGAAAATAATCTGACTGTTTTCAACAAATTTGATATACTACGAAATTTGGATGAGGAAAACTCCTCTCTTGAGCAGCTACAACAGATCCAGAAGGTCGAAGGAGAAAGTCAACCAGTGATTTGTAATAGGGCAAATAAAACTAAAAAACAAGTGGTGGTCCATTCTGAGCAGAACCATACTCCTACAATTGAAGCCAGTGTACACGATACTAATATCTCTCTAAGCATGCTTGAAAAGGAACACAGTGCTGAAGCTCCAAATGTTAACATTAATCTTCAGGAAGAGAGTAACATCAACGATATTAGTAAAAGTAGTATGGAGCTTAACTCAAGTGGAAAGAGGGGAAAAATAGGCAAAAAGAAGAAATTCGTTACCAGTGGTGATGAGAATAATCTAGATAACCTGATTCCAACAACAGATAATTTTCTCGACCATGCACATGCATGCACAACTGATACCAACACTGTTAACTACACAAACTCAATTCTCCCATCCACAGTCAAGTCTCATGATAACCCTTACTCCAACATCTTACCTCCACTAGCCTACAAATCCCCACCCCCCCTTCAGAACTCACCCACTACTCCTCTTACTTCAGATTTGTCTAACTGTAATGCTTCAACTGTGAACAGTATTAACAAATCCCAAAAAGATAAAACTTCTAGCTACTTGTACTCTACTCATGCAGTGACTAGGAGAATGAAGCTTGAAATGCTCAATGGTAAGATTCTCCAATGACCACAAATTTTGGAGTATGGAACAAACGTGGAGGTCACCACGTTATCAAACTTGATCAATGTAGTCTCCTTTACAGCAAGTATCAATTATCGATCCTAGCTATTCTTGATACCAAATTAAATCTTGCTTTGACATTCAAAGCTGCGGATTATGTCAGATTTGACTGGAGCCTCATCAATAATCTTAATGTTAATATCTACTGCACTTTCTGTACTGTCCACCCTGAAACAGTTGAGCACTTGTTCATTGTTTTCCCGGTTATCAGAGTTTTATCCAATGATGTTAAGATAAAGTTAGGTATTGGTAATGCTGCTTATCATTATTTGGATGAATGGAACCATATCTATGCTAGCACGGGGTGTAATCAAGTGATGAAGAAACTATCTACTGTTGTATTGAAGAGTTTTATCATGGCGGTCTGGACTGAACGTAATGTCAAGGTCTTTGATCCTGTCAAATCGAAGACAAGTTCTCTGCTTATGCAATGGATCTTGCAACTAATTAAACGTGACTTGAGTTTGCTGCGGTTCCCCTTTGACCCTGGAATTCTATTGAGTTTTTCTACTTAAGTCCCCTTGGTGTTTTGTTGTTTTTTGTTTCTTTTTTCCTGTTTTTGGGTTTTCTTTTTTGGGTGTTTGTCTCTCGTTGTGTTTGTGGCACTTTGTTCCCCTCTGTTTTTCTTTCGTGTTTGTAGTTGCTCTATGGTGTCGCAATAAAATGGTCGGGGACCATCTAACCCCGTCGGCCTTGCCAAAAAAACGTTTTAAAATCCCTTTTCAACCCTATATAATTTTAAATCAATTTTATAATTCACTATCGATTTAGTTTTAAACAAATGATTTATATCTTAAACTATAAATTTCCCTTTGAAACTCATATACATTTTCCTGTAAATAACAAAGTAACAATTTCTTTACTGTAATTATTTTACTTTATTTAACACATTCATTTATAAACTAAATTAAAATAAAATGATACCTCTCACATACAAGCTCGAACCCACCTCGACCAAATGAATTCCAGCCTCCACTGTCGATGCCAACGCAAGCCCTACCCCATCACTTCCACACGATGCGACTGCTTCTCATTCCCATGCCATCCTCTTATCGTAGCCATCATGCTCGCTGCCGAATTGTCGAGAAACCCCAAGTCCTAACTCACCCTAACAATCGCCATACTCCCGAGCGATCGCAACTCTAAATCGCCTCCCTTCTGCAATTCGAACTCGAGCTCGATTTCTCAGCCACTGCTCGCGACTCTCACCACGTCGCGCCTCGTAGTCGAAGCACGGCTTCGATCTGAGCAAACTGAGAGGTTGCGACAGACGAAGCGACTTTGCTCCCCCTTTGATTCAAATCGCCACTATTTATTTTTTTTCTTTTTTTTTCTTTCAGTGAGGATTTGGAATTTGAATTGGGGATGAAGAAATTAAAAGGAGCGGCCATTATTTGTGTTAAACGGAGACGAGCATGTTGTTTTGTTTTCGTTTTCTTTTATTATTATTTTTCTTTCTTTGAACGAGCTAGAAAAATTTTCAAAGCGTGTTAAATTATTTGCCAGGTGTTAGATAACGAGAACGTGTAAAATTTGCTTTTGTAAAACATTATTATATTTAAATTTAAATTTAAATTTAAATTCAAATTGCTTTGATAACCGCATCCCAGAATCTCGATCTCCAATCGAGGCGTGCCGCCAGACGTTTATAATGTTTAACCCCTATTCTGAATGCAACGGAAAAGGTTCCGAGTCCAAATTCAATCGTATGGAGAAGATAACTTTTTGAAGTAGTTAAAACATTGAATTTTCAATTTAAATTTCAGTGCGTTTGCTTATCGTACGGCCAAATGATCACTCCAAACACTACGAAAATTGAAATCTGATAATAATACAGTATTACGGATCCAATAGAATTGGTTTCGTCGAAATCCGAGACTGTGCCTCGGGAGGCTATTTTTAAATATCGATTTAAACGATAAAATTTCAATACTGAACAAAACAGTTTCAAATTCAATTCTAAAGCTTCTATTAACCTCGGTATTATCAATATAAATTTTCTAAGCCATTAAATTATTTTTAGCAGGCTTAAAATTGAAGATTTACAATTTTACCCAAAATTCTATGATTAAATTTGATAATTAAATTGCTAAATTCAGAGTTAAAATTGAAATTCAAGCTTAAATTAACGATTTAGATATTTGAAATAAATTGAATATTTCAATTTCAAACGTTGAAAATTTTGGGTCGTCACATCCTTCCCCCCTTAAAAGAATTTCGTCCTGAAATTATTAGTTAAGAAGAATGATCCTTAACCCATGTAATATTTTCCAACCCAAACAATTTTATCAATTTACCAACCAAATCTTTTTATTAAAGATTCATTTCAACTAACTTGCCAAGTTCAATTATAAGTTCCAAACAATATTGTTTGCTTCCCAATTCAAATCCTTGATTTTATTTTCATTTATCAAATTCACTCCATCTACTAATTTAATTAAATTAGTTTTACTCACTTATCCATTTAAATTTCAACTTTCCTTTCTCAATTCATCTCGGATTTATTTTATCAATAACCAGGAAATTTTCAATTTATTTCTACTTACTTGAATTTATCTGCAAATTCAAACCATTTTTATTTAAGTCACAATTCAAGTTTTGATTTAACTAATTCAACTTTCCTATTTCATGAATTGATTAATTATCATATTAGTGTTTGCACCAAAATTGGTCACAACACTCTTCAGAAGTTTTTGAAGATATAGTAATGAAGAATATAAATTGAAAATGAAGATTATCTAACAAAAACTACAATCAACAGGAAAGTAAATGCGTAGACAAGCAATTTAGAGTGGTTCGGCGTGTTGCCTACGTCCACTATGAAGTTTTTTGCAGTTTATTGATTCTCTTTCAATGATTACAAGTGGTTACAGCAATCAATTGCAAGTTACAACTGGAAATTTGAAATCAACAGTAGTAGAATGATGGAGATCTCGATCCGGCAGAGTCAGGGCGCTTCAGAGTCAAAAAGATCCAAAAGCCCCTTCTTCTGTAGGCTCTGGGGCTCTATTTATAGGCGTAGGAGGCTGAGACTTCGCTCAAACTTCGGGAGATTCGCTCTGGCACGTGAGGGGGCCCACACGACCAATTCTAGAAAGTTTCGAGTCGATCTGTGATCGATACGAAATCATTTCGTATCGATCAAGATGATGTCCAATCGAGCTGAAATTTGGTGTAAACGTTCCTTGTCTCGTGTGCAATCATCTATGAAAATTTCATTGCATTTAGATCAGTGGATTGGGAGAAATAGTCAATACGAAATGATGTTCTTCGCTAGGCTGCTTTGTTCGAATCGATTGCTTCGAATCGATGGTGGCATGCGCCTTCGTGATGACGTGGAGCGCAATCTTCGCCTCGTTCTGGTCTTTACTCCGAGTTGACCGCATCGACTCCATATACCTCACCTTGTTCGTATCGAGGGATGACATGTCACCCAGGTTTGTTGATTTGATGGATTCGAATGAGGCCTCACTCATGGGTTCGAACTGCAGTCATTGATGGACACGAACTACTGATGGTCGATGGATACGAACAAGCCTTTTTTTGATGGATACGAACCACGTAGCTTCTCAATGGATTCGAAGCCAATCGATGCGAACTGGAGCCTTTTGATGGACACGAAGTAAGGAGACCTGATGGATACGAACAACAGCTTCTATGATGGATGCGAAGCAGTATCCGTTGCCTTAGTTGATAGATGCGAAGTAAGCTATCTGCCGATGGATACGAAGTAGGGAGATGGCAATGGATTCGAATAAGGAGGAGCCGATGGATTCGAATGAGATCGAGTCGAACCGAGGCTTCCCGATGGATTCGAATGAGATCGAGTCGAACCGAGGCTTACCGATGGATTCGAATGAGACCGAGTTGAACCGAGGCACTTCGATGGATTCGAACTTGATCGATACGAACTGAGGCACTTCGATGGATACAAAGTCGTTGGAACCTGATCGATACGAACGTGATTAATTCGAACTGGAGTTCGATGATGGATACGAAATCAACCATAGCAATGGATACGAAAGCTGGGCTGTTTCCTCTAGACTGAATCGATCATAACATGAGCATATGAACTCGGATTGACTTGAAATTTGGAATGCAGGATTCCCTGGCTGTGCTTGTCGTGTCATATCAATTGTAGCTCGATCTGGACTCGGACAAAATTCATCGATATCCATGCGAACCTGTGTAGGCTTGATATCCAGGAAGAGTGATCCTTGGTTTTCAATCAGTCCCTTGGTATCAAGGCCTTGCCAAAAGGCGGGATAACATTTGCCCTCCAAAGTACGTCTTGTGGAAACATGACGTGCTTTGAAAAGCTGCAGTTTCTTTCTGAAAAATCATCGTATTTTTCGTTCAAAGTTGTACTCTGTATTACTGTAACTGACTGCTGCATGATAGTGATTAGCTGTTTGTCGTCGTTATCATAATGAGATAAGTATTTGATCCCTGTGAATGTTGAAAATCGAATATTAGTCTGACATATATGCATATATGTTAACTTGACTCTCGTTAACGTTGCGTGTTCACGAATCGTTGTCAGTTTAGTTTGTTATCGAATTCCGTATCGATTCTCTCCTGAACCGATTTGAAATTCGAGTTGAAACAACGCTTGATGGTTGTCTTTGACTATCCTCTTGTATCGATCCTCTCCTGAATCGATGTAAAAGGTTGAAAAGTAGTTTTTCATATCGATGCGAGTCGAATTGATGGATACGAAATGTTCATTTGTATCGACGGTCACAAACTGCGGTTGACCCTGCTTCGCATCGATGATCTCCGATGGATACGAAATGATCATTCGTATCGATGGGTTTGTTGGATACGAAAACAACGTTCGTATCGATGAACTTCGAAGGATACGAAATCAACATTCGTATTGATAGACCTGCACTGTTGTGAGTTGATGATTGTAAGATAGACACTTCAAATCGATGGAGTTCGATGCCTTTAGTGCAGCCTTCATTGTGTATTTCAAATCGATGAAGGCAAAGTCCGATGGATTTAAAAGGAGCATTAGCATCGATCCATTACTTGACCGGTTTTGATGAATTTGAGATATGGATGAGTGAGAGAAAGATTGTGGATGGAGCGTGGCCATGGAATTGAGGCCCTTTGGAGAAGAAGGAGGCGTGGAGGAATCACTTTACCTCTGTTTTGTGTCGATCTGGAATAGGAGAGTTTGAATCGATCCAGATTATTTGACTTCGTATCGATGCCCGTATTGACTGAAAAGTTAAGTGGGATGAAGAGGTTCGCATCGATCGAAGATGGTTGGAGCTCCTGTCGATCTGGAATGATCGATGCGGGTACTCGGCTCGTATGATCGATACGAAGTTCTTACTCCCACGATCAATACGAACCATATCGGTTCGAACCTGAGCCTTTGTTATCGATCGATTCGAAATGTATCGAGTCGAATTTGATCGATACGAATGTATCGATTCGAACATGCTCGATACGAAAAATGATGCATCTCTGACTCGATATGAATTTGAACTGCGGTGACCGATTCCAAGTTGAAATTAGACGAACTTAGAGAACTTTTGCGCATTAAAACATTTGACTCCGACGAGCTTCTGCCTTGCACGACTGAACTTGATCGCAGAAATGCATATTGGACTACCTTTCGAAGCTCGCCGATGGAACCGTTGGGCGAACCTATGGATATAGCCTAGGATATCGAAGAGCGGAGAAAAGGCAAGGCAGCCGTTGACAAACCATCTTAAAAAGGAAGATGGAAATCTGTTGTCACGTCCCGGCCCGCCTCTAGAATTAGAATTTCGGAGATGTCTCCCCCAAGAACTGAGAATCTCTATGAAGGGCTCGCTGATCTTCCAATTCCGGATGATATGTCCTTGCAGCAGGATGATCCCCCAAAGGGTAAGGGCTTGAAGCGAAAGACTGTTAGCGGTTCTAGTAGTTCCGCGTCGAAGAAAAAGCCGAAGAAGAAAAAGTAGATAATTCCCCTCTGGCGCATTTTTGGCAGTTAGGAAGTTGCTTTTATTTTTCTTTCATAGGCCATGTATAGATGCAGGCTTGGCCCCCTGCTGGTAGGAATTTTTTGGAATAACTTGCACATGAATCTTCATATACAGTTAGTTGAAATGACATTTAGTTTCTTTGCTTCAACTCTCATTTCTTTTGTGCTTAAGTATTTGCAATATTTTGCTTTTAGTCCAGTGTACTTGTGGTGTTTCTACCTTCAAATTGAGTGTTTTATTTGCCAAGTCTGAAAATCTTGATCACACGTCGTGATTGATGAATGAGTTGAACTTTGGACATTGTATGGCTTTGGTTAGTGATTAACGCTTAAGCTTTTTGCCCCCAGTTCCGAGGAACAGCATTTGTATTTCGGTGGTCGATCGCACCTATTGTAAATCTTGAGCACATGTCCACACTCCAGGGACTTAGGATGATCTATGATCGATAATCTGGTTCGTGCTCTGGGAATTCGAGAGTTATCGATGTTTGTAACACAGTTCGCACTCCGGGAACTTTGACTTGTTATTTGTACTCTAATTCACACTCTGGGAATTTGGAGTCAACATTTATATTTTGGTTCGCGCTCCGGGAACTAGAATTGATGTTTATACTCCACTTCACGCTCTGGGAATTTGGAGTTGGCATGTATATTTTGGTTCGCGCTCCGGGAACCTGGAATTGATGTTTATACTCCACTTCACGCTCTGGGAATTTGGAGTTGACAATTTTATTTTTCGGTTTGCCCTCCGGGAACCTAGAATTGATGTTAATGCTCCAATTCACACTCTGGGAATTTGGAGTCAGCATGTATGTTTGGGTTCGCACTCCGGGAACCTGGAATAGATGTTTATACTCCAATTCACACTCTGCGAAGTTGGAGTTAGCATTGATGCTTCGGTTTGCACTTCGGGAACCTGGAATAGATGTTTATACTCCAATTCACACTCTGGGAAGTTGGAGTTAGCATTGATGCTTCGGTTCGCACTCCAGGAACCTGGAATAGATGTTTATACTCCAACTCACACTCTGGGAACTTGGAGTTAGCATTGATGTTTCGGTTCGCACTTCGGGAACCTGGAATAGATGTTTATACTCCAATTCACACACTGGGAACTTGGAGTTAGCCGACAGATGGTTAGTCACACCTGTTTAGGCTTTTTCGGAATTCGTTCGCAATCTCGGAACGATGGATTTATCGGGATCGTGGATAGTCGGATCACATCCACCCCGAGTTAACAAGCAAGGTCGTTAGACGGACGGGTCCATCCTCCTCAAATTTGGTTAGGATACGGCCGAAGTCGTTAGGCGGACGGGTCCACCCTCTCCGGAACCGCATTTATATGTTTATACTCCAACTCGCACTATGGGAGTTTAGAGTTAGTGTTTATACCCCGGTTCACGCTCTGGGAACCTAGAGTTGATGTTTATACTCCAATTCACACTCTGGGAAAGTGGAGTTAGGATTTATACCTCGGTTCGCACTCTGGAAACCTAGAGTTGATGTTTATACTCCAATTCGCACTCTGGGAAAGTGGAGTTAGGATTTATACTCCGGTTCACACTCTGGGAATCTAAAGTTGATGTTTATACTCCAATTCGCATTCTGGGAAAGTGGAGTTAGTTGTAATACTATCATGTGTTGGTCCAGTTCAGCCTTTGATGTGATGGCTTGCCCCCGAGCTGAGGTTTCACTGAGTGAATGGCCGGTAGTATCACAGTCACTCGCTATTTGAATAAATCCCATCGTGCGATAGAATTTAGCTCTTCGTGCGTCGTGATTGTTGAATGTCGCATTCGGTGAATCACAGCTCTAGCTTGAAGAGATAGTAATTTATTGCTGGAACGGAAAAACATGGCAAAGTCAGTGCCTTATTACAAATTCAAACTTCAGAATGCAAGGAAAATTGCAAAGTATTCATAGAATGAATAAAGCTTGTCATGTGTAACAGTGACGAAGGCCGTCGTCGTTCCAGGTTCCTGACAAGGTGGGTCCGCCGCTGATGGCGTTTATCACCAATCTCCCATCGGGACGGGTTGAGTCTTCATGTCTCGGTCGATCGGGTTCATTATTTTGATTTGATGGGCCCGCTCCTCCAGGCTGTAGCACCCGCACAAACTGTTCCAGCTTCCTTTCTCTGATCAATTTTTCTACAAGATCTTGCAAGTGACGACATTCATTCGTATTGTGCCCTTAGCTTTCATGGAACCTGCAAAATTTTCCCGTCTGGATTTGCCTCTCTGACGACGGTTTTGGAGCACGTTTTTTGTATTGCATTGTATTACAGGTTTGCAAATACAAGTTCTCCATTGATGTATTCAAAGGAGTGTAACTGTCAAACATAGGATTCTTGCGCTGTGGGCCACGATTTTGATCTCGCTTTCTGGTTTGATTCACGTTCTCTCTCCGCTGAGTCTGTTTGTTTTGGACGTTCAACTGAACTTTTCCGGAGCTCTCACCGGACTGTTTGATTGCGACATTGCTTTGGATTCATTCCGTGCTTGGCCCTGCATCATTCTGCTTCCTAGACTGTTTCGCATCTTCCCTTCTCAGGAATTGAGCTGCTTTGGCGTGGAAATGGTCCAATGATGCAGGTGGTTTTCCAGCCAACCAGTTGCCAAACTCAGAATCGGGGTCAATCCCCATAATCAACGCCATAAGGATGGAGTTATCGTTCGAATTGCTGATTTTTGCACATGCAGCATGGAATCTCTCTAAGTAGTGTCTGAGCGTCTCTCCAAGAGCTTGGGTGACGCTAGACAAAGTGTTGACATCTTTTGGCCTTGCGACGTGTATGCGGAATTGCTCAACAAATTTTGTAACCAACTGGTCAAAGGAGGAAATAGATCGAGGTGGCAGTCGAGTGAACCACATGGTAGCGATGCCCCCCAAAGGAAATGGGAAAACTATGACACTTCACTGCATCGTCAGCTCTAGCGGCGCTCATCAACCATTCATATTTCAGAATATGTTGGTTGGGGTCGGAGTTTCCCTCGTACATGGGTAGAGTCGGCATCCTGAATCGCCGTGGGGGTTCAGCAGTAAGTATATCATCTGTGAAAGGAGTGTGACTTCGGGAGATTCCCCAATCATCATTCGTGAGACCCTGGCTCTCACGGATCATCTGACGTATCATGGTCGGAAGATCCGGCATTTGTACGTTCTGAGCGTGTTGAGTCAGATTATGGTTGGGTCCCACATTATGAGGTTGGACCGGATGCTGTCGACGATCCACATCTTGCCTTCTTGGCTCATAGTCTTCCGGGACGTATGGTTCAGGAGTACGTCCATGATGACTACGGTCCAGGTTCGACTGATTTTGGGCATCCACTCCTGGTTCAACCGCGGCGGTCATAGCGTGGTAATCTATGGTGTAGTGAGGAACGGCACCCCCATCGGGAGGAGGGCCCGGTTTGGAAACTGGCTGATGGACCAACCCTCAGTTGTCCATCGATCATTGCCGGTTGATATCCAGCAGTTTGCATGTGACTCCCATCTAGTCGGGGTCGTGGAGATCGATGATGATAATCAGAAGAGGAAGAACTTCTGCTGGAGGAATGGGAAACATGATCTCTCCTGGATCTCCTTCGCTTCTGATGATTCAGTTGGTTGGTCAGCTCGGCGTTAGCCCATAGCTGTTCTGTTAATTGTTGCCGACTTTGGGTCAGCTTTTGAAGCAGCAGCTGAAACTCTTGTCGGGTAACCGGACCTGATGGTTCCGAGTGTCTAGTAGCGTCCTGATTAGAAGGTGGTAGTGGCGTAGGATTCTGTCTATCCCGGTCTTCTTGATTGATAGCGTTAGAGGTGGTCCTTTTGCTAACCATCTTGAAGGTTGAATTCCTTTCCTAAACTTTATGTAAATCTGAATAGACGGGAAAGAACTCGAATTAGTGATCTGAATCTCTCTCTTAGATTTATTCAATCCGGTATCGACGACAGATCCAAAGAGCAGAAGAAAATCTGGGTTATCTCGGTGAAAGCACCAAAGTGTTTGCACAAAAATTGGTCACAACACTCTTCGGAAGTTTTTGAAGAGATAATAATGAAGAATATAAATTGAAAATGAAGAT
This sequence comes from Allium cepa, assembly GCA_030765085.1. NCBI lineage: Eukaryota > Viridiplantae > Streptophyta > Magnoliopsida > Asparagales > Amaryllidaceae > Allium > Allium cepa. The sequence continues at coordinate 402,176,756 of CM060943.1, read as the reverse complement.
TATCTAACAAAAACTCCAATCAACAGGAAAGTAAATGCGTAGACAAGCAATTTAGAGTGGTTCGGCGTGTTGCCTACGTCCACTATGAAGTTTTTTGCAGTTTTATTGATTCTCTTTCAATGATTACCACTAGTTACAGCAATCAACAGCAAGTTACAAGTGGAAATTTGAAATCAACAGTAGTAGAATGATGGAGATCTCGATCCGGCAGAGTCTGGGCGCTTCAAAGTCAAAAAGATCCAAAATCCCCTTTTTCTGTAGGCTCTGGGGCTCTATTTATAGGCGTAGGAGGTGAGTCTTCGCTCAAACTTCGGGAGATTCGCTCTGGCACGTGAGGGGGCCCACACGACCAATTCCAGAAAGTTTCGAGTTGATCTGTGATCGATACGAAATCATTTCGTATCGATCAAGATGATGTCCAATCGAGCTAAAATTTGGTGTGAACGTTCCTTGTCTCGTGTGCAATCTCCTGTGAAAAATTCATTGCATTTAGATCAGTGGATTCGGAGAAATAGTCGATACGAAATGATGTACTTCGCTAGGCTGCTTTGTTCGAATCGATTTGTTCGAATCGATTGCTTTGAATCGATGGTGGCATGCGCCTTCGTGTTGACGTGGAGCGCAATCTTCGCCTCGATCCGTTCTTTACTCTGAGTTGATCGCATCGACTCCATATATCTCGCCTTGTTCGTATCGAGGGATGACACGTCACCCAGGTTTGTTGATTTGATGGATTCGAATAAGGCCTCACTCATGGGTTCGAACTGCAGTCATTGATGGACACGAACTACTGATGGTCGATGGATACGAACAAGCCTTTCTTTGATGGATACGAACCACATAGCTTCTCAATGGATTCGAAGCCAATCGATGCGAATGGAGCCTTTTGATGGATACGAAGTAAGGAGACCTGATGGATACGAACAGCAGATTCTATGATGGATGCGAAGCAGTATCCGTTGCCTTAGTAGATGGATGCGAAGTAGGCTATCTGCCGATGGATACGAAGTAGGGAGATGCCAATGGATTCGAATAAGGAGGAGCCGATGGATTCAAATGAGATCGAGTAGAATCGAGGCTTCCCGATGGATTCGAATGAGATCGAGTCGAACCAAGGCTTCCCGATGGATGGATTCGAATGAGATCGAGTCAAACCGAGGCACTTCGATGGATTCAAACTTGATCGATACGAACTGAGGCACTTCGATGGATACGAAGTCGCTAGAACCAGATCGATACGAATGTGATCGATTCGAACCGGAGTTCAATGATGGATACGAAATCAAACATAGCGATGAATACGAAAGCTGGGTCGTTTCATCTAGATTGAATCGATCATAACATGAGCATATGAACTCGGATTGACTTGAAATTTGGAATGCAGGCTTCCTTGGCTGTGCTTGTCATGTCATATCAATTGTAGCTCGATCTGGACTCGGACAAAATTCATCGATATCCATAGCAAACCTGTGTAGGCTTGATATCCAAGAAGAGTGATCCTAGGTTTTCAATCAGTCCCTTGGTATCACGGCCTTGCCAAAAGGCGGGATAACAATTAGTTTACTTGAATTCAATCCATTTTATTTTCTTTTTTCCCCAAGTTTGGATTTTTATTCAACTTGATCCAAGCCAAATCTCATTTCAATTTATAAAACCATTTATACATTCACATTACCAATTTCATTCCATTAATGAAATTTATTCCAAATTATAAATTACATTTAAAATTTACATTTACAAATCTCATTTGTATTTTTATTTTCTTAGCTTTTGGTTTTGATTTCAATTTCTCATACAACGATGATAATAATCTAATATTATCGCTTCCTAACAACCAAGCAGCCATATATTATAATAATTCACAGAAAATTTATTTCTTTTATATACGAAAATAGTTTTGGGTAAAATTATTTCATTTAACCTATTTTAAAACAATATTGTGTCGGTTTATCTCGTTTAAAAGTTTAGAAGCCCCTATCGAAACAGTTGGCCAAACTGCACCGACTAGAATCTATAAACAATCAACCGATAAGTCAACACAATACAAAACAATTTTATATTCACTAATAAATATGCGCTCATACCTATTATTACACTCAAACTCATTCTAGAGTACTGCTGACTCTATCTCTAATGAGTAACACCCAACAAAGCTAAGGTTGTCGCTTAACCAAATGCTCTGATACCAAATTGTAATTAATTTGAGGCTCTTGTGACAACTGTAAAAACCCGAAGAAGCAAGTTAAGAAGGAACAACCTACGAAGATTGATCAAGGAGTTAGAGAATGTTATAATTGTCACAAGCCTGGACATGTTGTTAAGAATTGCCCGGTGATGAAACAAGCAAAGGTGGCAAATGTTTATGCAATAAAGGAAGACCCTTCAACTTCGAAAGCCGATAAAGGAAAAGGTGTTCTGGAAGGTAACCTCGCTATTTAAGATAAAGTTGTTAGAGTTTTATTTGACACGGGAGCTTCACATAGCTTTATCTCCCAACAAACCGTAAATGAATTAAAACTTAAACCTAATTTTGTCGACGAGCTCATTTGTGTGGAAAACCCAGTAGGTGGTCCTGCAAACCTTTGTCTACGATGTAGAGACATCCCTATCTCATATTCTTGTTACTGATTCCCTATCAGTATCTTTGTTCTTGATTTTAATGAATTCGAAATTTTACTCGGAAGATTGGCTAACAAAATACGAAGCCAAATTAGATTGTAATAATAGAACAATCTCGATCAAAACAAACTTTAGAAATTTTATTGATATCTCTTGTGAGGATCCGAGTCCAAAGAGAGATAAATTGATGTATACTTTGGGATATCCTGAACCCAGTCTGGAGTCTATAATTGTTGTTCGGGAATTTTCCGACGTATTTGAAGAAGTGAAATCCTTACCCCCACACAAAGAAATAGAATTCCGAATTGACTTAGTACCCAATGCCCGTCCTGTCGTCCACGCAAGTCGCAGGATGGCACCTAGGGAAAGAATTGAATTAGTCAATCAAACTCGAGATTTGCCAGAAAAAGGATTGATTCGCCCTAGTGTTTCCGAATGGGGTTCAACTGTCGTATTTGTGGCTAAATCAGACGGATCTTTGAGATTGTGTGTAGATTACCGCGATCTCAATAAACAAACTCTCAAGAACAAATTCCCTTTACCTAGAATTGACGATCTATTCGATCAAATTCATGGCGCTCGATTCTTTTCTAAGATGAATTTAGCTCAAGGATTCCATCAACTGCAAATAGCCGAGGATTGTGTTCATTTGACTGCCTTTAGGGGTCTTAACATGTTCCACGAATGGTTAGTCATGTCCTTCGGACTAACCAACGCTCTCGCGTATTTCGTAGATTTAATGACCCGTGTGTTTCGAGAAGTATTGAACAAATTTGTCCTTGTATTTATTGATGATATCTTGATTTACTCCAAAACTGAAGAGGAGCATGCTAAACATCTCAGAACTGTTTTGGAGATATTAAGAAGGAATATCCTATTCGCTAAATTCTCTAAATGTCACTTTTGGGTCAAAGAAGTCATATTTCTCGGTCATATTGTTAATGAAGAAGGGATTTCTGTTGATCCAAGTAAGATTTCAGCAATTGTGGACTGGAAGCGACCCACTACCCCTAGAGAAGTTCGAAGTTTTCTGGGTTTAGCAGGATATTATAGAAAGTTTGTCCAGGATTTTTCTAAGTTGGTCAGTCCACTGACTAAGCTAACAATGAAGAATGCTAAATTAGATTGGACTCCAAAGTGTGATGAAGCTTTTCAGGAATTGAAAGGGAGATTAACTACCGCTCCCGTTCTCGCTATCATTAACGGAAACCAAGGATTATCTGTCTATACTGATGCTTGTAGAGATGGTTTGGGTGCGGTGCTAATGCAAAATGGGGAAGTAATTGCCTACGCTAGTAGGCAATTACGTCCGCATGATAAAAATTACCCAACACACGATTTGGAGCTTTTAGCTGTTATTTTCGCTTTGAAAATCTAGCGACACTATCTTCTGGGTAAGAATTTTTTTCAGCTTTCTGAACGATATAAGAAATTTAACTTAACTAAATAAATATACTTAATGAACTCTCTCTGTTTTAGGTGAAAATTTTGAATTATTCACTGATCACAAATCTTTGAAATATCTTTTCATCCAGAAAGATTTAAATCTACGGCAACAATGATGGTTAGAATTTCTAGCGTCATATGACCTAGATATTCAATATACACCCGGAAAGGTCAATGTAGTTGCTTACGCTTTAAGTAGAAAGCATGCTAAACTTGCTAATCTTGTTGTAACTCCTACTCTCCTTGAGAAAATCGCCAGCAAGCAAAATGAAGACAAATTTCTTCGAGATATTTATGGGAAAATTCTTCGAGGCGAAGATACTAGTTTTGAAACCAATCATAGTGGAATTATAAGGTTGAAAGGTAGGTTATGTGTGCCTCATATCCCTGAAATAAAACGTGAAGTTTTAGATGAATGTCATAAGTCAAAACTCAGTATCCATCCAGGAGTTAATAAAATGTATAAAGATATCAAAAGAACCTTCTGGTGGAAGTCAGTGAAAAGAGATATATCTATATATGTGAGTCGCTGTGCTACCTGTCAACAAATTAAAAGCGACCAGAAGAAGATGGCGGGTTTACTCCAGCCTTTGGAGGTACCAAAATGGAAGTGGGATCAGGTATTGATGGATTTCTTCGACGGATTGCCACGAACCAAGAAGGGAAATGAAGCCATTTGGGTTATAGTGGACCGTCTAACCAAAACTGCTCACTTCATTCCAGTGAAATCCACTCGGACAGCAGCAAGTTTAGCTGAGCTATATATCAAAGAGATTGTCCGTCTCCATGGTATACCCAGCAGTATAGTGAGTGATCGTGAATCGATCTTCACTAGTAGATTTTAGGAAGCGTTTCAGGCCACGTTGGGAACAAAGCTAAATTTCAGTACTGCTTATCACCCACGGTCTGATGGGCAGACTGAAAGGATAAATTGAATATTAGAGGATCTTTTATGAGCTTGTATTCTCGACTTTGGTGGTTCTTGGGAAGACTATTTACATTTGATCGAATTTTCATATAATAACAGCTATCAAGCCAGTATCGAAATCGCTCCTTTTGAGGCTTTATATGGTCGACCGTGTCGATCACCGGCATGCTGGATTGAATTTGGTGATAGACTCGTCCTTGGACCAGACATGAATAAGGAAGCCACTGAAAAGGTTGATTTTATTCGAAAGAAGTTAATAACTGCTCAGTGTTGCCAGAAGAGTTATTACGATCGCAGAAGAAGAGCTTTGGAATTTTAAGTTGGTGATTCTGTTTTCTTAAAAGTATCTCCAATGCGGGGTGTGTTAAGATTTGGGAAAACTGGTAAGTTGGCACCGCGATACATTGGTCCTTTTCCTATTTTGGAAAGGATTGGTCCTCTAGCATATCGAGTGCAACTACCTAACTGGTTATCCGGCGTACACGATGTATTTCACGTTTCACATCTTCGAAATTACGTGCACGATACAGATAGTATTATCGAAGAGGCAGCATAGCAGGATCTTGAGATCACACCGAATTTAACAGTTAAAAGAGAACCAATTAAGATTGTGGATCGGGACGAAAAGCAATTAAGGAACAAAATTGTGAAACTGGTTAAAGTGCAGTGGAGCGGTGATCCAAAGTACTGTACGTGGGAGACAGAAAATGCAAAAGTCTTATCCCAAATGCAGAATGGATATCTCGGCTTAAACCGGTAAGCCATTTCTCTATCCTTTTCTGAATTCTTATATTCTTTGTTTGCTTTTCTCTCTCTTTCAAATTTCGAGGACGAAATTTTCTTAAGGGGGGAAATCTGTAACATACCAAAATTTATAAATTTTAAATTGGGTAATTGTTGAACTTTTGTAATAAAATTTGAAAAGTTTAAAAATAAATAAACAATAAGTGACGAATTAAATGAATAAAAATTTCAAATTTCTTATGATTTTAAAATTTGAGATACTAAAAGTTTTAAAATCATTTGAATTTAAATTTTGTTCATATATGCAAATATATATGTATGGGGGCATAAGGGTAAATTTGAATTTATATATTAATTTGATTTTTAATTTGAATTTGAATTTTCTTTTAAATAAATGTTTTGGTAAAATAATTTGCATTTTTTTATATCTATGTGATTGATTTAATATATATTTAAATTCAAAACCATTCTCTTTTTAATAAGGTATTAATATAAAGCTAATGTCTTTAATAAGAAATGCAAGTTTAAATACAAATTAAATAGTGTAAAATATTTTTGTTAATAAAAATTAATTACAAGTGTTAAACTAATAATGAATAAGGTGATAAGTGTAAATCGTGAGAGAGAAAAAATTACAAGTGGCATTGTATCAATTCCTTTTTTTTTCTTAAGAACATTTATAGAAAAGAAAAAAAATCATTTATCTTCTTCCCCTTACTTTTTATTCATTTCAAAGAGAAAATTCTGTGCAATCTTCACATCAGAAAAAAAAATCATCAAAAACAAACACAAATCTCCTCAACATATGAAATCAGAAAAACACATTCCACGAAAAAAATCTGTAACACAAACCCTCCTCTCTATATCATAAGCCAAAAGAAGAAACCAAAGTTGAATTCAGATCTTCAACATACATTACGGAATCAAACAGAAAACTTCAAAGATTAAGGAATTCAGGAATCAAATTAAGAAGAAGAAAGAAAAAGACAGTCAGATTTTAAATTTTAAAACAGAATCCGTCTCTGCTATTTTACAGGTGAGTAAACCTGTTTTTAAAAACTGATACCACTTGTCACCTTATTCATTATTAGTTTAACACTTGTAATTAATTTTTATTAACAAAAATATTATATTTAATTTGTATTTAAACTTCCATTTCTTATTAAAGACATTGGCTTTATATTAATACCTTATTAAAAAGAGAATGGTTTTGAATTTAAATATATATTAAATCCATCAAATAGATATAAAAAAATGCAAATTATTTTACCAAAACATTTATTTAAAAGAAAATTTAAATTCAAATTCAATATATAAATTCAAATTTACCCATATGCCTCCATACATATATATTTGCATATATGAACAAAATTTAAATTCAAATGATTTTAAAACTTTTAGTATTTCAAATTTTAAACTCATAATAAATTTGAAATTTTTATTCATTTAATTCATCACTTATTATTTATTTATTTTGAAACTTTTCAAATTTTATTACAAAAGTTCAACAATTACCCAATTTAAAATATATAAATTTTGGTATGTTACAGATTTCCCCCCTTAAGAAAATTTCGTCCTCGAAATTTGAAAGAGAGAGAAAAGCAAACAAAGAATATAAGAATTCAGGAAAGAATAGAGAAATGGCTTACCGGTTTAAGCCGAGATATCCATTCTGCATTTGGGATAAGACTTTTGCATATTGTCTTCTGTCTCCCACGTATAATCCTTTGGATCACCACTCCACTACACTTTAACCAGTTTCACAATTTTGTTCCTTAATTGCTTTTCGTCCTGATCCACAATCTTAATTGGTACTCTTTTAACCGTTAAATTTGGTGTGATCTCGAGATCCTGCTGTGCTGCCTCTTCGATAATACTATCTGGATCGTGCACGTACTTTCGAAGATGTGAAACGTGAAATAAATCGTGTACGCCGGATAACCAGTTAGGTAGTTGCACTCGATATGCTAGAGGACCAATCCTTTCCAAAATAGGAAAAGGACCAATGTATCGCGGTGCCAACTTACCAGTTCTCCCAAATCTTAACACACCCCGCATTGGAGATACTTTCAAGAAAACTGAATCTCCAACTTGAAATTCCAAAGCTCTTCTTCTGCGGTCGTAATAACTCTTCTGGCGACTCTGAGCAGTTATTAACTTCTTTCGAATAAAATCAACCTTTCAGTGGCTTCCTTAATCATGTCTGGTCTAAGGACGAGTCTATCACCGAATTCAATCCAGCATGCCGGTGATCGACACGGTCGACCATATAAAGCCTCAAAAGGAGCGATTTCGATACTGGCTTGATAGCTGTTATTATATGAAAATTCGATCAAATGTAAATAGTCTTCCCAAGAACCACCAAAGTCGAGAATACAAGCTCGTAAAAGATCCTCTAATATTCAATTTATCCTTTCAGTCTTCCCATCAGACCGTGGGTGATAAGCAGTACTGAAATTTAGCTTTGTTCCCAACGTGGCCTGAAACGCTTTCCAAAATCTACTAGTGAAGATCGGGTCACGATCACTCACTATACTGCTTGGTATACCATGGAGACGGACAATCTCTTTGATATATAGCTCAGCTAAACTTGCTGCTGTCCGAGTGGATTTCACTGGAATGAAGTGAGCAGTTTTGGTTAGACGGTCCACTATAACCCAATTTGCTTCATTTTCCTTCTTGGTTCGTGGCAATCCGTCGATGAAATCCATCGATACCTGATCCCACTTCCATTTTGGTACCTCCAAAGGCTGGAGTAAACCCTCCATCTTCTTCTGGTCGCTTTTAATTTGCTGACAGGTAGCACAACGACTCACATATATAGATATATCTCTTTTCATTGACTTCCACCAGAAGGTTCTTTTGATATCTTTATACATTTTATTAACTCCTGGATGGATACTGAGTTTTGACTTATGACATTCATCTAAAACTTCACGTTTTATTTCAGGGATATTAGGCACACATAACCTGCCTTTCAACCTTATAACTCCACTATTATTGGTTTCAAAACTAGTATCTTCGCCTCGAAGAATTTTCCCATTAATATCTCAAAGAAATTTGTCTTCATTTTGCTTGCTTATAGTGAGTGATCGTGACCCGATCTTCACTAATAGATTTTGGGAAGCGTTTCAGGCCACGTTGGGAACAAAGCTAAATTTCAGTACTCCTTATCACCCATAGTCTGATGGGCAGACTAAAAGGATAAATCGAATATTAGAGGATCTTTTACGAGCTTGTATTCTCGACTTTGGTGGTTCTTGGGAAGACTATTTACATTTGGTCGAATTTTCATATAATAACAGCTATCAAGCCAGTATCAAAATGGCTCCTCTTGAGGCTTTATATGGTCGACCGTGTCGATCACCGGCATGCTGGATTGAATCCGGTGATAGACTCGTCCTTGGACCAGACATGATTAAGGAAGCCACTGAAAGGTTGATTTTATTCGAAAGAAGTTAATAACTGCTCAGAGTCGCCAGAAGAGTTATTACGACCGCAGAAGAAGAGCTTTGGAATTTCAAGTTGGAGATTCTATTTTCTTGAAAGTATCTCCAATGCGGGGTGTGTTAAGATTTGGGAAAACTGGTAAGTTGGCACCGCGATACATTGGTCCTTTTCCTATTTTGGAAAGGATTGGTCCTCTAGCATATCGAGTGCAACTACCTAACTGGTTATCCGGCGTACACGATTTATTTCACGTTTCACATCTTCGAAAGTACGTGCACGATCCAGATAGTATTATCGAAGAGGCAGCACAGCAGGATCTCGAGATCACACCGAATTTAACAGTTAAAAGAGAGCCAATTAAGATTGTGGATCGGGACGAAAAGGAATTAAGGAACAAAATTGTGAAACTGGTTAAAGTGCAGTGGAGCGGTGATCCAAAGGATTATACGTGGGAGACAGAAGATAATATAAGTCTTATCCCAAATGCAGAATGGATATCTCGGCTTAAACCGGTAAGCCATTTCTCTATTCTTTTCTGAATTCTTATATTCTTTGTTTGCTTTTCTCTCTCTTTCAAAATTCGAGGACGAAATTTTCTTAAGGGGGGAAATCTGTAACATACCAAAATTTATAAATTTTAAATTGGGTAATTGTTGAACTTTTGTAATAAAATTTCAAAAATTTCAAAATAAATAAATAATAAGTGATGAATTAAGTGAATAAAAATTTCAAATTTCTTATGAGTTTAAAATTTGAAATACTAAAAGTTTTAAAATCATTTGAATTTAATTTTTGTTCATATATGCAAATATATATGTATGGGGGCATATGGGTAAATTTGAATTTATATATTGAATTTTACTTAATTTTAATTTTCTTTTAAATAAATTTTTTGGTAAAATAATTTGCATTTTTTTATATCTATGTGATTGATTTAATATATATTTAAATTAAAAACCATTCTCTTTTTAATAAGGTATTAATATAAAGCTAATGTCTTTAATAAGAAATGGAAGTTTAAATACAAATTAAATAGTGTAAATCATGAGAGAGAGAAAATGACAAGATTGTGTGAATTAAACTAATTAATCACAAAATTAATTCATTAATGATTTTAATCAATGATTCATTATCCCTAATAAAAATTAACTAAATCTTTAATTATCTTCATTAATTAAGCATTCCTTAATTAATTATTCTTATCAATAAATCCTTAATTGTTAATTAATGAAACCCTAATTTCTTTTATTTTTTATATAAACCTTAAATTTACGTATTTACTTCTCAAGTAATTATATTATCAAATCTTCAATTATTTAATAAATGAAAAGATAAATTAATTACTTTGATTTTTCTTTAGAGCTTGCTTTATAATTATCTCTATTACATCAGTTAGTTAAAGGACTAAGTTTTTCTTAAATAACAGTTATTTTAATTACCTTCCTTAATTTCATTATTAATTTATATAAATAAATTCTTGAATTAATGTAACAAAATTTAAATTGAGTTTAATTACTTTAAAATGTCTTGTTTTAAACCTTAATTAGCTAAAGCTCAAATAAAAATCATCATTTAGTAAAAGGCATTTAAAATCGTTCAAAAAGTTGAATTTTCATTTTAAAGCAAAACTGTTTTGTATATAAAATCCGAGGCCACTTCGAGTCTTCCCCGGAAGATTTTGTTGTTTGCTTCGAGTCTCTACAAAATCTGACCCGAGTGCTGATTTTTTTTTCTTTTCAAAATTTTTTAAGTACAACTCGAACAACCCTTAACCACTTCGAGTTGAAGCCCGAGCTACCCTTGCTTCTTCCCTAATCCTTAACCACTTCTATCCAGAAGGAAATGCACATACCCTAAGGGGCGCTACCCCCAATAATCTTGTCGCATCTTTCCTGTTTCGACCATTACCGGTTTGTGAGGTTCGACAAAGTCTCGTCCACAAAGCTACGCTTTTCACAAAAGCCATGCTTTCATCAACAAATGATCAGCAATTGATCATCGTCACATAGCAGCACTTAGCGTGCCACACTACCAAATTGGGAGTATATCGCTGATAACCTTCAACTACATAACCTCTGAGCTCGTATGTCTCAGAGAAGGGTGTTAAGCTAAGAGAATAAATCCTCTACCACCAACAGATATGTATTTGAAAGAAATCGGCTTTATATCTCAAAGTGTAGTGTCAGACACACGACCATACAAGTCTGTTCCGGGTTCGAACAGAACCGAAGGCACTTCGTCCAATAAAGGAAGAAGCCCTTTTTTTCATAACTAATATTTAAGCAAATATTCTAAAATAGTTTATTTTAAATGTTTCCAAGTATAATATCAATAAGTATTTTATATTATTTTAAAATATTTGGAATCGGCAGATTTTCAGGGGAAATGAATAAATATTTGAAAATGTTTTCCGTGTAAGGAAGAAAATTGATTTGGAATTTATTTTCAAAGGATTGAACTACGAAATTTTATCTTGCGAAGACATATTGAAAATAATAATAATTGGGGGAAAATTATTTGAAATCCAGCGATTGTTGTGAATGATGATTGATAGTTAAACAACCAACTATCAATATTGGCCTTTTAAATGGCATTTGAATTTCGATACCAGAAGTCGACTTCCAAGTGGATATTCGAAACCCACATCGAACCTTTGTGATTGTGATGGATCTTTTATTAAAAGATCAAAATGAAATTGTTGTGATTTGTTTGAAAATTGAATGAACACTTATTTTAAAAAAATAAAGCGCTCGTTATTCGGATTAGCCGGGATAGGACCTTGTGTCATAAAACCCATTCCGAATAACGATACGACGAAATGGGATTGCATTTGAAGATGGTGTTGAAGACCGGGTATTTTCGAAAGAGAAAGGATACCTGTCGAATGTCTCTGCACCGGGTTGCTCCGGTATAGAGATTTTATCACCCTTTGTGATGGAGATTCCGGACGTGATTAGTGAATATCCGGATTGCAAGGGCTTCTTTTGAAGTGCCTTCGGTTCCGTTTGATCCCAGAACGGACTTGTATGGATGTGTGTTTGACATTACACTTTGAGATGTAAAGCTGGTTTCTATCAAATACATTTCTGTTAGTGGCGGAGAATTTATTTCTCTTAGCTTAACACCCTTCTCTGAGACGTACGAGCTCAGAGGTTATGTAGTTGATGGTTACTAGTGATACATTCTCAATTTGGTAATGTGGCATACGAAGTGCTGCTGATCATTTGTTGATCGAAGCTTGGCTTTTGTGAAAAGCATAGCTTTGTGGGAGAGACTTCGTCGGACCTCACACCTCGGAATGGTCAAAACAGGAAGGATGCGGCAAGGTTATAGGGGGTAGTGCCCCTTAGGGTATGTACATTTCCTTCTGGACAGAAGTGGTATCATGGTATGGAGCCCAGATACTTAACTTATGTGAATATCGCAAATATATATTACTTTGTGATTGTTGTTGTTGAGGATCCTTGGATAAAGGTTGCTTACAACCAGGGGATGGCATACTCGTGTAGTAGTTACCTATTTTTGCAGAGGTAACCCAGCCTTGTGTTGGCAGAGATCCGGTTAGGTTCTCGGGGCGTCCATCCAAAGTCGTACCCATGTGGCAATAGGAAATTCCTTAGCCTGACCATTTGTTGGAAATCCAATCACCAATACGTGCCTTGTACGGTTTTAGGTGTAGAACCTTCCATCTAATATGGTAGCTAAAGTAGGCATACTATAATGGTACATATGCTGGCTAAGATTAATATTATACTTTCGAAATGTTTTCTGCACTATGCACTAATAATAATATTAAAAAGATTTTTCGTATTAAGCATGTTTGACTATCATAAGGAGAATTCTCCTCCAATTCTACGTTTGCATTGTGTGTGTGGCGGGAGGCCTTATGGTAGTTTCATTTTCCAAAAAGCATTGCGGATTTCTTTTATAGTCTTTGGTTTTTCTTTTGTTAAAGAATAACTGTTTTTAAGATCTCACACCAGTCCCATGACTGACCTGGATTTTATTGTTCCCTTTCTAAACTCTGGGTGCCCATAATTTTCCACACGGGCAGCCTAGGATCAGGTTTCAGTTATCCGGGAGCGAAGTCAGAAAAGAGTTGCTGTGGAGATTAGGAGTTGAAGCTGGATGGCAAGACGTATATCTTATTATGTAGTGTCTGTTGCGTGTGGTTAGTGCAAATCAATTTTCATATAGTCAAGATATAATAACTGCCAGTGATGTATGATGTTATTGTAAACTTTGATGTTGTATTGTATCAACTGAGATGATTCTTTGTTTTAAAGATTATTCATTTATCTATTATATATTGTTCCGCTGCAAAATGTGAGATTCTGTTATTGTTTCTGTTCTTCTTCTATCTTCTTTTTCTTAAACCCTAACGGTTCGGTTTTTCGGCATTCGATTGCGCAGCATTTGATACAGTGTACGTATAAATGTCGACTTTCGGGCGTCGTAAAATCTGGTCGTTACAATTTGGTATCATCTAATTCCATGCTAAGTTCTAATAGTTTGTCATAGCTAAGTTCATGACATACCTCTTCGATTTGTGCCATAAAACATACATTAACTTGTTCTCCGTCACTATCGCTGTCACTTTCATACGATGATGAATCCGAGTCATCCCATATTACTTTGAAAGCCTTTTTCTTTTTGAATTTTTCAAATTTGTTCTTCTTTTTACCATTGTTGAGTTTTGGGCAATCCTGCTTCATATGTCTGTATTGATCACATTCATAACACTTGATTTGAGATAGGTTTATTGTGTTGGTCTTCCCTTCTTTTTGGAATTTGGTCATCTTTATAAATTTCTTGAATCTGTTATAATTCTTGGAAATGAAGACTATTTCTTCTTCATCTAAATCATAGTCATCATTCTTTGTTGTGGGAATGTTATGTTCTTTTTCTTCGAATATAGTTCTTTTTGTGCCTGCAAATTTGCTTCATAGGACATTAAATTTCCTATCAACTCTTCAACTTTGAGAGTGCAGAGATCATTAGCTTCTTCAATAGCTAATACCTTCCTTTCCCAATCTAATGTTAAAGAGTTGAGTATTCGAGAAACTAAATCAAAATCAGTAAATTTGACTTCTAATGCCATAAGATCATGTTGGATAGTTTGAAATCTAGAATACATGTCAACAATAGTTTCATTTTGCTTCATTTTGAATGACGAAAATTGGTTTTGTAAAATTGAAATCTTAGTTTGTTTGACTTTTGTTGTACCTTTGTGTGTAATTTGTAAGGTACGCCAAATGTCAAATGCAGTAATGCATAACATGACACGTGAAAATCAATTTTTGTCTAAAGAGCAAAATAAAGCATTCATAGCTTTAGCATTGTTTGAAACTAAGGTTTTTTGTGGATCGGTCCATGTGTTCATAGCAATAGTAGGTGCTTCATATTTATCTTGTGTGGTTGACCAAATTTCTAGACCATTAGCTTCCATAAAAATTCTCATATGTGTTGACCAATATGCATAGTTAGACCCATTAAAAAGTGGGGGTCGTGTTGTGGATTGTCCTTCTTGAAAGATACTTGCCATATTGAAGTGATTCAAAAATGTGTTACTGTTCTTTATTCAAAACCCTTCTCCGATACCAGTTGAAAGTCTATGTGAGTGGATCATGTAGAATATATATGCAAGTATAAGCAACTAACTATGTGATATATCTATTATAACTTGATAGATGATAATAGTAAAGTAAATGAAAATAATCACACCAGGATTTTATACTGGTTCGGACCTCCCGTCCTACGTCCAGTCCCGAAGCTCCTCTTCGAAATTTCCTTTCAATTAATCCTCACTTGACCTGGAGGAACAGGTTTACAATAGTAGAGTTTCTTTATCAAGAACATGTTCCATAACATGGATGTTGACTATTAAGTACAAATGCTTCCAATATATATATCTATCTAGAGAATATTGAATGGGAAGTTCTGAATATATGGAAGTGTTAAATACAGGCATTTGACTGCTAGAGATCATATATAAATCATAGTATAAGAGTAAAGAGCGTAAGAGAGTAAGGTTTTTTTCCTTGAATTCCCGATTCTGTTTATAGTGGTAGAGAGATCCTTTGTGTAGTTGCATCTGTTAGTAAGTTCTCTAAGGTCGCTTCTCATAGTGATGTAGAGTTGCAGTGAAAAGGAGCGAACGTGTCTTTTCAAATGTGACAGTGGGTCTTTGAATTTACACAGCCGAGTTCAAAATCAGACGTCTGGAAAATGTTTCAGACGTCTGGCCTTCATATATTTTTTGTATACGGTTGCATTTATGACATTTGAGTTCATTAACCAGACGTATGATTCTTTCTGAATTTCGAACCAGAGTAATCAATCAGACGTCTGGCTAGTGCACCCAGACATCTGGATTTGAGCATGTTGCTTTTTTTGTGCCTATGTCATTCCTCTTCCAATTCTATCGACTCGTAGCCTCTTGATATTTATTTTGAGTCTTGTTCTTGTCTCTTTACTTTATCAATTACCTGTAAATATAAATATATATGCATATTTGATTTCTATTGTATAGTTGTTATTATCGAAACCATAGAATTGATTTCCTAATAGAAATCCTATCGGCTGGACTTTGAGGTTCAAGTTTAACCGAGAACCTATCTTTAAAACCTTGTTTTGTCATGCTCGTCTACCATGACATGTTTCATAGCCTTTACAGGCTAGGCGTTGACCTCCTTCTCTCTAGCTCTAAGGTCCAATTCATTGAATGAGTCATTGGTACACTAGAGAGCAGGGGCCTTCTTTGATTGTTATGCTTCCACATTTTTGGCGCAGAAGACGACCCCCATGCCTTTCCCTTTTTCTTTTTTCTTATTTTGGCAAAGCAGTCACATACCAGTCACGAGCTGCATCCTAGTTTCCTTCCACTTCTCCTATTCCATTATCAATTGAGAATTTCATCTTCAAGCACCATGGTGCTAATACTATCTGGAAGTCTAGCAAGGCCGATCTTCCCAAGAAGACGTTGTAGGAAGAGTGCCCGTCCAATAGTATGAAGGTTTGCTTCCGCACAACTGACCAGGGTTGACTTCCAAGGTCAACAAATAAGTCTAGCTCCCCGAGTGGCATTGTGGCCTCTCCGTTGAACCCGTGTAAAGGCTTATGGCATAGGGATACATCTATCATTGACAATTTCATTTTAATGAATGCATGTTTGAATAAAATATTCACCGAGCTTCTTGTATCGACCAAAATGTGAAACACCTCAACCGTGCTGATCCACGTAGAGATAACCAGGGGCTCAGTGTGCGGATACTGTTTTCAACCCAAATCTACGTTGTTGAAGGTTATGCCTATTCTTTCTCTTCATTTTCCGATGCGGCCTTCAGTTATTGAATGAATGTATCCTTCCCTATCCTTTAAGGGTTTTCCAAACCGCTCCATTTCTGCCCAACTTCCGTCAACTATATGAGGGACTCTAAATGGTGTGGACAATTATTTTTTCTCGGATGGAGCGGTTCGTACCTGTTCCTTCCTTATTATTCCCTTACGGAGGATGCCTAAAGCCTTCGTGGGTCAGAATGGGAGATTTGTGCCCTTTCTGCACATATCGCTCTAGTTTCTTTTTTCGAATATATTTCTCACTGGAACCACATAAGTGCTGGCAATCTTTGGTGTTATGCCTATGAGACTTGTAGAAGCGACAATATTTCCCTATTCTAATTGCGGCCTCTGACTCTTTTTGTATAGAGGGCATTTGTATTTCAACAAGTGTTGAGTAGCCATGTAAATTTTTTCCACAATGTCGTTCAAAGGCGTGTACGAATCAAATCTTGGTCTAGGTCGGTGTCGTCGCTTATCGACTTTTTCATTTCCAGAGTTGCCTTAGTAGCCACTTTTTCCTTCGTTGTTCTATTTATTCCCCTTCCCTCGGGGCGGGTCACCCATGCTTGCTTGAATACTAGAAGCCTTTACGGTTTGCTCGCTATGTCGGTGGGCCACCGCGTCCTCCAATCTCATGTATTTTCCAGCTTCATCAAAGAAATCCTGAAGAGTTAGAGGCTTTTCGTTTTTCATTCTTCTCACAAGTTTTAAATCCAAGTGGACGCCTCCACACAGTGCCACCACGTAAGCCTTTCGTGGGCATCTTATATTGCTACCGCGGTAGCGTTAAAGTGGGTAAGATATTGTTGCAGCGGTTCTTATGCTTTTTGTTTTATGTCTGATAGGGAGTAGGCATCCTTGGGTTATTCTACGTAGAGTCGAAATTGACTTATGAATCTTTCCTTCAACATTTCCCAAGAACTAATATAGCCATGGGGAAGGTGGCAAAACCATGTGGTTGCTAAGTCTGATAGGAATAGCGAAAACATTTACACATCATGCCCTCTGTTGGTCCATTCATGAGCATCTAGGTGTAGCGCTGTAAGTGGATGATTGGGTCGGATGTTCCTTTGTAGGGATCCATGGTGGGCATCTTCTATTCCCGAGGAGTGGTTGTCGCTTCTATGTCCCTGATGATTGGGCTAGACACCCTTGTTCCTAACCCTCTTTTGAGTTGTTTGTGCCTAAGATATTCCTTGAAGAGGCATGCCATCCTCTCCTCAGATTCTGGGGAGGCCTTGGGAGAAGTTGCGGATTCCTGTTGATGCTGTTTGTGTTTGGAACCTTGGTTGAGATTAGAGCGGCGATGGCTGGCTCGAAGCATGACAGGGTCAGTCGCAGCTGGTCCTTGCCTGATGCCCCCTTGATTGGGCTCAGCTCTTGGTGATCTTTCAGGACCGGCTTCGGGATGAGTCTTGGATCGGCTTCGAGTTCTCGTATCTTCTTGCTTGAACTCTTTAGTTGTAAGGGATCTGCTCCATCTACGCAACTCTCTAAATTGAGATTCACCTCGAGATTCAGTGTTGTGAGTGGATTCCTCCATGCCTCTCAAACATGTCATGAGTTAGTCCACTAAAGCTTTTTGTTGGGCATCAGTCATATTATTCACAACCTTATCTAAGTCTTCCCGGGTGACAGCAGAGCTTGGAAGTTGAGAGTGGGTAGCTAGGTTTTCTTTATCTTCTTGGATAGGATTGAGGGTACTAGTAGTGGTCGCGTTCTTACCCTTACCCGTGTTCCGTCTAAAGGGAGCCATGTTCTAATGATGTGTTAAGGCTTACAAGGAGAGTGGACAGAAGAGTTCGGCTCTCTACGCCGTTCTCAATGAAAGCACCAAAAATATTTGCATAAAAATTGGACAAATACCTCTAAGTTCAAATTTGGCTAAGTCGCTCTTAAGTTGTTTGATAGGAAATTTTCATTGTTTCAATTTGTTAACAGATAGTTTTTGCGGTCATAGAAGAGTTCACAGGTTCAGAATTGGAAATTAGCTAAAGGAAGTAAATCACACCAAATTTCATAGTGGTTCAGCCAGAACATGCCTACATCCACTGTCCATTTTTTATACTTCTTTGATTTGATTAAAAGTACAAGTTTGATTAGAAAGAGAAAAGACTTGAAGCGGTTGGGGTGGTTAAGTCTCAGTAGAGTTTTCCCCCTTTCTTCAGAAATTCGGTCCTCATTGTTATTGAGGAGCTCTGGTATTTATAGAGTGAAGTTGTGGAGTGTGGAGGTTGAGATTATAGCTTCTTGAGTTTGGTTAGGCATTTGGGCAGAATGACCTGGTCCGACATCTCACCTATAGTTTGCTTGGTTGTAGTTTCGTTCGGCATTTTGCTGGGAGACATCCATCTGCTGGCCCAAATGTTTGAGTCGGCAGTTCTGCGCATCGAACCAGATGTTTGGTTCAGTACTATAATGCCGTGCCAGACCAAACATTTGGTCCGACACTTTTTGAATGTCGGACCAGGTACTTGGTTCGGCATTGCAGTGAATGTCGGATCAAGTATCTAGTTTGGCATTTTAGTGAATGTCGGACCAGATACTTTGTTCGGCGTTTCAGTGAATGTCGGACCAAGTATCTAGTTCAGCATTTTAGTGAATGCCAAACAAGATATTTGGTTTGGCATTTCAATGAAGGCCGGACCAGGCAGCTGGTTCAGCATTCTTGTCTGTTATACTTGAATTCCATCTGCCTTCCTTTTCATTGCTTCAACTTCCTTTCTACCTTTGTGTGCTGAAAAGCCGAGCCAACACAATGTATAAAAATATTGTAAAATCCCAAGGGTTTAACATTAAGATGAGATTGAAATAAAAATACTAAAAAAATTTAAAGTGATGAAAAAAGAAATTATGGGAAATACGCATGAAGAAGGAATGGAGAAGAAAATAGGAATAGAAATAAAAGTTGGAACTAATGAAAAAATTGGCAACGATATTAAGGATTTGATAAAAAGGAAGTGGTAAATGAACTTGAAGAAGAAAAGTAAAACGCGTATAAAATGGAGACCAAAGGGTCAACTATAAGAACTGTAGAACAATGAATGTAAAAGAATGTAAGATTGATAATATATATATATATATATATATATATATATATATATATAAGATATGTATATAAGTAGCCTCGAATATATTTTTGTGACGATGATAAATAGTATAATTTAGTGCATAAATTATATAAAGAAAATGATTAAAGGTCATTAGCGTAGGTTGGAATCTGAGATCAGCAGCGTTACATAATAGAAATATGCCCACCGTAAGGGGCTATCAGCTATTTTGTAAAACCATACTTATACGTGACATGTCCAACTACAGGATCCGTGGAGAGTATACGCTTTTATAGATGAAGAGGTACCCTCAGGATAGGGTAGTCTACTTCAAATTTATTATAGAGGAGGGTATTGCCTTGATTGCACTAGCCAATCTAAACATAATGAGCGGGATCGTGCATGATGCTGCGAGTGTTGGAACCAAATTTAAAGGTAGGGTGTCATACGGTGAGAACTTCATCAGTCCCGAGCTGTCAACAGGAAGGAGAGGGTTACACCTAGCAAGTCTTCATCTATAGCCTTCCACGGTGGGCCACGCTGAGTAATGCACTGCCATAGTTGTTTGTTGCTGTTTGTTAGAGTAATGCTAGTCAACTCATAGCGGGATTTCTTCAAAACATGAATGAGGCAATTAGTGGAACCAAGTCCACGTTAGGAACCATACAAAGTGGAAAATCCCCAAAGAGAATATGGCGAAATGTATGAAAGTCCATCGAAAAGAGTATAGCGAAATGTATGAAAGGTCGTTAGTAAGCACTATAGGACTTCCTCGAGTTTACGATAATGAAATCATGATATAGCGAAGCATTGGATCCTTACGGTATGCTAAAAGAGAGATACTAGTGGAGATGGTATCTCAGTCCATTATGGTACCATGAGATATGTATAAATATATACTTAGATATAAATCTACGGAAGTTAGATGGGAACGATTCATACGTGGATATGGAGTCGAGACGACTAATAAAATGTAAACATATATAACATGAGATTATGAACAATCGGCATGAGACAGTGTTATGTATAAGATGTATAATTTACCATTCACCCGAACGTTATTCTGACCCCCTTCTCATTACAACCTACAAGATAGTTAGAAGGATGGGTACAGGTGCTTAGCTTATTTTATGCTGACAAGGAAAATTGATTTTGGGAAGCATCAAATCTTGGTCAGTACTTATGTGATCCCTTATATTTTAATTATTAGGTTGTATGTTATTTCGTTAGAGCTCTAATATACATTATTTTGTTTTATTTGCAGGATACCAAACCAACAATATGCGCTTTGGCGGACTTTGATTTTCAATTTAGCAAAAATTCAAGCCCATTGGGGTGTGGTTTGTTACAATTAATAATCAATTAAGTAATAACCTATGGCTGTTAAGCATGAGTTATGCTCAGTAGATTATTTATCATTCTTATGTCATGAGAATGTTGTAAACCTTGACAAACTCTAAGTTTGTTTGATATTCATTTAACATTTTTGGGAAATCATGAGAATTATTATGGCATGTTTCTTGGTTGTTTTTCTGTAATGAAATTTCAGGGTCGAAAATCTTTTAAGGGGAAAGAATGTAATGACCCAGAATTTTATCGCTTTGATTTGTAAATATTAGATAAATTTTAAATATTCAATTATTGGTTTTTAATGGTCAAATAACCCTCTTTCAATTAATAAATAATGATGGTAAACTCATTTTGGAAGTTTATTTACAAAAATAAATAGTTCGATGAAAATTAAAAATGTGATCGAAAATCGTTTTTCGATTTTTCAACTTTTCGTCGAATGAAAGTTGTTGAAAACTTATTATGCATAAGTCTACATTTGTAGACAAATGTAATAAAAATTCATATAGTATCAAAAATATTTATTAATATTAACTATCATTTGAAAATTTAAAGTACTAAATAAATAAAGTAAGTAAAGATTAGAAAAAGAGAAGACTTTTCTTTTCTTATTTTAAGTGCTAAAGCACATGGATTTAAATGCTTCTTTTTATGATTTGATGGCAAGTAGGTTGTTCACATGGAATGGAAGATTTTGGAAGGTATTTGTGCAATTTGGCTTAAGGGTAAGTGATGTAGTTTGTCAAATTTTACATATTATAAAAGTGCACTCCCATTTCACAAATTCTTTTTTACTCTCTTCTTCTTCTTTTTCACTTCTTTTCCATGTCTTCCTTCTCTATTTTCCTTCTCTCAAACTCTCTAAAATTTTATCAATACACCTTCTTTCCTCCTTAAAACACTTAAATAGGTCTAAAATAATATAGTTAATACTCTTTACACCCAATAAATTCAAACTTTGTCATCAAAACTCCTTAACGCTTCATAGCCGTGAGCAGAAGAGAGGAGAGGGTGGTAAGTGAGCATTTGGGTGTTAATGAGGGCTTTGGCTGAGCTTGCAAGGTGATAGTGTAATGTGATGTTGGTAGTTGGGTTGTAGGATGAAGTGGTGGCTTTATAGAAGAGTTTTGATGAGCTTGAAAGTGAGATATTTCACTTTAAAATAGTTTTAAATTTGACAAAATAGTGTTATAATTTAGTGCTAGCTTATAGTGTTATATGTATGTATTTGTGATGTGTGCATATTATTGTTGTCGATTCCTGCTTGAAATTGGATGACATAAATAATCATTGTATTTTCGGAGACAAACGAAAAGTAAATGTTACCTAGTTATAGTTAACCTACCTGTTGTTGGTTTTATTGCGACCATTGAAATCTCATACTAGCTTTTAAGCAATTTATCACTTGTTTTCTAATGTGTTCTGAAATGGTTTTCGAACTTGTTTTTAAATATTTTTCAATAGGTATTAAAGTGGTCAAATTATAGAATAAAAGTGGTTTAAAAGTTATTTGTTTTCAAAACAAAGTTTTAAAAGTTATGGTACATATAGCGATAGTCGCTATGGATGGAGTTTGAAAAATCTCCAATTTTGTAAAAGTAAATTTTTTTTATCTATTGTAGATATTT
The DNA here is from genome assembly GCA_030765085.1 of Allium cepa. Lineage (NCBI taxonomy): Eukaryota > Viridiplantae > Streptophyta > Magnoliopsida > Asparagales > Amaryllidaceae > Allium > Allium cepa. The sequence continues at coordinate 402,154,200 of CM060943.1, read as the reverse complement.
TGAAGTTTTTTCAAATGTGTTTATAAGTATTTAAAAGGAAGGTTTAAATATAATTTTAAGAATTTATTTAGTAATTTAAAACAAGCGGTTCAAATTTTATAAAGGAAGCTTCTTTGTTTCAAAAGTCAAGTTTTGTTTAAAACCAACCATCTTTAAAGGAATGTTTTAAAAACAAGTTTCAAACTTGTTTTAAAGAGTATTAAAAGTAATTTTAAAAATAGAAAGGAAGCATGGATTACAATAATGTTCTTGTAGTAAATGTTTCCGAGAAAGGAGAAAGAGATCGTGGACTACAACATTCTTGTTATAGTAAATGGTTTTGGAAAATTGAAAAGGAAGTTGATTTATAACACTTTCCTATTATTAAATAAGTTGTTTACTTGTATAAAGGGAAGATGTTTTAGAGTGGTTTGGAATTTAACAATTAAAAGGTGTTTACTTTTATAAAGAAGAAGATGCTACCTTTTTAGTCAAACTTTGGTTTAAATAAGTGATTTTCGAAAATGTTTTTAAAAACAATTATATTGGAACTCTCGGGTCCTATTCTAGCTTCTAGACTTTGAGTTATGAAACTTATGTCTATTTTGAATGTTAGAAGTGTTATTGAGTCAAGATTTGAGAGGTAATGATACCCCAACTTGAACGGTTTCATTTCTAACTGATGAATGGTACTATTTCGAAATTGAAGATGAGAAATTAGTTTTTTCGATTATTTCAAAAAGATTTTGTTTTATGTAAGGATTTCTTTGCCGGTGCCATTAAATAACATAAAAAAATACGATAAAGTAGTGCTAAAATGTTGACACATTTATGGAAAGTATGTCATCTTATATTTAGCGCTAAAAGTCGATGAGTAAATTTTCCACTATGCGTGAGGTCTAGAATCATAGTACTTTAACTAAGGTAAGGTTGGAGCAACCAGTGCTCCAATTTACCTAACTTTAATTCTGGGCAAGGGTCGAAATGTGATAAGTATAATAGGGTAAATTTTGATAAATGGGTTATGATTAATTAAGTTTATAGAAGGTACTTCATCTTATACTCGACACTAAATTTTAAGGTATGGAAGCCCATTTCTATCTATGAGAGTTTAAGAATGTACGTCGAGGTAATGGGAGTATGCTAATTGTTCCAACTTCATTGTTAATCGAGGGATATTACGGGTTTGAAATCAAAAAGTGGTGATAAGTATATGATGTCTGATTTTTCATATGTAAACTAATTACTTACACCTGATAGTGGTCTATCCACTATCGATAACTTGACCTATTTGACTAAGGAAGTATATGAAAGCTTCGCGGTTTCGTACAGTTTAAGATTCCCTTGGGAGAGCTTATTCTGGTGAAGCATCTCTTGCTTTAAGGGAGAATATTCGAGATCCCCTTAGGACTCTTATATCATCCGCTTACTTTTGAAAGAACTGGGATTGAGTCAACCAAAAAGCTATCGTTGTTGGTTCGAAGAGACCGAGATCAGATAAACATAAGTTATCCGAAAACCACTTCAAATAGTATAAGCATTCAAATTAAATACATCTTGAAGATGATGGAATCGAAGACGGAGTATTTGAAGTGTCGACTACTTGCCAGTAGTCCCAAGGGTGATTCTAAAAAGGATGTAGTAGAAATAGTGCCATTGATTTGTTTCCTGAACAACTTGTATAGATGAATGCTGGCATTGCATTGTTGCCTAGAGGACTATGTTAGCATTCCATGTAGTATTTGCTAAAAAGATAAAGTGTAGCCTTAAGCTTCACATCCAATAATGACTAAAATAGTGATATGCTTCAGGGCTATGTTGTTCGCTATCATTAGGGTTTGGTCATCGCTCGATCTAGATCGATATTTTCAAACTATGTATGCTTGTCGCTCAGTATAGTTGTAGAATCAACAGGAATGGTGACATATTCAGTACTATCTGAAAGGGGAAAGGTCAGTCTTGATTTACAAAGGGTCCATGTAAGGTCCTCGTTACGTCTTTTCAGAGGTATACTTTGACAGGCGGTACCCTAGTAGCCCTATCGTTGTATGGAATCCATTTTTCAATATGTTCCTTTACAAACTTAGTTGTATACTATATTTTCTTATTGGATGTAATTAATCTCACCATTTTAGCTATGATTCAATATTCATTTAAAACCCTGGATATTATTATAATATCATTGGACTTTCATATAAAATGGTTTATTTATCGTAAGCTAAAAACTCGTCCGTGTTCATGTTCGGCATGGTCTTACAATATATCATTATTTGTGAAAGGGTTTTATAAATATAACTATCCATATGATTTGAGTTTCTTACGCTGATTTACCGGACTGATCTGGATGTTATTTTCTTATAATACTCGGGTCAGACCCTAGTATTTCTCTAGAGTTAGATTTAAACGATTTGAAGCTGAGCAAGATACCTCCAAGAAGTATTCCCATACTTTTATTTTTCCATTGCCTTATATTTCTGTATTTGTCAGCAACTATAAGGACGGGTTGTTATAATTGTCTTGGCTGATGATAGGTTAGTTACTCTGAGCTGTTCTATGTATATTAAGGTTTTCGTTTGTAAAGATCATTTGAATATTATATATTAATAGTCATGATAAGAGATTCTGTTCTATCTTTTCTTTTCTTTCACCCCAATAATCTGTCTTTCAGTACTTGGATGCTTAGCAAGCAAATACCATGGATGTATTACTGTCGACTTTTGAGGGTCGAATTGGCAGGTTTTCATAATCCTGGAAGAGCTATTGATGTTGAGTGGGGATGCTCACTCGAATGCACACTTGGGGAAGGTGAAGAAAGGTATTAAATATCCAAGTAAACTATGGGTGGATATTTCATAACAGTTTCAAGTTAAATAAATAACAAATACGGAACGAGAGTGGTTGTTTCATAGTAGTCCAAAGCTTAACTAAAGAATACTACAAAGGGTTGAGTCCATGTAGTTTAAGTTTAATAAATGAATTTAAAGAGTACATAGGGGGCTGGCTTTATGCTGTTTTAAATTTAATGAATGAATCTGAAGGATACTACAGGAGTTGATACTAGGTGGTACCAGACTAAAATCTAATTTGAAATGAAACTACAAGGGGAATGCACCATGGACATAGTATTAGATGGGAATCGCCTTAGAATTGATAAGGGCGCAGTAAAAAAATTTGAACCATATAACAGCGTATAAGGCATCGAAAATATGGACATCATTACTATGATTGTTTCACTTATAATGTTGTGGATAGTGAGGGGAAAACCCATTCCATGCAGTACGACATGGTTCACTATATTTGGACAAGTATTATTCACATCAAACTTTATGTCGACCCTTGTTTTTCCCATAAACTCATGGGTATTCATCCGAGTCATTGAGTTTATGAGATTAGATAGGTTTATACTAGGAGCCATAGGATGTAGATTGAAGATGGAGCAAGATGCTTTGTTAGCCAATAATGATGTTATTTCTGTTGTTTTCAATGAGTTCGTGCGACATCATCATATGTTGACCTAACTTTTTACTATGATATTTTCTATTGTTATTTGACCCCTATGTGGAGACGACTTTTGGGGTTAATTTTGAAAAAAAAAATATGTGATGAATATCGAGACCATTTCTCTGTAATAAAAATAATTAGCATCTTTGTTTACTGAGTCTATATTTGAATATACTGAACTCTTTTCCATCATTTGAAAATAATTCTGGTAATGACTACAGCATCATCGACGCTCATTTTCGAGTCTCTAAATGGAGAATGTTAAAGTTGGTATCAGAGCATGGTTAGGGGACACTTAAGTAAAATAGAGTTAGAAAACAAGAGTTGTACATAGAATAAAATGAACACCCTGGGGAAGGGATGCATTACTTTGTATTTATCATACTTGTATGCTGCTGTATAGATATAAAGGAAGATATATCCACCTTTCTATTATTATTTTTCTCCCTTTCTTTTTGTTTTTAATGAATACCTGTTGAAAGAAAAGGCAAGATGGATTTGAGAAGTAGGCGAATTATGGTAGGAGGAGAAGGTATAAGAAGGAGATTGAAATTACAAGGACTAATAGAGGGAATGAGGGAGAAGTCCTAAGAGCGGTAGGGGAGGAGGCTACGCAGTCAGAAAATATGACAGACATGGATGTAAATACTTTGTTTAGGCAGTTCATGGTTTAAATGATGAGGGAAGTTGCACCAAAGATTGTTGAGCCAATACCAGCTACAGTGAGAGAGAACTTCCCAAGATGAACAAAGTATATAGAAATTTGGAAGGGAAGAAATTTACGGGGAAGGAGCCCGTAGTTGAAGTGTGCTGAATTAGCTAAGGATTTATGAGTGCATATTTGGAGACTTAGAATTGAATAAATACATATGAAAAGGTTGGCATCAAGGCAATTATAAGAAGATGCATTGAACTGGCAGGAGGCACTAATTATTGAGACCTTAGAGAAGTAGATTGCCTAGGAGGTGTTTAAAGAAAGTTTTGAGGCTCATTTTATATCAGAGTCTTAGTGAAGTGTGATACTAAAAGAGTTCGTTGATCTAAAACAGGGTGACCTTACAATGGAAGGGTACGTCCAAAAATTTAACTCTTTGGCTAAGTATGGTAGGGAGATCATCAACATTCTAATGAAGAAGAATGAGAAGTTCATCAAGGGTTTGAAGTAGGGTCTTGACCATAAAGTGATGACTCACTAGCATGTCCTTTTGAATCTATAGTTGACATAGCTAGAAGGATGATGAGATATACTAGGATTAGATGAGGATGGAGACAAGATCCAAAGCAAAATGGAAGAAGAAGTCTACCCCATATATTAAAGGCAAAAAGGAAGCACCAAAGCGAAAAGGTGGAGAGGTTACTACTGTAGAGGTTACTTGTTTTAACTATGGATAGAAGGGACACTATGCAAAGAAGTGTCCAATGCCAAATAATCTTGCAAGGGTAAAGAGCTTCTAGCATGATAAGATGGGACATCTGAAGAGAAACTACCTAAAGCTTAAAGCGCAAGTTTATGCTTTGGTAGGAACAAAGTAAGGACCCTCTATCGAAGAGAAAGGTAAGGGAAAAGTCTTACAAGGTATGGTTTTGATTTCTGGCATTTCAGTTAGAGTATTATTTGGTACTGGTGACACACACTCATTTATAGCTAAAGACTTAGTTGATATACTACGGTTAGGGATTACCTAATTAGTCACTTCCATACATGTAGTAAATCTGATATAGGGATATGCCACTCTCGGATTAAGATGCACTAACTTAGAAACTGAGTTAGTTGGCTATAAGTTTTTGTGTGACCCTTACGTGTTTAACTTAATGGGATTTAGAGTTATTTTAGGGATGGACTAGTTGGAGCGTTACTAGCTATAATATACCGTGTCGAATGAATATTAACTTTGAATCACCCAGATCGAAACTAAAGGTACTTGTAGTTTTGGTAGAGCCTATAACTGTGTCCAAAGGTGTTTTGTTTGCTTTATCTTTAGAGAGGGAAGAATTAAGTGCAGTGCGAGTGGTGTAGGAATTCGCTAATATGTTCAAACCAGTTTTGGGGTTGCCACCCCTAGGGAGATAGGGTTTCGTATATAGTCGTTACCAGGAACCAAACCATTTAGTCGACCTCCAAGTAGAATGCTTTTAAAGTAGATGGAGAATTCGAAGAAGCGGTTGGTAGAGTTAGAAAGCATCGTAAGGCCGAGTAGCTCACCTTAGGGACTACAACAGTATATGTGAAGAAGCCTGATTGTTCTTTGAGACTGTGCATAGAATATCGAAAATTGAATAAAAGAACTGTAAATAATAGATATCATTTGCTAAGAACTGATGATTTATTTGATCATTTTAAGGGAGATAAAGTGTTTTTGCATCTAGATTTGGCTTCAGGGTTCTACGGCTGAGAGTTGTAGAGGAAATTGTTCCTTTGACTGCGTTCAGAACGAGGTACGGTTCTTGCGAGTGGTTAGTAATTTCATTTGGACTAACTAGTGCATGACCTGATGTATAGAATTCTCCAAGAAAAGTTGGATAAATATGTGTTGGTGTTCATAGATGACATCTTGATACTCGAAGGATGAGGAGGAACACGTGGTTCATTTGAAGTTTGTGTTGGAGATGTTGAGACAACACAACTTGAAAGTGAAATTTTCTAAGTGTCATTTTTGAAGAAAGGGTGTGAAATTCCTAAACTATGTGGTTTTGGAAGATGGGTTAGTAGTAGATCCTTCGAAGGTTGACGCAGAAATGGGTGGAAGAGACCCGAGATTATGACTGAGGTGTGAAGGCTCGGCTGGCTACTACTAGAGATTCATTAAAGACTTCTCTCGTATAGCGGAGCCAATGATGAAACTGACTTGGAAGAATGAGAAGTTAGTGTGGACGCAGGAATGTGAGACATCATTTCGGAAGTTGATGCTTCATTTGACGAATGCCCCTATTTTTAGTTATCCCTGAAGAGAATGATGATATGACCATGTATGCCAATGCATCAGGTTCAGGGTTAGGAGTGGTATTGATGCCGAATGGCAGGGTAGTTTCATATTAATATAGATAATTGCGACCCTATGGTTAACGGTCATTGTCTTCACATTAAAGATCTAGAGACATTACCTTTTATGAGAAAGATATGAGTAGTTTCCTAACCATAAGTCATTAAGGTATTTGTTCTCTAAGAGGGAGATGAGCATGAGGCAGTAGAGGTGGTTAGAGTGTCTAGCATCTTATGATTTTAGGATAGAGTATACCCTAGGAAAGGGCAATAAAGTAGCTGATGCCTTAAGTCGAAAACATTAGAGTTGTGTTTTAGCTATGACAGAAGAATGGACCGCCTTGGAAATGTTGTCTGCGTGTAACGTGTGGTTTCAGTCTAGTGCAATTTTGAGCAGTGCTTCTGGGATGCTATCTTGCCTAGAAGCAAGGCTTGCACTGATAGAAAGGGTTACTGAACTACAAAAGGTTGACAAGTTCTGCATTGACATAATAAAGAGCTTAGACTCAAGAATTGAGGTAGTAAAGCTAAAGGAGTTTAATGTCAATGGAGAAGGAAGACTGCGGAAGAATGGTAGGTTGTATGTTCTAAGTAAAGAAGGAATATGAAAGACAGTACTGGACGAATGCCATCATTCAAAGTTCACCATTTACCTATGAGGTACGAAGATGTACTGAAATATGAAGAGAAGTTTCATCTGGGAAGCTATAAAGAATGGTATGGGAGAGTATGTGAGAATATGTCTTACATGCCAACAGGAGAAGGCAGAACATCAGAAGTCTAGTGGACTCCTGTAGCCTTTGGAGATTCCGGTTTGGAAATGAGATTCAGTGTCTGTGAAAGTCATAGATGGGTTACAGAGGTCAATGGCTAGAAATGAAAGCATATGGTTCAAGGTTGATAGACTGACTAAGTGTGCCCATTTCTTTCCAGTGAAGGCCGTGATGACTGCGCCGAGGTTAGTAGAGATAGATACGAAGGTAGTAGTGAGATTGCACTGGGTACCTAGCACTATTATTAGTGATCAAGATTTGTTGTTCGTCTATAAATTTTCGCGTAGTTTGTAGAAGGTATTGGGTACAGAATTGCGCATGAGTACTGCAGACCATCCACGGACTAATAGGCAGACCGAGAGGGTCGACAAGGTCCTGGAAGACTTGTTGAGAGTTTCATTTTATATTTTAGTGGGTTTTGGGAGGATTATTTACACCTGGTAGAGTTTTCATACAACAATAGCTATTAGAGAAGTATCGGGATGACCATGTTTAAAGCATTGTATGGAAGGCCGTGTAAGTTACATGCATGTTGGTTGGAGATGGGGGGACATAATTGTGTTAGGACCCGGTGTGGTTAAGGATGTTACTGAAATGGTAGGGTTGATCCAAACTAGAATGAAGGCTGCACAGTCTAGGAAAAAGATTTATGCCGACACAAGGAGGAAGGAATTGGAGTTCGTAGTAGGCGATCAGGTGTTCGTGAAGGTTTCTTTGATGAGAGGCATGATGTATTTCGGGAAGCTGGGAAGTTGGCACCCAGATATGCAGGACCGTTTCCGATCGTAGAGAGGATTGGGAAGTTGGTGTATAATGTGGAACTGCCTAGTATTTTTTTAGGGATTCTTAACGTGTTTCACGTATCACATCTACAGAAATGCATTAGAGATCTGGATACAGTAGTGAATCCGAGGCTGTAGAAGACTTGGTAATAAAGCCAAATATGACCTATGTGAAAAGACCGATTCAGATAGTGGATCAGAACGAGAAGCGGCCTCAGAAAAAAGCAATGAAGCTAGTACCCGTCCAATGGAGCGCAGATCGGGAAGATTACATATAAGAAACATGACCTATTGTTTGTTTTATGTTAGTGTATAAGCTATGTGTTGAATTGTATTGTTGTAGACCATATATATGTATGAATATCATGGTTGACCGTTATATTAGTAGATAGCACTAGTACAGTTTATCTATATGAATTGAGAATTCATGGGTTTATGTCTTAGAGTAAGCATAGGGTAGATCGGTAATCACTACCGGGCCTTAATTGAATTTGGGGGCGAAATTCCTTTAAAGGGGAAGAGTGCAGTAACTATAATTATTAACTAACTAATTAATTAAAAGGCCAAGATAAGCTAAATAAGAATAAAAAGGGGTAATGGATTAACGAAAAAGAGTATGGGGCCCAACCCTGCATTTATTATAGGATAATTAGTATTACTCTTTTCCATTCATTCATTTCATTCAACTAAAAATAAATAAAAGCTTGAGAGGAACATTTATGGTGGTAGTTTAAATAGAGAAAATAAAGAGAAGATAACGAAGCACAAATTAAAGAGGGATTAAGAAGACTAAAACATGATACTTCAAAGATCTAGGTGAGAAATACTAAACATATTTTATCGTTCCCAATTATGTGGTATCGGTATGATTTCATATGCTTTTATATATGATGGAGTTTCATATGGATTTTCATTAACAAGTAAATATTTAATGAATTGGAAAAAGATAGATAAACATGGATGTTTAGATGTATTTTCCAACTCTAAAGATTTCGATATGCTATGAAAATTTAATATGATGTTTTATCATGTTTTTAGAAATTAAACTTTAGTTTGAGAGTTTTCAATGTCAAAATAATTTATTATGAATTTTTGAAGAGAATACTTAGTAGATAAATAAGGAAAATATCAGTAAAAATCAAAATAAAGGATAAAGTATTGGAACGGTTATCAATGAATTTCTTGGAATTTTATTAAGGTCTTTTATGAAGAAGATAAGCTATTTTATGAATAAAATAAGCTAATATAAGACGAGAACTGTGCGGGGGAAAGAGAACTGCGCGGTCGCTAATATGTTATAATTATAATTATAAGGTAAAACAAGGGTTAGATAAATAGGGAATCTGATTCATATCAAATGCTAAAAAGATATAGGACACTGTCAATAACAAAAGTAGAGCCATAACTTATCAGGTAGCTACAAATGTAAAGGCGGTAATAGAAATGTCAGAATTTGTTTGGTACGGAGCTAAGGAAGTAGCATAATGGTTTATAAGAGAACCGTGCATACGGGAATGGGGTAGTGATTTGATAAGGGAATCCAAGGAATTCCAGGGGAAGGTAGATCTATGTCGCAATATGAGTAAGACATATCGCGTCGCAAAAATGTAAAATTTGAAGACACTAAATTGTGCCGCGTATGACATACCGCACCGTAAAACTATAAAGTTGAAAGAGATTAAACTACACCACAACATGGGTAAAAAATATTGCACCGCAACGTGGAAACGAACACTTATTAAGAAGTGTATTACACATGCAGGATGGGGCAGGATGGTACTGCACCAAGGAAAGGTGTGAATGAAATCTAATAAAAGACGATTAGGTAGGACTTGGGGAAGCTTTGAGTTATTAGGGAGAAAGATTTCCTACGCTAGAGTAAAATCCTGGAAGAGCTATTGATGTTGAGTGGGAACGCTCACTCGATTGCATACCTGAGGAAGGTAAGGAGAGACATTTAACTTCAAAGTAAACCGCAGATTGTTGTTTCATAGCGGTTTCAAGTTAAATGAATAAAAAATATGGACTGCAGATGGTTGGTTCATAGTAGTTCAAAGTATAACTAAAGAATACTACACGAGCTGAGTCCAAGCAGTTTAAATTTAATAAATGAATTTAGAGAATACCGTAGGAGGCTGGCTCCATGAAATTTTAAATTTAATGAATGAATCTAAGGGATACCGCAAGGGCTGATTCTAGGTGGTAATAGACTAAAGTCAAATTTTAAAATGGAAACTACGATGGAACTGCGCTGACGGTGTAGTATTAAACGAGAATCGCCTAAGAACGGAAAAGGGCTCATAAGGCACTGTTGTAAAAAGAGAACCGTATAAGAGCGTATAAGGTGCATTAATAAATGAAAAATATGCACGTCATTAGCTGTGATTGTTTCAGGTGTGATGTTATGGATAGTGAGGGGAAAACCCATGTTGTGCAATACGGTGTGGTTTCGCTATATATTTGTTTTGGGTAAGTATTATTCACACCAGACTTTATACAAGATCCTTATTTTTATCATTGTTTTATCCATAAACTCACTTGCACTCATTTAAGTAAGTTGAGTTTATGAGATTAAATAGATTTATACTAAGAGCCGCATGATGCAAATTAAAGACGGAATAGGATGCTTTGTTAGCTGTTATTTCTGTTGTTTTTAATGAGTTCAGGCGACATCATCATATGTTGACTTGACTCTTTACTATGTTATTTTATATTATTATTTAACCTCTATATGGTCATGACTTTTGGGTTAATTTTGAAAACATGTATGCAATGAATATTCAGATCATTTCATTGTAATGAAAATAATTAGCTGCTCTATTTACTTAGTGTATATTTGAATTTATTAAACTCACTTTTGTCGCTTGAAAATAATTCTAATAATGACTGCAGCATCATCGGCGTTCATTTTTGAATCTCAAAGTGGGGGATGTTACACATATGCTCCCGCTCATGCCTTTAAAACCCTGCCCACCGCATCCAATTGGCGCATGGTACGCATAAGCGATCGGGCTTAAACCATCTCGTTAATATAATTTTTTTTGAAATTAGGTACTTAAGTGGTAGAGCTTATACTAGAAGCCTTCGGTAGTACATAGCATACTAAAGACAACGTATGTACAGTGACTCGAATCAAACACTATGTAGGATTTGAATCCGTGACCTCATGAATCGAAGCCAGAGCGCATAACCACTAGGACAGTGGCGCGGGACATGTTACTATTTAACAGCAAAAGGAACCTTTTTTTATAAATAATCTAGGAACTAAGCTAGCCATTTGAGAAACGCTACACTACAAAACACAAAAAGGAAAGCAAAGCTAGAACAACAAATTCCTAGACAACTTTGCAACAGATGGTATTTTTTATTCAGTCCAATAATGTGGGGGCACAGAGCCTGCCCCACTTAGCGTACAAAGATATTTTATCGCTGACTAGTTGAAAAGAAGAAGAAAAAAAAAGGAAATGACTCGCGCCTTGGAGCACTCCAGGAAGACCCAGCTTTGTAGATGGCCTCTCCTGACACCGCTTGATCGGTATTTTGCTGTTAAAGCAGGGTACGCTACCACCTTCGAACCTTTCCACACCAAATCTCACAAGAGATCTCGAAAAGCTACCAGTCGACGAGACGAAGGAGCCTTCAGAGACTTTAGCCATAACATCAGAGGCAAAAGGACAACCATTGCTCTTTCCAACATGGCAGTAAAGTCTGCAAACCAATCTTGGTTTGGTACTGCAAGAGCAAGATGGCAAGAAAACCCACTAGCATCAGCTGGACCATTGGCGTGACAACGATGACCAATCGACGTTGAAAAATTGACAGGAGAGTGCAAACTCAGGCCAAGCAAAGACGCAAGATTCATCTCTAAACAACGTTCCAAACAGTGGTTCAAGGCAAAGGTCAACGTTTAGAATAACGACACTAAGTAACTTTTTCTACTAAACAACTTTGACAAAACAAAAGGCGCATAAGAGCGTTTGGAAAGGAAGAGGAAGACGAAATTAGCTGTTTTTATCAATAAAATACCATGAAAAATTCGGAGTTTCTGAAAGAATTTACATGGCAGAAGCTTCATGATTTCAAAGTGGAAGAAAAGAGGGTATATGGATACATTTCCCTTCAATCACAGCCATTGTATGCTTAAAAAGGAAAATGTGGATGACGTTTTTCACATTTTGTGTTTGACAAAATGTACGCATGACCCTGTTATGTTGTGGAACCGAGAGCTATTGAAGATCGTCTGTATAATCATATTTGAATTATGTGCGATGACCGAAAGGAATAATATGTCGTAGTATGAAAGAGCTAAGAAATAAAGTTATTGAACTTATTTGCCTTCAGTGGAGTGACAGCCGAAATGATGCTACTTAAGAAATAGATGTTAAGATTGAGAATCTCTATCCCGAATTGTTTGAGATTTAGTTTACATTTAAAAATGTGCTAGTATGATTGATTTTTGTGAATATTACACCATTATGTTTTGTATGTTTTAGTAGTTACACAAATACACCGGTCAACCCAACAATCGTCGAGCCACTATTTCATAAATGTTAACCATAACATATGTTGATTTTAGCTCTGTTTCGACGTAAAAAGATGTTTCAACCTTGGATTTTATTTTATGGAGTTGAAAGTGAGAGGAAGAAATGGAGTTTAGAATTTGATGTGGGTAAGAAACGGATCAATAAAAAGGTAATTATGAGAATGCGTAAATGAAATTGGTAGAAACGTAGCAGATGTGAAATAAAAATCTATCCATGTAGTCATTGTGTTTTCTTTCTGAGAATGATAGATTTGGAAGTGTGAGCGTCCTTATCTCTTTTGATCAAAGTTTGTTACATAGTAAAAAAATAATGATTAGTAACATAAGGGTAATGTAATTGGTTGAGAAACTCGATTTTCACTCATGAGATCGAGACCATGATCCAGAGTTTACAAGAAAACTTGATTTTTTTGTTTTTCTTTTTTTTAAACAATTTGAGATGGGCCTTAATCCAAATGATAGCCTACGGCTTCCTCTTCGTTAGTTATTTTCTTCATTCGTAAGAGCATCTTCAATCAATGAACTTTTTTGATGTAATATCAATTACACATCATCAACATGTAATTTGGTTTAAATTTTCATCTCCAATGTCAATGGTAGACAATATTATAATGATTTGGCAAAATAATCAGTAGATATTGTCTAATGCAATGCCTAGCTTTAGACATTACGCTTCACAATGTGAAGGAAGAAGATACATAATGGACTAACTTTTTTATATTTAATTTGGTACATATAATCTTTATACATATATGCATATATATATATATATATATATATATATATATATATATATATATATGCATTTGCACTGATATAGTTTTTTCTTTTTAATATGATGTTTAGCTGTAGAAATCGCATTAAGTAAATAATATTATGATTCATCATTCGAAACATAGGAGATATAGGAATTAATTATCATTGCATCTTGGAGATGCTCTCTAACTACTAGTTTCCTTTCTCATATTTCTTCCATGTTTTGCATGAATTTCGGGGTCGATTTCCTCCCTCCTTTTCTTCGATCCTCTCTCTCTTCAATCTCTTTTCCAGGAATCTAACAAAAAGTAATCTCTCATTTACTTGTCGAAAAAAAAAATTGATTTGAAAAGAAAATAACAATAAAAATCAATGTTTCCAAAAGATTGGCCGCCTCCTTGCAATAGCTGTTGCACAAAAAAATACGCTACATTGCTTCAGATTCCTTGTTAGTCTTACCCTTTGATTCTCTCCATTTTTTAAAGAGTTTTATACTTGTTCGGATTGATTATGATTCGAAAGGTTACAATTTTTATATGTGTGATTCGGTTGTGAAATCGAATAACAAGTGTAGTTTTGGAGGTTAATTTTGTCCTAGACATTTTGGGGTTTTTCATGTGAAGAAGTGAATTTATGAGTTAATCGTTTGATATTTGTTTGTAGGGCGAGTTTTTTGCAAAAAAGGATGTGATGCTGATGGCGATAGTTTTGACGAATGTAAGTGCCTCAACTTTGGCCGTTTAACTATAATATATAGTATAGCAAACTTGTGAATTACTGTTTTTATGATTTCAATTTGCAAGCAAGGTGCTTGCATGTATTGCTATGAGATGTTCCTCCAAACATATAATGTCAAATAAAGTCTTTTCTGTTGTTGATTTCAAATTCAGTATTAGTTTCAGGTATACATACGTATGTATGAGGCATTTAATGTATTTGACATTTTCTGTGTTGTAGTTTACGCTTGACATGCTTGGTTTGGGCATTGATGTAAGCATATAGCATATAACACGCGTAGCAAAGAGATGCATAGCAACAGGACGCATCAATCGTCATATATTCTTTGACCATTTACAAACTACATATTTTTGTTTATATATAAAGAAACGTAGTTTTTTTTTTTTTTTTTTTGACTATTTACGCTAGTATCTAAGGAGGCATGCTTACCATGTTGCTAATGTAAAAAATATATTAGTTTTTGAAGTGAGGTCTTGGATTAGATTATACTTCTCCTTTTCTTTTTCTTCTTTTCTGGTGCATACATATGTTTGTACATGACTGCATGAAACAAACTGTTATATCGTGTCCAAACTCCAAAGTCCAGATAAATACATGCAAACAAAACTAATAGCATAAGAACTTTTTAATGCAGTAACTTTTAATAGTTCTTGAAATGTGAAATGTAGAATAAATGCATCATGAGCAAAGGGTTTCTTAATATATGCAATAGAAACACAAAAGTCAATGAATTGAATCCATCATTGTTCACTCACACTAAGGTAGCAGGGTTCAACAATTTCTTGATCTGAATTTGGAACTATGGTGGCATATACGAGCAACTTAGTAGTTGCTCATGCTCTGACATTCCATCTGTATATTTTCATGCTGATATATGTTCAATAACCTTAATTTGGCAACATGATAGCTTGACTTAGTTGTAAAATTGATTTTGTACTCGTACACATTCTAGATACTTATCTGCAGTAGAAATTTTCAGTGACATTTTAGGAATATATTTCTTTGCATCTATGTGAAAAGACCCTTCTATTTCTGAACAATGAAGGTATGGGAGAGTGTGATGAGATATGCTATAAAGATCCAGTGTTCAAGGATCAGCAATGGAGCGCTTACATAGACAGATCTCCTGGCGATGACAATTATTCTTTGGTCAGTTCAATTCTCATAAACGATTTAAGTTGGTATCTTCTTAAATTGTGAGTTGAATATTTGTTATCTGAAGTCTGCGAATTGGCAAAGCTATTTACATTCTGTTGTTTCCTGTAATTGGAAAAGGTAGATAATTGAATCATGATAACATACACCTATGGCAGAAAAAGAGTTCTTAGTAATAGTATTTTGCAAGCAGCTTCATAATTTACAAAAAGGCTCAGGTTGGTTGAAAGAAACAAAGCTTCTAGCTTGTTATTGAAAATACAGCGAAACTGACAATTATTAAGTTCTGAAGTGTACCTAGCGTTGGATTGTGCAGTTTTTGGTGATTATAACTGAACTCCAAGAAATGATAACTCTCACTATTATATTATAAGATATGTCTCCTCACACAGTTACAATTGAAGTAATAATAATAATGGTAATAATAATAAATAAAACAACATTTTCAAGATACAATCGAGGATTGTTTGATTAAGCTGTGATTCTTGAATCAAACCGAAAGACCACTCTTGATTATGGTACACAGAAGATTTATCTGTAATATGTTATGCTTCTATAGATAAATCAGATAGATATTGGTTAATTAAAGAATGTTACTCCATTTTAGAATAGTAGTATCGGTCTAAAGAATATGACAGTTGAGTTGCAGCAGTTGTATCTGAACTCATATAGCGGGGTGGCTGCTGTCCAACCAACTTCTGCGTATGGATTACATTAGGGACCTGGTTTTTAGCTTGTAGTTTATAGTTTAAGAGTTTGCATGTGTGCAGGAGTGCTTTCATGCTTGCGTTGCTGGATGTGGATTTAAGGTTTGCATTCTTCTGTTCATATCCTTGCTTATATCTTTTACTGTTGTATTTTTTGTTGTAAGTCGGAATTTCTTGTTAACAAGTGGAAGTTTTTTTTAAAAAAATATACTTAACCATAACATGTGTGTAGTCGCTTTATGATCTTTCTCGTTTACTTCTTTTAACTTTAATCTTAGACCAAACTATTCTTTCATATTGTCGTATATGTGGATCAAGAATTTTATAGCAAAATAAATAAAAATCTCCTTTTACCATTATTAAAGACTTAATACAGTAAACTTTTAATACTTTATCTAGCAGTAAATTTACCCTTGCCGATCATTTACTAGCAGTATTGATAAAGCAATTCTATTCATTTTTGATTTACCAGTATAGTTTCCGTAGTGTGTTTCCTTTTTCTTTTTTGTCTTTTTTTCTTTCTCTCTTTTTTTTTATTTTTCTTCCTGGTATTGGCATCAATAACTATTAACATAAACAGTTTTAATTATTATATGTCAGTCCCTTTTGATAATAGCAGAGTAGATACTGTGAAGTTAGTGCATATTTCTTCAAGATTTTACAGACAAGGCTGATTTATCTAGATGCGAGTGTGTAATTGTGTTTTAATGTCGATAATTTATATTAATCTATGCAGTTTGATATTCCTCGGGAAAAAGTGGATGAGATACAACCAAACAGGCCACCTCCACCACCTCGAGCAACCAAACCGCCACCTAAACCTTACACTGGTCACACTCCAACTACCGATGAGTTGCCCGGTGTTTCAGCATAGCTCTTCAACGATTTACTATCGCTAAATTTTTTACTTCAGATTCATAGCAAGTCCTTTAACCGAATTTTGTCCGCCAAGTTCTGTACTAAATTTTAGTGATTATTATATTTTGTACTGAATTTGATCTGATTTAATTTCTTGATTGCAACATTTAGGCTGTGTTCGAGTTTCTTTTAGACCTGTGAAGAAGCTTTGATTTCACAGTTGAGTTCAAAAGAGTAATAAGATTGTTGAATGTGAGGTGATGCTTTAAGATTAGGATTTGTGTATTGATGATTGTCATGCCTAATCAAACTGCAGCTATCGCAATCAGCTTTTGTTGAACATGTAAAAGAATGTTAAAACGTTATTTTTCCTTCCCTAGTGTATTTGAAACTTGTAAGCAAATGATGCAAGTGAAAATATTGTCGAGCAAAAACCAACGCTTAGAAAGATACAAACTGAGAAGATAGGAAAATACAGATATGATTTTGTACAGATGCAATATTCTTCCTCTTGGTACAAGCCTACAAATTGGGTTGTATGCATCATAAAAGCGATATCTATCAATAATTAAATTCTAAATAAATATGATTTTCTGCATAGCCACGAGTTTCACAATGCTAACTGAACTGCGACCAAATATAAACGTACAAAAGTGGACATAGAATTTTTTTTTTTCTTCTAATAATAGCAGTCGCTTTAGCATGTTATTGTGTGAATTCTAACGAAAAGAAAGAAACAAACTAAATCAACCATGAACGCGACGTCACATTGGATATGCACGGAGGTGAAAGCCTTCATGAATAACTACAAAAGTAAAACATTCAAATATTTAATTTAGTAATAAATACAATTAAAATGCAAGGATGCTAACTGCCAAGTTCAAAATGATCATCCAAGTATTTCTGAATACGTGTACCTTTCATAAGTGAGAAACTGACTCAGACCACGTCACCTTTAATACCTAGCAACTATAGTGAAGAAATATACTATCAAGAACAATAAATACTTAGTATTCTTCTTTATCATATCAGAAATTATTCCTACATAAATCTTTAATTAAGAAAGTTCGAAAGAAATAAAACTACTGAGATACAAACTGCAATATAATTGGTTACAATACGAATTTCAACATGTCTGTATTTATTAGATGAAATATCTAAAGGATTACACAGGAATACGGAACGATTGATGTATCATATACCATAGTTGCATCCACGTCACCTTACATAACTAGTGGTCACATTATCAACAAAAACACCATCAAATGAAGTTGGATGACTCGTGATCCCCAATATTTTCTTGTATTTAAAGCCATAGCAAGAGACCATGAAATAGTAGTAGAAAACAAACTTTATACATATTTTTCTTTTCCCCTTTCTCTTCTTAAATAGTTTTGTTAAAAATGGTGATGAAGATGGTCATCAGCAACCTAAAATCGAAGCTGAAATGGTTTAAGTCGAGAAAGAAGCCAAACAATTACTACGACAAAGTGGATAAAACAGAGAGCATGCGAGTGGAGATCAAGAGCAATAAAGCTAAAAAGCTAATAGCTGATACTCTCAAGATCGCAGATTCCCCTGGACGTAAGAGCTTCATATACTGACTCAATCAGATGATCAAATCCATCTATGAAAAAAAAAAATCCAGGATGAAGATGTAATAATAATTCAGCTATCCTGTACAATCCAGTTGCTACAGTCAACGTTCATGTATAGTATAATGTGTTTATTTTCTTCATGTAACCATCAACAACAAACTATCCTGAACATCTCACAGAAATTTAAATAAAGGGGAAAAAAGCAACCGTATAATTGAAATTTATAGCGAAACAAAACTAACATTCAAAGGACAAACTTGAAGCATAGCTGATTCAAAGCTACTGCAACCATAGCAAACAATGTAGTCTGATGGGTCAAGTAAATGCATTCACATAGCACAAAACTAAAGATCACAAGAGCAGACTAGGAAAGTATGAAAGCTCAGTACACAACTCATCGCACTAGGCACAAGTCTTTAATGAAACAGTACACTAAAGGTGATACTAATGGAGATGTAATGTGATAACACAGCTGGCAATTTAAGTAGAGGCAGGTGCTGGACTGCCATCGTCAGGCTTAGGCTTTGCCGCAGTTGGAGTTTCCGATCCCATCTCAGTTTTAAGGTCTTGGATGCTCTGCTCCAGCTCATTGATTCTATTTCCCATTTCATCTAGTGAACTGCTGTTAAGGGAATAAACAATAATACACACATATACAAATACTACTACAACAACAACAAAGCCATTATTCCCAAACAAGTTGGGGTCGGCTTTGATCCTAATAATACATGCATACATATAAATAATTAAATTCACAACATGATGGGTTTAGAAATTTGAAACGGTATCGTTTTTTGTAAAACGATATTTATGATGTATATTACACATCTACAAAATTATATAGCATTTAGATTAGCATAGCTCAAAACATGACAGTGCTCCTAAGACATATAAATCTAGGTCTTCTTATAAATCCCCTCAAATTCTCCTTTCATTTTTTTTTCAAATTTTTTTTTGAAACAAAATAATTTTCTATTATGTTTATTAGCAAGACCATCTATGTAAAATCTGAAATCATTAAGAACAGCCTTCCCGGGGCAGAATTATATTTCAAATCAATGGGTGAAATAAATATTTTGAATGGTTCATGCTGACTTGCAATTCAAAAGGAACTAAAATTTTCGAAACGATTCCAAATTTTCGATAGTAGATCTTGCTAATCAATATAAAACATCTACAAAAATTCACTTCATTAAAAGAAAATTGCACAAAAGAACAAAGAACAAACACCACTCCACCCCCACCAGTAAATAATAATAATAATAATATTAATTTTTTTTAAAGAAACTAACAGAATGAGTGCTGAAAAGGATATTCTTTGCTACAATGCTGTCTGACATGGTCTGGAACCTGTTTTGCTGTTGTGAAACAATCCAATGTTCAGTCCAAAAGGACATTATGTTTTATTTTAATAAAACTAATGTACTGTAAATATGCACTCACCATTTGCACTAGGAGATTTTGAACCTGCAAATTAAGGACGAAAAACGTTTACTTCAAGGCAACATATAGAGAGATTTTGATACAAAGAAAACAGTCATGCGTAAGCCCAAAGTTACAGAAGCTAGGGTCGATAAAAATGGTATATGCTAATGCTTACAATTAGATAAATCACGTTACAGGTTATTATTATTTTTTCATGGCACCAATCACCAATACACCTCATTTTTACACATTTCAAGGAAATAAAATAATAAATAATCAGAAGTGTCTAATGATGCTTATACGATATACATATATAAATACGATCCTACACAATTCACTTTATGATGTGACATAATCTGTTTTAAAGGACTCACAAATGCAGTCATATCCGCAGTGCTTTGTGGGTCTTCTGATTCTTGTTGAGCCTGTCATAGGAGAAACAAAAACTTAATCATTTGGAAGCAGAGGATAAAGTTAACTCAAAGAAACAACAGTCAGCAGATAAACGATAAGATAAACCTTACTAACTGAGATAACAAAGAATGAAAATCATCCAAACTTGTGAAGAAAAGCATTAGATATCATAAAGATTCAAAATTACCGATTTTCAATACAGAGGTAAAAATCTTGCTTTTGGCTACATTAATTTTACATTACAAAACTCAACTTAATACTCCGAAATTACTAAGTAATGAAAAAAAAACTAATCTTCTCCAATCTTTAAAACTTGATCCCCAAAATTTCCAGCGTTTCCCGTGTTAATCAATAACGTGTCTTTCACACACAGACATACTCAAAATTAATCTTTGCAAATAGAACGACCATTTTTGAAAAAATAAGGTATTGAAGGTAGACTAACAGTGATTGTTTATTAATTCAAGATACATACAAAACGAAATATTACGGAACAAACTACGCCCAGTTTAAGTAGAATCTGGTTGGTTCTTGTCTGAAAGATCATGAAGGCGTTGTAGAGGACATAGAATCCACTAGACGGGAAGTGAAATTGAAAGCAAGGTTATAAAATCGCTAGGCATACGCTGAGCGGTAAGTATGAACTAAAGATTAATCATTTAGACACAGATTAATCAAAGCTAATAATTTTTTATAACTAACGTTTTCGGATAAAAGTTCAGTGTTTTGTTTAGTGCCAATTGACCCGTCAAACGGGTTGGGTCGGATCAAAATGGGTTGGGTCGATCCCATCTATGACCCATTTAACAAATGGATTATCCATTCGGTCCATTTAAAGATGTAAACTAGATTTGATAATAAAAATCAAGAAATATACAAAAATTCTAATATTAATTTCTCAAATAATCGAAATCCCAAATTCAAAATTTCATAATCCCGCTAATCATACATTGTTTATATAAAACTGCTTTTGCTTTTTCTTAAAGGTATTGAAAGCTTTAAGAACCATGTAAAAAATGTTCAAATGTTTATCCAGCTCTTGATTTTTATACGATTAAGACGATGTACATTAGTCAGGATTTATGTCTTAAAACACTACCACACCTATCATTTGTGTATTTACATGTCCTTTTTAGAAGCTAAACTTATACTCTACATTTTTAAAAGCACCGTTTTTCTAACTACCTAATGCGGTATAAAAAAACTATAGAAATTGAAGTGCGAATACTTTTATTACTCAAACCATCAACGAGTTATGTCTCCTGGTCTGGTTCGGGTTGACTTTTCGATTGTGCTTCCATTTCATTTGTTTACTTCGAACCAAAAAAAAATTGCGACTTCTGCCTAGTCATTTTAAATATGAGAATGTAGCATGTTATTTGCTAAGTACAACTATTAGTTACCCTAAGGAATTACAACATACGTTCGAAGTATGAAATATCTTAGTGTTCCATATTGTCTATAATGATAATGTGAGTTCATTGGTCAAAATCTCATCGCTTCCGAGTCAGCATGCAAAAATAATTACAGTTTAAAAAAAAAATAGCGAGTTCTGCCTCGTTTGAGTAAAAAATTCAAATTTCCAAACTTCCAAAATTAGAATTTTAAATTTCCAAAATAGTTTTCAAAATTCATATTTTCAAATTTATGTTTTTAATTTTCAAATTTATAATAGATAGGTTAATGAGTTACCTATTTATGACCCTTTTAATAATAGATCAACAGATTTATGACCCATTTAATAAAGGTTCGTAAATAGATTAACCCAACTCATTTATAAGTGAATAAATAGATCAAGTTAATGGATTAGATCATATTATGACCGGCCTAATTGATATAAACCGAAAATTTGGAATTTTTGATATGCTTAAAAGTAGACAACTAGGCAAGACCACATAAAATTAGCAGGTTAATGCTTATGCATGTCACTGAACGTTAAATAATGTCTAACAAGCGTCTATATGCATGTTTAGATTCTTACCTGAGGCGATAACCTTGTCTAGGCGGACCTAAGCGATAAGCTTCGTTTATTGCCTAGGCAAGGTGGAGACCTAAAAGGATTTTTACAACAATGATTTAAACTCTGTAATTTTTTTGCATCTACAACGGTAGCATTCATATTTCTATTCAGAACTCTAAATATTTCCCAATTTGATGAAATTGGAAGTTTAGATCGTCCACAACCTAGATATATTAAGCTAAATTAAAGTCGTATCCTCTAGGATGCTAATATTCAATCTCTATGGAACTTAGATTCAACCATATTGTGATTGTAGCTGCTCATTTGTTTTTCTTTAAAAGGAAGTGTTTAACATATTGCAATAAGGAATCTATAATCACTTGTAACCAAAAACACATTTATGCTCATTGAAGTTTTTAATACGTATTACATTGTTTAAACACTCAATGAGGACAAAATACAAAGGAAAATGTTAAAGGAAGAATCGTTTGGATAAAGGAAATGAAAAAAAATGTTTTTTATAAATTACACAGCTTACTAAGAGGAAAATCAAATCATTGATTCTCCCGATATTAAAGTCAAGCAAAACTACTAAGTTGTCGTTTTTATTATTTTATTTCATTTCCTTCTCACATACATTTATCCCTAGATCTGAAATATAAATGCTAAAATTTATGATCGTGGAGGGAAACACATCACAATCTTCATTTTCTCAATCTCCATTCAAATCATCACTAACATAAAACGAGGAATGAATATTTTGAGAATGGAATTGTAGAATAGTTCAATCATCACCAACATAAGATGAGAAATGAAAATTTTGAGAATTGAAGAGTAGATTAATGAAGAAATAGGAGTGAGGAAAGAAGTTACATTAAAGAAAGAAAGGAAAAAAGTAAAGTTGCTGACTTTTGAAAGCAATGATGGGTTTAGAAGAGGAGAATAATATTGTGATGTGAAATGAGAGAGGGAAGAAAGTGAGAACGCGTAACCATAGAAAAAATAATTAGGCCAACACTATTTGCACCCCAAGATTCTCCTTTCGCGCCTTGGGAAAATTTTCTAAAATTATACGCCTTTTATTTCTCTTTTCACGCCGCGCAATTTTACCCATGTTTTCTATTTTTATTTATTTATATTTGTTTTCCACCAACCTCGATGGAAGCTTTGGTCATAATAGCACTCACACCCATGCCTGATGTGAGTATCAAAGAACACCATGCCGACCATAGACGTGAGTTTCATTAGTACCTTCGCTTTGTTCAACGTGGTTTTTTGAAAGAAAAGAAACACCCTCGATGACGACAATCAAGGGTGTTGTTGCTACTCATGCTCACTATGGGCAGTGGTGTTGTTACCACCCACGCCGCTGCGAGCAGGGTTATTGTTATCGCCCACTCTCGCAATGAGTGATAATGACTGAAACGTTTTTTTTTTAATTTGTAGACCCATTGTGGATAATTTTATCATTAACCTAAAAGACACAACGGGTATAAAAATACAATTTATTAAAAAAAAGTGTTGGTGTGGAAAGTGATTCTTGAAATGCAAATAGAATTGGCCAAAAAATTAACTTTAGAAAGATTAAATATTTGACCAATTCTATTTGCACCTCAATTTTTACTGTCTACACAAAAAATAGCTAATTTTTTCATACCCCAGTTTTCTCCTTTCCCACTCCACCATATTACCATTTTGCCATTCTTTTTTGCTTTGATTTTTTTTCCATCACACTAGGGTGGAGCGTGGGTCATAACACCATCCACATCCAAGTCAGGCATGAATATCAAAGAACAACAAACACAAGCATGAGTTAAACTAGCACTCTCATTTGTGTCTAATGCTGTTTTTCTTGAAAAAATAACACCCTCACCGACGACAAGCGTGAGTGTTGTCACTCCCACTCATGGAGCGGCGTTTTTCTTAAATTTTTGGATCCAGTTTTGATTAATTTTACCATTAACCCAAAAGGGGCAAAACAGGTATAAAAATATGATTTTTTTTTTTTTTTGGCCAAAAAAATGGTGCGGCGTGGACAATAAAACTGAGGTGCAACTAGCCTGGGTCTAAATATTTACAAGTACCTATAGTTTCTCTCCTCACAAATTTATTCACGGTATCCAGTTTAATTCCCCTTGTAAAAAAATTCTATTTGTAAACAAAATAGCTTATAGCTGATCAGCAATTAGACTTTTAATTTCAGTTAACACAACTGTTCAGAATTTTAATAATGTAACTGCATTTAACTAAAGTACAAGAATTCACGCGACCAACCTCGTTCATTTGAGGAAAAAAAACGTAAGGATGATGATGATGATGATGTCTTTCAAGAGCTATCAACAAAGTTTTAACAGGATACCATAGTACAGAAGTACAGGCATCTACTAACATCTTCATCTATTTAATCAATAAATTTGCTAAGTCTTTTCAAAGAAAACTATTAGAAATGCGATTCTCAAACACAAATGAACTAAAACTAGAACAGACAAATGTTACAGAAAAGAAAATGAAGGATTTTAGATCTAGCGGTTTAAGATTCAAAGGACATCATAGCATTCATTTCGATTCTATACTCATATATCGAAAATCAAATAAACAAAACGGATTAGTATAAAATTAACCTTGGGAGGACCGGAATTGGGAGCGGACGCCATTAGAAAGAGATCTAATAAACCTAGATTTTTTTTTTTTTTTTTTTTAGCCTCCTTTTTTGTAAACTTTCAAAACAAAATGAGAGAGAACCAAGAAAAGAGTGTAAAATAGACCTAGATCGGATTTTCCACATAGGATCCGTTAATGCACTGTCCGTTGGTAATATAATCTTGAAATGCAGCAAGGCTCATTTTACTGTACTTGGCTAAAATTACTTAAGGTAGACAAGAATTTTCAAAATTAATTTACAGGCAAATTGGTTTTTCTTCTTGCTACAACATCGACAATTCTTTTCTTAAACTCGCTAAAATGGTTAGTTATATAAAAGACAGAAACATTCATAGTCTCAATTATGGAATTCGCAAATTTTAGTAGAAGGAGATAACAATTTCATTATAATTTCCTTTTTCTTATTGAACATTTTTTATTTCAAATCAACCAATTAAGATAACGATAGATTCATGGTTCTCTTAAAGTAAGAACCTACAGAAAATAAAAGATACGAGAATATACCCAATCATATATAATTGAATTGATTATGTTGGATCATAATTCAAGAATTTTGTTTGAAAAAAAAGGAAAAATGAAAGAACAAGCTAAGAAAAGTAATTTTATTAGAAGCGTTGGTTTTCTATGCGAAGCTCGAAAATTAAAAATAGTTGATTTTGCTTTCCTTAATACAAAGTTGGGTTAAAATAATAAAAATATGAGCCATCCTTTAATTATTATTATTATTGAACTGGGCTCTTCTTCATTATTACGAAAAAACATATTTATAATATACTACAAAGGTCCATTAATTTGGCTCAAAACTCACACCCACACTTACACAATCAATTCAAGTTGGGTTCAAGCATACACGCTCGAATTCCAGAAAGTTCTGCATATTAACCCTTAACCTAACTTCGTTCATTTCCATTGTCGCAACTCAACATTTTCATATTCTGCTTTCCCATGGGGCACTGCAAATCAGCTAAAATCTCAAACAAAAATAGCTTTTCCAATAATAAAATTAGATGGATCCGGCCTCTAGCGGACGAATTCGTACTCGAGCATCTTAGGTTTCTTACTTTAATTTCTTTTAACACAGCGTTTCACATATTTCTCACATCTTTGCTTAAGAGTTTGTTTGCTTTGACAGATCTGTTTATCGCAATTCTAAAGTAGATGCCAACCGACGATAAGAGCTTTCCTCCGAGGCTTGTCCCATTTGAATATTTGTGATAAAATTTGTAATTTAGTTTGTTAGAAATGTAATCGTCTTTGTAATCTATGATTGTCAAACGAGCAGTTTCTGCTAAGAGATTTGACGTGAAGTTGGGTTATGCTTCTTCAACAGTTTGGCTTAAGGCTCCGGACTCCATTCCTAATGCAGGTAAATATTATTCTAATGTGCATGCATGCATCGTGCATATGGTGAACATCAAACAAGCAAAATCCAAACACATTCATTATGACAACCAGGAGATGAATCAATATGCAAAAATTGCGTTTAGAATCTCTCACCCCTCAGCCAGTAATAGGCCGGGTTTGGAAGTTGCCAACGATCCATATATGCTTATTAATGCTCAATGTTCCTATCAAAGATTTTCGATCATGTTCGACTTTACTTTGCATTTTATTTTGCATTATTCTGACTCACTTGCAAGTTTAGGTTCATCTGCAACATTAAGAGAGTTTAGACAATACTAAAAAGTAGCATCCTCTAATTTATTTTTATTTATTTTTTAGTAAATAAAGCAACTTAATACTTTGTTCTGTTTATTTGGAAATATATGCGAGCAAGCGTTCGTTAATCTAAAATAGAAGTTGACGAGGGAACCAATGTTAGTTATTCTAGATGGAAATGAGGAGTTGACTGTGTACGCAGATGCAAGGGGAACTGAACTTAGGGCGGTATTGATACAAAGAGGCAAGACTATCACTTCTCCAAGTAGGCAACTGAAACCACATGAAAGAAGGTAAGCTGATTTTTACCCAATAAGTACATATATTTGGATACGAATTCTGATCGATGGGTGAGTTTGAGCCGAATACCGGCAAGGTTGATGAGTAAACCTACTTTTATAGAGGGATTGGTATTGGTTGGAAGTGTGACGAAAGATAAGATAAGATCATTTGTAACCTCGCATTCCAAGAATTTTTTTTAATTCTTCTTAATCAAATGACTCAACATTGCGGCTATCTTAGATAACTCTTTGATGAATCCTTTATAATAACCCATTAATCCAAGAAAAACTTCTCACAATTGTCTCATGTCGAGGTGTTTTCCAATATTGAACTATTATTACTTTGGCATAATCAATGCAATGACGGCTTGCTTCAAAACAACATGACCCAAGAACCTCACTTCCCTCCTCTAGATTTGAAACCTTAGCCTTAAGCCGATGTTTTCGCAACGTCTCAAGAACCACACTTAGGTGCATCTTATGTCTCTCTTTTGTCCATGAATAAAACAAAATATCATCGATAAACATAAGTTCGAACTAGTTAAGCCGCTCTATGGAAAACGATTCATAAGATCAACAAAGATTGTAGGTGCATTAGTTACCCTAGACGACATAATCAACCACTTATAAAATCCTGATTGGTGTATGAAATGCAGTAACCAGAACACCATCCCTCATCAGTCCTAGTTGGTGAAACTGTTGCTAAGTCCAATTCTTTGCATCATGGTGTTAATCGACTAAATCATCTATACGTGGAAGATGATATTTGTTTTTTCCCATCACTTTATTCAAATCATGATAGTCAACACAAAGTATTAAAGAGGCATTAGCCTTAGTGGAGAATACTACAGGTGCTCCCCTCAGAAGTACTCTTCTGAATAAAGCACTTCCTTGGTAGATTATTTGCTTGCACCCCTAGTACCTGTTGATCTATGGATTTCATCTGTCTCAATGGCATAATAAGTGGTCTAACATCTTTCGCTAAATCGTTGCAGAAATCAATCTTTGTATATGGTGGTAATCCGTTTACCTCCTCAAATATATCCAGATACTCTCTTACAATTGGTGCTAATGAAAAATCGTCACGTATGATCTTAGTGAAAAGAAAAATAACCATCATTACATCGTTGGGAAGGAAGCTCAATTCTTGCTTACCCTCATTGTCACTCCCTATCATCACCAATAACTTCTTACAATTGAGTATACTTTATATCTCTAAAATTAATCTATCCCTAAAATAATCCAAAACTCGACAAAATCAACTACAAAAAAATCATAATAAAACATGCATCCATGACTCAATAATATGACATCAAGACAAATCATAAACAAGTTAGTCAAACCTCCCATAAGATTCGACACTACCAATGGTTTGTCTACTACATCAGGCCTTAAATCTAACATATCTACTCGTTGCTAGATATAAATGAATGTGATTCTCCTGTATTAAACAGAATGTAAAAATGCATTTCTTAAATGAAAAGCATACTTTAGATAGCGATGCCCTTCCCTGCTCCTTTCGCCATGGACCACTTGACGGGTTAGGAGTAGCACTTAGCGCATAACTTTCACAACTTGCTCATTCTTCAGTAGTTCTAGACAATCCTTCTTAATATGCTCGGATTTGTTACAGTTGAAGCATTTCCTTTCTTTGCTCTTGCAATTCTTGCCAAGATATCTTCTCTCTCCATAGATAAAGCAAGCCGACTTCCATTTTCCTTTCTTTTAGCCATCATTATTCTGACGTTGTCTCTTTCCCTTTTTTCTATGGTTACTTCCTCTTCCCACCTCTGCTTGCTTGCGACTTAGCTTCCTCCTTCAAAATAGTAGCTAGCTTTGGATTTGGGTACAAGCTCTCATGTCTTAAAGACTTTTCGATAATCTTTTTGAACCTTTCATCAATATGGTTCACTAAGTGCTCCTCTAGATAGTCACTCAAGCCAATAGTGGTTCTTATTTAGTGGAGTGTCGGTGAATCACAACTATACCATAACAAAGAGTCAAAATCAGCAGCATTCATAGATAAAGACACACCACCCTACTTTAGGTTAGCAAACTTCTTAAACAAGATGGATTTCTAAGTAACATGAGTGAACTTCTTTTCAAAGCGAGCCTTAAACTGGTCCTAAGTAAACCGATCCTTAGGAGTAGTAGCTTTGATAGTATTACACCAACCCATCGCTCTACCTTGAAGTTTCCACGAGGCTAACTTCCTCTTATGAGCATATTCCAACTCTAAGTCATCAAAGATACACTCACAAGTATCTAACTTTCTATAGTTCCATAGATAATTTGGTCTCTATGAACGATTTTCCTCCCAAACGAGCATAGTCCTTGTTGAGCTTAAAAAAATCCATCCGTTGCGCTCGCACTTGAGTACCACCGCCAGCTACTACACTAGGAGCTCCTTCTTTGGTAGTCTCCATCATGTTTATCATTATTTGTATGAACATCATCTATATATTAGGGCTAACAACTATCCCGATGCTAGTTCCAACTTCTACTCCATATATTATGTTCCTTATCGTATTCCTTGTTTGTTGACTCATTCTTAAAATATGTGATAGGAATGATCACTATCTCATAAAAGGATATCAACTTAAGTGGTACTCGTGTGCACATTGCATACACACACATATATATACATACATACATACTGTATTGTTTTCAAAATCAAAGTATAACAAGTAAGCTCCCTTATAGATCGCTTCTATCCATTCTAAGTAATATTTTTTACCCTATCTCTATTGGATTTACTGATCGAGCCTTAGATGTTCGCTCAATTTAAGCTTTGATACCAAGCGTGGCGACCTCACTCCACCTCTGGTGCCCAATATACTCAAATATAGTGATGCGTTATAGTAGTACCGACAGATAAAGGAAAACCATCAAGATACAATGCAATCAAACAATAACATATAATATACCTCACAATGCGTAGACAAAATATAATATCAAACATGGGTATAAAACAGTTGAGATAGTAGCATAAGCAAATGAGCCAAAACATCATCAGAGCACAACACAAGTTCATCAGATCATACATTACAAAGTATACATGTTTATACATCTCTGATACATCATAAACTACATAATAAAATCATCTTTATATACAATAATAGAGTGCCAATAGCACTATAGCATTAAATAGTAGAATAAATGGTAGTAGGTCAATAAAATAATATATATAAGAACGCATAAGCCTTTTGCTCATCCTCCACACAAATCTCTATCCTCATATGTAACAACCCGCATATTTATCGAGTTTGTATTTAAATATTTTATTTAAATATTAACTCGTTAATCGGATTTTGGTCCGAAAAGCTACTTTTTGAAAACGGTCAAATTA
Source organism: Allium cepa (assembly GCA_030765085.1). Taxonomy (NCBI): domain Eukaryota; kingdom Viridiplantae; phylum Streptophyta; class Magnoliopsida; order Asparagales; family Amaryllidaceae; genus Allium; species Allium cepa. Next base: position 402,124,081 of record CM060943.1, on the reverse strand, counting down.
GGACTCGAGACCACTTCCATTGAGTTCGAAATGCCGTTTACAACTTTTTTAAGTATAAACATCGATAGGTTTGGAGTTAGTGAAATTTCACTAACTTTTCCCGCTTTGGACTTTGGGTTAGTTTAGCCTATTAAGCCCAAGCTCCAACCCTCTTCTCCTCACTCTTCATAAATTTCCTAACTAATCAAGCTTTGGCATTAATGGTAGAGGGAATGGGAAATTAAAATTCCAAAACTCAAATTCAATTGCAATCCATCTTTCTACTCCAAATTCAAGAAGAAGATATTGGATTCAAGCTTCTTGTGCTTAGATAGAAGAAGGATTGATTCTTGCTTGCTTAAAACTTCATTTTCATTGATATTTGGTGCAAAGGTGAGATTTTTAACTCACATTCTTGTCTATAACTATCTTGGGTTGTTGGGAATGATTCCCTATCACTTTAGCATGAATATTTGCTTTTGGTTTGGATTGGATTGGCGAAAAACTCCGATTTTTGGCGTTTTGGCAAAATTTCTGCATTTAGGTCGTTCTGGCCATTTTTAGGTCGTTCGGAGTTAGGTCGTGTGGGTCTTAGGTCGTAGGTCGCGTACGAGATAGCTCCTAGATCGTTCTGACCACTTTTCGTGTGTTCGGAGTTAGGTCGTTCATGACCTAGTACTTAGGTCGCTCGTGAGTTGGTGGCGTAGGTCGTAGGTCGTTTAACTCTTAGGTCGTTAGGCCTTGTGTGTGGAGTTAGGTCGCCTGCTTTCCTTAGGTCGTAAGTCGCGTGTGCTTTAGGTCGCTCGTGAGTTGGTGGCGTAGGTCGTAGGTCGTTTAACTCTTAGGTCGTTAGGCCTTGTGTGTGGAGTTAGGTCACCTGCTTTCCTTAGGTCGTAAGTCGCGTGTGCTTTAGGTCGCGCACTTTCTTAGGACGCGAACCCTTTTAGGTCGTTGACCACGCTAGGTCGCTTGGCCTCTTCACTGCTTAGGTCGTTAAACCCTTCCTCTTTTGGGTCGCTCCCCTTTATTTCTTAGGTCGTTGTGGCCTTAGGTCGTGATATTTTTAGGTCGCGGCAAAGTTAGGTCGCTCGACCCATGTTGCCGTTAGGTCGCTCGATCCTTGTTGCCGATAGGTCGCGTGCTTTCTTAGGTCGCGTACCTTTAGGTCGCGTGTCCCCTTTACCTCGTTAGGTCGCAAAGAACTTTAGGTCGCTCGACCTCCTTACCCACCAGGTCGCGCACTTAGTTAGGTCGCTCAGCCATTGTGTTAGGTCGCGTGAACCCTTAGGTCGTTAGACCTCATTTTGCTTTAGGTTGTAGGCCTCTTGCCTTCACTTAGGTCGTACCGTTTTGTCGGGGCGCTGCCCCGCACCTCGCCGGGGGCGCTGCCTCCTGGACCCCCGCGACCTGACCGGGCAGGTCGAACCCCGTAAGCGGTGGCGTTGCCCCCGCACCCCCACCTTGGGGGGTTGCCACCCCCCCTGGACCCCCCCTCCGTAGGGGATCTTATCTGAAAAACATTGAGCTGATTTCCTTGGATTTTATTCACATCTCCGTATGCGATCTTTGTGACTGATTGTTTCTACAATTGCTTCTGTGTTTTGTCACTTTATAATATAAAGGTTTCAATACTAGTAGTAAATATCAAAACTCTTTTAACAAACAATTTCAACTCTATTTTTAATAACTAAGCTCTTTTCTTAAACCGTTTTCCAATCTATTAGTATATACAAACCTTTACCTCACTCGGATGAGAAATCTAATTAAACGACTTAGTAAAACAAGTGGTATGAAACGCTTGTGTTCACTTCGTCGGTTAATTCTTGGACTTGTTCGATTGAACCTCTTGTGACAATTTTATTAGTGAAGATTTACAGTTTGTTCGTAAATATTTAAGTTAAGCAAGTGGTTATGGGACATGAAGCTAAACTTCTATATTTACTAGCTTAGTGTAATTGACACTTCTCGTTGATCATGACGATCATTCTGATGATTTAGACTAGCAACTGTGCGATGTCTCTTGTTGCGAGGTTAGATTAGACACCACTTGTGTGATTCCACTCACACATACCTTTTTGCTTTTTGGTTAGTCTGGACCTTAATCTGTGTGATTCCATTCACACATGTGGGGTAGCTCCCCTTGGTCTTCGGACCGTCATGTGATAGGCCTCTTTCTCTTTTCTATGATTTCTGGACTTCTTGCATTGATTTCTAGAATTTATGTCATTGACTTGTTATGAGTACAAGTTTGGGGTATGATGCCCTTTCCGAATCTTTGAGAAGATTCTTGTGATATTGATTATCTCTTATTGATTGATCTTCTGTTGATCATTATTTACATACTTATAGTGGTATGTCATTATGGATGTTTATGTTTATGCCATATCTTTTATGTTATATCATGTCATCTGATATTTATAGCTAGACTGACCCGTTTATTATTTTCTTAAATAATACTCGGGTCAGACCGAGATGTTACAGGTGCTTCTGCTTGACTTCTTCCCAGGGATTCATCACTCTGACTTTTGGCTAACTGTTTAGATTAGCAGTTTTTGTTGTATACACTTGAGATATAGACTCATAGTTGTATTCTTTTGTATAGCACGTGTTGCTATTCTTTTGTATTATCGTGGATCTTACTGACCACTACTCTGATGTACACTTTCATGTGTTAGTTATATATTCATATCTTCTTCCGCCTTTGTGATATGGATATCTGTGACTGATTTGTGATATGATTATTTCTATGTTTGTTTTCGAAGATTATTTATAGCCACCGTGTGATAAGCAATTACATGGATGGTCGCTCCTCAACAGCCTTATTCTCCGTGCTAGTTGACAGCACTACTCCGGAGTGTTCTTGGCTAGCGTGGGTATAGAGGTGGGGCGTCACATCATACATGTCCCTCGAAACATCCGTCACGACCCAGAATTTTCGATCCTGAGAATTCCAGATAGTGAGGAAAAAGAAGAAAGAGATAGAAGAATAAGAAGAACAGAAACAGAGATAGAAGAATAAGAAGAACAGAAACACCAACATCTCACATTCGCAGCGGATAAAATATAATAACAAATAATAACTGTTATACAAAGAAAAACTATACTTGTCAAATTTCACTTTAATACATCAGAGTTACACATATATACAGACACTATATATACACAATCATCATATCTCAGATATACAACAATATAATACAGCGGAAACACTCCATACGTTCCTGCCATCCAGCTCGCCTCCTGAGCTCCTGAACGTCCTTACCTGAAAATCTGTAATACTCGGTCTGACCCGAGCATTACATCAAAGTAACACCCGGGTTAGGCTGGAAACCAGCGTGAGTAAACCCATCTAACATGGAATACAAAGCATACAACTTATATAAAACCAGGGGTGTAACTCGTATAAATTTATAAATTCACAATTTGTTATAGACCTCACTTATTTCACACATCACTTTTCCAAGTACCAAAATTTAGATCCAATAGTCCAATTCACTTAAATTATTCCATACAAGCCTATTGATTTCACAAATCAATCTATAAAGAATCGAAGTGGTTTCGGGTATTTACCTATACCCGACTCTGGTCTCTTCGAATCCAATGTCATTTTAACCTAAGTTATTCGAGTGATAAAAAAATTCAATTTTTAAATAGAATGTCGCTTATACACAATAATTTATCATCGGTAAATAACTACATTATCACTGTCCATCTAATCATATCATATCACCAACATTTCATATCAGAGATATCAACCAATTCAAGGCATTTACAACATTCAATCATTCATAGCAAGATTGATCGCCTCCAAAATTAATTTAATTAATCTCTAATTAAATTAATTACTAATCTGTAATCACTTAGATTATCCTTACTTAACATTAACTAATTACAAACAAATTAATTAATCATCTTTTAATTATCCATCTTAATTAATCATCCTTGATTAATTATACTTTAATTACAATAAGTAATTAACTAAAAATTAATTAACTTTCACCCATTCTCATTAATTACTCAATTTAATTATCCTTTAATCACTTCCATTGATTAATTATCTTTCAATTAATCACACTTACAATTTACTAACCTTTAATAAACTATCTTATTTAATCCATACTTTAATTAATTACACAAAGTAATTAATTCTCAATTACTTCCATTAAGTAATTTATCATTTAAGTAATTAACTTATCTCTAATTACCAAATAATTAACCTTTAATTAATTAATTTATATTCCCTTAATTAATTATACCAAGTAATTAATTCTTAATTACTTCTACTAAGTAATTATCCTTTGATTACTTCCCATTAAGTAATTTTTCTCTAATTAATTAAATCAATTATTTACTTAAATTTCCTTCATCAACTTAATTAATCTCAAATCATTAAAGCCTTAATTAACCTTAAGATAAAATATTATTCTTATTATGACTTAATTATCATTTACATAAATTTAAACATTTCATTTTGATAATTAACTTACATAATTAAACCATGTAATTAAGTTTAAAAATAACATTTCTACTTAACAAATTTAAGTTAAACAAATCATAAAACTTCTTAAATCAAAATAGTTTAAACAAGTATCATAAAATAGTTTAAACTGGGTTCAAATTTACATCTCAAGCTTGTTTAAAAACATGCTCAATCTCTGCTTCGATTTCAACCCTCACTTGACTCCAGTCCTGACTCGAGTTTCTCATCATCTTCCATTTTATTAAAATTTAGTTCAACTTTTTATTTTAAAACTAGAAAGACAACACTCATGCGTGCAACTAGGGTGGCAATGGGGCGGGTCTAAGGTCCAAACCCGGTCGACCCGCCCCTATTTTGGCCCGTCTAGACCCGTCCCATTGGGTCATTGGGGCGGGTAGACCTATGACACGTTCTTGAGTGCTCTGGGTCTAGGGTCGGGTCGGGGCTCGGTTAACCCGCCCCAACCCGACCCGACCCGCACTACTAACATCTCATGAAACTACTTATTACTATAACGATTTATTAATCTTCTTAGATATAAGTGATTATAGCATGGATATTAAAATTTTCGAATAAATAATCTATATAAAAAATTAGAGTATTATGTTGCGTCATTGATAATTATACAATAACATATGTATATATATTTTCTGAATTGTTATTGTACACATCGTTTTTACTAACTTTCCTTAGACACGTTGTTATTTGTATTTCATGTATTATTTGGTGGTAACGAGTATAAACAAATAAATATATGTAAGTTGGTACACAATTTTGAATCAATACATGAGACCCATCGGGCCTTGGGGAGGGTCGGGTCTACCCTAACCCGTACGGGTCCCGGGTACGGGGCAAAATTCCAGACCTGCACCGCGTCTACGGGAAGGGTCTGGGGCGAGGTCTAAAAAATCCGGGACGTGTATGGGGCACTAAAAACCCGCCCCAACCCACCACATTGCCATTCCTACGTGCAACTCGTCAAATGACCCGAGTCTATCATTGCGCAAAACACAACTCCACCCGAAGTGGACTTCTTCTTCTCCAATACCCAAACCAAGCCTCTTCTGACACACAAAGCACATGTGCACGTGTACAGGTGGTCGCCAATGGCCTGATCACTTCCCCTATCGTCGATGAGTCACAAAACACACCCACCCTCGATTCCGAACATCCAATTCGATCTTCAAGCTTGAAAACAAAATCGAGCCTACTAGTTGAATGGAACAGCAACCTACGTTCGAAGAATTTCCCCTCTCCGATGATCTTGACGACGAGATCACTCGCCCTTCAATCAAAGGATAACCATCACTCCCAGCTTCAATTACCCTCCATCGCGATCGAGCCTAGCACTTCACCCACGCTGGAAACATCTCGACATCAACGTCGTACAAATCCCACCATAAAACCCTAACCTGTCTCCGTCTCGCCGCCTTGATCACCAGAAAAACCTTTACCCATTTTTGCCGCGACCCCCGTTCCCCAGGCTATCTCCAGTAACATACTCGACCACCTAAACTTCACCCATCACCAGTAATCTCCCAAAGTTCCATTTCCGATCAAACCCGATTTTCGCATTCAAAATCGAACTAAAAATTCTGATTTTTCCCTTAAAAATCTTAGTTTCCAAAGTCAATTTAGGATATATATAGAAATCAGAGAATCAAGATTTTAGAATTTTACGCGTTTTGGTATTCCACTGTATTTTCTTGATTTACAGAAAATTTCAAACTAAATTTACTTAAAAGTATTTCTTAAAACTTAATCTATGTTTAAGCTTACTTATCTTGTTTGAAACCCAAAGCTTAACAGAGATCAGATAAGAAGTTTGATTTATTTTGATTTATTTTTAAACTCTGTAATCATGGAAACAGTGAAGAACAAACATTTCCAGATATGCACAGTGCAAACACTCATATATATATATATACAGATTTCTCTAATTTATATACAGGTTAGGCATGATTTATTTCAGCAATTTATATGCGACAGATTTTTAAAAAAAAACAAGAATATAGGTTCGATTACTCACCTGGCTATTAGAACAGAGACAGAGAACATGTTCTTGATTTCCAGGTTTGATCCGGACTGATCTGTTTTCATTTTGAACTTCTTTTTGCTTTGTTAATGGCAGTTTGTAATGGAAGTATATATTTTCTTTTCAACTTGGCTTGTTCGAATGGAATAAATGAAGGTAAGTGAATGTATGTATGTGTAAGGAGGAGTAGGCTGCATTGTCTTGTACACAACAAGCTTGTTTTGTAAGCTTGACTAGAAAGGTTGTATGCTACATTCTTTGCTGTAGTGTGCACAGTAAGCTACTCTTTATTTTTTTCATTATATACTTCCCTTTTCCTATGATTTGATGTTTATGCTCTTGAGTTGAATGGTATATAACATATGTGTCCCCTTTTTAGTTTACATGCATATCTACATCCTTATGTATATACATGCTACATACATATGCTTACACACATTTATATTTACATGCTTATCTACGCATTTCATATTTAATATGAACATGAATACATATACTATTCTTAATTTTTTTTTACAATTTCCATGTACATTAGTTCATATGGTGTGTATATATATATTACTTATACTTGTTCGTATATTTAAATATCTTAAGCTTATATATTCTTATTTATCACACACACACACATATATATTTATACATTTAATACAATACTCCTCATATATTTTACTTGTGTGTGTTTTTGATATTATATATATATATATTTCCTATAAAATTCATCATAACCAAAATGTTATAACTTAAGTTCGTATATAGTGTTTAAACCAAATTATTATATATATCCAGATATTTTAAATTATCAAAAACTTATTTGTTAGACTAATTAATATTAGTATCTCAATAATAAATCAGTTAATCACCCAATTAACATACTTCAAAAATCCGGGTCGTCACATTCCTCCTTCCTTTGAATCTTTTCGTCCTCGAAAAGGAACGAAGCCAGAATTATTAAAATGCTTAAAATCAGATAAATTTTCTTTGATCATTTTAAAATACTTTAAAAATCTATATAATTTTACTAAAATAGTTTTATAAAAATATTTTTATAACTCGATGTTTCGACAAGTCCATCATTGTTCTCACAGAAATTCGGTCATACGTTGATCAGGCGTAGGACTGAAAATCTATAAGTACTTGGTAAAATCGTTTTCAACACCCAGTGAAAATACTTGGGAAAATGATTTTATTGAAAATATAGAAAACTGTTTTTAAAAATAGAGGAAATATCTTTGGTGAGAATGCTCTGGAAATCATCACCCCCATCCATGGTCGCAGTTACATCCTTGGTTACGTTGCCATCGCAGCAAAAGTCCATGTAACTGTAGGCACTCTGCGCCCCTCGATTACGCCATGCAACCCACAACAGATCGCAGTTACATTCCAGGGTTACGTTGCCATCGTAGCAAAAGTCCATATAACTGTAGGCATCAGCGCCCTCGATTTTCGCTGCCAAAATGAAACTTCTCCACTCCCAAATAGGTCGTAGTCTACCGATATAAAATCAAACGTAGACTGTTGGCTCTCAGTGGCACACACGACTTTCGCTATGTTACCATAGGTCGCAGTCCACCGATATAAAATCAAACGCAGACTGTTGGCTCTCAACGGCACACACGACTTAGGATATGTTACCATAGGTCTGTGACGAGCCGACTTTCACACCACAGAAAAGTCGTATCATCATGAAGAAAGAAAGGGATAGAAAAGAGAAAAGAAAGAGAAGAAAGAAGAAACAACATCAGAACCTCAACAGCGGAACAAATAAATTATATTAATAACATAAATATACATAGTATACAACACTAATCAGAGTTACATAGAATTTACATCGCATACTAGACAGTTATAAACACCTTTCTAGTTGTACAACTCAATACAACTCAACAAAACAATACTAACACAGAGAACACACAGCGGAACTATATATCTACACGCAGAAGCCTCCTGCTCCATTTTCTCCTCCACAATTCGTCAAAAGCTAACCTGAATCCCTTGGCTACTCTTAAAAATTTGAGTACCTAAGAGTTTAAGAAAACATAAGATAAACTCTGGGTCAGACATGGGTCTGGTGTGAGTAACAGGTTAAAGTTTCTTAACTTTGAAAATCCTTTGAAAAGAGAGGTATCACGTAAGACTTCTCACACATAAACATGGAAAAGTTTTTACCTTACGCTAACCAAAACATTTGATAGGAAATCCAATGATATTATAATAGGTCTAGGGTTTTCAAGTAAATAAGAAATAGCTGAAATTGTTACATGATTAAATTCCAGCTACTAGCCACAAAAGTGGGTAATACAATCAAAACAGTTGGCACTTAATGGATTTTGGATTCCATATAATGACTGGGTTACTAGGTTACCGCCAATCACAGTACGTGGTCTAGATCAACGTACCGAGGAGTATGCCCGCTCCCCTGCAACACAAGACCGGAACCATCCCTTACTGGACAGTCCCGAACAAAACAACCCCGCAGTTGATGTACATCCAACTGCCCACACAGCCGAAATAAAAAGGGACATATAGACAGGGGAAAATCTTGTCCTACTTGGGCAGACCCACTTATCCTTACTGCACCTCCCCTGTTTTAGCCATTCCCGGTTGATGAGGCTTGAGGCTACGATTACCTTTAGAGAACACATCTCTTAGAATGCTCATCGTCCACCTGATGATGTTCTGAAAGCATTCAATCCATACAAGTTCGTTCCGGGTTCGAAGGAAACCGAAGGCATTATCTCGTTACACTCATTTTGGAATCACCCTTAGAATTAACGACGATAACCCTTGCACTCTGAATCACCATCTCGAACCTATAAGAACTAGTTCCGTCCAACTCATTACGGAATCACCCCCAGAGTTATACTGACGTATAGTCCATACATCTCGAGTCTTCACTCTTCACATAAGATTCACGACCCATCGTTAATTTGGATCGATGTGGTTTTCGGATATCCAAATATGGAAACCCGATCCCGTTCTCATCGAAATCCAAAGCGTGTCTTTTAAGTCCAAGTTGTTTTAATGTTTAAAACAATTCAATTTAATTATCTATATACACATAGATAGATAATTCACATCATCACAATAGATAATCAACATTATGATCACAAACTGGTAATCCATATTATCATCACAAATTGATAATCTACATTATCATCACCAATAGATAATTCATATTATCATCACAATGCAACCAATGCGTCCATATCACACAATACTAATCTCCTATCTGAGATTCAAACCATTCAAGGTAAACCATATTATCCATTCATAAGCAAGGATTTACTTAATCATACTTTAATTAATTTAAAATGAATTAAATTAATTACTTCCAACTCTAATTAATTTAAAGTGAAATAAATTAATAAATTATCTTTAATTAATTTAAAATGAATTAAATTAATTACTTCATCATTTAAATCTTGCTTACTTAACCATTAATTGATTACAAATCAATTAAATAATTATCCTCAAATTAATCACCTTAATTAATCACTTTTAATTTATTATCCTTTAATTACATTCAAGTAATTATCCTTTAATTAATTTCACAAATTAATTATCCTTAACCAAAAACAGTAATTAACCTTTAATTACTTCATTAATTAATTAATTATAATTGATTACATTAATCCTTAATTAATTACATTAATTAATTACTTTAATCATTTATCATTGATTAATTAATCTCAGTTAATTAATCTTAATTACATCATTAATTATATTAATTAATTATCCCTAATTGCATTTTAAATTAATTACTTTATTTAAATTAATTAAGTAATTAACCTTAATTAAACCATAATTATTAATCACTTTTGATTAATCACATTTAGTAATTAACTACCCTTAATTACTTCATTAATTGCTCCTAAATCAATTATATTTAATAATTAATTATATTTATTAATCACCCCTGATTAATCTCATTAGTAATTAATTACCCTTAATTAATTACATCACTTAATTATTTTAAAATGACTTAATTAATCAATGCTTAAATTAATTACACTAAGTAATTAATTATTAATTACTTTCATTAAGTAATTACCCTCATATTAATTACACAAAGTAATTAACCCCAAATCTCTTCCATACTTCAATTAATTACCTCCCGTAATTCACTTATCTTAATTACTTCTCTAAGTAATTACTCCTCATTGATTACTTATCATCTCATCGAATGATTATTCTAAATTAATTAAACTTAATTAATTAATTTAAACTAATCTAATTAGTTAATTAATTACAATGATTAATTAATACATTTAATTACATTCATAAAGTAATCATACTTAACCAAATTCCATAATTGATTATCTAAATTAATTAATCCAATTAATTACCAAAATTAATTACATTAATTAATTAATAAATAATCCCAAGTTAACGACCTTCATTAACTTATTAACAAATTCTTAAATACTCTTTTTTCTAAGTAATTAACTTAAATTAATTAATACTAATTACAAATTTAATTAATCTTAATTACTTAACTTAACCTTAGCTAAATTTATTCCAATTCTTAATTAATTAAATTAATTAATTAGTTATCTTATTCAAATTACCTTATTAATTTAACGACCCAAAAATCATTAAATTCCTTGATTTTCTTTAAAATAAAACATTTCCTATTAATGATCACATTATCATTAACAAAGTAATTTAAAACAACTTAACTTAAAATTTGTTTTCAAATTACATTTTAAATTTTAAATTTAAAATGAAATCAAACTTAACTTTTACAAAGTTTTTAAAAACATTTTAAAACTCTTTAAAAATTTATGCTAAAGATTTTCTTATTTTATAAAAGAAGTTAAAAGGAATTTAAACCCAAATTCATTTCAAATACAAATCATATTTAAATATGTTTTAACATCCAAATTTGTTTAAACATTTAATTTTTTTTAAAACTTCCTTTATTTTCAAAACATTGTTTCAAAATTGGAATTTGATTCCAGATTTAAACTTATGTTTAAATCTTCTACTTAAACTTAAAGCTTTATCTTTAAATTAAAATTGTTTAAACCCTCTTATAGTTGTTCAAACATTTTAATTGATAAAGTTTAAATTAAAATTTTAAAACTGGTATTCAAATCTAGTTTGAAATTCATTCTTTAAATTCAAGTTTTTAACTTCTGTTTAAAAAAAATGGCTTCAGATTTTATTTTAAATTTTGAGTTTGGAAAAATAACAGGTTTCGAAAAAACCTGTAACCGCTTAAAATTCCCGAGCCCCTACTTCAAATACTCCGAGTAAGACTATACAAAACTTCGAGCAAAAACTCTATTTACTCGAGTAAAACTCAAGTCAAAAACACAGCAACCCCCAAATCTTCCACCTGATACACTACCCCACCGTGCATATGCACGGTGGCTCCGTCCGTCTCTGGCCTCCACCAATACATCGAACAAGTCGACGTTCAACCCTGAAACCCACCACGACCTTCATAAACTCACATTCCATTCAAAATCACAATCGATATCCCCAATCCAAAACCTGGCAATAGTATTGCAACCATACACCCAAACCTGTCAACGGCTCACACTCGCTTCTCCGATCACCAGAGAACCGTCACCGCCGGCCATGGCTTCTCCTATACTCCAGCTTCAATTTCCCAAAGTTGTGTCAAACTCGATCAACTTGAGATTCACTACTGATCGAAAAATCAAAACCAAGCAAAACTAGGTTCACTGACTTCATTAACCTCCCATTGCCTCCACCCAGCCCTGTTCATCTTCCTGGCATTTTTGCCACACCCTCCGATCACTCCAATACCACCACTAAGAACCCCAAACATTCTGATCAACTCGATCACCATAGATTGACTAAAACCCATTTTCTGTTCAAACAAGTATTGCAGTCCCAATTCCAAACTAAACAATATGATTTTAGTCTTAAAAATCATCTTTTTGTTTAAGTTTTCAGTTTATAATACTGAATTTATAAATTATTTTATTTGAGTTTTTCTTTTCCTTTATTTATCATACTCTGATGTTCTTCAATTTATAGAGACATCACCCAATTTGTTTTTACTTAATAAGTTTTTAAACTAAGCTATGGTATAATTAACATAGTTATTTCAGGACCTAAGCCTTAACAAAAATATTGAACAAGAGCAAGAGGACCCCCCCCCCCCCATTTTTTTAAGAAACTGGTAACATAGAAGGTTTACAGTCATTCACATATGCATATCCAAATGGCATAGAAATTTCATCAATAAAAATTCACACAAACATACTTATTTCAAGGGGAAAACATGCAATAGATAATACTTAATCTTTTAAATTAGTGAAGTTACTCACCTGTAAATAGAGATGAAACAGAGCTTTTGGAAAACTGTTTTGATGACTTGAAAATATAATGCCAAATCTTCTTTGAATTTTTGATAAAACTTGAGTTGCTTTTACTTCTATGCTTTTAAAAACTGAGTTGCTTGCATTTAGATTTGCATGCAGGCTAATGGGCCTTGAACTTGCTTCAGATCTCAAGTTTTAAAGAATGCAATTGCATGCTTTTGGAGTTTTGTAGTTGCAGAATGATTTCAGGTTGATGAATATGAAGAGAGCTTCAAATTTTGGTTCGAAAAGAATTTCCAGATTTTGATTTTGAGGATTTGCTTTACAAATTTGTATACAGGCATGGACAGATTGAAGAATTGGATTTAGAAAATAGATTCGCAGATTTGCATGTTTGAACTGACTTGAAAATGCAGGCTTGATATATGAGAGGTTTACTAGTTTGATTTTGAAGAAGAACAGTATTGAAAAAAATGCAAGTAAGCTTTTGATTGAGGAAGAGTTTCAGAATTTTGGTTTGAGAAGAGAACTTTCAGATTTGAACATTAGAAAAAAAATGAAGGTGAAGAAACATGTTTTATATAAGTATAAATGATTTATTTTAAAATTAAAAGAAAAAAAAATTAAAAATAAAAGGACACATGTACTAGATCCTTACATTTGTCAATTATAGCAGGTTATTAATTCACATTTGTCTCATTAGTTACTTAAGATGCCAACACTTGTTTTATACATATTTTACTTATTTTTTTTTATTTAATTTAAAAGTAAATAAAACCCCTTTTCTTTATTTGTTAATACTTATGTATAGATTATTTTCGTATGTAAATTTGTATGTGCATTCCTTTTTAAAGAAAATGAAATAAAACAAATCACATAAAAATGAAAGCTTATCAAATAAATTAAATATGTTTATTCTTTGAATTCAAAATTAACTCAAATTCAAATGCTATTCATTCATTTAAAAATTCCATTTAAAACTAATTTATATTAACATACTTAATTTAAAAATAATAATATTGTCTTTTAAAATCTATCTATATTTATACATTTATTATTATTTAAAAGAAACATGTTTATTAATTTAAATAATTGTAAAAGAAATTATAATTACTTATCACTTGTTTAACTTATTTAAATGCATTAATGTTTTATATATAAAGGGTATTTTAAATTTACTTATATAATTTCCAAATTATCAAAATGAATATTAGAATTTAAAAAAAAGATTTTGTCTGTTTATTAAATTTCAAATCAAAACTTATCTATTTACAATATATATATATATAAATATATATATATATACATTGTAAATAGGAAATTTTTTATTAGTTTTCAAAAGATAAAATTCACCAATTAAATATCTATTTAATTGGATTATTAAATCAAGTTAAATTTTATTAACAAAATTTTATCAAATCAATTTAATTTTAAATACAGATTATTAAATTGATATTGCTAAAATTTTCGGGATATCACATTCCTCCCTCCTTAAAAGAATTTCGTCCCCGAAATTTAAAAGCAAAGGTAATTTAATAATCTACTAAAGATTTAATTTAAACACAAGCATATATCAATTATATGCTAACAACCAAAGCAACCAATTTATCTAATCGAACAAATTTAATTATCCAGACAAAATTCTGGATAAAATTTTCTTGAGTTTCCTGAAGTATATATGTATACACACACACACACACACACACACACCGGGATACTCGCTCTAAGAATCCAAACAATCAAAACTATTAAGTTATAGAGCTCCTATCCAACTAGATCTACAAAACTAAACAACATATCAGACTACAGACAAGTCTGACTCAACCACCAAACCTTCCGAACTGCTGGTTCCATAACCAGAGATAGCTCATACACGTACTCCCTCAGAGATACGTGAATCTCATCGAATCCCAGTTATCCAAACTGGCAATTCAACTCTTGAAAACCAAAGCACCAATCCAACCAAAACACAGAAGAGATCCCAAAACACCTCGAAGCTAGCTTTCCAGTCTTACCCAAAACTTGTAGCTCCTTGGATCGGAGAAAAACTTATCCAAAACAAATCTCCGGCTCCGGAATCCAAATTCCTTCATCTCTTATCCATAAAACTCTTCGGATGATCTTGGGCTGTCTACATCCTTCCTGCTCAGCTCAACCTTTGCCGATGCCCCAAAAAGAAACAAGCTAGACCAAAACAATCCAACACAGCGATCTCCTCAAGATCAACCAAGACCAAGATCACCAATCTCTACTCTTCAAACATCAGAAGAACAAACTCACTTCTTCTATCCGGAAAAGAAAAAACAGAAATACTCCCAAACTACTTCCGCTTCACAACTCTGATCCGAAATAGATAAGAAAACGTTGATGAAGATCATGAGCACAAACTGGACATCACTTCCCAGAAATATGGCTCAATAAATCCATACAAGAAAACTTGGTAATTCTACAAATCCTGAGCTGCTTCACCAAACCCTATCTCAAGGAACCATCCTTCTACTATGCTGAACCACGGACATCACTCCTGGAATCCAGACGATAAGAAAACTCAATCTCCAGATGCAGTAAAACCTCTATCTTCCCAGAAGACATCCAGAAAATTCTTCAATACCTCAAAAGAACACTCAAACTATCGCAAGTCACTTTTGCGATCAACCAAGCCTAATATCAAAGAAAACTATTCTCTCTTTACCAATTGGAACATTTTACGCTGGTCTAGCCAATCCATTCGAAGAAATGGATTCACTCAGCTGCTTCTAAACTTCCACCTTCAGAAAAACTGCTAAGCTAGAAAACTTCCTACCACCCAGAATACCTCAAGCTGCACTGCTAACACCGAAGCCAAAGACTTCCTGATATAAAGTTCTTCGAGAAACTTGGACTTCAAAGCCAACCACCACATCCTGCTGAACTCAGCCAGAACACCGAAGCAGACATCCCTCCTAAAACTCGTTCCAAAGAAACCTCTTCGGACACAATCCATAGTCACTGCATCTCATCACGCAGTTACTACTTCCTGAGGTATCAAGATACCATCACACACTTCTACCAACCAACAGATCCAAACTATACTCATCCATCTTCAAAGATAGACTCCGAACCTTAATAGGTTTCCTTCAGAGATCGATGAAATCTTTACACCACTGCACAACTCACTCGAGACGATATTAGGTATATAGTCTCGATAGATACACTTCCAACTTCAAACATTCAAACTCCAACTAATGGTAGTAATCGTGTTACACACACCACTACCTTATCTACCTTTATAACCTATATTGGAAAACCTGAACAGGTAACCCAATAGATAGGTAGAAATATATATATATATATATATACACATATATATTTATATATATCAAAATTACAGGTACGCTCTCTCAAGAAAGAAAACATTCCAAAGCCTAGGTATTCACTCAACCTAGTGCTCTGATAACAACTGTGACGACCCGACTTTCACACCACAGAAAAGTCGTATCATCATGAAGAAAGAAAGGGATAGAAAAGAGAAAAGAAGGAGAAGAAAGACGAAACACCATCAGAATCTCAACAGCGGAACGAATAAATTATATTAATAACATAAATATACATAGTATACAACACTAATCAGAGTTACATAGAGTTTACATCACATACTAGACGGTTATAAACACCGGTCTAGTTATACAACTCAATACAACTCAACAAAACAATACTAACACAGAGAACACACAGCGGAACTATATATCTACACGCAGAAGCCTCTTGCTCCATTTGCTCCTCCACAATTCATCAAAAGCTAACCTGAATCCCTTGGCTACTCGTAAAAATTTGAGTACCCAAGAGTTTAAGAAAACAGAAGATAAACTCTGGGTCAGACATGGGTCTGGTGTAAGTAACAGGTTAAAGTTTCTTAACTTTGAAAATCCTTTGAAAAGAAAGGTATCACGTAAGACTTCCCATACATAAACATGGAAAAGCTTTTACCTTACGCTAACCAAAACATTTGATAGGAAATCCAGTGATATTATAATAGGTCTAGGGTTTTCAAGTAAATAAGAAATAGCCGAAATTGTTACATGATTAAATTCCAGCTACTAGCCACAAAAGTGGGTAATACAATCAAAACCATTGGCACTTATTGGATTTTGATTCCATACAATAGTTGGGCTACTGGGGTACCGTCCGTCATAGTACGTGGCCTAGATCAACGTACCAAGGAATACGCCCGCTCCCCCGCAACACAAGACCGGAACCATCCCTTGCTGGACAGACCCGAACAAGATAATCCCGCAGTTGGTGTACATCCAACCGCCCACACAGCTGAAATAAAAAGGGACCTCTAGACAGGGGAAAATCTTGTTCTACTTGGGGATGACCCACTTAGCCTTGCTGCACCTCCCCTGTTTTAGCCATTCCCGGTTGATGAGGTTTGATGCTACGATTACCTTTAGAGAACACATCTCTTAGAATGCTCATCGTCCACCTGACGATGTTCTGAAAGCATTCAATCCATACAAGTTCGTTTCGGGTTCGAATGAAATCGAAGGCATTATCTCGTTACACTCATTTTGGAATCACCCTCAGAGTTAACGACGATAACCCTTGCACTCTGAATCACCATCTCGAACCTATAAGAACTAGTTCCGTCTAACTCATTACGGAATCACCCCTAGAGTTATACTGACGTATAGTCCTTACACCTCGAGTCTTCACTCTTCACATAAGATTCACGACCCATCGTTAATTTGGATCGATGTGGTTTTCGGATATCCAAATATGGAAACCCGATCCTGGTCTCATCGAAATCCAAAGCGTGTCTTTTAAGTCCAAGTTGTTTTAAAGTTTAAAACAATTCAATTATCCATGTACACATAGATAGATAATTCACATCATCACAATAGATAATCAACATTATCATCACAAACAGGTAATCCATATTATCATCACAAATTGATAATCTACATTATCATCACCAATAGATAATTCATATTATCATCACAATGCAACCAATGCGTCCATATCACACAATACTAATCTCATATCTAAGATTCAAACCATTTAAGGTAAACCATATTATCCATTCATAAGCAAGGATTTACTTAATCATACTTTAATTAATTTAAAATGAATTAAATTACTTCCAACTCTAATTAATTTAAAGTGAATTAAATTAATTACTTATCTTTAATTAATTTAAACTGAATTAAATTAATTACTTCATCATTTAAATCTTGCTTACTTAACCATTAATTGATTACAAATAAATTAAATAATTATCCTCAAATTAATCACCTTAATTAACCACTCTTAATTTATTATCCTTTAATATTTTTTTGGCAAGGCCGACGAGGTTAGATGGTCCTCGACCATTTTATTGCTGCACCAAATGGAATTAAACACATACAACATAAAGAAGACAGGGGGACACTAGGCGCAACAAACACAGGAGAAACAAAAACAGGAATTAAAAGGAAAAAAAGAAAAATTAACAAGCCCAGTTAATACGTTTGAAATGAGGCACATATCCCCGGATCAATGGAGATTGAGAGCAGACTAATAGTAACTTTGATTTCATGTATTATCCACTGCTTGAAAATAACATCAAATTTTGCGTTATTGGCATCAAACACTCTCGTATTTCGCTCTCTCCAAACTGAGCTAATGAAGCTCTTCAACACAGCAATAAATATTCTCTTTCCTTCATGCTTCTTACCTGATGTCACATAGATCCTTTCCCACTCCACCCGATTGTCATGAGAGACATTATTTAGTTGAAGCCTCGCCATAACATTAGTCCAGATTTGCTTAATATAAGGGCATTCAAAGTACAAGTGTTCTGCTGTCTCTGGTTGTTCATTACAGTAAGTACAGTAAATACTAACACTCATACCCATGTATGCAAGTTTTACTTTGGACATAATCGCACGTTTAAGAACTTTCCAAAGCATGAAATTCTCTCTCATTCTACTGTCATTGGTCCAAGTTCTTTTCCACCATCTCCATGTTGGGCAAGAAATGTTCTTCATAATGAATTCATAAGCATCTCCAATTTTGAGTTTAGCTTTTTTGTCTCCCTATTCCAGACATACAGAAGCAGAGGTCAGAGAAGTAAACTTTCCTATTTTGCTCCAAATATTCTGGATCCTCTGATTGGAAGAAAAATAACGTGATGTTTGAAAATTGTAGAGAACGACTCTGACCTTAGTTGCCAAGTGAAGCCCAGTTTCCTGTATCTCGCTATACGATAGGTGACGTCGAATTATGAATCCCTTGTCTAACCATGGGTCGTCCCAGAAACTCACATTGTAAGTAGGGTTTGAGTTCATCTGAACAAGAGGAAGAAACATCTCCTTAATTTTGAAAATACTCTGCCAAGTCCAGCTTAAGTTTAGAGGCTTAGTCATATTCCCAAACTCTTCCCTTTATCACGTTTTTTTCTGACCACATAGCCCAAAGGCTTTCTGAACAGTTATAATAGGTGTCTAAATGCTTCGCAAAGGCTGGTTTGTTCCATTGTTTTAAGTTGAGAATACCAAGACCCCCTTTGTTCAGAGGCCTCTCAACACTGCAAAATTTTATGGGAGCAATGTATCTGCCGGTTGTTTTGCCGTTCCATAGGAATTTCATACATGCACTTCTGATCATATTTATCAACTTAAAGGGAAGAATGAATGTTCTAGCCCGGTACACTTACATTGAAAATATAACTGACTTAATCAGAGTCCGTCTTCCGGCTTGACTAAGTGACCTGGTGGTCCAGCAGTTCAGCCTCGCAGTTATCTTCTCAAATAGAGGAAGACATTGTGTAGTTGAGATTTTTGATGTTGAGAGAGGAAGACCCAAGTAAGAAACAGTGTCAGTGTTAAGAGACAAGCCAGTGATTTGAGAAATATGAGTACACTGTTCAGAATTAACTCCAGCCATAATGATGTCCGATTTGTCGAGATTAACTTTTAAACCCGTCATAGCATAGAATTTATCAAGTGTGTGCATTATGTTCTTAACGGTATTGATATCAGGAGTACAAAACACAACTAAATCATCCGCAAACATTAACGCAGAGATCTGAGGTTCTTTGCATGCTGGATGAAGCTTAAAATTTCCTTGGTATATAAGTTTATGAAACATCCTCATAAGAAGTTCCATGACAAGAATGAAGACATAAGCAGATAGCGGATCTCCTTGCCTAATCCCTTGCTTACTAACAAAAAAACCTTCTTTCAAACCATTGACATTAACAGAAAAGGTAGGGGAGGAGATACATTCATATATCCAAGATATAAAATGAGGTGGGAAGTTCATGTACCCCATGATTCGAACAATGCTATCCCATTGCAGCATATCAAAGGCTTTCATGATGTCAAGCTTCATCATCGCTTTCGGAGTAACATTCTTGCGTTTATATCCCTTAATGAGTTCGTGAGAGAGTAGGACGTGGTCCAGAATGTTCCTTCCAGGTAAGAAGGCAGCTTGATTTTTGGAGACAATTCTTGGTAGGACATGCTTAAGCCTTGCAGCAATAATCTTAGAGATACATTTATAAATAGTATTACAACACGAGATAGGGCAGAATTCGTTAACACAGTGAGAATTTTTGAGTTTGGGTATAAGTGCTATATTAGTATAATTATACGATCTGAAGATTTTACATTTTTTGAAGAATAGGAGTATGGCATTGTTAACATCAGCTGAGACAATCGACCAACAAGA
The DNA here is from genome assembly GCA_030765085.1 of Allium cepa. NCBI lineage: Eukaryota > Viridiplantae > Streptophyta > Magnoliopsida > Asparagales > Amaryllidaceae > Allium > Allium cepa. Next base: position 402,103,596 of record CM060943.1, on the reverse strand, counting down.
AGTATAGAAGAGAGCATTCAACCCATCAGGGCCTCCACACGAATTGGTATTAAGAGAAAATATAGCTTGTTTAATTTCTTCAGTGGTGACTTCATTACACAGGAAGGTATAATCATCTAGAATAAGTCTAGGCAGGATGTCATTAGGGATCTGATCAATACTCAGAATGAAGTTGTTTTTTTTTGCTATACATGGCAGAGAAATGCTTAACAAATGCTTCCTGGACTTCATCAGGAGTAGAGTGAAGATCACCGTTCAAATCATAGATAGTAGTTATGTTTTCTCTTCTCTGGTTATTCTTGAGACTTGCATGGAAGTAGGCACTATTCCTGTCTCCCTTTTCCCGCCATTTTATTCTCGACTTCTGTCTAATCATGTCATTTTCTTTAGCTAATGCTTCATAGTATTGCTGAGACAAAGTACTTTCAGTTGTTGTGAGGTTTGCATTACTTACATTAGCCATCATTGCCGTTTGGACCTCAATAAGCTTTTCTTTTATCAGTGTGCTCATTTTATCTCCGTTACCATATCTTTTAAATGCACATTGTTTCAAGACTTCCTTCATCTCTTTAATTTTTTCCTGCAAAACAAACATATGATTACCATTTTTAGACTTGTTCCATGCTGTTAACACTGTAGTTTTAAAGTCAGGTTCAGAAACCCAAGAATTAAAAAATTTAAATTTTGTTTTTCCCCTCTTGTCCGCCCCACGTAGGTGAATAATTTCAGGTGAGTGGTCAGAAAGGAGAGGAGGAGGGAGGTGGTTGTATAGGAGAGGCCATTTGGTTAGGGCAAATTGATTGGAGAAGGAATGATCAATCCTTGAGAAGGTTCTTCATCCAAGTCTCCTCTTATTATTCCACGAGCACTGCATACCAATAGATTTGACCATAACAAGCTCCGCATCGATTAGGGTATCAGCAAGTGGTTTAATTTCATTAAGAGAGAGTGGATTTCCACCAACTCTATCAGAGAGAGAGAAACTACAATTGAAATCCCCAAGAATAATCCATGGATGGGTGGACTGTTTGAGAAAAGGAATGATCGAAAGTAACGAAGTTCTAGAAGCTGCCGAGTTGAATGCGTAAACAAAGGAAACGTAGAAAGATGATTTGTCTGAAAGATCAGTTGCATGGCAGTGTATCAACTGAGAAGTAGAAAGGATGGGAGTTAGTAGTATTTGACTGGGATTGAAAAGAATCATTATCCTACCATATGGTGCTTCATTCAGACTGTGGATGTATGTCCAGCTTGGGTTAATATATGCTGCTGCCCTGATAGACAAGGTAAGATTTAACTTTGTTTCAAGTATTGCTAAGATTGACAGGTGGTGTGTTTTGATAAGTTGTTTACACTGATCTTGCTTGATAACATGGTGTCCACCACGTATGTTCCATGCTCCAATGCATGACATCTTTGGATAACACATGCATTGAGAAGTTCTATCTTCATTCTCCTAGTTACTGCATGTGTTGAGGATAGGTAGTTAGGAATCGTAGCCGAAAGTGGGGTCACTTCATGGTTTGTTGTTTCCTCTGGCGTAGGGGAGGAGGACTGTGTAGCAAGTAATTGTTTTTGAGGGGAGGATGGCATAGTGTTTGAAGAGGAGGGTATAACAGGAGGAGCTTTATATGCTGAAGGAGGTTTGATTTTAGAGTATATGTGTAGTGTAGAAAGGCTGGGAGTAATGGCATTTCCTTGGGGCGGAGAATAAGTATGTTGTAATTTGGACTGATAAGGTGTGCATGTGTCATGTTCTTTGTGCATGTCTTCTTTCTTTTGAGCAATTTGGCTGAGTTTGGAATTTTTGTAACTATTTTTTCTGTTTTTTCTACCACTTGAGCTAGTTTCTTCTCCTTTATTAATATCACTATTTGATCCATCATCATTATTTCCAGCATCGCTAGTTACCGGTCTTTTTATCTCGTTCACTGTTTGTTCCACCACATTTTTCCTTTGTATTGTATTTTTTCTACTGTCTTCCTTCTGGGTACTATGCTTTTCAGCATCATGATGTACCTTTGCCTCATTGCTTTCCAGTGCTGCTTGATCTTGAATATCATTTATCATATTTTCATCTATCAATTCAATCATGTTTTCCTCCTTGTCCAGATTAAGGAGATCATCAAATTTGTTAAATGTTAAGAGTTTTCCAACTGTATCATTTTCATTTATTATCCCCTCTTTTCTAGGACTTTTATCCTTATCACATTATCTATTGAAATTAGAGTTTTGGCTGCATCACCTTCATTTGTATCTTCATTACTATCCTCTTCATTACCACATTGTCCATTATAATACCCCTCAATTTTCCTTTCCTCATCATTCATGTTTTCCTCATTACTTCCTCTATATTGTACTGTTATATCTTTCTTATCAACTATCTCTGCCTTCTTTTTGCTCACACGTTGCCATGTTCTGATATTTCATTTCTGATATGGTCTGTCATTTTTGTTATCACGGACTAACACAGATGTTCCTACCGTGTTTTCTTTACTGGCATTTATACCTGTTTCCTTATCATTGTCTTCTTGATTCTTTTCCTTATTGTCACAACTATCAGTTTTATGTCCAAATTTTCTGCACAATACACAAACATATGGCTTCCACAGATACTGTACGTAGATTTTTTGATATCGTCCTTCCACCAACTTAACCATAAACTCGTTAGGAAGCTCCTTGTTAGGTTTAATTTCAACTAAGCATTTCGCATAGCTCAGTTTTTCTTGCTTTTCCGTCATTTCATCCATGCACAACATCTTTCCCAAGTGGCTACTAAGCCAGTTGATCCCAAGAGGAGACTAAGCATAAATTGGAAGATTGTACAGCTGTACCCAAACTAATACAGCTATGATTGAGCCAGATACATTACTTATCGCTGCATCGTATGGTTTGACTATGAACAACTTATTATTCATGATTATAGGATCACTTTGAAGAATCTTAACTCTACCTTCAGCACACGTGAAGTTAAATAAGAAAATGATTCCATCTGACTTAACTGTAACAGAGCCTTTTAGTTTCCATATCTTCTTAAGCTTTATAATTACTGCTGTGTAAGACAACGGCTTGTCTAAGAAAAAACCAACCATTGTTTCACTCCATATCACTGCTCCAGCTTCAAGAACAACTTGCGTTGGTACTAAAACATCATCTTCATACTTTGGTTTCAGGTCAACGGGGATGTACTTCCCAGCGTTTTTTGGTTTGTGCTTAAAAAACGAAGTCCATTTCCATTCACCCTGAGGTGAAGAATTAACATGTACGGCGGTTTGGGATAAAGGAGATTCGATAGGTGGTAGAGATGGGATAGGGTCAGGAGGAACATGCGGGGGAATAACCGGGGGGACAAGTAGAACAACGGGAAGAAGGCTAAGCGGATTATGGACAGAGTTGGTGATTATATGGTCAGGAGTGGGAGAAGGGGGCGTTGGTGGAGAAAAGTTTGGTGAATGGACAGAGGCAACAGTGGTGATTAGGGGAGGAACTGTGCTGTCAGAGGAGGTGAGGGAAGGTACTACTGAGTTGTCGATGGGGGTATGGGCTAGGACAACATGGGCAGACATGAGAGGAGGTGAGGGAGAAAAAAAATGTATTATCCTTTAATTACATTCAAGTAATTATCCTTTAATTAATTTCATAAATTAATTATCCTTAACCAAAAACAGTAATTAACCTTTAATTATTTCATTAATTAATTATCTATAATTAATTACATTAATCCTTAATTAATTACATTAATTAATTACTTTAATCATTTATCATTGATTAATTAATCTCAATTAATTAATCTTAATTACATCATTAATTATATTAATTAATTATCCATAATTACATTTTAAATTGATTACCTTATTTAAATTAATTAAGTAATTAACCTTAATTAAACCATAATTATCAATCACTTTTGATTAATCACATTTAGTAATTAACTACCCTTAATTACATTATTAATTACTCCTAAATCAATTATATTTAATAATTAATTATATTTATTAATCACCCCTGATTAATCTCATTAGTAATTAATTACCCTTGATTAATTACATCACTTAATTATTTTCAAATGACTTAATTAATCAATGCTTAAATTAATTACACTAAGTAATTAATTATTAATTACTTTATTAAGTAACTACCCTCATATTAATTACACAAAGTAATTAACCCCAAATCTCTTCCATACTTCAATTAATTACCTCCCGTAATTCACTTATCTTAATTACTTCTCTAAGTAATTATTCCTCATTGATTACTTATCATCTCATCCAATGATTATTCTGAATTAATTAAACTTAATTAATTAATTTAAACTAATCTAATTAATTAATTAATTACAATGAGTAATTAATACATTTAATTACCTTCATAAAGTAATCATACTTAACCAAATTCCATAATTGATCATCTAAATTAATTCATCCAATTAATTATCAAAATTAATTACATTAATTAATTAATAAATAATCCCAAGTTAATGACCTTCATTAACTTATTAACAAATTCTTAAATACCCTTTTTTCTAAGTAATCAACTTAAATTAATTAATACTAATTACAAATTTAATTAATCTTAATTACTTAACTTAACCTTAATTAATTTATTCCAATTCTTAATTAAATAAATAAATTAATTAATTATCTTATTTAAATTACCTTATTAATTTAGTGACTTAAAAATCATTAAATTCCTTAATTTACTTTAAAATAAACATTTCTTATTAATGATCACATTATCATTAACAAAGTAATTTAAAAAAAACTTAACTTAAAATTTATTTTCAAATTACATTTTAAATTTTAAATTTAAAATGAAATCAAACTTAACTTTGACAAAGTTTTTAAAAACATTTTAAAACCCTTTTAAAACTTATGCTAAAGATTTTCTTATTTTATAAAAGAAGTTAAAAGGAATTTAAACCCAAATTCATTTCAAAATACAAATCATATTTAAATATGTTTCAACATCCAAATTTTTTTCAACATTACTTTTTTTTTAAAACTGCCTTTATTTTCAAAATATTGTTTCAAAATTGGAATTTGATTCCAGATTTAAAATTATGTTTAAATCTTCTTCTTAAATTTAAAGCTTTATCTTTACATTAAAATTGTTTAAACCCTCTTATAGTTGTTCAAACATTTTAATTGATAAAGTTTAAATTAAAATTTTAAAACTGGTATTCAAATCTAGTTTGAAATTCATTCTTTAAATTCAAATTTTTAACTTTTGTTTAAAAAAAGTGGCTTCAGATTTTATTTTAAATTTTGAGTTTGGAAAAATAACAGGTTTCAGAAAAACCTGTAACCGCTTAAAATTCTCGAGCCCCTACTTCAATTACTCCGAGTAAGACTATACAAAACTTCGAGCAAAAACTCTATTTACTCGAGTAAAACTCAAGTCAAAAACACAGCAACCCCCAAATCTTCCACCTGATACACTACCCCACCGTGCATATCAAGGTGGCTCCGGCCGTCTCCTGCCTCCACCAATACATCGAACAAGTCGACGTTCAACCCTGAAACCCACCACGAACTTCATAAACCCACCTTCCATTCGAAATCACAATCGAGTTCCCCAATCCAAAACCTGGCAATAGTATTGCAACCATACACCCAAACCTGTCAACGGCTCACACTCGCTTCTCCGATCACCAGAGAACCGTCACCGTCGACCATGGCTTCTTGTGACGCCCCACCTCTATACCCACGCTAGCCAAGAACATTACGGTGAATGCTGTCAACTAGCACGGAGAATAAGGCTGTTGAGGATCGACCATCCGTGTAATTGCTTTGTGCGAGCATCGATATGTCAGATAGTATAGCATGCAATTCTTTTCAAGTGGAAATCCGACATGCCGACACAAACTCAAAGCTACTACACATTGGCTATAATATCTTCGGAAACAAATATAGAAATAAACATAACACAAATCAGTCACAGGCAATTCATATCACAAATGCGGAAATAGATATGAATATTACACATAAAAGTGTATATCAGAGTAGTGGTCAAAAGATCCACGATAATACAAAAGAATAGCAACACGTGCTATACAAAAGAATACAACTATGAGTCTATATCTCAAGTGTATACAACAAAATAAACTACTAATCTAAGTAGTTTGCCCAAAAGTCAGAGTAATGAATCCCAGGGGAGAAGTCAAGCAGAAGCACCTGTAACATCTTGGTCTGACCCGAGTATTATTTCATAAGAAAATAATAAACGGATCAGTCTAGCTATAAATATCAGATGACATGATATAACATAAAAGATATGGCATAAACATAATATCCATAATGGCAAACTACTATAAGCATGTAAATGATAATCAACAAAAGATTAATCAATATCACAAGAATCTTCTAAAAGATCCAAAGAGGGCATCATACCCTAAACCTGTACTCATAACAAGTCAATAATATAAATTCCAGAAATCAACACACGAAATCCAGAAATCACAAAAAGGTATGTGTGAGTGGAATCACACAAGTGGTGTCTAGGCTAACCGAAAAAGTATGTGTGAATGGAATCACACAAATGGTGTCTAGCCTAACCAAAAAGCAAAAAGGTATGTGTGAGAGGAATCACACAAATGGTGTCTAGGCTAACCGAAAAGGTATGTGTGAATGGAATCGCACAAGTGGTGTCTAGCCTAACCAAAAAGCAAAAAGGTATGTGTGAGCGGAATCACACAAATGGTTTCTAGGCTAACCGAAAAAGTATGTGTGAATGGAATCACATAAATGGTGTCTAGCCTAACCTCGCAAACAAAAAGACATCGCACATTGCTAGTCTAAACCATAAAGATGATCGTCATGATCAACGAGAAGTGTCAATTACAATAAGCTAGTAAATATATGAGCTTAGCTTCATGTCCCATAACCACTAGCTTAACTTAAATATTTACGAACAAATTGTAGATCTCTACTAGAAAATTATCACAAGAGTTTCAATCGAACAAGTCCAAAAATTAACCGACGAAGTAAACGCAAGCGTTTCATACCACTCGTTTTACTAAGTCGTTTAATTAGATTTCTCATACGAGTGAGGTAAAGGTTTGTATATACTAGTAGATTGGAAATCGGTTTGAGAAAACGAGCTTTGTTATAAAATAGTGTTGAAATCATTTGAAGAAAGAGTTTTGATATTTACTACTAGTATAGAAAACCTTTATATTTTAAAGTGACAAATCATAGAAGTGATTGTAGAAACAATCGGGCATAAAAATTCACATTCGAAGACGTGAATAAAATCCAAAGAAATCGATATCAAATCCATCAAAGTGGATATATCTAAAATTCCCGAAGAAAAGGTCATCAAAGTCGATAATAAATGACAACAACAAAAGGGAGACAACACGAATCGATTAAAGTTGGAAATTCAAACGAATTAGCAATATAGGCTAATCTGGCAAATAGTAGCAGGTCGGTCGACCGAACCAGAGGTTGGAAGTGCTCGGGGAACCAGGTCGGTCGACCGGCCCAGGGGCTCGGTCGGCCGAAGCCTGTAACCGGCACTTCCAAACAGAGGCAGGAAGTGCCTGGACTACAGGTCGGTCGACCGGCCCAGGGGCTCGGTCGGCCGAACCTGTATGCTTGCACTTCCTACCCTATTTCAAAAGAGGTGCAACTCTCGATCAAATTGCAATCGCACGAGCAACGACGCTAAGGTTTTATGCCAATCGACTACCCGACCCTATATGCTCCTCGATGCATCACCAAAAACATGTTCAAACATCAAAGCTAGGATTTTTAACGAATTGAACTCAAAACACTAAAAATTGGAATATTCACAAAAGCAATCCAAATCAAATCAAATGCACATGAATAAGTTTTAGGAATTCATACCTAACAATTGAAGAGAATTATAAGCATAGATGTGAGATTAAAAATCTCACCTTTGAACCCAAACGAATGAAGAAGATGCTATGAAGCAATGGCAAGAACAAGCACTCTTCAATTCCAACTCAACAAGCTTGAATCTAAGCTTAAAAGAGAAACATTCCCTAAATTAGGTTTAGGAAATTTCTGAAATCAAAGAGAGAATGAGTTGGAGAAGAAGAAGAGGAAGCTTACCAATGGGTTCTCTTTGAATTTGGAGCAAGAACTTGAGCTAGCAAGAGGAACTAGGGCTTGGAGTTTTAATTTCCACTTCCACTCTCCATTAACATAAAAGCTTTGAGTATTAGGAAAATAGAAAAGAAGTGAATGAAGAGGAGAGGGTTGGAATTGAGTTAAGTGGGGTTAATGGGCTCTCAGCCCAAACCAAAGCCCTAAGTATAAAGTAGCAAAAATCAACTTTCTCCAAAGATATCGAAACTTATACTCAAAAAGGTCGCAAACGTCATTTTGAACTCAATGGGGGTGGTCTCGAGTCCCAATTCGACTGTTTGCAAAAAGTAGTTTTTCGGACCAAAATTCGACAAACGATAAAATATTTAAATATAAAATCGATAAATATGCGGGTTGTTACAGACTCCCCTCCTTAAAGAAATTGCGTCCTCGCAATACTTAAGAAGAAAATAAAGAGTAACAACCATAAAAGCATATTAACACAAAAGAGAATTGAAATAAGAAGTTCACCATAAAGAGCACGAAAGAGTTAGCAAGAACGGGATCGCTCAATGAATTCTCTAGATTCCCAAGAGTAATCCCAAGGATTTGAGAACCATTGAACTCTCACAAGAAGAATATCTTTTATTCCGAAGGCGCTCAACCTCCGAAGCAATGATGCGAATGGAATGTTGCTCATAATCAATTCTGGTGAAACTTCAATTTCCACAATATCACCGGGCACAAGAATAAAAATCGGAATCCCTAAGGCATTTCCGTAGATAAAAGACGTGGAGAACGTCAAGAATAGCAGAAAATTGAGCCAGTGCAATGGCGTAGTACAGAAACGGTACGCCCGAGAAACTAGAAACTCGAATAATTTGGAACACCGACGTAGCACAAAAATGGTACGTCCAATGAAACGATAAACCGGAACAACGATGTAGTATAATGGTACATCCATTGATCCATATAGGACGGAACATCGATGTAGTATAATAATAGTACATCCGATGAACCGAACACCATAAAAGAACATCGGACGCTAGTCCATAAAAGAAATGAGATGAAACTCAATAAGATGAAGTATATCAAAACGTTCGATGAACTTGATAAAAAGATAATTCCATTCAGACATCATCATAGAATCAACCACTTGTTGCCTACGACAAAGCGCATTGGCAACCCGATTTCCCTTCCGGGAATAAAAAGAATATCAAGATCATAAGATGCCAGGAACTCGAGTCAACATAAAGTTCCTTATGAGAAAATACATATTCCAAGGATTTATGATCGAGGTAGAGAACAAATTTCTCATCCAAATGTGATGATGCCAAATTCCAAAAGTAAAAACAATAGCCACGAGCACTAGATCATGAGTGGCATATCTAGTCTCAATAGGCATTAATGATTTAGAAGCACAAGTGATAGCACGTTCTCCTTTGCAAGAGAACGGCATCCAAACCAATACGACTAGTATCGGTACAAATAGCAAAGTCTTGGTTCCCCTCCAGGAATCACAAGAATAAGAGTATCGGAAAAGAATTCTTTCAAATAATCTTCTTTCCCAAAAACTAAAACTTTCAAAATTGCAATTAACTTTTGTAATCATCTTTTTAGAAAATTTTACTTATTTGAAGTGAATTTTACTGTGTTTGATTGTCTCATCAAAGCGTTTAGGAAATTCCTATCGATAACGTTGATCAAGCGCATCGACTAGAATTCTTAAAATACTCAACAGGCAATACAATCACAAAATCATCTTCTATATGATGAAAATATCTCTTAAAAGTTTTGAGAATATTCTTTGCTCGTTTAAAATCAAAATCCAAATGTACTTATAAATAAATCTTATGAAAAAGATTTGCAAAATTTTAAATTACTATTTTCATCCAAAATCAATAAATACAAGAATGGTCTCATCGAAATATTCATAGAATATTCGATTTATAAAATGGATGAAATAAGCTGGATAAACCGAATGACATAATAAGTCATTCATAAGAATCATAACGAGTGCGGAATGCGGTAAATGGAATGCGAACTCCCGCAACTCGTAGCCAAATGAAAATCGGTGGCAAGGTCGAACTAGAAAGACCTTAACACCACACAAAAGATTTCTTAGGTGATAATTCCTAAGACAAGCTCAAAGATTCCGGAAAATTTCTCTAACTACATGAATGAGAGAAATAACACTTTCCTTATAAGTGGGCTTAAGGAATAAAATGATGCCTTCAAAAATTTGAAATCGGAATCACAAGAAAAAAATAGAAATCTGCTTAACAGATAGAAAATGTCGAAGATGAATAGTTCACACTGAAAAATAGGATATGGGCTTCACAACGATTAAGCCAATCCTTACAAAAAAAAATCAATTCCGAAGCCTAAGTAAAAATATCGGCTAGGAAAGAAAAACCACATAAAATAGTTTCGACATCAATAGAAAGCAAATTGAGTGTTGTGGATCTACCATCCGGATTCGCAATTCTCAACGAAGTCATCAAGCCCAAAATGTTTAAAGAAAAAGAATCAACAAGTTCTTTTGATATAAAATAGTGAGATGGAACCCATATCAAAAAGAACACGAACAAGATAATCACAAAGCAATTGTCATCAAGGATTGAGTGAAAAATACCTTGACCAAGAGGAGAGTTGCTAGGGGCTTGCAGCTTTCCCTCTCTCTTGCTTTGACGTTTGGGACACGAAGATATATAATGATCCGCACTTTTGCAATAGCGGCAAGAAATAGGCCTTGGACACCTATTTATATAGTGGTCCCTAGAGCCACAATTGTAGCATTCTCCGCGATTAGGGATGGGAGTATTTGTTATAGAAGTCTCTTGCTTCGCCCTCTTGTTAGGATTAGGACTTTCAAACCTAATAAAGGGATGCCTCTTCTTGGAAGTCCCAATATCACGAACACTTCCTTTAGCAACCTCTCCATGAAGAAGAGTAACATCCATAAGCTGATTGAAAGAAACTTCAAGTTTCAAAGGTAGAACCATTTCGGGGTTCTTACTCAAAGCATAGATAAACTCTTGATTCTTTACAAGATCCAAAAGTTGTTGAGCAGACATAAAAACTCCATCTTGGGGAGTAGCACTAGATTGACCGGCGCTGGGACGGCCAGGTCTAACCATTTCTCTTCTTTAAGAAAGAAAGAAAGAAGAGGAAAAAGTTATTCTCAAAATAAATTTCAATCAAACTTGATTGATAAAACAAGGAATCATAGAGAAAATAGGATGAATCGGTACGAAAACTCGAATTTAAATCCTAAAGCACGACTCCTAAGAAAGACTTAGGACGACGATCCTTATTATATTATTCTACATTGTTTCGAAGTTTGGCTCTGATACCAAGCTGTGACGCCCCACCTCTATACCCACGCTAGCCAAGAACATTACGGTGAATGCTGTCAACTAGCACGGAGAATAAGGCTGTTGAGGAGCGACCATCCGTGTAATTGCTTTGTGCGAGCATCGATATGTCAGATAGTATAGCATGCAATTCTTTTCAAGTGGAAATCCGACATGCCAACACAAACTCAAAACTACTACACAGTGGCTATAATATCTTTGGAAACAAATATAGAAATAAACATAACACAAATCAGTCACAGGCAATTCATATCACAAAGGCGGAAATAGATATGAATATTACACATAAAAGTGTATATCAGAGTAGTGGTCAAAAGATCCACGATAATACAAAAGAATAGCAACACGTGCTATACAAAAGAATACAACTATGAGTCTATATCTCAAGTGTATACAACAAAATAAACTACTAATCTAAGTAGTTTTCCCAAAAGTCAGAGTAATGAATCCCAGGGGAGAAGTCAAGTAGAAGCACCTGTAACATCTCGGTCTGACCCGAGTATTATTTCATAAGAAAATAATAAACGGATCAGTCTAGCTATAAATATCAGATGACATGATATAACATAAAAGATATGGCATAAGCATAATATCCATAATGGCATACTACTATAAGCATGTAAATGATAATCAACAAAAGGTTAATCAATATCACAAGAATCTTCTCAAAGATCCAAAGAAGGCATCATACCCTAAACCTGTACTCATAACAAGTCAATGATATAAATTCCAGAAATCAACACACGAAATCCAGAAATCACAAAAAGGTATGTGTGAGTGGAATCACACAAGTGGTGTCTAGGCTAACCGAAAAAGTATGTGTGAATGGAATCACACAAATGGTGTCTAGCCTAACCAAAAAGCAAAAAGGTATGTGTGAGCGGAATCACACAAATGGTGTCTAGGCTAACCGAAAAGGTATGTGTGAATGGAATCGCACAAGTGGTGTCTAGCCTAACCAAAAAGCAAAAAGGTATGTGTGAGCGGAATCACACAAATGGTGTCTAGGCTAACCGAAAAAGTATGTGTGAATGGAATCACACAAATGGTGTCTAGCCTAACCTAGCAAACAAAAAGACATCGCACATTGCTAGTCTAAACCATAAAGATGATCGTCATGATCAACGAGAAGTGTCAATTACAATAAGCTAGTAAATATATGAGCTTAGCTTCATGTCCCATAACCACTAGCTTAACTTAAATATTTACGAACAAATTGTAGATCTCCACTAGAAAATTGTCACAAGAGGTTCAATCGAACAAGTCCAAGAATTAACCGACGAAGTAAACGCAAGCGTTTCATACCACTCGTTTTACTAAGTCGTTTAATTAGATTTCTCATACGAGTGAGGTAAAGGTTTGTATATACTAGTAGATTGGAAATCGGTTTGAGAAAACGAGCTTTGTTATAAAATAGTGTTGAAATCATTTGAAGAAAGAGTTTTGATATTTACTACTAGTATAGAAAACCTTTATATTTTAAAGTGACAAATCATAGAAGTGATTGTAGAAACAATCGGGCATAAAAATTCACATTCGAAGACGTGAATAAAATCCAAAGAAATCGATATCAAATCCATCAAAGTGGATATATCTAAAATTCCCGAAGAAAAGGTCATCAAAGTCGATAATAAATGACAACAACAAAAGGGAGACAACACGAATCGATTAAAGTTGGAAATTCAAACGAATTAGCAATATAGGCTAATCTGGCAAATAGTAGCAGGTCGGTCGACCGGACTCCCTGAGTCGGTCGACCGAACCAGAGGTTGGAAGTGCTCGGGGCACCAGGTCGGTCGACCGGCCCAGGGGCTCGGTCGGCCGAAGCCTGTAACCGGCACTTCCAAACAGAGGCAGGAAGTGCCTGGACTACAGGTCGGTCGACCGGCCCAGGGGCTCGGTCGGCCGAACCTGTATGCATGCACTTCCTACCCTATTTCAAAAGAGGTGCAACTCTCGATCAAATTGCAATCGCACGAGCAACGACGCTAAGGTTTATGCCAATCGACTACCCGACCCTATATGCTCCTCGATGCATCACCAAAAACATGTTCAAACATCAAAGCTAGGATTTTTAACGAATTGAACTCAAAACACTAAAAATTGGAATATTCACAAAAGGAATCCAAATCAAAATCAAATGCACATGAATAAGTGTTAGGAATTCATACCTAACAATAGAAGAGAATTATAAGCATAGATGTGAGATTAAAAATCTCACCTTTGAACCCAAACGAATGAAGAAGATGCTATGAAGCAATGGCAAGAACAAGCACTCTTCAATTCCAACTCAACAAGCTTGAATCTAAGCTTAAAAGAGAAACATTCTCTAAATTAGGTTTAGGAAATTTCTGAAATCAAAGAGAGAATGAGTTGGAGAAGAAGAAAAGGAAGCTTACCAATGGGTTCTCTTTGAATTTGGAGCAAGAACTTGAGCTAGCAAGAGGAACTAGGGCTTGGAGTTTTAATTTCCACTTCCACTCTCCATTAACATAAAAGCTTTGAGTATTAGGAAAATAGAAAAGAAGTGAATGAAGAGGAGAGGGTTGGAACTGAGTTAAGTGGGATTAATGGGCTCAGCCCAAACCAAAGCCCTAAGTAAAAAGTAGCAAAAATCAACTTTCTCCAAACATATCGAAGCTTATACTCAAAAAGGTCGCAAACGTCATTTTGAACTCAATGGGGGTGGTCTTGAGTCCCAATTCGACTGTTTGCAAAAAGTAGCTTTTCGGACCAAAATCCGACGAACGATGAAATATTTAAATAAAATATTTAAATATAAAATCGACAAATATGCGGGTTGTTACACTTTTCCTATACTCTAGCTTCAATTTCCCAAAGTTGTGTCAAACTCGATCTACTTGAGATTCACTACTAATCGAAAAATCAAAACCAAGCAAAACTAGGTTCACAGACTTCATCAACCTCCCATCGCCTCCACCCAGCCCTGTTCATCTTCCTGGCATTTTTGCCACACCCTCCGATCACTCCACTACCACCACTAAGAACCCCAAACATTCCGATCAACTCGATCACCGTAGATTGACTAAAACCCATTTTCTGTTCAAACAAGTAGCGCAATCCCAATTCCAAACTAAACAATATGATTTTAGTTTTAAAAATCATCTTTTTGTTTAAGTTTTCAGTTTATAATACTGAATTTATAAATTATTTTATTTGAGTTTTTCTTTTCCTTTATTTATCATACTCTGATGTTCTTCAATTTACAGAGACATCACCCAATTTGTTTTTACTTAATAAGTTTTTAAACTAAGCTATGGTATGATTAACATAGTTATTTTAGGACCTAAGCCTTAACAAAAATATTGAACAAGAGCAAGAGGATTTCCCTTTTTTTTAAGAAACTGGTAACAGAAAAGGTTTACAGCATTCACATATGCATATCCAAATGGCACGGAAATTTCATCAATAAACATTCATACAAACATACTTATTTCAAGGGGAAAACATGCAATAGATAATACTTAATCTTTTAAATTAGTGAAGTTACTCACCTGTAAATAGAGATGAAACATAGCTTTTGGAAAACTATTTTGAAGACTTGAAAATATAATGCCAAATCTTCTTTGAATTTTTGATAAAACTTGAGTTGCTTTTACTTCTATGCTTTTAAATACTGAGTTGCTTGCATTTAGATTTGCATGCAGGCTAATGGGACAGGAACTTGCTTCAGATCTCAAGTTTTAAAGAATGCAGTTGCATGCTTTTGGAGTGTTGTAGTTGCAGAATGATTTCAGGTTGATGAATATGAAGAGAGCTTCAGATTTTGGTTCGAAAAGAATTTCCAGATTTTGATTTTGAGGATTTGCTTTACAGATTTGTATACAGGCATGAACAGATTGAAGAATTGGATTTAGAAAATAGATTTGCAGATTTGCATGTTTGAATAGACTTGAAAATGCAGGCTTGATATATTAGAGGTTTACTGGTTTGATTTTGAAGAAGAACAGTATCAAAAAAAATGCAAGTAAGCTTTTGTTTGAGAAAGAGTTTCAGAATTTGGGTTTGAGAAGAAAACTTTCAGATTTGAACATTAGAAAAAAAATGAAGGTGAAGAAACATGTTTTATATAAGTATAAATGATGTATTTAAAAATTAAAAGAAAATAAAAAATAAAAATAAAAGGACACATGTACTAAATCCTTACGTTTGTCAATTAGAGTAGGTTATTAATTCACATTTGTCTTATTAGTTACTTAAGATGCTAACACTTGTTTTATACATATTTTAGTTATTTTTTTATTTAATTTAAAAGTAAATAAAATCCCTTTTCTTTATTTGTTAATACTTATGTATAGATTATTTTCATATGTAAATGTGTATGTGCATTCCTTTTTAAAGAAAATGAAATAAAACAAATCACATAAAAATGAAAGCTTATCAAATAATTTAAATATGTTTATTCTTTGAATTCAAAATTAATTCAAATTCAAATGCTATTCATTCATTTAAAATTTCCGTTTGAAACTAATTTATATTAACATACTTAATTTAAAAATAGTAATATTGTCTTTTAAAATCTATCTATATTTATACATTTATTATTATTTAAAAGCAACATATTTATTAATTTAAATAATTTATAAAAGAAATTATAAATTACTTATCACTTGTCTAACTTATTTAAATGCATTAATGTTTTATATATAAAGGGTATTTTAAATTTACTTATATAATTTCCAAATTATCAAAATGAATATTAGAATTTAAAAACAAGATTTTGTCTGTTTATTAAATTTCAAATCAAAACTTATCTATTTACGATATATATAAATATATATACATACATTATAAATAGGAAAACATTTTATTTGTTTTCAAAAGATAAAATTCACCAAATAAATATCTATTTGATTGGATTATTAAATCAAGTTAAATTTTATTAACAAAATTTTATCAAATCAATTTAATTTTAAATACAGATTATTAAATTGATATTGCTAAAATATCTGGGATATCACAAGGTCACAGTTTACCGATATAAAATCAAACGTAGACTGTTGGCTCTCAGCGGCACACACGACTTTCGCTATGGTCTGCAGTACATCGCAGTGACATCGAGTTACGCTGTCATCATAGCATAACCCAAATGCCTCTGTAGGCATCAACGCCCTCGACTTTCGCTACACACTACTCATAATCCTCAGGAACTAGTTTTGCCCGGACTCCTCACAGGATCAACTTTAGAACCCCCCTTAGGGTTCAAGGCAGTACCACCCTGTGGTACTCCTGAGAAGTTTATTTCAAGGGAGCGCCTTTTTCTCTAGAGCCATTTTCAAAACACTATACTATACACATATTGTATCTTTCAAATCATACACCTAGTATGATCTCATACAAAGCTCCTTTACATAGAATCGATTATCCTAAAATTGATAATTCTCAAACTAGGCTTTCTAAATTCCAATATTGATTTTACCCAAAAATCAAAAGCCTTTCCAAATCCAAAGGTTCCCAAAACCTTTTTCCAAAATCCTCCCAAGACCTTTATATATATATATAATTTTTTTTTAAAAACTTTGGATCATTTCAAACTTTTATAAAACTCCTTTTATACTTCAAACACTTTCAAAATCCTTTTCTTCCGGCAATAAATTCAACAAGGGGAGATCCACTTCATATAACAAAAATATATAACTTTATTTATTCCAAATCAAATATTCAAATTTGATTACTCTTTACAAAACCACTTATCATATCACTTACTTCCATAAAGTAAATTTCTATTATAGAAATATCCAATTTCCATTTTACTTTATCATATACTTCACAAAATCTACTTTTCATTTCAAAAACCATTTCACAATTCTTATCCACAAATTCCCAGTATAAATTTCATTCAAACCCGTACGATGTACACATCATCTATACGCAATATCAATCTGATCGCTCACTTGATCACACAATTTCACTTCTGAACTAGAATCGTCCACCCAACTTCCTAGTGCGGACTCAGATCCGGTTTCTTGATCAGAAACCATCATTCTCCTTACATAGTCACAACTGTGATAGAGAATTTCCGAAACCAATCAACAATCCATATCTAGGTTCGCCGTCGAAATTCGAGTGAAAAATCCCAACTCGGATCGATATCTCGAAATTCTGTGCTCGAAACCAGATCAAATCACTATGCGAATAGAATAAAATACGTACATCCTACGTATCTAACTTCATTGATTATTAGCCAAATCATTTCTCCTTCCTATTCACATTCACTTTAATTTCTATCCCTTTACTCACGTTTGTTTCAATCCCATTTGGATTATCACTTTAATCCTTATCTCAATTGGGTATTTTAATTATAATTAGTTTACACTCTGGCCGGCTTAAATTTAGAAAATAGCTTGAATTTTTTTAAAAATAGACAAGTAGTTGAAAAATAATAATTAGTTCGTAGAATAGGTGTAAAATTGTTAAGTAATTGTAAAATAGTTGAAAAAATAGTAAAATAATTGCAAAATAGTTGTAAAATAGAAATTAGTTATAAAATAGTTGAAAACAGTAATTAATTTATAAAATTGTTGCAAAATAGTTAAATAATTCCAAAAGTAGTTATAAAATAAGTATAAGATAGTTTTGGGTTTTAATAGAAAGGTTGTATATATAATAAATAGCTTAGGAAAAAAAATAGATTTGTACTAAAACAATTTATTTTGAAAATAGTCCAGAGTCAAACTGTTCAATTCCCCATCAATTAAATTTAAATTTCCACTTCATTTAAATTGACTCAATTCTATTTTGAATAACTTCAATTTCCCTTGAACTTGATTTATCCCCAATTCAAGTTGAATTAACCTCAATTTCTTCCCAATTTCAAATTAAATTCCATTTGAATTTAAACATATTCACTTTAACTACATTTTCAAATTATTCAAATCAATTCGGATTAATTTCAAATTGAACCAGCTTCAATTTCAAATCATCTCAATTCTATTTTAAATTAATCCCAATTCCCCTTTTGAATTTAAACTCATTCATCTTCAATTTCATTTCAAATCAATCCAATTCAAATTTTCCATTTGAATTTTTAAACTTATCCATCTTCAATCACAATACCAATTAATTCAAATCAAATCTAGTTTGAACTAGTTTAATTTAAATCTCAACTTTATACCATTTTGAATTATAAATTCAAGTTAAATTTTAAAGGTTGATTTAATCCTTTAAATCAAATCAACTTATATCTATAAACCATTTAATTCTAAATCCAAATTCCATTTAAACTTATTTCTAAGTTCAAATAATAATTCAAATCTTTTTTTTAAACAACTAAATCTTTGAAATTCAATTTATCACCAAATTTCTATTTTGAAATCAAACCTTTGAAGTTTTATCTTAAACATTCAAATCTTAAGTCCAAAATGATTTCATTTTATATTAATAATGGATATATTACCATACCCCATTTCTTCATTCATTTATACAAATCTAATTTCAGATTATTAATAACAACAGGATGGTATTAGTCAAATTATTTTAAAACATCCATTCATTTTCAATTTCTAGATCTCAAACCCATTTTGAGATCACACAAACTCCCAATTCAAATTAACCATTTAACTTCCTAAGTTAAATCCCAATTTCATCTTGAAATTTCCAAATCAGGTTGTTTATTCAAACTTATTTAACTTTCCCAAAGTCAAGTTCCATTTGCTTAATCCATCCAACCTCACCCCATTTGAATTACCATTTCAAATTTCTAACTTCACATTAATAATCTTATAAGTTCAAAACTTATCACCTTAGGTATCACATCTCATTTTAAAACTCAACATTTAGAGTTTATTTAAACTATTTTTGATATTATGTATATTCCTTATATATACGTATTATTTCCTTTACACACTATTATCCTTAAATTTTAAACCACCTTTGGTTTTTAATTCAAAACGAATTTCTCTTAACATTTTGAAACAATTCAAACGTTTCTAGATATAGGTTTTTAAAATTCCACAATTTAAAACCCACTTCTATTAGAAGTTATACTTATGTTAAAAGTTTACTTCATTTGGCTTACTAATTAACAAATATATCATTATTAAACACAATAACTATTTATGATAGTAGCCAAAATTATCATATATGGAAACCAATTCATTATAAACTTTTTCTGAAACTTTTCCCCAAATTCAAGATTTAATTTCAGTATGAATCCATTTCAAACTTACCTTTATTTAAATTTCAATTTGGTTGTATTGCCATTACTACTTAATTTAATTCTAATAATTCAACAACCAATTACCTTAATATTTATTAGTAAGAAATATTGCCTTATAAATATCAAAATATATTCTTACATAAAATCATTTAAAATCTTTATATAAGAAAATAACAAGTACGCTCTCATATATATATACACACACACACATACACACACACACACACACACACACACACTCAACTCATTCTAGGGTACTATTGACCCTATCCTTAATGAGTACACCCACCAGAGCAAAGGTTCTCGTTTAACCTCGCTCTGATACCAACTGTCACGACCTGGAATTTTCGATCCCGAGAATTCCAGATAGTGAGGAAAAAGAAGAAAGAGATAAAAGAATAAGAAAAACAGAAACACAACATCTCACATTCGCAGCGGATAATACAATAACAAATAATAACTGTTATGCAAAGGAAAACTGTACTTGTCAAATTTCACTTTAATACATCAGAGTTACACATATATACAGACACTGGATATACACAATCATCATATCTCAGATATACAACAATATAATATAGCGGAAACACTCCATACGTTCCTGCCATCCAGCTCGCCTCCTGAGTTCCAGAACGTCCTTACCTGAAAATCTGTAATACTCGGTCTGACCCGAGCATTACATCAAAGTAACACCCAGTTCAGGCAGGAAACCAACGTGAGTAAACCCATCTAACATGGAATACAAAGCATACAACTTATATAAAACCTAGGGTGTAACTTGTATAAATTTACAAATTCACAATTTGTTATAGACCTCACTTATTTCACACATCACTTTTCCAAGTACCAAAATTTAGATTAAATAGTCCAATTCACTCAAATTATTCCATACAAGCCTATTGATTTTACAAATCAATCTATAAAGATCGAAGTGGTTTCGGGTATTTACTTATACCCGACTCCGGTCTCTTCGAATCTAATGTCATCTTAACCCAAGTTATTCGAGTGAAATAAAAAAATTCAAATTTTAAATAGAATGTCACTTATACACAACAATTTATCATCGATAAATAACTACATTATCACTGTCCATCTAATCATATCATATCACCAACATTTCATATTAGAGATATCTACCAATTCAAGGCATTTACAACATTCAATCATTCATAGCAAGATTGATCACCTTCAAAATTAATTTAATTAATCTCTAATTAAATTAATTACTAATCTTTAATTACTTAGATTATCCTTACTTAACATTAAATAATTACAAACAAATTAATTAATCATCTTTTAATTATCCTTCTTAATTAATCATCCCTGATTAATTATACTTTAATTACAATATGTAATTAACTAAAAATTAATTAACCTTCACCCATTCTCATTAATTACTCAATTTAATTATCCTTTAATCACTTCCATTGATTAATTGTCTTTCAATTAATCACACTTATAATCTATTAACCCTTAATAAACTATCTTATTTAATCCATACTTTAATTAAGTACACAAAGTAATTAATTTTCAATTACTTCCATTAAGTAGTTTATCATTTAAGTAATTAACTAATCTCTAATTACCAAATAATTAACCTGTAATTAATTAATTTATATTCCCTTATTTAATTATACCAAGTAATTAATTCTTAATTACTTCTACTAAGTAATTATCCTTTAATTACTTCCCATTAAGTAATTTTTCTCTAATTAATTATACTTAAATTTCCTTCATCAACTTAATTAATCTCAAATCATTAAAGCCTTAATTAACCTTAAGATAAAATATTATTCTTATTATGAATTAATTATCATTTACATAAATTTAAGCATTTCATTTTACTAATTAACTTACATAATTAAATCATGTAATTAAGTTTAAAAATAGCATTTTTACTTAACAAATTTAAGCTAAACAAATCATAAAACTTCTTAAATCAAAATAGTTTAAACAAGTATCATAAAATAGTTTAAACGGGGTTCAAATTTACATCTCAAGCTTGTTTAAAAACATGCTTAATCTCTGCTTCGGTTTCGACCCTCACTCAACTCGAGTTCTGACTCGAGTTTCTCATCATCTTCCATTTTATTAAAATTTAGTTCAAGTTTTTATTTTAAAACTGGAAAGACAACACTCACGCGTGCAACTCGTCAAATGACCCGAGTCTATCATTGCGCAAAACACACCTCCGCCCGAAGTGGACTTCTTCTTCTCCAATACCCAAACCCAGCCTCTTCTGATACACGAAGCACATATGCACGTGTACAGGTGTTCGTCGGTGGCCTGATCACTTCTCCTATCATCGACGAGTACCAAACACACCCATCCTCGATTCCGAACATCCAATTCGATCTTCAAGCTTGAAAACAAAATCGAGCCTACATAGTTGAACGGAACAGCAACCTACGATCGAAGAATTTCCCCTCTCTGACGATCTTGACGACGAGATCACTCGCCCTTCAATCAGAGGATAACCATCACCCTCAGCTTCAATTACCCCCCATTGCGATCGAGCCTAGAAATTCATCCACGCCGGAAACATCTCAACATCAATGTCGTACAAATCCCACCATTAAACCCTAACCTGTCTTCGTCTCGCCGCCTTGATCACCAGAAAAACCTTTACCCATTTTTGCCGTGACCTCCGTTCTCCTAGCTATCTCCGGTAACATACTCGACCACCTAAACTTCACCCATCACCACTAATCACCCAAAGTTCCATTTTCGATCAAACCCGATTTTCGCATTCAAAATCGAACTAAAAATTCTGATTTTTCCCTTAAAAATCTTAGTTTCCAAATTCGATTTAGGATATATATAGAAATCAGAGAATCAAGATTTTAGAATTTTACGTGTTTTGGTATTCCACTGTATTTTCTTGATTTACAGAAAATTTCAAACTAAATTTACTTAAAAGCATTTCTTAAAACTTAATCTATGTTTAAGCTTGCTTATCTTGTTTGAAACCCAAAGCTTAACAGAGATCAGATAAGAAGTTTGAATTATATTGATTTATTTTTAAACTATGTAATCCTGGAATAGTGAAGAAAAGACTTATCCAGATATGCACAGTGCAAACACTCATATACACACACACACACACACACACACACACACACACACACAGATTTCTCTAATTTATATACACGTAAGGCATGATTTATTTCAGCAATTTATACGCGATAGATTTTTTTAAAACAGAAATATAGGTTCGATTACTCACCTGGCTATTAGAACAGAGACAAAGAACATGTTCTTGATTTCCAGGTTTGATCCAGACCGATCTGTTTTCATTTTGAACTTCTTTTTGCTTTGTCAATGGCAATTTGTAATGGAAGTACATATTTTCTTTTCAACTTGGCTTGTTCGAATGGAATAAATGAAGGTAAGTGGAGGTATGTATGTATAAGGAGGAGTAGGCTGCATTGTTTTATACACAACAAGCTTGTTTTGTAAGCTTGACTAGAAAGGTTGTATGCTACATTCTTTGCTATAGTGTACATAGTAATCTACTCTTTTTTTTAATTATATACTTCCCTTTTCCTATGATTTGATGTTTTATGCTCTTGAGTTGAATGGTATTTAATGTATGTGTCCTCTTTTTAGTTTACATGCATATCTACATCCTTATGTATATACATGCTACATACATATGCTTACACACATTTATATTTACATGCTTATCTACACATTTCGTATTTAATATGAACATGAATACATATACTATTCTTAATTTCTTTCTTACAATTTCCATGTACATTAGTTCATATGGTATATATATTACTTATACTCGTTCGTATATTTAATTATCTTAAGCTTATATATTCTTATTTATCACATATATATATTTATACATTTAATACAAATACTCCTCTATATATATATTTCCTATAAAGTTCATCATACACAAAATGTTGTAACTTAAGTTCGTATATAGTGTTTAAACCAAATTATTATATATATCCAGATATTTTAAATTATCAAAAACTTATTTGTTAGACTAATTAATATTAGTATCTCAATAGTAAATCAGTTAATCATCCAATTACCACACTTCAAAAATCCGGTCGTCACAACATCATTTAAGAAAACCCAAGGATATAGGAAGCAATGCAAATAACCTCTAGTTAGACAATAGTATGGTACGAGTGGTCCACAATTTCTAAAATAGATGCAAGTTTGATATATCATAAATAAGAGAAATATGATATGGAAAGTCATGCCTTACATGCTCTTGTAACCAACAATTTAGCACATAAACACAATATATGCTAATATGTTATCATCATACGTGTACTACTACATCTAAGTACTAATAAGGTGTTATGATATTTGAATCGATGTTACCTGCATCACGTAGACAATCATAACAACTATCAAATAACAGGAATCTCTCATACTCACACTAAACTTAATTATATGATAACTCAAATGATCAACATCGTAAGGTCAACAACTACTCAACATCGCAGTTCCATCAACACTCAAATCCTTACCCACTAAGACAGCTAGGAACTAGACTTACTTAGATGGTCTAGAGATATGAATACACTCAAACTATCCACGGTATGCATCCCCTCCCACTCTTTCTTTACATCATATATCAAAGTCTCTAGTCATCAATGAACCCTTGACAGACTTACCGATAGTGGAACCCCCTTTACCATTCCACAAGTCATCGTCATATAGATCTTACATGCTCGGACGATCTCTATATGCTCCTAGTAGGTTCACTCAGAAGTCCATACTACTCTAACATTGTAGCATGGACTACTATTGATACATCATGGATCGGTACAAGTCCATTTAACTTGCCGAAATCAACTTTAGTCTCCATTCCTTAGTCAAAAATGTCCAAAACTACAATCTTAATGGATCGGTACCAACCCATCATTGGTCGTTGTCAATTCATAGACTCAGCCAAAAATTCTTCCTTTTTCCTCGCAATCAATCGTGCACGCACTAAGCTCCAAAATATTTCTAAGTCCTAAAGTGGCATGGATATGTACCAATTCATATAGATCAGTGCAAATCCATCACTTTGCCAAATTGGCTAAAACTATCCAATTTTGCTCGTCAATCCATCTTTTTTCTGGCCTCTTCTGTCTGTAAACATCCCTTATTTGAAACGAACAACTTCAAATACTCTACATTCGATCCATTGAAGCATATTTTATGACTATGGATCCTTCATTATAAGTGTAATCGAATCAAAGACTTCATCAAATAGTCTCTATCTACACTAAAATTTTTCCCCCATAGAACAACTCATCTTCGTTCACTCCACGTGAGTGTTTCATTCATTCAATTATTACATGCAAGCACAAACAATCAAACATAACATCATATTAAGTCATTAATCCATGTAAACATCTATGTATGACAAACATACAATTACATATCCATATCATTTAAGCAAATGATTTAAAACATTAAATTGCTAAAACGCATTTCCATTACGTTTAAAAGTTAAATCATATCTGAATATCATCTTTTAACTTGAAAAATGGATCCAAACGCATTTTTCTTCACATGTCAAAATCAAATTTGAAAATCATACTTTTAACTACAAAATGGATCTAAAACCCTTTCAAACATATATATAAATATATAATATGTGGGGATCATAAACCACTCACCTATTGATGTGAAATAATCCAAAAATTGAGCAAATTAAAAATTAAACAGCAAAGATCACAAAATCTCCCTCGAAGCACATCGTTAATAGTGATTAATTGATCTCTGATTAATTCCCAAAGCTTACTTTCCTTAATTTCTTGTTTTTAGCCTAAATTAGTAAGGTTTTATGAAGATTTTGATGGATAATTGACTAATGAAGGTTTAGATCCGTTTTAGGGACTTAGGAAAGTGATTTGGTGGCTGCACTAATCCTTGGATTACCATAATTCTTGAAATCACTAATCAAGCCTTAGTTATAGGCTTTGGGTCCAGTGACAAAAATCTATGTAAAATCAATCTAAGTTAAAACTACAATATCTATTAAATGGCTTGGCTAAATTATTATTATGACTACTTTGTGAAATAAAAAACTATCAAATATTTCATTTGGAATAATAATTAGGTCAAATGTTTTCTTTTATCAATAGTCATGGCCATTACAAGTTTTCTAGGTTGAAAATGTCTCAAATTTATTCCTGAGTCCAAAATTGTCAAATTACATCATTTCCCAATGTTTTAATTTATTTTAATTGGTTATGTAAATAATATTTGTCCACATACCGATATATGAAAGTGAGAGTCATTATAGTGTTGTGCATAATTCTTAGTCAAACAATCTCTCTTTCCCTTATTATTGACACGACACCCTAGGCCGTTAGACCATCAAGGCAAATCTATGCTCTATATCGTGTTGTCAAAATATAGGACTCTACATATATAGACTTGACGATGGGGAGGATAACTCAAATACGATAGTTTCCTAACTAAAGGAAAACAAAAAGCCATTACTTAGACATGTCAAGTTGGGCCTCAATCCATAGGAACTATATGACCCTCAAATGACAATGAGAGCAAGGTGACTTCCTCATCTCAATGAGGTATACTCATCCAATTCCTAAATATTCTAATGCCTCCCTATTTGATAAAGTCAATATCCAAGAAATGTGGAAGTGAAAGATCAGCTAACAATCTTAAATTTTATTTTTATTATTATCATTACTTTTTTTGTAAAGGTATATGCCTATGCATTATGAGTGTAATGCGATATACTTGATTTTTAGCACAAATCCACCGATGATATGGTAGATTAAGGTATTTGTTTTGATATATCTATCATTAGTTTCCATTTTCCATACACACTTGCATTGCATGCCCGTGAAAGTGAGTATATTATAAAACCACATCATGTTTTTATAATTTTTCCTAATCTGAGTTAAATGTAATTGTATGTTTGAATCAACACATATTTTCATACGCTTAACCCACAAACCATACCTTGTTTCCCAACATATTTGTCGAATTTCCACTCATTCACAAGCTTAGGTTGGGACAGCCATTTACAGTAGTCCTGTCTTATGTAATAATACAATGAAATTAATAGTTCAAGCATGTATCTTCAAGATCAAATGGAGGTACACACTTTAAAAAATAGTCAAAGGTCCATTTTGACATCAATGAAAAGTTAAATTTCTCATGTCGAGGATCCATGCAAGTTTGTTTTTGTAATGAAAGTGATGATATACTTAAAAGTGCTCTAGGGAGATTCATCTCAATCAATATGGGAATATCTCTTTTAAGGTAATCTCGAAAAATTCAATTCACTGTCCATATGAACATATTTCCATTATGAATTTTTAGAGAGATTAGATTCACTATCCATGAGAATATATTTCCTTTAAGATTTTCTAGGGTGATTCAGTTCTCTATTGCTAAAATATTCCCATTAACATTCTCTAGGGGAATTATTGCCCACTCCATGCGAAATATTCCTAAAAATATTTTCTATGGGGTCGTTTCACGATCAAATCAAAAACATTTTTTAAGTAACAATTTACTATCAATGCAAGAATTCGAATAAGATCACCCATTCGCTTTTGATGTGTGGGTGTTTTGCAATAGACTCAAGCGAGTTTGTCCACTCATTCGTGTGAAAATACTCGTTACATCTATTTAAAGTAATATTGATTTCATGTTTTAGTGAATATACCTACTTAAAATTGAATATTGATTCTAATGGATCCTATTGATGGACTAGCTGTTTTGTGACTTCTAATCAACATAGATAAATTAGTTGTTGCTCGGGTTTTAGACCAAGTGGCTTATAAATGAATCTGGATGTCGTGATAAAGATGAAATGGTTCAGGAACTTGGAAGCATGCTTAGAAACAAGATGGAAGTGGCTCCAAGAGTTTGGAAGGCTTGAGGAACCAAGAAAACGTCTCGGTACCAACCTCCTTTTATGCAATGCGAAGAGCTCTAGGGTCGTGGTCTATGCTGAGTTGGTTAGGCTGATAGTTTTGGGGCCCAGTTTAGAAGGAGTAGAAGAACAACTCTAAGAAATCTATGATGAAGCCAAAACCTCTCGACAATAGCCTGATTTCTAGGAGAAAAGTGTTCGACCCTATAGCAATCAAAGATAGAAGACCAAGTGGATAAAGATGACACAACTCGCCATTATAAAATCAAGTTGGCACTGACCACTTTTGACCGGTACCGCGATAATTTTATTGGCTAGGGAACCTTATCTCCCCTCTTACATTCTTGGATCTGAATTTTGACTTGGTATTTCGGGATCGACGAATCCGTTGGATGATTTCACTATAAGTAGCAAGCATATGACAACTCAAACAGGCTTTTGGCACTTCACCTTCTACTCACTCTCTCTCTTTCAATACACGACCTGATTATAATGGAATTTTTTTTGGTTCTAGGCTAATAGATAAGTAAAATCCTTGTACTTGTGACCAAAATATCTAAGTAATAAAACTAAAGTGGACATAGGCCTCAGATTTGCCGAATCACTATAAAAAAATGCGTTTCTTACTTTATTTTGGCTAGATCTTTCTATTTTATCTTGTCTTGAGACGTTGTGCCACTTTTTGGCTCAACATATTTGGTGATTTCACCGAGAAAAATGATTCTCTACTGTAGATCTAACTATCTATTGTAGATTGTAGAGTCTAAAAGTTAGATCCAGAAGGTCTTCATCAAAGGATTTAAAGAAAATTCATATTGGAAACAATGACACCATCAAAGGAGTCTGGTAGTATAACATCCCCCACTTAAGACTGGAAGATGAACGCCGATAATGCTGCATTCATCACTGGATTTATATTCCACTAACGAAAGTGAGTTTAGTTTATTAATTAAACACAAATAAAATAAACAGAGCAGCTATATTTTTCATTACATCAAAATTCACTTTAGCATTCCTTACATATACTTTAGTCACAATTAAACCTAAAATATGCCCATGCAGGGGTTAAATATAATAGAAAATAACATAGTAAAGGGTTAGGCCCACAAATGATGATGCAGCTTGTATTCCTTAATACAGTGGATACAAAAATCTTTATTAGCTACCAAGCTTCCTGCTCTATTTTCGATCTTCGTACTACAGCCCTTATTTTATACCATCTGATCCCATAAACTCAACCTACTCAAATGAGCATACGTGAATTTATAGGGAAAACAATAATAAAAATACGTTTAAACATAAAGTCTAATGTGAATAATACTTATCCAAAACAGTCATACAGTGAGACCAACTCGTATTGCAAAAGCTAGGATTCCTCCTCACTATTCAAACACTAAGAGTGGAAAATTCAAAATACCGATGCAATTGGTCTTTGGTTCCTTCGCGTCTTGCTTCCCTAAGCGGTCTCCATTTACTTCTACACCCTCGATGTAGTCCCTACTAAATACTCAATTTTCATTCTTTTATTTCATTATAATACTTTACTATTGCGCATCCTACACAGTCCCCACTTGGTTTCCACCTTAGATTATTATTTAATCTACTATAATACAATGCCTCCACATAAGTGATGCTCATCCTTTAACTGTTTAATATGCCCTACGCAGGTCTTACTCATTCTTCTTTAGCTACTTACTACTGTTCTCCATGCACATCTTATTTGCCTTCTTAAAGTATTTAGTTCTGTTCCCTACACAATACTTATTATTAGTATTTCCTTTGAAGTGTTCAATACTGTGCCCCATGCAGTTCTTACTTATTTAATGCTTCTCTTCGCGTAGTTGAATGCCTTTCTTCACCTTCCCTAGGTTTGCATTCGTGAATGCTTCTCCTCACCTTCCCAAGGTGATCATCCACTTTAAACATTTGTTTAACTTGTTGAACTATCCCCCAGTCCCTGAAAGTTAAATGCCTCTCCTCACCCTTTCAAGGTGTGCATTCGATTGAGCATCTCCACCCAACATGAATAGCCTTTCCAACCTTATTTCTAGCACAGGATCCCTTCTATTACTAACTTGGCCTCGCCCTGAGTCCCACCTACTTATCTTTCATTAGGTTTCACTTACTACTTTTGTTGGTACAGTACCACCCTGCCCCAACGCTAAGTGCTTCTTACCCATTAACTGTTCCCTTTCCAATTATGGCATACTATGACCCCTTCATATTATGCGCAGTTCTTACTATAATGCAGGGTTGCCGCCTAACCGTCATTTTAGATAAACTCTAACTTTCTTGACAACGTCTTTACACGTGTCGTTATCATATTTGTCCCTATTTTACTTTCTATTTTTTGAAGCGTCCTTTTTCTTTCTTTTCAGCAAATGATTTTGATCTAGTTTCCTTCACACATGATATTTGTTTTTTATTCATATAATATTATTTATGCATCCCCATAGTCTAAACTTTCCTTAGTGCAGTATTTACACATATTAATTCATTTTCCTTATAGAAAACCCTGATAAATTCCAAGAAATTCGTGAACCCTTATTCTCTATACTCAAACCTTTATTTGGAATTTTAAGAGTATTTTCCCTTGTTTATTTTCTAGTTATGCACCATTAATAAATCATACAAAATCAAGTAGGCCTAAGAAACTACTCAACCTAAAAACCTATCTCTAAAATCATGATTAGAACATCATATAAAACTTCCATGGTATTTCAAAATTTACACTTTTAAACATCCCATGTTTATCTATTCTTCTGCAAAACATTCATCAAACCTTTTTATACTTGTTAATAGAAATCTGTATGATCCCATCATACTTGAAAATGCTCAAATTTAAGCCGAGCCATATACTAGGAATTGGTATAGAAAGATCAAGTATTACTGACCTAGCTCTTGAAGATGTCTATCTTTAGTCTGTGAGAAATGCGGAATATGGATCTTAAGGCTAGGATTAACACTAAAGGGAGGGGGGTTGAATAGTGTTTAAAGGAATTACTAAATCTTTTTTGAATTTTTGTTAATTTGAACACAAATGTATACAATATTCAGACACATATATGATTACAGAATCAAACACAGATGTAGAAATAAAGTAAAAGCAATAAACGAAAGAACACCGGATTTTATACTGGTTCATAGTTACCCTACATCCAGTCTCGTACACAAGTACAAATTTCCTTTCAAAAGCAATTGTACAGTTACACCCTCGATTTCAAGGCCACGAGGTATACCACTCCAGATTCACAATCCTCTTGGTAGAGATACTTGATTTCAGGGGCAACAACTTCACCCAATTGATTACCAAGGCTACAATCACACCTTCTCTCACTTGATTGATTTCTAAGGCTACAATCATACCTTTTCTCGCTAAATTGATTATAAAGAAGTCTATAACTCTGAATAGCACTAAGATCTTATTGAGATAGTGATAGAGAATCAAACCAGAAATGATCTAGTTAGATTCAATGTTGATTTCGGCAGAGTAATGGTAAGAATGTGTATAAAGAAATGTGGAAGAAGAAGAGGGGTGAAAACCAGAAAAATATGAATAAAAATTCATTCAAAACCACCCCTATTTATAGTAGAACAACAGCCATGTCCATTCGTGAAAGGATATGACGAATATACACTTCCTTTGAAATTCAAAATTTTGAAATAAACTGCTACCATGTCGACATGGGGTACTTGAGGATGTCGACATGCCAAAGGAAATTTTGATGATTTGTTTTTCTTTGAAAATAACTTTTATCTTATATTAAAACTATTTTAAACTTTATAAATATACTTAACTATAGTTAAAATACACAAATAAATATAGAGAATAATATTTTGATATATATATATATATATAATTTTACTATAATTTTATATCTAAATCTAAGTATAAATATTTATTAAAAAATAGTTTAAAACCAAGGATAATTTTGATTTTGAAAATAAAGATTATTTTGAGGCTAAATCTATTAAAACCAGGATAGATGTTTTTAATTCTTTTAAAAACAAGATTTTGAAAACATTTTGAAAACAATATATAATTTTGTAAAACATTTTGTATAAAAGTTAGTGGATACAAAACAATGTTCCACAAGATTTTTCGTAGGTTCCATTCATTTAACAGGCTCGAAGTGGATTTCATTCCACGAATAAATTGGATTTTAAGATGCCAGGGCTTTTCTAGGAGTTCTAACAAAATTCCTAATTAAATTACTTATTATTGAAATCTGAACTCTTGATAATCTTGATACTCATAGGTCTTCAATCTTGATTTCTTGAATCTCTATACTGTACAGTCTTCATTCTTGGTACCTGCATGGTTAGTTCCTGCATATATATATATATATATATATATATATATATATATATATCTAAACTATAATGTTAGTATTTATATTTTATAATCTTATTCTAAGGTTATTGTCATCAAAACCATCATCTCAAGGACTGACAATCTCCCCCTTTTTGATGATGACAACCTTTGTTTATAAAATATTACTTCTATCCTAATAACTCCCCCTAAAACTAATAACTCCCCCTTAATCTATGCCTAACTATCCTATTTTATACTTCTCCCCCTTTGTCATCAACAAAAACTAACTCCAAACTATATAACTCCCCCTAAATCTAATACTCTATGACATGTGATTATAAAGATAGTGTTATCATAAATAATCAACACTTAATTCTAAAACTAAAACTTAGTCCTAAACTACTAACTATCCTAACTAAGTATCCATATAATAATACTTTTAATAGAACACATATAAGAACATAAATTATTTATTAATTATATTGTTATATTTACATGTGCATAGAGAACATAAGTAAAAACATACAATAAAAGGAAAGAGAGAAAATAAACTAATGTATGTCTTTGAAAATGAGAAATCTATGAACCGAAACAATTTGGATAGTGGAAACAAAAATTTCCACGTTGTTTGACAAGATTTCCATCCTTTCAAAGCACACTTCGCCAATGCAAATGACTTTGTCGTCATCTTCAGCGTGCTCTTCTTCCATGAATGCTTCTTCTTCTTCTTCCTCGCTGTGCTCTTGCACTTGATCTCCTGAAGACTCTTCATCAATCAAGATCAGATTAGCGTGATTGTCCATTAGAAATTTTTGGAAATTTCTAAGGATTTTGCCTTGTCGTTCTTGTTCTTTGGCCATTCTAAGTTGCATCACTTGAATTTCAGTCATTAGTTGCGGTGCATCCTTCAAAGAATCCTCCATTTTCGTCACTCGTGCAAGCGTAGTTCGTTGAAACGGTCCAGAAGTAGGAGAAGGGAACGAAAAGGTTGAATTTTTGTTTGATTTGGAAGAGAAGGCAATTGTTCAAATATTTTCAGAAGATAGAAAAGAGAAAGAACAGAAAGAATGATCCAAATTTCGAAATAAGAAGAATATATAACCACTTATTTGAATTTTGGTGGAAAAGATTTCAAAAATAAAAAATCGTTTTATGTTGACATGGGTAGAGGGGGATGTCGACAACGACATGGTGCTTGATATTTTTACTATTTGATTTATTTTGATTTAATTTTTAATTATACTTTGTTATTTATATTTTATATTTTAGTTATTGAACAAATACCTAATTCTCTTCTTAATTTAGTAAATATAGATTCATTTAAGGGTTTTGTTAAGATATCAACAATTTGATTTTCAGAATTGATATAATCGAGAGTAATTACTTCCTTACTATATCATATCTGAGAAAATGATGTCTGATATCAATATGTTTAGTTCGAGCATGATGAGTAGTATTTTTGGATAAATTTATTGCACTAGTATTATCACAATAAATTGGTGATTGTGAGATGTTTAAACCAAAATCTTTTAAAGTTTGTTGCATATATATTACTTGAGAACAAGCCAAAGCAGTGGAAATATACTTTGCTTCAGTTGTTGACAAAGACACTATGTTTTGCTTTTTACTAAACCAGGAAATTAGAGAATGCCCCAAAAAGTGACAAGTTCCACTTGTACTTTTTTGGTCTGATTTACAACCAACATAATCAGCATCACGGTAAGATATTAAGTCAAAAGAATCATTTTTAGGGTAAAATAAGCCATAATCAAAGGTGTGTTTAACATATCTTATGATACGTTGTACGGCTTTTAAGTGGGTCCCTTTAGGTTGGGATTGATATCTTGAACATAGACAGACACTATGCATGATATCGGGTCTACTAGCAGTGATATAGAGTAGTGATCCAATCATTCCTCCATATAGTTTTGGATCTACATCTTTCGAGAGATATTCTTTACTAGGTACTCATTGGTTGCCATGGGAGTGGGTTTTCCACTTGCAGTAATCAAACCAAATTTACTAACTAGGTCTTTAGCATATTTTTCTTGATTAATGAAGATACCGTTATCTAATTGTTTTTTTGTAATGTTAGAAAGAAGTTTAGTTCACCCATATGACTCATCTCAAACTCTTTCGTCATTATTTTAGAAAATTCTTTATTCATTTCAAAATTAGTTGATCCGATAATGATATCATCTACGTAAACCTGTGCTAGTTGAATATCGTTTTTATTGCTTTTAACAAAAAGAGTATTATCTACTTTACCAATTTCAAAGTTTGATTATAATAAATAAGATCTTATTCTATCATACCAGGCTCTAGGAGCTTGTTTTTGATCATATATAGCTTTCTTAAGTTTGTAAACATGATTTGGTAATTTTTCATTTTCAAAAAGTGATGATTGTTCAACATATACTTCATCTTTTACAAATCCATTTAAAAAGGCACTTTTAATGTCCATTTGACATAATTTGAAATTATTATGATTTAAGAAAGCAAGTAGAATCCTAATGGCTTCTAATCTTGCTACGGGAGCAAAGGTTTCATCAAAATCTATTCCTTCTTCTTGACAAAAACCTTGAGCGACTAACGGGGATTTATTTCTAACAACCTCTCCTTGTTCATTCTTTTTACATTTATAAACCCATTTAGTTCCAATTATAGTTTTATTTTCAGGTCTAGGGACAAGTTCCCAAACGTCATTTCTAGTGAATTGATTTAGTTCTTCTTGCATAGCCAAAATCCATGAATCATTAGTTGATGCTTCTTTTGGATTTTTGGATTCAATAGTTGATATAAAGGCTACATTGCTCATTTTACTTAGTTGATTTCTAGTTTTAACAACAGATTGCATATCTCCTAATATATTTTCTATAGGATGATCTTTTAAAAGTTTAGTCCTTTTATTAGGATGATTAATTTCATTATTAGTTTCAGTTGACTCTTGATTTTGAGTGATTAAATCCTCTTCATCATTTGTATCTTCAAAATTTTTGAGATTTTCATCGAATGAAACGTGCATTGTTTCTTCGATGGTGTTTATTCTTAAATTAAACACTCTGTACGCTTTACTTCTATTAGAATATCTGAAAAAGATACCTTTGTTAGACTTAGGATCAAATTTATCTAAGTTATCTTTTGTATTTAAAATAAAACATTTACTTTCAAAAATTCAAAAATAAGATACCTTAGGTTTCTTTGAGGGAAAAAGTTCATAAGATGTCTTATCAGTTAAAGGTTTAATTGAAATTCAAATTAAAATATAACAGGCGATAACAACTGCTTTTGCCCAAAAATACTTTGGTAATTTACTATCTGAAAGCATAGTTCTCGTACACTCTTGAATCGTCCTATTTTTACGATCTACTACTCCGTTTTGTTATGGAGTTCTTGGAAATGAAAAATTGTGAGTTGTTTACTTTTTATTGCAGAATTCCTCAAACTTTTCATTTTCGAATTCACTACCGTGATCACTACGAATGGTTATAATTTTTAGAGAAAGTTGATTATGAATCCTTTTTGTAAAGTTCTTAAAACATTCAAGAGTATCACTTTTATGTTTCAAAAATATTGTCCATGTAAATCTAGAATAATCATCTACAATTACAAAATCATATTTACTATGATTTATTGACAGAATTTGATATGGACCAAATAAATCAAGGTCAAGTAATTCAAGAGGTTTTGAAGTTGAAATCATATCTTTTAATTTAAAGGAACTTTTTCTAAGTTTTCCTAATTTACACGCATCACATAGACTATCTACTTTAAAATTCATTTTAGGAAGACCTCTTACTAGATCATGTTTTGACAGTCTAGATAAGAATTTGAAATTCAAATGTCCAAATCTCTTATGCCAAATCCAAGGGTCACTTGTATTTGCCAAAAGACAGAAGTTATCATTTGAAACATTAATAGTAAGAGTATAAATATTATTTTTCCTAGTTCCCTCAAATATTATGGTTGAATTATTATCTTCAATGTAACACTTATCTTTTTCAAATTTAATTTTATATCCTTTATCACAGAGTTGACTTATACTTAGTAGATTATGTTTTAGATTCTTAACTAGCAAAACATTAGTAATAATAGGAGTTTTAGAGTTACCGACTTTGCTGATGCCAACATATATCCTTTTGAATTGTCTCCAAAGTTAACCAGTCCTCTGTCTTTGTATATTATATCATTCAGCATATCTGGATTGCCAGTCATGTGTCTAGAACATCCACTATCAAGTATCCATTTATTCTTTTTGATCTGCACAAATTTGTCCATTGTGGATTGATTCCTCAACACCTATAAAGCATGTTTCCT
Organism: Allium cepa; assembly: GCA_030765085.1. Lineage (NCBI taxonomy): Eukaryota > Viridiplantae > Streptophyta > Magnoliopsida > Asparagales > Amaryllidaceae > Allium > Allium cepa. The sequence goes on along the minus strand of CM060943.1, from coordinate 402,067,478 downwards.
GCACATCATACAATTTCGGTAGACAACTTGAATTTGAATATTGATTATATGCAGATTCAAGAGACAATGATGATCTGAATATTTCTAAACTAGTATTAACAAGTTTTTCAAACATAGCCATTTTAAAAACTTTTTCAAAAATTATATTATGAAACTTTGAAAACCTTGCTCTGATACGAAATGTGAGAAATGAGGAATATAGATCTTAAGGCTAGGATTAACACTAGAGGTGAAGGGGGGGGGGGTGTGAATAGTGTTTAAAAGAATTACTAAATCTTTTTTGAGTTTTTGTTAATTTGAACACAAATATATGCAATATTCAGACACAGATATGATTATAGAATCAAACACAGATGCAGAAATAAAGTAAAAGCAATGAACGAAAGAACACACCTGATTTTATACTGGTTCGGAGTTACCCTACATCCAGTCTCGTACACAAGTACGGATTTTCTTTCAAAAGAAATTGTACAATTACACCCTCGATTTCAAGGCCATGAGGTACACCACTCCAGATTCACAATCCTCTGGGTAGAGATACTTGATTTCAAGGGCAACAAGTTCACCCAATTGATTTCCCAGGCTACAATCACACGTTTTCTCACTTGATTGATTTCTAAGGCTACAATCACACATTTTCTCTCTAAATTGATTACAAAGAAGTCTTTAACTCTGAATAGCGCTGAGATCTTGTTGAGATAGTGATAGAGAATCAAACCAGAAATGATCTAGTTAGATTCAATGCTGATTTCGACAGAGTAATGGCAAGAATGTGTATAAAGAAATGTGGAAGAAGAAGAGTAGTGAAAACCCGAAAAATATGAATATAATTTCATTCAAAACCATCCCTATTTATAGTAGAACAACAGCCATGTCCATTCGTGAAAGGATATGACGAATAGACACTTCCTTTGAAATTCAAAATTTTGAAATAAACTGCTACCATGTCGACATGGGGTACATGAGGATGTCGACATGCCAAAGGAAATTTTAGTGATTTTTTTTCTTTGAAAGTAACTTTTATCTTATATTAAAACAATTTTAAACTTTATAAATATACTTAACTATAGTTCAAATACATAAATAAATATAAAGAATAATATTTTGGTATATATATATATATATATATATATAATTTACTATAATTTTATATTTAAATCTAAGTAAATTTTTATTAGAAAATAGTTTAAAACCAAGGATAATTTTGATTTTGAAAATAAAGATTATTTTGAGGCTAAAAGTATTAAAACCAGGATAGATGTTTTTGATTCCTTTAAAAGGAAGATTTTGAAAACATTTTGAAAACAAGATATAATTTTGTAAAACATTTGAATAAAAGTTAGTCGATACAAAACAATGTTCCACTAGATTTTTCGTAGGTTCCATCCTACTTAGGGTTCCATCACTTTAACAGGCTCGAAGCGGATTCCATTTCACGAATAAATTGGATTTTAAGATGCCAGTACTTTTCTAGGAGTTTTAACAAAATTCCTAATTAAATTACTTATTATTGAAATCTTGAACTCTTGATAATCTTGATACTCTTGAGTCTTCAGTCTTGATATCTTGAATCTCTATACTGTACAATCTTCATTCTTGGTACCTGCATGGTTAGATCCTGCATATACATACATACATACATACATACATACATACATACATATATCTAAACTATAATTTTAGTATTTATTTATAATCTTATTCTAAGGTTGCTGTCATCAAAACCATCATCTCAAGGACTAACATAGTCTACTTAATCCCATTTAGCTTGCATTTTCTTTTTCTTCTTTCTATTTGCCTTCTTTATACCGCTACCATTAAAATTCTTTTCTTGCTCTTATTTTATTTTAATAGGATGAAATGAATAAATAGAAAAGAGTAATGTATTGCCCTACAATAAGTTAGGCTTGGGCTATCATACCCTCTTTCTATTAATTCATTTCCAATTACTTCTCTTATTTGGGTCAACCTGGTTTTTTAGTTAACTAATTAGATTGATTTAAATTTAAGATCGTTATAGTCTTCCCTCTTTAAAGGAACTTCGCCCCTGAAATTCAATTAAGGTTCAGTAGAGATTTGTCTTCTACTTCATGTTTACCCTAGCATACCTATGAATTCCCAATCTATGCATATAAAACATACTAATGCAATCTACCAATATGGTAAACGTCCATAATATTTATACACACATACACACACATACATACATACATACATACATATACGTCCACACACACATACATACATATGATCTACAACATTACAACTCAATACGTAGCTCTTTCGCTAATATGAAATGAATAATTCTGGATAGGTCTTCTTAACCTTATCCTTTGTTTCCCATGTGCAGTCCTCCTGATCTGTGCTCCATTGGACACACACTAGCTTTACTACCTTGTTTCCAAGCTGCTTCTCATCCTGATCCACTATTCGAACCGGTCTGTGCACATGTTTCATATTTGGTTCTATGACCAAGTCTTCTATTGCGCTAACTACTGTGCATGTATCTCCAATGCATTTCCGCAAACATGATATGTGAAACACATTATGAATCCCTGCAAAAACACTAAGAAGACCCCCCTTATATGCGGCCTTTCCAATCATATTTATGATCGAAAATGGTCATATATATTTGGATGCTAACTTTCAGCTTTGCCGAAGCGCACTACACCCCTTGTCAGAGGAACCTTCCCGAACACTTGATCGCCTATCATGAAATCTAGTATCTTCCCCCTTGTGTTGGCATTACTTGTATATCTCGATTGCGCTGCCCTCATTCTAGCTCGGATCAGTTCCACCATCTCAGTATCATCCTTCACTACATCTAGTCCTAGCACAGTCCTATCCCCTACCTCCAACTAACATGCATGCAACTTACACAGCCTTCCATACAATGCCTCAAATGGAGCCATCCCAATACTGCTCTAACTAGCTACTTTTATATGAGAACTCTACCGGATGTACGTAATCCTCCCAAGATCCACTGAAATCTAAATGCATGCTCTTAGCAAGTCATCCATGACCTTATTGATCCTCTCATTCTGCCCATCTGTTTGTAGATGGTATGCAGTACTCATGCACAGTTTTGTACCAAATACCTTCTGCAAACTTCGACAAAACATGCTAGAGAACAGCGAATCTCAGTCACTAATATAGTACTAGGCACCCCGTGCAATCTCACTATTATCTTCACCTATATTTTGACTAACTTCGACATGGTCCTCTTAGCCTTCATTGGAATGTAAAGGGCACAATTAGTTAGTATGTGAACTATGACCCATATGCCTTCATTCCATGCCTTAGTCCTCGACAAGCCATCTACGAAGTCTATACATACTGAATCTCATTTCCATACCAGAACCCCTAAAGGATGCAAGAGACCACTTGGCTTTTGACGTTCTCCCTTCAACTGTTGGCATGTATGACATCTTCTCACATACTCCTCCATATTTTTCTTCATCCCTTCCTGTAAGAAACTCCTCTTCATATCACGGTACATTTTCGTACCTCCAAGGTGTGTGTGGTAAACTTTGAATGATGACATTTGTCCATACTTCCTTTCATAGTTCACTTGTACTCAGAAAATACAACCTACCATTCTTTTGTAGTATGCAATTTTTATCAACAATGAATCCCTTCAGCTTTACTGCTCCGACTCCCAAGTAAAAATTCCTTACTATGTCTATATAGAACTCATCTCCCTTCTATAACTCAGCTATCCTTTTTACTAGCGTAGGCCTAACTTCTAAGCATGATACCATTTTGGATGCTCTGCTGGAACCTGCACTTGACCGAAATGCACATCACTCGTAGGCAACGTTTCTAAAAAGGCTCATTCCTCTATCATAGCCAAAACACAACTTTGCTATTTTTTGCTTTAGACATCTGCTACTTTGTCGCCTTTTCCTAGGGTATACTCTATCCCAAAATATATGATGCTAGGAACTCTAAACACCTCTACTGCCTCATATTCAATTCCTTCTAAGAGAACAGATATCTCAGAGACTTATAGTCAGCATACAACTCAAACCTCTCCCCTAAGAGACAATATCTCCAAATCTTCAATGCGAAGACAATCACTGCTAACTCTAAATCATGTTTTAAATACCGAACTTCATAGGGTCGAAACTGCCTAGATGCATAAGAAATTAATCCACCCTTCTGCACCAATACCACGCCTAATCCTACACTTGACGCATAATGTATACAGTCATACCATTATTCCCTTCAGGTATTACTATTATAGGTGCATTTATCAACCTACAATTCAGTCCCTAGAATGCCTTCTCAAACTTCTATGCCCAAACAAATGGCTCACCTTTCTTAGTCAGCTTCCTCATCGGCATAGCTAAAGGGAGAAATCTTTGATAAATCTTCGGTAATAATTAGCCAATCCTAAGAAACTTTGCACTTCACTCACAGTCTCAAGTCTCTTCCACCCATTTATTGCCTCCAACTTCGAATGATCTACAGCTAACCCTTCTTGCAAAATCAGTTGGCCTACGAAGTTCACTTCAATCCTCCAGAAATAACATTTAGAAATTTTTTTCTTTAACTTATGCCATCTAAATGTCTCCAGCACAAGCCTTGAGTGAACTGCATGTTCCTCCTTATCCTTAGAGTACACCAAGGTGTCATCTATGAACGCCAACATATATCTATCCATCTTATCTCAAAAGATCCTTTTCCTCAAGTCTACAAAGAATGCAGATGCATTGGCTAGCCCAAAAGGCATAACCAATTACTCGTATTAATCGCACTTTATTCTGAACGCAGTCAAAGAAATGCTTTCCTCTACAACTCTTAGCTAACCTTATAGCTAAGTCCAACTACGAAAACACCTTAGCTCCACTTAACCGATCAAATAGATAATCAATTCTTAGAAAATGATACATATTCTTCATTGTCCTTTCATTCAGTTTCCAATAATCTATATATAGTCTCAATGACCCATCGGATTTCCTCAGAAACACTGTTGTTGCTCCCCATGGCTAACTGCTTGGCTTTATGAAGCTCTTTCATTTTAACTCTGCTAATTGCTTCTTCAACTCCTCCATCTCCATTGGTGGCATTCTACTTAAGAGTCGACTAAACGGTTCGGTCCCTAGTAGCAAGTCAGTACAAAACTCTATTGCTCTCAGGGGTGGCAACCCTGAAACTGGTTCAAACATATTTTGGAAATCTTTCTCTGCATGCACTGCGCGCGTAGATCTTCTTCTAAATTTAAGGAAAATAAAACAATCTTGCACGGTTCCCTACATAATTCCCCGACCACATTCACTCTATCACTACGATCCAAATGACTCATAGTAGTCTCAAAATAGTACACTCTTGCACTATACATCTCCAATAAGTCCATCCTTAAAATAACTTTGATGCTTATGAAGTCAAAAACATAGGGATCACAAGAAAACATACACCCACCTAACTAAAATCTAAGTTTGTGCATCTCAATCCGAGAGTGGCATACCCTCCTTTCGGATTAGCTGTATATATAGAAGTAATTGGCCAGGTAACCCCAAACCCAAGTATATTAACCAACTCTTTATCTATAAATGAATGTATAGATCCAATATCAAATAGTACTCTAACTTAAATACCATAAATCAAAACCAAACCTTCCAAGATTTTCCCCTTACCTCTTTCCTCGACAGATGGTCCTTTCCTTAGTCCCTCCAAAGCAGAACCTCCGCCTTATGCTCTGGGCAATCCTTCTTCAAATGTCTTTCTTTGTCACACTTGATGCACTTCATCTTCTAGACTCCTTGGGCATAGGGAATCTTAAATCATAATGTCCCTTCAGTCCACGGTTAAGGCATACAACCTCTGTGTTAGCAACTGCACCATCCTTCCCCTTCTGCGCTCCTTTCTTGCCTTTATATATGGGGTAAACTTCTTCTTCTACTTTGCTTTGGGTCTTGCCTCCACCCTTCTCTACTCCTACTATATTGCATCATACCTTCTAGCTATGTCAGCTACAAAATCAAAAGGAGATTCTAGATGAGCCATCATCTTATGATGAAGACCTTGATTCAAGCCTCTGATAAACTTCTCATTTTTCTTCATTAGAGTATTGATGATCTCCGTGCCATACTTAGCCAATGCATTGAACTTTTGCGTGTACACATCCACTATAAGGTCACCCTGCTTTAGATCTGTAAACTCTGAGCAACACACTCTATTGAGTCTCTGATATAAACTGGATCTCAAACTTCTCTTTAAACTGCACCTAAGTGATCTCTCCCTCTGGGATCTCAATGAATACCACTTTCCACTAATCTATGTGACTTGTCGAAACTGCCTTGATACCAACCTTCTCTTCTACGCATCATTCAATCCTATGTCTCCAAATATGCGCTCACATCTTCTTAGCTAATTTATACTTCTACTACAGGCGCCTTCCCGTAAATGCCTTCCCTTCCAGATTTGTATAATCTTTGTTCATCTTTGGGAAGTCTCTCACTCCTACCAACCTTAGTTGAACTGCATCTGACGTAGCTTCCCTCATCTTCTGAGCCATGAAGCACCGATATAAGGCATTAGCATCCATGCCCGCCTCATTTGATGGCTGTGCAATTTCCTCCCATATTACCCTCGGAACATTTTCCTCATTCTATTCATTAATCAACATACTTTGAGCTTCTCTATTTACACTTGCTTCTCCTATCATAATTAGCACACTCCTTAGATCCATCTTGCTTCTTCTGTTAATCAAGTCTTCATTAGAAATGAAAAGATAGGAAGTGAAGCAATGATAGAAGGATAGATAGATCATCTTATATGTTGAATATGCGAGTATATGATTTTTGTTTGATGATAATAAACATATATATGTATATTCATTTAAATATATTTATTGATGTACTATTTTATTTTTCACATAATTAAATAAATATTTTCTGAATAAAATTAATAACATATAATTTAAATTCAAATGGATATTTTATTTAAACAAACATTTATTACAATTTTGAACAGTACAAATTTATGCTTTCACCATATACATAAAATTTCAATTACAATACATTTTATTTTATAAAAATGTCCTCACTGCATATCGCTCATTCACTCGTATTTATCTTCAACTCCATTCCAGATTGAATCCAGCATCTAAACACTATGCAAAAATACACACTAACGCCGTAAATTGAAAATAAAATATTTTTGTAGTATAAAATAAAATGTGATTTTGAAATTTTTATTTGCCTCAGTTATTTGGGTTGTTCGTCATCATTTAAATTTGAATTCATCATACACAAATAGCTTGTGACATGCACAGTGTATTACTGTACATGCCACAAGGCCGTGCATACCGATATACACTTGATAAAATTATAGGAAAAGGCGACCACAAGTCAAACCCGAATGAAAAGCCGGGTTCAACTCAAGTGCAATACAAATAAAGTCATGACACAAGCATAAGGTCAAACCCGAGCTATTCGCTGGATTCAACACAAGGGAAAGTATAAAACAATAGGTCAAGACAAAACTGAGGTAGCTACAGTAATCAGCACACACGCACACAACAAGTAAACAACAAGCTCCAGATGGTGCAACAGTGTCGACCAGTTTAAAATAAATACAGCAAGTACACCAGGTACACAACAACCATGTGAAGATTTCAAGAGGAACAAGATGATCTGCCTCGAAGCATATGACTCAATACATACACATGATACATGACTCGAGAAAAAGACCAAATACAACACAAATTCAAGTGAAACACATATGGTCAGTATGCACAGTCAAACTGCAGCCACCAATGAAACTTGACTCAAAGAAAATGCCACAATGAAACTGCAGTTGCAAACAAGCTTAGAAACATTAGAGAGTGCACATCAACTATCCAAAGACTCCATATGCACACACCTATATACACATATAACTGTACGTATGTATACAGGTGGAAACCAATGCAAACTACTAAACCCAGAAATGATGACTAGAAACATAGTGCACATCAACCCAATACAAACCAGGTTTAAGTGAAATCAAAATTTGACAGAATGCATATAAAATGAATGTACAGACTCAATGATACAACATGCATATGACATAAGACTGCAAACAAGTCTTGAAATCAGACTCAAGAAAATCACAATGAGGCAATACGCGAGTACAAATAATGACATATATAGTTGCATTGAATCAAACAGTCAATGATTCAACTGGCCAGAGGCAACTCCAAGCTTGCAAATGTTAGTCAACATGTATACAACAAGTAACTAAAGGGAAACCAGACTACATTGGAACAAAGACTACATGAAGTCTAATCATCAACTCAAGTGCTACCAGAATTTAAAGGCAACCAAGATCGAGTTCAAGCATATCACAGATCCAGTCATGCCATAGTTTTTATGAAGCCGAGATGAACAAGTCAAAAAAACGAAAGTAAAATTCTCACCTCAAAATAGTTTCACAAAATCAAGTCTACAGTCGAAGACAACTGCAGGTCAAAGCATAACCGAAGTCACCAACATATAGAATCGCGGACAATGCAAACAAGATATATATATATACACACACAATGTAGAAAATTTCTTTGTAAAGACAATGTCAGCCATAGTTCAAAATCAACTCAGAGCCACGAGTACCAAGAAATCAAAATATATATGAATTGAACAAGTCAGAAATTGTCATCAACATCCAAGCAACATCGAACGGCCGAGATAAATAAATTAACGAATTCAAATGATTATATACGAACGAATTTATAGGACATCGAATCCTATATAAAGATTTAAAATCATCGACAGAAAATTCATTCGAGTCCAAGCAACAAAGAACAATCTTTCAACTCGAATCAAGATCGAGTTCAAACAAAACTAACAAACAAAGCTAAAGGCATAAATTACATACCGAAGTCAAAGTCGAACTCGATCAAATCGAAGGAGCCATGTTCAAATTGAAAAAGCAGTCGATTACTGAAGCAAGTCAGAGAAACAACAATTGTAGTCGACTTATAATCTGATGACAACTTCGATTATCTCAAAAGCCCTAATTTTTCAAGCACAGGAAAAAGAAACAAACGAAGAGAAACGGATCAGAAGCCTAGCCGATAATAAAAAGGAAAAGGGAAATATATTTAATTTATTGCGCTGGCCTTTCTATTAGCTTTGGTTTATAATTTATAATTATAAGGCCTTTAGTTTAAAATTAGGGTTTTGATTTTAATTTGTTTTTAAATTCGTATTTTTTCTTTTAAACGATTGTATTTTCTAGTCGTGTGACTAGGGGACGAACTACGGTGGTGTAGTTCGAGAATTCGCAACTCAGTGGCTGAGTTGTGGTAGGGTTTTGAGCATAGAGTTAAGGCTAGTCGATAGCGGGTGTCACGAGTTTACGTGTGTAAGTGTCTGACTGCTTAATTTCTAGTAGAAACATTGGAGGCAGCACGTAGGCAGGGTTTTGCCGAAGCTGGGTAAATCTATGTGTTCTATCATCTGCATTTATTATTTTGCTATTATCTGTGCTGCTATTATTCTGTTGTGATCTGTGTTGAAATTATTTAAACTTCCGCATTAATTTTTATAATTAATAGTATCACCCCATTCACCCCTCTCTAGGGTGAAATCGATTCTACAAGTGGTATCAGAGCTTGGAATAAAAGCATTTTTTTTTAAAATTTGATTTATTTTTCAAAAACCAATTTTTGTTATAAAATTAAAATTTTAAAATGACTTCTTTTAATATCGCTTTTGCTGAGGGTCAGTCCATAGTTAGACCACCAATGTTCAATGGTGAATATGCTTACAGGAAAAATAGAATGAAATTTTTTCTATAAACCATTGATGCTTGGAATATAGTTGAGATAGGTTATAGAGCACCCACTATAGTTGTAAATAATCAAGAAATTGAAAAACCATTTGATCAATGGACAAGTCTTGAAAATAAGTTGCAGAATGCTAATGCTAAAGCTATGAATTCTATTATTTTTTCAACGGATCATATTGAATATAATCGTGTCTCATATTGTCTAACTGCGTAGGAAATCTGACACACACTTGAAGTGACACATGAAGGAACATCTGAAGTCAAGGAATCTCGCCTTGCAATGCTTAGTAGCGAATATGAGAACTTCACAATGGCCAAGGAAGAGAATGTTAAAGAGATGTATGCATGACTTTCCAATCTCATTACAAATCAGCATCTCTTGGAAAATCATACACAGAGTTGGAAATAGTCTGAAAAATCCTTAGAGTCCTTCCATGAAATTTTGAAGCAAAAGTTACAGCCATTCAAGAATCAAAGGATTTGAAACTGTTTGCACCAAAATTGGCCACAAACACCCAATACCGTGAAAGCACCAGTGTATGAATACAACTCAGCAATATTCAAACACAAATCACAGATCTCAGCAAATAACCCAAAAATGTTTGCACAAGAAATGGGCAAACACCTCCAAGTCGTACGATTTAGTTGATTATATGTTGTTCTTAGCGATTTGGGTGATTTATGCAAATATGTAAAAAGCAGGGACTAAACTGTAAAAGACACACAGATTTATAGTGGTTCGGCCAGAACGTGCCTACATCCACTTTATATGTTATTCTCCTCTTTCTCTTCAGATTACAAGTACAAAGCTTTGGTTACAAGTATATGAAAGTTGTTTGAAAGTTCCTTCCGTGCTTGAGCTCTCAAACTTGTCCCCCATTGTTGTACCCCTGCCCCTCTATTTATAGAGTGAGGCTGGGGGCAGGGGTCCTGGATGTATATAGCTGCTGGTGGGCCTGGGCTGAAGCAATCTAGCCTGGAACATCTGGTTCAGCGTTCCCTGGTTCGGTCGTAGCTGGGATGGTTGGACCGGTGGTAGGTTGGTCCGGTGGTAGGTTGAGTGGAGTGTTGGTCCGGTGGTAGGTTGAGTGGAGTGTTGATCCGATGGTTTACTTGGTAGTGGATGGAAAGGAGGTTGATTCGGTGTGGGTTTGGACCGGTGGAGCTTGGTCCGGTGGAGGTGATTCGGTGGAGCTCGTTCGGTACATGGAAGTGTGGTTGGTTCGGCTAGGAAGGGAAGTGGAGTTGGTTTGGTGATGAGTTGGGAATGCCGAATGAGACTTCGCTCTACATTGCCGAATGAAACTTTAAATCCTTGATACCGAATGGACTTTTATACTTGAGTCATGAGTGAAATCCCAGACTTATATACGCTTGCTGGCTGCTTCTTCTTGGTTCGGTCATGGTGGAAATGCACACAACATTGATATTCCAGTTTTGACCAAAAATGGGATAACAGAAACAAATCAAAGTTGAAGAGCTCATCGAAAATCTCACCACTTACGAGCTAGAAATAAAATTCAAGGAAGAACGAGAAGGAGGTGATACTCGAAATAAATCAATAGCACTTAAAGGAACAACGGAAGATGATGATGATGATAGAGCAGCTGAGCTGGCACTATTAATGAAGAAACTCAAAAAGTGGAATCACAAATATGGAAATCAATCTCTAAATCTGAAATTGAAAAGCAGAATAGCTAAAGAACTAGACAGCCAGAAGAACGGGGATCATTTGTCACAAGTGCAACAAACCCGGACACATCAAGCCAGTTGTCCTCAGAATTGACACGGCCTAGAAAAGAAATCAAAAAGGAGAAATTTTGCAGCCACGTGGAATACAAGTGATGAAGATAATAAAAGTATTAGCAGTGAGATTGAGAAAGCAGGTATGTGTCTTCAAGGTGATGTAACTGATAGCGATGATGATGAGCCAAGCGAGGTATCAAAATTCACTCATTCAGAATTACTTATATACTTCCACGAAGTAAATTGCTGTTTTGAACACCTTAAGGAGAAATACGCTAAAATTGAATCGCAAAGAGATACTTTGATAGAATCAAATAAACAACTTGACTAATTAGTTAAAAACTATCAAAGTAGGATCCCTAAGTGTGATAAGTATCCAACATTTGAAGAAGAAATCAAAAAATCAGAAAGTACAATTAAATCACTTGAAAATGATATTCTGATTTTGAAAGAAAGCGAAAACACTAGGAGAGAGAACTCTATTAAAAAGTGCACACAATTATTAAACGAAAATGAATATCCCAAAACACAAGTCCAAAAATTGTCAAAGACTTTAAGAAAATTTTCCAAAAGTGAAAGATCGTTGAATATGCTATTAAGGAAATAAACTGTTAATACAGTTAGACAAGGACTTAGATATAATTAATCTAAAAATGTTAAAAATGAAATCAATCAAGTCAATTCTATGTGCACAATTTGTAGAAAATATTGACACAATTAAAATAATTGTTGGTATAGACCCCAAAAGGCACAAATATAAAATCCCTTAAAGTTAAACAAATCTGGATGCCAAAAGGAACATATATAAATAGTTTTGGGTCTCCATAAACTTATTTTTTAAATTTGTTTCCATTAACATCCATGGACCCATAAAAACAAATATGTCACAAAAATCTTTTATCATGTAGGTGTGGGGGCAGGCTAAGGAACAATAACAGTGTTATCTGGATTTTGGCTGTTCCAGAAACACAATGGGCAACAAATCAGAGTTCCTTAGCCTAGTATAAAGGTGGCAGAATCCCAATGGGCAACAATGAAAAATTATCATAAAGGTAAAAAAGGTAATGGTTTATTTTTGAATGATCATTAAATGTGATAATCTGCACCATAAATTGAATTTAATTCAGCCAATAAGGTGATAATGAAATAAAAGTTGATTTTGATTTTAAAAATATTGGTTATGATTCTGACTTCTCCAAAATTGTTGGTCAAATTATTCTTTTATGCCGAGAACACTTTAAAATCTTTAAAGTCTTTGAACTACTTCATATAGATTTGATTGATGATAATACATTTGGCTAACTCTGTATTCATGGTTTTGTTTACATGGTTTCAATTCAAATTCAAAAGATGTAAAAATGAATTCAAGGTATTTGTTACAACATCACGGTCTGGTCTATGATATCAAACAAATGATGATCTCGAGTGAAAGAAAAATTCAGATGCAGATTACACTGATAATCTAGTTGTTAGAAAAATTACTAGTGGAACATTCATTAGCTGCATCGCATTTTCAAAGAAAATATCTGCATATTTTTCAATTCAAATAATTTTCAAACAGCGGACATTTTTCCAAAAAACCCCTTGTAGAAAATCGTTTTGTTGACCTTGTTTCAGATTAGTTATCTTAGAAAATTTGATTTTAAAATTATTTTTGAATTTAATCTCAAATGATTACATTGACTAATCTGTCTGCCTACTAATTATCGAAAAGATAAATAGTGATTGAAAAAGTGATTAGTGTTGATATTAATCATATATTATAACTTGAGACGGTATATTTAGTAAATTTCTTTAGAAATTTGAACAAGAGTTATAAAAAAATTTTGTTGGTAAAAATTCCATGACCATCTCTATTTCTATTATATTTCTAATGACCATCACTCATCAAAATTCAATATAGTTTGTCAATATGTAGTACTTTAAACAGGAATCATTTGTTTTTTATTTTTTATATATATTTTTTAAAAAGATCCAAAGTATTCACTCTTATTTAAAAGTCCTCACAGTTATGCATGGGTGAATTACTTGGAATTTTTGATTATATGCTTCCATGCTCACGGTTATGCATGTATGGAAGGCATATCAAAATTAATTGATTAAATAGGCAAGTTGATTCTAATCCCATTTAAAAGTCCTCATGGTTATGTGTGGTTAGAAGATACTTGAATTCATTTTTTTATGAATTTTTTGGAATACTACTAATCTCATTTAAAAGTCCTAACGGTTATGTATGGTTAGTAGATATTCAAATTCCCAAGATAAATATACCACAAATAGATACAACTATATGGTTTTTGCATCATCCCTATCATCCTAAAAGTGGAATATGCACCTAACAGAGTATTTATGATTTTTGTTTGATTTTTTATTAAAATTTAATATTTATATTCGATTGAGTTTTAATGTTGTGTTAATGTCTATCACTTTATCTCTATTTTTCTAACACTGTTACTCTTTTGCTGATAACAAAAGGGGAGAGAAAAGTTAAGATTATGATAAATAAAGGTCAAATATTTTCTATTTGCATCTAGGCTCATTTGCATATTTTTATTTACATGTATATATGAAGGGGAAGCTTTGTGTAGAGAGGGAGTATTTAAATAAGGGAGCAAATAGAGTCTATCAAAGATCAAATACATTTAATAAATTCAGAATCTTAAATATATGTTTGTTATCATTAAAAGAGGGAGATTATTGAATATGTGAGTATATGATTTTTGTTTGATGATAATATATATATATATATATATATATTCATTTAAATGTATTTGTTGATGTACTATTTTATTTTTCATAGAATTAAATAAATATTTGCTGAATAAAATGAATAACATAGAATTTAAATTCAAATGGATATTTTATTCAAACAAATATTTATACAATTTTGAATAGTACAAATTTGTGCTTTCACTATATACATAAATTTCAATTACAATACATTTCATTTTATACAAATTTCCTCACTACATATCGCTCATTCACTTGTATTTATCTTCAATTCCATTCCAGATTGAATTCAGCATCTGAGCAATCTGCAAAAATACACACTGACGCAGTAAAATTGAAAATAAAATATTTTTGCAGTATAAAATAAAATGTGATTTTGAAAATTTTATTTGCCTCAGTTATTTGGGTTGTTCGTCATCATTTAAATTTGAATTCATCATACACGAACAGCTTGTGACATGCACAGTGTATCATTGTACATGCCACAAGGCCGTGCATACTTATATACACTTGATAAAATTATAGGGACAGGTAAGCATAGGTCAAACCCAAATGAACTCAAGTGCAATACAAATAAAGTCACGACACAAGCACAAGGTCAAACCCGAGCTATTGGTTAGATTCAACACATGGGCAAGTACGAAACAACGAGTCAAGACAAAACTAAGGTGGCTACAATAACTAGCACACATGCACAAAGCAAGTAAACAACAAGCTCCAGATGGTGCAGTAGTGTCGACCAGTTTAAAATAAATACAGCAAGTACACCAGGTACACAACAACCATGTGAAGATTTCAAGAGGAACAAGATGATCTGCCTCGAAGCATATGACTCAATACATACGCATGATACATGACTCAAGAAAAAGACCAAATACAATACAAACTCAAGTGAAACACATATGGTCAGTCTGCACAATCCAACTGCAGCCACCAATGAAACCTGACTCAAAGAAAATGCCACAATGAAATTGCAGTTGCAACAAGCTCATAGACATTAGAGAGTGCACATCAACTATCCCAAAACTCCATATGTACACACCTATATACACACATAACTGTATGTATGTATACAGGTGGAAACCAATGCGAACTACAAAATCCAGAAATGATGACTAGAAACACAGTGCACATCAACCCAATACAAACCAAGTTTAAGTGAAACCAAAATTCGACAGAATGCATATAAAATGAATGTACAGACTCAATGATACAACATGCATATGACACAAGACTACAAACATGTCTTGAAATCAGACTCAAGAAAATCACAATGAACAGAGGCAATACTCGAGTACAAATAATGACATGTACAGTTGCATTGAATCAAACAGTCTATGATTCAACTGGCCAGAGGCAACTCCAAGCTTGCAAATGTTAGTCAACATCTATACAATAAGTAACTAAAGGGAAACCAGACACATTGGAACAAAGACTACATGAAGTCTAATCATCAACTCAAGTGCTACCAGAATTTAAAGGCAACCAAGATCGAGTTCAAGCATATCACAGATCCAGTCATGCCATAGTTTTTATAAAGTCGAGATAAACAAGACAAAAAAATGAAAGTAAAATTCTCATCTAAAAATAGTTTCACAAAATCAAGTCTGCAGTTGAAGACAACTGCAGGTCAAAGCATAACCGAAGCCACCAACATATAAAACCATGGACAATGCAAACAAGATACACACACACACACACAATATCGAACATTTCTTTGCAGAGTCAATGTCAAGCCACAGTTCAAAATCAAGTCAGAGCCGTAAGTACCAAGAAATCAAAATATATACGAATTGAACAAGTCAGAAATTATCATCAACATCCAAGCAACATCGAACAACCGAGATAAATAAATTGACGAATTCAAATGATTATACACGAACGAATTTATAGGACATTGAATCCTATATAAAGATTTAGAATCATCGACAGAAAATTCATTGGAGTCCAAGCAACAAAGAGCAATCTTTCAACTCGAATTAAGATCGAGTTCAAACAAAACTAACGAACAAAGCAAAAGGCATAAATTACATACCCAAGTCAAAGTCGAAATCGATCAAATCGAAGGAACCGTGTTCAAATTGAAGAAGCAGTCTATTACTGAAACAAGTTAGAGAAACAACAATTGTAGTCGACTTACAATCGGATGGCAAATTCGATTATCTCAAAGGCCCTAATTTTTCAAGCATTGGAAAAAGAAACATATGAAGAGAAATGAACCAGAAGATGAGCCGATAATAAAAAGGAAAAGGGAAATATATTTAATTTATTGTTCCGGCCTTTCTATTTGCTTTGGTTTATAATTATTAGGCTTTTAGTTTAAAATTAGGGTTTTGATTTTAATTTGTTTTTAAATTTGTATTTTTCCTTTTAAACGATTGTATTTTATAGTCATGTGACTAGGGGACGAACTACGGTGGTATAGTTCGAGAATTTGCAACTCAGTGGCTAAGTTGTGGCAGGGTTTTGAGCATAGAGTTAAGGCTAGTCGATGGCGGGTGTTGCGAGTTTACGTGTGTAAGCGTATGACTGCTTAATTCCTTGTAGAAACCTTAGGGTAGCACGTAGGAAGGGTTTTGCCAAAGCTGGATAATCTGTGTATTCTATTATTTGCATTTATTATTCTACTATTATCTGTGCTGCTATTATTCTGTTGTGATCTGCGTTGAAATTATTTAAACTTCCGCATTAATTTTTATAACTAATAGTATCACCCTATTCACCCCCCTCTAGGGTGAAATCGATCCTATACTATATATATCCATATAGCAACATATAAGTACGTTATATATAATAATGCATCCCTTCCCCAGAGAGTTCAGTTTATCCTAAATGTTGTTTCTATTTTCTATTTATGTTTACTTAAGTGTCCCTAACTTATGCCTTGATACTAAACATAATATCCCCTTCTTGAGACTCGAAGTTGAACATTTATGATGCTGCATTCATCGTCGGAATTATCTTCCAACGACGAAAGTGAGTTTAGTTTATTAATTAAACACGGATAAAGTAAACTGGGCAGCTAAATATTTTTCATTACATCAACATTCACTTTAGCATTCTTTATATATACTTCTATCATAATTAAACACAAGGACATGCCTACGTAGGGTGAAATATAATTGAAAATAACATAGTAAAGAGTCGGGCCTTCATATAATGATGGAACATGTACTTCTTAATACAATAGATATAAAATTCTTTATTAGCTACCAACCCTCCTCTCCGTCTTCGATCTTCATACTATGACCCTTATGTTAAACCTATATAATCCCGAAAACTCATCCTACTCAAATGAGCACCCGTGATTTTATGAGAAAAACAATAATAAAATCAAGGATCAGTCATAAAGTCTGACGTGAATAATACTTACCCAAAACAATCATTTAGCGAGAACAACCAAAACCGCACAGATTGAGTTTCCCCTTCACAATTCAAACAACAAGACTGGAAAATTCAAAATACCGACATAAGTTTCCTTTATCTTAATTCGCGTATCGCGCTCCTCAAAGCGGTCCCCATTTATTCTATACCCCCGGGGCAGTCCCCACTCAATACCCAATATAGTTCATTCTTTTATTTCATTACTATAATTTACTACTATGCACTCTGCACAATCCCCACTTGGTTCCTACCTTAGACTATTGTTTAATCTACTATAATACTATGCCCTGCATAGGTCATACTTATACTTTAACTATTTGATACTACGCCCCACACAGATCTTACACATTCTTCTTTAACTACTTAATACTGCATTATGCACGTCTTGTTCTTCTTCTTAAAGTATTCAGTTCTACATCTTACACAATTATAACTTATTATTAGTATTTCCTTTGAACTATTTAACACTATGCCCCACATAGTTCTTACTTATTTAATACCGTGCCTTGTGCAGTTGATTGCCTTTCTTCACTTTCCTCAGAAGTCATATGTGAATGCCTCTCATCACATTCCCAAAGTGAGCATTCAATTTAAACATTTGTTTAACTTATAGAACTTCCCTACAGCTCTTGAAAGTTGAATGCCTTTCCTCACCTTTTCAAGGTGTGCATTTGAGCGATCATCCCCATCTGGCGTCAATAGCCTTCCAACCTTATTTCTAGCATAGGATTCCTTCCATTACTGACTTGGCCTCTCCCTAAGTTCGACCTACATATGTTTTATTTAGGTTTCGTTTGCTAGTTTTATTGGCGTGGTATCATCCTACCCAGATGCTTAGTGCTTCTCACCTATTAAATGTCTCCTTTGCAATTATTGCGCAGTATGACCCTTTATATTGTGCACGGTTCTTACTTATAATGTAAGGCCACCACCCGATTGTCATTTTAGATGAACTCTAACTTCCTTGACAACATCTTTGCACGTGTCATTATCTTATTTGTCCCTATTTTACTTTCTGTTATTTGCAGTGTCATTTTTCTTTCTTTGGCAAATGATTTGGATATTGTTTCCTTTCCACCTGACATTTGGTTTTTTTCATATAATATAGTTTATGCATCCCTGTAGTCGAAACTTTCCCGAGCACACTATTTACACATATTAATTTATTTTCCTATTAATTAATCCTAATAAATATTGAGAAAATTCATAAACCCTTATTCTTCATACTTAAATCTTTATTTGGAATTTTAAGAGAATTTCCCTTATTTATTTTCTAGTTATGCACCATTAATAAATCATATTGAATCAGGTAGGCCTAAGAAACAAACTAAAAAACCATCTCTAAAATTATGGTTAGAACATCGTATAAACCTTTCATGGTATTTCTAAATTATTAAAGTAGGGGAAACACATCTAAACATCCCATGTTTATCTATTCTTCCACAAAACATTTATTAAACCTTTTTATATTAGTTAATAGAAACCTATATGATCCCATCATACTTAGAGATATATAAATCTTAGCCGAGCTCATATATTAGAAATCAGTATAGAAAGGTTATGCAATACTCATCTAGATCTGTAAATTTTGTTGCTTTAGTCTTCTTAATCCCCTATAGCTTGCGTTTTCTTTATCTTCTTTCTATTTCCTTCTTTATGCTATGACCAATAAATTTCTTTTCTAGATCTTATTTTATTTTGAGTATGATGAAATGAATGAATAGAAAAGTAATATTTATTATCCTATAATAATTTAGGCTTGGGCCCTCATACCCCTTTTCTATATCCATTTCCCCTTACTTCTCTTATTTGAGCCACCCTGGCCTTTTAGTTTATTTATTTGGTTAATTGAAATTTAGGATCATCACAGATAGATCTAGAGTAATAGCTGACGTTGATAAAGGAGCTTCCCATGATAATGAAGTTACTAATCGATCAACAATAGTGTTGGCAGGAGCATCTTCCCCTTTAGAGATGGTCATTAGAGTGAAATTCGATAAGATGATGGCCAAGTTGAATTAAAAGATGACAAGTAATCAGAAGGTTCTATTTGAAAAAATGGATGCTAGCATATCCTTAATGACCTAACAGTCGCAAAAGATCAGAAGGAGCAAGAGAGAGGCATCATCTGCGGCATATGAAGAGAACTCATATTCTTTTGGTTAGAACAGAAGGGATGGAAAGCAAAGACAAGAGGAACATGCTATTAAGGAGCAGGGAGAAGTACTGGAGGAACTATAAAGCCCATACTAAGGGGGTTTAGATCAATACTGACCAGAATTTTGTCGACAGCGGCCTGAATTTGAGGCCCTTAGAAGGGCAGGGAGTTAAGACTACCAACTTATCAGATTTTGAGGACGATTTGCAGCATGCTGACAATGATGATGGACGGGATGTTGAAGGTTAGGATGTTGGTGTTCAAACAGCCGCTATGAAGTTAACTAGATGACAAGGAAAAACTAAAGGAGTAGTTCTCTTAGAGATAGAAGAACCTAGACATCAACGAGCAAACTGAAATTGCTTATGGAGTCAAACACTCAACGCAGCTCTTGATAGTCATCCTTCAAAAGTACTAGGGTAGTGAGGAGCACATATGAGATATGATTAAGCTACCATTGGTGGAAAATAAATAGAGAAAGAATGAAGACTGGGGTTCTATGTCTAATAAAACTCTAATCATGGAGGAAAGAGTGACCCAGGAAGTTTACGACGCCACTATGTCATCTTATAATAAGACTATCGACACCAGCCAACATTTGTTTAAGTACGAGTGGAACATGGATGGTGCCAGAGCAACAGTTGCAGTTAGATGCAGGTGTTTCCCTATTTTCCCGAAGTGGGTTGCGTCGATGTTGTTTACTCGGCTGACATCAAAATCCATCTTGACTTTTTATGAATTAGCAAAGATTTTTTTAGAGTAATTCAGGTTCCGCACTACTTGGTCTAGGGACGTTATGTCCTTGTTGAGCCATTCTCAAAGACCTTATGTGTCATTAAAAGGGTTTATGAATAAGTTCGATATTGCAGTTACAGAAATTAACAATCCGAATAAGAGCATGGTGTTGATGGAATTGGTCTGAGGCATACATCTGGACCTTTCATTTTGGAAAATGGATGAGGATGAAGCAACGAAGAACTATGAAGGAGTTCCATTGGTATGCTAACCATTTCTTACATTTTGAAGAAGCAATTCAAGTTGTTGGGAAGGCGGTGGTGGACAATCGAAGGAATAAATTTGAAGCAATGTAGCAATTAAACAAACTAGCGAGAAATTTGGTAACACAGCTGTGAATGTTCGTAATTTTGATGATCAAAGAAAGAGAAATCAAGCAATAGGGGCACACAATGAAGCCAAAAAAACGTGTAATGAATATGAGGTGAGATGAGTATATGTCGCTGAGTCATACACCTGAAAACATATACTTTGCCATTCTAGGCATGAAAACGTATAAAAATCCACTTAGTAGGGCTTAGGAGGGAGGAAACCAAGGAAGAAAGATGCTCTGTGAAGTAGTGTCATTTTCATGAAAGTCACGTGCACAATGCAAATAAGTGCAGGCATCTTAGATATTTTATTAAAGAGCTGATAAGAAAGAAGAAATTGTAGCAGTATGTAGGAGAGGCATGGAATGTGGATAAAATGCTAGATTTGAAGGGTCGAATGTCCAATGGAACCAACCTGGACCCAATGGAGAGTTGTCTTAATTAACACTATAATTAAAGGACCTTATCCAATGAAGAAAAGCTGGAATAAAATGAAAAAGTATGCGAGTTCATTGTGGCATGTACCATAGGAGAGCCACTTCAACATTCTAGACGGAGTTTTGAGTAAGCAGCAAAGGTTGATGACTAATGACACTGTGTATCAGAATAGGGACCACGATAGGGTCAAAGCACCAACAACCTTCGATCCATGGTGATTATGACTACTGTTGGCCCTCTTACGATGCACCGAGTATTGGAGGATAATGGAAACTCGATGAATATCGTGTTTAAAAAAAAAGTTTGATCAGGTGAGGATAAGTATGAAGGATGTTAAGCCATGTATATCTTGGATTCAAGGATTTACCATTAAGGAAAAATAACCTATTGGGAATATTGATTTGTCTATGGAACTAGGAGATGTATTGATTTGTCTGTGGAACTAGAAGAAGTCAGAGGAAGTGCAGGCAGTGCCAACTGAGCCAACGATTAATATTCTAATCACTATGGAGCATCCTACTCAGGTTCTTAAGATCGGATCTCAATTCGGAGCAGGATTGAGGAAGGAATTGGTTAGTTTTCTATGGGCGAACTTGGATGTGTTTACTTGGACACATTCAGATATGCTTGAGATATCGTTGAAAATAGCTTGCCACACGTTGAATGTGGACCCGACATATCCACTTGTAAAGCAAAAGAGATGCAGTCTAGATACTGAGCGATTTGCTGTGTCATAGGAGGAAGTGGATAAGCTAAAGCCAAACTGCTTTATCATGATGCATTGTACCTTAAATGGGTATCAAACCCTATGCTGGTCAAGAAAGCAAACGGAAAGTGGTGGACAAGTATTAATTATTCAGACTTGAATTAAACATGCTTGAAGGATAGCTTTCCTATATCAAGAATTGTCCAGCTGGTAGATGAAACCAATGAACATAAATTGCTCCCTTTTATGGATGCATATTCTGGTTATAATCAGGTACGGATGCTCGTTTTGAATTAGGAGCATGCAAGCTTTATAATAGATGTGCGATTATATTGTTACCGAGTGACGCCGTTCGGTATAAAGAACGCAGAAACTACTTACCATAAATTGTTTAATTTTATGTTCAAGAATCTGATCGTACGAACAATGGAAGTGTACACATATGATAGGCTCGTGAAGTTGCGACTATCATGGAGCCACATGGCAGACCTTTCAAGGATGTTTGAAGTGCCACCGAAGTAGGGAATTAAGCTAAATCCATTGAAATGTTATTTTTAGTTGCAATAGGGATGTTTTTAGGATTTATTATGAATTCAAGGGGAATTGAGGCTAATCCGAAGTAAATTAGCATCTTAAGGAATGTAACTTCCTCACCATGAAGGAGCTGCAAATCTTACAGGAAGGTTGCCGTGTTGAGTTAATTTATCTCAAAGAAAAGGATAAGTATATACCTTTTTTCATGCCTTCAAAAAAGGAAAGAAGAATTTCGAGTTGATGAAGCAACGTTAAGATGACTTCGAGGAATAGTTGAGGCATATGGAAACTATAACAATCCAAAATTTTAACCCGTGATAATTAATTCGCTAATTAATTAAATAATAAAGTAACTTTGTGAAATTATCAGAATTAAGCCATGGGAGTTGCACCATTGTGTCCGTGGTAATTTTTTGGTCAATTTCCATATGTAGAACGTCAGAATCCAAGCTAAAATGAATGAGATATGAATTAAACAAAATAGTAGAAAAATGAAAAAAAAACATAGGCCAGGTCGACCACCCGATCGACCTAGACACAAAGGTGGTCGAATGCCCGGTCGACCCACCTGTGTTCAAGAACAAAGAATTTTTTTTCTTCGTTTCATTCATTCTAGAGGCTTCCTATAACGTGTTTTACATTCTTTATTTCAATCCGGTCGTTCTATTCTTGCATCTGATGGCTCTTATTCAGCTTATGACATGATTGCATCCTGTTTAATCCCCAAATCCAACGGTCTGAGATATACTTCTACCCATATAAATATAACCCTAGGCCTAATACTTTTTCTCATTATACGATTTTCTCAAACTGGGTTCACCTATTCAGGACCCTAAGCGGAATAATTTTCCAAGGAGGAAATTATTTTAAATAAAAATATTTAACAACCCCAAGTGGATCCGTAAAGGTCAAAAGGAAAGAGCCAAGGACTAGTGGTGAGCGACTGTAATTATTTTAAATTTCTTTAAGTAATTTAAAATAATAAGCTTTCCGATACTTGTAGTCTTACTACGGTTTTGTAGTAATCTTTTTAGTAATTTGTTTACAGTTTTTAAAATTATTTTCAGTTAATTTTAGCTTATTTGTAGCTTTTCCATTTATTTATAGTATTTTAGTGTATTTATTGTTATTTATGCGTTATTTACATCTTCTTCTTACGCCTTGATTTCCTTCTATTTTCAGCTTTCTTTTATTCCTCGTTCTTCTTCTTCTTCAGTATGGATTAAAACAGAATTAACGCGATTGGATTAATTTATAAGAAATCTGAAATAATGGAATATAAGACGTAAATTACAAAGACTGTAATATAAATGGAACTAGATTGAAATAATTCATAATTAAGATATTAATTGGACTGAATTAAAGAGATTGGCCTAGTTATAACTTAGAATTATAACTAAAAACAATAAAAGAAAAAAGAAGTTTTTTTCACACTTAGACCTTGGGTTAAGCAAAAGCATGATTATAATGTAGGTTATCATAAGAAATAGAACAAAAAAAGGCTTATTTTAAGATTTAGGATTATATAATAAGCATAGATAGTAAGAACAAGAGTAATGGCTTATTTAAATAATTTATCTAAGTTAATAAGCAAAGAAGTAAAGTAGGGCTTGTACCAAATAGCATTCCCCTATTATTTTCTATGGGTACGGTGTTTCACATAAACCTAAAGTGAGACGAAGGGCACACTTATGCGTAGTGGTAGTTATTGGTCAATATAGAGATGTTCAAATCATGGGGGATTTGGACACGGGCGCTATTAGATATTGTTTGGATGATGGGCCAGTGTCGGCAGCATTCCCCTATATTATCTATGGACACGGTGTTTCACATAATCCTGAAGTAAGACATGGGGCACGCTTATGCTGAGTCGAGGTAATAATATGACACAATAGGTGGAGTAGCATGTAGCATGAGCCTGTGCAGTTAATGCGCTTGGTAGATTCAAAGCGATGGAGGTGCAAAAAATCATAGCGGGGATACAGCGAGGATATAGCGAGATATAGCAAATGGCTCTAAAACAGCATATAAAACTCGTACTTAATATTTTTACAAATATATAAATGGTAAATAAATGAAAAATTATCATTCAATTGAATTATAAATAATACATAAATAATTTTAAATAAAAACATGTGCGAATATAGTTTAAATAAAGGAAAAAATGTTATATAACATAATTGAATTTGGTAGAATATTAGAGTATTTTCATTTCTAAAAATATATTAAAAATTAAATCAAATAAATTAGTTTCATAATTTTATAATTTATAAATGAAATTTTCAATTCATTTTATTAAAATAGATATAGCGGGAATAGCGAAATATAGCGGAAATAACGGGATATAGCGGGGATTAAAGCGGAAAGGCTATATTCTGAGGCTATATGGAAATATCGTAGCGGTAGAAATCCGCTATGAGATATAGTGGGGTTGTAGTGGGATAATAGCGGGGCATTAACTACACAGGCGTGAGCATGGTGGCAGTTACGCGTGCGACTTCCATTTCGGTGCTCAGTAATCACTATGAGTTCCAAGTGCTTAGTATGTGTGTATTTCGAAGACACCATTGCCTTCTGTGTAGGAAGCTATGCATTGTCTAGTCCACAGTGGGTGCTTTGTGTATCTTTCGTAGTTACCATTAGCTGCTGTGTAGGGAGTTATATAGCATCTAATCTGCAGTAAGGTCTATGGAGTTGTAGGCCGATGAAAGGATAGAATTAGGATTTCAGCCTAATTGTAGGATTAGGAATCCAGCCTAATCAAGTAGCTATCAAAGACAAGTGCAAACAATTAAAGTTGACCTACCTTATCAATTGTAATAGTTTAATCGTATTTTCCAATTTATCTCTTTCCTATTTCCTTTGTTTCCTTTTGTATATGCTAAAACTATCGAAGAGTTTACTTTGCTTAAAGATTCTAGTAGTTACTATCACTCACCAGACTATTAATCTGACCCACTCCTCTATTTTCCCTTTTTCCCCCCCATAGGCAATCAAGGAAAAGGGCTATAGATTGCGGTTGCTCGGAGGATTTTGGGAGAAGATCTCTACCGTGTATTTCTTTTATTCTAGCTTTAACTCTTTTTGTGTATTGGCTTATTATGAGGAATATTATGTACTACGATTTTGAGACTATGAGTTTTTATTTCATGAGACATTTTGGTTTTTGAGACATGTATGTTATATTTAGTATTTGACTTATTTGGTTTATAAGCAATTATGAAGATTTTGTTTTAAATAAGTATTATTTTAATTTCTGCCGTTTTTACCTGTTTTTCTCTTGTGAATCTTAGTCTCTGTTAGTTTCAGTTATACCTACAACACACCATAACTTTTAATGTGTCCTACGGGGTATATTAAGGGGTGTAGGGTGTTTCAGAAACATTGTCGGTCTTATCCATACCTTTGGAAGGGCAAGATTTGTTCAACTATTTAGCAATGTCTACTCATGCACTAAGTGCAACATTAATATGTAAGGAAGCAAGGATTCAGAGGCTAGTTTACAATATTAGCAAGCGGTTTATAAAAGCTGAAAAGAACTATCCAAAGTTGGAGAAGATACGACCGTATTTTCAAGCTAATTCGACTAACATGTTCATGGATCAACTATTAAAGCAGGCATTGTTCCAATTCGAGACCTCAAGAAGATTACTGAAGTGGAATATTGAACTGTGCCGGTATAACATCACTTATCAACTAATGAGGGCAATAAATAGGTAAGCATTGGCAGATTTCATTGCTGAATTTTCCATGTAGGATGGTGAAGATGAAGATGATATGGCCATGTTTCTCAATGAAAACTATTTAGTGATGGAGCTTTTAATAAGCATAGTTCTGAGGCAGGAGTAGTATTCGTGATTCCAGAAGGACAATTGATTTGTTATGCATTAAAGCTAAAGTTAGCCACAACAAACAATGAGATTGAGTGCGAAGCATTGATACTGGGAAGGAACTAAGAGGTAAGGATGTTGTGTATATTCAGTGATTCCTAGTTGGTGGTTTGTTCAGTGAAGAAGGAATTTCAGGCTATGGTTGCGAGAATTTTCCCCTACTTGATGAAAATATTGGAATTGTTGAACGATATAGAGCATTACACAATTACACACATCCCCAGGGAGGAGAATTTAAAGGTAAATTGTCAGCCAAATTGGCAAGCTCTAGAGATGCACAATTCTTGGGATTGGCTCCAGTAGAGGTTTTATCTGCTACGAGTATCGATCAAATGGATGTCGATTGGATTTTGGAGACCGAAGAGGAAAAGCATTCATGGATTACTCTATTGAAGGACTATTTGCTTACGGGAACTCTCCCAAAACAAAGGAACGAGCGGAAAAAACTCTAAACTCCTTCGTAAAGTGTAACAGTTTGTCATACAAGAAGAAGTACTTTACAAGAGAGGTTTCTTAAACCCCATTCTTCGATGTGTAACCAAGGACGAGGCTAGTAAAATCCTCATGGATATAAATGAGGGTAGCTATGGTGATCAGACCAAGGGGCAGACATCAGGGAAGAAGATAATTCGCTACAGATACTTTTGGACAGTGATAAACTGTAATGCTATTGAATAAACTAAATGGTGTGACCGATGCTTGAGGTTTGCTAAAATTCCAAGAACCCTGTTTACAAAACTTACGCAAATGGTTATTCTATGGCCATTTGTGGTTTGGAAATTGATATATACTGGTGTGCTATCGATGTCGAAAGGAGGAGCTAACTAAAGCTATGGCTGTAGTGGATTACTTCACAAAGTAAGCTAAAGTAGAACTGCTTTCCACTAACATGATGAAGAAGGTGATCAACTTTGCGAAGAAGAACGTTATATGTAGATTCAGAGTACCTTAGAAAATTATAACGAATTATGGAACTCAATCTGAAAGTACGGAGTTTATGGATTTCTACAACCGGTACAAGATCGAGAAAAGCTTTTCAATATTAGCATATCCACAGGAGAATGGGTAGTTAGAGGTGTAACTAAAGCCAAGGGCAACTAGGCCAATGAGCTTACAATGGCATTATAGGCTTAAAGGATGACCCATAATCTGCAACTGGACATACACCGTTTGCTTTGGACTATAGATCAAAGGCCATGATTTTTATTGAAATGGAAATCCCTTCTTACCTGAAAAGGCATTACGACCCTAAGGTCAATGAGGAACTCTTGCTTAAATCCCTTGATTAAATTATTGAAAAACAAGAAGAGGGTGAACTAAGGGTAGTTGCTCACCATAAAAGAGTAGCATAACATTTCAACACTAAGGTCAAAAACCCCAAGGAAGGGGATTTTGTTTTGAAATGAGTTCTCCTAGGTACAAGGGCACTTGGTTCGAAATTGGAAAGATCCTTATGTGATCAAACATAAGCTTAGGGATGGCTCTTTCAAGCTGGCCACTATCGGTGGAATCACGATTCCATAGGCAGGGAATAATGACTTGTTATGACACTATTTCCCTTGGTTTTATTTAGTTTATTTTCTAAAAATAAGACACCCTAGGATTTTAAGGAAATGTAATAAGGCAAGACATATCACATTTTTCGTTTATAAATAAAGTTAGCTTTTTGAACTAATGGAAACGCGTTCATGTAAGCAAAACCTTGTGCTATGTGATTAGTAGTATAATTAGGTACTTAGAGATAGGTACCGAATCCTTTAGTCTAGGATCGAGAAAAGGAGTATAGTCACAATGGTTGATCTGATAACTTGACTCTATCTCCCCTGTATTGACTATTGGTAGGAAATAGGCAAGATCATTAAGGAATATCCGGAATTAGGAAGTTAAAAGCACCAGTTTCCAGGGATAGAAACTGGTGCACAATTGTAAATTTAATGACCACACTTTTGGCTTGGGAGGATGTGCTAGGTCAAGGACAAGCAAGGACGGTTAGAAGATACCTTTGGTGGATACCTACAGATAGGTGAGACTATGGACAGATACTCAAAGTAGCATTCAAAGCATCAATTCCCAAAGATAGGAGCTGTGCACAATTAGGATTTTCAAGGCTACACCTATTACTCAACAGGACATGCTCGACCGAGGATCCACGAGGACGGTCGTTGAATGCTTTTGACCAATGCCCAAAGACAGGTGAGGTCAAAAACCAGTACCCAAAAATAGGTAGTGCTAGACACCTTTAGTCCAGGATCGGGACTATAAGGGTACTAGCAGACTGGGGGCAATTGGGTAGTCTACCATATGCTATCAACCTTTGACCGAAGCCCAAAGATTAGTATGATTAAGGGATGATGCCCAAACTCTTACATTTGGAATGCCAAGTCCCAAAGATAGGACTCAACAAGTGATGGATTTATAAAAAGTATGATCCTACTCACAATCCAACGGGACATGCTTGGCCAAGGTTGAGTGTTGGAAAACAATGAATAATATCGATCGCACCGAGTTATTGTTGAGATCATGGACGTCAAGACATGAACTTCCAGATCATTGTTCCCTAGAAGTAGGAAATAATATGGACTTGGTTTTTTATAATTTGTTAATGGTCGAAGGAGACTCGACTAAAGGTAAGCTAGGATAACCATAGAGTTGGTTCGATATTGGTTTTGTTTAGCCAAACGGAACCACTTTGGCAACAATAAACAAAATTAAGTCACAGAATATAACTAAAGCAATTGCAAGAATTTTTATTTATAT
Source organism: Allium cepa (assembly GCA_030765085.1). Taxonomy (NCBI): domain Eukaryota; kingdom Viridiplantae; phylum Streptophyta; class Magnoliopsida; order Asparagales; family Amaryllidaceae; genus Allium; species Allium cepa. Next base: position 402,038,255 of record CM060943.1, on the reverse strand, counting down.
ATGCAAAGTTACAGTATGTAAAAATAGCGTACAAACTAAGGCATGTATAGTATGGATGAATTATAGTATAAGCTGTTATATTATATATGTTGGCAAATGCATATATAAAGGAATAAAATATGAAATATAAAAATATAAATGGAATGGAGATTGAAACAGAAAAAAAACCTTTCATTACATTTAGCCTTTATATACAATAGATGTTGGGGCTAGTCCCAAATAAGCATGGCCTACGTACAAAAAGGAAAACAAAAAGCACAATCAAAAGGAGACAGAAGATACTCTCTCGTAATCAGTCAAGGCTAACCGAAGAGCCTACTTCTTGTGCATCTTCTTACTCTTATCACCCTTGTTGCCTAAATCATCACAAGGTCTCTTCTGCCCCTTTCCATTGTCAAGTGTGCTACCTTTAAAAGGAGTTGTCTCCCATTTAGTAAGTGTAATGATAGGATCTTTGGGTCGGGCAAAAGGGGAACTTAGATTTTTCTATAGTAGCACCGATGTTGCTACCCTTTTGAGGCTTGATAATAACATGAAGGACCCTCAGAGAAGGCTTCAGCTTCTCGGCACTAGCATATTTTCAAATTTAAGTTCGATTTTGATTTTAACTTTGAAAACGTCAATCTTCATCCTCTTCGTGATAAAGATGGAACCAGTTGGCGTAAAGCACTGGTAATGGTGTTGTCTTCCCCTAAGGACTATGAAGTGTCATCAACCCCTCAAGAGCTGTGATTTTCACCGAATCTGGGTAGGAATGGAGTTAGAGGGAAGGCTTGGAGTAACCAATCCTATAGTAACATGGGTCAACTCAGTGGTAATAGAAACAGGACCCAAGCCCTGGTAACTAGGACGGAGGAGGAGGAAGCGACGGGTGACCTATGAGATTACAAATGGAGAAGTAAATATTGATAACGGTCTCAGGCGAGAACCAAAGGACCTCGAACACTGGAGATACAAGGGAAATACCTTCAATATGACTAGATTGTTCGACATGAATTTAGCGATTTTCCCCTCCTCAAGTGTAGGCTGCATCGGTTGATCGATAAAATGGGGAATATAAGGTTCAACCCAAGTAACTGCTGTAAAAGCTAGAATGATTTGGATGGCGTCAGAGCTGTCCCGCTTGAATAAGGAATCTTCACTACTAGCTCTTGGATCTTAGGAGATGATGATTCTTCATAGCCCAATGCACTTGGACCAGCAAGAGCTTTAGTGGCAGCTTTGCGGCAACATCTTCTACAACTAGGATTTATTTTCCATCTTTGAGTTTTTCAATGTCGTAGCATTGAGGTACATCGCTTTTAGTTCATCTTTAATGAGGCCTTCACCAGATGCTTTCGCATGCCATAATACCTCTTTCCTAGCATAAAAAAAGTGACAACATACGTACTTCCTAGTCACTTCAGGTTCTTGTAGTGTATAATGTTGGCAAAGACTATTGAAGGGTGTAGTACAATTCTTCTTTTTCTTTAGCCCTCTACTCCTTTAGCTCAACTAGGTCATTCATGCTTCTTGTATAGTCGACTCAAGCCCTTAGTCTCTCTGTTTTCGCCAAGAGCAAAGCAAATTCAATTTCCTCCTTTTTGGTATGGATCCCCTAGACCTTCGCTTCCTTGTCCTTAAGAGCTTTGTCTTTTTCCAGAAGTGTTAGGTCCTTATTTGCGAGCTAAATTTTGATAGGAGCAAGGAGAATATGTCTCCAGAATAACTTTTTTATATTCTGAGACACTAGAGTGAAGATATCTAAAGTGATCTCTTTCCATCATACCTAAAGTTGAAAAGAAGGTCGTATCAGTTTTGTAACATTGGAGTGTGAACAAATGCAAGGAAGGCGTGTTCGTGACCCTTGAAGTGTGTGGAATGCTCCCTCTAATTACTCTATGAACCATATTCAGATGGTAGTAAGAATAGAATCTTGCGTCCTTCAGCTAGGATGCCCTTAGATGGGAAGCTGAAGCTTGGAGAGAAATCCTTAAGAAGATCACGATATGGATATCAAGATTGCTCAGCGAGACAAATATGTTGTTTGGAGAATTGGTAGAAGGAGTCACCTCAGTTGTTGGCATCATACTTGATTTTGTAGTTTGCTAAGATATCTTGATGATTATTCATTATAGATGTGGTGATGTAGGATGTTCAATGCCTGCTAGAGATGTCTCTCCATACAACTTGTCTCCTCCTTGACCGAAGTCTTCGTCATCATCACCTTCTTCTTCCTCTTTCTCCTTTTCTTCTTCTTCTCTTCCTTCTCCCTCTTTATGGATCATTTCCATTTCAACTCTTTCTTCTACTTCCGCTCACACTTTTCTAGCAACATGTGCTTCTACTTTTCTATCCACATATTCATTTTTTTTCCCATGCCAGATAGGCTTCCAACATCCCCTAGGATATCATCATTGGAGCAACTAAAGGGGTTAGAGGACCTCATTGGCCTGCTAGAACTACTAGGTGGAACTTCAGTAGGAACGGCGAAGCGTTCGGGATATATAAGGTTATGTTGACGAAGATTCTCATTCAATATAAGATAAGTGGTAGAGCAATATTGGATGTTAACCCTCTTATAGGTTTGAAGAGTCTCGGAGTGCTCTGCATGCGTGTCTCAAGCAGGGATGTAACAACCCATATTTTACATATCATAGGATTATAAAGTATTTTTATTTAATTCATTGAAGGTTGTATGACTTTAATATTTTGGGAAATGAATTTTAGGGACATTTTTCATATCTATGATTTTTTTCAAATTTTTATATGACATTTTCACCTTGAAAATCTTATGTGGCCTATCACTTTTGAAGGAGACAAGTTAGGATCCGAAAACACTTTCATTGCTTAAGGATGATGGTTTTCCATTACGTAGGATGGTACTTAACATTTGAAAGTTACTTTTGTTTCAAGTTTTGGCTGTTACTGGCCAGCATTATTAGATATTAGGCTGGCCCATACTTAAGCCCACCAACCCATTTCAGGTTTGGGCCTAAGGGTGACTGGTGGGACCATTCCAAGCATTTCCATCTTCCCAAAAATACTTGTAAGCATCCATTATTAAAAAAATATCCATTTTTCTTACTAGTCTTAGCCTAAATCATCATTAGAGAGGTTATTAGTGAAGAAAATAGTAGATTTACAATTTTGGCTATCTTGGAGTCTATGACCTTACTGTCCCATCTTAGATTTTAAGAATTAAAGTTGTAATTAGTTACCAGGTAATTACTACTCGACCTCCCATTATCATGTGCATGTTCATATAGTTAAATTTTCTGTTTTGGCATGGTTTTGATGATAAATTTTTTTCTAACTTTAATCACACTTCTACACTTTTTATGGCCAAAATTAAAAAGATTTTAAATGGTTTTTAAATGGTTTTGCAACCTATTTTTATCATATTGACATTTTAATGTAAAAGTTAAATCTAGGCCGCATTTTAAATGTTAATCATTATTGGATGTGTTAATGTGTTGAATGCATATTTCTAAATGATATTACTATTTAGATGTATTTTATTTGACATGGTTTGTTGGTACTTTTAGTTGCTTAGGAATTAGTTAATGAAACTAACAAAACAAAGTCAAAGTAGCTCGGAATTGGATGAGACTTGGAGGAAAGCCTCTAGGAAATGTAGGGAGCTTGTACTTTAGACCACATGTGGTTTGGATAAAGGAATTCAACTCGATGGTGAATTGAATTAGGTTGGTAGAGTCACTTCAGGTAAGGGTTGAATACTTCAGGTCGTACTTCGGTCAATTTGGTGGAAATTTCAGGCCTAACTTTGGGTTGCAGTACGAAGGAAATAGAATTAAAGACTAAAGAATTACGTCGGTGGAGTTCACTTAGGAACGTTCTTCAGGCTAGGAGTTAGAGTGCTTTGGGCTTGGCGTCGATATAGTAATAAAGTGAAGTTTGGGAAGTTGGAAGCTGAAATTTTATCGTGTGTTTAGGTGGGCACCGACTTGAACTTTAAAAGGTTAGGGTTGGGTTTTGGCATGGGGACTTCAGAAAGTAGAAGAGGTGTTCAAGTAAAGGCCAAGGACCAAAATTGGAGTCCAGAGCTCAACTTGGCACCAACCTTTTAGGTAAGTACCAATCCGAAAAATTTGTTCATATTGAGATGAAAATTCTATAAGGTGAAGTATATGCTCTCTGGATCATGTTGGAGGTGTTCGTTCATTCATTCTTCATTAAGTGGAGATATGAAAGCATAATGAAGACTGATGGTTAAGAAATGAGACGATATTGGAGTGCTTCAATGTGATGGCTTCAGAACTTCAATGATGGTAACTTAATGGTGAATGGAGTTACCAATGATAGTGGCTTGATGATTGGAGCTGAAGTGATGATTCAAAGGCCGTGTTCAATAAGGATAGATCGTGAACGGAATTATGACCGTGTTCCTGTAATGATGTGAGTAGAATTGTTTTATGACCATGTTCTATTATAAAGGCATATGCGAATGTACCGTAGACACTCAGTGGTATTCTCTATGCTCATGGAGAGGGGGTACATGGGGAGGCCTAACTGGATTTACTATGCCCAGATCTTATAACCATTTATTACCCTAGACCTTATGATCGTGGATCTATTTCCTAGCCTTATGAAGTGGCATGGATTGAGCACCATGTAATCAAGATTTGATTGGGTCTCTAGCTTATGATCGTGCCATACGAATTATCTTATATCCAAGCATATTGAGTGGCAACAATGTTTGTTTGATGGATGCTTTAGTTGTTTCCTATACAGCCTCTCACTCTAGGATGTCACATGAGGTATGTATAGTGTCTAGGGATACCTGGACACCTATTATTGTACCTATGATGCTATACCTTTATAATGATTATAGAGTAGCATATTATGATGTTATTGCTAACTCTTTGGTTGCAAGGACATGCCTGGTATAGTTCGTGTACCCTTTTTCCTTGCTATATCGACTTGTATAGCATTTTGAGATTCATTTATTGCTGACACCAGATTATTGTCTCAAGGTTTTATGCTTTGCTTCTTATTATCTCGGATACTCTTAAATGAGTAAACTAGATGGTAGGTTTAGCTGATACACTATGGCTATGCGAAGGATGAGCTAGATGAAGCTTTCTTGTATTATATATGGATATTCTGTTGTTACTCAGCTATGCAACACTGTGGAGCCTAGACAATGTTTGCTTTACTACTATGAGATAGTTTATGTGAGTTTATTATCGTTTTGTATAAACCTTATTATTATGTTGTGTAACTTTGTGGATCTGTGCTGTGATATTTGGTTCACTATGTTGTTACCGTCTCTTCTATTTTGTATTTGTGATATATATTATTATTCCATGTGTTGTGAAATATGTAATAGGTTTTGTGATATTTTATTTCTTTTCAACCCTTGAAAATTGTCTTACATTGGTTGGGCATCGTAGTAACAAACTCATTTATGTTTATTAGGTATCAATGGTGTATGGTGGTCGTCATATTTGGCTTAGAGCTATATGTTACATGGTAACTTGATTTGAGGCCGTGGTCCAGTAAAGATAGGGAGGAGTTATCACCCAGACTTGATCGAGAGTATACATATATACGAGAAAGCGTACTTTTTATATATTTTGATTTCCAAAATTATATAGCAGTATACATTTTATATAAGTCGCGCACACACGAGTATCATTGATGTTGTTTTCTTTATGAAGGACTGATCATTCTTGTTATAGGTCAAGAATGAGCTGACATACAAGAAATGCTGCAAGGAACTCCATCTCTAGAGTCGAAGAAGAAGTGGGTTCAGGGGCTACCAATCCTAACTTGTCGGCGATATTCAACGTAATGATGGCCAACAAATTGCAAAACGCCAAAGCAATGGTTCCAATGTTGCTGTAGGTGGCTTCAGTGCAGCATCGAGGGCTGATCTTGCCAAACTAAGTAAGGATTATTTCACTCTAGGAGGCAAACTATTTTTTGGAATGGAATCAGCCATCAAAGTGTAGGAGTTGTTAGACACCAACGAATGTATCTTTGGGAATATGGAGATAGATGATGTTATGAAGAGGAAACTGGCCACTAGATGGACTCAAGGGCAAGCAGTGGGTTGGTGGAATACCATTAAGATTGTTACTCCCAAGAACTACTGCATTTAGGACTAATTTAAATCTAGATTTGAGGAGAAGTTTATCCCAACCACTCAAAGTCAGCGCAATTTAGAAAGTTTATCGATCTGAAGCAGGGAAACATGTTGATCTTCGAATATGTTGATGAGTTTGACGCTTTGTACAAATATGGGATGTCTTTCATTGACACTCCCTTGAAAAAGAATGAGAAGCCGATTATGAGATTAGATGATTACTTAGGGGAAAAGCTTTTAGGGAATATTGATGATCTGCTTGAATAGATAGTGGAAAAAGCCCTCCGACTTGAAAGCTTGTACCCCAAATCTAAGTTCATGGATGTAGTCGCTAAGGGAGAGCAAAAAACCACAGCAAAGAGGTGGAGGAAAGAAGAAGTGGAATGGAAAGATAAAGTAATTGCAAGGCAAGGATGGCCAATAGAAGGGTAAGTGGAAGCCTACTTGCCAACACTACGGAGAAAAGGGTCACCTGTCCAAAACTGTAAGTACAAAGGGAGGAAGCGCTACAATTGTAACAAGATGGGGCACATTCAAAAGAATTGTCCTGAACTAGTAAAGATGAAACAAATGGTGAAGGCATATGATTTAGATGTTGTCTCGACTTCATTAGCTGCTTAAGATAAGTAGAAGAATTACGCTAATAAGAGAAGCTGAGATTTGGATTTCTCTACCGGTAATATTGTGTCTGTGAAGATTTCTTCATTAAGGTATGTTATTTGATTTGGTAGTAAGGGGAGGTTTGCACCGAGATTCATAGGTCCTTTTTCGATAGTAGAGAGGATTAGGAACCTAGCATATATGGTCAACTTGCCTCGAAAGATGAGGTTCCTGCATAATGTCTTCAACATCTCTAGTTTGAGAAAGTTTGTACAATACTTAGGTATGACGATTCTATTGAATCAACTTGATGATATCAAGATTGAACCAGAAGCTTTAGGATCTAGTAGGCAGGTTCGTATTGTTAGACGCGATACAAAATTGTTCAGGAGGAAGACAGTGAAGTTAGTGATGATTCAATAGAGTGAAAGTGAAGTCGATTGCACGTCGAAAACAGAGGAGAGCACGAGGGTTGCATATCCAGAGCTCTTTGCACGGTAAGGCCTACTGTTTATCATATTTACTTTTAACTTTGATATCATACATGATAGTTTAGTATCTCACATGCTAAGATCGATTGATCTATATTAATGGTTGCATAGTTGCTTGTTTGATATGTTTGATGGTTGCATATGATTGTTACGCATGCGGGGTGACTATGGTAAACTATTCTTTAACTTTTTTTATGGATTTCAAGGGTGAAATTCCTAAGGGGATATAGTGCAACGACCCGTATTTTATATATTAAAGGATTGTGAAATATTTTCATATGAGGCTGTATGACTGTGATATTTTGGAAAATGACTCTTAGGGACATTTTCCACATCTATGATTTTTACCTAATTTCTATTTAACCATTTAATCCTAAAAATATTATATGGCCAATAAATTTTGATATGAGCCTAGTTAGGGTTTGAAACTACTTGCATTGCTTCAGGATGATGGTTTCCCGTTATGTAGAGTGGTTATTATAGTAAACTTAACTTACTGTTTGAAAGTTATTGTTGTTTTAAGTTTTGGCTGCTGCTATAGTATTGGGCAATTAAGCTGATTCATATTTAGGCCATCTAACCCATTTCAGGATTGAAGCCTAAGGGTGGCTGATAGGACCATTCCAAGTCATTTTCATCTTCCCCAAAATAGCTCTAAGCATCATTAATCTTGATCCTTTCAAAAATCATCCATTTTTCTTACCAATCTTAACCTAAATCATCATTAGATAGGTAGTTAGTGAAGAATATAGTGATCAACCATTTTAGCTATCTTAGAATCCATGTTTTTACCGTCACATCTTAGATATGAAGAATTAATGTGGTAATTAGGTATTAGGTGAGTGATTCTTGACCTCTCACTATCCTATGCATGTTCTTATAATTGAATTTGATGTTTTTGCACGATATCGATGATAAAATATTTTTTAACTTTAATCACACTTCTATACAAGTTTATGAACGAAATTAAAAGGATTTAAAATGGTTTTGCAACCCCTTTTGATCATATTGACATTCTAGTGTAAAATTTAGATCTAGGTCGAATTTGAGATGTTAATCATGATTACACGTGTCATATGTCTTGAACGCATGTCTTTGTATGATATTATTGTCTTGATGTTTTTTATTTGATATGGTTTGTTAGTAATTTTAATTACTTAGGAATTGGTCAATGACGAGCAAAACAAAATCATAGTAACTTAGAATTGGATAGATTTGGAGGAGAGGCTCTTGGGATGTATGAAGCTTGTACTTCAGGTTGCAGGTAGTTTGGGTGGAGGAATTCAACTCGATGATAGATGAATTCAGGTCAGTGGAGTTACTTGAAGGCGAGGTTGAATGATTCGGGTGGTACTTTAGGCAATTCGGTGGAAAACTCGAGACCGACTTCAGGTCGAAGTATGAAGGAATGGAGTTGAAGGCCAAAGAATCAAGTTGGTGTAGTTCAATTATGTGCTACGGGCAAGGAGTTGGGGTGCTTCAGGCTTGGCTTAGAGATAGCAATGAGGTGAAGTTTGGGTAGTTGAAGGCCAAAATTTGGCTAAGTGTTTAGGTCGGTACCGAACCAAACTGTGATGGGTTGCGTTATGGCTTTTGGAATTCAGAAAGGAGAAGAGGGGTTTAAGTAATGGCCAAGGACCAAAATTGGGGTTAAGAGCTTGGCTCGGGACCGACCACTTCAGATTGGTACCGATATAAAAGATTTGTTCAGATCGGGGTAAAACTTCTATGAGGTAAAGTACTTGGTCTTTGGGTTATGTTGGAGGTGTTCATTCGTTCTTCCTTCCGTGGAGATGTGATAATATAATGAAGACTGATGGTTATGAAATGAGGTGATATTGGAGTGCTTCGATGTGATGTCTTTGGAAATTCAATGATGGCAACCCAATGATGAATGATTTTAGGTTTTGATGATAGTGGCTCACTGATTGGACCTCAAGTAATGATCCAAAGGATGAGTTCAATAAGGAGAGCTCATAAGTGGAATTATGATGGTGTTCCACCATGGATGCAAGTAAAATGGAATTATGACTATGTTCCATTATGAATTCATGTGCTAAGGGATCGTAGACACTCGGAGGTTTCCTATGTGCTCATGTAGAGGGGGTACGTGAGGACGCCTAATAGGATTATGACTGTGTCCAGATCTTATAATTATAGATTACCCTGGACCTTATTATTATGGGTCTATTTCCTAACCTTATGAACCGAGATTTGATTGGGTCTCTAGCTTATAATCATGCCATACATGTTGTCTTATATCTAAGCACGCTGATGTTAGGAAATCAAATCTACGATTTCGATGACAACAACTATATAATGGAAATCAAAAATGCATATATATATATATATGTCTATTTACAGGTAATTGCTAAAGTAACATCATTAGAGAGACAATAGCAAGGCTCAAAGAACGTATCAAGAGACTACAACTTGATAAGATTAGCAGAGCAATAACACAGATACACAAAAAGCAACATGCACAAGATCAGACGTCTAGGTGCACTAGCCAAACGTCTGAATAAATCCTCTGGATTACAAACTAGACAGAATCAGATGTCTGGTTAATGCACTCAGACGTCTGAAAGGCTACTGTATACAAAAAAATATATAGAGCCAAACGTCTGAGACATATTCCAGATGTCTGGAACTGAACTCGGATTTTGAAATTCAAATAACAACTACCGCATTTGAAAAGACATCTTCGCTTCTCTTCACTGCAACTCTTCATCACCATCATAAGCGACCATAGAATACTTGTTAATGGATGCAACTACTCAAGGAATCTCTCTACCACTACAAATAACATCAAGAATCCAAGAGAAGATTTCACCTTACTTGTGCTCTTTACTCTTATACTCTGTTATATTCTTGATCTCTAGCAATCATATATTTATTTCACTCTTCAATCAATATTCTCTAGATATATATTAGAAGCATTTGTACTTAATAGTCAATATTCTTGTTAGAGAACACATACTTGACAAAAACAAGCTATTGTAACCAAACCTATTCCTCCGAGAAAAGTGAGGGTGTTTGATAGTCTAATTTCGAAGCGGAACTTCGAGACTGGACGTAGGATGGGAGGTTCGAACCAGTATAAAATTCTGGTGTGCTTAGTCTATATTTTACTAGATTAATTTTATATTAGTTACATCATATAGTTAGTCACATATACTTGCATATACACTACACGATCCATCCTATAGACTTTCAATTGGTATCAAAGCAACGTTTGATCAAATTATAGTAATACGTATTTGAATCATTTTAATATGGAAAGTATTTTTCAAGAAGGGCAATCCACAGCATGATCCCCACTTTTTCATGGCCCTAACTATGCATATTGGTCAACATGTATGAGAATTTTTATGGAAGCTAATGGTCTAGAAATTTGGTCAGCCACTCAAGATAAATACGAAGAACCTACTACTGCTATGAACACATGGACCGATGCACAAAAAACAGAGGCTTCTAATAATGCCAAAGCTATGAATGTTTTATATTTCTCATTAGATAAAAATGAATTCTCACGTGTCATGTTATGTAACATTGCATTTGATATTTGGCACACTTTACAAGTCACACACGAAGGCACAAACAAAGTTAAACAAACAAAGATTTCAATTTTACAAAATCAATTCTCATCATTTAAAATGAAACAAAATGAATCTATATTAGATATGTACTCTAGATTTAAAACCATTCAACATGATTAAATGGCACTTGGAGCCAAATTTACAAATTTTGATTTAATATATGGAATACACAATCTTTAACCCCAGAATGGGAAAGAAAAGTATTAGCTATCGAAGAAGCTAATGATCTTTCAGCAGTCTTAGTTGAAGAATTGATAAGAAACTTAATGTCCTATGAAGCTAATTTACAGGCATGAACGAACTAAATTCGGAAAAGAAGAACATAGCATTCCCAGCAACCAATGAAGACTCCGACTTAGACGAAGAAGAAATTGTATTTATTACCAAAAATTACAAAAAATTCAAGTAGTTTAGGAAAATGACTAAATTTCAAAAAGGATGAACGAATCAAACATCAATCAAATGTTATGAATGTGATCAATTTGGACATATGAAGAAAGACTGCCCCAAGCTTGATAATGATAAAAAGAAGAACAAATTTGAAAAGCTCAAAAAGAAGAAGGCTTTCAAAGTAACATGGGATGACTCGGATTCTTCATCATCTAAAAGTGATAGAGATAGTGACGGAGAACAAGCTATTGTGTGTTTTATGGGACAAACTAATAAGTTATGTCCCAAACTTAGCTACGACGAATTATTAGAACTTAGCATAGAATTAGATGATAAATTTAGACAAATTAAAAAATTGAACAAAGAGCATATAGCCAAAATAAATAGCTAGAACTTGAAGTAGGAATGTTAAAAGATGAAAAAATTATCTTAGAAGAAGAACTAGAATTATCTCAAGAAAAAATTAAAAATAATTTGATAGGAAGTGAGGCTATTGCTATTTATTTTAATAAAATTAAAATAATAAAGGATAATTTGTTAAAAGAAACTGTCAACATGAAGAGTAATATTGAAATTTTGAAAATTGAAAATTTAGAATCAAAAGAAAAATTAGATAAAATTACAAATAATGTTTCAAAATTTAATAAAGGAAAACAAGATTTGGAAAATCTTATCAAAACTTCAAAACCATCAGGTAATAGAAATGGAATAAGATTTAAAAATACTTCTAAAAAGGAGAGAAATGATGCTAAGAACAATAGTTATAAAAAGACTAAAAGTTTACCTAAGTCTAATATGAATATAAAAAATATGAAAATTTGGATTCTAAAGACAAATAATAATTTGATTAGAAAAAACATATTAATTATTTCTTAGAAAATGTAGTTCATAATAAAAATTATATTTATAAAGGTACCAAACCATCTTGGGTATGGCTACCTTCTTCTAACATCTGGGACCCTAACAAAATATATGGGTACCAATTAAAACATCTTTTATTTTGCAGGTACCCAAAATAAAAAATAAGGAGAAATGGATACTAGATAGCGGATGCTCCAAGCATATGACCGAAAATTCAAAAATGTTATCAAATATAACTTACATCGATGGTGGAACGGTAACCTTTGGAGATAATTCAAAAGGATATGTTATGGGCATTGGAGAAGTCATCAACTCTGGTATTTCTAACTCTCCTATTATTACAAATGTTTTATTAATAGAAAATTTAAAACACAACCTACTAAGTATTGGCCAATTATGCGATAAAAGTTTTCAAATCAATTTCGGAAAAGACAGGTGTAATATTTTCGATAATAACAAACAACTTATATTTGAAGGTTCTAGAAGCAAAAATATTTATATTCTAAACATAAACATAAATAAAAATTTGTATTTATGTTTTACCGCCAAACATGATGATCCATGTTTATGGCATAAACGATTTTGTCATATCAATTTTAAATATATTAATAAATTGGAAAAATATGAGCTTGTTAGAGGTCTACCTAAAATAAATTACAAAGTAGAAAATTTATGTGACGATTGTCAAATTGGAAAACTAAAGAAAATCTCTTTTAAATCTAAAAATAATATTTCTACAAAACAACCGTTAGATTTATTACATTTAGATTTATTTGGTCCAACACAAATACGATCTATAAATCACAATAAATATGTTTTCGTAATAGTTGATGATTTTTCGAGATATACATGGACTTTGTTTTTAAAACATAAAATCGATACTTTTGGTATGTTTAAAATATTTGCTAAAAGAATTAAAACACAAATGAACTAGAAAATGGTATTTTTATTCATCAAGAAAAATATTGTTACAATCTATTACTTCGTTTTGAAATGGATAAAACTTCAAGCAAACCAACACCAATGAGTACTACTGTTCCCTTGGAAAAGGATGATAACGGAAAAGATTTTGATGAAAAATTATATCGTAGTATGATTGGTTCTTTACTCTATTTAACGGCTAGTCGACCCGATATTATGATGAGTGTATGTCTTTGTGCTCGATTTCAAGCAAAACCAAAAGAATCTCATCTAAGAGCTGTTAAATGTATTTTACGTTATCTATTTAGTACTAGAGATTATGGTTTGTTTTACTCCAAAGGATCATCGTTTGAACTAGTTTCATATAGCGATGAGGATTTCGGTGGATGTAAAACAGATCGTAGGAGTACTAGTGGAACATGTCACTTTATCGGACAATCATTAGTTTCATGGTTTAGTAAAAAGAAAAATTGTGTTTCTTTATCTACTTGCGAAGCCGAATATATCTTAGCAGCTCTAGCATTTGCACAAGTAATATACATACAACAAACACTTACGAATTTCGAAAAAATTATCAATAAATCTCCAATATATTGTGATAACACGAGTGTAATAAATTTATCAAAAAACCCTGTCAATCACTCGCGAACTAAGCATATAGATATATGACCTCATTTTTTACGAGATAATGTTGAAAAGGAACTATTTCATTAGAATATGTAAATACCGAAAATCAAATAGCAGACATATTTACAAAACCACTAAATGTACAAACTTATATTAAACTCCGATGTGATTTAGGAATTTGCTCTCTTCATGATCTGCTCACTTAATACTCACTCCTTCTTTTAGGATATGATTAACCATTAGTTTTTCTGTCCACAGATTGTAATTAAATTATGCACCTTTTTTTTAGTTAGTAAGTTTTTTTACAAACTTCTATAAATAATTTTAAACTTCTATATAAATAGTTAAAAATTCAATATAGTCATACAACAAAAAAATATATATACAATTCATATTTTTTTCAAAAAACAAAATCTAATCATGTCTTCTGAAAATTCTTATATATCCATCTCGATACCTACGATGTATAGCTCGATCGATACACCACAACGGCTTCCAACGCCTACAACAAATCAGGAACCGTCGTATAGGTGGTCCTCATATCACACGGGATTCACTCCCGATAGCAAGAAGACCAAACGATCTCTATTTGTCTCTCCTAACACAAAGGAGAAAATTGATGAAATTCATCACTATCAAAAACAACAAATAGATCTTCAACTAGAACTATATTTTGAACAAAAAGTTATAGCACGTCGGCTAAGCTTTTTGGAGAAAGTAGCAATGAAGTTTTGTACGCCATGGAAGAAAGATGTCCATGAACCACTTCCAAAGCCTTGCAGTTCCTTGGATCCCTCTTCTTCCAATCGTACCCCTTTTGATCCTTCACCAAGACGATTCTATGACTTCCCGAGAACCCACGAACATGGAAATATATGGTCTCCACTTAAACCACGGAGGGATAACAAGTCAGAAGATCGTAAAACTCCATCGCCATCTAAATAAATTATATTTTTTATTGTATGTGTATCTATGTTTATCTGTTTTTTTGTTTCACACAGATAATAATACATTTTGTTTTAAAAAAAGAAAATCGAGAAATAAGCAAAACCCTTAATTTTAGGCTATTTTTAGAAAAATTGCTTATTTTAGACGTTTGGATACGGACCTCAGACATCTGACACTCCAATACATCTCTATTTTTTAGCACCGTGCATATGTTAGAAGTCTGTTATACCCCCAGACATCTGAAAATTTGCTCTGCCTTCTCGAAATTAAAATCAGACTATTTCAACGTCTAAAATCAACCCAGGCATCTGACTTATGTCTCTGCCACCAAGTTTTAAAAACTAGACCTATTTCAGAAGTCTGATATTTAACCCAGACGTTTGGAAAAACTCTTCGGCTATCAATTTTTTTTTAAAACTTGATCAAACCAGATGTCTAGCAAATAAACCAGACGTCTTAAGATATCTACTATATTGGAATTAGGGCAAACTAGACGTCTGATTACGCTTTAAAATCACCCAGATAATGTCATTTTTTCACTTTCATCTCTATTTTTCAACTCAGATTTCTCCATTGACGATTTTCCTCTTAAAATCATCTTTTTGCGCGTGCTCAATTCACAATGCCTTCTAGAACTAATAATCCCAAGATATCCAAACGAAAACAAGAACAACCAACATCATCCTCAAATCCTCAAGTTTGCTTAGATGATCAAATCGAAAGATGGATGAATAAAGCACTACACTCAGTCAAGAGATATGAGGATATACAAAAGAAAAACTTCACACTGGTCCATTTATAATCTACTTAAATTTCCAATGTATGATTTGGATGAAATATGTGAGAATGCCGACCTAGAAACTTGGATATCATTCACTCCTAATGACATCCAAATCGATCAATGGGCAATGTTTCTTTTCTATGCAAATTTGGATAGCACTTCAGTGTGTAACACTGAAGATGAAGATAATTGGCTATGGTCTAGCGTGTATGGCATCATGATTAGACTCACTCCTAGAATAATAAGTAGAACCCTAGGATGTTCTAACATGGGCGAAGATTTATACAATATTCCCGATATGCACTTCAAGCCAAGGAATAGTATAACACATCAAATTTGGAAGGATGAAATGCCAAAATTTGCCTCCAAATATCTACGTCCAAAAGCACAACTTCTTAATCGAATGATAATAAATACCATCGTTTCACGTATAGGAAGTCATGAGCAAATAACCGAGTTAGAGAACAAAGCCTTATATGCTCTATTTAGCGGAATAAGGGTGAATTGGGCTAAATTTATCTTTGACGAGCTCAAACATTTTTCGACTCGATCATGGCCATCAATTATCTACCCCACATATATTATGAGACTTCTACGTGCTTATAACATCCCCTCATACTTATCAACTTTTGAAGAAATCTCTCCAAAGTATGCTTCCACCAAGTTTTTCTCACTGATGCACCTACCCGAGATTCCTCCAGAATTTATATTCTTCGAAGATTGGACGCACAATCGTCAAACCAGACAAGTTGAGCCTCCACCTCAACCACACAATGAACCATCCCACGAGGAGGAACAACATCGAGAAGCAACTCCACCTCCTCCTGCACCATTTAATTACTTAGAATAGGATGAGATTGTGGAGACTCGAACAGATACAAATCCAAATGAAAGCGTTTGATATCTCACCCTTAGAAATCAATATATACTATCTCAAAATCAAAAACTTTTGGCTAAGCGTATTGACAACTTTGAAACATCTTTTGCTACATGCCTAGCAATAATTGAAGAATTACTTTCAACCGTCCTCTCTATTCTCAAAGAAGTACTTCAAGGAGTTCGCGGTCCGACACCTCCTTCTAAAGATTGGACAACCCCAGTACCTTCTCCTCCCACAAAACATTCCAAACTTTTTGAGGATGAACCTCTGAAAGAAGCTTTGACATCTCCTACTAAACCTAGCTCTTCCTAGAAAGAAGTAATAGGGGATGATCATGACAAAACTTCTTTGAAGGAATCATAGATTTTAGGATTTCAAATCTTGTAAAATTGAAAAAAATCTATGGATGTAATCAATTTCGAATTATTAATGATATTTTCCTTTTGTGTGTTATCTTTGACGATTGGCTAAAGTTTTATAATTCTTTTTGATAATGCCAAAGGGGAAGAAATATAAGTGTATTTATAGTATAGAACGTTAAAAATAAGCACATATTCAGGAGGAGATTTATAAATTATATATAAGTACATTGTATAGTTGTCATCATCAAAAAGGGGGAGATTGTTAGGAAATCAAATCTACGGTTTAATGACAACAACTATATAGTGGAAATCAAAAATGCATATATATGTCTATTTACAGTTAATTGCTAAAGTAACATCACTAGAGAGACAAGAACAAGGCTCAAAGAACGTATCAAGAGACTACAACTCGGTAAGATCAGTAGAGCAATAACAAAAAGCAACATGCACAAGATCAGACGTCTGGGTGCACCAGCCAGACGTCTGAATAAATCCTCTGGATTACAAACCAAACAGAATCAGACGCCTGGTTAATGTACTCAGACGCCTGAAAGGCTACTGTATACAACAAAATATATAGAGCCAGATGTCTGAGACATATTCCAGACGTCTGGAACTGAACTCGGATTTTGAAATTCAAATAACAACCGCCGCGTTTTAAAAGACATCTTCGCTTCTCTTCACTGCAACTCTTCATCACCATTAGAAGCGACTATAGAACACTTGTTAATGGATGCAACTATTCAAGGAATCTCTCTAACACTATAAATAACATCAAGAATCCAAGAGAAAATTTCACCTTACTTACTTGTGCTCTTTACTCTTATACTCTGATATATTCTTGATCTCTAGCAATCATATATTTATTTCACTCTTCCATGTATTCAGAACTCTTCGATCAATATTCTCTAGATATATATATTGGAAGAATTTGTATTTAATGGTCAATAATCGTGTTATAGAACACATACTTGACAAGAAAAGCTATTGTAACCAAGCCTATTCCTTCGGGCAAAGTGAGGGTGTTTGATAGTCGAATTTCGAAGGGGAGCTTCGAGACTGGATGTAGGACGGGAGGTCCGAACTAGTATAAAATTCTAGTGTGCTTAGTCTATATTTTACTAGATTAATTTTATATTAGTTACATCATAGAGTTAGTAACATATACTTGCATATACACTACATGATCCATCCTATAGACTTTCAACTGAGTGGTAGTTAGGTTTGTTTGATGGATGTTTTGGTTATTTTCCCCGTAGCCTGACACTCTAGGATGTCACATGAGGTGAGTATAGTAGGTAGGGATACCTAAACACCC
The DNA here is from genome assembly GCA_030765085.1 of Allium cepa. NCBI lineage: Eukaryota > Viridiplantae > Streptophyta > Magnoliopsida > Asparagales > Amaryllidaceae > Allium > Allium cepa. The sequence continues at coordinate 402,020,386 of CM060943.1, read as the reverse complement.
GTTGTTGTACTTATGATGTAGTGCACCATTATGATGATTGTAGAGTAGCATATTATGATGTTATGTGCTAACTCTTTGGTTGCAAGGACATGTCGGGTATGGTTCATATACCCTTGTTCCGTACTATATCAACTTGTATAGTATTTTAAGATTCATTTATTGCTCACATCAGAATAATTATGATTCAAGATTTTATATTTTGCTTCTTATTATTTTGGGTACTCTTAAGTGAGTAGACTAGAAAACAGGTCTGGGTGACATGCGGTGGCCATGTAGAGGACGGGCTAGATGAAGCTTTCTTGTACTATATATGGATATTCCTTTGCTTATTCCGCTGTGCAACACTGTGGAGCCTAGACAGCGTGCTTTACTATTATGAGACAGTTTATCTGAGTTTATTCTCGCCTAATATAAAGTCAATTACTATGTCGTATAACTATGTGGATATATTATTAACCCAACAAATGCATCAACGCCCTAGTTTGAGTGTGAAAGCACCAGCTCAGTTCTTACAGAGCAGTAGTACAGATAATATGTATAGAAAAGAACAGTAAAAGAAAGGAGACTAGAAGATTTTTGTAGTGATTCAGCTGTTAACAAAGCCTACGTCCACTTTATAGTTTTATTATGATTGACTACTGTTACAAGTAGTGTTTGATTACAAGGCTTTTGATTATCCTTAGCTAGAGTGAATCCCCAAAGTTGGAATCCATTGGAGAATCACATCGAATCCCTTTGAAGATTGTTGTGAGGGAGATGAAGAGTGAAGAAAATTTCCGACAGAGATTCAGCAAGCAATTTGGAGAATATCTCGTTTATTTTGTAGGCGAGATGGTATTATAGAGATCGGAGAGCTTCTGTGCCAGGCCTGTTCGCCAATTGCTTTCGGATGGACATAGGAGGATCTAGAGGATCTTAGCTTGCGACCCGATCCAAAACCATGGATCGCTAGCAATCAATAGATTTAGCTCATGTGCGAGCTATTTACTTAGCTCCTATCCTTACCGCTTCACTATGTTATATCGTACATACCCCACGGTTAAGTATGGATAGCTGGCGATCCATAGTGCATGTATTGCTAGTGATCCATACACTTAGCTTATTTTGTATTTTTCTTCTAAGCATCTTAGCTCCCACATGACACAACAACCTAACAATCCAATGATGAAGTTTGGATCACCGGTGATCATAGTGTATAGATCGTTAGCGATCCATACACTTAGTTTATTTTGGACTTTGATGTCTGGAATTCTCTCATTTCCTTGTATCGACATTTCTTGGGTAGTCTCGTTACACATTGCTCTATTTTGATGAAGATCCACTAGCTGGTTGTATTTAGCTGCTTATTGGACTCAACAGATGCTGGTCCCTAAGTTTAGTCAAACTCAATCGATGCTTTAGTATTATGACTTGGTTCTTTTTAACTTGTTGCTTTAGCCCTTTTGATTGAGTTTCGAGCCATTCTGGCTTCATCAACTTATTTCGTTCTCTATTGGATCCTGCTAGGTTAGAAACCTAAATAACATTTGCTTCCTAGAGTACGTCTTCGTTGGAAACAAGGCGTGCTCTGAAAGTTATCGATTTCAGTATTTGTTTATCGAATTCCAAGTAATCGTGTTTGAGTTCCGCGGATACATAGTAGGTTAAGCAGCTGATCACTTAGTTTTGGTCTTAACTACTATTGCTTGTCATAACGGATCAAATTTCTCTCCATAGCTTCTCGGTATACTTTGAAATAATGGGTAGATGTAGTAGCGCGAGTTCGAGAAAAATCTGCCTTCAACCCTAGGGGTCACTAGCGATCCATAGACAATGGATTGCTTGCGATCTGATTACCCTAAGATAAAAATTTGCCTTTCAGAGTACGGGTCGCTAGAGATCCACAAATGATGGATCTCTGGCAACCCGATGGCTTAGGAATTTTCAGCCTTCTTCATTTTTATGTGCTACGTAAGTCATTCAAATTGAGCCAATCCATCACTTTTATGAGATTCGAGTCTTTCTTTCTTCATGCGATCCAAACACTAGGCAATTTGATCCTTTTTTTGTTCGATTCATTCCAGCAATCTAGCCTTGTCATATGTTATGATTCCTTCCGTGCTGCCACTACCAGAGCATCGTCACTTTTTCAATCTATCTCTGACTGAAACCCTAATTCGCCATCGCCTTAGATTGCCGCCGATCCTTCCCTTAGCTTGCTACTGACCCAATCATAACTTGTTGATTCTAAGTCTTCAATCATTCCTATGTTTTAAGGTTCAATCTGAGGTGGGTTTGCTAATCATGGTGTTCATTTAACAATTTAATGGCAAGGATGCATTTTATGATGTTGTCATGAGGAGTCTGAGTTGATTGCTGCTTAATGGAGGAAGGTAGCAAATAGAGTCTTGAGTTTCTCCCGAAATGACATTTGGGCCTTGCCCTCATGCTTGATACATTTTGCTATCTTCGTCCATTAAGCTAGAATTGACTTGTGCCAAGTTCTATAGTTTATACTACACGACATATCGTGAATTGGTCCTTGCTCTTCCAAAGAATTTGGACTTATCTTGCTTATTTTTTGCACTCATGGTACCCCTGCAATGTGAAGAATTTTCCATGTCATTCCGGATCCGTTTTCGATCATTGATCGATAACTGGTAAGTGCAGTGGAAGTAAAAACAAATGGAAACGATATGGGAAGCCCTTTTCCTTTTCCACTATGAGCGAACTATCTACACGGGATAGAGCGTTTATATTGTTTCGGACACCGAGATCGCCCCTATAGGCAGCACACTACATTTGCCTTGGTACATACTTAAACTACGTTGTGTTTCCATGAATCAATATCTCTCCAAAGTTCAAGTGTTGTAGGTGTAATTATTAGTTTAGACTAGAATCACCTGATCTTTTTGAATGCGAGTTCCTTTTTTTTAAAATGAAGCATCCATCTTCGTACCATAAATCGAGTGGAGGAAGCCCGGAACTTTCGACAACCGAATTGTCATCTATTGCCCTTTCTTCTTCCACTGCACAGGAAAAATACGGCCAGTAGTTTTTGGTAGGTCCGATCTTGGATCGAACTCTTCCTAATTTAAGGGTTCTTCTCAACCTACCAAAAAAGGCTTCTTTTGTGGTTTTCGCTAAGGTTCTGCATAATATCTACGTGCAGCATGACATACTATAGGAGGATGTATGCCTTCCAGAAAAGAACGACTTTGCCCACGTGCCTCCTCCGGGATATACCACTTGTCATCGGTATATGTGTCTGAATGGAGCCGTGTCCCCTTTTAATGACTTCTTGCACGAAACTCTCTCAAATCAAGGAATTGCCCCATTCTAGATTCACCCCAATGGTTATGCTATCCTAACTTGTTTACATGTCCTTTCCATGCACACATTCAATCATGCTTCAAACTTCGATATGCTGCGGTACTTACTTTCATTCAAAAGAGGGATACATGTCCGTCTCTGGTTGTAATTGAAGCTCAAATGAATCGCAGAATCGTATTACGACTATAGGGAAAACCTGTCCCTGTTTAAGATCTAATATTACTTCGTTAAGTGCCCTGAAGGGTTTAATCGTCTATGGAAGAAGGGGGATAAGTTCTTTTCCCTATTTACTAAGTTCCAACGTGTTGCTGTAGGGCTTCTAACAAGTTGAACATTTTTTTACAGTTATCCCGAGGCCGAATAAGGACCTATCTCTTGATGAAGTTTGTTGAACCCTAAAGGCCATCGATGCTGAGGAATGGTCCGTTAAATTCTTGCCAATTGACGAGAACTTACACCGATATGGGTTGTTGCATCCAGGGAGGTCCATCATTCCATTTGATGCCCCATTTCCTTCTCGATCCAAGGTTCGCACATGATCCACTTCCTCTTCTCACGGGTCCGAAGAAGGTGCTTCTCAAGAAAGAGAGGGCTTGTCGGGAGAAACAGTCAAAGAGGCTCACAATGGAAGAGATTTGCTGTGATCGGAGTTAGTCGCTCGATCATATTGCCTCTGTTCCCAGAGGAAGGAGAAGAAGAGTTCAAACAGAGGGAAAACAATGCCACCTTAGACTTAAAAAGAGGGAAGGAAAGAAGATGGGAGTAATAGTGACGAGCCCACTTCTAGCGTTGACTTCGAAGCAGAATTCAACGATGAGGACTTTGCATCATGTGATAAGAATTCAAGGATGGGCCCCATTGTCCCAAGCTCACCTCCTCTAGACATAGGTGATAACGACAATGCCTAAGGGATCAAAGGACGTCACGATTCTCCGAGAAAAAAAGTTAGCATGGAGTTTGGTGATTTAAGCAATGTTTTCGTCGATTTTGACGCACTTATAGGGGAAGATTTTAGATTTAAGGAGGTGCCCCCTTGTTTGTGCCACGTCGCATCCGAAGTCAGTCCAATCCCTTAGCGGCGCTTACCCAATCCTGTTTATGACGTCCTTTTTGGCTATCCTTCCAAACTCCATATTCTTCACTAGGGCTGCACTCACTTGTACACACACTTTCCATGTTTCATTTTTTGTTCCTGAAGTCCTTTATTCATGCTTTGTGTCAGGTATGAAGAGAGGACAAGGCCTTTATGATGACTTTGAATAATTCACCGACTCCCAACGCTGGTCTATGTGTCCTTTCAGTCGTCATCAGCCTCGATAAATGGAAAAAGAGTACAGGAGAAGAAAGGATATAGAGATTGAAGCCCATCCCCAAGACGAGAGAGAGTAAGGCTGGTCATACAAAGGCGGGTACGAGAAGATGAGGTCTTTTATTGAGAGAGCCATCGAAGAGGTCAAAATTTGATCATCGTTCGCATTCTGTGGAACATCCGACCTTTGCTCCGTCACACGCTTCAACGAGTCATGAAATCCATGCTACTTCTTTACCTATTTCACCTTCAACATACATCCCACCATCTTCTATTGTGGTTGCCCTCGGTGCTTCACATCCCCAACGGAGACCTGCCTATATCATTCCGTCGGGTCCTCCCAAGCTTGAGGCGGTGCTCTCCTGGTGGTTTCTAAGGGGAGTTAAGTTCGATCGAGATCTCCTTCCAGCCTGTAGAGATTCTTACATGCCACATCTTCATGCTACTCAAAATGATTTTGATCATATCGATGGGTGGGAAAAATTATGTAAGCAGCTGGCAGATACCAATTGCAACAACTACAGGGAGATCTTCTCTTTTGAGTTAGAGAAGGATGATTTTAAAAGAGCGTTGTTAGAACATGATGCTAGGATTAAACAACTAGAGGAGGAGAAAGAAACGGCACTACAGGAGAGAAAAAGGAATGCCAAGTTGTTGAAAGAAATAAAAGAGGCCCATAAAAGAATTGATATCGTCTATAGGGACGAAATAAAGAAGGCTCACGCAAAGGAGGCCAAATTGGTAGAGGAAGTGGATGCTAATAATGAAATGATTGGAGCCTAGAAGAGAGCTATATTTGACCATGACCTTATCGTCGAGGGCATAATAACACCATCTTTAATCAGGCTACGACAATCGCTCGACTGCATGACCAAGTTGCACAGCTTAGCGCTGATAAATCTCTTGTCGAGGTAGAAAAGACTATCGTTATGGTGGATTATCTATAGCTTTAAAACACTTTGGAGAGGAAGATGGAAAAGATGGACAAGTCTATCTTGAATTTCTATGTTAATTATCTACTTCATCAAGGAAGCCTTAGCTACTTGGGCATGAAATTTCCGCACACTCTCGCCATGATCTGAAAGAAATCTTGACCTGCTTTTGTGACAACTGTGACGTCTACACCGAGCGAGAGTTAGAAAAACGCATATCTTAACGAAGAATCAAAGAAGGTGTTACTGGAGGGCAAGGAGGTATTGCGGATCAAGGGGGAGAAAGAAGGTGCGGATGCCGCCATGACTACGGTTGCCAAAGTACTTACACTGCCTTTCATTTCTGGTGCTGGCCAGACATTAGAGTAGCCCCGCAATCTACCAACAAGTTCTAGACTTGGAGCTTCCCTTTAGGTAATAGAACTGTCAAAGGAGGGTGAAGGCGATGAATATGGAGTTGACTTTCTTGGCCACTTTTCTAGTGTAGGTAATCCTCTCGTTTCTTCCAAGTTCGGGAGCTTTCAGCTTACGCCGCAAAAAGCAGGAAGAATTTAATGCTTTCAATTTTGATCTCATATATCCATCTACCTTTCTTGTTAATGTGTCAGCTTCTTCGATGCTCGGACTTGCTGCTAATTCCATAGGATCCATGCTCATTTCCATTCCTATTCCAGTTTCCATGTTCGTGTTTGGCTCACAGTCGGGGCCAGAGTCCGAAAAGATAGCTGCACTTCATGGCTTGGATGACCATTCTATATCTTTGGAAGGTGACATAACAGCGGCGAAAGTTAAGGAGTAGGAAGTTCAAATGGACCAACTTTGCAAAAACTTAACACGAATTGGTCGCTGTCAGAAGGAGAAGGTTGAAGCAATCAAAGCCTCGAAGAGCTCCCGTAAGTCACGGAAGTGTAGAGCGAAGGGCGAGTCTTTTAAGAAGGATGTAGAGAAAGAAGAGGATGTTAACGCTAAGGAGTTTGTCGATATCGCTAGTAGTGACACCACTCCTGAGACGAGGTAGAAACTTCAAACAAAGGGCGGAAAGGGGAGTGGTGGAAAGAAGCGCTGAGGCATTTGAGTGGCTATCGATCTGATTTGGGTCCTTTTTTTGTCATTTTTTCAAGTGTAGAGTCTGCACATAGTGTTTTTGTTGTGAAGTCTGTATTTTCTTTTTATTGGCCAGTGTCGTATGGGTACGGCCCCTACGTTTTGACCATGTATACGGAAAATTATAAGTAATACATTGATATTTTGACTGTACTCTTATTCGTCTATTCATGTGTGTTCTGTGCACTCATGCTTGTTTTGTTTACACTTATCCAGTTCTTGTGATTACCTCGAAAATCCTATGTTTGGAGTAATAATTTTTGTTTTGAGTAACAAAACTTGCAAACTTATTATTTTCAAGTGTTTTTACTTAAGTTCTGGTGTATGCCTCCTAGTTCATAGGGCTGTTTACTTCAAACAATTGACAAATGACTGGTAACTTAGGGTTTAAATAGTCAGCACATTAACACTAGAAATTTGACTAAATCACAACTTGTTTTTTCTTTTCTTTAGAAGTTTTGTGACTTGGGCATGCAGTCCGGGTTTTTTTGCGACATTTTGGTAGGTATGCAATATATGCATGTTTGAGATGTGAACATTGCATAAGTTGACTATGGGCAGGTACACATTGTCAACATTTAATGTAAAAATCTATCATACTCCGATTTTGTTGGAGTGGTCCCTATTTTTTCTAACAGTTGGAGTGGCTTGATTTTGGTTATTCATATATGGGTAAGTTCCCTAGCATTGCTGGGGCAATTTTGGGACATGAAAGTGCGCGTGGCTTACGGGATGCATAGATTTTAGGATCGATATGTCCCGTCGATTCAAAACGGTTTTGGTGCTCCTTAGTGTTGCCAATCTTCAAACAACATGAGGAGTTTATGTTTTAGGAGCATGATTTCACGGCTTCGGGAGTTAATGCATGGCTTTTTAGGCCGATATGACCCTTCAGTTCGGAATGATTTAGTGCTCCTCGATGTTGCCTAGGGTAACATGAGTGTTTTAAGTTTTAAAATTCAGTGCACGACTTTCATAACCCTCGATGCTGCCTATCTTCGAGAAACATGAGGAGTCGGTATTTTAAAATTTAGTGCACGGCTTATGAAGTGCATAGATTTTCATACTCCTCGCTGTTGCCTAGCTTTAGGCAACATGAGGAGTGTAACGTTTAAGAGTTAGTGCATAGCTTATGGAATGTGCGACTTTCAAACTCCTTGATGTTACATACCTTTGGGCAATGTGAGGAGTTGGTACTTTAAAATTTAGTGCGACTTATAAAGTGTGCGAATTTACATACTCCTCGGTGTTGCCTATCTTCGGGTAACATGAGGAGTGTATTGAAATTCAATGCGTGGCTTATAAAGTGCATTGCTTTTCGTACTCCTCGATGTCTCCTATCTTTGGGCAACATGAGGAGTGTAATTCTTAAGGGTTAATGCATGACTTATGGAATATGCGGCTTTTCGTACACCTCAATGTTGCCTATCTTCGGGCAAAGTGAAGAGTTGGTATTTTCACCTTCTTGATGTTGCCGGAGCTACACCGATTTTTAGAAGGCAAAGATCGGGTTCCGTCGATCCAACGGTTTGAGTCAATTTGTTTCCGTCGACCCGACGGGTAGTTATTATGCACTCAATTTTGTTTGTTTAAAAAGTGAATCAAATTTTATAAGGAAAGTAAGGCAGATTTTTGCCTATTTAGAATGCACCGCATTCTAAGATGGCTTATTTGCTGAAAAATGGAGATTATATAAAGTAGTTTTCAAATGAATTAATGGTGAAGTGATTCGCTATTCCATGCTCTGGGAATTTGTATTCCGTCGATGGTTGTTAGCTTGAAAGTTCCATTTCTTTTGATTAATGACATATAGTCCTTCCCAGTTCGATCTGAAGGCCCTTGGAACGAATTAGACTCACTTGAACATAAGGTCTCTCTCTTCAAAGGTTTGGTTGTGAACTTTGGAGTTGAAGTACCGTGCGACCCTTTTTTGGTGGGTGGTGGTTCTCAACTGGCTTCTTCTCTTCTTTCATTGATCATATCTAGCGATTCTATTAGGAGCTTCTCGTTTTTCTTTTGATTAAAATTTTGCCTTCGGTGCAAGGGAACTTCTAAGCAAAAGAATCATCGCTTCTGTGCCATACGCCAGAGCGTATGGAGTGTGACCGGTTGCTGCTTTGTAGGTAGTTCTGTAAGCTTATAGTGTGAGTAGAAGTTCATCAACCCATTTTCCTTTTGCTTTAGTCAGTTTCTTTTTGATAGTAGACTTGATGATCTTGTTTATTGCTTCCACTTGCCCATTTGCTTGCGGATGAGGTACTGTTGAGAAGCTATTCTCAATAAGGAAGCGTTTGCAGAAGTCTTTGAACTTGGCGCTCTCAATTGAGTTCCGTTGTTAGTGATGATTTTTTGTGGCATGCCAAACCTGTAAATAATGTTTTTAGTAACAAATTTTGTGACTCTTTATGGTTATGGTGGCCACCTGTTCCGCTTCAGCCCATTTCGTGAAATAATCAACAAGAATTATAGTATATTTGGCCTCCCTTTCACTATCGACAGGATGCTAATCAAGTCGATCCCTCATATTGCAAACGGCCATGGACTGACCATCTGCATTAGCTATATTGAAGGAGTTCTCTTAATTTTGCTGAATCTTTGGCAGCATCACATTTACTTGCATAGTCTACAACACTGTGGTTTATCGTTGGCCAGAAGTATCCGTACTGGAGGGCTTTCTTTGCAAGGGGTTGGCCCCCCAGTGTGGTCTTTGCATTTGCCTTTATGCACTTCCTTTAGGATTCATCAGGTTTCATCGTCGAACACACATCTAAGGAGGAGGGTTGCGAAACCCCTTCGATAGAGTACTCCATCTTGTATCATGAATCGTAGTGCCTTTCGAAGAAGCTTTTTCCATCTTCTCCGGCCTATCGAAAGAGTCCCTGCAAGTAAATATTCCTTTATCGGTGTCATCCATGTATCAGGTTCGACAATGATCTCGAGGATCCAGTCGACGTCCATTTCCTCTATGCTTGGGTTGATTAGGGTCTCAACTGGCACTAGCCCCCAATGATTAAGCATCTCCGAAGCTCGCCAGTTTAGCCAAATAATCTACCTTAGTGTTTTGCTCCAGTGGAATGTGAGTTATGGTATAATGTTCGATGTCGCTTAGCATTTCTCGCATTTTGGATAGGTACGGGGCACGATTCTCCCTTTGAGCCTGATATTCCCCTTTTACTTGACAGATGACCAGTTAGAAGTCGTTGCATATGTGAATAGATTATATTTTGAGCTCTTTGACAACTTTTAGTCCTGCAATCAGTGTTTTGCATTCCACTTCATTGTTTGTTGTAGGGAATTCCAAGCGCAGAGCGTAGCTAATGGCTCGTCCTTCAAAGGTTTCTAGCACGACTCCTGCCCACAAACAGAAGTTGTTAGGTGCGCCATTGGCAAAGAGCTTTCCTTGCGTATCTACTTCCAATTGAACTTCTTCCTCGTCTTCCTATATAGTAAATTCGGCAATGAAGTCTGCTAACGTTTTCCTATTGATGGCTTTCCTTGGATGGTATGTGATATCATATTGACTCGGTTCTATATTCCACTTAAGAAGTCATCCGAAAGTTTCAGGTTGGTGTATCACTTGCTTCAGAGGCCGGTCAGTGAACACTTTAATTGGATGAGCCTGAATGTATGTACGTAACTTCCTAGATGCGATTAAGAGGCAATATGCTAGTTTTTTTTTTCAATTTCAGGTAGTTTTCTCTGCTCTAGTGAATCAATTGCTAATGTAATACACGGGTCGCTAGAATTTTGCTTCTTTATGCATAAAAGCAGTGCTCAATGCATGGGGTGAGATTGCTAAGTAAATGAATAGGTCTTCTCCATCCATGAGTTTTGATATGATTGACGTAGCCTCCATGTGCCTCATCAATTCTTCAAATGCTATTTGACAAGCTTCACTCCATTCGAAGTTCTTCCTTCCTTTCTTTAGTGCATCGAAGAATGGTATACAATTATCAGCAGCTTTCGAGTTAAATCGACTTAGTGCTGCTACTTTTCCATTCAGACTTTACAGTTCCTTCTTATTCTTCAGAGCATGGACTTCTCATAGTACAGTTATTATTTTAGGATTTTCTTTGATGCTCCCGGCACCTACGATGAATCCTAGGAATTTTTCGGAGGCGACTCCAAAGTGACACTTGAGTGAATTGAGTTTCATTCCGTACTTTCGGAGGGTTTCGAACATTTTAGTGTGGTTATCAAGGTGGTTAACAACTATTTGTGATTTGACCAACATGTTGTCAATATAAACTTCCATAGTTTCCCCGATTTAGTGCTCGAACATGGCATTCATTAACCTTTGGTAAGTTTTCCCGGCATTCTTCAAACTGAATGGCATCACCCTGTAGCAGTATAGGCCCAAGTCGATGATGAAGCTAGCATTTTTTTGGTCAAGCTCATGTACCAAGATCTAGTTGTACCCAGAGTAGGCGTCCATGAATGATAGAAGCTCATGTCTTGCCTTTCCATCTACAAGCTGATCTATTCTACGGAGAGGGAGGCTGTCTTTTGGGCAAGCTTTGTTTAAGTCTAAGTAATCGACACAGGCTCGCCACTTCCCGTTAGACTTTTTGACTAAGACTGAGTTAGATACCCATGCTGGATAGGTCGCACCAAGGATGAAACCGTTGGCCATTAGCTTGTCCACCTCCTCCCTTAACGCTTTGGACCGTTCGAGACCCAAGCTGCGCCTCTTTTGCTTTACCGGTGTGAACTTGGGGTCAATGTTGAGTGCATGGCATGCGATTTCTGGTGACAGCCCACAAATATTGGAATGAGTCCATGCAAACACATCTAGGTTGGCGCAAAGAAATTTAACCACATCTTATTTCCAAGACGTGACCCAATTTTGAAGATTTTAGTTGGGTCGTCAGTACCGACCGGGACAGACACCGTCAATTCTGCTGGTTCTCCTATTCCTCTCCTGTACTCTTCTTTCTACGGTCCAAAGCCTTATTGAACTGGCTATGGTCCCCAAGAAAGGGGCAGTTCTGTAGTTTCTATTCAGAGGGTTCATGAATGTGGAAAGTTCTCCCTACGTCCTTCCCTTTTTCCATTCTTCTGGATTCGCATAACTCTGCAATGTAATATTCTTTGGCAGAACATTGGTATCCTTTCACCACTTCGATTCCATTTGTAGTAGGGAACTTCATGGTTAGACAATATTGGCCAGAGCTATTCTAAAATATACTAGAGTTGGCCATCCCAAGAAGGCATTTCATTTCATCCATGAATACAAAATTCTGAATGAGGATGACACTTCGATCTCCACTGGCTTGTCGATTGGGGTTGCCAGTGAACACTTAGATCTCCGTTTGGCGTATGAATATGCTTTTTATACCGATTTTCATTTGATCAAAAGTACGTTTGAAAAGAATATTAACAAAGCTATAACTATCAACCAACACTCATCGAACAACAGTGGGACCGATTCCCACTGTCACCACCGTTGGATCGAGAATTGAGACTTCGATCCCTTCGGTGTCCCGATTTTGGAACACTGTGTCATCACTCAATGCTTTATGCAGCTTGGTTGGGGTTTCATCTTCTAGTGCGAGGTATGATTCCTTTGGAGCATGTTTCAATGAACTTGCATATCACTCCATATCTCGCCAACTTCTTTTTGCGGGGTGTGGTCTCTAAATATTGTTTTAATAATGAGTCTTTGGAAAGTTTGTTTGGACCTTCTTCACTAGTCCCGACTTGATTTCTTCGTTCCCTAGGAAGCTGAGCCTCCGTGAGTTGGTCAGGGTTTTGTGGTTTTTTCACGTTTTTCTGGAGTTTGTTTTCCCGAATCTACTCCTCAATGAGATTCTTTGGATGGTGGCATTCGTTTGTGTTATGACCATGTGTTTTATGGAAGTGGAAGAACTTTCCTGAGCGCTTTTACAGCTTAATAGCTTCCTTCATAGGGGGTTTCTTGTATTCTTCAATCCCTTGTCTTATAAGATAAATATTATGCGGAGTGTCATTTAGAAGGGTATAATCTTCCTGTTTGAACCCTTTAAGTCTTTTATTGCTGCCATTGCTATTTATTTTGTTGGAGTTCTGATTTTTCCTCTTTCGATTCCCATCTTTCCCTATGACTCCTTGAACAATTCCAGAATCGTGTGTGCTTTGATTCATTGCTACATCACTTTGTCTGATGTTCATTGGTTGCACACTAGTAGACTTTCTTTCCAGCTCCTACGCTTCCTCCTATCTTAAGTACTGACTCGTTTTACGATTGAAATCTTTCCTTGTGGTAGGCTGCATCATTTTAATCCATTTCCTGAATTCAGTCTCCGGGTGAATGGCATGGACTAACACCATAAAAACAATATCCTCATGGGGTTGCTTACTTCCTTCACCATAGTATTGAACCGATACATGAAAGATTTTAGCGATTTATTGCGTCCTTAGAAAAATGTGGATAGGGACATGGCATCTTTTGGTTGCGCAATATGGAGCCTGAATTGGTCAAGGAATCTTGTTGCTAATTGGTCAAAGGTAGTGATAGATCTTGGTGGATGTCTGGTGAACCACATAGACGCAACTCTTTCTAGAAAGATAGGGAAACCTATGTAGCGAATATCCTCTGAAGCGTTGGCTCCATCCATATACCAGCTTTACTTGTATAAATGGGGTTTTGGGTCCTTCGTCCCGTCGTAGGATGGGATAGTTGGCATTGTGAATTTGTCTGGATATTCTTCATTCAAGATTTCATCGGTAAAGGGAGTCCGACTTGGAGCAGATACCTATTCATCATCTCTTCAGTTTTTACTTTGTCCATCAATCATTTGGCCATGTCACTATGTATGTCTGTGATGTCCGGTAATCCTAAGAATGGCAATCAGTCACTACACCAAGTGTTGGCTTTGCAGAAGATCTTAGCGCATGGGTTGAAGCCTAGGCTCTTCTGTCTTTGGAAGTGCCACTCCCGTGGGACCCCATTGGATTGCAGTTGGCTTGATTGGGGAAGTTTGGACATTCCTAGAATCATCGAACGCGTTGACATTTTCTCCCAAATGGTTGTCTTGCTTTCCATCTTCTAAATCGACGAGATCTATAACTATATCTTCTTGCGAGGTCTTGTCCCCTTGATTTTAGTTTAGACTTGGTTACCTTGCGGCAGGTGGAGTATTCGTATTTCCTTCCACATTATGTCGCATGGTTCCTGTTGTTACCCTTTTTGTGGCTTTTTTTGTTTCTTCTATTTAGCCCAGAAACGGAAGAATTTTTTTGTCCTATAGTAGCCGCAGGTTCAAGTATAGTTCTTGGAGTAGGATTTGACTGTAAAGGTTAGAAGAGCGTTAAGCTTCTCCATCAGAGACTTTTGGATATTTTCCATTCTTTGATTGATTTCATCAACCATCTTATTTAACTCATCCCTAGTATTACTTCGTGTTGACTGGAGGATGTTGGCACTTGATTTCCTAAGTTAGTGCGATTTACTTTAGTATGTTGAGGATTAACATCTTCTTCCGCTATCACTGCCCCTATGGATCTTCCAGAGGCAGTTCTTCTTCTTCTTCTTCTTCTACGAGCTATGGATTTTAAGTGGTAGATTCTTAAGGCAAAGATTGAGGATATAACTTATGGACCTATGGGATCCAAAGTAGATAGCTAGATTTGAATCCTGAGTTCGAGTCTCAGTAAAAGCACCAAAATATTAACCCAAAAATGATTCAGCACCCTGATTTGAGTGTGATAACACCTGCCCTGTTCTTATAGATCAATAATAAAAGACAGGAGACAAGAAGATGTTTATAGTGGTTCAGCTGTTAACAAAGCCTACATCCACTTTATAGTTTTATTATGATTGATTGTTGTTAAGTAGTGTTTAATCACGAAGCTTTAGATTATCCTTAGCTAGATTGAATCCTCAGAGTTGGAATCCACTGGAGAATCATAGTGAATCCCTTTGGAGGTTGTTGTGAAGGAGATGAAGAGTGAAGAAAATTTCCAGTAGAGCTTCATCAATCTGGCCGGAGAAGATCCCGTTTATGTTGTAGGTAGGATGGTATTTATAAAGATCAAAGAGCTTCTGGGCTAGGCCTGTTTGCCAATTGCTATCGAATGGACATAGGAGGATCTAGAGGAGCTTAGCTCGCAACCCGAGCCAAAACCATGGATCGCTAGCGATCCATGGTCGATGGTCTATGGATCGCTAGCGATCCATAGATTTAGATCGCATGCGAGCTATTTTCTTAGCTCCTATCCTTACGGCTTCACTATGCTAAATCATACATACCCTAAGGTTTGAAAGTTCGGTGTGTATACGAATGCACGTGCTAATATAGTACACACGGATCGTGTAATATGGACTTATAATATAAATGCGGAAAATAGACGATAGTAGCAAAGTAAATAAAAATAGAAAAATCACACCAGAGATTTTTATACTGGTTCGGAACACCGTCCTACGTCCAGTCCCAGACTTCTATCTGGATTTTCACTATTAACTACCTCGCTTCACCCAGAGGAACAGGTTTACAACACCCGAGCAAACGAACGGGATTTCACGCCTCTAATACACTGAGGACTTCAACACTTGCCTCTTACAACACCGAGGACTTCAACACTTGCCTCTTACAACACCGAGGACTTCAACAATGATAAATATAATTGTTTGTTGACGGTATGTGTTCTTGCTAACACAGTTTTGTCACTTGTAGTACAAATTTCCTATAATCTTATCCTCAAAATATGTGAATGATGTTATGTGAAGATTAAGGAAAGTATATTACTTGTTGAATCAAAAGATATTAAATAATTTCAATGATTCAATAAGCAATTAAAATAATTGAGAGCTTTTAGAATGCAGGAGTAGTAAGATCAGAAATTAGAGTAAAAAGAATATGTTTTCATGTATCTTGAATCAATGATTTAGATGAGTATATATAGAGAAAAATAGTTGTAACTCTTTGTGAATAGTTGCCATTAATATATATGATTATTTGATGAAAGGTAAGAGATGCAACCATTGGAGAAAGAAGTGTCTTTTGGAAAAGGTTGCTCTCTGTTTAAAAATGGTCGACAGGTCAAAAAATGACCAGTAGACAGGAATTTGAATATATATATACGTTATGTTCACTTGTGCACATTATCTGTGCATTCTGGGCAAAAACGGTCGACCACCTGGTTTTGACCGGTCGACCGGTTTTGTCCAGACTGCACAGTTAATGTGCACTCATATATATTTATATATATATTCGAAGATTAAAGGCATAAGATTATTTGAGGATAGATTTTAACATAAACAATCATTACTAACATACAAAATAATCAACCTCTAATCATATGGAGCTCTTTGTGTCTGAATAACTTCTTTTTGTCGATCACGGCTTATTCCTTTGTCAGAAATCAAAACTCTATAAAAATCTTGACTCAACATTCTCCCCCTTTTTGATTGATGACAACATATTTATGAATCTCCCCCTGTATAAGATATCCCCCTGAGATTGTGTCCTGCATATATACTGTTAGCACAATTTTCTCCCCCTTTGTCATCGAAAAAAAGGATTTGTTTAAATGGAGGATGTAAAAGAGAGTATAAGCAACATAAAACTACTACCATAGATCAAGAGTAACATTCACACAAGATGATAATACACACAAGTCTAGTACGAATTAAAACACGACACTATTTAGTACAAGTGCCAGATAATATCTTTAAAGCTCCACCTAAGTATAACATCTCCCCCTAAGTATAATATCTCCCTCTATTTATATGCATATGAATTTCTCCCCCTTTGTCATTATCAAAAAGAATGGGGAAATATATAAAATTATAAAATATCTTGTATATAACGAGATAAACTCATTATTAATTATGAAGGAAAAGTAAAATAAATTTTACCATATTTACCGAAGTCCAAATTTTATTGTAAGCACGTAATTCTATTAAACATATGGAACATTCTTTGAAATTCCAAAATCTATCATTTTCCTTTTGTTTCTCTGAGTACCTGCAAAAAATAATAATAATTTTCGGTACCCACTTACTATGTTAGGGTCCAGGGGGTTAGGTCTTTGGAAACCATACCCATTTGGGTGTGGTTGAACCTTTATAAATATAATTTTCATTACAAATTACATTCTTATAATAGTTGCTAATATAAAGTTGTTTATCATGATCAATCATATTAGCTGGAATCCATATCTTAATACTATTAGTTATTAGCTTAGTACTTGAAGAATAATTTCTATCATTTCTAAACAAAGTACTATTATGACTATAACTGGTTTTAAAACTATCTTGATTACTAGTACTAGCACTAAAGTTAGTATACATGAATGCATATCTAGTACTATTTTTACTTTTAGCTTGTTTATAGCCTACACCACTTCTATCATTGTGAGCTTTTGAATTCTTAACATAACCTAATCCCTTCTTATTTGAAGCAGGTTGGAGAATTTTCAATAATCCTGCATAAATTTTCTCTCCCTTTATTAAAATTGGAAATATTTTTAGTAATGTCATCAAGCTTAGTTTTGAGACTAGTGTTATCTAACTCAACAATTTTAATTTTTGTTTTTAACTCATGATTTTCATAAGCTAGAGCATTATTCTTTTCTTTTTGAGCTTCTATTTCTTGACTTAATAGAGCGAGTTGAGAATTGTCTGAATCTTGAATTTTCTCAAGTTCTTCTTCTAATATTCTCTTCTCGTCTTTAAGCATATCTCTTTCGAATTCTGTTTTCTTCTGATTTTCTAGAGCTTCCTTATATTTTCTTTTGAGACTTTTTAAAGTGTCTAGAAGTTCTGAATTTATTTCTATCATATCATCAAAAGTTAGATCACTAACCTCGTTATCTTTTGCCATGAAGCATTTGTTTAATTGCTCCTTTGATTGTTCTTTATTGCTCTTCCTCTTCTTATTGCCTTGACTAGATCTCTTTGTAGCCATTTATTCTAGGATGTTATTACGATCTCTAGAAAACCAGGCTCTGATACCAAATGAAAGTTCGGTGTGTATACGAATGCACGTGCTAATATAGTACACACGGATCGTGTAATATGGACTTATAATATAAATGCGGAAAATAGACGATAGTAGCAAAGTAAATAAAAATAGAAAAATCACACCAGAGATTTTTATACTGGTTCAGAGCACCGTCCTACGTCCAGTCCCAGACTTCTATCTGGATTTTCACTATTAACTACCTCGCTTCACCCGGAGGAACAGGTTTACAACACCCGAGCAAACGAACGGGATTTCACGCCTCTAATACACTGAGGACTTCAACACTTGCCTCTTACAACACCGAGGACTTCAACACTTGCCTCTTACAACATCGAGGACTTCAACAATGATAAATATAATTGTTTGTTGATGGTATGTGTTCTTGCTAACACAGTTTTGTCACTTGTAGTACAAATTTCCTATAATCTTATCCTCAAAATATGTGAATGATGTTATGTGAAGATTAAGGAAAGTATATTACTTGTTGAATCAAAAGATATGAAATAATTTCAATGGTTCAATAAGCAATTAAAATAATTGAGAGCTTTTAGAATGCAGGAGTAGTAAGATCAGAAATTAGAGTAAAAAGAATATGTTTTCATGTATCTTGAATCAATGATTTAGATGAGTATATATAGAGAAAAATAGTTGTAACTCTTTGTGAATAGTTGCCATTAATAGATATGATTATTTGATGAAAGGTAAGAGATGCAACCATTGGAGAAAGAAGTGTCTTTTGGAAAAGGTTGCTCTTTGTTTAAAAACGGTCGACATGTCAAAAAATGACCAGTAGACAGGAATTTGAATATATATATACGTTATGTTCACTTGTGCACATTATCTGTGCATTCTGGGCAAAAACGGTCGACCACCTGGTTTTGACCGGTCGACCGGTTTTGTCCAGACTGCACAGTTAATGTGCACTCATATATATTTATATATATATTCGAAGATTAAAGGCATAAGATTATTTGAGGATAGATTTTAACATAAATAATCATTACTAACTTACAAAATAATCAACCTCTAATCATATGGAGCTCTTTGTGTCTGAATAATTTCTTTTTGTCGATCACGACTTATCCCTTTGTCAGAAATCAAAACTCTATAAAAATCTTGACTCAACAAGGTTAAGTATGGATCGCTGGCGATCCATGGTGCATGGATCGCTAGCGATCCATATACTTAGCATATTTTGTATTTTGTCTTCTAGGAAACTTGTGACACAACGACCTAGGGATCCAATAAAGAAGTACGGATCGCTGGCGATCCAGTTTTTATGGATTGCTAGCGATCCATACACTTAGTTTATTTTCGGACTCTGATGTCTGGAATTCTCTCATTGCTATGTATCGACGTTTTTCGGGTAGTCTCGTTGCACGTTGCTCTATTTTTATGACGATTTACTAGCTGGTTGTATTTAACTGCTGATTGGACTCATGAACTTTGTCCTTTGGTTTAGTCAAACTTAATCAACGCTTTAGTAATATGACTTGGTTCTCAATAATTTTTTGCTTTAGCCCTTCTGATTGAGTTCCAAGCCAATCCGACTTTATCAAATTCCGCCTTCTAATGGATCCTGCTGGATTAGAAACTCGAATAACATATATGCTCTGATATTTGATTCACTTTGTTATTACTGTATGTTCTATTTTATATATATGATGTGTATTATATTTTATTCCATGCATTGTGAGATATATGTTAGGTTCTATGATGATTTATTTCTTTTCAACTCTTGACAATCATCCAACATCGGTTGAGCGCCAGGACAACATGCTTATTTGTGTATATTACGTGTCGATGGTATTGGGCAATCATCATAAGGGATACCTACAAAGAAAGGAGATAACGGGTTAAACACTCGGATGGTGAAAGTCCAAGCATGGGTAAGAATGGAAAGGAAGAAATCTTACTTCCTAAGAGCCAAACCATATTGAAGACGTATCGACATCGAATAAAGAATATTAGTTATTGAAGTATGGACATTTGTTGTGAAGTGCTTCGATGACCTTATGCCAGCACTTGGCTTTAATGATAATATATGAAGGCGGCTCACTCTGTTGTTTGAAATCCAGGGCGTGTGTGAGTTCCCTAAATGTTAGAGGTAGCTGAAATTGATTCATGAACAAGATGTATGAAGAACTCAGCAACGCTTAATCATTTGTGTGGACTTGACTAGGCGCGAGCCCAAGCTCCTAGAGGAACATTCCAAGGAATACATTCAAGGGCGATACCGTGCCACCTAGGCATATGTAATTATTGTAAGCCATAAAACCTAGTGGAGGATTATGTGCCTATTAGTTCTGTGTTGGGGGTAAAATGTCACCTTTTGGAATTTCCATGCTGTCAGCATATAACTTGGAGTGACTTTGAAGTTAGAACTATTAGCATCTATTCGGGTAGATCATCCAAAGCGCTTAAACCGATTCGTTGATTTAAGGGAGGAGGCTGGGCTTGGATTGGTTCTTCTGGTACTACCATTCTCTATAACTCATTCCGATCGAGCACTTGGTCCAACAGGTAAAGAAGTTGATGCTTGAGCTATGGTAGACCAAACTTCACGAGGATCTAATGGTTCAGTGCCAACATTGAATCGAGGAGAATGGCATATGATTCTAGATAGAAAAACTCAACATTAAACACGATCGGTTATGTTTTATTTCGGAATTTAATACAGTGATCGCGAGTGATCGACATTTAGAATTCAACGAATATCGACCTGTCTTAACCAATCAGATTTTGAACATTGACCAGGGAAATTGAAAGTATCAATCTAAACATTATGAGTCATGTGTCCCATACATGAAAAGCGGGCCATTACATGTAAATTGCTCGCTCTTGCTAGAAAACAAGCTAATCTCATGATGAAAATATTCACCGGATCTTATCTATTATCATCAAATAATCAATAATAGAACTGCTATCTAGAGTAATGCAGCGCGTTCTTTTTAGGAACACAGAAGATGCAATGATTGGAAATACCATGCAATGGAATTGTTCGGACAACGAAGTGCATTTGATGTGACTATTCTTGGAAGAGAACTATCCCGTTAGGATTTAAACAATGATTTTTGATTGATCAATCTTGGAAAAGAAACGTCAGTGCATCTTAAAGTGCACATAGGCTTGAATTTGTGATGAAAAGAAAAACTTGAAGCAAAATTGAAAAGGCCCAAAGCTGACCCTATGAAAACACGGAGGCATTGTAGATTAGATTTTTTTTGAAATGAACTTCATGTCAATCCTTAGATTGCTTAAGGAGAACTTTGAGCTATGTATAGGTTTGCCTTGGGGAAAATTGCTTATTTGCATCAACCAAGAGTTAGAGCAAAGGATGATCACTTCTTATGCCTTAATGGCTATAAATTGCCAATACCGATCATCAATTGAACATGGACGGCCACTGGCCATTGTTGGCGAGGAAACCCATCACTATGAGAAGAGGCGGCCTACCTCTCAATGCTAAATCAGGGTACGAAGACAAAATGAATTCGAGGACGAACTATTTTGCGACAGCGGCAGTGGTCTAGGTAGGTAACAGATGGTGGTAATACTAAGGAGGTAATTGTGCTTCAATTTGATCGATAGCCAATGGTTTGAGATAGGAAGATGAAGTCATTAGAAATCAGCACCGAAGGCTTCAAGATAATAAAAAGGTCAAAATGAAGGTGTACTAAAAATTTCTCTAAGTGTTGGGACTTAATGTCATGTGACTTAGCAAAAAAGAGGTTAGTACTGACCTAATCAGGTCACTACATACATGAAATTTTGTGCTTAAACCAAAAGAAAAGAAGGGAAAGGAAAAATAAAGTGGACCTTTACATGGCTAAGGCGTGGAATGGTCCTAAAGTGTAGACCTTATCCTTGGCACAAAGAATGGAGTGGCTACCATTTAAAATAATCAAGCGAATACCTATGGGACAAAGGCAACACTTTAAAACAACTCTTGGATGATCAATAGAATTGCATGGACAATGGTATATACTTGTCTTGTTCTAAAGAATGCTTTTTCCCAACAGAAGCATACTTTAGGGGACAAGTGTTATCCTAGGTTTAGACCAAGCGACTTACAAACGAATCTGGATGTTAGGATGAAGAAAAATGGTTCGTAAGCATGCTTGGAAAGAAGATGAAAGTGAATTTAAGGGTTTGGAAGAGTTGAGGAACTAAGAAAACATCTCGGTACTGATCTCCTTTAGTCAGTAATGACCTTTTTTATGAAATGTAAAGAGCTCTAAGGCTATGACCTATAGTTAACTGGTTAGAATGATCATCCAAGGGCCCATTTTAGATAGAATAGAAGAACAACTTCGAGAAAGCTCTGAGGAAAAGGATAAGTATGAAGATGTTAAAACATCTCGGTAACAATCTCATTTCTATGACAAAAGTGCTTGGAACTATAGAGATCAAAGATAGAGGATCAAGTAGAGTGTGATTACATAATTTGTCATCATAAGACCTAGTCGGTATCGATCACTTCTGATCAACATTGAGATGATTTTATTAGCCAAGGGATCTTGTCTCCCTTCCTACATTCTTAGATCTAAATTTAGACTTGGTCTTTTGAGATTCGATGATTCTATTGAATGATTTCTTTATAAATAGCAAGCATATGACAACTCAAAATGGACTTTTGGCTTTTTATCTTCTTCAATCTCTTTCTTTACATGACATGGACCTGGCCATAAAAGAAGTTACTTTTTTTCTATTCTAGTTTATTAGTTTAGTAAAATCCTTGTATGTATGAACTAAATCTCTAAGTAGTAGAGCTAAAGTGGATGTAGGCCTTAGGTTTGTTGAACCACTGTAAAAATTTCCTATTTTGCCTACTTTATTTTTGCTAGAATTCTCAATTTTATCTCATCTTGGGGTGCTGTGGCACTTTTTGGCTCAGCAGTAGTTAAACATCAAATAAGGATATAATATTAGATATGGCCTACAAAATGAGTATACTAGTGCATCAGTTATCAAATGCAATGTATTGGTTCATTTATCAATTTCCTAATAGTCAAGGAAACATTATCTATATGAGTCGAGCATAATATGTTAAGTTATGTCAAGATTATTGGCGCAAAACATCGTTTGTGATTTGTCATAGTTGACTCAAATATCTAGAAAAGTCATGAATCTTCAATTTTAATGATTTATATTAGGTTAATTATTAAAGTCGGGACACATCGTCAGAGCATAGCAAAATCAGTTCTAAAAGAAATTTATTCAACTGCAATAAAATTATTCATAGTACATAATTAAACCTAATACATTGAAAACTTTAATGAAAATTCAACAATAAGACAACAATATCTAAGAAAAATACCATTGAAGGTTTTGTGCATTCCATGCTTTTTTGAACACAACCTTTTCCATGGTGCTAAAAACGTAAGCGTCATTCCCAAAGTCCTCCATCAATGATCCTCCTTTATCATATGTGGTTCTTCCCAAATCAGGTCTACAACCCTTTTCTTTGGGAAAATTATCTTGAGGATCAAGTCTCCCTCTTCAAGTGCACGATCCTTAAATTTAGCATTACACATTTTTTCACCATTTTGCCTTTCAGCACAGCTTTCAAAGTAGTTTCTTATGCTATTCTTGATCATGTCAAAAGATGCATTTGCTGCTGTTTATTTTTCTTGGCGTAATATTGAATTCATTAATGAGACGGAACTACAGTTTGATGGGAGCCATAACTTCCAATCCATATGCTAAGTAAAAAAAGTATGTCGTCCCGTTGGTATAGTATACCAACATGCGAGTGGTAGCTCCTCAATCCAATTCCCTATTACCACTGAAGCAAAATCTTGATAATGTCTTATGAACTTTTTCACCACCTTAACCTATCATTTGGTTCATGGATGAGCCATAGACGTTAAGCTCATTTTAATTCCATGTACTTGCAAAAATCAATGAATTCTTCATTATTGAATTGTTTGTCATTATCTGATATCAAAAGCTATGAAACTCTTTATCGTATATTATCTTTCACATTATGAAATCATGACACTGGTTGATGAAACCTTAGATAGTGATTTGGTTACGATGCATTTTTAGAATAAAGAACTTTTGTTAATTCATTCTCAACACCCCCTCTAACCATAGATCGCTCTACAATAAGATCAATTCGCACACAGCAAATGGCCATGGTTGACCATGTGCATTAGTTCAATTAGAGGGGATGGTGGAATCGTTGCAAACCATTTAAACTTATCACATCATTTTGTATATTACAAAGCATCTTTATTAGCATTCCGACAAAAGTACATATATCGCAAATTCTTTTGTGGTAATCTTTACCCCCAAGCTGGTCACCACAAAAGCTCGACGGGGGATTGAAGAATCTTCTCTTATGCAAGATATTTTCTTGCATGTCATTTCATAGGTCTTTCCTCAAACACTTTCTTGCATTGTTTTGACTTGATAGTGAGGTATTTTTAGTAATAAACTTAATAAAAGGTGTCATCCACATCACCTCTTCTTTAGTTTTCATTACGGTCTTGACCTCATCAAAGCTTAATGAAGACAGAGTTACCACTATAATTGGTTCTCTAGAACTTTGCAGCCTAGCCAAATCATCAACATCATAGGTTTCCTCCTATGTAACATGTTTCATCACATAGTAATTGAACTCATAGAGAAGAGCTTTCACCATCTTCAGTCACTTGCCCTTAGCTTGATATTCCTCAAGCACCTGATTAACCACCAATTAGGAATTATGGTGAATGCACAACTTTCAGATTTCCAATTCCTTTGTTGCTTTGTTTTCGACTATCAATGCTTTGTGCTTAGCTTCATTACTAGTAGCACTGAACTCTAGGCTTAGTGAACATGACATCCTTTAACCCCTAGGTGTCATTAATACCATTCAAGCTCTAAAATCATGTTCGCTGGATGTACCATCCATATACAACTGTCACTTTGATCATAATTAAAAGTTGGTATATAATTTCATATTTTCTTAACCAAAAATTGCATTTCAATAGCCTTCTCGAAGTATCAGGGCAACGCAGGACTTGCTAAAGTGGTTGATTTGTCAACACTGTAATACGATAAGAATGTGTGTAACGTCATAACTTTATTGAGCTATCAAAAAGCAATATGAAAGTCATTCCATCTTAAGGTAACTCGGTTCATTTCTAGTAAACCTCTTGCTAATGTCAAGTACGGGTCTCTATACCTTAGCTTCCTCCCACACCAATGTTGTAATTAAAACGTGACATGATTAGGGATTCCATAAATGCTTGATCAATTTTTGTTAAGCAGTTAAGCATTTGTCTATCCATTTGAACTTCCTATTCTCTTTTTTGAGGGCATCAGAGAATGGAACATATTGTTGGTTGTCTTTACGATGAATCAACTCAATGCAACAAGTTTTTCCTTCAAGCTTTGCATCTTCCTCCAAGTTTCAGGGAACTTTATATCTGTTAAATTTTGGTGATCCAAAATCAAAAATAGAGGAAAATAAATATGCAAAAGAAATAAAGAGAAGATTTTGTTTCCTCTAATTAATAGGCATATTTGAGCATGTTTATTTATCTCTCTAATTGGCTAATCAATTTATTTTTTGTCATCTAATGTTAACTTGGGCATTAAGTAATTGATTACATAAATAGAGATTAGAAGAGAGGGTAAAATCGTGGTAAAAAATCTATTTGCTAATTTTCTCTTCTTCATCTTTGTTCTTTTTCTCCAACAATTTTATCCATATAGATATTTTCTCCCTTTCTCAATTTGGTTATTGATTCAATGGTATTTTATTTACTTTAGCTTTGTTCTATTAATTGTAAACAAAATTTTGGTGAATCAATAGAATGGGTGGTTGGGTGGAATATTTTGTGTTATTACGTTCTGATTTCAATTCCGTCTTATTTTCAATCCAAGTTATCTCTTTGTGATTTGGGTGACAAAGATCCGTTGATAAAAGCTTTCGCAAACCACTACTATTTTCAAAACGACTTGGTATCAGAGCAAGGCGATTTATTTAAATTTGTTCATCAATTACTATCTTGGATGGGAAAAATTAGATATTTGGAAGCCTAAGATGGAGGATGTTCTGTACCTCGATGATCTTCATGATTCGATTGATAGAGATGGATAAGATGGTGATTGCTTTGATTCGCCAATATCTTGATGATTCAGTTTTCTATCATATGGCTAGTTGTGAATCCGAAAAGGCTTTGTGGGACAAGTTGGTATATTGCTATGAGTCAAAGAGTGCTACTAGTAAGGCTTTTCTGGTTTGAAAGTTTGGTACAACTAAGATTAAATGAAGAGAAGTTTTTTGCACATTTGAATGAATTTCAATATGTAATAAATCAATTGGCAAATATGAAGGTCAATTTTGATGATGTCTATAGACTCTTTTATTAATGAGTCCGCTTTCAAAAAGTTGGGAAACTTTGGTTTTTTATTGAGCAATTCCAATGCTAATGGAACTATCTCTCTGTAAACTGTTCGAAGCATTCTTTTGAATGAGGAGCTTAGAAGAAAGGGTCAAGTATGAAATCAATTCAAAGTGAGGCTATGGTGGCAAGTGACTCGAAGAAGGATATAATTTGGAAGAAGAAGGACACTAATAGTAAAGGTGTTATCACTTGTCATTATTGTAATAAGAAAAGTCACATACACAGCAAGTGTTATGCTTATAAAAGAGACAGGAAAATGGTTGCGCATGGTGATACTAGTAGTGATGCACATGCAGGTTTTGCTGAAGGTACCAATAGTGATGCTTCTTATGATGTCCTCTTTAGTGAAAATAAGCCTTGGAAGATGGATTCGGGAGCCAGTTTTCACATTTGTAGAGATGTGAATTATTTTTCTTCTTATGAAAAGAGCGTTGGCATGATTAAGATAGCCAATGGAGAAGAGCTACTGATTTGTGGTATTGGATCTATCCGATTTCGTATGCATGATTATGTGGTTAGAGAAGTCTCTGGAGTGAGACATGTACCCACTTGTTTGCATAATCTTATTTCTCTTGGTCAGTTGGATCGCCGTGGTTGCACTTATGAGACTCAAGGTGGAGTTTTGAGAGTGAAGAAAGGTGGTTGCGTAAGGACGAGAGGAGTATTGGTAGAAGGAAACCTTTATAGCTTGGTTGCTTTTGTAGTCGACAATGGAAAGCGAGTGATGGTTGAAGGAACTAGTCTACAGCAAGGTGGAGGGTTAATGTGGTCACTGCTTATGATTCTAGCATTGAGGATCATATTTTAGACATGGGTCTTCATGTTGATAATGCTCGAGGGATCAATTGTGATCAGGTAATGAGCTCAGATCGAGTGATAGACGGATGTCGAATTGCAAAATCCACAAAGACAAGACAGAGATCTTTGTGGTATTACATGCGTTTTTGAGACTGAATTTGTATGGTGCACATCATGTGAGAGATGCATCACTTGCAAACGGTGGTTGTGGTTTGTAATTTAGTGTGGTTGAGATATGGGGATTTGTGATAGATCTAGATATTGCATGCTTGATATGTTGGAGATATGTGATATTGCATCAAGGTGGAGTATTAAATTTTGGTGATACAAAATCACAAATAGAGGGAAATAAATATGCAAAAGAAAGAAATAGAAGATTTTGTTTCCTCTAAGTAATAGGCATATTTGAGTATGTTTATTTCTCTTTCTAATTGGCTAATCAAATTATTTTTGCCATCTAAATTTAACTTGGGTGTTAAGTAATTGATTATATAAATAGAGACTAGAAGAGAGGGTAAAAGTGTGGTGGAAAATCTGTTTGCTAATTTTCTCTTCTTCATCTTTGTTCTTTTTATCCTATAATTTTAGCCATATATATATATTTGATCTCTTTCTCAATTTGGTTATTGATTCAGTGGTATTTTGTTTACTTTGGCTTTGTTCTGTTTAGTAAACCAAATTTTGGTGAACCAATATAGTGGGTGGTTGGATGGAATATTTTGTGTTATTGCGTTTTGATTTCAATTCCGTCTTGTTTTCAATCCAAGTTATCTCTTTGTGATTTGGATGACAAAAATCATTTGATACCGCAAAGCACTACAATTTTCATAACAATTTCTTTTAAGGCCTGAGTTTGCTATGGATTTCTCTTGACCCCTTTAGCATGGACAATGAACTGATGAATTTTCTTAATAGGACTCTAAAATAATAAGAATAGGTTTATTCATACATATTATCAAAGTATCTGAAATGTGTCATCTACATGCTTGTTGTGGTTCCTTACATTTTTATAGTTTATAATCATATTATCCACATAAAATTTCATCATATATTCGATCTGTTCTATGAATGCCTAATTGACTAATTGCTATAAGTAACTCAAGAATTTTTCAAACTAAATGATATTACCTTATAATAATATATTCGTAAGCAATTAATAAAACTCATGTGATCCTGGTCGGAGACATGGATAGAAAAAAAATCTAGGGGCTGTGTACTATAGTTCGAGTACCAAATGAGAATTTGTGTAGGATCGAACGTATGGCCCACTGTATATAAGAGAATAATATGTAGTAAAATATATATAAAGAGATCACATAGTCAATTTTATACTGATTCAAACTTCTCATCTATATCTAGTCCAAGAAATTCATTTGGAATTTCGCTAAACAACCCTCACTTCATTTGAAGGACAAATTTCTACAACTACTAGAACAACCGAACAAGATTTCAACAGAACTACTCGAGGACACTGTAGTAGGAATTCAACTCTGCCGACTACTCAAGCTATAATAACTAAGTAGTAGTACAAATCTATCTTCACGCCATGAGAATACACTAATATGTTAAACTATAGTACCAAACTCCTATAACCGCCACAAATGATTTTGAGTATAGGTGTATGTCCTTAGGAGGCTAAACCTACTAAAACCTTAAGTCAGTGAACTGAGTGATCAATGGTCTATCTATTTGATGGCAAATATGATTTAAAAGTCAATAATCAAAGAACAAATAAGGTAGAGAGAAAATGGCAATAATTAGAAGTAGAGAAAGAGAGTTTAAATGTACAGATTGATGTTATTAGTGATGTTCTCTAATTCGTATGCTAGTGAGTTTTAATAGATGAAATAGAGTTTTATTTGAAAGGTCAACACCATTAAAATTGTCTTGGAATGAAAAGAAAATGAAACAGAGTAAAGAGAGGTGGGTATCGAGTGAAGAGGCAAAGCAACGAATTTGGCAATAGCTACAAGATGTTCAAATCGGGTAACCCTTTATTCCTAATTGGTCAACCAGTTAGCCTTAATTGGTTGACTAGTTAGGGGAAAAAGTTGACCAAGTTGGGTCATCTTGTCCCATGTTTCATGCTTGTTTTGTCATTTTGGTTTGCTTTTTGCACTTTTTACCCTTAAAAAATCCTTTAAAATAGTATGTCATAGTTCATATAATGTGGTGAATTTTGGAACAATTTTTATATTATTTACAGTTTTCAAAAATTTAGACCTCAAAATACTCGATAATGACTTGATGTAAAACACATTTTTTTCATCTCTTTAATTCGTCTTTGAGTATATCTTCAACATATATGTGCTCTAGTAGATTTGTTAAATCCATAATAATGCTTTATAAGCTCACTCACTCCATTACAGCATTATATACTCCGTCTTCGTTATCACTTTATTTCTTTATGCACTGCCCTTCATATTATGCGACAAATCTTGTAATATTTTGATAGCACATTAGTAGCATTGTCATACAGTCATTATCATCTAAAATACAAAACTTTATTCCAAATAGTCATCCCTTTTTAATGGCGAAAAACACATGGCTTGATATAAAATCAACGTTTCTCCAACTTAATATATGCTTCCTCTACATTTGTGCACTCCCTATTAATATGCCTATTTTTTCTCCCCCCTTATTGTCAATAAGAGGGGTGAAAGGAATTTGGAAATATATAGATGTTTTGTAAAAACTATATAGAGAGCATTATATTACTTGGACATTTAAATTATTAAAAAAATGTAAGCCTAATTATGTCGATATTATGAGTATCAAATATTATTTTTCAAAATTAATGCTCAGTGATACATAATAAAAGCTTACAAGACCTACCCTACATTTTATTATTAAAATGAGTTAGGTGTACAAATTTTACCAACGTTACTTATTTTGTAAAAGCTCATATTTCCATCAACTATATGGAACGTCCCCATTTCAGAATCAATCTCTTTCCTTTTTGTTTATTCCAAGTACCTACAGAAGGTAATCATATTTTAGTACCTGCTTCATATGATAGGGTACAAAGGTTAGTCATCAGGTGTTAGCAATACTGATAGGTGTAGTTGAACCTTAAAATAAATATAAATAAACAATAAACAATAAATAAAGGTATTATATATAATTTAAAACTTAAGCATACTGATACCCTATTTTTTCGAAGTTATATGAAAGTGTAGCACCCCATAAATTTATGTGAATGGAGATTTAAGTGGTCAAATTATGGAATTAAATAGAGTGATAGGATAAGTATATGAGCGTACATCTACTTATCAAGATCAATGCCTACCATAATTTAATTAAAACGAATTAAATGAGAAAAGTGGTTTTAGATTGGCGACTCTTTGTACCGAAATTGGTCACAACATTCTTAGAAAGTATTTGAAGAGATAAAAATGAAGAATAGAAATGTAAAAAGAGGATTTATCTAACAAACACTTTAACAACAAATAATGACAAGGATTTAGAGTGGTTCACTGTATAGCCTACGTCCACTATGAAGTTGATGACTTTATTGATATTCACTTGCCGATTACAATGGATTACAGCAGATTGTAGTGTTGAAATTCAAGTACAACAGTAGCTATGGAGTACAAAAATGATTTCGAAAGATTCTGGACGTCAAAGAGCCAAAACATCCTTTTTTGTAGGCCCTGGGGCGGTAGTTATAGGTGTAGGATGCAAATATCTTGCTCAAATCTCGGGAGACTTCTTCTAGCACGTGGGTGGGCCCACGCGATCGATCCTAGACAATTTCGACTCGATTCGTGATCGATACAAACGAATTTCGTATCGATCAAGATTTGACCCAACCGAGTCGAAGCTTAACATGAACATTCTTTAGGTCATACGCAAGCTCTTGAGAAAATTTCATAGCATTTGGAATTGTGGATTGCAAGTTATGATTGATGCAAATTCACGTCTTCCCTAGGCTTCGTCGTTCGAATCGATACGTTCGTATCGTTACTCGAATCGATACTGAGCATGTGTTTGCGAGTTGACATGGCGCTTGATTTTTGGATCGCTCCGCTTTTGATGCCGAGTTAATCGAGTCTCTTCTATGCACGTGCTTGATCGAATCGATCAGTAGTATGTTGTTCGTATCGATCTGCAGTATGTTCTGTTCGTATCGATCGGAGTGGGCCTGTTCGACTCGAACAATCGTGGCATTGTTCGTATCGGTTGAAGCCATTCTGCTTGTGTTGGTAGACCTAGTCTTGTTCCTATCGATAGGAATTAACTTTAGTCAATCAATACGAAGTTGAGCTAGTAGCATGGATATGAACAAATGATAACATGATGCTTACGAACAACAGGTAACACGATGGATTCGAACAGATGGATAACACGACGGATTCGAATAGATCGATTCGAACTATGGCTTTTTGATGGATAATAATAGTCAAAGCTTGATGGATATGAACAAGGTGATTTCTGAAATTGTATCGATCATACCTTGAGCATACGAACTTCGATTGACTTGAAATTTGGAATTTTGGCTTCCACCACTTTGATTGTCGTGTCATATCAATTCTAGCTTGATCTAGACTTGGGCAAAATTCATTGATATCCATAGTGAAGCTGCGCCTACTCAATATTTGGGATGAGTGGTCTTTGTTTTTCAGTCAATTCCTTGTTATCTCGGCCTTGCCAAAAGGTGGGATAACATTTACTCCTCAAAGTACATCTTGTGATAACGTGACATGCTTTGAATAGTCACATCTCTCATTCTGAATTGTTCTGTCCGACTTGTTGAACGATTGTTGTATTATCGTTGAAAGTTGTAATTTTTGGTTGATCCATAGAGACATAAGTTATGAACTGTAAACCGCCAACCGTTGTACTGAGAGCCATTGTAACTGATTGCTGTGTGATACTGATTAGCTGTTCGTAGCTGTAATCGTTCATCAGGTGGGCATCTGACTTGTGGATTTTTTCATTGAAAATTAGTTCGACATACATGCATTTATGTTAACCTGACTCTTGTGAACGTTCGCAGTTTACAAGTCGTTGTCAGTTTTCTCGCGTCGAATTCCGTATCGATCCTCTCCTAAATCAATGTGAAATTCAAGTTGTAACAACACTTGATGGTTGCTTTGGAATGTCCCTTCGTATTGATCCTCTCCTGGTTCGATGTAAAAGGTCGAAATATTACTCTCGTATCGATGTAATCCGCATTGATGGATACGATCAATGCAGTTCGTATCAATGCGTCTTGAATGGAGTCGAAAACAATGGATACAAATAAGTGCTTCGAATTGATGGAATTCATTGCTTCAGAAAAGTCTTTGATGTGCACGTAAATGTGCATATTTTTACCACCATATCTATTCTATTTAAATTAAATAGATGATCATATTGGGTATTTTAACTTGTTTTAATCAAAATCCATATTAATTTCAAATTGTCACATATCCATCTTCATATACGGGCAAAACGGTCATTTGTGTTCGTATATTTCTTTGAGAAAAATTAATTAGAAATTTCCATACTATTTTGTAGGTAGTTGATTTCAATTAAGAGTGGTTTCATGAAGACACATGCGCACAAAATGAATACAAAGGAATGAAGATGGAAATAATTCAGAGTGAAGAACATGGAGGACCCCACCTACCCACCACCTTAATGTACAAATTAGAGGCTAACGCACATGCTTATGGAACTAATAGCTTCATGTACACTTAAATGATGATTAGTAGAAGCTAATCATTACTTGGCCTCCACACTTTTCAAGGGTATTTTGGGCATTCCCCAAAAATATGAATTAGGGTTTAACACATGTATATATACCCCTTATGTTTCATGTAACCCTCCTCTTACTTAGTCTCTCTTTAGTTAGTTTTAGGCTCAAAATAAAACAGAACTTCTCTTTTCTTTTTGTGGCTACTTAGCCAATTTTATTTCATGTAATTTCTTCTTATGCAACTTTAATACATTGTTTTTTCTTCTCTTGTTTGTTTTTTTTCATGCTGTAGTGTATATTTCTTTTCTTTTATGCAAGTAGAATAGTTCTCTTTTCCATTAACTTTCATTTTCCTCTTCTTTTAGTTATTTTTTATTTCATGTTGCTCTCTACTTGTATTGACATGATACCACAAATGAGAGGCTAATCCCTATAATTTTGAGGCAAATCCCCTCTCATGATCAGTCTTTGTTGCACATTTCGTATCATGGATATGAGTTTCGGTGGACTCCAGAGTAGTGGGTACGAAGTTGTGACTTCGACTCGATGGACCTATGAGGGATACGAATAGAGCAGCTGATTCTTCATGCATTTGTATCGATAGATTCGAACTTTCATAGGCTGTATACCGATTGACACGAACGATGTAGCTCGTATCGATGGAGTTTAGGTCAAGGGACAAGAATAATCAATTCGCATCGATCTGACGATAGACCTGTTGTAATCGGTCGTTTTGACTGGGAGGTGAAATGTTTCTTACTCTCAGTTTCGCACCCATATAAATACGCGGTTCTGTACTTAGAATATTTTTTACTTATTTACTTTCTGCTTTGCCTTTGTATCGTTCTAGATTTCACAGAATCGAGAGATCGTCCTTGCCTTCAAATCGAACTGAACCCTAATCCTTCCTAGTTATTACTAGAGCTAGGTAAATTAAACGTGAATTTGTGTTGAAAAATGGTGAGACTCGGAATTCCATGTTGTCCTATTTGTTTCCATGACCAGTTTTAATAAAGTGGTGGCCGGAGGCGATCGACATGAGGTCGAGGAGGGAGAGGGTGGCATATGAGTGATTTTGGAGAAGATGAAGTATGGAATGTAGCAAAACCTCAATTTTGTATCAATGAAAGGAAGGAGAAGACTTGTCTTCGTATCGATTTTGGGCATATGGTTCGTTCGATGGAGAATGGGTGTATTGATCGAAGTCGATCGATACGAAACTGAGTGGCCAAGCGATCGATTTGAACTTCATGGTTTAGATCAGTACGAACTTCGCAGTTTGAGATCCAGTCGAAACCAACAAATGTTCAATCATTACGAAGTGAAATCCCTAAACCGATACGAAATCATGAGCGCACGGATCGATACGAAATGAGAACTTTTGGTCGATACGAAGTTAATAAGTCTTCGACCGGTACGAAATTGAAGTTTATGACCTATATGAAATCATAGCCTTCGTAACGAACAATCTGATCTATGACTTTGATGGATACAACTTCATGAAAATTCGAACATCCGATTCCGACAAGCTTCAGCCTTGCATAATTGGGCTTGACCATTGAACTGCATATTTGAATACCCTTAGAAGCTTGTCGACGGAACTGTAACTCAAATTTTTTTTAACGAATTATAACTTGGATTGGTCTCTAAAGTCTGGATGGCACAGTTGTGACGGTCAACGATGACGGTCACTCTAGTTGAATTTCGAAATCTTGCCTTTTGCATATTTCTTCATACTCTATAGAATTTCTCAAGTAATTCGTACCACTGCACTACACGATACATTCACACACTTCACACTGGGGGATACACGGGCTTATTATTGTCTAATGATGATTCTATATAAGTCAGTTATGGAGTCCACAAGCTCACAACCGTAGGAAGTTCAGAGTTCACTTCCCCTAATAATCGAGATACCGGCCATCACGGTCGAAGTTATAGATCCAGCTCCGGATGAGATACCGGGCACTTCTTTTATTGGTAATCCACCAGATTCTGTACCATCCAACGTTTCCAAAGACATGCTGAGAAAGGTATGCTTAAGGCACGGCTTGTCACTCGACGATGTGCTAATACCCGGACCAAACGATAGACCGGATTATCCACCGGAGGGTTTTACTGCTTTCAATCGCCATGCATGTGCAGTAGGAACACTTCCTCCATTTAACCGATACATTAGGGAAGTGTTATCTTTCCTTGGAATCGCTCCATCTTAACTACATCCCAACGGATATGCTCTATTGAATAGCCTATTTATTGTATTTATGGAGCACCTCTTCCGACCACCGACCCCACTCGATATTAGGTACATATTCAATGTTAAGAGCCTGGGAGATGGCCCTTCTTTTGCATTTCTAGAAGTGGTTAGAAATTGTCAAGTTGTCATTGGCTTCCGGGCCAGGCTGAGTTACTTTAAAACATAATGGTTTTATGTCCAATGTCCTCCAGGATTCGTCAGCCGATGGTTATTCAGACGTAGGTACCAATGTCTTTTCAAGTAGTTAATAAGGTGATCATAACTAATGTCAAACTAATATCTCCTTTTCTCTACAGCTATAATTCCATGATCCGAAGGTGTGCATTTTGAGGAGATAATACGAGTTCTCCAAGAAGTTCCAAGCGAAATGAGAGACATTGATTCGGTTCTGATAGACAGAAATTTGGGAATCGTCGGGTTAACCGAGCGCAACCAAAGTATAAGGCTTGAGGGAACTCTAAGGGCTGTCTCAAAGAAACGAGTGAAACATAAGGTGTCATGAGTTATTATAACTGAAGGGGTTGATTCAGAAAGAACACCCATCGACGACGAATATGTGGATCGACCTTCTGATGCCCTTCAGGATTTCGAAGAAAAAAGAAAAGGCAAAGCAGCTGTTTTCAAACGCCCTAAATCCTTGAGATGGAAATCCATGTCGTGTCTTTGCCTATTTCTGGGATTAGAATTTCAGAGGTTCCTCCCTCACAGGCGAAAAATCTTTTCGAAGGGCTCGCCGACATTCCAATTCCGGATTCACTTCAATATGATGCTTGATTGGAGGGGCTTCAGCATGCTTTAGAATTAAGCGATTCTCTTCCCACTAGTGTGGCTGACATTTCTGATTAGTCGAGGGGTTGCACATACATACACACTTCATGGCACTACATGATTTCTAACCATAAGTTGTTTACTTTGGGAGATTATTAACCCTATTCTTCTTTTACTTCGCAGGTACAATCACTAGGCTAGATTCTCTGCTTGGTAGCCTCCGTTCAGCGCGCCAGCTATTGAGTTCATATTATGAACCCCGTAGAAGGGAAGATGATAAAAACCGTGACCATGATTATTCCAATCAGGAATACTATGATAGAGATAGGGACAGGGATAGGAACCTAAAGCAGGGGTATTGATCTCGATCGCACTCCCCATCTCCTCGAATCCCTGCATAACTTTCAACTTATGTTACACATCCCCCGAAGCCTCCTCATCATAAACCGCTTTCCCATGCTCAGAGGCCTGATCCTCATCGTCGGAGACACGAGACTGAAACTCCTGTTGCCATTGAACATGCTATTACCGAGCCCTTCGGGGAAGGGGTTGTTAAAATTGCACAGTTGAAAAAGGATTTCCCAAACATTTGCTTCATTGGCTATATCTTTCTTCCGCACTTAAAGAGAATTCCACTAGAGGTGGAGAATACGATGCACGATTATATCCATGACTTCTGTACTTAGTATAAGGAATGGTCAAAAGCCGTAGAGAAAGCGTCGAAGCTGGCCTTCGAGCGGGCGACCACCATTAGAAGTTAGAGAATGTGCTTGCTCAGAAGGATCGTATTATCCAAGTGCTTAACATTGAAGCCGAGTCCTCTTGAAAGTCATAAATGGAGGCCATTCATATGGCCGACAGGCTAACTCGGCTATGGAGAGGATGAGGCAGACACACAATGCCTTGGTAGAAGAGACGGGCCATCAAAACACCACCTGCTGAGCGGGATGCGGCCCTCAAAGAACTTAACGAGCTTAAGTCTAAATTTTCCGAAATCATTAAAGAGAGGGACGACGCCAATACCCCAACACAGGAGGCATGTGATCAAGCCATAGTGTTTTAAGGTGAACGAGATGCGGCAGTAGAGGAAGTCCGTATGGTGGAGACCGAGGTCAAGTAGAGGATCTGGACGGCGGAGTCTGGGCTAGAGGCTGATATCGAAGATCTCCTCATCACTTACAATGCCAATGTGCTGAAGCACAGGAACTTAGCCTGGCTCGAGAATTATTCGATACATCTTCACAATGCCTGGAGCTGATTGGTTGAGGAGGAGAAGGCAGTACATCCAAATGAATCAATCGACGAGTTTGATCTCGCAAATCGCTTGCTGACTGAAGATGAATGAAAGATTCTCCACGAGTTGACGATTTCACATGAAAGGGAGAAGCTCGGCTCCTAACAATCGTGGTTTGGAGAAGGTTCAGGTGTTGAGCATCATCATACAAGTCTTGAGATTCCTACTCCAACTCAATCTGAACCTGCACCAGCGGTTGAACCCCAATCTGTCCCTGCTTATAATCTGAAACAACTGCAGCTATCTCCTGCTAAAGAGCACACTTCTTAAGCCGTTCAGCCGTCCACTAGCTAACTGAGGAAGGTACTCTGAACATTCTTCATATGCGTCTAAAGTAAGAGGCTTTCTTTGAAGTGTTTACTAACAATTTGTCTTTTTCTTTATCCAGTGACCGGAGTTACACTAATAGGGCCTCCTACAACTCAAGAGTTGCATCAAACGTAGGAGGCTATCATTACTGAGGCAACCACCACAACAATAACTGCATCGATTGATGGAACGCAGGGGTGCACACTCTCTTTTGAAGAGCAAATGATGGAGGAACTCCTCAATCGCTATAGTGACCCTTTTGCAGACCTACCATTTGTTATGAGTGGAATCGCGCCTGCTACTGGCTCTTCAACCGACCATCGATGCCCCCAACGACGCTCAAGTAGCTCATAAGGAAGAGATATTGACAGAAATCAATGCTGAAATGGAGGCAACGACTCGTCGCGGTAGTTCTAGAGGTGGAATGGCAGCACCTAGCCCGGCTCCGCTGAGAATGATATCACCTGGTGGTACAATTATTGACACCAGCTTGCCCATCTCGCCTCCTACAATTGATCCTTTTCCCCTGACCCCACCTTCAGGAAGCATCCACATACATTCGAGTTCGGAGGAGGACGTTGAGATCATGCCCCTGCTAGGAGATCGACTGCCAAAAGGCAATTGCTTAAAGCGGGAAATCACTAGCAGCTCCAGTAGGTCCATGCCTAAGAAGAAGCCGAGGAAGAAGAAATAGTAGATAGTCCTTTTCGGCACATTTTTTGGTAGATAGATAGGAATCTATTTTGTTTTCTTTTCATAGGTTGTGTATAGATGCGGGTTCGACCGCTGCTAGTAGGAATTTTGGAAATAACTTGTACATGAACTTCTTAGTTAGTTTAAATGAAACTCTTTTTTGGCTTCAACTTTATTATTATTTATTTTTCTTAAGTGTTCCAACATTTGAATACTAGTCCAGTGCACTTGCGAAGTTCCAACCTTTGGTTCGAGCTTGTTTTTATTTGTCAAGTCCGGAAATCATAGGCACGAGTCGTGACCGGGGATTAAGTTGAACTTCGATGGTAGCATTACTTCAATCGATGGTTGACACATAAGCTCCACCCCCAGTTACAGGGATGAGTTGTAAAGATTGGCCAGCAATTGCATTTTGCCTTCATTTTGTCGAGCTTAACATCGTTGAATAGATGCTAGAACAAGTGAGAGTCAAGTGGTCGAATCACACTCGCCCATTTATCAATGATTGCGTCCACACTCCGTGGACCTGCATTTGTATGTTGTCCATGCTCTGGGGACTTAAGTTAGTTTGCGAGTGGTTATTCACGTTCGAGTTATGTTTATACTCTGACCACACTCTGAGGACTTAGAGTTATCTACGATCGATAATCTAGTTCGCACTTTGGGAAACCGAAGATAATCGACGTTTGTACTCTAGTTCGCACTCCAAGAACTTGGAGTTGGCTGATGTTTATACTCCAACTCGCACTCTGGGAACTTGGCGTTGATGTTTATACTCCAGTTCACACTTTGGGAACTTGGAGTTGATGTTTATACTCCAGTTCGCACTTTGGGAACTTAGAGTTGGTGTTTATACTCCGACTCGTACTCTGGGAATTCGGAGTTGATAATACCCCAATTCGCACTCTGGGAATTTGGAGTCAGCCGACGATGGTCAGTCACATCTGTTTAGGCTTTAGGATTTCGTTTGCACTCTATGAATGATGGATTTATCAGGATCGTGGATGGTCAATTCACATCCACCCTGAGTTAACAAGTGAGGTCGTTAGATGGACAGATCCACCCTCCTCGAACTTAGTTAGGATACGATTGAATTCGTTAGGTGGAAAGGTCCACCCTCTTCAAAACCACATTTTATAAGTTTATACTCTAGCTCACGCTCTGGGAGACTGGAGTTAGTTATAATTTGTTGTCTATCAATCCTTTTTTGGCTTTAGTGTAGTGGCCTACCCCCGAGCTTGGGTTTCACTTAGTGAGTGACCGGTCATATCACAGTCACTACCTGTTTGAATAAATTCCACCGTATGATGGAACTTAGATCTTCGCGCGTCGTGATGGTTGTATGTCACATTCAATAAATCATAGCCATGGCTCGAAGAGATGGCATTTTATTGCTGAAATGAGAAAACACGGCAAAGTCAGTTGCCTAATTACAAAATTCAAATTTCGAAATGTAGAAACAAATTGCAGATGAGAAATAAACTAAAATAAATAAAGCCTATCATGTGTAGTAGCGACGGAGACTCTTGCTGTTCTAGGCTCTCGGCAAAGTAAGACCGTCAACGGTCGATAACTTGAATGTGCCATCTCTGAGCTTTCATTCATTCACATATGGTCCTTCGTACATTGGTTTCATGTGCAAAGGAACCAAATAAATTCTCTTGAGGACAATATCGCTGAGTTCAAAGGTTCGGGGTCGGACCTTGGCAATGTATAATCGGGCGACTCGACTTTGGTATGCGCCTTCCCTCAAATCAGCCTCTTCGCGCTTCTCATCCAACAAATCCAAGGATTCGACAAGTAGTACGACATTTGTCTTTGGATCATAATAAGTCACATGATGAGAAGGTACTTCCATCTCGACTGAAATAACAACTTCTGAACCATAGGATAGAGAGAATGGAGTGTGTCCGGTCGTGGACTTGTGGGTTGTCTGGTAAGCCCATAAAGCCATAGGAAGTTCGTTAACCCACTTGCCCCCGGCCTTTTCCAGTCGCTTCTTCAGAATAGACTTGATAACCTTATTAACAACTTCATCCAGGCCATTCACTTGAAGGTGTGTAACTGCAAAGAATTTTGTTTGAATATGGAATCGTTGGTAGAAATCCTTGAATTCAATCCTATCGAACTGGGTTCCGTTATCAGTTATGATGGTATGCGGGAGACCGAATCGGCAGATAATGTTACGAACTACAAAGATGATCACCTTCTTCGTCGTGATTGTAGCAAGAAGTTCAGCTTCGGCCCACTTGGTAAAGTAATCAACTGCGACGATGGCGTACTTCGCACCACCATTGGCCAGAGGTAGAGAGCCAATGATATCGATGCCCTATATTACAAATGTCCATGGATTGAGCATTTTGGTTATCTCGGTAGGTGGGGATCTAGGAATCCGAGCATGCTTTTGTCACTTATCACATTTCTTGGCGTAATCTGCTGCATTGTGTTTTGTAATTGGCCAATAATACCTGTATCGGAGTACTTTCCTAGCGAGAGCTTGCCCCTAGGTGTGATCGCCACATTCTTCTTCATGTACATCATGTAACACTCACTTAATTTCATCGTGAGCAATGCACCGAAGTAGAGGAACAGAGTACCCCTTCTATACATGACTCCATTCTAAATAGTGAATCGTGTGGCTTTGCAAAGAATCTGTCTCTTCTTACTCTTGTGCTCAGGCAGCGTTTCATGCTCGAGGTAATTTTGGAACGGAGTCATCCACGACTCCTTATCGAGAGTGATTTCAAATATCCAATCTGTCCCCATCTTATCTATGCTTGGAGAAGATAACGTTTCTACAGAAACAAGGCCCATTTGTTGTGCTTCGCCCGTACTTGCTAACTTTACCAATGAATAACCCTTTTGATTACGATCATAGGGTATGAAGAAGATGGAATAATAATCAAACTGATTAAGTATCTCCTGGACTCGAGATAGATAAGCGCCAGTCTTCGATCCTTTGATTGATATTCACCTCGAACTTGACATACAACTAGTTGTGAATCATAATAAATTTCTACAGCAATAATTATCAAATCTCGGGCGATTTTCAATCCAGCAAGCAAGGCTTCCTATTCATCTTCATTATTGGTTGCATGAAAACCAAACTTTAGAGCATAACATATGGAACGACCTTCGGGGGTTTCTAGTACAACTCCTATGCCTGAGCACCGATCGTTCGATGCACCATTGGTATGTAGCTTTCAGACATACTCGGGAGATTTGCTAGTTTTGGGCAAGTCCTCTGGGATGGAAAATTTGACTATGCAATCTACTAGGACTTGTCCTTATATAGCTCGCCTTGTAGTGTAGGTAATATCAAACTGGCATACTTTGATATTTCATTTGAGTAACCTACTAGACGTCTCAGGCTGCGTTAGGACCTGTCGTAACGGCTGATCGGTGTAAACAGTAATAAGACGAGATTGGAAATACAGACAGAGCTTCCTTGAGGCAATAACGAGATAGTAAGCCAACTTCTCTAGCTTTGGACAATTTTCTCAGCTCTGGTTAGTCGTTTACTGATATAGTAGACCGGTTTTTGCTCTCGGTCTTCCTCCCCGATTAGGGTAGCACTGATTGCGTTTTCTGATACCGCCAAGTAAAGGTACAATTGCTCATGATCAATAGGCTTTGACAAAATCGGCGGTGTGAACAAATGTTGAATTAGTGCTCGAAATGGGCCCTCACATTCCGTGGCCCATTCAAAATCTGTTTCCCTTTTCGAATGAAATCAAAGAAAGGAATGCATTTGTCGGTGGACTTCGATATGAACCTACTCAATGCTACTACCTTCCCGTTGAGGCTTTGGGCTTGTTTTATGGTTCTTGGAGTCTCAAGATTTCTGATCACCCAGATCTTTTCGGGATTTTCTTCGATTCCTCGAGCGTTGACAATAAACCTAAGGAATTTTCGAGATGTGACCCCAAAGTGGCATTTCAGTGGATTGAGCTTCATCCGGTATTCTCAAAGATTGCTAAACATTGATTCCAAATCTTTAAAATGATCAGTGGAGAATCTTGATTTACCAGCAAGTCATCTACAAATACTTCCATTGACTTTTCGATCTGGTTAGCGAACATTCGATTGGCTAATCATGGTATGTTTCCCCGGCGTTCTTGATTACGAAAGACATGATTTTTTAGCAGTAGAGTCTTAGATCGGTTACGAAACTGGTATGTTCTTGGTCGGGTAAGTGCATGAGTATCAGGCTGTAACTGGAATAAGTATCCATAAATGATAATAATTCGTGCCCAACCGTTGAATCCACGAGCTGATTAATGTGGGGAAGTGTAAAACTGTCTTTCGGGCAAGCTTTGTTCAAGTCTGAGTAGTCAACATATATTCTTCATTTACCATTTGGCTTTCGAACAAGTACGGGATTGGAAACCCACTCTGGGTATAAGGCATCTCGAATAAACCTATTCGACTTCAACTTATCGACCTCTTCTATAAGGGCGGATGATCTCTCTGGATCCATACCATGCCTTTTCTATTTGACCAGGACATATCGCGGGTCAATTTTTAAAGTGTGGCTCGCGATGTCTGGTGAGATCCCACACATATCAGGATGCATCCAGGCTAATACATTGAGGTTCATCTGGAGAAATTCTACCAATTCCTTCTT
Organism: Allium cepa; assembly: GCA_030765085.1. Taxonomy (NCBI): domain Eukaryota; kingdom Viridiplantae; phylum Streptophyta; class Magnoliopsida; order Asparagales; family Amaryllidaceae; genus Allium; species Allium cepa. The sequence goes on along the minus strand of CM060943.1, from coordinate 401,977,952 downwards.
TGTCTGTTGCTTAACTGGGATCCAACCTTTATCATCTTTGAATCGTCATCATTGTCAATCGAGACATCGATTGTCCGCTCATCTAGGGAAGCTTGACTGTCTTTAGTTTCATCTTCACTTTCAATGTCTCTCGGGTCAAGATCTCTCTGGAATTGGTTGGGGTGCCCGGGCCTGGGCCCAGGCACCAATTGTCAATTATCAGCAAAATGGATGCAGAAAGATTCCTCTACGCCCTTCCCTTTCTCCTTTCGCAACTCCCCATGCAGCTTAGCAACATAACAAGCTCGTCCAGCAGCCTGATCTCCTTGAACGACTCCGACCCCATGATCGGTGGGGAATTTCAGAGTTAAGCACCATAGGCAATGGTTGCCTTGAATTCAGCAAGGGCCGATCGCCCAAGAAAGCATTATAAGGGAGTCTATGTCCAACGTAATAAATTGTAGTATCCGGACTCTCCGGCGTTCTCTAACTCCCCCAACTCCACTGGTAGTTCCACCACTCTAATGGGCATAGTAGCACTCTTGAAGCCGTGAATGCGAGATTGACAAGGCTTCAAGTCTTTAGCTTCCATTTTCATTTGATCATATGCCCGTTAAACAAAATATTCATAGAGCTTCCACTGTCAACCAAAATCCTCTTCATCCAAGTAGGACCTACTCGAGCTGATATGACCAATGGATCGATAGTGGTGGATTCGACCTTATCATCTTCTCTATTTCGAAACACGATGTCATCAGTCATCGTCTTATGTTGCTTGGCCGGAGCCCCATCATCACAACTACTACAACATTCGAAGTCCGCATGCCTAATAGAGCTGGCATACGACTCCCCAGCTTCGGTCTACTGGATGAGGACCACCACTTATTGTATTTATCACCAACCTCCCGCCGGTATGAGCAGGTTCCTCCTGTCTTGCCTGACTGGGTATATGGGCCCGCACCTCCAAACTGCGGCGCCCACTTAAACTGTTCCAACTTCCTTTCTCTAATCAACTTCTCAATGAGATCTTGCAAATGGCAACACTTATTCGTATTGTGGCCACAACTCTCATGAAACCTACAAAATTTCCCTATTTGGATCCGCCTCTCCGATGATGTCTTAGGAGCAGGCTTCTTATGCCGGATAGTAATGTAGGTTTGTGGATATACATTCTCTAGCAATGTATTCAGAGGAGTGTAGTTATCAAACATTGGAGCTCTATGTCGCGGACCACAGTTCTGATCCCGCTTTCTATTCTGATTCCTACTGTCTTTCTACTGAGTTTGTTTATTTTGAATATTCAACTGAACTTTCCCGGAGCTCTCCTCGGACTGTTTAACTGCAACATTACTTTGGATCCCTTCCATGCTCGGCCCTGCGTCATCCTGCTTCCGAAACTGTTTTGCATCCTCCCTTCTCAAGAACTGGCTGCCTTGGAATAGAAATGACCCAATGATGCAGATGGCTTTTCGGCTAACCAGTTGTCGAATTCAGAATCGGGGCCAATCCCCTTAGTTAATGCCATAAGAATGGAGCTGTCATTTGGGTTGCTGATCTCAGCACACGCAGCATGGAATCTCTCTAAATAGCGTTTGAGTGTCTCTCCAGGAGCTTGAATGACACTAGATAGAGTATTAACATCCTTTGGCCTTGCGACATGCATCCGAAACGGCTCAATGAACTTGGTTTCCATTTGATCAAAATAAGAGATAGATCGGGGTGGCAAATGAGTGAACCACATAGTAGCTATGCCCCCTAGTGAGATCGAGATGCTTCGACATTTAACTGCATCGTCAGCCTATGCAGCATTCATCAACCACTAATACTTCAGAACGTGTTGGTTTGGATCAGAACTTCCTTCATAGACTGATAAATCCGGCATCCTAAACCGCCGAGTGGGTTCAGCATATAGTATGTCATCGGTGAAAGGGGTATGACCCCGGGCGATTCCCTAGTCGTCATCAGTGAGACCCTGACTCTCATGGATCATATGATAAATAATAGTTGGTATATCTGACATCTGGACATTCTGTGCGCGTTGAGCCAAGGTGTGGTTGGGTTCCACAATGCGAGGTTGGACTGAATGCGGTCGATGGTCCATGTCTCGCCTCCTTAGTACCAAATCTTCAGAGACGTAGGGTTCGGGTGTATGCCCATGACGATGATGATTCAGATCTGGTTGATTCTAGGTATCAATCCCTGGTTCAACAGTGGTGGTATAATGAGAAACAATACCTTCCTAGGAGGGGGGTCCAGTTTGGTAGCTGGTGGATGGGCCAACTCTTGGTTGTTCAACGTTCAAAGTAGGTTGATGTCCGGTGGCATGGGTGTAACTTACGTCCAGTCATGGGCGTGTAAATCTATGATGGTAGTCGGATGATGTTGGACTCTCGATGGAGGAATAAGAAGCATGATCTCTTATGGATCTTTTGCGCCTTTGGCGGTTTAGTTGATTAGTCAACTCTGCTTTGGCGTGCAGTTGTTCGGTAAGTTATTGTCGACTCTGGGTCAACTCATGAAGTAGCATCTGGAACTCTTGTCTAGTAACAGGGCTCGACGAATCTGATGGTCCGACAGCATTCTTGTTGGGTGGAGACAGCTATACAAGATTCTGTTTTTCCCATGCTTCTTGATCTACAGCTGTATAGATGGTCCTTGTGCTAATCATGGCAGATGATGAAGTCCTTTCATAGATCTGATGCAAATCTGAATAGGATGGTAGAACTCTGACTTGAGATCTGGATCTTTTTCTTGGATTTATGCAATTCAGTATCGATAGTAGATCTAAGGAGCAGGAGAAAAACTATGTTTTTGCAGTGAATGCACCAAAGTGTTTGCACCAAAATTAGGCACAACACTCTTAGGAATTATTTGAAGAGATAAAAATAAAGAATAGAAATGTAAAAAGAGGATTTATTTAACAAACTCTTCAACAACAAATAATGAAAACGCGTAGAAACACAAGAATTAGAGTGGTACGGCATATGGCCTACATCCACTATGAAGTTGATAATTTTATTGATATTCACTTGATTACAATTGATTATAGCAGATTATAGTGTTGAAATACGAGTAGAACAGCAGCTATGGAGTACAAAAATGATTTCGGTAGAGTCTGGATGTCAAAGAGCCAAAAGATCCTTTCTTATAGGCCCTGGGGTGCTATTTATAGGCGTAGGTTGCAACTATCTTGCTCAGATCTTTGGAGACTTCTTCTAGCACATGGGTGGGCCCACACGAACGATCCTAGATGATTTCGACTTGATCCATGATCGATACGAACAAATTTCGTATCGATCAAGATTTGACCCAATCGAGTTGAAAGTTGGCATGAACATTCTTTAGTTCGTAGCAAGCTCCTGAGAAAATTTCATAACATTTGGACTTCTAGATTGCAAGTTATGATCGATACAAATTCATGTCTTCCCTAGGTTTCGTCATTCGAATCGATACGTTCATATCGATCACTTCGAATCGATACTGAGCACGTGTTTGCGAGTTGACGTGGCGGTTGATTTTTGGATCGCTCCGCTTTCGATGCCGAGTTGACCGAGTTTCCTCTATGCACGTGCCTTGTTCGAATCGATCAATAGTATGTTGTTCGTATTGATCTGTAGTATGTTCTATTCGTATCGATTAGAGTGGGCCTGTTTGACACGAACCATCATGGCATTATTCGTATCGGTTGAAGTCATTCTGCTTGTGTTGGTGGACCTAGTCTTGTTTATATCGATCAGAACTAACTCCAATCGATCGATACGAAGTTGAACTAGTAGCATGGATACGAACAAGTGATAATACGATGGTTACGAACAACAAGTAACACGATGGATTCGAACAGATGGATAGCGCGATGGGTTCGAACAGATCGATTCGAACTATGGCTTTTTGATGGATACGAATAGTCAAAGCTTGATGGACATAACAAGGTGATTGTTGAAATTGTATCGATCATATCTTGAGCATACGAACTCCAATTGACTTGGAATTCGGAATGTTGGCTTCTGCCACTTTGATTGTCGTGTCATATCAATTCTAGCTTGATCTGGACTTAGGCAAAATTCATCGATATCCATAGTGAACCTACGCCTACTCCATATTCGGGATGAACGGTCTTTGGTTTTCAGTCAATTCCTTGGTATCTCGGCCTTGCCAAATGGCGGGACAACAACGACCTATAATGGGGAAAAATTCATTTTTGCAAATCTTCATCAGTCCTATAAATCTCATTACTTAATTGAACTAAATTAAAAGGCTTGAGCTCTTTAATGATTGGTGCAACGAAAACTTTAAAATAGTAATAAAGAACTAAGTCGATTGAACCATAAACCAATATGTGTAAAGTGAGTGTCCTACGTGCAGAAGGCAATTCCCTTAGATACTGAGGGTAGTGAATACAAACCGAGAGTACTAAACTGAAATCTAAGTAAGAAGACCAAAGTAAGGAAAGCTATGAAGTGTTCCTTTAAGTTTACTAATCAATGGGGAACTTGAGGGTGACCAAGGGCAAGAGAATGTTAAAGGAGAACAATGGGAAGAGGAAGGGATTTTGAAATTTAAAGATTTAAATATCATAGTAACTAAAGTAAAACAAAGATAGGCTTCCCAAATGAGACTGATGGTAGTATTTTTTTAGGGCTATTTAGCTCTTGGTAGGATGTTTGAAATTGGAACTAGTAACTTCCAAAGATTGAAGTGTATGCTAAGGTTAAAAATAGTCAAAGTTGGTAGTTAAACATTAATAATAATGTAGTAAGTAGTAAATGTTGACCACATAGAAGTTAAGCTTGTGATAGCTTAATTATTTGCTAATTAGAAAGCTTAATAGTGAATGGTTCGGTAATGTCTTCGGTGTAAGACATAAGGCTTGAAGTGGCAGTAAAGAGGTCAAAAGCGTAGGTGCAAGGCCTGATGTGGCTACTAGAAAGAAGTAGGCGTATGGTCGGGTGTAGCAGTCGAAATATGAAAGCAAACGTGTAAGGCCTGACGTGGTAACCTAAATAGGAAAACGTAGGTATAAGGCTTGAAGTGATAACCACAACCAAAAGTGGTCGAATAATGCCTAAAGTGGCATCTGAAACACAAAAGTTATGACAAAGAAGATGGTGTAAGATGTGAGGCTGGGAATGGCAGTCAAGAAACCAAAAGTGAAGTTGTTGTAAGGCCTGAAGTAACAACCGAAGTATGAAAGAGTATGTGTAAGGCCCGAGTAAGCAACCGAAATATTAAAGTGAAGCATGCAACCAAAGTACGAGAGTAGTGGTGTAAGGCTTGGGTGGCAACTGAAATCATATAAAAATTAATAACTTTGATGTCGACCCAAATCTTAGTTCGATTAATATACCTTTAGCTTGAAAAATTGAATGATGCTTTAGTAGGATGGGTTCCAACTCAAGGACACTAATCATCAACGAACTCATTGTAGAAACTGTTATATTCCATAATCCTTAAAAGTAAAGTCACAAGGTCAAATTAGTCCAAACGACCATTGAAGTTCAAGTTCATGCCGTTTAATTTATGTAAGAATAAAATGAAAAGGAGGAGGAATATCAATTCGTAAATCACCCCTTTCTAGTGGAGGGTACATGGCTATTTATATAAAACTACATCCCTTGGATTTTTGACATCTGTCATCCAAAATAGTTGGATGGTCAAGATTTATTTTCGAGCTCTGTTGCTCATCATATGACAGAGAAGAGTCCTTGGAAAGCTTGACTTGAAACATTTTTTTATCAACTCGGCATGCAATAGCCTGGTTTATTTCATCATTCAATAGCTTAATAGTCCACATGTGACAACTTTACTATCTTTTTTTACGACATCTTTAATAAGTCACCATTTGATAGCTTGAATACCTCAACCTACGATGGCCCTAGAATTCATCATCCGATAGCTTAAATACCTTAACCTTTAACGACTATGGAAGTCATAATTTGATAGCTTGAATATCTTAACCTTTAATGGTTATGTAAGTCATCTTTCAACAGCTTGGATTCGTCATCCTTAGATGGATGTGAAAGTCATATTTCAATAGCTTGAACACCTTAACCGTCGCTAGCTATGGAAGTTATCATTCCACAGCTTGAATATCTGAACATTCAATGACTATGGAAGTCATCATTCGATAGCTTGAATACCTCAACCTTCAATAGCTATGGAAGTCATCATTCCACATCTTGAATATCTCAACCTTCAACGGCTATGAAAGTCATCATTCGACAACTTGAATATCTCAACCTTCATTGTCTATGAAAGTCATCATTGGACAGCTTGAATATCCCAACCTTCGATGGCTATGGAAGTTATCGTTCAACAACTTAAATTCTTTAACTTACGATGGCTTTGGAGAAGTCACCATTTGATGGCTCAAGTAGCTCATCCTTTGATAGTGCCTTTATTAATCTTTTGAGAATTCTCAATTTTTGATGGCATATGGAATCAACATTCAATGGCTAAGATTTCTCAATGTTTGACGACTTATGGGATCAAAGCTCGATAGCCCAATAATATTGGCTTTCGATGCGTCATAGGGTTGACATGCAATGGCTCGTCTTTAACCTTCGATAGCTTTACTTTGTCATCATTTAGTAGCCTATATTGGCCAACTTCTTACTTGTTTATCTTTTATCCTTTGATGGCACCATACTATAATAATCTTAGAAATTGGGTGTAACACTTGCTCTCCTTCGGTAAGAAGTTTTGTTATGCTTTAACTTAAGTAAACTTCTGTTCTTGTTTTTGTCTCTTCTTTCTCACATGATCATTCCTTGTTGTCATGCTCTTCCATCATCGGTTGCTTGCACTTCTTGTCTTTCGATAATTTTTGTTTATTGAAATAGCTATGTCCCTTTTTTGTAAAAGATTCCCATATGTTATAAAGATTATATATATAATATGTATAGTTGTGAAAGTAAAATTTCAAGAAATAAATCTTTAAAAGTAAAAAAAATCCCTCTTGAAATCTTTTGAAAATAGTCTTTATCAGAATTATTTATTGCTACCGCAAGGTGGAAATTTCGTATAATCTTGAGGATATTTACTTTATTATTGCTTGTTCTAAGTTTGGTCATTCATTCTTCTTTGGATAGTTACTATTCGAAGACCTTGTTTGATCACCAAAATTTCTATTATTTTCCTTCTTTTGATGGGTGCTCTGACATGGCTTAGCGAGGGGACCAAAGGTTTAATTGATTACCACTCTTTGGGTGTTTGCTTTGGCCAGGCAGGCTTCTCATCCATTTCCCCTGGATGGGTGCTTTAACCTAGCCTGATGGTGGGATCGAAGGCTTATTTAGCTATTACTCTTTAGATGTTTGCTTTTTCAAGGACTTGCGGATTGACCAAAGGATTCTCATCCATCTCTATTGGATAGGTGCTTTGATTAGGCCCGACGGTGGGATCAAACGCTTATTTGACTATCATTTTTCGGATGGTTGCTTTGGCCAGGCCTTGAAGCAGGGCCAATGGATTCTCGTCTATCTCCCTTGGATGGATGCTTTGAACAGGCCCGATGGTGGGGTTAAAGGATTAGTTGATCATCATTCTTTGATGGTTGTTTTGGCCAGACTTTATATGGGGACCAAACGCTTCCTGTTTATCTCTTTTGGATGGGTGCTTTGATCAGACATGGAGCGGGACCAAAGGATTAATTAACCACAACTCATTGGATTATTGCTTTGGCCTTGCTTTGGCCTTATGGTGGGACCAAAGGTTTCTTGTCCATCTCCTTTAGATGGATGCACTTACTAGGTCTAGGGTCAAGATTAAAGCCTTAATTGACCGTTATCTTTGAACAATTGCTTTGGCTAATCCTTATGGTGGGACCAAAAGCTTCTTGTCTATCTCCCTTAACTTGGTGCTTTGAACAGGCCCAACGGCAGGATCAAAGGCATAACTGACGATTACTTTTTGGATGGTTTCTTTGTCCAAGTCTTATAGTGGAACCAAAGGCTTAGATCTCCTCTTCCAGAGATTAGATGTGTGCTTCTGCCTAACAAGTCCCGTTAACATCATCAGATTAGGAGTCAAGTTAAATATATCACTTCTCAGTATGGAGGCAATTATTTAGTAAAAGAAAAGTCTTTTGATAGTTCATTTTATTCATCCAATGCTATGAAATATAGTCATAAACGCTCAACATTCCACGTTCTCAATATTATATTCACATCTTATCTGCTAACTGATAAGTTCCTTGAGGGATAACGTCATGAATAAATAACGATCCTTCTCAATTTGGTTCCAGTAGATCAACTACAGGATCTTTAGCATTGGCTATTACTTTTAAACTAGACCTCCTTTCTTGAGTGCTCTTCCTTTTACTTTTGAATTAAAATACTTGGAGATTCTTCGTTGGTATTCGGTTGTTTGTATTTGGTAGGTTAATCTCTTAATCGTTAAGTAAATCGGGCGTCTTATTTATTTATACATTAAGGAATACAGAGTACGTCCAGTAACTGTCCTTATTGAATTTCTATATGACCATAAGATGAGAGGAAGTTCTTTACCCACTTTCTTTTGGCTTTACCAATTTGCTTTTTAAGATATCCTTAATGGTTTTATTTTCTGCCTTGACTGCACTATTGGCTTTTGGGTGAGCTATTTATGAAAAGCTTTTTATTATTCCATTTTTCTTACATGAACCGATGAATTGTTCACTTTCAAATTGAGTTCCATTGTCAAAAATAATCTTATTTGGGAGTCCAAATCTAATGAATATAATTTTATGACAAACTTCAAAACTTTCCCTACGGTAATGTTTGGTAATGGTTCAGTTTCAACCCGCTTGGTGAAGTAATCAGTATCTACTAGTGCGAACTTTTCACCTTCTTTTGTAACTAAAAGAGGCCCAATTAAGTCAATCCCATATACATCAAAAGGTCATGGACTAGAAATTGTAGTTAATTTTCTCGATGGCAATCATGGAATTCTAGAAACTTTTGACATTTGTCACATCTTTTACATAGGTTAAAGCGTCCTCTGTCATGTGGTTCAATAATATATCTGTCTTGTTACCTTCTTTGCCCCATTAGAGTGGTCCCTACAAAATCCTTTATGGGTTTCCATTAGCAGCCTAGCTCATATTTCCGGGGTGATACATCTAAAGTAAGGTGTTTGTTAGAACCTTGAATTTTGATGTTTTGACTGTGACAATTATATAAACAAATATTATATGAAATAACCAAGTTTGCGGGAGAAGATAATCACAAACATATGAATAACAGATACTATATTTTTGTTACACGTATTGTAAAGTATAGAGTTTGAGTCTAGATGTAGAATTATGTTAAAATATCTCCGTAATGGTATACACGTACACATATAACAAAGGAATGAGCGAAGTAAATGAAAATGCACAAAAAACACTACATTCAGCTGGTTAGGTCTCTTTTAGTCGTCTGAATGTTGTATATGGACACAAAAAATAAGAACATTCAGTTGGCAGACTTACAATATTCAAACGGCTAAATTCTGTCTATTTTGCACTAATTTCTTACTGTTTCAAATTTTACTCAATTCAGTTGGCTAGAATATTTAACTCAGACTGCTGAAGCTTCATAATGGCTAGTTTATGAAAGGGTGCTTCTCTTCCATGAACAATAACAACTCTTGATTTAGAAGATACTTCTATATCTCTTCATGGTTGCTCTTCATAAATGTATACAACCTTTTAGTTTCTATAAAGAGCAAAAAAATCCAAAATCTTATTAATCAATTTTCTATTTATTAGCGCTATCCATTCTTGCTATTTACACTCATAGGCATTCTACGCATAAACTTACTATTGATCACTTATATATTCAGGTCCATTCTTTTATGATCAAATAAACCTTACTTTCTTTACTAAATACACGATATATCACAAAGGAGAAGATTGTAGGAAGGATGTACTCTAAATATTTATCTGTGTTATTCACAGAGCATAATCGGTTAGATATTTTTTATTATTGACGTCTTGTTTGGTTGCATAGGGGTTTAAAGTCCTACTCTGTTGCTTAGGCGGTTGAAGTCCTATTCGGTTGCTCATGCAGTGTAATACATGCTCCTTTAGGTTAAGAGATGTTTGATAGTTGAATTCTAGAAGGACCTTGGGAAACAGGAAGTTCAAACCAGTATAAAAATTCCTGGTGTCATTTACTTTACTGCTTTACTTTTATACTTATATTCTATACAAGTAGATAGATTAGTTAATGTTCGATATTATGCTATCCATAGTTACTTTCATTTGATGTCAAAGTGAGGTCATCATATAACCATAACATAGTCATTTGACATTCAAATAGTATGGAAAATAACACTAGCGCAAGTTTATTGAAGGTCAATTCACTGCACGACCACCACTGTTTAATGGATTAAACTATAATTATTGGTCTACTAGAATAAGAATTTATATGCAAGCAAATGGATATTATATTTGGAGTATCACTCTGGATGAATGCACTATACCTACTACACCATATGCACAATGGTCTAACACACAAAAATTAGATGCTACTGCTAATGCTAAAGTCATGCATATGTTATTTTGTTCATTAGACAAAAATGAGTTTAACAGAGTTAGCATGTATAGTTCATCATATGAAATTTGGCATACACTTAAAGTTACACATGAAGATACTAACAAAGCTAAACAAAGCAAGATTTCTATGCTTAAGAACCAATTTCAGAACTTTGGAATGAAGCAAGATAAAACTATAAATGAAATATATTCTAGGTTTCAAGATATATGTCATTCACTTTTGGAATTAGGAGAAAAATATACAAATTTTGATGTCGTTTAAAAAATCCTCAGCTTTTAACTTTTTAATGTCATATGAAGTAAATTTACAGGAAAGAAGAGTTCAGGCATAAGACAAAAAGAAAATAGCATTCCAGGTCGAAAAGGAAGAATCAGATTCAGATGAAGATGGTATGGCATTTGTAGATAAAGATTTCAAAATGTTTTTGAAATTTAGAAAGGGCAATAAATTTGAAAATAACAAGAACACCAACAAACCATCAGGTTCAATCTCGAAAGCTACGAATTTCACAAAAAGGGTCACATAAAGAAGGACTGTCCTGATCGTAAGAAAGACAGGTGCAACTATAAGAATAAAAGAGACAAATATAAGAAGAGGAAAGCATTTTTTGTTACATGGGATTCAGAATTGTCTTCCTATCAGATGTGGTAATGACATAGAACAAAAAAAGTATGCTTTATGGTTACAAATGATGATGTAAGTGATATTTCTTTTGATGATTTAGTAGACATAAACTGAAAACTCATAGACATACTATGGAATATCAAAAGAAAATATAAAGATACACTTGAAAAGTTAAATTGAACTAAAATTGAAATAGCTATTTTAAAAGACGAGAAGAAAATTTTAGATGAAGAACTTGTAATCACTCAAGAATCTTGTTCTAATGCAACCTCTCAGTTTATGATGCTAAGTAAGGAAATAATAACTCAAAAAGAAAAGAATGATATTCTTTTGTTTGAGAATCATGAATTAAATTCTACTATTAAAATATTAGAATGTGATATCTCTAGTCTTAAAACAAAATTAGAAAATATTATAAGAATGTTTCTATTTTAATAAAGGGAGAGAAATCTTTCGAGAATTATAGAAAATTCACAGGCTACTTCAAATAAAAGGGATTAGGATATAATAATATTACAAAAACTATGTAATGCCCTTAATTTTTAATAACATTATGCAGCAGATTTAATTATATAAATTAAGTAGAATAATATAAACGTTAGAGTGATAGGTGATTGAGATTTGAAAACTTAACTAGAGCCATGCTTAATTAAAATTAAAGAATGCGTTCATGGAAATGGTTTATTAGAGAATTAATAAGAAAATAAAACACGGGCCTTATAGGTAATAGCCGCACCCATAATTCCATTACCCTTAAAAATAACATTTCCATTTCCTTTACACGTTCATTTTTCATTATTCAAAAATGCAGACAAAAAGTCTAGGCCGGCCATTACCCAGGAAAGAAAAAGGGAAAATGAAACTTAAGCTAAGAAATCAAGCAAGGGGAATTAATCAAGGATCAAATCTCAACTTCCTTATCCTAATCAAGGTGAACAATAATCAAAACCATCTTTAATTTTGTTTTAAATAATCCTTTGATTTTTGAGTATGAGTTTAAGTCCATTATGATGATTTTTGATATTGATATGATTGGATTTCATGATATGATATATTCAAACAAGTTTGTTTTATAATTTCTTTATACGATTTTAAGGCTAAAATCGTTTATTTTGGATTTCGAATGCCATGAGGAATTTATATGTTATATAAAACAAAAATTTGGAGTTGTTACCTGCCACTTTCGCCCGCAACAAGGAAATAGTTGCAAATTCTATGATCAGAAAACTCGAGTTGTGACAAGTCTCGAAGTATGAGGCTCGGTGTGAATTCGTCGGCTTGAATGTGTGGTTCAGTGGTGGAAGTTCGACCTGTGTGGATCGGCCTGAGCAGGTCGTTCAAGATTTTCAAGGAAGAGCGGCTCGGCATTTTGTGGGTCGGCCTCACGGAGATTATTTTAGTTGGATCAACCTTGGTTCGGCTTGGGCGGATAGGTCTAGGTGGATGAAGTGGAAGTGGATCGGCCATGTAGTTTTGGCCTATATGGTTGGCCTATATGTATGGTTCGACCTATAAACATGGCTCGGCAAAGGAAGGAAGGTGGTGTGTCGTTTGGTCATGGTAGGAAAGCTACCGTGGTTTGGTCAGATGTGGTTTGGTATGTGTGGGTCGACATATCTGGGTCGGTGCACCCTGAAGAGGTTGACAACTTGTTTGGTTTACAATAGAGTGATGCTACCAGCATTTCTATGCTTTGAGTCACATTATCGCTTGTTTCGAGTTCCTTGAGGGTTTGCTTCGAGTCAGCAACGATACATCCTCTGGGTCGACCAAAGTGGTTTGGCGACCGCCGTTCGGTATTGGAGACTCGGTCTGATTGGTTCGATGTACAGGAGTTGTCAGTAGTGGGCCGAAGTGTCTTGGTCATGGGTCTACGCAGGAGAACCAACCTATCTTCGTCTATAAATAGAGGGGCAGGGGTATAGTGGAAAGGACCTTTATTCAGGAACTCCAGGGATACTCTACCATTATTTATACTCACTTCTCTTCTGTTCAAACTTGCATTTAAGTTGTTTGTTTACGGATTGTATCTGTACTTAAGTAATTGGAAAAGCAATAACGATCATACACAAAGTGGACGTAGGCAATTACGCCAAACCACTATAAATCTGGTGTTTCCTTTTCTGTTGTTCGTTTTGCATTTAATTGCATTATTTCTCTGTTTTAATTTACTTTCTTCATTAATTTCTCTACACATATTTATTCAAGGGTGTTAGTGACCAATTTTGGTGCTTTCACTGAAAACGTGCATTCTCAAGCTGTTGGGATGTACTTTGTCACTACCAGATTGAAGAAATCCTCCGAAGGAGATCCAAGTTCATTTTCAAGAGTTCAGATTTAATATAGAGTTCCGATGGATAACCCTAAGATGGGAAGACCACATACCAGATCAGCCTCCCGTAGTGCGGGTGTAAATGAGATTGCCAGCGTCCAGCAAATTAGACCCAATAATCAGCAAGCTAATCTAGCACAAGAACCGACACCGCCCAAAACCAATCAAAAGTTGTCACCAGAGCAGAGTTTAATGAGCTGATGAGAGAGCTCGTGGAAAGTAGGAGACAACTTAACGAGCAGATTCAAGCAAACGCCAACTTCTTGACCCAAATAACTTAGCAATAGCGCCGGGACACTGGGGGAAGCCTATTTCCTACAGATTCAAGCAAATGCCAACCTCCTTACCCAGATAACTTAGCAACAGCGCTAGGACACTGAGGGAAGCCCTATTTCCTACTCATCATTCGACAACTCCGCTTCTTTAGATGGGCATCCTAGGCGTAGACGCTGTAGGATAGAACCAGCAAAAACGGTTGCACCAGAGCAATCCAACAAGAATGGACTCGGTTTCCTACCTAGAGCCATGGCCCCTTACCTACACCTAGGAAATCATGCCCAAACTGGGGTGGAAAACTTAGAAGTTGGAGCACAAGTGGAAGCTAGTCCACCATCTCGCCAGGATCATAGCGAAGCGGGTCCTCGAGACGTGCACTTGGGAGATCGCCTACCAAGGAGGCACCAGCCGGAACGATCACGCGGGATGGATTCCGGCCTGCCACCTTCCATCTAGATTCTAGATTTATCATCTATAGTCAGACAACTGATGAGGGAGAATCAGGGGTTGTCTAATGATGACTGGGGCACATATAGGAGCCACATTCCATTCACAGATGTTATCCTACAGGCTAAGTATCCCTAGAGTTTCAGTATGCCTACTATTCCAGTCTATAAAGGAAAGACTGAACCCCGACAGCATGTAATAAGTTACGAGTGGATGATGGACTCAGCTAGGGAAAATGATGCGACTAAATGCAGTTGTTTCCCAGTAACCATATCCGAAATTTCTACCTTGTGGTTCACCAGACTTCCTCCTCGATCGATCTCCAGGTTAGATAAGTTAGTGACAAAATTTGTGGAGTAGTTTAAGATCTATACCACTCACCCAAAGGATGTGATGTCTTTATCCAGTGTGATCCAGGTTCCAAGGGAGTCGTTAAAGGAATATTTGCAAAGATTTCACATTGCTGCTACCGAAGTTAGCAACCCGAACGACCACGCTATTCTTATGGCCGTGATGCTAGCGGTAGATCCAGACTAAAATTTTGGTGATTGGATGGTAGGAAAACCACCGACAACCCTGGAACGGTTTAATTCAAAGGAGAATCAATTCATGAAAAGGGAAGAGGCTAGGAGGACAAGGCGAAATAGTGCACCAAGGCTGAGTAAGGAAGCGGTGTAAAGCAACATTGCGGTAAAAAATCTGGCGACAACTCTGGCAAGATCCAGGTCAATGTTCAAAATAAGTCGAGACAGTCTAAAGGATTCGGAGGAGGAAATTCCAAAAGAAAGAGAGAAGCAGGAAAGTGGAAACCAAGAATCCAAACCTATAGCGAATACACTCCTTTGAACACCTCTCTGGAGAATATTTATTTATCAACTTGTAATACATTCCAATACCGAAAGCCGCGCCAAAAGGAATCCACTGAGAAAAAAATAGACTGGGAAGTACTATCGGTTTCACAAGACCTATGGGAACAATACGGAGGAGTATAGACACCTCCATGATGCTATAAAAAAACCAATTCGGCAAAATAAGTTGCAGCAGCTTGTTAAGAATTCGCAGGAAGACGGACAAGGGACATCCAACTCCAATCATGGGCAGGCTCTACATCGACCCGAGGAAACCGCTTGAACCGTAGGTAGGTTGATCATAAACACGATAGTCGATGGGTCTCACCCGACAGGCAAGAGTTGGCAAGAAATGGAATGCTATGCTAATTTCCTAAAGCATGCACATTTCGAATGCTGCTCGAACACGGAAGACGGGACTCCAGCGAAATAGCAGCGAATGATGACGGATGATATAGTATTCAGGATCATGGATGCCGATCGGGTGGAGGTACCTACCATTGATCCGAGGGTCATCTCAGCTACGATTGGACCGACGTTTGTGAGAAGGATACTAATTGATTTTGGGAGTTCTCTTAATATTATCTTCAAAAAGGCATATGACCAAATGAAGATGGAGGTGAAGGATCTACAACCATCTAAATCCCGCATTCACGGCTTTAATGGTGCAGCCACCGATGCGATAGGTTTTGTTGAATTCCCAGTTAAGTTAGGAGAAGTTGCACGTAGGAGGGTACGGTTCCTACTGTTCATTGTTTTGGATGTTGATTCCTCATATAATGTGTATCTGGGCCGACCGGCCCTGGCGGAGTTTAGGGCAGCTTTGGCCTCGTGATATTTAACCTTGAATTTTTCGACGAATAGAGGAGTTGGTGTAGTTCATTGCGATCAAACGATTGGTCGTGCATGTTATGTGGCTGAGCTAAGAGAGACCCAACAAAGAGAGAAGGGAAAGGGTGTAGACAACTCTGTCCACATCTGTGTTACTGAAAATTGACTAGTAATGCCCAAGCCTTTGCTCGAGCAACAGGGTCGGATCTATAGAGACATAGATCGGAGGGACGATGATGAAGAACCTAAGGAGGCTAAAGCAGCACTGGATGAACTGACGAATTACATTCCAGTCAGCCATGACGACCCATCAAAGGTGCTTAAAATTGGATCACAACTCAACCCCTCAATGATTGAGGATCTTACCGATTTCCTCCAAGAAAATCTGGATGATTTTGCTTGGAACCACTTGATATGTGCGGGATTTCCTCCTCCATCGCAAGTCATAGGTTAAACATCAACCTGAAGTATGTGCCAGTGAAATGAAAGAGGAGGGGCATAGACCCGGAGAGGTCTGCTGTTGTCAGAGAGGAAGTGGACAAATTTAAAGCCAATTGGTTCATCCACGACGCCCTCTATCCTGAATGGGTATCTAATCCCGTACTGGTGAGGAAGGCAAACTAAAAGTGGAGGACCCATGTTTATTATTCAGATCTGAACAAGGCATGCCCAAAGGATAGTTTTCCATTTCCCAGAATTGATCAACTGGTCGACTCGACAGCAGGACGCGAATTATTGTCATTCACGGATGCGTATTCAGGATACAATCAGATCCCAATGCACATTTCGGATCAGGAGCACACAGTTTCGTCATAGACATTGGGCTGTATTGTTATGTAGTAATGCCTTTCGAGTTGAAGAATGCAGGAGCTACTTATTAGCGTTTGGTGAATCAGATGTTTAAAGACCAGATTGGTCGAACGATGGATGTCTTTGTAGATGACATGCTCGTGAAGTCATGTCAGTCAAATGACCACATTCGAGACTTAGCGGAGATGTTTGATATACTCAGGTATTACGGAATGAAAATCAATCCACTAAAATGTTCCTTTGGTGTTGCTTCAGGAAATTTTTTTATTTTTATTATCAATGCGTGGGTAGTTGAAGCCAACCTAGTAAAGATTCAGGCTATTCGAGACATACAAGCACCCAGAACTATAAAACAAGTACAAAGCCTGAAAGGAAAAGCCGCTGCGTTGAGTCGATTCAGATCCAGAGTGATCGACAAGTGTATTTCTTTCTTCTATGTGACAAGGAAAGGGAAGAAAAACTTCGAATGGATGCCGGACTGTGTGGATGCATTCCGAGCCCTGGTGAGATACTTAGAGAAGCCTCCGGTTCTATCAAAGCCTGTGGACCATGAGGAGTTGTATGTTTACTTGGCCGTATCTCAGCATACCATCAGTGCAGCTTTGATTCGTGAAGAGGACCGAATTCAAAAACCAATATACAATGTTAGTAAGCATTTAACGGGGGCAGAGAGAAATTACCCTAAGATTGAGAAGCTTGCCTGCTGCTTGGTGATCTCATCGCGCAAGCTCCATCCGTATTTTTAGGCATTCCTGGTCAGTGTTTATACCGATCAACCTCTGCGGTAGGTGCTCTAATGACTAGAAACCTCTGGAAGGCTACTCAAATGGAACATTGAGCCGAGTTAGTTCGATATCACTTACCTACCATGGAGGGCTATCCAAGGGCAAGTACGAGCAGACTTCATTGCAGAATTCACCATATCAGATGAGCCAAGTTCCCTCCGTTCGATGGAAGCTATACACCGATGCGGCATCCAACGACCATTGTTCTAGGGTAGTTGTTATTCTTGTAACTCTTGAAAATAGATCAATTTGTTATGCTTTGAAAATCGATTTTCCAGCTACAAATAACAAAGCCGAATATGAAGCATTGATTGCCGGCTTGAAACTTACTAAGAAACTTGAAGTAAAATCGATTTAATTTTTTTTTGGCTCACAATTGGTGGTGTACCAAGTACATGGAGACTATCAGGCAAAGGGTCAGAGGCTTTCCCTATATCTTGCTGGTGTTCAAGAACTATTGGTAGACCTTGAATATTATGATATTTCGCATATCCCACGTGGACAAAATGGGGAAGCTGACTCATTGGCAAAATACGCAAGTACTGGTGATGCACAACGGATGAGCTTGGTTCCCGTTGAAACCTTACATGCCCCGAGTATAAACGAAATGGAAGTAGATTTTATATTAGGGATGGAAACTGAAAGGGAGTCGTGGACGAACCGTTTAAAGAACACCTTCTACACGGAACTTTTCCTGAGAGAAAGAACAAGAGACAACAAGTCGTTTGCAAGGCCTCGCGGTATATAATGCAGGATGGAATGATGTATCAGAAAGGACTCTCAGTTCCCTTACTTCGGTGCATCGCCCACGACGAGATAAAGCGGGTCTTAAAAGAAGTTCATGAAGGAAAATGTAGCGACCATACTGAGGGTAGATGTTAGCCAAAAAGATCCTCCACTATAGATACTATTGGCCGACCGTGAATCGAGACGCCGTAGACTATGTAAGGAAATGAGACAAATGTCAAAAATACACAAAAATCCTAAGATCACCATCGACGGAATTCACGCAAATGATTAGTCCATGGTCATTTGCAATATGGGTGATCGATATAATTGGCTCCTTGCCAATCTCCAAAAGTGGTACAAAATACACAATTGTCGCGGTCGATTATTTCGCCAAGTGGGTAGAAGCGGAGCCCTTAGCTATGGTCACCACCAAAAAGGTTATAAATTTTATTGTGATAAACATTATATTTCATTTTGGTCTCCCATAAACCATCGTTACTAACATCGAAACTCAATTTGAGAGTAGGGAGTTTAAAGAATTCTGCCAAAATATTGCATTGAGAAAAGATTTGCGGTATTCGCTTACCCTAAAGCCAATACACAAGTTGTAGCACTAAATAATATAATCAAGTCCATATTGAAAAAATATTTGGAGAAGGCTAGAGGCAAGTGGGTGGACAAGCTTCCAACAACACTCTGGGCCTACAGAACCACCCATAAGTCCGCGACTGGCCATACTCCATTCACCTTAGCATACGACACTGAAGCAGTTATACCTGTGGAACTTGAAGTTCCCTCTCACCAGGTGACTCATTATGATCCTAGGACGAATTAGGATCTTTTACTGGAATCACTAATCTTGGTCGACGATAAATGTGTAGAAGCTGATTTATGGGTGGCTGCATATCAACACCAAGTCGCTCGATATTATAATAAAAAAGTTCGACGAAGAACTTTCGATGTGGGTGACCTTGTTTTGAAGCAAGTTTTTTTAATCCCATCCCAAATTAATACCACATGGGAAGGTCCATACATCATCGAACAGAAGCTGGGAGAAGCAACCTTTAAGCTAGCTACTGTTGGTGGAGTGACACTCCCTAGAGCATGGAGTAGCGAGCACTTGTGCCATTATTACACTTAGTTAATTTCTTTTGTATTGTAGTAGCAATTGTTTCCAGAATACGTTTTCTTTTGTTGTTCTTTGTTTCCGACATGTAATAAGACAATTCAGTTCGTCCTTATTTTCTACAATCAATAAAGGATTATAGCTACTTTTCAATGTACTATTAGTGTTTTGTATTTTGTAATCTCGTGGCAAAATAAAACCGCATTAATCTATCTGGCATATGAATGTACGCACAAGATGAAAAGTTGATCGGCTAAACGATTCAAAAATCTCTAAGTCCCCGGAGTATGGACTGGGGTACCCTAAGTCCCCGAAGTGCAGATTGGAGTATAAATGATTCAAAAATCTCTATGTCCCCAGATCACGGACTGGGGGTACTCTAAGTCCCCGGAGTGTGGACTAGAGTATAAACGATTCAAAAATCTCTTAGTCCTCGGAGCGCGGACTGGAGTATACCGAGTTCCTAGAGTGCGGACTAGAGTACAAACGATTCAAAAATATCCAAGTCTCCAGAGCACGGACTGGATTACTCTGAGTCCTTAGAGTGCAGAATGGAGTATAAATGATTCAAAAATCTATAAGTCCTTGGAGCACGGACTGGAGTACTCTGAGTCCTCGGAGTGCAGACCAGAGAATAAATGATTCAAAAATCTCTAAGTCCTTGGAGCATGGACTGTAGTACTCCTAGTCCCTGGAGAGCAGAGTAGAGTATAAATGACTCAAAAATCTCTAAGTCTCTTGAGTGTGGACTAGAATACTCTATTTTCCCAAAGTGCGGACTGGAATATAAGCGATTTAAAAATCTCTAAGTCCTCAGTGTGCGGACTAGAATACTCTAAGTCCTCGGAGTGCGGACTGGAGCATAAATGATTCAAAAATCTCTAAGTCCCCGGAGCATGGATTAGTGTACTGTGAGCCTCGAAGTGCTGACTAGGATATAAGTAATTCAAAAATCTCCAAGTCACGTGAAAGCGGAATGGCGATTACGCGGCCCATAAAAATATGGATTTAAATTACAAGTTAGATGATAAGCTAAACAATGAAAATCATGGAAAACAAAGAAACAAAATTTATTTACTAATCGAAGATAAATTTCCATTATAATTTGTTCGAAGTTTAGAGAAAAAGTCTATCTACGACAGCTATAAAAAAAGAAACAACTACACGACTTAGGTTTATTTAAGCTGAGCAAGGTATGACCCCGAGGATAGCTCCTTCTTTGATTTTTTCTCCTTCCCCGGCTTCTCCGAAGACTCCTTATCTGAACGTTTTCTCCTGGACCCCTTTCTTCCTAGCGAGGTGGTATCCGAGGAAGAAAGAGGGGCCTCTAAAGGAGTGGTTCCATCGAGGAGAATAACCTTTAGGGGCCTATTTTGAGGGTCATCGAGTTCCACCACCAGAGGTTTTATCTTAACTCCGGCTTTCATTTTTCTCCTCTTTCTATATTTGTTCGTTCATGCTAAATATTGAAGTATGTTTGGAGGCTTCTGTGATTTCAACCTCGTCATGTTCATCTACATTCAAGGGATTCTCAAGTTTATCCTTATCCAACGCCCCAATCACTTGAGCGTCGGGTCCAGGGGTATCCATAGTGTGAAGCATCACAATCATTTTCTCTTCCCTCTCCTGGCGACATCGCTCCTTGGAATTGGTTCGGGATCAAAATGGCCTACATGAAGTCATAAAAGATAAATGTTAGAATACATCTTTTACTCGCCAAAAGCGATGGTTTCTTGAACTCTAGAAGGAAAAGCTACATAACGGCTTCCAGTTGATTCTCAACTGTCTTGGGAGTATCACCCTCTTGAATAGCAGATAGATGTAAACACCATGCCCGGGATTCTCCGGGTCATAACCAGCATGCTGCTCGAGAGGCTCAAGCGACGAGCTATCAGCCGGCTGAGTGGGAGGAGGAACTGGAGAGTCAGTGCTGAATGAGCCAACAATATCGTCCTTACTCTTTGATGATGAGGAGTCTCTTCCAAAGAGGGTCTTTGCTGTAGATAAGTCTGAAGGCTCGTTTCCTCGAAGCACTTCCCTTACAAGAGCTTCTTCATCGACCACTTCGATTCCCAGCTCAACTCTTTTAATCTTTATCAAAGTATCCCATGCTTTGGCCAATGATTCGAGGTAACCATCGCCTAGAAAAGATAGGTCGCTTTGCATGAGAACTCGTGCACTATACTTGGCAATGAGTGGAGTGAATAAGCACTTAATTTCTTCTCTCCCAGCCTCAGTAGCTGCCTCAAGACGAGAGTCAAATTCTGTGAGCGCCATTTTCTTACCCTCCTCATGAGCTGCCTCCTTTAGCGCTTTAACCTTGGAAAGCTCCTCATCGAGCTTCGTCTTTAGTCATATTGCGATAGTTTCATCGCGATATCATTATAAATCTTCTTGCACATCCAATTTTCTCTGTTTTCTATTTAAAGAGCAGCTCCTCCAACTCTTTAACTTGTCAAGCGAGAATATCTTTTTCTTTTTTTATAGAGTCTTTCTTTAAAGCTAGAGCACCACTGCGTTGGATCGCCTCATCAATTTCTTTCTTGTAAGTGGCCTCCATGCGACTAATTGCCTCAGCCCTTTCCTTGGTATTTTTCTAGGCGGCCTCAAGTTGAGATTTGTATGAGGATAGCTCTTCATCCTGGGATTTAATTATATCTTTATCGTGAATGTCTTCAATTTTCAAGCGATCAATTTCATGTTGACGTTCCATGGAAACCTCTGAAACTTCCTCCGCCAAGTGTATGAATGCATCATGTTAGACATAAACATCATTTTTGTAGACGATGGCGCTTTGTTTGACATGTTTGTGAATAGGATGAATCATAGGAAGATATTTCAATCCATCGAATCACACCTTCGGAAATGTAGTCTTAAGCTTAGCTAATTTTTCTACTGTCGATGGGTCGTGTACGGAGGCTGAAGGAGTCTGCCTAGCTGGAGTTACAGATTTCTTATGGGGCTCATGGGATTGCTTGGTGCTTAACATGCCATAATGTTGGTCGGGGGGCACTTCGAACCGAGATCCGTTTTGAGCAGATTTTTCCCCACTGTGCTCCGATTAAGGGAGAGGATCATTTGGAAATGAGGGATGGCTGTAATTTCTTCTTCTAGAAGATGACGACTCTCTAGGATGATAATCTCTATCGTCGTTGTCATCCCTGTCTCGTTGTCCACCTAATCCTGAATCCTGACCTGAATGATGGCAGATAGAGGATCTACGAAGGTGGTCAATTCCCGTGTATGCCCCATATCACCTGCATAGAAAACCAAGTGAGGATGAGTTAGTGGGAATCATATGATGATTAAAATTTAAGTGTAGGGTGAAGTGTAAATGTTTGTGTATGTCCTAATGATTCCCCTCGACGGACCAATGTTTTTTACTTTACTTATTGGAGTTTTCTCTCCTTGATGACGAGCCTGACCACCTTCATCGCTTCTCGCGGGCGAATTAAGTCCCATACCCTCGGGGTCATTGATGCCATAATTTAGTAAGTCATCAGGGATGGTCAGGTCAGATAGACCCTTTAATGAACCCTCTAAATTTTAAGGAGACGACCTTTGTCAACTGGAGTTATTGTAACCTTTGAGGTTCCGCCCACTATTTTCTTTTTCAACTTGTAAGCTAGGCTCTTTCTCCTCTTTGAATGTGGTGGCCGTTTGTCGATTCCAGATGCGTCAACTACTAGTGCTAAGTCGGTTCTCGTCAGTCGCTTCTAAAACCTCGGTATCTTTGATTTCTCCTTCCTCAGTTGTATCAAGGGGCCATCCTGTAGAGGGCACTGAAGGTCCGGCCTGCTCTTTGCCTTTTTCTACAGCAGATCCAGTTGTAGTGGCACCAATTAGAAGGCAATTTCGACGACCCTTCTCCAATAGTCCAAACTGCGAATGCAGCTTATTGAAAATGACGGATTTGATGTCTCGATCTCTCATGGGAATAGCTCGATTGGCCTCGACGGCCTCAGAATATCTAGCGCCTTCAGGTCATAGGGGGATATCTGTAAGAGTTGAAAGAAGTTAGAAAAGGTGCATTTCGAGCCTTAGACAAATATTAATCTAAAAATGAGACATATCCCTTCTAGCCATCTTCTCGAAAACTCGGGAGGACAGCGTACATAAAATCACTCTTGTTTATACTAGGAAAATTTACTCCACGCACCCATCACAATCTCGCATTTGGAACATGGATCGAGAAATATGAAGGATGGATTGTCGGAATGTCTCTTGAAGCGATAAATATAACGGATGTCCTCAGGAGTAGGGAGTCTGAATAAGGTGCTCATAAAGAGGACCCAAGTACTATGAATAAATGCATGGCTATTAGGGTGTAGCTGTGCCGGAGCTATCCCGATATACTGCAACACTTCACGGAGAAATGAACTGAAAGGTGATACGCTTCAGACCCAGCACATAAATTTGTTGCATGCTATATATCCGGCTAGGGGCAAGTAAGAACGATATAGTCCTACCGGAACCAAAACATCGTCAAAGGAGATTCTATGGATTGAGCACAATCGACAAAGGGCGGTTTCACCAATTTTTAAGGCATGTGAATGAATGGGGTTATCTAAAACAAAGGATCCATCTACGGCGTTAGGAGCCGGGCCTATAACCGTAACAGGCGGATCTGGGATGCTAGGAGAGACTGAAGGTGGATCCAAAGTCCCGCTACCTCCTGCCGAGAACTTGTCTCCAACTTATCAGAAACTGTAGCAAAGCTTGATTTTTGGACATCTTCAACGAGCGTTTAGTATGGATAGATACCTGTCTCAACTATACTTGAAAGACAACCAAAATCATATATAATGAACAAAATATATTCCCTCATGTTGTGTGTGAGCTAATGCGACGACTCAAACATGAGTGTAGAGAAAACTAAAGTTTTAAACGCAAGTATGGTGTGATAGAACTTTAAGTTATTGTCCTTGGAGACCGTCATTGCTGACCGTCTCCTGTAGTCTATCATATGATCGGCAGTAGAAGTCTTGGAATCAAACACTGGCATCATAGAGTGTGAAGGCTGCTATTCGCATTTGTTAAATTAAATTTGCATTTAAGATTGTTCAAGCTATGGGGGAGTTAGTTCAAATTGGATCGTTGAGCTTGTATACTTTATTGCTTGTCATTGTCTAATATGCTATGCTTGGTTGTGGAAGTAAGTTACCCAAATGTGTGTTATGTTCGAGTTAAAATAATTTTGATTGCTAATGTCGACCCACTCACTCGCTATCTCCCCTAACTACCAATCCAGCCTCACTTGAACTTCTACCGATGTACATCACTTCACCGGATGTCGAGCCATACTCACTGTACTCCTCTTCTTCACCTTTCACAGTTGGTACCGAGCCACTACCCTAGACTCCTTCCAACTCATAGCAACTCTCTTAACACCGAGTGACCCACACTCCTAAATAGGCGTTGATCGACCCACTCTCCCTCTCTTATTCGAAAATGATCGACACTCCCACTTAGGGTACTGAGCCACTGTCTAGCACAACTCCCATCAAAGATTTACCGATCGATCGCTCACATTCCTACCGATCCAGACTTCCGTTGAATGCCTATATATCCAAACCTACTACATAAACCTACCGATTCCTCTCCTTCAATCGGTATGCCGAGCGCCACTTTGTAGCCTATGCACCGATCCCAAAGTTACCCACCTCCCTTTCTAAAAACACCTATGTTAAACTCCCTCTCTCCACTATCTTTGCTTATACTCTCACTCCCCATATTTCTCGCCTCTCCCACTCACCGCGAAGAGTCGTATGCATACACGACTCGAGCTTTGGTCGAGTTCATAAAGGCAAGCCTAAATAGCTCTAAACGGAGCCTGGATCCTTACCTATACAGTAATTTGAAGCGGGGGCGAGTGATTTCTAGGGCTTGAAGTCCAGAATGATTGGGGAGCACATTGGAGATGATGATTGAATGGAGGAGGATGGCAATTCGATAGAGAGATGGATCTTAGGTTTTGAGTGGAGCCGAAGAAGGAAAGTAATAAAGTTAAAGTGATAAGAAGAAAGTAGAGGCATGGGCTTTTATATGAAGAGTGGGATATGAACCGGTGTTTTCTCAAAGACCCGGTCACCATATTTCAAGGGATCGATTAGTCGACATGTCGATCGAAGCCTAGGCAAACCAAACGAGTGGGTTGGCCTTCGTATGCCGATCCCTCCCCTATTAAAATAATAATAATAATAATAAATGAAAATAATATTAAAATAGAATGTGTGTGTATATATATGCATGTAATGATAATCAAGGATGATAGTGCAATGAAAAATTGGATTTCACTCGATGGGTGGAGAAGTATGGGTTTGAGAAACCTAGTGTGATTCAGCCTTCGAAAGTTGTATGCATTCGGCTTTTGAAAAGTTAAAATAGGATTTCAAGAACCTCTTTGAGACTGAACTAATATGTTCAGATGACGCGAAGCTTCATTGAAGACCAATGAAAAAGCAACAACCAATTATCGTCGAATAAGCTAGTTTCTGAAAGCGGGAATTACTCGTTGATTCAAAGCGCATCGTGTTGATTCACAAGGGGGGTAGTTGTTACTGGCACTTTGCCCCGACTACAAGGTGATAGTTGCAAAGTCTGTGATTAGAAAACTCAAGTTATGACGGAGTTGGAAGTGTGAGGCTCGTTTGAATTCGTTGGCTTGAATGTGTGGTTCGGTGGTAGGCGTTTGGCATGCGTGGATCGACCTGAGCAGGTCGGTAAAGATATTCAAGGAAGAGCGACTCGACATTTTGTGGGTCGGTCTTAAGGAGATTGTTTCAGCTGGATCAACCTTGGTTCGACCATGGTGGATCGGTCAAGGTGGACGAAGTGGAAGTGGATAGGCAATGTTGTTTCGGCCTATATATATGGTTCGGCCTATATGTATGGTTCGGTCTGTATATATGGTTCGGCCTATAAACGTGGCTCGATAAAGGAAAGAAGGTGGTGCGTCGTTCGGTCATGGTAGGATAGCTACTATGGTTTGGTCAGATGTGGGTCGACATATCTAGGTCGGTGCACCTTTAAGCAGTTGATAACTTATTTGGTTTACAACAGAGTGATGCGACCATCATTTCTATGTTTCGAGTCACATTACCGCTTGTTTCGATTTCCTTGAGGGTCTGCTTCGAGTCAGCAACGAGACAACCTCTAGGCCGACGAGGTGGTTCGGCGACCGTCATTGGTATTGGAGACTCAATGTGCTCGGTTCGATGTACATGATCTTTCAGTAGTGGGTCGGAGTGTCTTAGTCATGGGCCTACGCAGAAGAACCAGCCTATCTTCATCTATAAATAGAGGGGCAGTGGTATAGTGGAAAGGTCCTTTTTTTGGGAACTCCAGGGATACTCTGCCATTTTTTGTACTCACTTTTCTTCTGTTCAAACTTGCATTCATGTTGTTTGTTTACGGATTGTATTTGTAATCAAGTAATTGGAAAAGTAAGAAAGATCATACTTAAAGTGGACGTAGGCAATTACGTCGAACCACTATGAATCTGGAATTTCCTTTTCTGTTGTTCTTTTTGCATTCGATTGCGTTATTTCTTTGTTTCAATTTACTTTCTTCATTAATCTCTCTACACAACTCTATTCAAGGGTGTTAGTGACCAATTTTGGTGCTAACAGGATGTGGGTTTAATTTTCTGTAATTTTCCTAAGTATGGAAAATTTATTATGTTTTTTCAAAGGAAAATATGAATATATTGTGATTAAAAATTATTTCGGCTAATATTTGAAGGAAATTGGGTCTGAAATTTATTTATGCTAGATAACATATTAAAAATCAATTTATATAATTTTAGGGATTTTTTCTAAGTTATTAACTATGGAAATTAAATTATTTAGATAAAGTACTTAATTTTTTTATTTTTTGCTTAAGGAAGGGCTTATTTGCTAAATTATTTTAACTAGATCTGAAATAATTGCGAAAGATTTTTGGAAAAAAAATTGAAAATATCTGGTAAACTAATTAAATGTCTAAAAATAGGCAGGTTTGTTAATAAGCAATTACTTAAAAAGGCATTAAAACAGTGTTTACCCAAAAATTATGTTTTGCCTTCCTCAGCAGTACCTTCCTATCCTGTACTTCCACCCCAACCAAGTCAAAACCAATAAACAAGGTATCAATAAGTTGATACATAGTGATTGGAGAAAGGCAAAGGTATGGTGTCGAAACATAGCTTTCGAACGAATCGAAGCCTTTGTTTTAGTGTCAAAAGATATGCGCTTGCCTTATTTTCAAAAGAATGGTTTTGAAGTAGTCGAAACCTTTTTTTCAGAGCTTGTGAAAGGGTAGTTTTAAACCAATCGAAATCCTACTGTTGACCTTATACCTTTCGAATGTGTTGAAGTCTTCAATGCTTTTGAAAGGTAACTTTTGTTATTTGAATATATTAAGTTGCTTGCTATAGCTTTTGAAATGGTTAATGGTTTCAAGGGTAATAGCTTCGAAAGGGGAGCAATATAGATACAGGAAAGGATGATGTGAATCTCAGGAGACGAGATGGATGGCGAGACGTAGCATACGTACTTGACGTATAATTTCACTGTGTTGTAAGTTGTATTGTCGGTTTGGTGAGGACAAGTTAATATAACTGTCCAGTTGTGTGTTATAGATGTTGTTGAACTCTGATGTCATATTCTGATGATGTATGTATAAAACAGATATAGCTCTTTTGTGTAAAGATCAGTTATTACTATTATATTTTATTCCATTGCGATGGTAAGATTCTGACATTGTTTCTACTTCTTCTTCTACCTCCTTCTTCTTCAACACTAATGTCGATCTTCGGGCGTCAAAAAACAGGTCGTTACACTTTGGTATCAGAGAAAAATAAGTACAATTTGACAAATGTAAGTACAATAATACATGTTAATGACAAATGTTAGATTTTTAAACAAGTGTCACTATTTTATTTTATTTTCTTTCACTTTTAATAATCATAAAATTTAGTCTATATATTCATCTTTCTCTCCTCTTCATTTCTTTTTTCCTATCTTCATTCAAAAGCAAGTAAAGCAAAACCTGTTAATATTCAAACCGGAGAAAATCAAAACAAACCTGTAAACAATTTTCAAACCAGATCAAAACAAATACCTGTAAACATTATATCTCAAACCAGAAAATTAATCAAGCAATCATCAAGCAAAGATCATCAAAGAAACTTCATTTCAGTTCTAGTTAACAAGTTTTCAAGCTAAATCATCTCAGTCTTAAAACAAGTTTCCAGTTTCAAACTTTCAAGGATCAAGCATTTTTCTTCCAGCAATTCATGTTTTCAAAATCTCAAACTGTTTCAAAAGCTCTCTGGTCATCATTAACGGGTGAGTAAAAAAACTTTAAATTTATCTTAAACTTGATGCATGTGATAATTCTTGAATGTTATGATATGAATATGCAGTTGCATGATTGTATAAATAAGTTTGAATGTACATACATAGTTGATATACAGGTGTGCATGTCTGATATATCTATGTTCTTCTCTGTTTCTTGTTACAGAGTTTTAAAATTTAGATCAAAATTCAATATCTCTTCATCTATTCTCTGTTAGGTTATAGTTTTCAAACAATTTATGTTTGTTTAAACATAGATTAAGTTTTAAAAATAAAATTTAAGTAAAATTAGTTGGAATTTCATCTGGAAAATAGAAAATACAGTAGAAATTTAAACACATGTTGAAATCCAAGCATCCTTATTCTATGATCTTCTTATATAACCTGAATCCCCATCTTAAATCATGATTTTTAAGAGTTGAATCACAATTTTTAGATTAGAATCGAGTGTGTAATTTGGTGTTGACCAGAAAGTGGACTTTAAGAGATTTCTGGTGGCCAAAGGTCTCGAGGTGGTCGAGGTGTCGACTGGAGGTAGGAGGAAGCTTGTTGATCTCGGGAAAAATGTCAGGTGAATTTTCAGATCACCGTGGCGGCGTTACGGCGATGGTTTAGGGTTTAAGCCCTAAGTTTGGTCGAGGTCTGGATTTGGGTTGCTACAGCGTCTTTGAATGTTTGGAGCTCATCGAACTGGGGGAGATGAAGGGTTTGTCAGCAAACCTATGGGCAGAGGTTCGAGGTCGCTGGTGGTTGGCATCGTCGAGTCGAGAGGGGTTTAGGCGATGGTTTCTGGTTTCACGTTGTTCGAGTTTTCTCGATTTTGTTTCAGGTTTGTGTTGGGGTTTTGATGGTCGGGATCGTAGTTAGAGGCAATCAGTGACATGTCGGAGGTAACATGGATGGTCAGAATCGCCTGGGTCGCTGGTGCACATGCACGGCAAGGCTGGACGTGTCAATGGGTTTGGTAGTAGGTTGGCTCGAAGGGAAACTCGGGGTTTCAGCAGTTTTTCTCGGGTTTGTCTTCGAGAACATGAGTGTTTACGTGTTTTCAGATTTAACTTAAACTAAATCTAAGTTTTTAGAAAAGAAGTAAAAAGGGAAAGTGCTCGGGGTATGACTTGGGTAGGAGACGGGTTGAACCCGAAGTAAAACTGAACAGTTTTAAAATTTAAAAGAAAGTAAGTTTAAATTTTAAAATAAATCTAGTTTAAACATTCTCTTAAATAAATTTCTTTTATACATTATTAATGTTTTCTTTAACATTTGATTAAGGAGTTATAAAATTTGTTTAACTTAAATTTGTTAAGTTAAATTCTTTTTAAGTTATTTTAAAACATAATTTAGAAATATAATTAAGTGTTAATCAAAGATAAAACGTTTTAAATACATATGATAATGATAATTAAGTAATTAAAAGATAGTGATTTATCCTAAAAGTTGATTAAGGTTTTAATGATTTAAGATAAATTAAATTAATCAAGTAATTTAAGATAAATTAATTAATTTAATTAATTAATGATTAAGTCGAAGCTAACCTTCAAAATGTTTTACATAAATGATTTAAGCTTTCAAAAGGATGGTTTCGAACCCATCAGATTTCCCCAAAATCTTTTACACGAAGGTTAATGGTTTTGAAAGGGGTACTATTGTTTTATATTTACTTTGACCCAAAATATTTTTTTTTAAAGATAAACGCAACGGTTATGAAAGGGACTTTCAAATGGTTTCGAAAGGGGTACTTTCAATAGTTTAGAAGCCATGCTTCTATGAGTTAAAAAGTAATATTTTAGTATCTTCAAAAAGGTATGTTTTGAGTGTTTTGAAAGAGATGATTTAAAGTGTTTCAAAAGGCAAATGCTTAGTGTTTTGAAAAGAAGATTTTAATGCTTTCGAAGGAGGTTACCTAATGGTTTCAAAAGTAAAGGTTTAAGGTTTCAAAAGCTTCAGTTTTCAAACAAAGAACCCAATCTCATTTTTAAAGGAAAAACCATGGCATAATAAAGGAGTTTTGAAACGGCTTTTAATTATGAAGTTTTTAAAGAAACTTTCCTTGATAAAATTATAGGTCAAAGGGATTAACCATATTTCATATGAAAATGATTTCAAGGACATTAAACTATAGATGTTAGTATTATTATTCTTATAATATACCTGTTCACTGTAAAGTAGACCCATGGCTGTATTTTGGGGAAAAGAGCAGAATAATTAGTTAGGCTGACCCAGTAAGGAATATAAATTGAGTTAACTTTTGAATGAGAAGAATTGCATCCAGGGGTTCAGGAAGACCAAAATATAGGATGTTTAGATACTAATTAAAGAAGTTATTAGCTAGACAGGTTTATAATTTAGAAAGAGTTATTAAGAAGGGCCAATAGGTTTGTAGTGAACCTATGAAAACTATCCGAATAAAGTTATTGACAGAAGTGAATAGGTTCTTAGTCAACCCATGAAAACTAGGATATGAGGGAAGTTATTGGAGATACCAATAGGTTTATAAAGAACCCATGAAACAATATAGTTATTGGCATAAGACAATAGATTCTAGTGATTCAGTGAAAACTATAAGATCAGACAGGGAGTCCATAAGCTTTAAATAGGTTATTAGTAAGTCCATGAAAACTAATAGGTTAATAGTGACCCTAGAAACTATCACTGAGATAGTTAGTCAAAATGAAAGGGGATGGGTAATCCAGAATTGATTTACTAGTTTTTGTATCATCATAATATTTTGAATTGTTATGTTTTAACCACTGTGGATGCAAGAGCACAATACATGGTTTTTATAAAGTTTTGAATAAGATATAGTGAGGGGAAAACCCATTTCGCTAAGTGGTATGGCCTCACAAGATATCTAAATGGTTTGAGATAATAGGTTATTATTCATACTAGGCTTTATGTCTAACTCAAAGTTTATGTTTTTCCCTTAAACTCTCGAATGCTTAACTGATTTTGAGTAGTTTGATAGTTGAGGATTTTAGGTACCTCTTTAGATGAATAAGCTTCTGAAGACGTAATGTGACGATAGCGATTTTCGACTTACGACAGTCGACATTAATATGTCCACTGTATCAACTGCCGAGCAATCGAAGGCCGAAAAATCGTACCGTTAGGGTTAAAGAAGAGGTAGAAGATAGAAGAAGAAAGAAAGGAAAAGCAATAGAAATAATGTCAGAATCTCACTATCACAGCGGAACAACAGATAATATATCAATGAATAATCTTTATAACAAAGAACTATATCAGTTATTACATTACATCACATTACATTACACTATCAGAGTTTACAACAACAAACAGCGGAAAAGAAATACTATATACTAGTTGATACGCCTAGCCATCCAGTTTGCCTCCAGATCTCCACAGCAACTCCTGAATTCCAGAATGATCTGATAACCTGACTCTAGACTGTCCGTGTTAAAGTTGGTGGGCACCCAGAGTTTACGAAGGAAACAATAAACTCCAGGTCAGTCATGGGACTGGTGTGAGAACTCAAAACAGTTATATCTTTAAAAACAAACAAAGAATTATTTTAAATTAGATTCGCAATGCTTTTTAGAAAATGAGACTACCATAAGGCCTCCCGCACACACACACACACACAATGCAAATGCAAAATCGGAAGAGATTTCTCCTTATGATAGTCAAACATGCTTGATACACAAATTTTCTTTGATATTATTATTATAAGTGCAAAGTGTAGGAAAGCATTTCAAAAGTATGATATAAATCTTAGCCAACATACGACCAGTATTGTATGCCTACTATAGCTACCATCTAAACAGTGGGGAGCCACCATAAGTAAATGGCAGGTTCTACAACTAAAACCGTACAAGGAGCGTATTGGAGTTTGGATTTCCAACAAATGGTCAGGCCAAGGAACTTCCCATTGCCACATGGGTATGCCTCTGGAAGGACGCCCCGAGAACCTAATTGGATCTCTGCCAACACAAGGCCGGGTTGCCCCTAGCTGGGTAACAACTGACATGAGTATGCCGTCCCCTGGTCACAACCGACCTAAATCCCAGGATTCACCAACAACCACAAAATAATAAGTTTGCAGCAACATCATAGGTTAATTATCAGGGCTCCATACCATAATACCACCTCTATCCAGAAGGAAATGACATACACTAAGGGGGCGCAATCCCCTAATAACTTTGCCGCATCTTTCCTATTTTGACCATTACCGAGGTGTGAGGTCCGACGAAGTCTTGCCCACAAAGCTACGCTTTATACAAAAGCTACGCTTTGATCAACAAATGATCAGCAGCACTTCGTATGCCACATTACAATTTTGGGAATGTATCACTAGTAACCATCAACTATATAACCTTTGAGCTCGTACGTCTCTGAGAAGGGCGTTAAGCTAAGAGAATAAATTCTCCGCCACCAACAGAAATGTATTTGATAGAAACCAGCTTTACATCTCAAATTGTCAAACACACATCCATACAAGTCCATTTCGGGATCGAACGAAACCGAATGCACTTCCAAAGAAGCCCTTGCAATCCGAATATTCACTAATCACGACCGGATTCCCATCACAAAGGGTGATAAAATATCTATATCGGAGATCAGCCGATGCAGAGACATTCGATGGTAATCCTTCCGTTTTCGAAAATACCCGGTCTTCAACAACGGTCTCCAAATGCTATCCATTACGACGTATTACCACTCGGAATGGCATTCATGACCCAAAGGTCCTCTCTCGGCCAAACCGAATAACGAGCGCTTATTTTAAAATAAGTGTAGCATTCAAATTCAAACAAATCACAACAAATACCTATTTAAAGGTAAATATTGATAGTCGGTTATTTAACTATCA
This sequence comes from Allium cepa, assembly GCA_030765085.1. Classification (NCBI taxonomy): domain Eukaryota; kingdom Viridiplantae; phylum Streptophyta; class Magnoliopsida; order Asparagales; family Amaryllidaceae; genus Allium; species Allium cepa. The sequence goes on along the minus strand of CM060943.1, from coordinate 401,944,485 downwards.
ATAGATATGCACAACATCACAAGATTCCAAATAATTTCCCAAATTGTTTATTTTACAAAACTATCTTTACAAGATATATATAATTTTTCACACTTCAACCCTTTGAAAAAAAAATTCAAATCACTTTAAAAATTCCATGGTGAATTTAAATTTCCAAATATCCACTGATATACAATTTTCAAATCGATTTCAAATATTCACTTTCAATTTATCTTAAAAAGATATAAATCTCAAAACATTTCACTTCATATTGGAAAACATTTCCATACTTATTTAACAATAAGTAATTCACAAATCTATTTACTTTCAATACTTGGAAAACATTCAATCTACTTAAAGCACGATTTAGTATATATTTTATTCCTTAAGGAAAACATTCTCTTAAACACATTCATTTGAGTCAAAATGAATGTTGCGCAAAACATCGTTATGACAACCCAAAATCACTAGCATAGGGATTCGAAATTAAGATAGATATATAAATCCCAATACTATACAAAAGCATTTCCTTTTGAAAATCAATTACTATAACAACAGTGTTACAGTCCATCTTTTCCTTATTTCTCGAAAACGTCTATTTCAACAATGAATGTTGAAATCTAAGGTTTCGATCCTTAACACATTTTAAGACAACTTTAAATAGTTTTAATTCTATTCAAAAGATCATTTCCTATAACATTTCTTTAATATATTTTTCACTGTCCAAAATCGTGGATAAGAATCGTTTGTCAAATTCAACACTTCTACATATTTTAATTTAAAGGATTGTCCACTGTCCAAAATCGTGGATATCTCTCCTTTAATAAGCTATAATAATTAACTTATCAAAATAAGTCAATTTCAGATTTATAAACAATGTTTATAAATTCCATTTATATTTTATAACAACTTCAACTTATAAAATCACTTTATTAACAGATTCTATCCATATTCCCTTTTAAATGCCAAAATCCAATTTATAAGTTAATTACTTATAAATATTTTATTTTACAAAATCTATTTATTCTATAACTTTAAAATTTATAAATCTATAAATTTCATTCACTTATGAAATCCATTTATACTTCATTTTAACACTTATAAAAATTCGTTTTATAATTCCAATATTTTAAATTTTATAAATATCAATTCTGTAAATCTTTTGTATAAATCGTTTATATTAATTCAAAAATCCCAATTTAGACCATTTTACAAAATAATCAACTACTTATTTCAAAAATCACATTTCGGTTATTTTTCACAAAAATCATAATTTTTATAACATAAAAATTATAACGTTTATTTATTTAAAATGAATCAATTCCAAAATTCAATAAATATATACTTTCAAAAATCACTTGAAAATCTTTTTAAATTCGAAATCATTACTTTAACATTTTTTTAAAACTCCAAAAATAGGCCCAATGCTGCAACAGCACTAAATATAACAATCACGGCATCCAAAACATCATATATCATACGATAACAAAATATATTACAATATCTGTAAATAAATTAATACTGTTGAGGAATCCAGTTGGATCCCTCCAACCTGTTTCCTTGCATCCATAGATGTTAGCACAATACCAATCTCGTTTCGATATGGGATATCGAAGTACATGGGTTTATAAAATATTATCCGCTATTATGCGGCGCAATAGGGCCTCATCCGCTATATAATGCGGGAAAATCAACTCCAAATACATGTATAATACCAATTCCACTTCAAGATGGAATATCCGATATATGTGTTTAATAAATAACATCCACTTAATATACGGCGTATAGGGTCTATTTCAAAGCAATAGATAATAATTTATCATTCAATCACACAATCAAGCAAATTTTAAATCTAACTATTTAAAATTTAAATCGAAACATATTCGATTGAGTGAGAAGTTCTCACAAGATTCCAATAATGGTTGCAGTGTTTTATTTCGAATAAAATTAAACGCGTTTTTAATTTTACTCAAAATTTTCACTAGCATAAATCAACTCCAATCTAGCTCCGTCGCGTAATATTTGTGAATACAAACCCGACGCAATTCGTTTCGTGCGAAACGGACCTCGTATCAAAAAGTTATGCTATTTAGAAGTTAATACGAATCTTAATATAAATTAATTTTCAATTTTTCTTTTTATTTTTTTAACCTTTAATCAATCATATCCGTACAATCTGTCCAAGCAAATCTCGGTCGCATTTGCTTTCTTCCCATTAACATTGATATCCGGGCAATGAATCCCATAGCCGCCGTGCTTTGCACGAATTTTCGCATGAACTACGATGGATTCCAGATCGATCCACCACCACCACTTCGAAGATCTACTCGAACTCCACCTCCCCCTTGAATCGGAACGAGCTCGGCCCCACAAATATCGAGAAACGCACCAAAGCGCACGACTTTGCAGCAGAAATTCGACCTCCACGATGCTCAAAAGATGATCATCACCGTATGGATGGATGGATGGATCTCTCGATGCTCTTCAACTTCGTAGTTGAACGTTTTTGGTAATAGATGATGGATTGGGAGATAATAGAGGGAGAAAGGTGGGATGTTTCAGGCCATCGGATTGAAAAATGGCGGCTATGTTAATAAACCCTAGGTTTTGAGAAAAAGGAGGAAAAGTGAGGGCTTTTATAGAAAATCGACGCGACACTATTCACCCGAATTTTTTCCGAACTCCAAACGAAGCGTGCCGCCTGGCGTTTATAATGTTTTACCCCAATTCCGAACGCAATGGAATATATATTGGGAGCCAATTCGATCAAATTTGAAGGATAAGTTTTTGAATCGACTATTTAAATTTAAAAATTCACTCAAACCGATTTCAGTGCGTTTTAGCTTGCCCCGGACAAACCGTATATCCGATTGGCACGAAATTTGAAACCATACAATAATATAACATTACAGATCCGATGAAACTAGTTTTTTCAAAATCCGAGACTGTTTGAAAAATGGCTATTTTAACTCGTCAATTAAATATTAAAATATTCAATTTTCACAAATTAACTTTTAATTCAATTTTAAAAGTTCTATAACATCATTTTAACTTCAATATGATTTAATAAAACTTTATAAATCATTTTTAAATCACATTAAACCCAATTTCCAATTATTTTTGTAATTCCAAATATTAAATTATCGATTTAATTATCTAATTAAACATAGATATTCAAAAATAAAATTTATTGGACTTAAAATTTTTACTTGTTAATATTTAAAATCTATTAAATATACGAATTTCAAATGACAAAAATTCTGGGTCGTTGCAAACTGTCACCCTTAAAAGAATTTCGTCCTCGAAATTACCAAGTAAGAAAAAGTTACAAAATCCATTAACTTTTCAAAACTATTCAAATTAGATTTCAAATTCGTTTGAGTGTTTAACTTTCCCAAAATCCATAGTTAAACTTCTTACAATAACTTTACTAAGTTTTCAAATCATACTTAGTTATCTTTCAAAACCAACTATAGCGTTTAACTTTTAACTTCAAATCAAACTTAGTTTTCACAAAATTTTCCAATTTTCCCAAAATTTTCTAACGCCTTAAATTTTCAGAAAATTTCGTCATAGTCTCCTTTGCGCGGCTCGATCCGAAAATAAAAAATAAAAAATGGCAATATATATATATATAGCACAAATATACATCTCATCAAGTAATGAGGCATCCCGCAGGGAAAACAGTGTAAAAAGTACGATATGTAATCCGAGATATGTACCTTATATATTATTAGCGAGCATATACGGATAATATAGCGTGAAAGCGAGCTCCAAATGCGAAGCAAGCGCAATCCACACCTACTAAACACTCAACAACAATGAGAAACATGTAAATAGAAAATAATATCGATATACAACATATACTAACAACTATATATGTCAATATAGCCAATGAAATTAAAAGCAATAAATTCAACCATCAACCAATTATCATACAACTACATTCAGTATCTATCCAATCAATCAATAACCAAATCAATATACATTCACTTCTCATTGATATTCAATGAATTGGTTTTTCATTTAATCACATTTGATTCATTAACATTGGATGTTTTTACTAACATTCATTTATTCATATTCAATTAGTTTGCATTCACTAATTTATATTCATGTTAGTTCACTTCCAAATCAAATTCAATTTTATATGGATTTCTATATAATCAACTAATCATCATCTAACAAACAATGTATATCCAACATTACCAAATTTCTTTACTTTGCTTACCTTCATTCAATTTGATTCATCACTTTTAATTAGCTTTAATGAATTAACACTTACATCTATTATTTCATATCAATTTATTTACATTCAGTTGATTTACATTCAATTCATTCATTAATTCAATTGATAATTCATTTAACCACAAAAGTTGAATTTCATTACATAACTCAAGTTCACATCCATTTAATTCACTTTATAATTTTACTTTGATACCAAAATCAACTTCATTCAGCCTCAGTTAAGTTATGTTCCATTTCAAACATCATTTGTTTAACTTAACTTAAATTTCCCCTTATAAATCCAATTTAGATTCCAATTCTAAAGTAAATTCTATTTAACTTTTACCGAAGTCAAATTTCATCACTTATTATAAGTCCAAAACTTGTTTCACTTATATTCAACAACTATAACTTGGATTTTAATTTTCAAATTTGTTTATCACAACAAAACTTCAATTTCCAATTTACTATGTTAGCAAATCTATCACACAGAAACTTGAAAATGATACTGATGATGTTGCAGTCATCACCTTTATTATTTCCCAGTAACAGTAGTGAATCCAGTGCTTAATATTCTTTCAAAAAGTTTCTTTTTTTCATAAATCACATTTACAAGTCTTTTACTTATATAATTTCACTATTTTCTCTTTACTTATATAAGATCATTTCACAATTATAAATCATATTAATTATAATTCCATACTTATAATTCTTCGCTTATACAATTTATTCTTTTAATTAACTTATATATGTTCTTACATTTTCAACAACCAAACAATCAATTTAAATACACTTTAATAATTCTGAAAAATTATTTACTTTATATGTAAAATATAATCAAGGTAAAATTATTTCTTTTACCCAATTTTTAAAACGATATCGTGTCAAATTGTTCTGTATAGGTGTTTAGAGATCCCTATTAACAACGTTAATTACTCGTATTGACCAGAGTCCATATACCACTCAACAAACCAATCAATAAAATATAAAACAATTTTTTTATATTCACTAACAAATACGCGCTCATAACTATTATTACACTCAAACTCATTTTAGAGTACTACTGACTCTATCTCTAATGAGTAATTCCCAAAAGAGCCAAGGTTGTCGCTTAACCAAAAGCTCTGATACCAAATGTGACGATAGCGATTTTCGACTCACGAAAGTCGACATTAATACGTCCATTGTATCAACTGTCGAGCAATCGAAGGCCGGAAAACCGTACCGTTAGGGTTAAAGAAGAGGTAGTAGATAGAAGAAGAAAGAAAGAAAAAGAAACATAAACAATATCAGAATCTCACAATCGCAGCGGAACAACATATAATATATCAATGAATAATATTTATAACAAAGAACTATATGAGTTATTACATTGCATCACATTACATTACACTATCAGAGTTTACAACAACAAATAGCGGAAAAGAAATACTATATACTAGTTGATACGCCTAGCCATCCAGTTTGCCTCCAGATCTCCACAGCAACTCCTGAATTCCAGAATGACCTGATAACCTGACTCTAGACTGCCCATGTTAAAATTGGTGGGCACCCAGAGTTTAGGAAGGAAACAATAAACTCCAGGTCAGTCATGGGACTAGTGTGTGGAATTAACAGTTATATCTTTAAAAACTAACAAAGAATTATTTTAAATTAGATTCGCAGTGCTTTTTAGAAAATGAGACTACCATAAGGCCTCCCGCACACACACACACACAATGCAAACGCAGAATCGGAGGAGATTTCTCCTTATGATAGTCAAACATGCTTGATACACAAATTTTCTTTGATATTATTATTATAAGTGCAAAGTGGAGGAAAGAATTTCGAAAGTATGATATAAATCTTAGCCAACGTACGAGCAGTATCGTATGCCTACTATAGCTACCATCTAAACAGTGGGGCGCCACTATAAGTAAATGTCAGGTTCTACAAATAAAACCATACAAGGTGCGTATTGGAGTTTGGATTTCCAACAAATGGTCAGGCCAAGGAACTTTCCATTGCTACATGAGTACGCCTCTGGAAGGACGCCCCGAGAACCTAACCGGATCTCTGCCAACACAAGGCTGGTTACCCCTAGCTGGGTAACAACTGACACGAGTATGCCATCTCCCAGTCGTAACCGACCTAAATCCCGGGATTCACCAACAACCACAAAATAATAAGTTTGCAGCAACAACATAGGTTAAGTACCAGGGCACCATACCATAATACCACCTCTATCCAAAAGGAAATGACATACACTAAGGGTGTGCTATCCCCTAATAACTTGCCGCATCTTTCCTGTTTTGACCATTACCAGGGTGTGAGGTCCGACGAAGTCTCGTCCACAAAGCTACGCTTTATAGAAAAGCTATGCTTGATCAACAAATGATCAACAGCACTTTGTATGCCACATTACCAATTTTGAGAATGTATCACTAGTAACCATCAACTACATAACCTCTGATCTCGTACGTCTCTGAGAAGGGAGTTAAGCTAAGATAATAAATTCTCTGCCACCAATAGAAATGTATTTGATAGAAACCAGCTTTACATCTCAAATTGTAATGTCAAACACACATCCATACAAGTCTGTTCCAGGATCGAGCGGAACCGAAGGCACTACCAAAGAAGCCCTTGCAATCCGGATATTCACTAATCACGACCGGAATTCCCAACACAAAGGATGATAAAATCTCTATATCGGAGATCAGCCGATGCAGAGACATTCGACGATAATCCTTCCGTTTTCGAAAATACCCGGTCTTCAACACCGGTCTTCAAATGCTATCCATTACGACGTATCACTAATTGGAATGGGATTCATGACCCAAAGGTCCTCTCCTGGCTTAACCGAATAACGAGCGCTTATTTTAAAATAAGTGTAGCATTCAAATTTAAGCAAATCACAACAAATACCCATTTAAAGGTAAATATTGATAGTCGGTTATTTAACTATCAATAGATATGCACAACATCACAAGATTCCAAATAATTTCCCAAATTATTTATTTTCCAAAAATATATTTACAAGATATATATAATTTTCCACACTTCAACCCTTTGAAAACAAATTTCAAATCACTTTAAAAATTCCATGGTGAATTTAAATTTCCAAATATCAACTAATATACAATTTTCAAATCGATTTCAAATATTCACTTTCAATTTATCTGTAAAAGATATAAATCTCAAAACATTTCACTTCATATTGGAAAACATTTCCATACTTATTTAATAATAAGTGATTCACAAATCTATTTATTTTAAATACTTGGAAAATATTCAATATACTTAAAGCTCGATTTAGTATATATTTTATTCATTAAGGAAAACATTCTCTTAAATACATTCATTTGAGTCAAAATGAATGTTGCGTAAAACATCGTTACGACAACCTAAAATCACTAGTATAGGGATTCAAAATTAAGATAGATATATAAATCCCAATACTATACAAAAACATTTCCTTTCGAAAATCATTTACTATAACAACAGTGTTATAGTCCATCTTTTCCTTATTTTTCGAAAACGTCTATTTCAACAATGAATGTTGAAATCTAAGGTTTCGATCCTTAACACATTTTAAGACAACTTTAAATCATTTTAATTCTATTTAAAAGATCACTTCCTAAAACATTTCTTTAATATATTTTTCACTGTCCAAAATCGTGGATATGAATCGTTTTTCAAATTCAACACTTCTATATATTTTAATTTAAAGGATTGTCCACTGTCCAAAATCATGGATATCTCTCCTTTAATAAGCTATAATAATTAACTTATCAAAATAAGTCGATTTCAAATTTATAAACAATGTTTATAAATTCCATTTATATTTTATAACAGCTTCAACTTATAAAATCACTTTATTAACAGATTCTATCCATACGCCCTTTTAAATGCCAAAATCCAATTTATAAGTTAATTACTTATAAATCTTTTATTTTACAAAATCTATTCATTTTATAACTTCAAAATTTATAAATCTATAAATTTCATTCACTTATGAAATCCATTTATACTTCATTTTAACACTTATAAAGACTCGTTTTATAATTCCAATATTTTAAATTTTATAAATATCAATTTTATAAATCTTTTATATAAATTGTTTATAGTAATTTATAAATCCCAATTTAGACCATTTTACAAAATAATCAACTACTTATTTCAAAAATCACATTTCGGTTATTTTTCACAAAAATCATAATTTTTATAACATAAAAATTATAACGTTTATTTATTTAAAATGAATCAATTCCAAAATTCAATAAAATATATACTTTCAAAAATCACTTGAAAATCTTTTTAAATTCGAAGTCATTACTTTAACATTCTTTTTAAAATTCCAAAAATAGGCCTCATGCTGTAACAGCACTAAATATAACAATCACGGCATCCAAAACATCATATATCATATGATAACAGAATATATCATAATATCTGTAAATAAATTAATACTGTTGAGGAATCCAGTTGGATCCCTCCAACCTTTTTCCCTGCATCTATAGATGTTAGCACAATACCAATCCCGTTTCGATACGAAATATCGCGGTACATGGGTTTATAAAATATTATCCGCTATTATGCGGCGCAATAGGGTTTCATCCGCTATATAATGCGGAAAAATCAACTCCAAATACATATATAATACCAATTCCACTTCAAGATGGAATATCGCGGTATATATGTTTAATAAATAATATCCGCTTAATATACGGCGTATAGGGTCTATTTCAAAGCAATAGATAATAACTTATTATTCAATTACACAATCAAGCAAATTTTAGATCAAACTATTTAAAATTTAAATTGAAACATAATCGATTGAGTGAGAAGTTCTCACCAGATTCCAATAACGGTTGGAGTGTTTTATTTCGAATAGAATTAAATGCGCGTTTAATTTTACTCAAAAGTTTCACTAGCTCAAATCAACTCTAATCTAGCTCCATCGCGTAGTATTCGTGAATACGAACCCGACGCAATTCGCTTCGTGTGAAATGGACCTCGTATCAAAAAGTTATGCTATTTAGAAGTTAATACGAATCTTAATATAAATTAATTTTCAATTTTTCTTTTTATTTTTTAACCTTTAATCCATCATAGCCGTACGAACTGTCCAAGCAAATCTCGGCCGCATTTGCTTTCTTCCCATTCACGTTGATATTCAGGCAACGAAACCCATAGCCGCCGTGCATTGCATGAATTTTCGCACGAACTACGATGGATTCCAGATCGATCAACCACCACCACTTCGAAGGTCTACTCGAACTCCACCTCTTCCTTGAATAAGAAAGAGCTCGGCCCTACAAATATCGAGAAAAATGCACCAAAGCGCACGACTTTGCAGCAGAAATTCGACCTCCACGATGCTCTAAAGATGATCATCACCGTATGGATGGATAGATCTCTCGATGCTCTTCAACTTCGTAGTTGAACGTTCTTGGTAATAGATGATGGATTGGGAGTTAATAGAGGGAGAAAGATGGGATGTTTCTAGCCATCGAATTGAAAAATGGCGGCTAGGTTAGTAAACCCTAGGTTTTGAGAAAAAGGAGGAAAAGTGAGGGCTTTCATAGAAAATCGCGCGACACTATTCACCCGAATTTTTTCTGAACTCCAAATGAAGCATGCCGCCTGGCGTTTATAATGTTTTACCCCCAATCTGAACGCAATGGAATATATATCGAGAGCCAATTCGATCAAATTTGAAAGATAAGTTTTTGAATCGACTATTTAAATTTAAAAATTCACTCAAACCGATTTCAATGCATTTTAGTTTGCCCCGGACAAACCGTAAATCCGATTGATACGAAATTTGAAACCATACAATAATATAACATTATGGATCCGATAAAACTAGTTTCGTCGAAATTCGAGACTGTTTGAAAAATGGCTATTTTAACTCGTCAATTAAATATTAAAATATTCAATTTTCACAAATTAACTTTTAGTTCAATTTTAAAAGTTCTATAACATCATTCTAACTCTAATATCATTTAATACAACTTTATAAATCATTTTTAAATCACATTAAACCCAATTTACAATTATTTTTGTATTTCCAAATATTAAATTATCGATTTAATTATCCAATTAAACATAGATATTCAAAAATAAAATTTATTCGACTTACAAATTTTGCTTGTTAATATTTAAAATCAATTAAATATATGAATTTCAAATGATAGAAATTCTGGATCGTTACACGTATAGGAAATATGTTGGCTATTAAGAGTTCTTTTCTACTTTGATTCCGTTGTGTTTTGTGTAAAGGCGAAGTTGCTTACTTGCCTAGTTATATGTACTCTGATCATCCAAGGGGCATCTTCATATGTCCCTCTTGGTGTATGTTGTGATAATTATGTTTTCTCTGAACGTGGTTCTTGTATTAAGATTATGCAATGATTTTGGAAGGTTTTGTAATGGAATGTGAAAGTTGTTTAATGATTTTAAAAAATTTCCATATTCATGTGTTTTTGTTTTACTAATGTATCAAATATTACCGTATTGGTCGCCAAGGATTAATAATTATGGATGACTGTAGCATTCGTAGCCGTTAATTTTGGGCCTCCTAGTGGGGATGTTACTAACTACTCTTAAAAATAATAGTTCTTTATATGCAACTTCAAAAAGAAAGAAAATACTTCCGTAAAAACTATTTTAAAAGACTTTAATCATCTAAAATCTATCCGAAGACAAACAACTAAATTATAAGAAACAAGTATGTAAAGACTTCTATAGATACAGTTCATAAAAATGAAAATTTTATGTATAAAGAGAATTGTAAACTCTCTTGGGTTTAGCTTTCTAAGACCTAACTCTTAAGGCCCTAACAAAAGGTGAGTACAAACATTAATTTTATAGTTTTTTGCAAGTTCCGATTAAGACAAGAGGAAAGTGGATAATTGATAGTGATTGCTCAAAACACATGACAGAAAACCAAGACATGCTAACTAACATTATCTACTTAGATGGAGGATCTATCACATTTGGAGATTACTCCATAGGATGTATCATCGACAAAGACGATATGAGCAATGATGGTACATCTAACTTACCTCTTATTACAAATGTTTTACTAGTTAAAAATTTAAAACATAATTTGCTTAGTATAAGCCAACTATGCGATAATGGTTTTAATATATCTTTTTTTTAGAAAATAAATGTAATATATTTGACCAAAATAAGAATCTTATCTTCGAAGGAACTCGAGAACGTAATATATACTTCTTAAATATGAAAGTTAAAATCATAACACAAATATGCGTCTAATAGCCAAAAGATGATCCTTGGCTATGGCACAAGAGATTTTGTCATATAAACTTCAAATTAATAAGCAAATTATCTAAAAATAATTTAGTAAAAGGTTTACCAAAGATGAACTTTAAAGAAAACAACATTTGTGATGCTAGTTAGTTAGGAAAATTAACTAAATCATCTTTTGAATCAAATAAAATTATTTCTATATTACAACCACTTGAGTTATTCATTTAGATCTTTTTGAACCAACTCAAGTTCAATCTATAAATCATAATAAATATTTTTTTTAATTGTAGATGAATTTTCATGATATACTTGGACAATATTTATGAAAAATAAAATTGATATTTTTAAAATTTTAAAAACTTTGCTAAAAGAATACAAAATATTAAAAATATAAAAACTAAAAACAGTAGAAGCGATCATGGAGGAGAATTCGATAATGATATTTTTGAAAAATATTGTAATAAAAAAGGAATTTTCATAATTTTTCATTTTCTAGAACTCTATAATAAAATAGAGTTGTAAAAGGAAAAATAGAAAACTTCAGGAATGCGCTAGAACCTTATCAAATGGAAACACTCTACCTAAACATTATTGGTTAGAAGCTGTAGCAATTGTTTGTTTTATTTTAAATCGAGTCTCCATTAGACCATTAATGAAACACACTCCATATGAACTTTCTAATGGAAGAAAATCCAACATACCATATTTTAAAAAATTTGGTTCAAAATGTTTTCTATTAAATGCAAAAGACCAACTTGATAAATTCGATCCAAAATCCAATGAAGGAATATTCATAGGATACTCAGAAAGAAGCAAGGAATATTGAATTTATAATAAACGAACTAAAATAATCAAAGAAACAGTTCATGTGTCATTCGATAAAAATTTAAAACTAAACAATAAAAATGAAATGAAGATATAATTGCAAAATCAAATATCACAAAAGATGATGATATTGCAAATACTGAGAATAATACCGAGATTGCAAACAACTTACCTAATGAAAATGAAATACGATCTCCACCTAGATTATTAAGAAATCACCTAATCGAAAATATTATTAGAGAAATAAATTCTAATGTAAGAACAAGAAATCAGTTAAATCAAATAGGTCATGTAGCTTTCGTATCTAATATTGAATCTAAAAATGCAAAAGAAGCCTCAACTAATGACTATTAGACTATAGCTATGCAAGAAGAGCTAAACCAATTTGATTGAAACGATGGGACTTAGTTCTTAGACCCAACGATCAAAGAGTCATTGGTACTAAATGGGTTTACAAGAATAAAGCTGATGAGCAAGGAAATATCACTCGAAATAAAGCTAGACCAATCGCTCAAAACTACAATAAAAAAGAAGGAATAAACTACGAAGAAACATTTGCTTCTGTAGCCTGACTAGAAGCAATATGCATTTTATTAGCTTTCACATTTTTCATAACTTTAAATTATACCAATAGATGCAAAAAGTGCTTTACTAAATGGATTTATAAAATAAAATGTGTATGTAGAAAACCACTTCTATTTACACATGAAAAATTTCCAGACCATGTCTATAAATTAAAGAAAGTTTTATACGGTTTAAAACAAGCACCTCATGCTTGGTATGATAGCCTTAAAAGTTATCTTAAAATTCTGGTTTTAAAATTGGAAAAGTAGATCAAACTCTTTTATAAAACAAAATAAAAATGATATTTTAATAATACAAGTTGATGTAGATGACATCATTTTTGGTTTCACGAATGAAAAATTATGTCAAGAATTTTCGAATATTATGACAAGGGAATTTGAAATGTCTCATATGAGAGAACTTTCATATTTTCTTGGATTACAAATCAAACAATTATATAATGGAATTTTTATTAATCAAGAAAAATATTGTAATAATCTAATAAATTGTTTTGGTATAGAAAATACTTTTGTTAAACCAAAACCTATGATTACTATGGTAGATTTCGATCAAGATGAAAATGATAAAAGTATTGACCAAAAACTATATCAAAGTATGATTAGATCACTGCTTTGCTTAACGGCTAGTCGACCTGATATGTAACGAACCGTAATTTCGCTACTTCGAAAATGAGGGATTTTATTTATTTTAAATTTAAAAGGATTTAAAAATCAAATAAAAAATTATATATAATAAATAATAATAAAAAAATTATTTTTTCTTATAGTTAATTATTTAGAAAGTATAAATTTGGATTTTTGAACAAATCAGAAAAAGTTATGCATTGTTAAAATTAAATAAATGCTTAAATTAATAGGTTTAAATATTTTTTTGAAAAGTTAAATTATATTAATATTACCCCGCCCTTTGTTCAAGGCCGGGATATCAACAAATTGGCTAGAAAGGATGATATCAGGATTGGAGAACGATCGGAAATGAGGCTATGATCGATATTGTCAAAAATGGACCGAGCTCTAATTAAGGTGGGATGGATTGGGAATGATAAACATGGCTAAGAAAGGCTACATTTCAAATTTTAGGTCAATCAAAGGTCGTATGCTCGAGTTATAGATGGATCAAGATTCAAGAAGAGTTAGTTCGTATCGATACTTTCGTATCGATTAGGATAGACTATGCTATTTGCACTGATCGATGGCTTCGTGTCGATCCATATGGATATGGATGAGGGAAACACACTTGGCACCTCACTTTGGACCGATGGGTTTCGTATCGATGCAGCACGCATCGATTGAATGGATACGGCAAGGCATACTTCGTATCGATCAATGCTTGGATCCATATGAAGGGACAAAACTTTGGATGAGTATGAACAGATAAGGAGCCGTTCTCTTATCGATTGAGTTCGTATCGATCGATACGAAGGAAATCTTCAAGAAAACATGGACCACGGAGTGATGGGTATAAAAAATGGGATCGATACGAATAGAGGTGTTTAGGATCGATACAAAAGCACTGGACTTGGATCGATGGATGCAAGCAAAGGCATAGTTGATGGATACGAATAATCCCACAAGCGCTGGTGGATGGATACGAAGCATGGAGACGAAAGGTTATAGTCTGATGGATACGAGGTGGGTCAAGGAAAACGAAGCAGTCAACGAGCACAAAAAATGGATCTATACGTAATTGTCGCTCTACGTCATCGATCCAAGAACTCGATACGAAGAAGATCGAGACAAAGTGACCGATACAAAGATATCAGCTTACATTGGAAAATACTAACTTGGATCGATCATAACTCTCACTCTACAAGTCTAAACGCGATGAAATTTTTCGAGGAACTTCCTTATGCACTCATGGACCTCCATGATAGATCTCGTCTCGATTAGTCACTTCTAGATCGATACGAATTGAACATGAATTGATCCAAAATCACTCCTAATGGCAGGACCACCTGCGCAAGAAAAAGGTATTCCAGGTTTTGAGGCAGATATTATTGAATCTACGCCTATAAATAGTAGTCCTATGACAACTAGAAAGGGATCTTCTTGTTCTTGGCTAGGGAAAACTCTGCCATTTTTTCCATTGATTTTTCAAAGTCTTATAACTGTATTCTCACTACAAAAGCAATAAAAGCATCAATTCAAAGTCGATGTAGGCCGAAGATAGCCGAACCACTATAAACTCTTGTGTTCTTTACTTTCTTTCTTACATTTTACATTTGCTATCTCTTTAGTTTTATTCTCTACTATACCTAGTTCTGAGATCTGTGTTTGAATATTGTGGATCTGTGTGTATACATTGGTGCTTTCACTACTTCTGGAGTGTGTGGCAAATTTTTGCACAAACACTTTGGTGCTTTTGCTGAGAAAGACTAGCATCCGCTACTTCGGATTTGGTGTTCAGATTTGGAGAGCTACAAGATCAAATCTAAAGGGAACCATGACAAAGCAGTCAGCCAGGAGACAAAGAGTGGAAAGGAGTCAACATGAAGGGAGTCAGGAGCCTTCCTCAGGAGCGAATCGGGCCTTAGTTTTCATCACTAAAGATAAGATGTAGATGATGATGGGAACTGTGCAGGAAGAATTGTTGAAAAGGCAGGAGGCAGAACCTTCTCAGATAGTTTGGGTAGGCAGGAACAAATGGAGCTTCAGGAGTTCAAATCCATGGAGCAGGAATAGAAGGTCCCAAAAGGCAATCGGATGGAGCAGCTCAATAGGGTGCAGCCCCCAACCAGCGTATAGTTACCAATTTGGATGTATCAAGACTCAGGGGCATACCATCATGCCTTGATGGACCAATTCATGGAGGGATTCCAGGTGACATCGCACAACAGGATGCCGATAGGAGCACAAGAATACATGATGAAGAGTATGTACCAAAATTAACTCGATGACTCGGTGGGCAACCCTTGGTGGACAACACTAGATTAGCTGAGATTATCAGAACTGTACGTGGAGGTTTAGCAAACAGAGAACTGGAAGGAGTAAACCGGATCCCATTTACCCGTGACATCAGAATGGCTCAGAATCCACTAGAGTTCAAGCTACCTGCTCTGGATGTATACAATGGCAGGGTAAATCCTACCGATCACTTGATGAGATACACGAGAAAAATAGAAGTGCTAGGGCATCGGAGGAGGTTATGGCTCGATATTTTCCTCTATACTTGACGGTTATACCTGCCACGTGGTTCCGATAGTTAGAGGATGGTTCTATCAAGACATGGAAAGAATTGGTGGACAGGTTTTTGAATTAATTTCGAGTTCATATCAAAAGACCGAAGAATGTAATGACACTAACTTCGATAAAAAATGGATTGGAGAATCACTCAGGGCTTTCTTAACTCGGTTCAATGTAACGGTTGCTTCGGTGGATCGGCTAGATCCATCGATGGTCTTATTGGTGGTAGTATCCGGAATCAGGGACAACTCGGAGTTCAAAGTATCACTGATACAGAACCCTCCAATGAATCTTTGGGAGTTCTTTCACAAGACCAAAAGTTTATTCGATAGGAGAACACGAGTCTGGACCAGAAGCTAAAGGAAGTGAACGTGGTTAAGGATGAAAAACCATCCAAGGAAAGCTTAGGTAAAGATAAAGATAAAGGAACAAGGAAGTTTGATGATGAATTTGGAAAAGCAAGGAAGCAGTGGAGAGAGCCGAAATTCTCCACTTACACAGGATTGAATGAGCTGTTAGAATGGATATTCACGGAAACTTGGGATCACCTTCCATATCAAAGGCAAGCAAAGAGGGAACCCTCGCAACGCTAGAGGGCATTCAGAAGGCGCTAATCTTTCATGACCTGGACGGGCATGATACCAACAACTGCAGGCATTTAAAGGATATCATCGAGGAGCATGTAAGGAATGGTCGGTTGTGGCAATATGTCGAAACCCGGAATGCGGTGATGGAAAAAGAACAGCCACCGTCTACTTCAAACGATGATGGAACGTGGCCCAAGGATGATGGTCGATTGGTTATCGACTGATAGGGATGATAATAGAAAACTCTGGAAAAACGACCAAGTCACTTACTCATGTGTGGGGATAGAGAAAGCCCCTAGGAATGCTCAGAGATGATGATAAACCATGAAGCTCTAGTTTGTGAAATCTTCTTTCTCTTTTTTGATTTGGATACTCGTTTTTTTGCTTTTCTTGGTTTGGTTTCAGGGTTTGGTTTAACCTCCTGCTTTTGTTTGTTCTCTGATTTAGACTTTGATTTGGATGCTTGTTTCCGTTTGGATATTGGTTTGGATTTCTGGCATGGATTTTTGGTTTTCTAATTTAATCTGGATTTCAGATTGGATTTTGATTGGATTTTTATCTGGTTTTTGGTAAATGGTCGTCGGGTGTGGATTGCACCTGGTAAGGGGCAGGTCGTTTCGTCCGAACATGGCAAATCAGCTTATTCAGGTCGTCGAGTATGGACTATGCTTGAAAAGGGTCCGAAGCGACCAAGATTCGGCCTAGGAATTAAGCCCTATATTATCTATCGGTTAATACTACAGGTCGTCGAGTATGGACTATGCTCGACAAGGGTCCGGAGCGACCAGGATTCGGCTTAGGACTTAAGCCATGGTATTACTCAACGTTCAGGGATACTGAACCAAGAATACCAAGGAAGTGCTTAATACAAGTCATCAAGTGTGGATTGTGCTTGACAAGAACCCGAAGAGGTTACGAATTCAGATATTGGATATGAATAGCTAAGGATTTGGCTAAGGGCCCATAGTGGTCCCTGATTTGGATATCAACCTGGTGAGGTCCTAGATTCAGTTATTGGTTATTGGATATGGATGGATTAAAATTCGGTTGATGTGTTCGGATGGCTATGGGATTAGCTAAGGATTTGGTTACTGGACTTTGATTCGGATATCGACTTGGAGCAGTCGTGGACTTGGATATGGCTGTGGCACTTGGATAGGATGGCTTGATAATATATTAGATTATGAATCAAATAGTATGGCTATGGATGGAATGTAGACTTTGGATGTCAGATTTAAAGCTATTCAAAACACGCCTTCTTACCACAAGGCATGTTTTGGGGGACAAATGTTATCCTGCCCTTTGGTCAAGGCCGCGATATCAACAATTAGGCTGGAAAGGATGATATCAGGATTGGAGAATGATCGGAAACGAGGCTATCATCGATATCGTCAAAAATGGGCCAAGCTCTAATAATGGTGGGATCGATTGGGAATGATAAACAAGGCTAAGAAAGGCTACGTTTCGAATTTCAGGCCAATCGAAGGTCGTATGCACGAGTTATGGATGGATCAAGATTCTAGAAAAGTCAGTTTGTATCGATACATTCGTGTCGATTGGGATGGACTCGGCTATTTGCACTGGATCAATAGCTTCGTGTCAATCCATATGGATATGGATGAGGGAAACACACTTGTCACCTCATTTTGGACCGATGGATTTCATATCGGTGCAACACCATCGATTGAATAGATACGGCAAGGAATACTTCGTATCGATCAAAGGTTGGATAGATACGAAGGGACATAACTTTGGATGGGTATGAAAAATCAGGAGACATTCTCCTATCGATTGAGTTTGTATTGATCGATACGAAGGAAATGTTCAAGAAAACATGGACCATGGAGTGATGGGTACGAACGCTGGGATCGATTGAATATAGGTGTTAGGATCGATACGAAGGAAATGGACTTGGATCGGTGGATGCAAACAAAGGAACAGTTGATGGATACGAATAAGCCCATAGGTGCTGGTGGATGGATACGGAGCGTGGAGACATAAGGCTATGGTCCGATGGATACGAGGAGGGTCAAGGCAAACGAAGTGGTCAGCGAGCACAAAAAATGGATCTACATGCGATTATCCCTCCACATCATCGATCCAAGAATAATTGATACGAAGATATCAGCTTACATTGGAAAAAACTAACTTGTATCGATCATAACTCTCACTCTACAAGTCCAAACGTAATGAAATTTTCATAGGAGCTTCCTTATGCACTCATAGACCTACATGATCAATCTCGGCTCGATTGGACCACTTTTGAATCGATAGAATTGAACATGGATCGATCTAAAGTCACTCCTGATCGATCTGGCAGGCCCATCTACTCAAGAGAAAAGGTATTCCAGGTTTCTAGGGGATATTTTCGAATCTACACCTATAAATAGCAGTCCTATGGCAACTAGAAAGGGATCTTCTTCTTCTTGGCTAGGGAACACTCTACCATTTTTACTAATTATTTTCAAAGGCTTGTAACTGTAATCTCACTACAAAAGCAATAAAAGGATCAATTCAATATCGACGTAGGCTGGAGATAGTCGAACCACTACATACTCTTGTGTTCTTTACTTTCTTTCTTACATTTTACATTTGCTATCTCTTCAATTTTATTCTCTACTATACCTAGATCTAAGATTAATGTTAGAAAATTGTGGGTCTGTGTGTATACACTTGTGCTTTCACTACTTCTGGGGTTTATAGCCAATTTTGGTGCAAATACTTTGGTGCTTTCAATGAGAAAGACTAGCACCTACTACTTCAGATTTGGGTTTCAGATTTGGAGAGCTATAGGATCAGATCTAAGGGGAACCATGACAAAGCAGTCAGCTAGGAGATAAAGAGTGGAAAGGAGTCAGCATGAAGGGAGTCAGGAGGCTTCCTCAGGAGCGAATTGGGCCTTAGTTTTCATCACTAGAGATGAGATGGAGATGATGATGGAAACTATGTAGGAAGAATTGTTGAAAAGCAAGGAGATAATGATGCAGAACCATTTCAGACAGTTTAGGCAGGCAGGAACAGCTAGAGCTTCAGGAGTTCAGATCGTCCAGCTGTTCAGATCCATGGAGCAGGAATAGAAGGATACAACAGGCAATCGAATGGAGCAGCTCAATAGGATGCAGCCCTCAACCAACGCACCGTTACCAATTTGGATGGATACAGACTCGAGGGCGCACCACCGTGCCATGATAGACCAATTCATGGAGGGATTTCAGGTGACACCGCATAACAAGATGCCGATCGGAGCACAAGAACACGTGATGAAGAGTATGTACCAGAATTCCCTTGAGGACTCGAGAAGGGCAACCCTTGGTGGACAACACTGGATTATCTGAGATTATCAGACGAACTATGCATGGAGGTTTATCAAACAGAGATCTGGAAGGACTAAACCGGAGCGCGTTTACCCATGACATCAAAATGGCTGGGAATCCACCAAAGTTCAAGCTACCTACTTTGGAGGTATACAATGGCAGGGCTGATCCTACCGATCACTTGATGAGATACACGAGACACATGGAAGTGCTGGGGGGATCGGAGGAGCTTGTGGCTTGATGTTTTCCTCTTTACTTGATGGATATAGCTACTATATAGTTTCGACAGTTAGAGGATGGTTCTATCAGGAAATAGACAAAATTGGTGGACAGGGTTTTGAAGCAGTTTCGGGTTCATATCAAAAGACCGAAAAATGTAATGATGCTTACATCAGTAAAACAAAGGACACGAGAATCGCTTAGGGCTTTCTTAACTCGGTTCAATGCAGCGGTTGCTTCGGTGGATTAGCCAGATCCATCGATGGTCTTAATGGCAGCAGTATACGGAATCAGGGACAACTTGGAGTTCAAAGTATCACTAGTACAAGACCCACCAATGGATCTCAAGGAGTTCTTTCATGAGGCCGAAAGGTTTCTTCAACAGGAGGACGCGAGTCTGGATCTGAAGCCAAAGGAAGTGAATGTGCTTAAGGATGGAGAACCATCCAAGGAAAGCTTGGGTAAAGATAAAGATAAAGGAACGAGAAAGTTGGATGATGAATCTGGTAAAGCAAAGAAGTGGTGGAGAGAGCCAAAATTCTCCACTTACATAGGATTGAACAAGCTGTTAGAATGGATAATCATGGAGACTCAGGATCACCTTCCTTATTGAAGGCCGACAAGGAGGGAACCCTCAGAACGCAAGAGGGAATCCGGAAGGCACTGTATCTTTCACGACCTAGACAGGCATGATCCGACAGATGCAGACATTTAAAGGTTGTCATCGTGGAGCATGTAAGGTATGTTGGAACTCGAAATGCGGCGATGGAATAGGAGCAGCCACCGTCTACCTCAAACGACGATGGCACGAGGCCCAAGGATGATGGTCGATTGGTTATTGACTGATAGGGATGATGTGGAATAAGTAGCAAACTCTGGGCACACGGCCGAGTCACTTACTAGTATGCGGTGTCGGAGATAGCCCCTAGGCATGCTCTGAGATGATGATAAACCACAATGCTCTAGTTTGTGAAATCTGCTTTTTTTTTTGATTTGGACACTCGCTTTTTTGCTCTTTCTAGTTTGGTTTAAACTCATGGTTTTGTTTGTTCTCCGGTTTGGATGCTTGCTTTCTTGTTTGGATATTGGTCTTGATTTCTAGTATGGATTTTTGGTTTTCTAATTTAATCTGGATTTCGAATTGGATTTTGATTGGATTTTTATCTGGTTTTTGGTAAATGGTCATCGGGTGTGGATTGTACCTTGTAAGGGGTAAGTTGTTTCGTCCGAACATGCCGAATCGACTTATTCAAGTCATCGAGTATGGACTATGTTCGACAAGGGTCGTAAGAGACCAAGATTTGGCCTTAGACTTAGGCCTTATATTATATATTGGTTACTAC
The DNA here is from genome assembly GCA_030765085.1 of Allium cepa. Taxonomy (NCBI): domain Eukaryota; kingdom Viridiplantae; phylum Streptophyta; class Magnoliopsida; order Asparagales; family Amaryllidaceae; genus Allium; species Allium cepa. The sequence continues at coordinate 401,922,967 of CM060943.1, read as the reverse complement.
TTTAGGTCATCGAGTATGGACTATGCTCGACAAGGGTCTAGAGCGATCGGGATTTGGTTTAGGACTTAAGCCATGACATCACTCAACGTTCAAGAACACTGAACCAAGAACACCAATGCATTGCTTAATACATGTCGTCGAGTGTGGATTGCGCTTGATAAGAACCCAAAGAGGTTATGGATTCAGACATTTGATATGAATAGCTAAGGTTCGGCTAAGGGCCCGAAGTGGTCCTGGATTTGGATATCGACCCGAAGAGTTCCTAATTTTGGTTATTGGATATGGATGGATTAAAACTTGGTTGACGGGTTCAGATGGGGATTGGCCAAGGATTAGGTTACTGGACTTTGAGTCGAACATCGACTTGGAGCAGTTGCGGACTTGGATATGGCTATGGCACTTGGATAGAATGGCTTGGTAATTGATTGGATTATGAATTAGATGGTATGGCTATGGATGGAATGCAGACTTTGGATGTCAGATTTAGAGCTATTCAAAAAATGCATTCTCACCACAAGGCATGTTTTTTGGGGAGCAAATGTCACCTGCCCTTTGGTCAAGGCTGGGTTGTCAACAAATTGGCTAGAAAGAATGATATCAGGATTAGAGAACGATCGAAAACGAGGCTATGGTCGATATCGTCAAAATTGACCGAGCTCTAATCATGGTGGGATCGATTAGTAATGATAAACAAGGCTAAGAAAGGATACTTTCGAATTTTAGGCCAATCGAAGGTCGTATGCTCAACTTATGGATGGATCAAGATTCAAGAAAAGTTAGTTTGTATCGATACTTTCATATCGATTGGGATAGACCTGGCTATTTTCACTAGATCGATGGCTTCGTATAGATGTATGGATATGGATGAGGGAAACACACTTGGCACCTCACTGTGGACCGATCGATTGAATGGATACGCCAAAGCATATTTCATATCGATCGAAGCTTGGACCGATACGAAGGGACATAACTTTGGATGGGTACGAACAAATCAGGAGCTATTCTCGTATCGATCGATATAAAGGAAATGCTCAAGAAAACATGGACCATGGAGTGATGGGTATGAAGGCTGGGATCGATACGAGTATAGGTGTTTAGGATCGATATGAAGGCACTGGACTTGGATCGATGGATGCAAACAAAGGCACAATTGATGGATACGAATAAGCCCATAGGCTGGTTGATGGATACGAAGCATGGAGACGAAGGGCTATGATATGATGGATACAAGGAGGGTCAAGGTAAATGAAGCGGTCAGGGAGCACAAAAATCGATCTACACGTGATTATCGCTCCATATCATCAATCCAAAAACGATCGATACGAAGAGGATCAAGACAAATCGATCGATATGAAGATATCAGCTTACATTGGAAAAGACTAGCTTGGATCGATCATAACTCTACAAGTCCAAACGTGATGCAATTTTTGGAGGAGCTTCCTTATGCACTCAAGGACCTCCACGATATATCTCTGCTCGATTGGATCACTTTTAGATCGATATGAATTGAACATGGATTGATCCAAAATCACTCCAGATCGATCTGGCGGGCCCACCTACGCAAGAGAAAATGCATTCCAGGTTTTTAGACCGATATTTTTAGACCGATATTTTCAAATCTACACCTATAAGTAGCAGTCCTATAGAAACAAGAAAGGGATCTTCTTCTTCTTGGCTAGGGAAAACTTTGCCATTTTTGCTATTGATTTTTAAAGGCTTGTAACTGTAATCTCACTACAAAAGCAATAAAAGGATCAATTCAAAGTGGACATAGGCCAGAGATTGCCGACCACTATAAACTCTTATGTTCTTTACTTTCTTTCTTATATTTTACATTTTCTATCTCTTTAGTTATATTCTCTACTATACCTAGATCCGAGATCTGTGTTGGAATATTGTGGATCTATGTGTATACATTGGTGCTTGCACTACATCTGGGGTTTGTGGCCAATTTGGCACAAACAATTAAAATCACTTAATAAGGATAATAGAAGTATATTAAAAGATTTAAAAAATATGTTTATAATCGTTTTACAAAAATATTCAAAATTTATTGCATTTTGTCAATGCATCTCAAAAATCAGCAAAAACGGTATTTTTAAAAGTATAAATCGATTTAAGAATGAAAGATACTCATATTAAAATCACTTAGTAATGATAATAAAAATCTAATAAGGATTGTGAAACATAATTTTAATTGGTTTGCAAAATGTCCAAATTTTGTCACATTTTGTCAGCTTTACACACACTGTAAAAATGAATATTTTGATATTATTTAAATATGGTTTTATAATATAGATATAAATGTTTAAGTTTATTTAAATAAGTAAGAAGTTCATTTTTAAGTTTGGTTCACATCTATATAGTTTAACAATAAGGTCAAATTTTGTCTGTAAAATTTCTCGACAAAAACACTGTTTTCAACCAAAACAAGTTATCGCAACATTGTATGGACATATGCACCTTATAATATGTATATTACATATTTACAAACTATAAAATACTTACATTTATAGCATATAAAAACAAATTCACTTTGAAAAGTCAAAATTAACATATAATTCAAAAAAGTAACATCATTTGACAGTTTATAATTGAAATTAAGTTACTAAATATAATCGTTACAAAAGGACTTAACCTCTCTTTTCTCATTAATGCATAAGTCTTATCTTACATGAAAAAGGAGAAAAATATATTTTTGGTATTTTATAATTAATGGAAAAGTAGCAAAAATCACTACCTTAAGTTCATGAATCAAATCTTAACATCCATCACCATAAATGCACAAGTCTCTTCGTACATGGAAAAAGAGAAAATGTTTAAATTATCATTTAAAGTGTAAGAAAAAGAGGCAAACATCATTTCTTAAGTACAAATAACATCTTAACATCCTTTCCACCATTAGTTCACTTAAAATCATGCTTAAGAAAAAGTAAAAAAATAAGGCATGGGTATTTAAGTCATTTACCTTCCAAAACTCAAGTATAAATACGCATGCATACCTTCCATTCTTTCACAACTTAAACTCTTCTCTTCTTCTTCACTTTCTCCATCTTCTTCCTCCATTTTCATGGTCACACCACCACCTCCTCTACATGGCCGTACTGTCTTCCATATTAAAAAAGAAAAAAAAAGAAAAAAAGGGAAGAAAGAAAAGAGAGGAACGCGCGTTAGTTCGTTAGTCGTAAGCACGCCAATTCATCTAAAGATTGATGGAGTGGAAATAAAGGTGAGAAATTCTCATCGCTTTTAAAAGATTGTATTTTGATATTGCTATAATAATCGTCATATGACATATGCAAGTATACATCCATTTAAATGTTGCTATGGAGGTTTGGTTATGTGTGTTATGTTTGAATAATAGCAAATATTTATGGTTGTGATTATTTATCGTATTAGCTTATGTATGGACAATAATTATGTTAGTGATAAATGTTAACTGGATTATGCTCATTTGGATTAAATAATTCCGTTGTTAAGTATGACCAATTTTATAAATATGTTATATGTTGGAATTATGAAGCCCCTTTGTGAATAGTGAAAAAAATCTAATTTGGATTTTGAAAATAAAGTCAAATTGGAATTGAAGTGTAATTGAAATTGAAATCTATTTTGAAAACTGAAATTGGGATTAAGGTTGAAGTTTAAATTGGAAATGAAATTTGATTTGAAATCTAAGATTAAATTGAAGTTAGAATTGAAATTGAATTGAAATTGGATTTTAAAATAATATTAAAATAATAGAAATAAAAAATATTATAATATGAAAATAGTGAAAATACATTTTAAATACTTTAAAAGTGAATATATTGATTTAAAATGATTTGTAATTATTCTATGAGTAATAAAGTTCAATTTGATTATATTATTTCAATTATTGGAAAATAAGTTAAAATTAGGCACATTGCGAAAATTAGACGCATCGCGCAACGGTAATTCGCGATTTCGCACCAAAAAGATCAAGTGAGTGCGCAGAGTGGAATATAGCTTGGAATTCTTCGATATATGAAAATTTCAAACTATTATATCCATATCTTCTAAATGAAGAAAGAAAATCAAGATTTCATTAAGTAGATTTACGACCAAATCAATTTTCTAGAAAAATCACGCTAGTGTAGTTAAGTAACCATAATTGAAAATTTGGCTAAATGAACGGTTTTAATTACGGAAAAATATGGAATGAATTTGATAAATCTATTTAAATAGTTTAGAAGAGATTTGAATTGGAAAATATGAATTTTCAAATACAAAAAGTTGTTTAAATCAAATTAGCTTATAAAGCACTTTCCGTAGCACTTTTCTGCTGCCATTTCTACGACTTTTTAAAAGATGGTTTAAACTTAACGATTTTTTCTAGAATCTATTATGAATGTTTTTTAAAAGTAAAATTAAGTGTTTAAAAGGTAATTTGGAATCTTTATAATGAATTTAAAATAAAAGCAATAACTGAGTATGCGGAAACGACTAGTACATTTGTCCTACTTGTGAGATCTGGCGAGATAAAACAAGATGTTTAACTAAGGTTAGGTATGGAGCAACCAGTGCCCTGAACTTATCTGACCTATGTTTTCTCTTCTTAGGCGAGTGGTGGAACAGATCGAAAGGAAAGCTTGGATGCTCTAAAAACACTATATTAAGTTTTTCCAAAATAAAACAGAATTACTATTTTCCAGCAGTTAAGCAATTTAAGTATAAAAGGATTAATCTCCAAAATTAATAAACTACAATTTGGTTTGTATAGAGATAATCTTCTTATAGTTAGTATTAAATTCCAAGTAGAGAACTTGTCCTATTTGTGAAATTAAAAATTGATTTCATCATTATTCCGCCCATAGCACTTGTTGAACATGGAAATTGACATTGAGTAAAATTAGAATGATTTCTATGATTCTATTTACTCAATAATGTTTGCTAAGATTTATTTTTGGGTTTACAGTATACAATTCATAAATAACATTGTTTTTGACCTGCCTAAAAGTTAAGGAATTTGGATCGAGTGTTAGGTAAGGATTTTGAAATATTATCCAAAGAAAAATAATGAATTAACTTAGAATTACTCTAAGAAAAAAAGAAGAAATATTGTAATCATCCAAAAGGAATTAAAGTGAAAAGAGACTTAATAAATCATGTACACTCATATTCACTTTTTATTGATAATTGGATTTCGAAGGAATCGGGATTCCTATCCGAAAACCACTTCGCACAAACTCATATGTTCGAAAAATGAAGATGTTTGAAGATGAAGATATTGAAATGAATAATAACAAAGTACTGTTGTTGATTAATTAGGTATAATCTCTCGATTTACTTATTATAGCAGTGGTTTCTTTTTTATGAAAAATCTCAAGATCACAAGGACTTCTTGCCTAGTAATTGCCGAGGAAAGTACCTTCGGTTTCGTTCAGTCCCAGAATGAACTTGTATGGACATTGTCTGACTTTTCATTCTAAATCATAGTGAGTGATCTCTATAAATGTATATCAGTCGGTGGTGCAGAAGACATCTTCTGTTAGCTTAACATCCTTTCCCAAAACATACGAGCTCAAGAAGTTAGACGTGTGTAGAAATCAGTTGTGTGAATATGGAATGGAAATGTAGCATTTAAAGTGAAAGAAGATGTGCTATGTGGAAAGGTAATCATTTCCTCTAGCCTCATCAACCGAAAATGACCAAAACAGGGTTAGATGCAGCAAGGCTAAGTCTGTCATTCCCAATTAGAGTATGATAATTCCCTTCTAGATATATTTCTTCCCGCTATGACTTTCAGGATGTAAATTAATGTGGTTTGTATGCTAGAGCGTGCTCGGTTAAAGGTCGATAATGACCAAGGGATGACATATTTGGTATTATCTAATTATAGAGGTAGACCGATCTTGTGTTGGTAGAGGGTAGATGTTCTGTGCCTCGGGACATCCATCTAGAGGTGTACCCATCGAAAGGTAGTCCCTTCGCCTGGTCATTTGTATGGAACTCCATTATCCATTAAGTGCCTTCGGACTTGATTGTAAACCTAATATGCTAGAATTTAATCAATGTAACAATTTCGGCTACGATTAATAAGTTTATTTCAAATGCTTTCAAAGAATGTCATTAGAAATAATATCAAATATTTTGATATAAAAGTGTTTTAGTTATCATATGGTAAAAACCCGTCCGTGTTTATGTGTAGGTGTGGTCTTATGAGATACTCTTTCTTTTTAAAGGATTTTATTTCCAATGCTGATATTTAACACTGTCATTTATTATTGAGTTTTTCTCACGCTGGTTTATCAAGCCTCATACAAGTATTGAATACTTGGGTCAGATCCGAGTAGTTTTAGGTTTAGTCGAAGACGGTTGGAGTTTCCAAAGGAGAGCTGGTCTTCTACATATAGATGTATATTATTATCCGCTGCTATTGTTTGATGTTTGTCAGCATTGTAAGGACAGATGCTTATAACTGTCCAAGCTGAATCTAGATAGACTTAGATATATCTATTTTAAAGGTTTTCCGCTATAAAGATATTGTTCAATATATATATTATTCCATTTGTGTGAGATTTTGTTCTATCTTTTTTTTCTTTTTCACCCTTCATGTTCCGTCTTTTTCGTTCAATTTGAGTCGGACATGTGTGGTTTATTGTCAACTCAAAGGCTATGGAAAAACGAGCCTTGACATGATATAATGATGAGTCTATGCTTATGTGCACGATTTCAAGAAAATCCCGAAGAATCAAATTTGCGAGCGGTGAAATGAATTTTGCACTACTTAAGTAAAACTAAAAACTACGCTTTTTTACTCGAAAGAATGTCCTTTTGAGTTGGTATCATATAGTGATGCTGATTTCGGAGGATGTCGAATATATCAAAAGAGTATGAGTGGTACTTGCCACTTCATTGGACAATCTTTAGTATCTTGATTTAGTAAAAAACAAAATTGTGTTTCAATCTCGACGCATGAAGCAGAATATATTTCTGCTGCTTTGGCATGTGCTCAAGTAATATATATGCAGCAAACACTTCAAGATTTTGGTACAGATTTATCTAATTCAACAATTTATTATGATAGTACAAATGCCATAAATTTATCGAAAAATCCTATAATCCACTCAAGAACTAAACATATTGACATCCGACATCATCTAATGCATGGCAACATAGAAAAATGTACCATCTCTCTTGAATTTGTATCATCAGAGAATCAAGTTACATACATATTCACTAAACCTTTAAACGAAAATATTTTTCTAAAATTAAGACGTGAACTCGGGATTATGTCGTTGCATGATCTATAAGTTGAAAATAAAGTACATATGAATAAAAGGTATAAAATGAATAAAAATATAGCAATAAAGTTGAATTTTTTTTAGAGCCGATGAACACTTGAACTCTGCACTTATGGGAGATAGGCATGTGACTTCCAATATTCTATTTTATTATTTGCACTAGGAACTCTCCTCCTTTATAATTTATACAGTGATAATCATTTTGTATTTTTCACCTTAGAAACATATTGTTTATAACATAGAGATAAATTAAAGATTGGCTTAAGTTTAAAGAATAATATTAACCATGAAATTCAAATTCGGAAATAACTAATGAAATTAGTATATGTACATGAAGAAAATGTTTTGAAAATTCATATAAAACAAACAACCATCCACTTTAATTCTTATAAAATACCGTTTCAGGAAAATTCCTACTACTCATCAATTGTATTCAGCACTCCAATTTCGGATTTGTCTAACAAATCTACTCCAGTTTATGTCCCTGCAAGCATTATTCCATCTCTAAATCACCATACTGGACATACACTGAATTGCAAAAGAACTAGAAAAAATTTAGAAATTGGATCACCTTCTACTGAGGAGAAAATTGATGATATTCATCACTACCATCCTGAAACTTTAACTATGCAACGTGAGATGTATTATGAGTAAAAGCACCATAGAAGACGTTTAAATTTCCTTGAACAATTTGCTTTAAAATTCTACGGAACTACCCTTAGAGAAAGTATGCACGATTCATCTCCTTAACGACCTCATATATCTCCAAACTCTTGCGATCAAGGTGCTACAAATATTTCTCCTATTCAACGTAATACTTGGTCTCTTGTTAATCCATTATAGGAAGACACAAAAGTTGAACCAAGCTCATTCGAAATTTTTTCTTCGGAGGAATCTATGACCTTCGATAAATAAATAATTTTTACATAAAATTATACTCATAATATTGATATTGTAATTTACATATATAATAAGTTTGTTGAAATAAAATTATATTTATATATAAGAATAAACCTCACAAACAAGTACATATATGGTGTACATTGTTAACTAAAGTTGGAAATTACTGAAAATAGGCTAATGTGTAAAAAATCAACAGAATCAATCGGCTGAATTTAACAATTCAGCCGGCTAAATATTCAATGATTTATATTTTTAACCTAGAATTCTCCCAGCTGACCCCTTGCTTTCAACCGACTGAATCGTACCAAAACTAAAATATTTTCTTGCAGGTTCGTAACCAACAGGCTGCCTAGAACATTTCAGCCAGCTGCCTAAAGAAACTCAAAAATAAAATATTTTCTTGCGGGTTCGTAACCAGCAGGCTGCCTAGAACATTTCAGCCAGCTGCCTAAACAAATTTCTGTTTTTTTATATGGCATAACACGATTTTTAAGGTAGGAATCCAACTTAAATCAATACTTATTATCAACTACCCATTCATTCACTACCTATATCTTCACTTTTTAGAAAAAACAAAAGAAAAATCCTAATTCCTCCAAATCAAAAATCTAATCTCTCCTTTTTTCAAAACAAAAATGCCACCTAGATCAAAACGAACATGGGAATCATTTATAGGTGCATCTCAGAGCCAAATTAGAGCATGGCTCCTAAAGATATGGCTGTCAATAGATTTAATTGCATGAAGGATTCCAAGCTTTTTGAAGGAGATTTCATGAAGTTCCCAGGTTTTAATGGATATGCTATTAGAGAATTAGTGAAAGCACATGGATTCAACCCTCTTATTGGGTATGACGCTAATAATATTAAGATTTATCCTCTTTTGATTAAGTTTTTCTACGCAAATATGAATTTAGACCATCACAATCCTCAAAACAAAGATGATTGCATTTGGAATTTGGTATGTGGTGTTAATTATTTTTACATTTACAAAATTAGAGCATATTTTAAGATGTCCATCTGAAGGTTTAGACACTGAGATGTTTGATATTGATATGTATGAAGGTGACAAAGAGTCACATAGATTTTTCTCCAATGATTTAAGCGAACTAAAATCAAGTGCCTTACATCCTAAGGCAAGAAGTATTCATCGCACACTCATTCACTCTCTTCAATCATGAATCGAAAGCTATGAAAACGTTTATAAACATGACTACCAAGCCCTATATGCTATTTATTCATCTCAGTGAGTTATTTGGGGCAACATTATATTAGATGAATTTCTTAGTGTTAATCATAGGAGAAGTTATAAAACCATTCATTTTGGCCCTTATATAATGCAAATATTACAAAATTTCAGAGTTCCTTCACTCGATTCCGATTTGATGACAATATGTGAACTTAACTCCAAAACCCTCCATCTCATGGTTCATCCTAAGCCTTCGGAGAGTCAACAAGTTATTAGTTTTCAATAATGGATCGTCAATCGCAATCAAGGCATTCTGAAACCTCGAGACACAAATATTGCCTCTTCCTCTCAACAACCTCAACAACAAGAAGTAGATGATGAAATTCACGAATTAAATATTGTTGTGCCACCTAAACAGACTCTCGTCACATTATCCTGAAATCAAAGCAAGCTCAATTGCCATTTAGCTAACATTGAGAAAAATGTTTCCAAGACAAACAAAATGATAAACTCCATAAAAGGTTTTTGTGGATAAAATTTAGGAAAAAATGTCTTTCTCCAGATTCACTTCGATGGGTATTCTTGAAACTCTGGCACCGTATACTTGGACATCCTCAGAGGATGAAGGAGAGGAAGAAGAAGTAGGCAGCGAAGATTGATTTGGTAAATTTTTCATAATTATTTAAACATAACCTATATTTTATGAATACTTTGCTTTAAGCATAAATTTATATAATGTTTGCTATGTTTTTAGGATGTTTTAATTCGTGATAATATGTTTTAAGGTTATTTTGTGTGGTTAGGAAATGTTTCTATCTTGTTTTCTAACATGACCTTTTGCAACTTTGTGATGTTTATGTGTTTGTGGTGTTTTTTGAAGTAAATATTGTCATGTTTCTATATGCAATGTCTACATATGTTTTAACTCTTACCAATTTATGATATTTCTTTTATCAACTCATTGTTTACTTTTTGTTGATGACAAAGTGGGAGAATAAGGTAATCATATTAATAGGGGAGAATATGTTTCTATCTTTTTGTCGATGATTTAGTTAATTTTCTTAACAGACAAGCATCGAAAATGCTATTTACTTTAAAATTCTTCTTTGGTAAACCTTTTACAAAATTATTTTTAGATAATTGGCTTATTGCTTTGACGTTTATATGACAAAATCTCTTATGCCACAGCCAAGGATCATTTTCTTTGGCTATTAGGCACATATTTGTGTTATGATTAACTTCATATTTAAGATGTATATATTATGTTCTCTAGTTCCTTCAAAGATAAGATTCTTATTTTGGTCAAATATATTACGTTTAGTTTCTAAAAAAGATATATTAAAACCTTTATCGCATAGTTGGCTTATACTAAGAAAGTTATGTTTTAAATTTTTAACTAGTAAAACATTTGTAATAAGATGTAAGTTATATGTGCCGCCATTGCTCACATTGCCTTCGCCAATGATATATCCTTTGGAGTTATCTCCAAAATGTGACAGATCCTCCATTTGAGTAGATAATGTTAGTTAGCGTGTTTTTGTTTTCTGTGTGCTTTGAGCAACCACCATTAAGTATCCACTTTCCTCTTTTCTTAATCAATATGTGCAAAAAAAATAATAGAAATGATGTTTGTATCCACCTTTTGTCAAGGTCCTAAGAATTAGGTCATAGGAAGCCAAATTGTGACGATCCGGCTTTCTAACTCCAGAAAGACGTGTCATCAATAAAAAAGAAAGGGATAGAAATAGAAAAGAATAGAAAGAAAGAAGACAGGGATATATAGAAAAGGATGGTAGACAGGGTATTATTATTATGTTTCATACAACTGTAACACTACTTAAGCTTATTTTTAATTAAAGTTAAATATTCCAAATATTTGATTTGTAACCTATATTTGCACTAATGTATTTTATATTTATATTTAATATGAATAAAATTGTGTTATTGTAAATATTATTATCAACTACATTCATATTGATATTAAATGTCATTCATACATAACTTTTAATTTAATTGAATAAAACAGATTAAATTTTGACTATTGTTGAAAGAGTCTATTTCACGTTTTGAAATTATAAATTCATGTATAACACATATACAACTAATAATATGCAAAATCTTATTTATTTCAAAATGAATAATAGACTCTTTCAACAATATTCAAAATTTAATATGTTTTATTCAATTAAATTAAAAGTTATGTATGAATGACATTTAATATCAAATATATAAAGTGGTTAATGATAGAATAGTGTTGGCTCTGGTGGAGATTTCTCATTAGAGATAGAGTCAGTAGTACTCTAGAATGAGTCTGAGCGTATTAATAGATATGAGTGCGTACTTGTTAGTGAATATAAAATGGTTTTATATTATGTTGATTGATTTATTGAGTGGTATATGAACCTTCGTCTATGCAGTCTGCACAACTGTACCGAAGGGGTTTCTAAACACTTGAATAGAACAATTCGACATGATATTGTCTTCAAAGGTGGGTGAATTAAATAGTTTCACCAAAAATATATTTTGATATATATAAAAAAATTTTTTTTTGCAAATTATTATATATAATTAAAGTGTTTAGGTGATAGTGTTACAGACAAATAAGATTATAAAGATTTACAATGGCTTGTATAACCAAGGGAAGTATGAGATTGAATTTGGAATTAAAATTAAAAGTGAAGTTAAAAATGAGAATTTATTTTGGATTAAGTTGAAAGTTTAATTTAATTTTGGAATTTAACTAATGATAAAATAATAATAATGATTGATGAAGTATATCAAAGTTAGAATGTAAATGAATTAAATTGGGAAATTTAATAGAAATAAAATTTTGGTTGAGATTAACTTAAGCTTAATAATTGAATTTAAAATTAAGATTGGAAAGAAATGAATTGAGATATGGACGATATTAAATGAAATTAAGTTCTTATTTAATTAAATCAAGTGGATTGGTAGATTAAAGAGAATAGTATGATGCTCCATTTAACGGAAGTTAAGTTAAATAAATTGAATTGGAATAGAATTCAGTTGAGTTATAAATGATGTTAAATAAATTAAATTCTTACTTAAATAAATAAAAGTAAGTTGAAATGAAATTGAATTGGAATAAATATATTCCGATAACGTATAAAGAAAATTGGCAAGACATTGATTTAGAATATTCTTGGCTGTAGGTGAGTGTTCAATCTCGAGTTAAAATGAAATATGAATATATTCAAGCTTACAATAGGTAAAAATGTGAAAAATATGTCTATGAGACTTATAAAAGAAATATGGAGAAATAACATAGTGAGCCAAAATAAATTGTTTTGTATTAGGAGAATGAAATAAAAATCCAAACTTGAATTATAAAATAAAATTGAATGGAGATAAAAGACCAATGTGGAATTGGAAATGAAAGTGAACTAATTTGGAATAAATTGGTAAACTGAATAGATTAACGAGATTTAAATTGGTTAAAACAGAAGTTGGATTGTGAGGTAATAATGGAATTTGATCTAGGTAAGTATCAAATAAATTGAAAATAAATTTAAGTGTGAAATTGAAACAAATAAATTAACCTAAGAATAAACTTTGCAGAAGCGTAGCTTCGAGGAAAGTGAGAGTTTATTTAGTAAAAGCTTTAATAATTTAAGTTGAATGAAATAAAATCTTTATTCGAATAGAAATAGTTGGATAAAAAAAAATTAATTTTGTATAAATAGACTCTGATGGCTTATCAAAAGAATTTAAATGCTTGAAATAAAAAGTATGCTTGTTTGATACAGGTAAGATCTGGAGCTTAAAGTGAAAATGAATGTAATTAAGAATAAATGGATGTAAGTGTGGAGAATAAATAAATTTGTGGCTCATAAAGTTAAAAAGTGGAATTATAAGCCAAAATAAAATTATTTTGTACTTGGGAAATGAAATAGACATCCAAACCGGAATTACAAACTAGAAATAAACTCAAGAACTATAATGAAGTGATTTTGTGATGAAATCAAATATTGAATTGGAAGTAGAAATAAACTAATTTGAAACAAATTAGTAAACTAAGTATGTAAATGAAATTGGAATTGGTCAAATAAAGTTGGATGGTGAATTAATAAATTTGATTGTAAATTAAAATGAACGGGAGGCTGAGACCTTGAGTTATAAATATAAAATTCAACTTAGATTGGTGTTGTATCTTACAGAATTGAATTGCCAGAATGGATGTTTGGAATTCATAATGTATTCCATGCATCTCATCTAGGAAATTTGTTCAGGATCATCATTAATTGTAGAACCAGTAGTTCAGGGAGATTTGGAAGTTGAACAGAATTTGACTATGGTCAGGAATCCTGTTCGGATTGTTGATTAAGACGAGAGGCAACTCGGGAGTAAGTAGTGAAGCTTGTCGAGTGCAGTGGAGCGAGGATCCCAGTGATTACACCTAGGAAACTCTGGATAGTTCTAGGAAAGTTTATCCGGATTTGTGTTCGGATAGCGAGTATTGCTTGTTAGGATAGACTGTTTGATTGTTTGCTAATGTATGAATGATATGTATGTGTGAATGGTTGGTATAACAGCTTTTAAATTATCTTTGTTTTAAATTTCGGGGATGAAATTCTTTTAAAGGGGGAGGAATGTAACGACCCTGGATTTTGTCCCTGTTTATTTTAATAAATATTTAATCTGATTAAATAAAATGTGAACTGATTATTTTCAAATGAATATGATTTTGGAAATAATTGCCATTTGTTCATATAAATTTGTATTTTTAAAAGGAAATTTGATTCTGGAGATTTAAATAATTAATAATATTTACCTTATATAGCTGAATTAAAATACTGTACTTTGTTTACATTTGGAAATATACATATGGATGATAATGTTTAAATTAAAATCTAATTCTAACAATATAAAATATAAATGTAAAATATAAGTCAAACATATGTATATAATTTAATTTAAATAGTGATAGTAAAGTACAAATAGAAATAAGTACAAATATAAGTAAGTAAACCATAATGAATATAACTTAAACATTGATAGTCAAATATAAAATACAAATGCAAAATTTAAAATAAGAATTAATTAGTTAAGATTACATACAACATAACTTAACAACTTGTAAACAAAGCTAAAATAAGAACAAGGTATAAAAACACAAAGTATAAAGTAAAACAAAATCAAATGTAAATTATGTAAACTAGAAGTTAACAAAACAAATTATTTTCATACACAAATCAACAACAACCATATATATGTAAATTATTCAAGTTAGAAATAATGAAATAAATGTTTTCAAAGCAAACCAAAAGTGTAAAAATGAACCTGACACACATGTGAAATATTCAATTTGAAAACTAATAACAAGACAAATATCTAAAAAGTAACTAACTGCATATATACAGAACCAAGTGTTGCTTGCAAAATAAATAAGTATAAGGTATAAAAGTTGAACCAGACAAGTATTTATATCCAAACTAACATCATATACTCACCTGCAATTAGTCAGGGTATAGGGTATAATACCCGACACAAATTGTTTTGATACAAATATCTTCAGTTACAAGCTTACCTGCAAATGTACTTTTCATACCAAATCTATATTCTAAGTCAAACATAACTATGTAAACAAATTAAGCAACACAACATTTATTGCTCATCTGTTCGAGCACATATTTTTGTCTATTTAAGATATGTACAAATCTTTATTTTGCAGTGATAAGATCTGATCAACATACTTAATACAAAGAATAGTATATATATAAAGCATAAGCTGTCAGTAAGTAAGTATGTATTATGTGTAACCTGTAAATGATTATGCTAGGCAAGTGATGAAAATCTATGTACTAATAAGATTAAGTGTAAATAATAAGTGCATTAGCATTTAATGTTTTATCATATCAGCCCCATAAGAAGAAAAAAAAGAAAAAAAAGCTTGCCTGATAAAACAAAATGAATAGTACAGATAACACCTAACCTGGTTAACTTCTTTCCATTTATACATAACTTCTTATCTTTTATATATATGAGTGACCATCTTCTATTTTCCAGTTCATTCTGTAATTCATAAAAAAAAAGAAGTGAAATCAAATTGAACTCAAACTCAAATGTATCTAACTCAAACAAGAACAGATGGGACTGCAGACATCAATTATGCTCTGTTCAACAGTGTTTTTCCCTGTGAGTAAACATTAAATATGAAGTTTTAAGTTCAATTAAAGACAGTTAAAGATTTATTGATATTATTGTTTGCATAAGTGATTGTTGAATATAACTCTGTGTGCTTTGATCTTCTCTGTGATTTGTTACAGGGTTGAAATTTTTCTTCAAACTCAAATTTATACTTATCATATTGATGTAAAGCTTAAGTTCTTCAATTAAAACAAGATGGTACACCTAAATCTATGTTTAAAAACTGATCAAAATCATGTTGTTAGAAAATATACACTGTATATTTCGTTTACAGACAACCAAGTGATAAATTGTCAAAGTTCGATTGTTGTAAAACTTTAGTTCAAGTTTACATCTTGAAGTATCACTACAATTTATGATTTTTAAAACAAAAATTAGGATTTTTAAATTAGTATTTGAAGAGCAGTTTGAATTTAAACAAAAATTACACTTATGCAAATTTTAAACACTGTAATCAATTTTAACAGTTGAAATTTGATTTGAAGATAATATGGACATCAGTGATCTCGGGAAAAATATGCTATAATTTTTCCATTGTGTGAATTTGAAAAACAGAATCATTTTAGGGTTTTTGTTCAAGTTTTTGACATGCCTGTAAACGCGTCGAGTTCATCATCTCTTCGTGACCGAGTCGTTTGAAATTCTGGTCGATAGTCGAAGGTCGTGTTGTCGAGACGTGGTCAAAATCTTGGCGACTCCGGTGGCTTGAATGGTAATCGCGAGGTGATTCTATTAGATTGGTTCGTATGCTGTTTTTGGGTTGAACTGTCGAATTTCGATTCGAAATTGTTGAGGGTATTTTGGGTTGAGATTCCATACTTTGGGGAAGACGCGACTTGCTGGTGATCTTGGGAGATCGCCAGAGCTCCTCGTGGCGCCGTGCACGTGCACGGCGTGGAGAAGGGAGATGGCGACGTGACTGTGGCGTTTCTCGAATCGGGCTCGAGTATGTAGGAGGGTAGCTTCGAGTCAAACCTGGTTTCGCATGAGTTTGCCTGATGCTGTGTGTTTTTATAGCCTTTATATAAATTTAAACTACAGAAAATAAAAAAATAAAAAAAAGAGAAGAAGGAGAGGAAGGACGTAAAGAAAGTCTCGGGTGATTTTGTGATTTACCCAAAGTGCAACTCGAGTTTAAGTAAGGAAATCTCGGGCTTCCTTCATATATGCATATTTGTATTTTGTTTTTAAAAGTAAGTTTAGAAAATAGTTTCTTTTACAAACTGTAAACACTGCTTTTCCTGAGATGTTTAACAGTTTTAGAGCCAAAAGTTTAGATACAAGTTAATTATTTTAATCAATGCTTTAAAGTGTTTAACTCTTAATTATTATTTTAATCCAGTATTATTTTAATTAAGTATAAAGTTAATTAACAATTAAGTGTAGTTAGCCAACATAATTGATTCCCAAATTTAATGAAGTTTTTTTTTAAAATGTTAATTATGTTGAATAATTAATATTAATTGATGATTTCAGAAAGTAAACAAAAATAATTACTTTTAATTGTAATTGGTGATGGATCAACTGATGATTAAGTAATTAATAAAGTGTAATTAACTACTTAAGGTAATTAATGAATAAATTAAGCAAGTTAATATAAATAAAAAGTTAAGTAAGTAATTAGTAATTAATAAATGGATAATTAAGTTTTATTAAGATCATTGATTAATGATTAAAGAATAGATAATTAAGTTAATTAAGGTTAAACAAATTGATTAGGATGTAATAAATTAAATAGTGTGAAACAAATTGATTAAGTAATTGAGTAATTAAGGAAATTAATTACTTATTGTAATTAATGAAGATTAGTATGAATTGTTTAAGTTAATTAATTAAGTTTAATTAATTTAAATAATTATTGATGATGTGCTAAGTAAAATTACTTGGGAAAGTAATTAATGATAATGACTAGAAGCAATTGATTGAGGATGATTTAATAATGGAAGTAATTTGAATATAATTACTTTGGGCAATTAATCAAGGGATTAATTTAAAGGAAATTAATTGAGGTGTAATTAAGTGATGTGATAGAGTAATTAGAGGTGCTTAATTACTGAATAGTATTAATCAGGAGTGATTAATAAATGTAGTTTAATTGAAGATTAATTACTTAAGGTAATTAATTTAATACAGGATAATGAAATTTAAAATGTAATTAGTAATCATTAATAAATGAAATTAATAATAAAAGATTAAAGAGTAATTAATTGGTGTAATTAAGAAGTAATGTAATGTTTGTAATTGAAGGTTAATTTCTATATTCGGACAAGATAATTAATTTGTGAAAATAATTAAAAGATGATTACTTGAATATAATTAAATGTTAATTAATCAAGTGTGATTAAGTGAAATGAATTTATTAATTGATTGATAATTGGTTAATAGTTATATAAGCAAGACTTATAATGGTGAAGTAATTAATTTAATTTATTTTAAATTAATTAGAGGTGCAAGTAATTAATTTAATTCATTTTAAATTAATTATAGCTGATATGATTGCTTATGTATGGATGAATGATATTGTCTACTTTGAATGGTTTGAAATCTCAAATATGAGATAAATGATGCTATATGAAAGGTATGCTTTGATTGTAGTATGATGATAATATGGATTATCTATTGTGATGACAATGTTGATTATCTGTTCATGATGATAATATTGATTATCTGTTTATGGTGATAATGCTGATTTTCTATTGTGATATTGTGAATTATCTATCTGAGTGTACATGGATAATTGAATTATTTAAACTTTAAAACAACTTGGCCCTAAAAGACACGTTTTGGATTTCGATGAGACCGAGATCGGGTTTCCATATTTGGACATCCGAAAACCACATCGATCCAAATTAACGATAGGTCGTGAATCTGATGTGAAGATGAAGATTCAGAATGCAAGGGTTGTCGTCGTTAACTCTGAGGGTGATTCCAAAATGAGTGTAACGAGATAATGCCTTCGGTTTCGTTCGAACCCGGAACGAACTTGTATGGATTGAATGCTTTCAGCACATCGTCAGGCGGGCGATGAGCATTCTAAGGAATTTGTTCTGTAAAGGTAATCGTAGCCTCAAGCCTCATCAACCGGGAATGGCTAAAACATGGGAGGTGCAGCAAGGTTAGGTGGGTCATGCCCAAGCAGGACAAGATTTTCCCCTGTCTAGATGTCCCTTTTTATTCGGCTTAGTGAGCGGTTGGTCGCACCAACTGCAGGGTTATCTTGTTCGGGACTGTTAAGTAAGGAATGGTTTCGGCCTTGTGTTGCAGGGGAGCGGGCGTACTCCTCGGTACGGTGATCTAGGCCCCATACTGTGACGGGCGGTACCCCAGTAGCCCTGCCATTGTATGGAACCCATTTTCCAATAAGTGCCAACGGTTTTGATTGTATTACTCACTTTTGTGGCTAGTAGCTGGAATTTAATAATGTAACAATTTCGGCTATTTTCTATTTACTTGAAAACCCTAGACACTATTATAATATCACTGAATTTCCTATGAAATGTTTTGGTTAGCGTAAGGTAAAAACTTACCCGTATTTATGTGTGGGAAGTCTTACGTGATACCTTTCTTTTCCAATATTTTTCAAAGTTAAACAACCTTAAACCGTTTACTCATACCAGACCCATGTCTGACCCGGAGTTTATATTTTGTGTTTTCATAAACTCTTGGGTACTCAAATTTTTACGAGTAGCCAAGTGATAGGTTCTTGGATTATTGAGTTCTGAAGGAGAGCTTGGAGCAGGAGCCCAAACGTATGTAGATATCTATCTAGTTCCATTAGAGGTAGCTCATTAATCACTTTATATATTTGATATTAAATGTTAGTTAACAATATTCAAAATTTAATCACTTTATATATTTGATATCTATCTAGTTCCGCTGTGTTAGTTAGAGTATGTTGTATTTTGAGATGTATGTAGTGACAGATGTGTATATATATAAATTTTCAAGTGTATAATATTGTATAACTCTGATATAAACAAACTATGTAATTATTATGTGAAGTATTATATTTTGATCCGTTTCCGCTGTGAGATTCTGTTGTTGTTGTTCTTTCTTTCTTTTCTTTTCTATTTCTACCTCTTTCTTTCTTATTAATGATACGTCTTTCTGGGAGTAGAAGGGCGGGTCGTCACAGTTGGTAAATGTAACGACCCGAGATTTTCTAACCCGAAAATTCCAGATAGTTATGAAGAAGAAGAAGAGATAGAAGAAGAAGAAGAACAGAAACATCAACAACTCACATTCGCAACGGATAAAATATAATAATAAATAATAACAGTGTACAAAAGAATACTATATTTGTCTATTACATTTAATATACATCAGAGTTCCACATATATACAGTCACTGAATATATACAATTATCATGCCTCAGACTAATAATAATATAAATACAGCGGAAATACTCTATACGCTCCTACCATCCAGCTCGCCTCCTGAGCCCCAGAACGTACTTACCTGAAAATCTGTAATACTCGGTCTGACCCGAGCATTACGCCAAAGTAACACCCGGGTCAGGATGGAAACCAGCGTGAGTAAACCCAACTAACATAGAATACCTAGCAACAACTTAAATAAAAATCCGGGTAACTCAACTAATTTTACAAGTCACAATTTGTTATAGACATAACTTATTTCCAAATAAGTTCTCTCAGTGTCAAAATTTTTGGATTTAATAATCCAATGCATTTAAATCTAATCAATCCAACCTATCAATTTCTCATATCAATTTATAAGAAATTCGAAGTGGTTTCGGGTATCTTTCAATACCCGATCCCGGCCTCTTCGGGTCTTATACCATCCTATTCCAAGTTATCCATACGAAATACATAACATCTCAAATCAAAGATAACAACTCATTCCCAGCATCCAATATCATTCAATCATCCATAAGCAAAGCTTAATTACATACAAATTTAATTTAATTAATCCTGATTGAATTACTAACCTCAACCACTTAGGTTTCCTCATTTAACTTTAATTAATTTCAAACAATTCATCAATCATTCCCTTATTATTTATCTTAATTAATCACCCGGATTAATTATCTTTTAATTACATTCAAGTAATTGTCTTTAATTAATTCCTCGATATTAATTATCCTTAACCAAAATCAATTAGTATTCTTTAATTACCTCATAAATTTATTGACTATAATAATTTCATTTATTCTTAATTGCTTATATGAATTAATTCTCATAAGTCACTTATTATGGGTTAATTAATCTTTGATTACTCCATTAATTATAAAACCTAAGGATTTTCAATTATATTTTAGTTTATCCTAATCAAATTTGTTTATCTTAATTAAACCATAATATTAATCATTTTCGATTAATTCCAAGCTGTAATTAACTACCCTTTTATTTATTCCATCAAATAAATCAATTACCCCTTTATTAATCATCTTAATTAATCTCTTGATTAATTTCACCAAGTAATTTTATTTTATTTATACCATTAAGTAATTTCTATCAAACCATCCATTGGTTTTTCCTAAATTAATTCGACTAAATTAACTTAATCTTTAATGAATTCAAATCTTTACTTACAAATTAATCAACTTGATTTATTAATTTATTTAATTAATAAATTATCCATTTCAATTACCCTACTATTTCGATGAATCACAAATCATTAAGCTTCTTATTTATGATTTAAGTTTTTAAAACAATTTAAAACCCCATATACTTCGAGTCAAACCACAGTTAACTCGAGACCAATCAAAACCAAAGTCACATCATCATCAGTGCACATCAAATCAATTTAATCATTCAACCAACTATTAAAATTTATCCATTTCAATTTAAATTAAAATCCAACATAGTGTGATTTACTCACCTTTGATTCTTGTTTTGCAACCCGCTTCCAACCCATCTTGCTTCTTTTCAATTTATGACCTTGTATAACATTTCATAATTCATTAATAATTTGATCTAATTTAACAATTTATTTTTAACATTAAATAAATTTTAATTAACTAGTTTTAAATAATGGTTCTCATTTTTGAAATGAAATCTATTGGGATACCAAAAAACTAAAATTAACTTTACTATTAGATTTGATAAACAATTAAATTTACAAATTAATACCTACTAATCCTTAATTTAACCGTTTTAACTATCGAACTAAATGTATAGCAATTTACAGAATTAAACCCTTCCGTATAAAATTTTCTTTCTAATTCATATATATAAATGTTTAAATTGAATGAAGAACAGAACTATTTACAACTTACTGTGATAAAAAATTTTTACAACACAAATTCAAATATTTAATTTAATAGAATTTATCACTAACAATACCTGAAATCTCGAAGGAAACTCATCTGCCCAAGCACGGACACACATGCGACCCGCCTTCACCTCGTCAACAGCCGATACCCAACTCGATTCGAGAGTCACCGCCGCCTGCAGTGAACCTCCACCCTACGCTCTCACTTGCGACCATCGGCAATCCCCCAAGTCCTCCACGTGAGCGCGACAACCACTTCAATCACCAGCAACAGTGACACTATCCCCATGTCAATCGTCGCTGCCCCAGAACGCTAGTCGCGATGCCAACCTTACCGCCTACCATATCGAGGCCTCCCCCTCCGTGTCGCTTGTGGCTATATCGTCGTTGACAGGCCCATCTTGCGCGCAATTGCTTATTATTATTGTTTTCAATGTCGCGATTTCAATTTGATAATTTTAGGGAAGAACTTAGGGAATAGGGCATGCGCTTCTGATTTGGGTAAGCAGAGGAGTTTTCTTTCCCTTTTTTTTCGTTTTATTATCCTTTTTTTATTGTCCCGAAGCTTGAGGGAGATGAAGACGTAAATAGCTTGGAAAATGGCTTCCTGCGTACGATTGATGACTTATATAGAAATATCTTGTGTTGATAAAATATCTTCACTAATTTATTTCAATTTTAATAATTTTTTTTATCTTACATAAAACTTCCAAACTGCCTTATCGCTTGCTACTTAAATTTCGAACTCCTCTTAGGGAATGCCGCGCGGCGATTCTAAAGCTTTACCCGTATTCCGAACACGATGGAACGTGTTTCGGAAGCTAATTTAGTCGTATGCGCGAGTTACGGAAGTAAACGATCAATTTTAAATTAAATCGATTGGAATAATTCTAAGCGTTTTGAGCTGCCAGGGTCAAACGACAACTCTGATTGCTCCGAAAATTGAAATCCAATAATAACTAACTATTACGGATCCAATGGAACTTGTTTCGTCGAATTCCGAGACTGTGGCTCAGAAGGCTATTTTTAAACATCGATTTAAACGATATATTATTAAAATTGAACAAACACTTTTAAATTAAATTTCAACCATTATATTATCTACAATCTCATCATTATAAATTTTATAAGCCTTCAAATTATAATTTAACAGGTTTAAAATCCCATATTCAAAATTTTACCCAGTTTTGAATTATATAATTCAAATATCTAATTATCAAGTAAATATTAATATTTGGCATTCAAGTTAAAATTAACTTTGAAATATTGAAAAGTCGATTAACAATTCAAATTTAATTTGTTGGAAATTCCGGGTCGTCACATTCCTCACCCTTTAAAAGAATTTCGTCCCCGAAATTACTAATCAGGAAGAATGTCCCATACCCGTCTACCTTTTTCCCAAAACCAAACAGTTCTACATCTTACCAACTATCTTTCATAAAAAGCCCCTTATTATTCTTATTAACCTCCCAAACTCTTCCACAGTTTCAAACGATACACTTTTGCTCAATCATTTAAATTTCAATTTAAAACCTAATTTTGAATTATCAAAATTGTCTCAAAATTTTTCAAACTCCCTAAATTTCCGAAACTTTTTGCCAACGTCTCCTTTTCCCGGCTAGCTCGGTACAACTACTAAAGGCCTCTACGGGCTCCCAAATTCCGAAAGAAAACAAAAGCCAAGTGGCTACATCAAAAACCCAATCCAATTCCATCTAGAAATTTAAATATGTACCTTTTTGTCGGGCAATCAAATTTATCTTTTGGAATGAAATCCAATTTTCTTTCCCTTTAATACCCGCATATCTTACCAAGAAATAATATCCAACTGTAACCTTTTTAATCATTTTATACATTTTCTTACAGAAGTTTCATACCTATTTCAAATTAGTCTTTCCCATTTTCATATGAATTCAATTCATCTTTAATTTGAGCATTGAATTTTAACTTTCATTTATAACTGATTCATAGTAGTTTCATCTACTAATTTACTTTAATTTCCAATTTGAAATTGTTTGTCGTTAACCAAAATTTTCTCAAAATTTCCAAAAATTTTCTAACTCCCAAAATTTTCGAAATTTTTTGGCAGAGTCTCCTTTGTACGGAGGAGCTTTTGCAGTTTGACAAGAGATATAAATATATATACATCGACCCACACGGTCGGAAAAAGCAAAAACAGTTCATATTTCCTATTTTTATTGCGTAGGCGTACCTTATTTAGCATTTTAAGCAAGCAGCTTATTAATTTTAACAATTAGCGCAATCCAAACCAGCCAAACGGCCTTCAGGTACCTGTACTTACTCAATTTAAACATATAAGCGCTATATATATATGAAGTTTACAACATTTCTCTTACTTAAACAACTATAACACTTCAATTCTAAAGGAAATGCATTTGAAATAACTTCCATGAGCAATTTATATGTTTTCAAACCTAATTCAATTACTTTCAACCAACTCATAAGCCATTTCATTCAATTTTAATGGCTTGTAACTCAATTTCTTATATTCAATTGATTTTTAATCCAAATAAGCTCATATTCACTTCAAATGATTCGGAAACAATTTTATTTAATCTCTATTAACTCATAGCATTTAATTACTTTTATTTACGCCGGACGACAACCATTTTTATGCAATTTCGACAATATCCGTTTAATCGAGTATCTATTTCAGTTTATAACTACTTTAAATTAATTTTCAACTCATTTTATATTTAATTCCATTTCATTTCTAATTTATTCACCCACCATTCATTAGCTTGACACATTTCATTCTTGTATACTACTAGCCATTTCCAATTTAATTCAATCCAAGCTTTTATTTAATGGGCTTTCACTCTTATTTGAAGCCAAGCTTCCATAAATTTTAAACTTAAGTGAATTTACTTTAATTTATTCTAACATCAAACTTAAGTTTACTTCTATTTGATTTTCATTTCATCAAATTCCATTAAATTCAGTTAGCCCATCCATTTTAATTTTAATTTTAATCCACCTTCTCAATTTATCAAAATAATATCCAACCACATACTTAACTCATTCATACTTCAAATTAATGTGCCACCGAACTTAAGTTCTGTCTGATAATCCAATTCCAATCACAACTTTGATTTAATTTTTATTCAATCAGACTTCATCCATTTATTATTTAACTCAATTAACTCATTTTAAATTTTTAATTCAATTACTTAATTCGTTATCGAATTTATTTTATTAATACAAGGCTATTCTCAATTTATTTATATTCACTTGGGCTTTGTTTTGCAACTCAAACCATTTCTATCATAATCACTTCTGTTATATCTAATTTACTTACAAATTTCATTAAATATTATTCAAATCACACTTGGATTTTATTTGTAATTCAAACCATCACATTTTCAATCCAACTCTATTTTATTTTTATTTTACAACATCTCTTCTTATTTAATTCATTATCAAATCCAAGTCGAATTCGATTTACAACTCGAATTCATTATCAAACTCCATTATTAATTTACAACCATTTATTTACCCAAGTTAAATTTTATTAACATACACTATTAAGTAATTTATTTAGCTGATTGGTTTACTTTCACTTTTAATTTAATATTCGATTTCCTTTAATTACAAAGAATTACTTCATTAAATTTTCTCGAGTTTTAATTTTATAATTTCAGTTTGGATTTCCTTTGATTTTCCAAAATCCCAACACCTTATTTCAAAAAAAAAATTAGAAAAGCTTTTAAAGTCACATAATACTATTAAAATAAATCTTTATAAAAATACCTTTTATAACTCGATGTCTCAACCAGTCCATCCTTGTTCTCACAGAAATTCAGTCATATGTTGATCAGGCGTAGGACTGAAAATCTATAAGTACTTGGTAAACCCGTTTTCAATACCCAGTCAAAATACTTGGAAAATAATTTTATTGAAAATATAGAAAACAGTTTTTGAAAATAGAGGAAATATCTTTTGGATGGATTGCAAACAGCAAAATAAAGCTAGTTTGGGATGGATTATGTTCTTCTTCTTCTATGGTTCAGCTTAGTAATAGAATGGTTTCTGGAGAGAGGATTTGGTAAAGCAGCTCAGGTTTTGGAGGAACTTTTGAGTTTTAGTGTGGATCTGTGAACCATATTTTTATAATGTGTTTTCTAGTTTATACTTATGTGTATCATCAGCCTTTTCATCTGCCCCAGATCAGAGTTGTGCAGCGGAAGCAGTTGGGAGTGCATTTGTTTTTTTTCTTTTCTGGAAAAGAGAAGTTTTTTTCTACTGATGATAGTAAAGGTTGTGTTCTTGGTTTTGGTTGATTTTGAGAAGATCATTCTACTGGATTGTTTTTGGATTCAGATTGTTTTAGGAGTTATCAGCAAAGGTTGAGCTGATCAGTAAGGATGAAAGAAGCTCTGGATCATCAAAGGAATTTGGTGAATAAGAGACGGAGGAATTTGGATTTCGGAGTCGGAGATTTGATTTGGATGAATTTTCTCTGATTCAAAGGAGCTCTATAGATTAGTAGTATAGACTGTTTGGATTCTATAGATCGAGTATTCCTGTATTACTGGAAAAACTCTAGGGAGCTCTATCCAGAATTTTGTCTGGATGGTTAGCTTTGTTGATTTAGTAGATTGGCTGTGATGATTGTTAGCATATGATTGATATATGAGTGTGATTTAAAATTAAAATCTTAAACAGAGTATTAAATTACCTTTGTTTTAAATTTTGGGGACGAAATTCTTTTAAGGGGGGAAGAATGTGACAACCCAGATTTTCGAGCAATATCAATTTAATAATCTGTATTAAATATTAAATTGATTTGATATATCTTTGTTAATAAGATCTGAATTGATACTTTTCTTTTAATAAATATCTAATTGGTAAATTTTATCTGTTAAAAATTAATTTATTGTTTTCTATTTATATATGTATATATTTCTATACATTGTAAATAGGGAAGCTTTGTTTTACAATTTAGCTAATAAATTATGTTTTCAAATTCTAATATACATTTTAGTGAATTGGGAATTATGTTTTATTTAATATAAGTTTTTCAAGGCTATTAAATAAATAAATATGTGATTTTAAATACATAAGATAAATGCTTAAATAGTTTAAAACTTATTTTAACTTAAGTTTAGATTTAAATTTATTAACAAAAAGGTTTGTTTTATTTTCTTTTTAGTATAGCTTGATAAAAATATGATGTAAAAGTATATATGAGTTTTAATACAATTTTGTCAAACGATACTTTAATATATATTATAAAATATGTAGTTTATAATAAAAAGATAATTTATTTTATCAATCATTTCAAATTGATAAATGTGTTACTTTTAAATAATGTTAATAAATAAAAATACAAGACTATAAGATAAATTAGGAAAAATATAAAGTAAGTACATTGGTTAAACTATAACAACATAACAACTATAGAATTCATTTTGATTACAAACAACAAAACAAAAGTGATAACATTCACATACATTTCAAAAATACAAAACAAGTAACATATTTATTCATAACACATGAATTGGTAAGTAGAAACAAACAAATAAATCTTCAAGTTTGTAAACTATCATAAGAAAAACTGCAGCATATATATATAAGTTTAAAGCATCAAGACCAGTATGTGATTGTACAAACAAAATCAAATAAGTGTGCAGGCTGAAATCAAAAGGACAATATAAATATATTAAGGACAATAACATTTAATGCCAACCTCTGTTTCAAGTTTCAACAGTATAGGGTGAGTAAACTTATTTAAAATCTAACTTCTAATAAGTAGTTCATTCAATGTTCTGGAATGTTTACTGTAAGTTCTGCATATAGTTGTTCTTTGCAGGTTTCAAATTTCTGTTGAGTCAAAGGAATTAAAGAATATTTCATACTTTTATATAAAGTCATCTCCTTTAATTAGTAATTTAACTAAATAAAATGTTACAGTAAAAATAAATTATAAAACACTATATAGCAGTGAATTGTAAAACACTGTAAACTAAATTTTACAGAAAAAAATAAAATAAAGATCAAAATTTGAACAACTCGAATTGTAAACTTGAATTGATATATTGTAACAACATATGAAAGTATGATTTTTAAGACAAATTTTATCATTTTTAGTTAACTATTTTTAGAGCAGTTTGACAGTTAACCATAAATGCTTTTCTATGAAATTCCGATGATTTCTTCAATTATAATTGTTGTAATTCGACATGGAGCTTGTGTATTGATTCTAGATCAACAGAAAAATGTGAGAAAAATTTTTAATTGCAAGATTTTTGTGGATTGATTGAAAATAAGGTTACGGGTTCATTGTTTTGGGTTCGGTTCATTTGATGATCGTGTCACCATAGCTCAATCGAGTGCTATAAAATTTTGGGAGGAGTTAGGAGGTGATGTCGGCAAGGCATGGCCGAAGCCACGTCATCACGGAAGGTCGCGATCGTGAAGACGAGGTGAATTTGCCTACCGTGGTCGTGTTACATTTCAAATTTTAGGCATTTTTCGATCCCGAGTTGTGCGTGAATTTCTGGGCTTCGTATTCGAGTGAGGGGAGGCCGTGTGATTTGTTGGTGGGGTCGTGGTGCAATGGCGCGGTGATGAACCGTCGTGCACCTGCACGGCGGCGGGGAAGTGCCGCTGTGTGTGTCGACTCGAGTAAAACTCGAGTTTGATTATTTGTTGCTTCGAGTTTTGTTCCTGGGTCGAGATTGAGGCGCGTGTGTGTATTAATAAGTTTTAACAGTTTTTTTTAACTTAAGCTTTTAAAATAAAAAAGAAACAGAAGAAGTAAGAAAAGAAAAGAAGAAAAGGAACACAGGGAGGAACGCGAGAGAAGCTCAGGGAAATATCGAGTTCTACCCGAGTTGAGCACGTTGTTGACTTTGGGTTTTAAGATTCCATAAGTTTGCCTACTGTAATATTAAGTAAAGGTAAATAAGTTAAGTGTAAATTATGTTATTAAGTGTTGACCAATTTGTTTAAGCCCAGATGAACTTAAAAGTTTTACAGAAAACAAAGAAGAGTAATTAAGTTAAATTCAAAGTAAATTATGAATGCAATAAATTTTATAATTGTAATTTAATAAGTAGTTCAAAATGTAATCAAATTAGTAATTAAAGATTTTAATGATAATCTTGTATAAAAATCATTTGTAATTAAGAATTTAATTAACCATTTGAAGTTGGTTAATTAACAAATCATAGTTAACTAATTAATTAACTAATTAAGGATTAAACGATTAAGTTAATTAATAATTAATGATTAACTAAGCAATTAGTAATAATTAAATGTGTAATTGAGTTTTATAAATTAATAATTGAAGTTATTGATTAAGAAATTAAGAATTAATTAATTAATTAAGTGAATGATTAATAAGTAATTAATAAATTGAAGTAAGTTAATTAATTAGTAATTAACTAAGCAAGAATATAATATAATTTATTCTTATGTATGCAATTAAGTTTAAAATAAATCAAACTAAATGTTGATATGAATCAATAATTCTATTTGATTGCCTCTGATGTTTATTTATATCCTGTGATGTTCTGTGATATTCTGGATATGTCTGTGATGATTGTGTATGATTAATCTGTGTTAAATTGCTATATGATTTATCTGATGTTATTTATCTGTGTTAAATTGCTATGTGAATTCAATCGTTAAATTTAAACTGTATAAGTTAATTAGACAACTTGGCCTTTAAAATGGCGTCTGGATTTCAATGAGACCGGGATCGGGTATCGATTTGATATTCTGAAAACCACATCGATCCAAATTAAACGTTAGGTCGTGTAATCTCAAGGGAAGATTGAGATGGTGTTTTCAGAATGCAAGGGTTATCTTCGTTAACTCTGAGGGTGATTCCAAAGCGAGTGTAACGAGATAATGCCTTCGGTTTCGTTCGAACCCGGAACGAACTTGTATGGATTGAATGCTTTCAGCACATCGTCAGGCGGACGATGAGCATTCTAAGAGATATGTTCTATAAAGGTAAACGCAGCCTCAAGCCTCATCAACCGGGAATGGCTAAAACAAGGGATGTGCAGCAAGGTTAGGTGGGTCATGCCCAAGCAGGACGAGGTATATCCCTGTCTAGATGTCCCTTTTATTCGGCTGTGTGGGCGGTTGGTCTGCAGCCAACTGCGGGGTTATCTTGTTCGGGACTGTTCAGTAAGGAATGGTTCCGGCCTTGTGTTGCAGGGGAGTTAGGGTGGCTCCTCGGTACGGTGATCTAGGCCACGTACTATGACGGACGGTACCCCAGTAGCCCTGCCATTGTATGGGATCCAATTTCCAATAAGCGCCGTACGTTTTGATTGTGCCCAACTACGTTGGAATGTGAGATGTAAGCATTTCAGCTATTTCTGTATTTTACTTGAAAACCCTAGACACTATTATAATATCACTGAATTTCCTATAAAATGTTTTGGTTAGCGTAAGGTAAAAACTTACCCGTATTTATGTGTGGGAAGTCTTACGTGATACCTTCAAAATTAAGCAACTTTAACCTGTTACTCACACCAGACCCATGTCTGACCCAGAGTTTATTTTCTGTTTTCCTAAACTCTCGAGTACTCAAATTTTTACGAGTAGCCAAGGGATTCAGGTTGGCCTTTGACGAATTCTGAAGGAGCAATGGAGCAGGAGGCTTCAGCGTTTGTAGATATAGTGTTCCGCCGTGTTGATATCTCTGTGATATATTGTGTATTGAGTTGTATAACTAGACAGGTGTCTATAACTGTCTAGTATGTGATGTATTATATGTATCACTCTGATTGATGTTATACATTATGTACTTATGTGATTAATATAATTTATTCGTTCCGCTGATGTTGTTGTTCTTTTTCTCTATCTTTTCTATTTTCTCACCCCTTTCTTTCTTTATTAACGATACGTCTTCCTGGGCGTAGGAGGTCGGGTCGTTACACAAATCCAAGAGTATTTAGAATTCCCTTTATATGTAAAAGTTTCATTTTTACGAACTGTATGTATAAAAATCTTTATATACTTGTTTCTTATCTAATAATTGTTTGTCTTTGGAACCCAAATCGTAATGTACTTTAGATGATTAAAGTGTATCAAAATAGTTTTTACAAAAGTATTATCCTTTTTTTTAATGTTTGTATATAAAGAACTATTATTTTTAGGAATAGTTTCTGTCATTTCATTGTATCCTAATCCCCTTTTTTTGAAGTAGCCTACGTATTTTATATAATTCTTGAAAGATATTCTCTTCCTTATTAAAATTAGAAACATTCTTCATAGTATTTTTTAATTTTGTTTTAAGACTGGAGATATCTAATTCTAATACTTTAACATTAAATTTTAATTCATGATTCTCAAACGAACGAATATCATTCTTTTCTTTTTGAGTTTCCATTTCCCTACTTAGCATCGTAAACAGAGAGGTTGTATTAGAACAAGATTTTTGAGTACTTACAAGTTCTTCTTCTAAAATCTTCTTCTCATCTTTTAACATGTCTACTTCAATTTCAGTTCTATTTAACTTTTCAAGTGCATCTTTATATTTTCTTTTGATATTCCTTAGTTCAACTAGTAGTTATGAGTTTATATCTACTAAATCATTAAAAGAAAGTTCACTTACCTTGTCATTTGGCGATAGAGCATACAATGGCTTGTTCTATGTCACTATCACTATCACTATCTGATAAGGAAGATGATTCTGAATCATCCCATGTAACAGAAAATGCTTACTTCTTCTTATATTTGCCTCTTTTATTCTTGTAGTTGTACCTGTCTTTCTTACGATTAGACAATCCTTCTATATGTAACCCTTTTTGTGACATTCATAACATTCGAGATTTGAAGCTGATGGTTTGTTGGTATTCTTGTTATTTCAAAATTTATTGCTCTTTTTAAATTTTAAAACTTTTTGAAATTTTTAGCTATAAATGCCATATCATCTTCATCTGTCGCATCTTGATATTTCGTGCCATTCGCATCCACACATGTTGGAATTGAATTACTCAAAATATTAGATTGTTAATTTATAATTGGCAAAACTCAGCATATACAGTAAAAAGATAAATCACAGAATCACAGACTCCGAGTAATATAACAATAAGCAACAGAACAAATGAATAGAAGTTCATGAAGCTACTATATATAACAGAGTTAAAATAAGATATAACAGAAGTCTCAAATACATAGTCAAATAACAAATCTGAATATATCACTAGAGTCACTGAATAACTACTATTGAATATGCGATTATATAATTTTTGTTTGATGATAATAAACATATATATTCATTTAAATGTATTTGTTAATGTACTGTTTTATTTTTCATAGATTAAATAAATATTTGCTGAATAAAATAAATAACACAGAATTTGAATTCAAACAGAAATTTTATTCGAACAAATATTTATTACAATTTTTGAATAGTACAAATTTCAATTACAATACAAATTTGATTAAATTACAGTTCACATTTACATTGCAACTCACTACATATCACTCATTCACTCAACTTGTACTGATCTTCAACTTTATTCCAATGTGAATCCAGCATCTGAGCAATCTGTAGAAAGATACATTGACGCAGTAAAATTGAAAATAAAATATTTTTGCAGTATAAAATAAAATGTGGATTTTGAAAATAATATTTGCCTCAGTTATTTGGGTTGTTCGTCATCATTTAATGTTGAATTCATCATACACGAACAGCTTGTGACATACACAGTGTATCACTGTATATGCCACAAGGTCGTGCAAACTGATATATACACTTGATAAAATTACAAGGACAGGTGAGCACATGTCAAACCCAAAACACCGGGTTCAACTCAACTGCAACAAAAATAATGTCACAATATCAGCACAAGGTCAAACCCGAGCTTTAAGCTGGACTCAACTCAGGTGTGATTTCAAAAATCAACATGAAGTTCAAAGCGAATCAAACTAAATTGAAGCAAATACCAAATCAGTACAACACAAACTAAACAAAGGCAAAACTACAATCAAATACATATGGCCAAACGATGCATCACTTGACAATGCACAAATATATATATATATACGTATGTATACACATGTATACAAACATGTACCAGCTCAATATATATACGCAGCCTCAACTAAAATCCAAAAGATACAACATGTATGCAACAGTGAAACTGGAAAGTGCAAGTATCAGACTCGAGCACAAAGGCTACAACTTCAAATGAACATTAGAAGGAAAAACAACACATATATACATACATAGATGTATGTATACACAAATGCAGTAGTACAACTCTAGCACAACACAAATGTACTCAATTCAACTACAAAGGCATAACACACATCAAGTATACATGAAGGCCAGAGTGTGTAGTAACAATATACAAGACTACAAGTACAAAGCATGCACATCGAACTCACCACAATGCATCACTATAAATTTACATCAAATCATCAACAAAGTGAAACTGCACATATACACGAACCAGTGCCAACAGATCAGAGGCAAGAACACAAGTCATGTACAAAGGCACACTGGAATACGTAGTGAAATGAAGTGATGAACCAACAATGCAAGCAAGACTAGACAACATGAAATATGGTGAACCATGAAATCAAGTAAATCAGTAAATGATGCAGTGGTGGCAAGTTCGAACAAATGCATAGCCACAACAATGCAGAACCACTCGAGACGGAGATGTACAAGATGATAACACATATATACACATGACAGTGAAACAGGCCAGAGAAAAGAATATCACATTTGAACAAAGCATCAAGCAACAACAAGTATACATGTACATGAAGACAGCAAATACAACTGAAATGCAAACTATCTCAAACATGATACAGTGACAATATGGATGCAAGCAAATACATCTGATTCAAGTAAATGACAAGATTAAAGTCAAGACCGATGTCAACAGTTAATGGCCAAAGGCGAGCACATAAACGAAATCAACATCATCGTCAAAGACTTCAACATATGATCAGTGGAAAGCATGCAAATACACAGTAGAAAAGATGAATGCATATATAGATGCAGACATCGAACCAAGTCGAAGACAACTGCAGGTCAAATCAAAACCGAAGTCAACATCGAACCAAGTTAGTGCCGAAGTTGAACAAGTCAGAAATCGACACCGTGGTGGCCAAGCAAAGTCAAAATCGAAGCCGTGTAAACTAAGCCAAAAATATATGAATTGAAAATGTCAGAAATCATCACAATCATCAATGCAAAATCGAACGGCAAGCCGAAAGTTATCAGACGAACTCGTATGAAATATACAAACGAAAAATAAGGAATTCGATTCCTATGTAAGCCTATAACATCATCGGTAAAAGGCATCGAGTTCAAGTAAGCAAAACCAGAAAAGCAAAAAGAAAAGTACATACCAATTTTGATTCGAACTCGAAGCAAATTGAAGGAACCATGAGCAAAGTGAAGAGACGGTCGATTGCCGATGCAAATCAAAAGATCAATTGTAATCGATCAATAATCAATTGGGTGCTTCGATAGCCGAAGCCCTAATTTCACAAGGCCGAAGCCCTAGCCAATATTACAAGAACGAAGACAAGGCCGAAGCACTAGCTAATCTCACAGGAGCGAATGCGAGGCTAAAGCCCTAATTTCAAAGTAAAGGAGGAAAGAGATCGAAGCAGCCATTCTTTGTTTTTCACAAACAAAGAAGAAAGTGGGGCGACATATATTAAAAAGGGAGATATTTTTGGGCCATCTTTAGTTAGAGCTTATAATTAGGGTTTTATTGTTTAATTTGTTTTCAAATTTAAATTCTTCTTTTAAACAATTGTAATTTCTAGTCGTGTGACTAGGGTAAAAATTTCATTGGCGTAGTTTGAGAATTTGCAACTCAGTGGCTGAGTTGTGGTAGGGTTTTGAGCGTAGAGTTAGGTTAGTTAGTAGCGGGTGTTG
This sequence comes from Allium cepa, assembly GCA_030765085.1. Taxonomy (NCBI): domain Eukaryota; kingdom Viridiplantae; phylum Streptophyta; class Magnoliopsida; order Asparagales; family Amaryllidaceae; genus Allium; species Allium cepa. The sequence continues at coordinate 401,888,319 of CM060943.1, read as the reverse complement.
CGAGTTTACGTGTATAAGCGTGTGACTACTTAATTTCTGGTAGAAACCTTGGGGGCAGCGCGAGGCAGGTTTTTGCCGAAGCTGGGTAAATTCTGTGTCGTTCTATTTCTACATTTATTATTCTGCTATTATCTGTGCTGCTATAATTTTGATTTATCTGTGTTGAAATAATTTTATAAGCTTCCGAAATAATTTTTATAATTAACAGTATCACCATATTCACCCCCCATTAGGGTGAAATCGATCCCACAAGCCGAATAGATAGTTGGATCTCCAAGAGAAGCTTCAAACTACAAAGGTGAGTCTCAAACGCCGTGACACTCAGTCTAACCCGAGCATAAAGCAAAACTCAAACACTCGAGTTAGGATTAACATTCTTATATCAATAAATCCAACTCAAGTGAAATATCAATTGAAATACAAGTAACTCAAAGGATGTTTGGGATATCCATCCTCTAAGGATCTGTAGAACTATCTACTATGTAGTACAATACGCTATTATAATATGTCTATAGTAAAGTAAACTATTAAAATAGCATTAAGGCGTTACCCATATCCCCCTTAACACAGTTTATAGTGCCATAGTCTATATAGTATCATAATAGCTCTGTAAATTGGAAGCACCAAAGGGCATTCCATAGGTACGACACAAAACAAACTCGTAGTGGGCTCGATATGGTAGGTGATACGACACAACCAGGCAATGCCAGGGTATATATACCAATTACACTTCTAGGCTGTTGGTAATGCAAAGTCACAGCAATCGCACAACTCGATCCATACTCCCAAAAATACAAGGGTGCACTCAACCAATCACAATGTAATAGAATGGTATCGAAGAAGTATGTCCGATCGGAGGAGCTACCTCACTTGGTTCGTCAATTGCTCCTGTTTTAGCCCCCTTAAACTAACTCACGGGAGTCAGGTCCACGTATAAACTTCATATAGAATCGTCACCAACTATCCAACTTCATTTTGGAACCTCCACCGTATACACAGTTGTTAAAGTGGTTTTCAGTATTGGCAGAGAGTATGGAAATAACCGATCATGGTCTCTTTAACAACCAAACGTTATTATAACACCACGGTCATTTCAAAATAGTTTATACTTTAAAACCAAAATATCATTTTCATTTCAAAACCATATCAATACGATATCATTTTTCACTTCAAATATATACATTTCCAAAAATCATAGGACTTTCAAAGTTATAACACTTTCAAAATTATAAAACTTAGAAATTATAACCCTTTGGAAACATAATACTTTAAAAATATAACTTTGAATTCATAAACCTTCCCACATAAATAATTTAGATATAAAATAGTATTTATATAAAAGTAGTTAAAAGTGAAAATAGTTTATATTAATAAAATTATTAGTATATATATTAAATAGTTTTATATTAAAATAGTTTATATAATTAATTAAGTGATATATGAGAATAGTTATAAGTTAAAATAGTTTATGTTATTAAAATTATTAGTATGTTAAAACAATTATAAATTAAAAATAGTTTGTATTAAAATAATATATATATATATAAATGTATATATACAAATAGTTTTCATATAAATAAAATAAGTTTATAAAATAAAATAGTTTCTTCCAAATTCACAAATAGATTCAAATGAAATTGAATTCCAAAATCCCATTTAAATCAAATCTCAGTTCTTCCATTTCAATTTAAATCTCAATAAACCATTTTATATCGATTTCAACTGTAGATTTGAACTACAAAACAACCATTTCGATTTCAGTAGATTTCGAAGTTTAAATATTTAAACATTTACAGTAACTCAATTTGATAAATTCTTCAAATTTACCATTATTTAATACTAAAATATTCACTTAGTCAATCCAATAACATTTAAATAAAGTTTCAAAATACAAATTTAAATAAAAAGCAATTATCCCACTTATATTTATTTAAGTTTGAAGATATTCATTAAATTATCTTAAATCAAAATCAAGTTATAAAATCATATCCTTGAAATCTCAAATTCAATAAGTTTCAAATCAATCTTCTTTAAGTATAATTCTTAAAAAAAGTATTTTCAAATCAATTTCATATTTATCCTTCCAACCTCAAATTATTAATTTTTTATAAAATCTATCTTTAAAAATAAATACTCAAAACATATTATACACAAATTAAATTAACTTTATTAAATTAAATATTATTATTAAATTTATTTATATTAAAACTTATTTTATATATTTTAAAAATAGTAAAATTATAAGAAAAATCTAAAAATTTATATTTTCAAAAACTAACTTATAAATTTAAAATTTCCAAACATATAAATTTCAAAAATCTAAAATTTAAACCTTTATAAAATAATATATATATATATATATAATATCCTAAAATCAATATTTATTAAAACCATATATATTTCCTTTCAAAACCTTGGAAACCATTTTCAAAATACATATATATGCTAACGATGTTTGTATAAAATTTTCTACCCTATGGTCAAGCGACACAGATATTTATCATTTCAATCCGAATTTAAAGATATACGGGTATATATTGTTTCAACCCGCAATCCCAAATCCAATTCAATGAAAATCGCTGGGTTTATCATTTCTACACATGATGATTTTCTCCTATTCTACAAGATCGTTTAGGTATGTATCATTTCAACCCATAGGGAATTCTATACTAACAGGGAACTTGCAGTGTGAGAACAGTAATGATAATAATATAACATATAAACAACAGACATATATCATCAATAACAGCTAAAATATAAATAACAGATCATGGTATTAGGTGTCACAAGTGGACAGTTACATATACTAGCATATCATATATGGAAAATAATTGCCAGTTCAATTCTAGCGGCATACTTCAATTGTCATTTCAAGTGAAATCAAATCTAATAAATATAAGAATGTTAATCATGAGTGATTGCTCACCTTTCAAGGCTAGATAAATTTGATAATGAAATGAGTTACGAATCCAAACACAAATTCCAAACTAAAGCAACATTAGCACGAATTCGACAAACAAGCTGATAGATAAGGAATCAATGAAACAATTAGAATTAGTTTGATATAAATCAAAATGAAATGTAAATTACATCGTTATATATTTTAAAACCAATAAATAAACTTTTAAAACAAATCTCTACATATATACTATTTCGAAATCATTTCCTTTCTTTCTCAAAACACATTTAATAAAATCGAATATCTATATCATATATATACATGCATACATATATATATATACACACACACATATATATAAGCCATGCAAACAAATATACTTTTATATTATACTTTAAAATGATACGCATGCGTAGCAAATAGAAACCAATATATATGCGATGTATGTCTTATTTAAGCAAGATTGAATACATGGAAATCAACACGCATAAGATACTACAATTATATATGATATGACTTAATATATATAATTCAAATATAACTTATTATACATCTTTTCCCATAGAACAGAAAACAAGGTAGAAAAATGTTTATAATACTTCTTTATACAAACTTCTTAATATATACTTTATTGAAATATAATACTGTAGGCTTATATACACTGGCACCTATATATATACTGTAACTTTTATACAAAGTAGACTTATGGAAAGTACAATAAAAAATATATGTATGTACAATAGATTCTATAACTTATAAATAAATAAAATAAAATCTCAACATCACGCATATATAAGCTAATATATATACACAAACATATTTACAAACCTATATCCTTTTGCAAACATAAATACAATATATATAAACAGAGCTCGTATATACATATACTTACATAAACACATATATACCAATAGATAAAAAAATGTTTGTATATATGCACACACCTTATTATATACAACAGAGGTGTTGTTGTGCTTCAGTGCTCGCACGCATGCAGATGGGTTCGGGGAAGAAGACGAGGTCGAGTTTGCCTTGTTGAGAGTTGATGAAGGCAAAGAGGCTGATGGTGGCACGGCAAGGAGGGTCGGTCGGCACTTGTTGTCGAGTTTGGAGGGTCGGCCTAGGATTAGTCAACTAAGTGGAAAACTGAGGCATGTGGGAGATGGGGTGAGAGGGACAACTACAGTAGGCGAAGATGCTGCTGATGATGGGTGCTATACAGTGGCGCTTGGCACACGGTGAAGGGATGTGAAGTTTTGTGCGTGGGTCGATGAGGATGGGTTGCGTGGGTTTGATGGAATTGGAGAGGAGATGGCAGAAAGGAAAAAAATGTAGATCTCACAAAAATATATGTATATATGTATATATGTATATATATATATATACATATATATATATGTTTTATTGCTTTTCAGAACTAAGAAAATGAACGAACTAAGGAAAAAAATCAAAGCTAGGGAAAGCAAACATCATAAATCGAATAACTGGCTGAAATTAATGATAGCTGATGGCTCTTCGATTTCACATGGGTATTGAAAAGAAACACCGAATCCAAAAAGCTCAAATATGGAACTGGTACGGCTAATCGTATCGCGGTTCCGCCGCGCCAGACTCCGAAATTGACAATGAAATATACATAGAGATCGGCACGAAAAGACGATCAAAATGGTATACAGATATCAGTGGTATGACCATCCTATCAAAAGTCGATAATCTTCACCGAAAATGCTGCAAATCTGTCGAAAATAAGATGAACGGAGTAAAAGCAGTCCAAATTTGGCGAAACGAGATATGACATCTCACTCAAAAGATGATTTACAGATTTATTATATAAAAATATTCAGGTTTGAAAAACATTCTTATCTTCTAATGTTAACTGATTTAATTAAAAAATAAAATTACACAATAAAATAAACTTCCATATTATTTGATGAAAATTTACCATTGGTTATTTTTAAATAAACGTATTCCAAATATCAAATTTTTATTTCCAAATTCAATCATTTAAAATTCCATAAAATTTCGGTTATTTATGTTATTAAAACCATTAAAATTTAAGGGTCGTTACATCATCTGAATCCAATTCTTCTTTTTCGGCCTGGAATGCAATCGTCATTTTGTCTTATGCCTGAAAAAAAATTTCCTGTAATTTTACTTCATACAACGTTATATTTCCTATCAAGTCTTCTAGTTTTATGGTTGAATTATCATTAGCTTCTTCAATTGCTAAGACTTTTTGTTCTTATTCATCCGTTAAGGAGTGAAGGATTTTTGAAACGATATCAAAACCTATGTATTTTTCTCCTAATGCCAAAAGTGAATGATATATATCTTGAACCCTAGTATACATTTCATTTATAGTTTCATCTTGCTTCGTTAAAGTTCTGGAACTGGTTCTTAGCATAGAAATCTTTATTTTTTTAACTTTGTTAGTACCTTCATGTGTAACTTTAAGTGTATGCCAAATTTCATATGCCAAACTACACATGCTCTATTAAACTCATTTTTGTGTAATAAACAAAATAACATATCCATAGCTTAGCATTAGCATCTAATTTTTGTGTGTTAGACTATTGTGCATTTAGTGTTGTAGGTACAGTGTATTCATCCTGAGTGATATTCCAAGTATCATATCTGTTTGCTTGCATATAAATTCTCATTCTAATCGACCAATAATTATAGTTTAACCCATTAAATAGTGGTGTTCGTGCAGTGGATTGACCTTCAATAAACCTTGTTCTAGTGTTATTTTCCATATTATTTGAATGTGAAATAACTGTGTTATGGTTATATATGATGACCTCGCTCTGATACCAAACGAAGACAACAATAGATCGTATAATATGGAAGATTAACTAATCTATCTACTTATATAGAATATTAGTATAAAAGTAAAGCAGTAAAGTAAATGACACTAGGAATTTTTATACTAGTTTGAACTTCCGTTCTACATCCCATCCCAGACTCTTCTGGAATTCAGCTATCAACCATCTCTTAACCCGAAGGAACATTTATTACACTACCCGAGCAACCGAATAGGACTTCAACCGCCTAAGCAACAAAGTAGGACTTTAATCCTCTAAGCAACTGAACAGGACTTCAATAATATAAAATATCTGACAGATTATGATCTTCGAATAGAACAGAGAAATCTTTAGAGTACACACTTCCTATAGTCTTCTCCTTTGTGGTATATCATGTATTTCATGAAGAAAGGAAGTTTATTTGATCATAAAAGAATAAAATTGAATGTATAAGTGATTAATAGAGAGTTTATGCATTGAATACCTTTGAGTGTAAAAAGCAAGAATGGATAGAGATAAGAAATAGAAAATTGATTAACAAGTTGTTGGATTTCTTAGCTATTTATAGAAATTAAAATGTTGTTTACCTCCATGAAGAGATATAGAAGTATCTTCTGAATCAAGAGTTGTTACTATTCATGGAAGAGAAGCACCTTTTCAAAACTAGCCGTTATGAAACTTCGGCCGTCTAAATTAAATCTTCCAGCCAACTGAATCGAATAAAATTTGAAACGACAAGAAATTAGTGCAAACTAGACAGAATTCAGCTGTCTGAATATTGTAAGTCAGTCGGCTGAATGTTCTTATTATTTGTGTTTATATATAGCTTTCAGATGGCTGAAAGAGACCTTCCAATGGGCTAAATGTATTATTTTTTGTGCATTTTTCTTTGTTTTGCTAATTCTTTTGTTATGTATGTATGTGTATACAATTTTGGAAATATTTTAACATAATTCTACATCTAGACTCAAACTCTATAATTAACAATACATTGTAACAAAAATCTAGAATTGGTCTTCATATATTTGTGATTATCTTCTCCTGCAAACTTGGTTAGTTCATATAATATTTACTTATATAGTTATCATAATCAAAACATCAAAATTCGAGGTTCTAAAATTCTCCCTCTTTTTTATGACGATAATTATGTAAGTTTTAAATATAGCGATTCAAATTTTCTCCCCTGACTCAATACTCTCCCTATCAATATGATTACCTTAGCATTGAACATCCTTTTCAACATTATATTCCATCAACTAGGGTATATGATGGAGTTTGATACCTTAATTTTTGTGATTCATTTCTTTTAGTAGGCAGTATGCCTTCTTTCAAATATTTGACCATGGGTTTCATCCAACTATTCGAACTTTGGTCCATATAATTATTCGTCCTTTTTCTTTCTAAAGCTTCTCTATAATTTCCATTCACTTTGGCATTTCCTCGTTAGATATCAATTTTTGCACTTGATACCGAATTATAACTGAGGCTTCATTATTTAATTCCTTCTTTCCAACTCAATACTATGAATATTTTTGAAATCTAACGGGGATAATTTTTTATTTCAAGTGCTTTTGTGTACTCATTAATTTTGCCAAAGAATCCGCTTAAGCATTCTTCTTCTTTCCTATTTTAATGTATAGATAACTAAATTAGCATTTTATGAATTTTATTTATATACTATGCTAACCAAATATCATTCGTTTGGAATGTCTTCTTAGTTAGTTCACTACCTTTTGCAAATCACTAAAAATATCAATTCTTGGAATCTTTAACCGTTGGGCCAAGGTTATTCCCCCTATTATGAACTCATACTCAGTCACATAATTAGTTGTAGAAAATCCTAACTTCATTGCATATTGTAGCCTATGTCAGTTACGTGTACTTATTACATAAATTGCCATGGTTTCTTGATCATTTGACGCTTCGTCCGCATATAACTACCACTTTGCTTCGAGTTTCCTTTTCCTTTCAAGTTGCTACTCAATAAACCTTATATATTTTACTACAAAATCAGCCAATGCTTGTCCTTTGATCGAAACTCATGGGCAGATAATCGATATCATATTGGCTTTGCTCCATCCATCATTTTATTAATGTTTTCGGTTTACTAAAGATTCCTCTTAGTTGGTGATCGGAGAACCTTGATTGTGTGCACTTGAAATATGACCATAATTTCCATGCCAATAAGAGTAGGCAATAGGCTAGTTTCTCTATAGCAAGATATCAAGTCTTGGCATCTTTTAATCTCTTACTTACATAATATACTAGGAATCACTAGTATAAAATACTGATGTTGCTTCGCCTCATTTGCATCGGTTGTTACCACAACCGATGCAAATAGAAGTATTTGCATCGATTGCGTTTTAACAACCGATGCATTTGGATGTGGAAAGTAGTAGATAGTACAAAAATACAATTTTCATCGGTTATCATCGACAATCGAAGAAAATATATCGATGCAAACAGTGTTAGTTGCATCAGTTTTATTTACAACCGGTGCAAAAATACTATTCCCACATTGAAAAAGTTAGCGGTAAATGATTTCGTCTCCCTCTCATTTTCACCGCAAACCTCTTCTTTTCATCCTTCACTCGAAAACCCTAAATCCCTCTCCCCCTTATTTATCACACTTTATCCACAGAGAATGTGCGATCCTCAAAAATAAAAAATAAAAAAGTTCGAAGTTGAAATTTATTATAGGATTGTAGGTTCGAAGTCAAAACTGCGAGTTCGATTTGAGGATGTGGTTCAATTGGAAACAATGGTTTGGGGGCTCGATTGGCTCAAATTAGGTTAAGTGATTTAAGGATTGGGCGATTGAAAGTCGCGAATTGGTCAAGGCGGTGATTAAGGAAGATGTCGCATGTTCAAGAGTTTTCGCGTGTGGAGGATTTTGATGCGAAGACTAGGTGAGGTGGTTCCTGGTGATGGTTGGCAGGTGGTTGAGACGAAGTGGCAGTGGAAGTCGATGGTTTCAGCAAGTGTGTAGTTGTCAATGATGGTTGATTTCGTGGGTCACGATATAAGGTTGAAGTTGAGGTGGTTGGTGGTGTTCGTGACTCTAAAGCAGGGTTTTGGCGATTATTGCTTGCAATTTTTAGTTGCAGTGGAAGGTGGATTTAGGGAGTTTAGTGATTGGCAGTTGTGGTTTGTGGTGTTGACTGGGATGTTTGCAGCAAGGTCAGTGAAGTTGGGTGATAATGTGACTATGATTGTTGTGGCAAGAGGTAATGAGGCAGTTTTGAGGTTTTGGTCAGTAAAGTATGGTTGAATTTCTATTAGTAATATTATAATTGTCAGTAGGCAACGTCCAAGCTATCAGTGCACAGTTTCCAAGTGACATTCCATTTATGGTGGCAGATCTAACTAGACGCACGTATTTATCAACTTTGACATCATCTTAGGCGTCGACAGCAACACCTCAATCAACAACGGCGTCATCTTCAAGCAGTGGTGCACTGTCTCCATGGGAAGTGGCACAAAGTTATTTTTTTGGAGAGAATTTTTTTAGCAGTGAAACTTGTAAGGAGGCCGAGACGAATTTTTAAGGCAGGGCAATGGAATTTCTTTTGGAGAAGAGAATAGGTCATAGAATTCAAGGAGCTGAATTTCGATAACAAGGACTAAAGCAAAAAGCATTGTCACTTGAACATCGGAATAAACAGGGAATTGAAAAGGTATTTGTTTTTGGATCATTTATGTTTCTTATAAACATCATTACTTTTTGAATTCAAGTATAATCTTTTAATCTAAACTTGATTAGTTTTTGGATTAGTGCTGGATCAATATTTGAATTCAAGTATATGTTCCAAACTATATCACATCAAATTTAACAAACTTTAGTCCTAGTTAGTAATCTTCTAGGTTGAATTCAAATAATATTATTGTAGGTGTATTTATCATTTCTATTTTTAGTACCAATTATTTTGAGTCCTTGATATAGTTGAGTGTATGTTTTATTTTTTAAGTTTCAAGATTTGTGTAGATGTCATCAACCAAAGTACATATAGTACGTCATCAACCAAAGTACATGTAGTTATTTGCTACCTAGATGTACTTTGTGTAGATGTCATCAACCAAACGTACTTGATATTTCATCTAGGTATATCAAAAACGTACTTTGCTGAATAAATATGTTGAATTGCCAAGCAATTAAACTGTATAATGCTATCATATAACCAAGACTGGTTTATTGAAAATTTTTACCGTTCTCTTAAAGCCGTTTGGGACTGAGTCAGGAATCAACTGTTGGTTCCAAAAGCAAGGCTTCCAGAAAGTCTTCCGAAGTTCGTCTATTGTGCTTCGTGGTAACTGCTATTGACAAACTTGCAACTTGCCATACCGAGTTGCTTCCAAGAGCTCAAGTATCTTTGGATAAGATTTTTTATGCATCTATCATGCACTATTTCTTTATATAAATAATATGTTTTTATTTACTTATCCCAAGTCAAATAAATATTTTCCTCAAAATCAAGCAAGTTACCATCAACCTGGAATTACTACAAGTTTTGAGCAATTATAGAGATTCAACCTAATATATGTACATTGTTTTAACTACAATAAATTAAAATGATTTTATAGCTATTGTGAAATGTTCCCGAGTTAGCTGAGGTTTTGAAATATTTGGACAGGTAGCAAGATCTCGTAAGTCGGACCCTAGAGTATGGGGACGTGCCTACGAGTATTTGGGGTTAATGAACGAGCCTGCAATTTGTTTATCGGTTTTGGGGACATCAAATAAAAATGTTCAGAACCCCGGTGTAGTTAATTGGAGCGTGGGAGGATCAAATATCGTCACTCATGTTCCTTTTTACTTGCTTAATGAACTGGAAGGTAAATAATTATTATGAAAATTTGTCGATTTCCATTTGTTAAGTAAACAAATATCTTGTTGCAGTTAGGGTTTACTAAAAATTTGATCATATTTTGGCTGCTTTAGCTATTCACCATCAGAAATAACCACAATACAAAATATGTAGCCAAACGATAATGTTACACAAAATATGTAGCCAAACTAATAATGTTAAAAGGAACAATATCGGTTATATCATCATAGACGTTTTTGTAATTGGATATATCATTACAGACATTTTTGTAATCAGTAAAATATGATAAACAATAACTAGTAATTTTAAATACTGCATCAAAATGTTCAAATAGCACATCAACATATTGAAGACTTCCCAGGGAAAGGACGTATTCATTTTGCATGCAACTCTTGGGTTTACAATGTCAGCAAGTATCATTATGACTGGATCTTCTTTGCAAATGATGTAAGGTTACACATATTATGTTGTTATTTTTACAATATTTTTAAGCTCCTATATATGATTTGGCATCAAGCTAAAGATGGAACAATGTTCTACTTAAAGAGGGTTGTAGTGTTTACTTCAAGAAAACATAGCTAGTTTTCATGATAGACCTCTCACAGAGCCCCAAACTACAAGGAGCCTTTCGCTTATGTTAAGCATTTTTTGTTCATGATCAAAATTTTAGTGTTGACAACCTAAGAAAAATATTTAATAGATAACATAAACATCACAACTTACTTAAGTGGCATGTTATTTATAGTTTGCAGCTAAAATACTAAGCATGCATGCATTAAAATAAGTAGTTTGGTAGGAAGTTGATTGACTTATATGCACAGTTGGTGGTAAAAATATCTATGATCTAGCATAATTTATTGTAATCTAAATCAAAATTTTATGTGCTTATAGAAATATTTGAAGGGATGATCGTGATTTGCAAAAAACCCTTATATTATTTAAAAGTTAATGGTAAACATAAACGATGACTAATTTGTTTGTCAGTCAGCAGCTCATTCAGTTCTGCATCGCTATTTTTTAAAAGGTTAAGGTATAAAATTGTGAGCAATCAAAAGTTGGTTACATACAAATAAAGAGTTATTTTTGAATATGTTATATTTGAATAAATTACACTGGTTAATAATACTTACTAATTAATTTAATATTTGTTTTATAATTGTAGAATTTAAACATTATTTGCCAGTTGAAAGGGGAAGACTTGCATATGATTTAGAGGAAAGAGCATTAAAATTGGCTCGCCCTATCATCTAAGGCAAATTTCGATTATAGCCAGTTCCTACTGACAATATCTAAAATTGTAGAATGTTCACTTGCCTAACCAATTGTACATGTATTCTATTATATAAAATGAACATAAATGTCAATTTTGTATCTTAATTACGTGTAGTCTAACATTTATCTATGTTTTAGGAGTAGATCATTTAATACACACACATACTAAACTAGTGTATGACACACACATACACACATGTAACGAATCTAGTTATGTACAGGGCATCAAACTGGGACTGTATGGCTAACCTACAGTGTAGACATAATATTGCCATCATATTATTACAAACATGATGCAAACAAATTTTATCTATATTATTTACAAATCTGCATCAAACTGGAACTGTATGGGTAATATGTCATTAATGGTATATATGTTGAAGCTACAACTATGTCCTGATGTGAAATTCTTCCTAGCTTCCTTGCTACTTTCGTAAGTTTTTGGTTTGAAAAGGCAGTCTTTGGGCATGTTTTTGTTTGTAAGGTTGAGTCTACTGTGTTACATTGTTTGTATTTCAGTTATGTTATTCATATATTCATTATGATTAATGGTAATTTATTTAGTCATTAATTGTTGTAGATCGTACTATAAAACAGCATGCGAACAAGGTTGTCTGAGCCGATCAAGGGATTGGATTGGTTTCGTGACTAAAACGGTGGTGATGTTTGTTCAAGGCGAGGCTCAATGTTGGGCATTTGCGGTTGCAGAATTCTTATGGTGATGCAGAATTGCATGCGTTCGTGAATTGCGGTGGTCAGTAAGTATCAACAGTAAGGATAGATGATGGCTGATGAAGATGATTGCTTGAGCTGCTGTGATTCGGCGCGGGTTTGTATGGGTTACTGGATTGAGTTACAGGAGGAAGTTCACTTCAGATAGGTGATTGCGGTTACTGGATTCAGGGGGAGCAAGGGTGGTGTTTGTAGAAATGGGACGACGGTGGATTTGTAGGTGGTTGTAGAAAATTTTGGTCGTCAAGTGAGTTTGCTCTAGAGTATGGGCAGTGGAAGTATATGATGTCAGTAGCGTGTAATGTTTGGCAGCAATAGTTATGTTAAAGTGAGGTGACAGAAGTGGTGGGTGGGAAGGAGTACAGTGTCAGATGTTGATGGTTGTATGGGGTGTGCAGTCCAGTGCAGTTGATCAGGCGTTGGTCGAATGGTTGTGGATGGAATGTAGCAGTTTGTTTGTAGAAGTGGTGGCAAAGGAGATGATGGATAGATGGTTAGAGTGGAAGTGATGAACTGTGTGGATATGCAGAGGTGTTTGGAAGTAGACGATAGGGATTACACTGTTTTTTTGTATTTGGCTGTGCAATTGGAGTTGGATTTTTGCTGCAGGGATGAGCAGTCAGTGAGCAATGATTAATGTAAGAGTGACTGTGATGGAGTATTGATGTGAGCAACCGTATGACAGTGCAATGGACTTATGTTGGAGGATGTCATAGTCTGTTGAATGGTTGATATTGCAGAGTGATGATAGGAGATATTGTTTGTAGAAAAGAATGTTGAGTGTGATGTTAGAGGATGTGCAAGTGTGCAAGTAGATGAAAAGAGGCAGCAGTATGAAGTTTGACTGTTTGACAATGGTTAAAGAGACGTAGGAATATGTAGTAAAGGTCTGTTGTTTATGAGTATATTATGAAATGCATGCACCAGTAGTAGCAGCAGTAGGCGATGATGAGCAGTTGATTGGTAGAAGTTGCAGTGGTTGTTGTGGTTTGGTGGTTGCTGTCAGTTGTATAAGGTAGTAATGGAAGTGGTGGAGATGGATGTGTACTGCTGCAGTAAGGAAATTATTTTTATTATGAGGAGCCGATGCAGTGAAGAACAGCAGAAGGCAATAGTTATTTGCTATTAGGGTACTTAACAATCTAAACTATATTACTTGTACTAAAGATCTGAATTGTAGTGAATGTACGAATCACTATTTTATATGGATTATGAACACTATAATTGAAGTATATTTATTTGGTATTACCTTATTCAATATGTATTTGTCGTCCAATTTGATTTTAAATGATTATAATATTACATGCAATAATTGTTTTGTTATGATATGCAATAATCTAGAAATAACAAATGCAAAATAGGAGACTTTTTAAAGCCAATTGTCATAATGTTGCACCGGTTGACAGTAACGACCAATGCAAAAAATGTCTTGTTGCATCGGTTGTTACTGCCAACCGACGCAATATAAGAGACTGGTTTTAAGCCAAAGATCTTATGTTGCATCGGTTTTTACGGACAATCGATGCAAAAGATGACTATTTGCATTGGTTTTACAACCGGTGCAAAAAAAATTAGTTTATTGCATCGGTTACATATGCATCGGTTGTAGAACTGATGCAACATGGGGGTGAAAAACCGATGCAAATGACCTATTTTATAGTAGTGAATTGAGTTCCGCCTTCTTCCCTAATCAGGATCAAACTATTTGCAATTCTAATACTACCATATACAAAAAAAATCCTCTCATTTCGTTAGGCTAGAAAGTATTGGTGGAACTAGGCTAGCACGCAATGAGGTAAATGATTGAATTTCAAAACAATTATTCCATTTTGGATCTTATTAGGCCTATGAAATCTAAATTTCATTTAGATCTTATCTAAATTAATCTTAAAAAAATAAATATTTTATTTAACTTATGAATAAAGTTTCATTTATTTTATAACTTGTATTAATATATATATGTGTGTGTGTGTATCATATACAAATACATGACCAGAATTTTCGCTAAATTGAAAATCCAGGTCCATTAAAGCATGGACCGTTGGTTTGGTATCCAGCAAATAAAAAAATAAATGCATATCAGAGCATAGTCAAAACTCACAACAGAATAGTAAAGTATAACAGAATATATAATTACTGACCAAGGTGGACACTTCCAATGTCTACTATCCTTGTCAATGCCAAGCAAGCATTAGGAAACCTGTCCTTTAAACGTACTCTCCTAGAACCAGTATGTCCCTCTAAATCTATCCTATAGTTTATAATCAGGAGGGGTCCAGAATAACATTATGATGACAAATGAACTATACATTTTGTACATAACACTAATTTATGCTGATTGCTTTCCATTACATGTTATGTCTCTTTTTATTTCACTTAATCGTTTCGAACCTAAGTACATGTACCATACACCCCACCCAAAGTAGACTATAACTACTTATGTGTGTGTGTATGTGTGTATGTATATGTATGTGTATGAGTACCACAGTCCCCCTTTGGACCAAGATACTATCCCTAATAGTATCCATAATTCTGTATCATCGGGCATCATCACCAATGTTTGGAGCAAATTGTCGCATATAAAGTAGAACCTCCCATTAGTGCCTTATAATGGCATCACCGTAATTTAGCTGTATTCTATCTCGCTTTGCTTTGGTGATTTACCACTTATCTCTTCCTATTATGGAATCAATTCCACGAACAATAGTGGACTCACCTATCCGGACTACCTCATTCGTTTTGAAAGAACTCTTTTATGGATTAACTAGCCTTGCCCTACAAATAAACTAGCAAACAACTATGGTGATGCATTACCTAACGTGTCCTACCCCTAGTAGGAGGCATATCCTATTAGGTGTAACCTATCTTTTCTATTTTTGACCGCTCTAGACCGATGACGCACTCAACCTATGTAGCTTCTACTCCTGATTTGGTGCCAATACCTGCTGACATAGATTTGAGCTGCTCACTATTCTATTTAGATTGCATAACGCAATCAAGGAAATACCCTCCTCTTATTCATCGAAGCAAACTCTACTACGAATATTCCTTCACCTATACGTAAGCGTATATACTATGCGGGTTCTACAGTTGGATATATCCCATATCAGTTTAATGCATACACAACTGCTGGTGCCCTTTGCGGTAGGCAGGCTTTTATTGTGTAACATTATTGAACTTGCATTCCAGCTCATTCTAATGACTATATGGTCTTTTACTTAACTTAGGTAACTGGGTTAAATCCCATAAGTCACACCGTCATAGCATATTTTTTAATTTGTATATATTCATTTAGTTATTACTTTACTTTCAATTGTTGATGTTCAATAAATATTACATAACTGACTTTTGATTTATTCTTGCCGTTTTACTATCATTTGTTATTATTTCTAATTTATTGAATTAAGTGTCATTTACTATTTCCTTTTTTGTTTAATATTGTTGGATGAAATCTTATTTTACATTTTAACTAACATCTCCCTTTAAATGCCTGTTTAGACTTATTACTTCCTATTCGTTTAATTGTATCTTCTTTGTTTACCATTTACTTTCTACACCATCTTAAAATATATACTTTAGGTTTTCCATTCAAATTATTGTCATTATTACCACTTACATTACTTTAGTTATACCTAATCATTTTATATGTTAATATATTGGACTTACTTCATTCCCGAAAGGAAATTGTAAGCACTATTATTCTCTATAGATTACATAAACGAGGACTTGTCTTATGTGTGAAATAATAAGAAATTATCTTTTATTTTTCTGTTGGAATATGCAATACAAAATACTATGATTCCCTTATTTTGAACATCCCTCTCTTTTTATTTAAATTCCTTGTTATTTCAACCAATACATTTTTGTTCGTATTTTTAGTCAATTTATAGAAATTCACATTGTACATAATTCATTCTAATGTATTAAAGTATTGCCTAATCCCAATTTAATTTATTGTCGATTCTTATATATGTTCGACAATCTATGTAAACTAACCAAATCTGAAATCCTAATATGATTTCATTAACAAGTTGTTTACAAATCTAAGGACTATTTATACTCTTGACTTTCCAAGTCCTAACGGATACAATATCTGTCAAGGTTAGGATTTTCCATAACGTATAGGCATATTTTGCATGATAATTACGTGTATAAAATCAAATACTCTATTCATGATTTATATCATTTCCATACGCATATTAAAATAAATATCCAAATTTTGATTTATATCTAAGTGTAAATGACATAGATCTACAATGATATAAATCCAATATTATGAAAAAATATGTAATTCATTACTCACCTCTTTTTAGCTTCAATTCTATATATCTGATCTGTTCACTTTTTATTTGACTCCCTCTTACTTTAAAACCAAAATATAAAAAGAATATACATTTATTAGAATTATAGATCTAGGAAACAGATTACATTAAATTTAAATTTGAGTTTACGATTCATGATTTGCCTTTATTTCTACATTCAAAATCGATTATAATCTTCTCTTCTACTGTTCTCCCGTTTTCTCTACTTATACATACATACATATATATATATATATATAATATAATGGTTTAACAACTTTAGAATTTAAAGGACAAGAGAAAATTGCAGAGTTTTAATACGCAGTAAGCTTTCTAGATAAATTAGGATTAAGTTAACGGTAAATTTATAGAGGTTAGGGATTGATTTTGAGTGCTTGGTTTAGCCTAGGAAATCTAGAGATCCATCTTGGATGCACATCAATAACCTGGCAGCAAAGAAAAATAATTAGGCTAATCAACGTAATAAAATCGCACGTCCCAGTTTACAAATTTTACACATCAATAGTCTATCGTTTATGACCTTGGGTTGACCACAACCTGTGGACCTAGGTGCATATTGGGTCGATCGTTGTTTGTTTTAACATTGATTTAATTAGCCTGACGTGATTTTTTTAGTTTTATTCCTTTTTTGACCAGTCGCTAAATTTATTTCTACTTTGCTCAGATTTGATTTAACGTTAACATTTCTTAACGTCTACGTTTCCATTTGCGTTAGTAATTAAGATTAATTAACTTTTATTACCATAATTATATATATATATATATATAATTGTTCACCTTTAAAAATTTCAACCATTAATAACATTTTATTTGAACACCAATAAGAAAACACTATATAGAAAAAATCAATCGGAATATTTCCACGAATCCAATGGTGTAAGTTTCAGAGCCAAATTATGATGCTTATAAAAATTATATTTTTGATATTATCATTCATTAATTTCTTTTTCAAATTAATTTTCATAAAAATTACTGGGTGTTACATTCTCCTCTCTTAAAGGAATTTCATCCCCGAAATTTCTTAAGGATTGAACAACATAACACAAAGGACAATAGTTCTAAATAAACAAATCAATTAGTGTGCACAAAATTTTACAACCAATCATGTACAAGCACACAGTGTGTCACAATACGTATGATATCCATGTGGAATGATTCTAATCGGTGCCTCCTATATGAATGCATTTCTCTAAAATAGTTTTTGAAAATATGGTGCAAACAACCTAAATATACTGGCAGTTTTATATGTATGTAAATTTTGAAAATCACAATCTTGTTTTTGCATCCAAATTTTTCCATACTTCTATGAATTAAGTATAGTTCAACCAATTTTCCATCAATTCCTGTCAACCAAAATCCTAGCACATTGTTGCTAACATTCAATTTTTAGAAAAATTCAGTTTTCAGAACCTATATTCTTATGCTAAAAAAGGTTTAAACGGAAAATTCCATATTTCCATCCTTTTCTTATCTGCCATTTTTCCACTCTATCTTGGAACTCTGCTTTTTCCTCCAATTACCTTCCAAATTTTCCAAGTGCAGTTAGCATAATAAAATATTATTTTAAATGTTTAAACTTTTAAAATAAAATAATTTTAAAACTAGTTTAGTTCACCTGCCGACAAGGTATGAGGAAATGACTCTAGCTAAAATAGTTTTTTTTTCTTTGTCTCTAACCATATTTTATTTTACTGTCACTTCTATGCACAGTAAAAGATATACTAGCTAATATGTCGACTATTCCTCCATGTTAAGTATGTGGCATTTCAAAAATTAGAAAATTAGTTCTTTTTTTGCCAAAAATACTATTATATGACTTTTTAAAATATTGGTAAATATATTAGACTTTAAAAAAATTCATCACAATTTTTCTTAAAACCTTTTGCAAAGGTTTTTTTTTCAAAAGTTTATATGTATGTGTGTGTATCTATATATATTTCAAAGTAAATTATGCTACATCTAATGAAATCGGGATTTAGCTAACAGCCCAACGTCCATAATAAACTTCATCTATTTAGCGTTAAAATTTTAAATTTCAAAACATTTTCCTTTATTTGTAATAACAACCCACACATAAGTTCATTTATAAATTTTACCTCCTAAGGTACATAGACTCTGGCTCATGACTTTGCAATAAACTTCCATGTCCTTCGCTTGTCGAAATTTATCTTTCCAAAACTTTAAGGCTTTGGGGACTTAAATCTTATTTCTTTTACTTTAGTAACTAATGAAATAAATTCACATAATTTATTTTATACTTTCGGCCTTTTATTATTTTCTTTCCTTTTGCACTAGTTAAGTGTCTTTCCCAAAATTTCTTTGTCTTACTATTGCCCCAAATATCATGGTCCATATAGAAAACACATAAAAAGAAATATTTCCATAAACATCGTACACGCTTTTACATAATAGAACAATTAATGCTTACAACTAAACTAAAGTAAAATGACCGCTGGAAGGAAATACAATAACTACCACTAGCTACTAACTGCCACCACCTATGAACCTTTCTAATGTGCCATCATTCTCCAACCCACATATCATAACTTTCCTTTATGTTTTTTGATGAATAAGGTCTATCCATTACTTCAATTACCACACCCAATTATGGAACAAATTGTACATCCACATATCATAGTGAGTAAGGAATACTACTATGCACATTTAGAATAACTCATTGGCAAAACTATCATGGTGGAATAATTTTCTATCATCTTTTCTACCTTCGTTAACTTTGAGTCTACCAATGTCCTCTATGTGTGTTATCCATCTCATTATGCTCTATTACAATCTTCGTTTAATTCAAATCTTTTGAACTCAAATTTTGGTATGCGCTTCGTCTATACTTAACCATTCCTACGAGCATACCCTAGAACGCGTAGAAGTGTACTTTATTATGGTTTCTCATCCCTTTGTGGGTTCTTCTTATTACTTGCACACATGTTTAACTAAATATTCCTAGGTTCTCACCAACATTCCTTACACTTTGTAGGGATTTCTATTACTACTCTATGAGTATTCATCGCTATCTTCTTCATAGCTTTATCTTATATCCAATCTTACTTAGGCAATCATTCCTATCTACTCCATATTTAAAATTTAAAATTGGTTTTTGTAAATTTTTCTTCAACGATTAAAACTTAAAAAAAATTTAAGTATTCAATCCTAAATTTTTAAAATTACAATTTATAAACTTTTAGAAAATCCAAAAATAATTTAATATCTTAAAATTTTAAACTATGATTAAATTTTTAAAAGTTCTCTTCCTTTAAAGACCTTTTCAACTGTTACTTGTTAAAAATTAGGAATTTTAACTCAAACCATTTATTAAGTCTTCCATTCCAAAAAATTAGTTGTTATATCAAACCATTTTTTTTTCAAAATATGATTTACAGTATTTCTGAACATCCTTTATAAGTTTTAAACAATAAAAACTAGAGTAGATAAGAACAACTCTCACTTTATCATTTTCCTATCTCTCATACTATCTCCACTTCTAATCCTTGGTGGAGTCTCTAGTGTCATC
Source organism: Allium cepa (assembly GCA_030765085.1). NCBI lineage: Eukaryota > Viridiplantae > Streptophyta > Magnoliopsida > Asparagales > Amaryllidaceae > Allium > Allium cepa. Next base: position 401,867,938 of record CM060943.1, on the reverse strand, counting down.
TAAGGGGGACTTTTGAAAGGTTGTTGTAATAAATGGACACATGAATGAAAAATATCCTTTTTCCTTTGTTCTGGCCTTAAATTTTTTAAGTACTTCAAATTAGATTACTAGCATTATTTTAAATATAATCTCCTAATGCTATTTCTAATTACTAACATTATTCTATAAAACTTATAAACTTTGTTACTATTTGTGTTTCATAATGTTACTGCTATTTATCTTTCTTCTACCTAAACTTAGTGTTTTCTCTTCATTAACCTTTCTCTCAGTTTATTGTCTTCTTAATTCAACCATGATAGTGCATTGTCTGCTGCTTTTATTTTGGGATCTAGACTTCTTTTCCATATTATTTACCACAATTCAAATTTTGTACCAATTTCCATTATCCTCCTCTAAAAAGGATTTTTCAGCTTAAAAAATTTTCATCCTAGAAAAATCAATGAGCTACATAAGCTCTACTATATATATCGAACCAATCAACTTTTCTTTTTATAAAAATCCTTTTTGTTGAAATTTTAGTTTTTAACAAGTATAATTTACGCCAGAATTTTATATTTAAGCAAAATATTGGTATTTTATTTATCCAAAAATTTCACATTTACTTTCTCTTTAAAATAGGGTTTCTTTACTTAAATAATTACTATAAATATCATTTAAAATATATCATTTATATATTTTCTCTAACTTTTATACTAAGATCATTTCAACTTTTATATTAAAATTTTCAATATGGAGTCGAACTCAAAGTGAATTTTTATTCGTCCCTTCTTTCGGACTTTTCTTCTTTTTTACTTACTTTCTGACTTATCTTCTTTTTTCAAATATCAAAATCAAGATATCGTCTTGGAGACTACTTCTGTAACGACACAGACTTTCCAACATTTGAATTTAAATATTTAAATGGTTACAAATATTACATTTGGAATATAAATTAATTTCGAATTAGAAGATTTTGGTTGAAATTTTAAAATGAATTTAAATTCCGAATATAGTGAATTATTAGATAAATTTAATTGTTGAATTAATAATTGAAAATCGTTTAAATAATTATATTGAAGTTAAATATGAATGGAAATGATTTTTAATGTTGGTATTAATTCTATTGGAATTATAATTGAGTAAATAAGTTTTTAAAACTGGAGTTTAAAGTGATCTCGTAAATTTTTGAAATCGTCGATTTTAATCGATCCGTTAAAATAGCGATCTAGGATGCAGTCTCAGAATTCGACAAAACCAGCTTCATTGTATCCGTAATAGTGCATTATTATAAAATTTCAAATTTCGTAGCGTTTGGATTCACCATTTGGTCTTACGATCTGGAAACGACTAGAAATAATTAAATTAAATTTTATTTAATATAGTCAATTTAAAATACTATCTTTCACATTCGATCGAATTTCGCTTCGGAACCTATTCCATTGGGTTTGGAATAGGGATATAACATTAGGAATGCCTGGCGATGCGCTACAGTAATGGTTCGAAATTAATATCTAGATATTTTGGGATTATATATATATATATATATATATATATATATATTATTTTCAAGTATCTTTTCAGCCACAATATTTTTGTCAACTCTTAGCTGCCTATACTTGTGCCTTCTTATATCTATTGTAATATGCTTCTTCTTTCTTCTTTTAAATATTACAGTAGAGTAAAAATAAAATCTCGGCATATACGAAATGAAAAATTTTGAATTTTTTTTAAAAAATCATAGCTTGGTAAGGACTTTAATTCAAAATGCTATTTGTAGGTTGAGATCGAGATTGGAGTTGTTTGACAGTGAAGTCGAAGGAAGGGTGAAGCTAGGGTTGAAAATTTCGGTCGTTTTGAACGTCGATTTGGGAAATGAAGTTTGGATTTGTGCTCGAGGAATGAAATAGCATCTAGGCTTAGAGATTGGTGAGGTCCGGTCATATGCGTCACTAGATTACTAAGTATAGGGGAGATACGGTCACATTTTGCTTGGTAGGCTCGAGCTTGACATTTTTGATACGGTCAGTTGAAGATCGACGTAAGAAAGCTGTTGGTGAAGTCGAAACTTGATTTAGTGGAGAGATTCTTGGTATCTTTAATTTTCGTGCACGACGGTTTAACATTTTGCGTGCATGGTGTATCATTTGCGTAAGAAGTGTGGAACGGGTCACAGGGTTTGGGTCGATTGATAGTGTAAGAGCATTTTGCAATACCTTTTATTTTATGTTGTTTAAAAAAGTATGCAAAATTTAAAAAATAGATGTCTCGTTCATATTAAACCCGATCGTCATGTGGATTTTTGCATTAGGATCATATTGACAAGAGTTTCGTAATGAAACTGGTTTGGACGGATTTGGAGCAAGTAGGAAATTTGGATTGAAATTGGACGTCAGTTCAATTTTAATTCAAAAAAGAAACCTTTTGGAAAATTAAAAATCAAGGTGAGTAAATCTCGCTCATTTGGATTGCTAGTTTTTAATTTGAAATATTAAAAATAATTTATTGATTGATTGGATGAATTGATAATTATTATTACCAGTTGGATGTTATATTAATATATATATAAATATATTATTAGTTGGATATATTTCCCACCGATTGGAGCGGACAAGACCCTATGTGACCCGCATAATAGCGGATGACCCTATATTACCGTGATATCCCCCTCGAAGTGGGATTGGTATTTTATGTTATCTAACATCTATGGATGCAGGGAAAACAAGTTGATGGATCCAACTAGATTCCTCAAATATATTTATTGTTTTCCATATATAGTGATATATGTAGGAATTGAATAATCTGATATAGATAGTGTAATTATTTGAATTATTGGATGTTATACTAGCACTAGCCTAAAATTTTTGTATTTTAAATACCATGAATACTATTTTTGGAATTTGAAGTAACTTAAAGGGAGATTTTGAACATAAAAATATTTATATCGAATTTGGATTATTTTAAAGGAAATTGAGTTGGACAAAAATATATTTTATTTTGGATGTACTTACTATTTGTAAATTGTTTTAAATAGAGATTTTTAAAATAAATTATATAAAGGGATTTGCAAATGATATTATGAATAATATGAAAGTTTTTCAAATCGATATTAAAAATGGACTTGGAATATAAATGGAATTTATTTAGAAATGGATTTATAAAGACGAGATTTTATAAGTGGATTAGTTTTGTAAATATGTGAAACTCAAAGGGGTATATAAATTTATAAACAATGTTAATAAATAAGGAAAAATGATATCAACTGATGAATTGTAATAAAATTTACAAGTTATGGAAATCATTTTGGAAAAATAGTGAAATCTATTTTGAAATATGGGAATGATTACGAAAATGGAAACGTAGTCGATGTGAGATGAATCGAAAGGGATATATAAATTGAAATTAGCAATATAGGATTTCTTAAATAGATTTTTCTCCAGAAATTAAATTTTTTAAATTGGATTTTTATTTATTATGCTATGTAGCTTAAAAACTATTATTTAGATTAAAATATTTTGAAAAGTGAGTTATTCAAGTATTTAATATTTATTGGAATAAATTCTATTTTTTATAATTAGCTTTGTAAATCAATTAGTTTTTCAAGTAATTGGAAATTAATTATCGATGTTATATAAAGTGTTTAATATTTTAAATAATTACTTAAATATGTTCTAAAAACGTATTACTATTTAAAATACTTATTATATATATAGTTTTGAAATGGTTGACATTTATTTATAAATCCTCTCGAGATTTGTGAACGGAGTTTATAAAATGGATATGATGTTAGTAATAGGAATTTTATATGGGATTTGAGAAAATGAAATTTAAAAATGTTGAATATGGGAACTTTGAAAATGAAACCCGAATTCATAAAAGAAGTTATAAATTGTTGGTTGGATTTGTAAAGTAGTATAAATCGATTTTGGAAATTTTAAGAAGGAATTTATTAATAATTCCATAGATTATGATATAAGTTTCTGAAATATTCTCCTAAGTATTAAAAAGAGTGTTTTGGAAAATATTTCAAGTGTGAAATGATTTATATAGAAATATTTTTCTAAGTGTTGTAAATTAGATTCGGAAAATATTTCCAAGTGTTGAAATGGTTTAAAAATATCCTTTAATGGATTAGTATTTGAAATTGTTTTGAAATATTAAAATAATTAAAGAGATTTGAATAAATATCCATGGAAGGAAATTTTGGAATGAATGTTTAGAAAATTTATAAAATGGCATGGTGACTGTGTATAGGTGTTATTTGATAATTAAATAACCGACTACCAAATTTGGCCAAATTCGTTGATCGTATCGAAGAGGCCGAGATCAGATTTAATTATTCGAAAACCACTTTGAAGACACAGTATTGTTTTGAAATGGGGTAAATGAAATAATTTTACCCAAATTATTTTTTGATATAAAGAAAATAATTATCTAAATTATTATAGTATATTGGGGTGTTTGGTTGATATTATTATAATGAAGACAAAATTATAATAATTGAAATGGTTTATATAACCAAAGGGAATCTCAAAGGTGAAATTGATGAAAATGAATTATAAATAAAATTGATTCAAAATATAATTTGAAAATTCAAAATTCCACAAGCTTTGAGAAATGTTTAAATGCATTTGAATTAAATTTGAGAAATTTTAAGATCTTGGATATTTTTGGAAATTGTTTTCCAAAGTGTTTTGAAAAGGACAATGGTGATATTATTTTTGGAATATTTTTGAATGGGAGGTTTTAAAATGGATTTTGGAAGTAATACAACACTTAACTCACTACAATCACTGGAAAATAATACTAACGATGACTGCGTAACATCATCAGTATTCATTTTTGAGTTTCTAAGTAATGGTTTGCTACTATGATTATTTGGCTTCAGAATTGTTTTGGTAAAATCACGTTTTGATTTAAAAATTCCAAAAGCAAGATTTGGTATACAGAAGGGAATGCATATTTATATATGGGATTTCAAAATGATTTGAAATAGAACTGGGTGTTTGAATTCTAGAATTTCCAATTAAATATGATGTAAACCAAAAAATAGTATAAGTTTTGGAACTAAAACTTGGGAAATGTGAATTTCAATATACAATTAAAATTTATCTTATGAAAGTTAAATAAATTGAATTTGTAAGAGGGAGAGAGATTGTATGGGTTAGAATTTAACTTGAGGAAACTTAAATGAAAATTTGATTGGATTTGAACTCAGATCAAATTGAATTTAATGTATTAATTTGGGTTGTGAAATAGTTATATAACTAATGTTATCATTATTGAAATGAAACATGAATTAAATAGAGTTGGATGTATAATTGAGATAACTAAATGAAATGAATATTGACTTGAATTATGGAAACAAAAGGAATGGTGAATCAAATGGAATTTAATTAAAAGTAAGGTATAAACTCAAGTATAGAAATTATGGAAATGTAGAAAATAAGTCGTGTAACTTATAAATCAGAAAAATGGAATAGAACAACTAAAAATAAAAATGGTTTGATATTTTGGTGAATAAATAAAAATCCAAACTGGAATTATAAAAAGAATTTGTACTCCAACCAATTGAAGTGATTTTTGGAATAAAAATCAGATATTGAATTATAGAATGGAAATGAAAAAATTAGAGAAATTAATTAGTTAATTAAATATTGAAATGAAATCTTGGGTTAAATGGAAGTGGGTTTGTATGGTAAGGACTTAATGAAATAATATGGCTTGAGTTGTAAAGAAATTTTGCTCGAGTGCCAATAAATGGAATACATTTAAATTTTGTGAAGGAAAGTGTAATAGTTGTAAATTGAAATAGATTAATGGAGTGGGTTTGAATTTAAGTGTAAGAATGAAATTCAACTTCGGTAACTAATTTATATAATGATTCATAAATAAATGGCATGGATTGGTTTGTGTTAAATATAAAATTAAGCGAGCAAGATTTTGTGAATAAATTGAACGTGATTCAATAGAAATTGACTAATTGATTTAAAACTAATTGAAAAAGCTTTATAGGCTTAAGTGATTATTTTATTAAATGAATATCGTCGAATTTGCATAGAAAAATCGTCGCTTGACGTAAACAGAAGTAAACAAAATTCTACGAATCAATGAGAAGTGAATAAATTGAGTTCGAATCAATTTGAAATGGATATTAGTTTGTTTAATATAAATATAAATTTAATGCAAATAAATGTTTGTGAATTATTGGAATTGAATAAATGAGGTTTAAATCTATTGTAAGAAAATAACCGTATGATTAAGAACCTTATAATTGTATAAATGAATGCTTAGGTTATGAATTTATGTGTTTAACTATTTAAACAAATGCGAAGTTATTAAATTCCACGTTCTTGTTACTTACATGTTTAAATTGAGTAAGTACAGGTAGAGGAAGACCATTTGGCCTAGATTTGGGTTGCATAATGTCATATAAAATAAGACGCTTGCTTAAAAACACTAAATAAAGGTACGTTTCCGGATTAAATACCGCAATATATATATATATATATATATATATATATATTGTGTTTTCTGACCGTGTGGGTTGATGTATATATTTTTATCTCTTTTGTCATACTGCAAAAGGCTCTCCATAAAAGGGATACTCTGCCAAAATTTTTCGGAAATTTAAGGTGTTAGAAAAATTTTGAAAATTTTTGTTAACTAAAAAGTTGATTTTTGAATTGTAATGAAAATAAAGGTTTTGAATTAGAAAAGGGAAAACCAATTGTTTGGTTTGAACTAAAAGACTAGAAAAGTGGGGGTTTATAAAAAGTAATGGGTTTGGATCATTTGTCCCAGCTTAGCAAATTTCGGGGACGAAATTCTTATAGGAGGGAGAAATGTAATGACTCGGATTTCGTCATTTGACTTTGAATTTTAAATGGTTTCAAATATTGGATTTGGAATATAAATTTAATTTTAAATATGAATATTTTGGTTTAATTTTAAAATGAATTTAAATTCCAAATATAGCGATTTATTAGATAAATTTAATCGTTGAATTAATAATTGAAAGTTGGTTAGATAATTAAAGGAGTTGAATATTAATCAAAATGATTTCTAAAATTGATATAAATTCTATTAGAATTATAACTGAATAAAAAAGTTTTTAAAACTGGAATTTCAAGTGATTTCATAAAATTTTCAAATCGCCGATTTTAATCGACGCGTTAAAATAGCGATCCGGGGCACAATCTTGGAATTCGATGAAACCTGTTCCATTAGAACCGTAATAGTGTATTATTACCGAATTTAAAATTTCATCGCATTTGGATTCAACTTATGGTCGTGCGATCAGGAAACGCTTAGAAATAATTAAATTGAATTTAATTTAATATGGTCAATTTAAAATGCTATCTTCCACATATAATCGAATTAGGTTTCAGAATTTATTCCATTGGGTTCGGAATAGGGGTATAACATCAGGAATGCTTGGCGGCATGCTTCAATAAGGGTTTGAAATGAATATCTAGATATTTTGGGATTATATATATATATATGTAATTGTGTGTGTGTGTGTGTGTGTGTATATATATATAATTTTCAAATATCTTTTCAGCCGCAATATTTCTTTTCAGCCGCAATATTTTTGTCAACTCTTAGCCGCCTATATTCGTGCCTTGTTATCTCTTCTGTAATACGGTTCTTCTTTCTCCTTTTAAATATCACAGTAGAATATAGAGAGAAAAAATTGAAACTTTAAAAAATAGAATAAAACACCCTACACCCCTTAGTATACCCAAAAAGGACACACTAAAGTCTATGATGCATTATACTTATAGCTAAAGCATCACAAAGACTAAGATCCACAAGACAAATAAATAATAACGGCGAAAACATCAAAATAACAACTTGATATTTAAAATTAAACTTCATAAAATAATGTCATAAAACAGAGGATGTCTTAAATACCAAACACACATGTCTTATGAAAAATATAATCTCAGACACATCATCAGAGTACATAATAAAAATCATCTCTCTCACAAAGTACTAGTACATCCAAAGTCAAATGAAAAGAAAACTGAAAGGAAGAAGAATACATGAAGAATGAGAAAGCTCTGCAAATGGGTCTCCAAGAAATCTAAACCTACTGTCCTTACCTCTACTGGCCTATGGGGGGAAAGGGGAAATAGAGGAATGGGTCAGACTATAAGTCTAGTGAGTGAAAGTAATTACTAACATTTTAAGCAAGATGAAGATAATGGATTTAGCAACAGTTCTAATATAAAAGGAGATAAAGGAAAGGTAAAACTGGGATGAAATACTGTTAACTGTTTGTTTTAATTATGATTGTTTCCACTTGTCTCATATTTTTGTGATTTGGCTGAAACCCAAATCCTATTTTAGTTAGACTGAAATTCTAATTCTACCCATTGATCGACCTTCTATCTCTATTGTGCCATTGTGAGCTAGTCCAATCCTGTTGGTCCCACAGCAAAAGACACATGTTTAGCGCTTGGAACGTAGTAGCGACTTATCTACCCTAATCGATGCCCCACGATCGGTCACTGCTGGTGCACGCTAACTATCCTCCCTCTAGGTGACCTCTTATTTACCCTAATTAACATAAGCGTGTCCAGCCTCATCTAATCTTTTGTGAGACCATCAGTCCTAGTCTGAAAGGGTCCTGCCCGGCCTCACCTAAGTGTTTTGTGAGACCATCAGTCCTAGTATGAAAGGGAATACTTCCGGTACTGGTCCTAATAAAAAAAATCTAGTTGCGCCCCTTGCCCAAATCCCCCGATTCGAGCTTCTATATATTGGCCCTTTATTTACTTAGCATAAGCGTGTCCCAGCCTCACCTAACTATTATGAGACATCGGTCCTAGTCTGAAAGGGTCCTGCCTAGCCTCACGTAACTATTGTGAGACCATCAGTCCTTGTCTGAAAGGGAATGCTGTTGATGCGGCCATGCTTCAATCTTTGCTTATTAACTTTGTGTAATTTTTAAAATAAGCTTCTTCTATTATTTCTGCTGTATTTGCTTGTTAATTTAATCTAAGTCTTAAAATAAGCCTTTTCTATTACCTCTGCTATATTTACTTATTAACTTAATTGTAAGTTTTAAAATAAGCCTTTACTTTTCTTTTTTCTTAATTATAACCAACGTTATAATTGTTATTCTACTTTTCTATCTTTTTGGTTATAACCCCCAGTTATAAACATGCTTGCAAATATCTCAAATTTTCCTATTTCGGTATATCTTCTTTTTGTTACATTTTTTCTTATTTTACATCTAATTTCTGTAAATTTAATGTTTCTTTTTTAATCTTTGCGAATTATTCTCTTTTTTAGAATTCTTAAATTTTATTCGTGCAAAAAGGAAGCTAAAATTTATAGGCTAAATTCTAACGTAAAACAGATGTAAATAAATGCAAATAATAATAACTAATGGTAAATAACTTTAAATAACTAAATAAAATAGCTAGAAAAAAATGAATAAAATAGTTTGAAAAGAACGTTATAAACTAGCTGCAAATAACTTATATAGAAATTGTCTCAAAATTGCAGAAAACTACAATCATTGATAACCCTATATTTCAAATTACTTAAAAATCTAAAATAATTACTAAACACTCACTTGTGGTCCTTAACTCTATTCCTTAGCCTTCCTGGATCCACTTCTAAGGTGTGAAATATTTTACTTATAAAGATCTCCTCTCAAGAAAAAATTTCTTTTTAGGGTCCTGCCTCAGGCAATGAACCCAATTGGGAGAAAATCTGAATGAGAAAAATAGCTAAGCCTAGGGTCTTATTTATAGTGTTATATAGGAATCTCAGACCATTGGATTTGAAGCTTAAATCTAGTACAACCACATCATAGGCTTACCGGGAATCGTCGGATGGAAGCATGAACATATAGGATTGGAGAGAAGTTGCAAAATGACGTATTTGCTTCATTTTGGAAAAATATACGTCAAACAAACAAAAGCGGGTTGACCTAACATCATTAAGTGTCAACCCCTAGGTCGACCTAAGTATGGTTAGGTCGACCTGACCCTAGCTTGGGTTGACTTAGACTCTTTTTTTATTTCTGAATTCTTGCTTATTTCGTATCTTCTTCATATTAACTTTTGACAAATTATATATGGAAGTTAACCAGAAAATTGCCATGGATACAATAGTGCAACTCTCGTAGCTTGATTCTTAAAATTTCACAAATTATTTTATTATTTGATCAATTTGTTAATTAATTATTATAACTCAAATTTTGGGTTGTTACATTCTTCCCTCCATAAAGGATTTCATCCCCGAAATCTTCAAAGATAGAAGAATGAAATAAATATTTTTAGCCAATTTCTACAACCAAATATTCAACCACCGTCCACTACATCCATTGTCCTTAAGCTTTCTATGCAACTTATGTTATACGCAATACCATTGTGTCAATGTCCCTAACTAATGCAAAAGATTAAGAGGTCTACTGACTCAGTTGACCTCTTTTTATGCAATCATGTCCATGCCATATATCCAAATGAATGCAAATTCCTAATGACAACAGATGGTTCTATATGCATGCTATAATCATCATCCAAATGCAATGATCATATGCTTATAATCTATTTATAACAACCATGTAAATAAAATAAAAATACAAATGAGCACACATCCATATGCATATGCTTTAGTGACCTAATTAGGCCGATCCATAAGAGATAATAGTGCTTAGTGTATATATATGTGTCCATTAGTATCCACTAGCAAAAACTTGCAACCACTAGCGTCCATCATACATAACATGCTCCAGTAACATGTTTACATTCAGTCCTACCATTCATAAGTTAAAGATTTTAAGATCTACCCTCCCAAATGATACTAAAGGAAAGAACCTATTCAAAAATAAAGATGGTAATAGGAAATTCAAAATGTACCATAAAAAAGAACGGGATAAGAGATACGTATTTTCTATTTAGCCTTCCACATAGCATCCTCAATGCTATCTCCCTATTGCACCTTAACCAAAGGGACTTCCTTATTCCTAAGCTTCTTGATATTACATCCAATGATTTTGGTAGGATGCGATGAACCGATGCTTCTCTCTCCACTTCAACTTCTTCAAGTTGGCTAGGTTCCACTAGCTCTGTTGAATCATGTAAGCACTTTCTCAAGTACGAAACATGAAAAATATCGTGAACTCCTGCAAGCCTCTCTAGTTGCTTTACCCCATACGCCATCTTCCCTACCCTTTCCGCAATGGGGAATGGTTCTACGAATCAGGGGGCATTTTTCTTACTTGATCCAAAACTTATTACCTTTCTTAGCAGAGATACCTTAATGAAAACCAAGTCTTCTACCACAAACTTAATATCCCTTCTCCGCTTATCTACATAAGATTTCTACCTATCTTGAGTAGTCTTCATTCTCCTTCAAATTAAATCAATATTTTCTGATGTCTCTCTAACCATGTCAGGACCAAGTAGCAATCTTTCTGTAGATTCCAACCAACACGAAGGCGTGCAAGGTTTTCCATAAGAGCTTCAAAAGGTGTCATCCCAATGCTAACTTGAAAATTATTATAAGCGAATTCCATTAAAGGAAGACGCACTCCCGAGTTCCTCCAAAATCAAGAATGCACATCCTCAACAAATCCTTAAGAACTCTATTAACTCTCTCCGTTTGGTTGTCCGTCTGAGGGTGATAGGCTGTACTCAATCTAATATGTGTTCCTGAACCTCTTGCAAGCTTATCAAAAACTCGTTAGTAAAGATAGGGTCTTTATCGCTCACTGTGCTAGAGAGAACTCCATGAAGTTGGACTATCTCACGAATGTATGAGGATGCCAAATAAGGTGCTGATCTCTTTCTCTTGACCGGAATGAAGTGGGCGCTCTTAGTCAAACAATCTATAATCACCCAAATACTGGTATTACCCTTTCTAGATCGGGGAAAACCATCTATGAAGTCTATCGAAACACTACCCCACTTCCATTCGGGTATATCCAACGGTTGAAGCAATCCACGAGCTTCTGCTGCTCCATCTTAACTCTTTGGAAACCAAGACACTTGGCTACAAACGCTGCCACATCCTTATTCATGCCACTCCAATAATACACTCTTTTCATGTCCCTATACATCTTATCACCACTTGGATAAATAATCTTTCAGGAATGGTGTGCTTCTTCTAGTACAGCTCTCATCAAATCACCAGTGTAGCACAAAGTCTGACATCTCTTCTTAGCCACCCTTTACTATCAATGAAATAACATTCGAGATGCCTAGAGACTTCTCCTCTACTAATCCTCTTTAGATTATCCATAAGCTTTGAATCCTCTCGCTGCCTTGAGCCAATCTGATCTATGAGAGTATGCTTACCTCAAGTGCTGCCAATAATCCCCGGGTAAGGTCCATAGAGGGCTTAAAATCAAAGGTGGAAATATACTCTAGGCTTCTCCACTCCACGAACATTGGACTAAGGGTTTCTCTCTTCCTATGTAATGCATCTGCAACTACATTTCCCTTGTCAGTGGTGTAGGCTATCTTAAAGTCATATGATGCCAAAAACTCCATCCAACGCTGCTACCTCATGTTTGAATCCTTTTAGTGAGAATAGGCACTTCAATGATTTATGGTCTGTGAAAAGCTCGAACTTCTCTCCTAGCAAGTAATGTCTCCAAAATTTTAGCGCGAAAACAATAGCAGTTAGCTCCAAACCATGGGTTAGGTAGTTTTTATCATGAGTTCTTAACTGTCTACTTCCATAACATACTACCTTCCCTTCCTGCATCAATACTCCTCCAAGACCTGTCTTACATGCATCAGTGTATACTATAAAAGGCTTAGCTCCATCGGGTAAAACTAACACTGGTGCACTGGTAATGGCCTTCTTTAGCATTGTGAAGGAATCCTCACAATCTATGTCCACACAAATGCCGCATTCTTCTTAGTGAAGCGAGTAAGCAGTGCTGAAATCTTAGCAAAATCTCTTATAGACTTCCTATAATAGCCAGCCAAACCTAGGAAGCTTCTAACTTCAGTAATTTTCTCGGGGCCTTCCAATCTTGTACTGCTACTACCCTAAGGGGATCCATCGCTATACCCTCTCTTGAGACTACATGCCCAAAGAAACACAACTCCTTGTGCCAAAAGTGACATTTAGAAAACTTTGCTTTCAACTGATGAACACGACGTGTAGGAAGAACCTCTTCAAGATGAATAACATGTTCTTCAGTACTCTTGGAAAACACCAAAATATCATTCACGGATACTACCACGAACGTTTTTAGGACATCTCGGAAAACATGGCTCATCAAATCTATAAAATAGGCTAGGGGGTTTGGTCAGTCCAAATGGCATAACCAACCACTCAAAGAATCCATCGGGTGTCTTAAATGCTGTCTTATCGATGTTATCGTCAGCGTCCCTAAGCTGATGAAATCTAATTGTTAAATCAAGCTGATAAAATACCGAAGAGCCAACCATCTGATTGAAAAGATCGTTTATCCTAGAAAGTGGGTAACGGTTCTTCTTTGTGAGCTTATTCCGCTCTCTATAATCTATGCAATGTCGAAGGGTACCATCCGCCTTTGTAGCGAAGATGTCTAGCGCTCCCTACTCAGATATGCTCCGTTTATGAAGCCTTTATCCAATAGCTCACCAATCTACTTATTTAACTCCTTCCACTCCCTAAGAGCCATATGTATGATGGGAAATGTCATCGGTTATCATTGTCATTCAGATAGATCTTAAAGTCGATCTCTTTCTTAGGGGGTAGTCCCCTAACCTCTTTAAAAACATCTGGGAAATTTCTAACGACCGGAACAAAATCTAACTCTTCTAGTGATGAATTAAGGGACTAAAGGAAGCTCAACATGACTGACCCCTATGGGTCATAAGATACCTCAAGAGCCCTTCCACTGCATGTCTCTAGTCCCAAGACTCTCCTCTCACAGTCTAATATTGCTTCATAAGTGGATAGCCAATCCATCCCCAATATCATCCCACATCCCGAAAATCCCAGCACATAGGCATCACTATCAAACTCTACGCCTAGTACAAAAATTTTCAAACCCCTACAAATCATGGGTAAATATGTCGGTCCTCCTATGGGGTTTGAAACAGCTATAGAGTCTACTAGTAGAGAAATATCTAAGTACAAACAATCAAACAAGGAACTGGAAATGAAAGAATGTGATGCTCCAGAATCAAAAGGAGTCCGAATAGGAGAATCCAAAATAGAGATCAAACCTTCTATAGAGACTTTCCTACCTTGATCCAATCCACTACTAGAAGGTGCTGCATCCAAATCCTATACGAATAGGAGAATCCAAAATAGAGATCAAACATTCTATAGAGAATTTCCTACCTCGATCCGATCCACTACTAGAAGGTGTTGCATCCAAAGCCTGTACTTGCGCCTGTTCTTTGCCCCTTCTTCTAAGGACAAGCTCTATTAAGGTGATCAGGCTGCCCACATTTGCAACACCTCCCTTTCATCGTGCCCTTCTTATAGTCCTTTGCGAAATGCCCAACTAATCCACAATTATGACATTTTCTACCTTTCCTGTTGTGCTTTTGAGGTCCTCCTTCTTTCCTGTTGTCCTTGTCCTTCTTATTCTTACACCATTGCTTCTTAGAGTATTCTAATTTAGGAACCTCTTTAAGCTCTCCCTTCAGCTGGGAAGATGCAAGCTGAACGCTTTGTCGGTCCACCAATCCTAACAGCCCAAATACCTCTTCCATATTGCTCAACGAAGCTCGTGCCTCCACAAAATCCTCCATGCCAGAAATCTTCTTGCCTCCTAGATTAGCGAATTCCTTGCATAGCTAAGAAAAATTGGCTACTACAGGTGGATTAATAGGCTCTCCACCCGCCGGTGCTTATTGGGCGCTTACCCTTGCACCTCCGGAACCATAGCTCTACGGAACCAGTGAGCCACACTATGCAAACAAAAAAAAATTAGGCTCGAGAGAATTGAAAGAGGGTCGAACTGGACTTTAAGAGGACTTTTTTTACAAAAAAACCGTTTTATACTCAAAAAACTATATTCTGAAATATACTTTGAAAATATATTACCTTTTAAAAAATACTTTACTTTTAAAATAAGTTTTAAGTAATCTTGTAACCTTAGGCTCTGATACCAAGTGAAACACCCCAAACCCCTTAGTATACCCAAAAAGGACACAGTAAAGGATATGGTGGGTTATAGGTATAGCTAAAGCATTACAGAGACTAAGATTCACAAGACAAATAAATAATAACAGCGGAAACATCTAAATAACAACTTCATATTTAAAATTAAACTTCATAAAATAATGTCATAAATTAAAGTATGTCTTAAACACCAAATACACATTTCTTATGAAAAATATAATCTCAGACACATCATCAAAATACAAAATAAAAATCACCCCACTCATAAATACCTGTGCATCCAAAGTCAAATGAAAAGAAAATTGAAAGGAAGAAGAATATATGAAGAATGAGAAAGCTTTGCAAATGGATCTCCAAGAAATCCAAATCTACTATCCTTGCCTCTACTGGCATATGGGGTGGGGGAAGGGGAAATAGAGGAGTAACCAGACTATAAGTCTGTGAGTGAAAGTAATTACTAACATTTTTAAGAAAGATAAAGATAATAGAATTAGCAACAATTCTAGTATAAAAGGAGATAAAGGAAAGATACAACTGGGATAAAATACTGTTTAACTATTTGCTATGGTTATGATTGTTTACACTTGTCTTAGATTGCGGTGATTAAGCTGAAACCCTGATCCTATTTTAATTAGGCTGAAATCCTAATTTTACCCGTTAATCGGCCTTCTATCTCTGTTGTGCCACTTTTAGCTAGTCTAATCCGGTCGGTCATACAGCAAAAGACAACTGTTTAGCGCTTGGAACACGGTAGCGACTTATCTACCTAATTGATGCCGCATGCTCGATCATCGCCGGTACACGCTAACTATCGCTCCCTCTAGGGACCTCATATTTTCCCTAATTATCATAAGTGTGCCCAGCCTCACCTAGTCTGTTGTAAGACTATCAGTCCAAGTTTGAAAGAGTCCTGCCCAGCCCCACCTAAGTGTTTTGTGAGACCATCAGTCCTAGTTTGAAAGGGAATGCTATCGGTATTGGTCCTAACAAACAAAATCTAGTTGCGCACCTTGCCCAAATCCCCCAAATTTAGCTTCTATCTATTGGCTCTATATTTACCCTAGTGAGCATAAGCGTGTCCTAGCCTCACCAGACTATTGTGAGACCATCAGTCCTAGTCTGAAAGGGTGCTTCCCAGTCTCATCTAACTATGGTGAGACCATTAGTCCTAGTCTGAAAGGGAATGCTGTTAGTATAGGCCCTGCTACCATCTTTGCTTATTAACATGGTGTAAGTTTTAAAATAAGCCTCTTCTGTTATTTCTGTTGTATTTGCATATTAATTTAATCTAAGTTTTAAAATAAGCCTTTTCTGTTATCTCTGCCACATTTGCTTACTAACTTAATTGTAAGTTTTAAAATAGGCTTTACTATTGTTTCTCCTTAATTATAACCTACATTATAATTGTTATTCTTCCTTTCTATCTTTTTAATTATAATCACTAGTTATAAACATGCTTGCAAGTGTCTCAAATTTGCCTATTTTCAGTCTAACTTCTTTTTATTATAGTTTTTCTTATTTTACATCTAATTTCTGTAAATTTAACATTTTCTTTTTTAATCCATATTTGTGAATTATTCTCTTTTTTAATATTCTTTTATTTTATTCGCGCAAAAAGAAATAAAAAGTAACTAAAATTTACATGCTAAATTCTAACGTAAAACAAATGTAAATAAATGAAAATAGTAGTAAATAACTGAATAAAATAGCTGATAATATAACTGAATAAAAGAGATTAAAACTGATTTCAAAAACTAGCTATAAATAACTTATATAGAAATTGTCTCAAAATTGCATAAATTACTTAAAAATCTAAAATAATTACTAAACACTAACCTGTGGTCCTTAGCTTTATTCCTTGGCCTTCCCGGATCCACTTTTAGGGTGTGAAATATTTTAGTTAAAAATATCTCCACTCAAGAAATTTTTTCATTTTAGGGTCCAGCCTCCGGCAATAAACCCAATTGAGAGAAAATCCGAATGAGAAAAATAGCTATGCCCGGGGTCTTATTTATAATGTCACTTAGGGATTTTAGACCATTGGATTTAAAGATTAAATCGAGTGCAAGCACGTCATACACTTGTTAGGAACCGTATGATGGAAGGATAAATGCACAGGATCAGAGAGAAATTACAAAATGATGCGTTCGCTTCATTTTGGAAAAATATACATCAAATAAACAAAAGTAGGTTGACCTGAGTATAGTCGGGTCTACCCTAAGGTCGACCTGACCCTAGCTTTGGTCGACCTAGGCTCTTCTATTTATTTTTCTTCTATATTAACTTGTATTTTGACATATTACATATTGAAATTGACCAGAAAATCACTACGGACACAGTGGTGCAACTCCCGTAGCTTGATTTTGAAAATTTCACAAACTTATTTTATGATTTGATTAATCCGTTAATTAATCATTATAGCTTAAAATTTGGGATGTTACATAAAATCTCGGCATATACGAAACGAAAAATGTTGAATTTTTTTTAAAATCATAGCTTGTCGAGTACTTCAATCTGATATGCTATTTGTGGTTGCAATCGAGATTGGAGTTTTTCGAAAGTGAAGTCGAAGGAAGGGGTGAAGCTTGGATTGGGAATTTTGGTTGTTTGAACGTCGTTTTGGGAAATGAAGTTTGGATTTGTGCTCGGGGAATGGAATAGCATCTAGGCATAGAGATTGGTGAGATTCGATCGTAGTTGGTGAAATCGTCGCTAAAGTACTAAGTAGATGGGAGATACAGTCGCATTTTTCCTGGTGAGCTCGAGCTCGACTTTTTCGATATTGTCAAATGGAGATCAACGCGAGAAAACTGTTGGTGAAGTCGAAACTTGGTTTCGTGGAGAGAATCTTGGTCCGCTCATTTTCATGCATGGCAGTTTGACATTTTACGTGCACGGTGTATCGTTTAGGGAAGGAGTGTGGAACAGGTCATGGGCTTTGGGCCGATTGATAGGGTAAGAGCATTTTGCAGTTCCTTTTATTTTAAGTTCTTTAAATAAGTATGCAAAAATTTAACAATAGATATCCCATTCATATTAAACCTAACTGTCATGCAGATTTTTGTGTTAGGATCGTATTGGCAAGAACTTTGTAATGAACTGGTTTGGACAGATTTGGAGCAAGAGGAAAATTTGGATTAAAATTGGACGTCAATTCAATTTTAATTCAAGAACAAAACCTTTTGGCAAATTAATAATCAAGGTGAGTAAATCTCACTAGTTTGGATTTCTAGTTTTTAATTTGAAATATTAAAAATCATTTATTGATTGATGTGATGAATTGATAATTATTATTATCAGTTGGATGTTATATTATATATATATATATATATAGTAGTGTGTATATGGATTAGTAGTTGGATATATTTCCTACTGATTGGAGCGAATGAGACTATATGCGCCCTGCGTAATAGCGGATGATCCTATATTACTACAATATCACCTTCGAAGTAGGATTGGTATTTTATGTTATCTAACATCTGTGGATGCAGGGAAAACAAGTTGGAGGGATCCAACTGGATTCCTCAAATATTTTTTTTTCATATATAGTGATATATGTTGGAATTGAATAATTTGATATAGATTGTGTGATGATTTGAATTATTGGAATTTACAGTAGCATTGGCCTAAAATTTTGGTATTTTGAATACCATAAATATTATTTTTGGAATTTGAAGTAATTTAAAGGAATATTTTTAATACTAAATATTTATATCAAATTTGGATTATTTTAAAGGAAATTGAGTTGGATAAAAATATATTTGATTTTGGATGCACGTACTATTTGTAAATTGCCTTAAATAGAGATTTTTAAAATAAATTATATAAAGGGATATGTAAATGATATTCTGAAAAATATGAAAGGATTTGAAATCGATATTAAAAATGGACTTGAAATTTAAATGGAATTTATTTAGAAATGGATTTATAAAGATAAGGTTTTATAAATGGGATTAGTTTTATAAACAAGTGAAACTCAAAGGGATTTATAAATTATAAACAATGTTTATAAATAAGGAAAAATAATATATGTTGATGAATTGTAAATATAAAATTTACAATGTGGATTTATATCGAGATGTAGAAATCATTTGGAAAAATAGTGAAATCTATTTTGAAATGTGGGAATGATTATGAAATTGGAAACATGTCGATGTGATATGAACCGTGGAGGATTTATAAATTGAAATTAGCAGTACTGATTTTTAAAGTTGATTTTTGTTGGGAGGTTAAAATTGTTAAAATGCAATTTTTTTTATTATGCTATGTAGCTTAAATACTATTATTTAGATTAAAATATTTTGAAAAGTTAGTTACTCAAGTATTTAGTATTTATTGAAATAAATTATATATTTTTTATAATCGGCTTTGTAAATCAACTAGTTATTTAAAAATGAATTTAAAAGTAATTATCGATGTAATATAAAGTGTTTAATATTTTAAATAAATACTTAAATATTTTTTAAAAATGAATTACTAATCAAAATACTTATTATATATAGTTTTAAAATGGTTGAAATTTATTTATAAATCCTCTTAACATTTGAGAATGAGGCTTTTAAAATGGATATGATGTTAGTAAGAGGAATTTTATAAGGGATTTGGAGAAAATGAAATTTCAAAAATGTTGAATATGGGAAATTTGAAAATGAAATCCGAAGTCATAAAAGAAGTTATAAATTGTTGGTTAGATTTATAAAAGAGTATAAATTGGTTTTGGAAATTGTAAGAAGGAATTTATTAATAACTCCAGAGATCATGATATAAGTTATGAAATATTCTCTTAAGCATTGAAAAGTGGGTTTTGGAAAATATTTTTAAGTGTGAAATGATTTACATAGAAATATTTTTCTAAGTGTTGCAAATCAGATTTGGAAATATTTCTAAGTGTTGAAATGGTTTAAAAATATCCTGTAATGGATAAGTATTTGAAATTGTTTTAAAATATTAGAATATTGGAAGGGAGTTGAATAAATATCTTCAGAAGGATATTTTGGAATTAATGTTTCGAAAATTTATAACACGGCTTGGTGACTGCCTATGGATGTTATTTGATAGTTAAATAACCAACTATCAAATTTTGGTCAAATTCGTTGATCATTTCGAAGAGGCCGGGATCGGATTTAATTATCAAAAAACCACTTCGATCCATTTTGAACGTTACGAATGATAATATCGTGAGGATGGACGACGACAACTCGGTTTGTCCAGACCTAAGACAACTTGTATGGATGAACTCTATCAGAACATCGTCATTGGAGGACGATGAGCATTCTAAGTAGAGTTGTTCTTGACAGGTAAATGTAGCTTCAAACCTCATCAATTGGGAATGACTAAAATAGGGGAGATACACCAGGGCTAAGTGGGTTGCACCCAAGTAGGGTATGCTATCACCTTTCTAGATACCCTCGAAAATACTATATTATAAATTATGGATTAGGTTATGCATGAAAAAGAGAGCGCTTGATAAGGGTGGGAACACGGGGTTGATAACATATTCGGTACTATCTAGTAAGGGGGTAGGCCGGTCCTGTATTGGCAGGGATCGTTAGGTACGATCTCGGTACATTTTTCTAGAGGTGTACTATGAGGGGCAGTACCTTAGTAACCCACTCATTGTATGTAATCCAGTATCCACTATGAGCCTGTACGGTTTTGATTGTTCCCAACTATGCTTAAACGTGAGGTGTAAGCATTTCAGCTATTTTCTAATTTTCTTTCTATAGACACTATTATAATATCAGATGATTTTTGATATAAAATGTTTTGTTTATTGTAAGGTAAAAACCCGTCGTGTTTATATGTGACTTGACCTTACAAGATACCTAGGATTTTGATAAAGTTAATAATTCAAATTGAGTGCGTTTTTCTCACGCTGGTTTTCCAGACTCACTCGGGTGTTATTTTATTATAATGCTTCGGTCAGACTGAGTATTACAGATTCTGGTTAGGATATTATCGAGCTCACATGACGAGATGGATGACAGAGACATATACTCGTACTTGATTATATTACGCTGTGCGTGTCGACTATATAATTGGCACTGGTGAGTACAAGTTATAATAACTGTCCACGTTGATTGTTGTACTCTGATAATTGTGTGTGTGTGTATATATATATCGACAATTACAATTTTCTTGTATAAAGATCTATTTTTATATATTATATTTTATTCCGCCATGATTGTGAGATTCTATATTGTTGGTTCCGTTTTCTTCTTCATCTCTTTCTTCTTCACCCCTAATGATTTGTATTTATGTTCAATTTGAGTTGGACACATGTGATTTAT
The DNA here is from genome assembly GCA_030765085.1 of Allium cepa. Taxonomy (NCBI): domain Eukaryota; kingdom Viridiplantae; phylum Streptophyta; class Magnoliopsida; order Asparagales; family Amaryllidaceae; genus Allium; species Allium cepa. The sequence goes on along the minus strand of CM060943.1, from coordinate 401,846,573 downwards.
GTCAACTCAAAGGGTACGGAGATATGGGCCATTACAACTTCACACCTTACTTTGAGAACTCAATTGCTTTCGGATATCTACAGTATATGGACTCCTATTTCCCCTTATCTAGCCCTTTTGTACATCATCAGTCGGTATCGTACGGGATCTACAATCAGTTGGCTCTTGAGAGCCCAACTAGAGAGTCACGTACAATCCAACTTTAGGGACCTTCCATATGCTACACTCATGCTCTACGTAATTCAACGCCTTTCCATACACCTTACCCGTGGGGTAATTGGGATAGGTACACTTCTTCAACTCTATCCATTGTTCCGACTCATAATCAACTTATCCATATTTTAGTTATGGTTGCACCTACTGTATAATCGGAATTTATCAAATTTGGTGTGTATTATATTTATAGGAAAAATATAAATTCGTTCATTCATCGTTTCCTAACTTTTCAAGATTGACTAACCTAAGTTATGATACCAATCGTAACAACCTGTAGCCCAGTGGGCTTGAATTTTTGCTAAATTGAAAATCCATGTCCACTAAAGTATGGATCGTTGATTGGTATCCTACAAATAAATGCATATCAGAGCACTATTGATACAACTTATAGTGGAATAGAAAAGTATAATAGAATATAATTACCGATCAAGGTTGACACTTCCAATATCTACCATCCTTATCAATGTCAAGCATGCATTAGGAAACCTATCCTTTAACCGTTCCTACCAAAAACAAGTACCTGTCCCTCTAAGGCTATCATGTGTGTTGTAATAAGGAGGGGGCCCAAGCAACGTTACGGTAACTGGTGAATTATACAATTTGTATATAACACAAGTTTATGCCGACTGCTTTCAATTACATTTATGTCTCTTATTATTTTACTTAGTCGTTTCCACTCCACGTATGAATATAATATGCCCCCACCACCCGAAGTAGACTATAACTACTTACGTGTGTGTGTCTATGTATATACACACACATACGCACATATGTCCCATAGTCTCAATTTGGGAAAGATACCATCCCCGCTAGTTCGTAAGTCTGCACGGTTAGGTGTCATCATTAATGTCCAGGCCAAATTTCCCGCTTATAAAGGGAACCTCCCATTAGTTCCCAATAACAACATTAGTATAATTGAGCCGTATTCTATCTCTCTTTGCTTCATACTACCTATCTCTTCCTATTATGGACTCAACTCATGGACTACAGAGGACTCTACCCCCCAGACTGGCCCATTCATTTTTGATAGAACTCTTTTATGCATTCACTAGCCTTTCCCTCCAAAAAAAACTAGCAAAAAACTATAGCGGTGCATTACCTAACGTGTACCACCCTAATAGGAGGCATAACCCATTGTGTGTAACCCTGTGTTTCCTATTTTTGATTACTCTGAACCGATGATGCACTTAACTTATGTAGCTTCTACTCCTGATTTAGTGCCAACACCAGCTGATATAGCGTCGAGCTGCTCACCATCCTGTTTAGATTTCCTAATGCAATCATGGTAATACCCTCCTCTTATTCATTGAAGCAGACTGTATTGAGGGTATTCCTTCACCTATACATAAGCGTATACACTCTATGGGTTATACAGTTGGATATATTCTACATTATTATAATGCATACACAACATATGGTGCCCCTAACGGTAGGAAGACTTCTATTGTGAAACACTATTAACCTCACATTTAACCCATTCTATCGACTATATGGTCTTTTACTTAATTTAGGTAATTGGGTTATATCCCATAAGTCATAACAGTCATTACATATATGTTAATTCGTATACATTCATTTAATTATTATATTACTTTACTTTCAATCATTTATGTCCAATAAATATCACGTAACTTACTTTTGATTTATTCTTGCCATTTTATTATCATTTGTTATCAATTACAAATCCATTTATAATTTATTGACTTAAATGTCATTTATTTTTTCCTTTTTTGTTCAACATTATTGGATGAAATCTCCTATTTACTTTTTAACTAATATCTCTCTTTAATGGCCTATTTAGACTTATTACTTCCTTATTCATTTAATTGTATCTTCTTTGTTTACTGTTTATTTTCTACACCATCTTAAATTATACTTTAGGTTTCCTCTATAAATTGTTGTTATTATTACCACTTACATTACTTTAGTTATATTTAAGAATTTTTATACCTTGATGCATAGGAATTACTTCTTTCTCCAAAGGAAATTGTTAACACTATAATCCTTTACAAATTACTTAAAAGAGGACTTGTCTTATGTGTGAAATAGAAAGAATTATCTTTTATTTTTCTATTGGAATAGAAAATACAAAATACATCGATTCCTTTATTTTGAATAAGAAAATTTTAGTTTTCAAAACCAACATTCTTATGTCGGAAATGGGTCTCAATGGAAATTCCTTGTTTTCGTCCTTCTCTTATGTGCCATTTTTCCACCATACCTTGGAACCTCCATTTTCCCCCCAATTATCTTCCAACTTTTCCGACTAAAGTCCGCATATGTAAATTTTATTTTAAATATTTAAAATTTTAAAACAGAATTACTTTAAAAACACTTTAGTTCACCTATCAACAAGGTATGGAAGAAATGACTCTATAGCTGAAACAGTTTTTTTTCCTTTCTCTGACCTTATTTTATTTTACTATCACTCATACTGCACAGTAAAATCTGCACTAGCTAACTTTTCAACTATTCCCTCATGTTAAATATGTGACATTTCGAAAGTTAGAAAATTTCTTATTTTCTACCCAAAAGTACTTTTATGTTACTTCTTAAAATATCAGTAAAAAATTTAGATATAAAAATTTTCATCACAAAATCTTTCAAAAACTTTTTGCAATGGTGATTTTTTTCAAAAGTTTACATATATATATTTCAAAACAAATTATGCCATGTCTTATGAAATTAGAGTTTAGTTAAGAGACTAACGTCCATAATCAACTTCATCTATTTACACTGTAAATTTCTAAATTTTAGATCATTCCCCTTTACATATAATAGCAATCAACACATAAGTTTATTTATAAATTTTAGCTTTTAAGGTAAATGAACACTGACCCGTGACTTCGCAACAAACTTCCCTGTGCTTTGCTTGTTGAAAGTTATGTTCCAAAAACTCCACGACTTTTTGGACTTAAATCTTATTTCTTTTACTTTAGTAGGTAATTGAGTTAAATTTTATTCTTCCAGCCTTTTATTATTTTTTTCTTTTGCATTACTTAAGTGTCTTTCCTAAAATTTCCTGGTCATTTTGTTTTTACAACAATATCGCCGTCCACATAGAGAATACATAAAAATGAATATTTCCACAAACATCATAGCGCTTTTACATGACAGAAACAATAAATACTTACAACCTAACTAAAAGAAATTGACTCGGGAAGAAAACACTACTACTACTAACTGCTACTACCTATGGACCATTCTAACGTGATACCATTCTCCGATCCACATAACTTAACTTTCCTTTATGATTTTTGATGAATAAGGTCTATCCATCACTTCCATTACCATCCCAATTATGGAAAATTATGCATTCCCACAATATAGGGGGTAATAAATATAACCATGCACATTTAGAATAACTCGGTGACAAATTAGCTTGACAAAATAACTTTTCCGCCCTCTTTCTCATCTTTCTTAACTTTAACTCTACCAATGTCCTTTATGTGTGTTTGCCACCTCATTACCCTCTGTCGCCATCTTCTTTTAATCTAAATCTTTTGATGTTATTCTCAAATCTTGGTATTTACTTCCTTTATTCTTGATCTTTCCAATGAGAATACCCCAAAAGTAATAGAAATGTACTTTGATACCATTTATCATCCCTTTATAGGTTCTTATTATGGCTTGAACACACGTCTAACCAAATATTTTTAGATTCTCAACAATTTTCCATAATCATTTCGCACATATAATTAAATATCCCATTCATGATTTATATCATTTCCTTACACATATAAAACTAAATATCCAAATTGTGATTTATATCTAGGCACAAATGAAATAGATTTAGAACGATTTTATTAAAAAATATGTAATTTCTCATTCACCTCTTTTTAGCTTCAATTATCCGAAACTAGATCCAATTTGACTCCCTCTTATTTTAAATCTAAAATACAAAAGGGTATACACCTATCAGAATTATAGATCCAGGGAAATGATTGAATTAAGTTCAGATTTGAGTTTAAGATTCATGATTTACTTTTGTTTCTGCATTCTAAATCGATTTTATTATCTTACTCTCCGCTTTTCTCTATTTATATATATAAAATAGTTTTACTACTTCTAGAATTTAGAGAAGAAGAGAAAATTATAGAGTTTTAGTGTATAATAAGTTTTTTAAATAATTTAGGGTTAGGTTAGATGTTAATTTATACAGGTTAGGGATTGATTTGGAGCGTTAGATTTAGCCTAAGAAATCTTGAGATCCAACTTGGACGCATATCACTAACTTAGTAGCAAAAAATGATTGGGCCAATCAATGCCGTTTAATCGCATGTCCAAGTTTACAAATTTTACACATCAATGGTTGACTGTTTATTATCTTCGGTCGAAGGCTACTGGTCGATCGGTTGCAACTTGGATCGACCATTGCTTGTTTTAACATTGATTTAATTAGCCTATCGTGATTTGTTTAGTTTATTCGTTATTTGACTGATCGCTATAATTTGTTTTCACTTTACATAGATTTGCTTTACGTTAACATTTCTTAACGTTTAAGTTTCCATTAACACTAATAATTAATAGTAATTAACACAAATTACCATAATTATATGATTATTTCGATTCAAAAACTTTTAACATTAATAACCTTTTCATTTAAACTCCGATCGATAAACATCATACATGAAAATTGATCAAAAAAATCTTCATGAGTCCAATGGTATAGTTTCGTAGCCAAATTCTGATGTTTATAAAAATTATATTTTCGACATTATTATTTATTAGTTAATTTTCTTTTCAAATTAGTTATCGTAAAAATTATAGAGTGTTATAATACTTGCACATGCAACATAATAAGGTATACGTGGTTTGATATACCCGTATATAGATTTTGGGGTTTACACTGTAATGGACATGTTAACCCTTTGTATACAAGTGTGTTGTGTGTATATATATATACATATAAATACACTTATGCCTAGATATATTTGTTATGATATGAAGTATCATATAATACATTTTCGTAAATAAAATAAGTATAATTACATTTATCAAGTTACTTTGGAATTTAATTTAACCAATTTTTTTTTTAAAACTTTAATATTTCAATATAGGGACATTTCACCAGAAGGACAAACTTTGCAGTCCAATTAGTTTATAGGACACACATTCAAAGGAATTACTTTCAAGACCAAAGTCAGCAGAATAATTACTTTCAAGAACAAAGTCAGTAGTCCGTTTACTTTCAAGGACATAATTTCATAGGTTTTTAGGCCCTAGAAACTAATTATTTTACGTTTTGTCCTTGAAAGTAATTATTTAAGTTGTGCGTCCTAGAAACTAATTCCACTTGCTAAAGAGGCCCTTGTGGCTAATTTCCACTTCAATATATATATATATATATATATATTGAAAAAAAAACTTATATATACATATAACTTTAAAGTTATTATACATAAAATATATAAGTATATATATACATGTAAATATAGATTATAATATAAATAATAATTAGAACAAAATTATACACACACACACCCTTTCATGCTACTTAAAATTACTATTTTATTGGCTTAATGTTTGTTCAATCTTTTTTTTAAATTCCATTCAAAAATCATTCAAAATATATTTTTTAAATTTCCAAAAACATAAATATTAATATACTTTTATTTAAAAAAAATTCATTTCAAATGTTTTGCATTAGTTATATATATATATATATATATATATATATATATATATATAATAATTGCATAACTAAATTTAAATTAATAAAGTACATAAAATGTACACATATTTATATATTACACACACATACACACACGCGCACACACACACACATATATATATTACATACATACATACAGATATATATATACACACAAAAAATATTTTTTGTTAAATCTGAAAACATTACAAGTATAAAAAACATTTTTTAAAATTTAATTCTTATATTATTTATTATTACTTGAAATTAATACTTAATTATTAAATCGTTTATTATTAAAATAATTTCAATTTTTTTTACTCATTGCCTTGAGCATCTAAGCATGCATAGAAGGAAAAAATTAATTTTTTTACACATTTGTATAATTCATCCAATGTGATGACATAAGCATATAAAGATTCATTGTAATGGTTAACTGTTCAATATGATAAATCTAATGAATAATTATGAGTGGCTACAAATAAGTAATTTTTTCTTTCACCAAAGCCTAATCATTACACCTTGAAACAAAAAATAAAACTCCCTGAACCAAATCCCCTAACCACAAGTTGTTAGCTTTTCAAACACAGCTTAACCAACAATCGAATTATGTTTAATTTGTTATTCTAAAGGTTGATAATTTGAGGTATGGAGAGGGGATATGGCCAGCTTAATCAGGTCTAGAGGAAAGGAAAAAGTCAAGAAAGATATATAGGTTAGAGGTTATTAAATAAAGGAGATCTTAAGGAGAAAATAGGGATCTAGGTCCTTATTCTTCTATGACTAATTCTCCCCTTTTTAATTCAAAATATGACTCCTTTAGCCATCTTATGGCCAGCCTCCTATAGCCTATGTATGGCTGACAATTACAAGCCCCAAATGGACCATAAAACCACTTCAAGCCCAGTTAATATTTAACAAACTTAAATCCAATTCAAATGTGTATTGATATCTTATATTGATAAGTGTATTTATAACAATTATATATACACATTTAGTATTAGCCACAAATATCACATAAAATTTGATAGTTAATATTTTATAAATATTTGTTAATTTGATTAATTTATGACAATTATAATTTAACTAAATCGGGTGGTAATAGGATTATTCAATGTTTCAGTTGTGATTCTTAAGTGTAAAATCGGCCAACGCTTAATATCAAACAATTCGAATATTAACGTCCACACATTACTTAGCAGACGGTTTGACATTATGATAAAATTTATCACTTACTTGGTTTCAGTAAAATTCAATTCTTGCTTTATTAAGCGGTACCCGATGGTGACAATTATTTACATAAATTCTCTTTGTCAAAACTATTTCACATTAGAACTTATGAAAATCAGTAATGTTCAATATTCCAATATCTTACATATTGAACTTTACAGTCCAAACACAACATCCTTGGTTAAATAATAATAATTAACTAAACTACTCCAGCCAGAGATTTTGATTTGGAGTTGATTTCAGTTGACTGTGAAACAAACCTCATATAATCGACGAGATGAATGCCCTCTTGAATACCGTCGCACTTCCATCTCTTCCACCTGACCCAACTATGGTTGTTTAATGGATATCATGCTATGATTTAACTGTGACGACCCACCTTTTTGAATAGTTCAAGTCGACAATAAACCACACATGTCTAACTCAAACTGTTTAAAAGATAGAGCATCAATAGGTTATTATTAAAGAAATAGAAGAAAAGAAGAAACAATAATAGAATCTCAAGCGGAATGTATAATAATAACATAAACATTTCATGAAGCTGTTTAACAAATATACATTTGATTTCGCTTATAAATATCAATCAGAGTTGTACAATATTATCAGAGTTACATAATTTATATAGACAGAATAGACTAGAGCGGCAAGATAAATAGTAGTAGACATGATATACCGAATTTTCGTCTTCATCCTCAAGAATAACCATCTTCAGTACTGACGGTCTAACCCGAGTATAATGAAAAACTAAACACTCAAGTCAGGACGTTATATTCTTATGTAAATAATTTCAATCAGAAGTAAATGCGAACACATCAATATAATTAATAAATAAATATAATAACGAAACAGGTTTGTTCTGTTGAATAAATGTCACTAATGAAGTATAGTTATTTGTTATGTTAGACGTAATTAAATTTGATCCTCTTTTAATTTACCACTAAGTTATACTTTGTTAAATGTGTTGATACTTTATGCCAGTGTATTCTATTCTTCAATACGAATCTAACATCGAAGACCGTAGGTTAAACGGACTTCGTATGGAGAAGTTAATTTTTTTTTAAGTTGTTAGCGCCAAAATTGGTCACTAGCACCCAAATCCAAGAGAAAGCACCAAATACCAGTCACAACTCACAGATAGAATATACGTAGAGGATATTAATATGAAGAACAACAAAAATTAAAATGAACGCAGTAAAGAACAAGTGATTTTTATAGTGGTTCGGCTAACTCCGGCCTATGTCCACTCCAGAAATGTCCTTTTTATTGCTGTAACAATCGACTACGGTTACAAAGTGGTAGAATAGCCTTATCCTTTAGAAAATAGAAAGCAAGAGAGCCGAAAAGAAGATCACTTTGTCTAGGGACCCACATGCTGTATTTATAGGCAAATCCCGAGTTACTGGGCTTCCTGAGTAGTCCGGGCCCATCAAGTCCATAACCGATCCAGACCCGACACCGCGACCAACCTTGAGTCCAGAATATGCCGGCCTGACATTTCCTGGGTGATGCCATGAAGTATGCCTTCCTATGACTCGAAGTAAACAAAGTTAGGACTCAAAGCGGTAAGGATGCCGAGCCACACCGTCCCATCGAACCACACCGTCCCACCGAGCCATACTACCCTGGCCGAGCCACGTATAACCGATCCACCAATGCTCCGTTTGAGACTGAACCGTCAATGCGGATCCAATCCAAAGCCGAACCATACCACCGAGGCCGAACGACCTCTCCTAGCCGAACCACACCGCTACACGGGCCACACTATCTTGACCATACCTCCACACCGAGCCGCATCTTCCTGACCGAACCATAGCACCTAGGCCGAACAACCTTTCCTAGCTGAACCACAACACTACATCGGGCCACACCATCCTGATCATACTACCACATCGAGCCGCATCTTCCCGAATGAACTATAGCACTGAGGCCGAACGACTTCTCCAAGCCAAACCATAACATTACACCAGGCCACACCATCCTGACCATACCACCACACCGAGCCGCATCTTACAGATCGAACCATAATACCGAGGCTGAACAACCTCTCCTGGCCGAACCACAACGGGCCACACCAACATAGCCTAACCACCTTCCAAACATGATGCATTACCTACCCATCTAGTCGACACAAACTTATCGCATTCCATCCTCGATAACTGAGAAGTCGACTTAGTTAAATTCGTCTACTTACTTCCTCGCCCAGAGCCAGGTTAACATTTGCCCCCCAAAACATGCCTTGCTATTGGAAGGTGTGTTTAGAATGAACTCAAATTCGATGTTCGAAGTCCACATGCTATCCATATCCATACCTTTCCTTTCGAATTGAATCCATTTTGTCCAAGTGCTATTGTCGTGTCCTTATCCGAATCTATGACTGCGCTGAGCTGATATTCAATTCCTATCCAGTAACCAAGTGCTCATCCAATTACACATCCATCCGAAATCAACTGACCAAATCCACAATCTTTCTGGATCATTTTATCCGAGTCTAGGAACTCTCTAGGTTCAAATCCTGAGTCGGGAGCTCATTGGGTCCTAAAATTCATATCCGAGACCGCTTCGAGTCCATGCCCAAATCCTTAGCTATTCGTAGCCAATATCCAAATCGGTAACCTCTTCGGGTTCTTGCCAAGCGCAACCTACACCTAACGACCTATCTTAAGTAATGCCATGGTATTCCTGGTTTAGTGTCCCTAAAAATTGAGTAATGCCGTAGCTTAAGTCCTAAGTCGAATCATGGTCATCCCGGACCCTTGCCGGGTATATTCCACACTCGACGACCTTATAGTAACTGATAGATAATACGTGGCCTAAGTCCTAGGCCGAATCCTGGTTTATCCAGACCCTTGCCAAGCACAATCCATGCTCGATGATCTTTGAACCAAAAACCAGACAAAAAATCAACAAAAATCCAAAATTTGAAATCCAAATCCAACTAGAAAATCGAAAATCCATATCAAAAATCCTAATCAAAAATCAAACATCCAAACCAAAATGCAAACCAAAAAACCAACAAAACCGGGAGTTAGAACCAAACTCCAAAACTAATGCGGGAAAAGCAAATGTCCAAGCCAAAAGGAAAAAGAAGATTTAACAAACCGAAGCGTCTCGGTAAATCATCATCTTAGAATATGCCTAGGGTTATCTCCCCGTACACGAGTAAGTGATTTAGCCATTTTTCCAAAGTTTGTTACTTATTCCAAACAATAACGATAAGTTGATGACCAACCGGCCACCATTCCTGAGCCTTGTGCCATCGTCGTTCAAGGTAGGCAGTGGCTGCTTCTGTTCCACCGCCGCATTCCAAGTTTTGACATATTGTCACAGCTGACCGTTCTTTACATGCTCCTCGATTATATCGTTTAGATGTCGGCGCCTGTTAGTATCATGCCCATCCAGGTCATGAAAGAGACAGTGTTTTTCCAATGCCTTTTCGCGTTCTGAGGGTTCCCTTCTTGCCGGCCTTCGATAAGGAAGACGATCTCGAGTATCCAAGAATATCCGCTCCAATGTTGCATTGAATCCTATGTAAGTGGAGAATGTTGGTTCTCCCCAATGCTTTCTCTTCCCTTTGTCCTTGTCTTTACCCGAGCTTTCAACGGGCAGTCCTCCATACTTGACCATGTTTACTTCCTTTGGTTCCACGTCCAAGCATGCATCCTCTTGTCGGAGAAATCTCTCAGCTTCATGGAAGAATTCCCCAAGATCCATTGGTAGGTCCTGTATCAATGATACTTTAAAATTTGAATTATCCCTGACTCCTGATACAGCAGCCATCAGAACCATTGATGGATTCGGACGATCCACCGAAGCAACCGCTGTATTAAACCGAGTTAAGAATGTCCTAAGCAATTCATCCGCCTTCTGTTTAACTGACATCAGCGTCATCACATTCTTTGGCCTTTTTATGTAAACTCGAAACTGACTTAAGAACTTATCTACCAGCTCTGTCCATGTCCCAATAAACCCATCCTCCAGCTGCCTAAACCACGTTGCAGCTATATCAGCCAAGTACAGAGGGAAACATCGGGCCATGACCTCCTCTGATTCCCGCACCACTTCCAAATGCCTTATGTACCTCATTAAGTGGTCAGTGGGATCTGTCTTTTCGTTGTATACTTCTAGAGTGGATAGCTTGAAATCGGGTGGATTCTTAGCTATCCTAATGTTCCGGGTAAACGGACTTTTGTTGACTCCCTCCAGATCACTATTTTTCAGACCTCTGCAGATAGTTTGCCTGATGATATCAGCCAATCCAGCATTTCCAACCAAGGGTTGCCCCCTATCCATATTTCCTAGCTGCTCTCCAACTCCACGTGGAAATTCTGACACATGCTCCTTGTCACGTACTCCGGTGTTCCTGCTGGTGTCGGGTTGCACAGCATCACCTGATATCCCTCCATGGCTTGGTCCAACATTATATGGCGGTGTGCCCCCAAGTCTTGGTCCATCTAGGTTAATAGTTGTTTGTTGATTAGGAGCTGCCCCTGCTAAGTCACTCTATCTGCCTGTTGGTAAAGTCCCTCTAATCAGCTCCAAGAACATGAGCACCTGCAGTTCCCAATTGTCCAAATTGCCTAAGAAGAGCCTGCATCATCTCCTCTTGCTGTTTCATCATCTGCTTCTGCATAGAATCAATCATAACCTGCATCTCGTCCCGAGTTATTTAGATGGATGCATGATCAGCACCAACTCTAGAAGTGGCTGCTTGATTTCCCTCTTGGTTGCTCCTTTCCGCTGCTTGCTTTCTTGTTGGTGGTCTAGCCATTGCTTTCCAGAATTCAAGTTCCCAAGCTTCTGAATCCAGAATCCAAGCTTTAAAATCCTCGAGTGCTAGCTCTCTCTCAGTGAAAGCACCAAAATGTTAGCGCCAAAATTGGTCGCTAACACCCAAATCCAAGCAAAAGCACCAAATACCAGTCATAGCTCACAGATAGAATATACGTAGAGGATATTAATATAAAGAACAACAAAAATTAAAATAAAAGCAGTAAAGAACAGGAGATATTTATAGTGGTTCGGCTAAATCTTTCCTACGTCCACTCTAGAAATGTCCTTTTTATTGCTGTAACAATCGATCACGGTTAAAAAGTGGTAGAGTAGCCTTAGCTTTTAGAAAATAGAAAGCAAGAGAGCTGGAAAAAATCCCCTTGTCTGGAGACCCACATGCTGTATTTATAGGCAAATCCGGAGTCACCGGGCTTCCTGAGTAGTCTAGGCCCATCAAGGCCATATCCGATCCAGACCCGACACCGCGACCGACCCTGAGGCTAAAATATGCCAACCTGACATTTCCTAGGTGATGCCCCAAAGTATGCCTACCTGCAACTCGGAGTAAACAAAGTTAGGACTTGAAGCAGTAAGCATGCCGAGCCACACCGTCCCACCGAGCTATACTACCCTGGCCGAGCCACACATAACCGATCCACCAATGCCAATTCCTTTGAAGCCGAACCGTCAATGCTGATCCACTTCAAAGCCGAACCTACCACTGAGGCCGAACGACCTCTCTTGGACGAACCATACCGCTACACCGGACCACACCATCCTGACCATACCTCCACACTGAGCCGCATCTTTCCGACCGAACCATAGCACCGAGGCTGAACGACCTCTCCTAGCCGAACCGCACCACTACACCAGGCCTGACCATCCTGACCGTACCACCACACCAAGCCGCATCTTCTCGATAGAACCATAGCACCGAGGTCGAACGACCTCTCCTGGTCGAACCACAATGGGCCACACCAACATAGCCGAACCACCTTCCAAACGTGATGCATTACCTACCAATCCAGTCGACTAAAACCTATCGCATTCCATTCTCGATAACTGAGAAGTCCAGTTAGTTAAATTCGTCTGCTTATGGCATCGCCAAGAGGCGGGTTAACATAATCTAACACTTTAAAATTTATTAATCAAAATAACTAAATATAAACTTAACTAAAATAAAAACTAATTTCTTACCCAATCAGTACTGCCTAACAAAGCCCAAGCACACAGCCAAAGTCAACACCAGTCATTCATCTCCATCCCATTTGCAAGCCTGTACACATATTTCCTCATTATCTACATGCGCACGGTTCTTTCATGCATGCATCCTCCTATGCCAATGCTCCTCGCCTTCCTCTTCTATAAACGCCTAACCATACGAAAGTCACAGCCTAACTCATTACACAACCGAACCCGCTTTCAATCTTCCTTGCATGCTTGCACACACTTATCACTTACACATGCACTTTTTCCCATGCACACAAACACACACAAAAATGCAGAGCAAAGGAAGAAAGAGGAGAAGGAAAATGTGAAAATGAATAGAAAGTGTGAAAGGTAACTACTGTGTTTTCATTTGGCAGTAAAGAGAAAAATTTGTGTTCAAGTTTTCTTTGGCTGAAGAAAAAAAACAACCTGAAAGTGCTTCCCCATGTATTATGCATGTCCACGTATATATAATACTATTCATAGGTAAGGAACCAAAATAATTAAAGATGTTATGCGTATGTTTTCTTTTGTGTCGAAGAAAACTGATTGTAAATATGTGTATATTTGTGTCACGCACGCATGCCTTTCTTTCTTTTTCTCCATGCGAACTCTACAGCTCCAACACATCCCACTCCACTTCTCACATACATGAGCAGTAAACTAGTATTCAAGGGGCAAAATTGCAGAATTCCAAACCTCATTTCGGCTTTGAAATGCTTGCATACTTTTGCAATCTCACTGCCATGCACACAATATATGGCCGAAACTTCTCTCCCCCGTAACTCCATCTACGCTCTGCTATTTCGAGTGCAACAAGAATTGAAAATATAGATATCTTCATGCTCTACACCTTTAATGTTTATAACTTTGCTAATTCTTAGCATAGATGGAATTATTTGAATTATTAATATAAGAGGGAAATGGAAATTTAATATCACAGAGAAGCACTAGAGAAGCAATGAAATAAATGGGTCAAATTTTTTCTTTTTCACAAACTAGCTAGTCTCCTCCAGTGTTTTAAAAACCGTACCCTACCTCGGTCCGACCTCAAAAAACCCTGAACCTTAGACCACCACGGTCCGGAACTCAATCGAACCTCATTCATTCAAAAACCTTGGTCGGACCTTCAAACCGACGGTCCAACCATCAATTTTATCCGGTTGAACCACGGTTCTTTTGTTTTTTTCCTACTTTCACATCGTGTAATTCTCTCTCATTTTCATCTTTTGCATTGTTTTGAAGAAAATAAGTAAATATATATATTTTAAAAATCATAATCGTTCTAAGGTCTAAGCCACTAACTTCACCACTCTGTTCTTCACTGCTGCAAATTTCTCTAATACCATTATAAGACTCGTCAAGTTTGTCGTCATTAAACATCTATCGTTGTGCACTACTCTATTATATACAAAGTTGTAGTTGTGCACTGTAACAACATACAACTTCTGTTGCACACCTTGAAGATCATTTAAAACCTGTGTACATAGCATTATTATTTCATAAATTTTGTGTATAGTTTGTAATTAAACGAGCAAAATTTTCAAAAAAATAAATCACGGTTTCGACGATTCAACCGGTTGAACCATCAAAACCTTAAACCTTCAATCATCGCGGTTCGAGAAACGACACGGTTTTAAAAACTATGCTCCTCTCACATTCCACCACTTGCTACCAACCGTCCATATATGCAATCTTTCCCTTACCTTTATGCTTGCACATATGACTTCACGGCATGCACATACATGAGAATATATGCACACCCATCACTAACACACTTCTCAAGTTTCCTTTTCTTATTTGCAAATTTAAGCATTAACTCGCAAAAAAATAAAAATAAAAATAAAAATAAAAAATAAACTAAACTATTAAAGTTGACCAAATTAATTTAACATCAAACAATTTAAACTAAATTAAATTAACTTGCATAAAAATAAATGCCGTGAGTTATACACTCAACTTTGCGGATTGGAAACAAGAACGGCGACACAGATACGGACACACACACTAAAGCAAGAATGGAGACTGCTGCCTTGGCGGAATGTTGTCGCGTACGGGTTCGGCGAAGTGATGCTAGGTAGAGGCTCGGCTGGTTAGTGGGGAGGAGGATGGAGGAGGCTAGGCGGGTGCAGTTTGGAGGCGGGTGTGTCATGGGCGGTGGAAGGTGCTTGAGGCTGCGGTGATTGGGCAAGGAGGGTGCGGAGCGGGTTGAAGGTGGCTGGGTGGTTGCGGGCTCGTTCGGCTAGAGTGGTTTGGTGAGGGGTCGGGTGTAGGCGGAGCAGATCGTGGAGCTGCTGGTGTGGGTCGTGGGTGGATGCGAGCGGTAGGGACTGGGTTGAAGCAAGGTCAGTCCGGCTCGGGGATGGGTGAGGTGGAGGAGATACGAAGGAAAGAGGGGGAAATTGTCACGTGCTTGGCTATATATACATACATAGATATATATACACGCTTTGTCTTATATTTTCTCGTAAGCAAATATTCAGAGACAAATAAAATGGGGAGGAGAAGAAGAATGAGCACGCATGTACAAATAGAAGATGATGCATGGAGCTCAATTAATGCGAGCATTTAATTTCTTTTCCTGAGCACGCAACAAGTCGGGTAGAAAAGAAATTCTGCTACAGAAAAAATTTAGGGTGCGAAAGAAGGAAAGAAATTATGATGCGCAGGGAACGTCATCGACCGCTATCTCAGGCCATTTTTTTTTAAACGAAACCAAAATATGAAGACAAAAAATTTCATGGAGATCAGCGACAAATCCAACGATTTACAAAATTCTGTGTTACGACATTTATAACAAAATTTCATCACTTATAATTATGTCACTTCAAATTTGAACGAAAATGACAAATTCTGACAAATGGAGCTATAATGATTGAAATTAGATGGAATGAACTTCGACGTTATAATTGGAAAAAAATTTAGATCATTTCTGTGTAAAAATATTTATATTTCAAAATTTGGTAATTCGTACCGAAAAATATGTTAACCGAGTTTCGAACAAATTTTAACGTAAAATAAATTTCGTTGGCCTCATTTCAAAGGACACATTTCAAATTTCTAGTTTTCGTTGCCAAAATTTTATTAAAGAAAATATGTTTATTTCAAAATCTTCGTTAAATTCTTATTTTAAATCGTTGAAAAATTCAGGTCGTTACAACCTCCTTCACTCAAAACTTTTCGTCCTCGAAAAAGAACTAAGTAAGAAATTTAACATATGATATATTTTACTCAAAATAATCAACTTATAAAACATAAGAATCTTATTTGCAAAACTACCTTAATTTGAAACTGACAAGGATGGTAAGGAATATTTTGAAATAAAACTCATTTTTTTAATAAAATTTTGGCAACAAAAACTAGATATTTGAAATGTATCAATTGAAATGAGGCCAACGAAATTTAATTTACGTCAAAATTTGTTCAAACTCGGTCAACATATTTTTCGGTACAAATTACCAAAATTTGAAATATAAATATTTTTACATAAAAAAGATCTAAAAAAATTTCTAATTAAAATGTTAAAGTTCGTTCCGTCTAATTCCAACCATTGTAGCTTCTCTTATTAGAAATTGTCTCAAATTTGAAGCGTTATAATTGACGACATATGGAATTTTGTTACAAATGTCGTAACATACATTTCTGCACATCGTTGAATTAGTCTCATTGCACCGATCTCCACAGTATATTTGTTTTCATATTTTGGCCTCCATTGTAAAACGCAAAATGGTCGAGGTAGTGGTCCGTGACGGTGCCCCACACATCATAATTTCTTTCATTCTTTTGCAGGATAAATTCTTTTAGGAGCAGAATTTCTTTTCTAGCTGAATGGTAGCATGCGCAGCCAAAGACATTAAATGCTCGCATTATTGAGCTTCGTGCATCATCTTTTATTTATATGTGTGTGCTCACTCTTCTTCTCTTCCCCGTTTTCTTGGTCTCTAAGTATTTGCTTAAGAGAAAATATTAGACAAATTATATGTATGTATGTATGTCCAAACATGTAACTTTTTTCCCCTCTTTCCATTGCATCTTCTCCACCTCACCCATCTCCGAACCCAGACTGACTTTGCTCCAACCCAGTCCCTGTCGCCCACATCTACCCACGACCCGCACCATCAACCCCACGACCTGCTCCGCCTACACCCGACCCCTCACCTAACCACTCCAGCCGAACAAGCCTACAACCACCTAGCCACCTTCATCCCACTCCGCACCCTCCTTGTGCAGTCAACGCAGCCTCAAGCATCTTCCACCGCCCACGACACACCCACCTCCAAACTGCACCCGCCTAGCCTCCTCCTTCCTCCTCACTACTAACCAGCCGAGCCTATGCCTAGCCCCGCCGAACTCGTACGCGACAACATTCCGCCAAGGCAGCGGACTCCATTCTCGCTCTAGTGTGCGCGCATGTCCGTATCCGTGTCGTAGTTCTTGTTTCTAATCCACTAAGGTGAGTGTATATTCCGCGACATATATTTTTATGTAAGTTAATTTAGTTTAAATTAGTTATGTTATAAATTCTTTTAGGTTTAAATTAATTTAGTTAATTTTAATTAGTTTTTTTGAGTTAATGCTTAACTTTGCAAATAAGAAAAGGAAACTGGAGATGTGCGTTAGTGATGGGTGTGCATATATTCTCATGTGTGTGCATGCCGTGAAGTCATATGTGCAAGTATAAAGGTAAGGGAAAGATTGCATATGTGGACGGTTGGTAGCAGGTGAAGAAATACCAGAGGAGGCCAGCTAGTTTGTAAAAAAAGAAAAAAATTGACACATTTATTTCGTTGCTTCTGATCTGTGATATAAAATTTCCATTTGCCTCTTATATTAATAATTCAAATAACTCTATTTATGCTAAGAATTAGCAAAAGTTATAAGAGCATGAAGATATCTACATTTTCAATTCTTGTTGCACTTGAAATAGCGGAGTGTAGATGGTGTTACGGGGCAGAGAAGTTTCAGCCATATATTGTTTGCATGGCAGTGAGCTTGTAAAACTATCGACACATTCAATGAAGTATAATTTAATGGTAAATTAAAAGAAGACTGAATTTAATTACGGTTAACATAGTCAGGTAAATAGGCATAAGGAAGAAGTTGTAAAAAAAATTAGTCTAAGGGACAACAAGTTTGGTTTTTAGCCTGAATGACACTTTTTAGTGTAAATCACAGAATGATAGTCAATAGTGTAAATCACAGAATGATAGTCAACTATCATTCTGTGATTTACACTAAAAAGTGTCCTTCAGTCTAAAAAACAAACTTCTTGTCCCTGAAACTAAATTTTTTTCTAACTTTTTCCTTTAGCCTAAAAACCCCTATTAATTATAATAATGTGTTCGCATTTACTTCCAATTGAATTTATTTACATAAGAATATGTAGTCCTTACTCGAGTGTTTTTTTTTCATTACGTTCTAGTCAGACCGAGTTTTTCAATATCGAAGACAGTTATTTCGAAGGACGAAGACGAAGATTCAGTATATTATATCTACTATTATTTATCCCGCCGCTCTAGTCTATTGTGTCTATATAAATTATGTAACTCTGATAATATTGTATAACTCTGATTGATATTTATAAGGGAAATCAAATGTATATTTGTTAAATAGCTTCATAAATTGTTTATGCTATTATTATATTTTGTCATTCCACTTCGAGATTTTGTTTTTGTTTCTTCTCCTCTTCTATTTCTTTATAATAAACCCATTGATAATCTATCTTTTAAATAGTTTAAGTTGGACATGTGCGGTTTACTGTCGATTTGAACTGTTCAAAAAAATGGGTCGTCACATTAACTGTAATCAAAGAGGAGTATTCACGTTGAAGCTCGGTAGTATTCTTAAGTCGTGGGAATTGTATAATGTTGTCACATTAATATTGTATGTTCCATCTTTGTTGTATTAACCAACATAAAAATATCGGTTGAGTCATTACATAGTTATCCAATAACTATCAATAACAATCATTCGGTGCCCTCCGCAGACATGAGTAGTACACCATCGAACATTTGGAGTGTGTTATGTACTGTAGTCTCAACAAATGTATTGATATCCAATTTCGTTACATCTTGACTTTGAATATTTAAAACGATATATTATTTTATTATAATAAATCACCCATGATTACAATTTATTGTTACTACTATCAAAAAACATACCATATATGGATTTTCCATTAAATATACTTTTAATTAACAGGGAATTAGGCTGAAGGAAAAACCTGAGAACACTTTTAGTCTGAAAGACAGAAGTTTTAAAATTTAGTCTGAAAGACAAAAAATGATATATTCATATAGCATTGCACATCCATAATGCTATATTCATATAGCATTACACAGCTGCTTGTTTATGTATGCAGAAACTTATAAAATTGTGTTGTATATAGCATTATAGATGTGTAATGCTATATGAATATAGCATTATGGATGTGTAACGCTATATGAATATATCATTTTTTGTCCTTCAGGCTAAATTTTAAAACTTCTGTCCTTCAGACTAAAAGTATTCTCATGTTTTTCCTTCAGCCTAATTCCCTCTTTAATTGATATACCACATTATATTAAGTATATAATAAAAAGAAAGCACATTTTTTCGAATAAGATTGGTTATAGAGTTAGATATATGTAACAATTACATAATTGCCCATAGGGCATATCCCTAAATCTATCAATCTTCCACTTGTACTTGTGATCGATTATGAAATCTCTATCTCAACCCTTCGATCAGTTTGATGAGAACTATCAAGTTAGTCCCTTTGTGAATGGATCTACTATGTTGTTTTAGATATCTACTCTATTAATTAACTCTCTCTGATACTGAAAAATTAACCTTATCATGTGTAACTAGTCGGAGTATGTTTCTTGACTTCTAATTAGCTCTTATTACTATATTGTTATCATATAACAATGATGTAGCATTTTGGTACCTGGAATCAACCCTAGCTCAGTTATATATTTATGCATTTATATTTATATAATTGCTTTTAATGTGGCGTTATTTAAGGCCTTGTACTTAGTCTTTTGTTGAACTAGCCATAGCTTCTTCTTTGTAACATTTCAAACTTTAAGGTCCTTAACTAAGGTTTGAACATGAATTTAATATTGACATATTATACTCAATATCATTTATGATGTTTGAGTCCGTATACTCCGTTATAAGGATTTCACTGTTTCTATAAATAATTCTCCAGTATTTTATAAATAATCAAGAATACTTTAAACTATCATTTAATGATCTTAATTTGGGTTTGATATTTGCTTCATGCATCAAATACATACGAAAAACACAATATTCTAGACTATACAACATGTATGATAATTTTTATTGTCAATACATAAGGAATCCGTCTTACATGTTCCATATTAAACATTTTAATAAGGTGCCTTTGCATATCATTTGGAACATACCCAACATCCTTTATGCTTATTATAAAAGATATAATTTACAAATCAAATATCGAGTATTAAAGAGCTAAACTGTTCCTGATTTTAACATACATACATCGCAAACAATCAGTAGTATGTTATTTACTTATAGTCTAGAAATATATATATATATATATGTACCTTTTAGTGATTCTTTCTTACGGATATACGCTTTCTCTGCATTTGGCTTAAAATCAAACTATTTGATATCTCTATCAAACTACTCATTCGATTCTAGTGCTTATAGAATGATACTTTCATATTATTTCTTAGATCATATCCTAAACCAACAAACTTAGTATCGCTCCAACTGACTTTGAGACAATTTGGTTGTTTTGTAAAAACAGTCTATTCTAAATCATTAATTAGAATTTTCTATTTCAACACATATGTACCGAGACACAAAGTCATACTAAGCGATAATTTTATGAGTTACTCCGAAGTAGCTTGAGCACGCTGAATAATGAATCTATTACGCTAATTTCAACAATTGGAATTTTCGATGTTATTCTTTACAAACGTTGCTTATTATATTCCAACTGCATTAGCCTTACTCTTAAAGACTCATTCACAATCGATGGATTACATTTATTTGGCTACAAATATTAAAAACATATTTAGGTATTACACTTGAAATCCATTTGGATTTGCACATCATACCATATTATAGAGTCGATACTCTTAATGGTATAATTAACAGCTGACCATTATCTATTCTTGACATTAATAAGAAGCTCACAGTTTTCTTCAATGCGTGAGAATTCTTTATAGATACTCTAATGAATTGTGTTCTTGTAGGTTTGGCTAATTTCATTTCATCCCAGGCAATTAGATTCATCTTTAGATCGTATCAAAATCCAATTTACTACCAATAATTTCTAAAAGAATTTCACTCACTATGAAGTTGGTACTTCTTGAAACAACAATTGTTTCTCAATGCAACAGAATATATATTCATAAACACTTTATGAATTTCCTTATATATAAACTGATTTATTTTTAGTTAACAAAACTTATATTTAAATGAGGAGATTTATAAAGATCCCTCATGTACAATTATTACGTGTAATCTTTCAACTTGCACAACCTGCCAACTTCTTGGCCTACAATATGTTGGGATTTATTATGCACCCTTATCTTATATAATTTTGCATACTATTCTTTGAGATGAAATTAATTTTAACTTGTACTACTCTTATGTACATGTGTTGCTTAATATTTTTGCAAAAGTTTAATGGGGCATGGCGGTGGCCCCTAGGAAGATAAACGCATCGGCCAAGCTAAAACTCTGAGTTACACCGTCTGATTTCCTGCAAAAAAAGCAACCAGAGTATAGAAAGGTAGTTTGTCACTATATATGCATGTATCGCTACCCACCCTTCAGCTGGCAGCCATCCCGCTATTCGATCCGCCATGCGGACCATGAATATCCTAAGTATATTAATCATAGATCAAAGGAGGCTTACTCATATAAATACCCCAAGCATTTCACTAGGCAAGAGGTCGGATGTAGAAAAATTAGAAGGATAACACTCCCCACCATTCTCTTATCATCTTCAAGCATTCTCCATCATCTCCATGTATCAACTCTATGTGTGTATAGTGAGGATAATATGCACAGTGGATGTAGTCATTCATTTTGGCCGAACCACTCTAAAATTCGTATCTCTTTATTACTAGCATTCGATCATTAATTCACGAACATATACTGCAAAGCTAATAACATCATTAAAACCCCACTCTCTCACAATTTTCGAGGTTGATTAGTCATTCTGTCTCACTAATAGAATTTTTAGTCAACATTTTAGCAATATGAGGGCCACCTCCAAACTCTCCAGCTCCCTTCCACCTTGCCTACATTCCACACTCAATATGGCAATGAATGGTGTCAATGTGAATGACAACTCACACGATCGAGATACCAACAGTAACACACCTGCTAGTATTCCTTGCCCTTTCCCCGGAGTCAACAGCGAATTCTGGCAGACTATATGTAATCATATCGTTAGCATGGGAATCCTAAGTCAAGAAGTAAACGGTCTACGGGCCATACTTGAAACTCATCTGTCACAAGCCCAGCATAGACATCAACTAAGGTGGTCAAAACATTCCCAACTTCGTCAGTCATCTGAAGCACTTGCGTATTGGCGACCTCCTAGAGCATGCGGTTGGCATCCAAAACCACCATCCACATGGCCTCAGAGGCAGCAGATAACAACACACTTAGGAGAGAGCCGAATGGCCATCGAGGTGGTGAAATTCACGAGCCGTTTCCCGAGTTCCTAAACGATCAGGCTCAAACCATAGCCAAGGGACCTAAAATCGCCTCTATACACGCCCACCCGCAAAGGGAAGTACCTCATCCTGTGCTTGGGAGGAACAAGCCTGGACATCACAGTCACCTCCGTTATGCAAAACGCCTCTTTCCCCAGGTCGCTATCATGTATAGTATTCCCCTAGTCACCCGACATACCACTCGGAACCTCCCTCGTCGATGCAAGGTCGTTCTCATAAGGGGTAGAAGCCTGCTTCAGGGATGAAATGATCCGGTTGCACCATTAGATCAACCGAATATAGGCCAACGATGTCGGTGGCCTGTCCGACTATGAGGACGGAGAACGATTCTTTGTAGAAATCCTTAAAACCCACCTCTCAAGACGATACACGCTACCGCAAATAGATAAATAGGATGGGAGCATGGACCCATCGGATCACCTTACCGCTTTCAACTCAATCACTAGAGCTAGGTAGCTAATCAGTAATGCCAAAAAATTTCTCTTCCCATCCACACTTGTCGAGCCGGCATCTTATTAGTTCTTACACTTAGCTCCCAATAGCATTCGATTTTGGGCATAACTATGCTCCTAATTCGAAATTAGGTTTTTTGCATTAAGAACTCATGTCATGATGGCCACCGAGCTTGGCGATATCAGGCAGGGCTCGTCAGAAAGTCTCCAGGCCTGTGTCAACTATGTGATAACCCGGTTTTTTGGGCATCGGGTAATTGAATAATTATCTGATTTAACTATTTAAAAATACTGATTTATAGATTGAACAAATAAATCTGATAATAAATATTTATATCTGGATAAGTATTTATTTGATAAACTCCTAATATAGTTACTTAAAATTTACAAATTATTCCTTTAAAAACAAATAATAATGATTGTTTATATATATAGATATAAATAGATTTTAAGTAGAATTATTATTTACAAATTGAACTTGTGTTTGTTTATATATATATATATATATATATATATATTTGAGTTTTTTTTAAATTGGATTTGAAATTTAAGTTGAATTTGAATCTGGGTTTAAATTTGAAATTTAAAAGATTGATATCTTAAAATATTTTGGATTTAAAAATATATATGTTTGATTTTTATTAGAATATAATTTGTTTTATATTATTTTCTTTAAAGGATTTTATTAATATAAATTAAGAGCAATGTATTTACTAAATAGAAAATTTAATATAAAAGTTTTATAAACCATTTTAAGATTAATTAAAACATAAATATAGATGAAATTACAAATGTAAGATATATATATATATATATATATATATACAAAATAACAAATGTAAGCTAATTTTCTATACATTATAACAAATGTAAACAAATTGTTTCATGTAATTACCAGTGTAAGCCAATTTAACAAGTGTCATTACTATTTTTGATTTTTTTTTCTATTTTAAAAACATAACAAATGGAAAGATACTAAAATGTATATATTTCTACTCCTTTCTCATTTTCTCTTTTGTCCTTTATTTCAAAACAAAAAGAAACCAGCCTGAAAGAAATTAAAGAAAAGTTTTACAACTTCAAAATTCAAACTGAAAACTAAAACAAAAAGGGAATCAAAGCTGAATCAAAACAACAACTGTTTCAAGCTTTTAACCTGAACAAATTCAAGTTGCCAGCCAAATCAAAACCTGTTTCAAGTTCATCCAGATCTAAAATTGTAAGATCAAGCAAGATGCAAATTCAAGAAATCAAGTTTCAGTTTAAATCAAACTTCCAGGCTCTGTTTTATTTAACCAGGTGAGCAAACAACTAAAAAGCTATTAAAACCTTGATGCATGTGATGATCTTTTAAGGTTATGATATGAGAAATGCTTTGCATGGTTGAGTATGTGTGATTGAATGTATATGTATGTAATATAAGTATGCATGTCTGTATACATATTCATGTCACTGTTTTTATACTAACAGGCTAAAAATTTAAAAAAATTAATTAATTTCTCTTCATACAATCTCTTATAGGCTGAGAAATTCAAACACATTACTTTTTTTTAAGCATAATTAAAGTTTTAAAAATATATTTAAGTAAAATAAGATTGTATATTTTTGGGAATCAAGAAAATATAGTGGAATATCCAAAACATGTAAATTTCAAAAATCTTGATTCTCTGACTTATATACATACATATATACATATATACATATATACAATATATGTGTATCCTAAATCAACTTTGAAAACTAAGATTTTTAAAGGAAAAATCAAAATTTTTAATTGGGTTTTGAGTGTGGAAATCGTATTTGATCAAAGATGGAACTTTAGGCAATTTCTGGTGATCAGTGAAGTTTGAGAGGCCGGGGTCTCTACTGTAGTTAGCCTGGAGGTAGGCGAGTTTGGAAAAAATGAAAGGTGAATTTTTAGATCACCGTGGTGGCGGCGTGGGGTCATAATAGGGTTTTAGGAGCTCGCTTGGTCGATGTCAAGGTCAGGGCATTTGCGTGTCATGGTTGATCTGGAGGCTATCGATGGTTAGGGAAAAGGAAGTGTGGAAGCAAGACGAATGTCTGGGCATAGGGTCGAGATGTCCGGTGGTCAGAGTTAGGCGTCGCATGGTGGTTTTGGTGATCAGGTAGGTAATGATGGGTTTCGAATTTACTCGTTTTTGAATTTCGGTCGAATCATCGAAACTGAATGGTTGGATCATCAGCGAAGGTCGGCAGCGACTTGTAGGTGTCGACGATGTTGATCAGAGCATTGACGAAGTGGTGTGCATGTGCACAAGATTCTTGGTTGTATTTCTTATCAGCGGGTTCCAAGGAGAAGAAGAACTTAGGGATGGAGTGAAGAAGTTTTCTTCGGGTCAGTCTCGAGTCGTACTTGAGTTTTATTGAGTGGACAGTGTTACGATTTGCTGGAAGTTGGCATCGAGGATTTGGAGTCGTCGCTCGAGTTATGGATCGGGTAGTTCTGCTGTAGGTTTGAGTTCTTTTTGATAATCTTGTTTTTAAAAGTAAAGGAAGAGTATAGGTTCAATGTTTTCAAAGCAAAGAGTTAGGGTGGTTTCAAAAACAAAAGTAGAAATCAAATTATCAAACGTATTTCAAAATTCCAAATTTCGAGTAAAATGTTAAGATTTATTATTTTGATTGAAATTTTATATTAGGTTAATTATTTAATTAAATCTTTAGGTGTTTCCAAAATATAATTAAATGGAGTAACTAAGAAATTGATTATTTATATCAAAAATAATTAGGGTCTTGAAGGAAATTACTAATTATGCATTAATTAAATTGGAAATTAGAGATTAGTTAATGTAAGATTTAGTACTCAAATGACAATTACTTAATTAAAGGATTAAATTGTTAAGGGTTAATTAATTAAATTAATAGTTAAAGGTTAATTAATTGTGGATAATTAACCAATGAGATAATTACTTAATGAAAGTAATTATGGATGATTAATGGGTATTAAAGGATGATTAATTAATTGTTTGTAATTAATTAATGTTTGGTAACCGAGATTTAAAGGTGATTGAAGTAATTAATTTAATTAATTTAAATTAATTAGTAATGTATGACTAATTAAGCTTGCTTATGAATGATATTGTATGCCATAGATTAGTTGATATCTCTGATATATGATTTGTGATGCTATGTGATATGATATGTTTGGGTTGAACTGTGATAATGTGGTTTGTTTATCTGTGATGAATGGCTATGAAAATACGTAATTCTGGATATAAATGGAATTGTTTAAACTTAAGCAGCTTTGTTTTTAAGATAATATTGGATTCGAAGAGACCGGGCTCGAATATCAGCAAATACCTGAAACCACTTCGATTTGTAAGCTACAATAATTCTTTATGGATTTGACTTTGGAATAAATAGGCTAGAATGGAATAAATAATGTAATCTTGGTCATTTAATCTGAGTAATGATGCTTAGATATGATTGTAAGATGTGTTGACTATAACAAGTTATGAACTTGTAGCGAAGTACATGTTACCTCGGGTTTTAAATAAGTTTATGCATTAGTATTTCATGTTAGATGGGTTTACTCACGCTAGTTTCCAGCCTGTCCCGGGTGGTACTTTGATCTAATACTCAGGTCAGACTGAATATTACAGAATTTCAGGTTATGCCATTCTAGAGCTCAGGAGGCAAGCTGGATGGTAGGAACGTATGGAGTTTACCGCTGTGTATTTGAGGTTTTGTGATATTAGTCTGGGACAGGTTGATATAACCGCCTAGTCTATTTGTAATGGTTGTGACTCTGATGAATTTTATGTAATCTAACAATTACAACTTTTTTTGTTAATGCTATTATTTGTTAGTATATTTAATCCGCTGCGAATGTGAGATGCTATTATTTTCTTTTTTCTTCTTCCTTCGTTCTTCTTTTCTTTAACAATCTGAAATTTTCGACGTTCGATTTCTTGGCACTTCTACAGTGAATGTATTAGTGTCTTATTCTCGAGGTCGAAAATTTTGGTTCATTACATTTTGGTATCAGAGATGAATGTTAAGTGAGAATCTTGGCTCTAGTGGGTTTACTTATTACGGATAGGTCGAGACGATACCCTAGAATGAGTTGAGTGTAGTATATATGAGAGCGTATTTGTTATTTTCTTATACGAAGATGTTAAAACGGTTTTAAAATTAGTCTTTATACAAGCTTATATTATGATATATAAAGAAATAGTTTTTCTCATATATTAAGGTAACTGGTTGTTGTATTATTTGAATTAAAATGGTAATAAGAATTAAGTGGTAATAGAAATACAACCAAATGGGAATTGAATAATATGAACTAAATTAATAAAGGAATGGATCCAAACTGAAATTAAAATCTTAAATTTGTAGAAGTGTTATTAGAAGGTTGAATTAAGTGACACTGATTTTATTTTCCAATAAATTATAAGATTATATATAGTGGATTGGTTTTAGATATGATAATCTTGGTTATTATCCTAAAATGGTTATTGTGTTCAATAATGAAATATTTGTTAATGTTAAGAAAAATGAAATGTCCTAGGGAAATAAACATTTAGGTGAGTGAGACTTATAAATTGAAAATGAAGGTGATCTAAATTATGATGTTTTAAAATCTAAGTCAGGAATTTGGAATTTGTTTCAAAATGTTAAAAGAAATAATGATAGTATTGTTTACAATGTAATTGAATGAAAATGGCCTGTTTCATACAAGAGTTGTTTGGAAATTTTAAAGAAAATTTGTTTTGAATTAAAACCAAAGGTGGTTTAAAATTTAAGGTATAACTTGGTGTGTAAAGGAAATAAATATGTATATATGTGGGATATACATAATATTAAAGATGATTTGAAATAAACTCTAAGTGTCGAGTTTTAAATTTCTCCTTAGAATGTGATGTGGAAAACCAAAGTGCTAAGTTTTTGAACTTATAAGTGGGAAGATTATTAATAAGAAGTTTAAAATTTGAAATGGGAATTCAAATTGGGTAAGGTTGACTGGATTAAGTAAATTGAATTTAACTTTGGGAAAGTTAAATAAGTTAACAAACAACCTGAATTGGGAATTTCAATATGAAATTGAGATTAACTTAGGGAAGTTAAATGATTAGTTTAAATGGGAAGTCATGTGTGATCTTAAATGGGTTTGAGATTTGGAAATTGAAAATGGATTGAGGTAATATACATCCATTACTGAAATAAAATAGAAATAAGATTGAACTTATGAAAAGGGAAATTGCTTTGAACTTAAAGATTTAAATGTTAGAAATGAGCTTGCTGAAAATTTGTTAAGGATTGGTTTCGAAGTTAAAATTGGGTAATAAATTGGATTCTGAAGATTAAATCATTTTAAAAGTTTTGAACTCTAATTTGGATATTGAAATAAGTTAAGTAAAAGTAATTTAAAATCGAGTTTTGAAATTTAGGCTCAGAATTAAATGGTTTAAAATTTAAGTTGTTAATTAAAAAATAAAGGTTGGTTTGATTTAAAGGATTAAATCAACATTTAAAAAAAAATTAACTCGAATTTATGAAATTCGAGATGGTTTTAAGTTAAGATTTGAATAGAATTACTTCAAATTGAATTTGATTTGAATTAATTGGAATTGTGATTGAAGCTGATAAGCATAAAATTCAAACAAAAAATTTGAATTGAATTAATTTGAAGTAAAATTGAAGTTGAATAAGTTTGAATTTCAAATGGGAGTTGATTTGAATTTGGGATAGGAATTGAAGATAATTCAAACTGAATTGAAATTGAATCAATTTAAATGGAAGTGGAATTGGAAATTGATTGGAAATGGAGATTGGGAATTGAACAGTTTGGCTCTGAACTATTTTTTTTCAAATAAATTGTTTTAATATGAACTGTTTTAAATCTATTTCCTAGCTATTTACTATACAGCCTTTCTTTTTAAAACCCAAACTATCTTATACTTATTTTACAATTATTTTGAAAACTAATTACTATTTTACAACTACTTGCAAACTAATTACTATTTACAACTATTTTGCAACTATTCAACTATTTTACAATTATTTGACTACTTTACAACTATTTTAAAATTACTTAACTATTTTACTACTATTTGCAACTAATAAATATTTTATAACTACTTATCTATTTTAAAAAATTTGAAGCTATTTTCTTAATACAAGTTGGTCAGAGTGCAAACTGTCTATAATTGAGATAAGAATTGAAGTGTTAACCCAAATGGAATGAGTGAATAGAATCAAATGAAGGTGAATAGAAAAGCGAATTGATTTAGCTAATAATCAATGAAGATAAATACATAGGATGTATGTATATTATTCTATTCGTATAATGATTTGATCCAGATTCGAGCACAAAATTTTGAGATAGTATATCAATACGCGTTAGGATTTTTCACTCGATTTTCGACGGCGAACCTAGATATGGATTTTTGATTGATTCTGGAAATTCTCTATCATAGTTGTGACTATGCAAGAGAATGGCGGTTTTTGATCAAGAAACCAGATCTGAATTCGCACTATGAAATCGGGTGGACGATACTAGTTCGGAAGTGAAATTGTGTGATCGAGTGAGCGATAAGATTTGATATTGCGTACGGATGGTATATGTACATCATATGTGCTTAAATGAAATTGAAATTTTGAAAGAAATGAGAAATGATTTTTGAAAGAGAAGTATATTTTGAGAAATATACATGAATAAAGGTAGAAGTTGGATATCTTTTGAAATTCACTTTACGAAAAGTAAGAGATATAGTGATTAACTTTATTAAAGAAAATCAAAATTGAATGTGGATTTGGCATAAGTAAAGTTATATATATATATATATTGTTATATATGATAAACTCCCTATGTTGAATTTAGAACCAGAAGAAAGGGTTTTTGAAAATATTTGAAGTATAAAATGGGAATCCATATAAGTGATCCAAAGATTATTTTCAAGTTGGAAAGGATAAGCTGTATATATATATGTATGTATATGGTTTTATGAAAATGATTTCAGGAAAGGTTTTGGATCTATGGATTTGGAAAAGGCTTTTAACTTTTGGTAAAAATCAATTTTGGAAATTTGGAAGCCAAGTTTGGAACTATCAATTTGAGATATCGATTTTGTGTAAAGGAGATTTTGATGTCAATCATCAAGGGTATGATTTGAAAGATACTATAAGTGTGTAGTATAAAGTGTTTTGACATTGGCTCTGTGGAAAAAGGCGCTCCCATTGGAATGAACTTCATTAGGAGATCCACGAGGTTGGTCTGCCTTGAGCCCTAAGGGGGAGGCTCTAAATTGAATACTGGGAGGAAGTCCGAACAAACTATAGTTCCTAAGGATTTTGTGTTGTGGGTAGCGAAAGTCGAGGGCACTGATGCCTACAGAGACATTTGGGTTATGCTGTGACGACAGTGTAACTCGATGTCACTACGATCTATTGTGGACCATAGCGAAAGTCGTGTGTGCCGTGAGAGCCAACATTCTATGTTTGATTTTGCCGTGATGACAACGTAACATTGGTAGACTGCGACCTATGGTGACATAGCGAAAGTCGAGAGGCCGTGAGAGCCTAAGGCTACATTAGGACTTGACTGATGTAGTCTACGACCTATGTGGAATGGTGAAGTTTCATTTGGCAGCGTAAATCGAGGGCGCTGATGCCTACAGTTACATGGACTTTTGCTATGGTGGCAACGTAACCCATGATGCAACTGCGATATGTGGCAGATTCTATAGCGTAATCGAGGGGCATGAAGTGCCTACGATTATCTATGGATTTTGTCGGGATGCAACCTAACCATCGGATTAAATGCGACCATGGAGGGGATGATGATTTCCAGAGCATTCTCACCAAAGATGTTTTCAACATTTTCAAAAGTGTTTCCTATATTTTCACTACAATATTTTCCAAGTGTTTTCACTGGGTGTTGAAAACAGGTTTGCTAAGTACTTATAGATTTTCAGTCCTACGCCTGATCAACGTATGACCGAATTTCTGTGAGAGCGAGGATGGACTTGTTGGCACATCGAGTTATAAAAAGTATTTTTATAAAACTAGTTTGGTGATATTATATAGATTTTGAAGTGTTTTTAAAATTCTTAAATAAAGAGTTTATAATTTAAAATTTTCAACAGGTAATTTATCTGATTTTAAGTTATTGAATAAATTTTGGCTTCGTTCCTTTTCGAGGACGAAAAGATTTAAAGGGGAAGGAATGTGATAACCCGGATTTTTGGGCATCGAGTAATTGGATAATTATCTGGTTTAACTATTTAAAAATACTGATTCATAGATTGAACAAATAAATATGTTAATAAATATTTATATCCAGATAAATATTTATTTGATAATCTCCTAATATAATTACTTAAAAATTGCAAATTATTCTTTTAAAAACAAATAATAATGATTGTTTATATATATATATAAATAGATTTTAAGTAGAATTATTATTTACAAATTGAACTTGCGTTTGTTTATATATATATATATATATATATATATATATATATATTTGAGTGATTTTAAATTGGATTTGAAATTTAATTTGATTTTGAATTTGGATTTAAATTTGAAATTTAAAATATTGATATCTTAAACTATTTGGATTTAAAAATATATATGTATGATTTTTATTAGAATATAATTTGTTTTATATTATTTTCTTTATAGGGTTTTATTAATATAAATTAAGAGAAATGTATTTACTAAATAGAAAATTTAATACAAAAGTTTTATAAACCATTTTAAAATTAATTCAAACATAATTATACATGAAATTACAATTGTAAGATATATATATATATATATATATATATATATATATAACAAAAAATGTAAGCTAATTTTCTATACATTATAACAAATGTAAACAAATTGTTTCATGTAACTAAAAGTGTAAGCCAATTTAACAAGTATCAATATTTTTTTTTTGATTTTTTTTCTATTTTAAAAACATAAAAAATAAAAAGATAATAAAATGTATACATTTCTACTCCTTTCTCATTTTCTCTTTTATCTTTAATTTTAAAACAAAACGAAACCGGCATGAAAGAAATCAAAGAAAAGTTTTACAACTTCAAAATTAAAACTGGAAACTAAAACAAAAAGGGAATCAAAGCTGAATCAAAACAACAACTGTTTCAAGCTTTTAACCTGAGCAAATTCAAGTTGCCAGCCAAATCAACACCCGTTTCAAGTTCAACCTGATCTAAAATTGTAAGATCAAGCAAGGTGCAAATTCAAGAAATCAAGTTTCAGTTTAAATCAAACTTCCAGGCTCTGTTTTCTTTAACCAGGTGAGAAAACAACTAAAAAGCTATTAAAACCTTGATGCATGTGATGATCTTTTAATGTTATGATATGAGAAATGCTTTGCATGGTTGACTATATGTGATTGAATGTATATATGCAAGTAATATAAGTATGCATGTCTATATTCATATTCATATCACTCTTTTTATACTAACATGCTAAAAATCTAAAATAAAAATTAATTTCTCTTCATACAATCTCTTATAGGCTGAGAAAGTCAAACACATTACTTTTTCTTAAGCATAATTAAAGTTATAAAAATATATTTAAGTAAAACAAGATTGTATATTTCTGAGAATCAAGAAAATATAGTGGAATATCCAAAACACGTAAATTTCAAAAATCTTGATTCTCTGATATATATATATATATATATATCCTAATTTGACTTTGAAAACTAAGATTTTTAAGGGAAAAATCAGAATTTTTAATTGGGTTTTCAATGTGGAAATCGTATTTGATCAGAGATGGAACTTTAGGCAATTTCTGGTGATCAGTGAAGCTTGAGAGGTCGAGGTCGGGGTCGGGTTTTCAGAAATGGAAGGTGAATCTTTAGTTCACCGTGGCGACGGCGTGGGGTCATAATAGGGTTTTAGGAGCTCGCTTGGTCGATTTCAAGGTCAGGGCATTTGCGTCGTCATGGTTGATTTGGAGGCTATCGATGGTTAGGGAAAAGGAAGTGTGGAAGTAAGACGAATGTCTGGGCATAGGGTCGAGATGTCCGGCGGTCAGAGTTAGGCGTCGCATGGTGGTTTTGGTGATCAGGTAGGTAATGATGGGTTTCGAATTTACTCGTTTTTGAATTTCGGTCGAATCATCGAAACTGAATGGTCGGATCTTCAGCGAAGGTCGATAGTGGCTTGTAGGTGTCGGCGATGTCGATCAGAGCGTTGGCGAAGCGGTTTGTACGTGCCCACGATTCTTGGTTGTATCTGTTATCAGCGGGTTCCAGGGAGAATAAGAACTTAGGGATGGAGTGAAGAAGTTTTCTTCGGGTCAGTCTCGAGTCGTACTCGAGTTTTATCAAGTGGATAGTGTTACGATTTGCTGGAAGTTGGCATCGGCGATTAAGGGTCGTAGTCGAGTTGTGGCTCGGGTTGTTCTGCTATAGGTTCGAGTTCTTTTTGATAATCGTGTTTTTAAAAGTAAAGGAAGAGTATAAGTTTAATGTTTTCAAAGCAAAGAGTTAGGGTGGTTTCAAAAACAAAGGTAGAAATCAAATTGTCAAACGTGTTTCAAAATTCAAAATTTCAAGTAAAATGTTAAGATTTATTATTTTGATTGAAATTTTATATTAGGTTAATTATTTAGTTAAATCTTTAAGTGTTTCCAAAATATATTTAAATGAAGTAACTAAGAAATTGACTAGGATAAATGGTTTATATTAAAAATAACCATGTCTTGAAGGAATAATTAAATTAGTAATTATGGATTAATTAAATTGGAAATTAGAGATTAATTAATGTAAGATTTATTACTTAAATGACAATTACTTAATTAAAGGATTAAATTGTTAAGGGTTAATTAATTAAATTAATAGTTAAAGTTTAATTAATTGAGGATATTTAACCAATGAGATAATTACTTAATGAAAGTAATTATGAATGATTAATGGGTAATTGAAGGATGATTAATTAATAGTTTGTAATTAGATAATGTTAGGTAAGCAGGATTTAAAGGTGATTGAAGTACTTAATTTAATTTATTTAAATTAACTAGAAATGGCATGACTAATTAATATTGCTTATGAATGATTGAATGATATTGTATGCCTTGATATCTCTGATATGTGATTTGTGATGCCATGTGATATGATATTTTTGGGTTGAACTGTGATAATATGGTTTGTCAATTTGTGATGAATGACTATGTAAATATGTAATTCTGGATATAAATGGAATTTTTTAAACTTAAA
Organism: Allium cepa; assembly: GCA_030765085.1. Taxonomy (NCBI): domain Eukaryota; kingdom Viridiplantae; phylum Streptophyta; class Magnoliopsida; order Asparagales; family Amaryllidaceae; genus Allium; species Allium cepa. The sequence continues at coordinate 401,812,115 of CM060943.1, read as the reverse complement.
CAGCTTCGTTTTTAAGATAATATTGGATTCGAAGAGACCGGGGTCGGATATCAGCAAATACCCGAAACCACTTTGATTTGTAATCTACAATAATTCTTTATGGATTTGACTTTGGAAGAAATAGGCTGGAATGGAATAAATAATGTAAACTTGGTCATTTAATCTGAGTAATGATGCTTAGATATGATTGTAAGATGTGTGTTGACTATAACAAGTTATGAACTTGTAGTGAAGTACGAGGTACCCCGGGTTTTAAATAAGTTTATGCATTATTATTTCATGTTAGATGGGTTTACTCACGCTGGTTTCCAGCCCAACCCGGGTGTTACTTTGATGTAATGCTCGGGTCAGACCGAGTATTATAGATTATCAGGTTAGGTCGTTCTGGAGCTCAGGAGGCGAGCTGGATGGCAGGAATGTATGGAGTTTACAGCTGTGTATTTGATAGTTGTTGTGATATTAGTCTGGGATATGTTGATACAACTGCCTAGTCTATTTGTAATGATTGTAACTATGATGAATTTTACATAATCTAACAATTACAACTTTCTTTGTTAATGCTATTATTTGTTATTATATTTAATCCATTGCGAATGTGAGATGCTATTATTTTCTGTTTTTCTTCTTCCTTCTTTCTTCTTTTCTTTAACAATCTGAAATTTTCGGCGTTCGATTTCTTGGCACTTCTACAGTGAATGTATTAGTGTCGAATTCCCGAGGTTGAAATTTTGGGTCGTTACAAACTAATTCAGTCTGGAATCTACCCGAGCCAATGGGGCCGACAAGAACAATCTGACGGTCGCCCAGTGCTCAGGCGTGCTACAAAAATCCTGGATGTAAAAAGAACTATAGAAAAGATCCGTCTCTTGTTGATTTCTACAAGTGCTCAGATGGGATAGTGAGGATGGAAGACTCAAATTTGTTAGATAGTGATAATGAGAGATGACGCCCCCTCAAAACTCGCCAGAAAGGAAACCATGGCTAATGAAATGTCGTCGACAAAATCATACAAAGAGAAACCGTGATGATGCCCAAGGTACAGAGCTCGATATGCTAGCTAACTCCCATAAACAAAGACAAAGAAATCATTTTCCTCGCAACCAAAAATCAAGTGCCAATGGCTACAGAATGGCTGGGCGAGTGAACTGCCCATAGAAACATTCAGTATTTTCTCTTTCATCAGATTAACGAACATTCTGCTAAAAACTTCCATGTTTTAAAGGATGAAATCGAGAGACTGATTAGGGAAGGATTGATTGTGGAATATGTCAAACAACAAGTAGATCAGAGGATGGCTCGTGAAAACCATCAGATCCAACCTTCCTTACAATCAACCGAGGGTGCCGTGTCCATGACCGACATTCTTACCATATGCGGGGACCCACATATAGCAAGGATAAGTCAGAGGGTGCTGAGCGAAGTCATTACCTCGAGCCAAGTATATTTGTTGGAATGATAGGCTATTAAGGCTCTAAGAATGGAAGGGGAAGGTCCTCCAATCACCTTCACAACTTAGAATTGGGGGGTGATGGTGTACCCATACCATGACCCAATGCTTATAACAGTGTCGATGGTTGGCACCAACATCTACTGTGATTTAGTTGACGGGGGAAGCTTAATCAACATCGTATTTAAAGAAATCTATGTCGCGCTCAGGCTGCTGGCCTCCCATCTCGCGCCTTGTGTATTGCCCATTTATGGGCTCGATGGAGTTAGGATAATCCCGGTGGTAGTAGAAATGCTCATAACTACCTTCGGTATGGAACCCACCACTGTGAAGATTCAAGCTGGTAATGCGATCTTTGACTACCCATTCTTTACAACTTGCTCATCGGGCGACCGCCCTAATCGAATTGGATGCCATCATCTCGTACGACCGCTTGATAATGAAATTCCCAATGCCAAATGAGATTGTCAAGGTTAAGGGAGACCATCAGAAATCAAAGCAGTGCAATAGCACTTCCCTTTGTTGTGCAGAGAAGGGTGTTCTAAAGATTCAAGAGGAACCCACCACTGTTGTTAATACCCCACTTGAACTAGAGAATGCAACTCCCTTAAGCACAACCCCAGGGATGTGTGACCAAGTCATCGACATGGTAAGCGGTCCCTGGTCCGTCGAAGAAACTATGGCATTGGGGCCGGTTTCCCCTGCGTCCACTCAGGGGTAATGGGACATATCTCCAGTTGGAACAAACAGGTAACCCCCTGATGGCCACCTAGGCCGACCGACAACAATCTAGATGGAAAATCCATCGAGGGCGGGCATGCTGCAGCCAGCTTGGCACTAAATGTCTCTCTGTCCTGGCCAAAGAAATAATAGAATGCACAATATATGCTTTGGATCATTATGACGTAGAGACTTATAAAAGTATTAAGACGATCCGCTACGTCCGCGAATGGGGGATCAGGCACCCGATAGGACCCTTCGATGACCCTGAAACACATATCCATCAATGAAAGCAGTCTCACCAAAGTCATCCAGATTGTGACTGAGCTTAGTCTAAGGGTCAGGGAAGATCTAATAAAATTTCTCAAACAATACAAAGATATCTTCGCTTGGGGGCAGGCCAATATGACCAGCATCGATCCTTGCATAATCTACCACATGCTTCACGTTGAATCGAAAGCAACTCCCCTCCGACTGAAGCGAAGACCCTTAAACCCCGAAAGATACAAGGCATTAAAGGAAGAAGTATAGAAGTTTCTCACAAATGGCTTTATAAGGGAGGCAAACTACTCGGCTTGGGTCGCGAACCCAGTCTTAGTCCGCAAACCAAACTGTTCATGGAAGAAATTGGCTAGACCTGAGATAAGGTACACGAGGACCGAAAAATTAGTCTTTTGCCTCATGATGGCAGCCTAGAATATGACCATGTATCCAATCTCATCCTGTCAAAGTTCTAACAACCAATCACTTACATAGATCCTCAAATGGTTTGTCGAGCCGAGCTAACACTACATCCATTTTCTCCTATGACCGTCAATCAAAGGACAGGCGGTGGCTGATTTCATAGCCGAATGTTCTGACTTGGGAAACGAAGAACAGAGAGACAACCCCCTAAAATGAACTTGGCACTTGTGCGTGGATGGTGCATCCAACGAGAAGGAGGCAAAAGCAGGAATGGTCATAGTTACCCCTAAGGGGAAGACCTCTACTTCGCCATTCAACTTACCTTCAATGTTATGAACAATGAGGCTGCATATTAAGCCCTCTTGGCTAGCCTAAAGATGGCGCATGAACTTCACGTGGAATCACTACATGCCTACACTGACTCTGCCATCATCGTCAACCAAATGAAAGACTAGTTTCAGATAAAGGGAAAGGTTTTGGTACTTTACTTAACCAATAGCCCAGAGGCTTACCATGGCCTTTGGAGATTTCCGATTAGAATAAAACCCCAAGGAGAGAAATGATAAGGTGGACCAATTAGCCAAAGCAGTAAACAACCTGGGAGAAACTCTCCCATGGATACCACTAGATACCCAAAGCACTCCTTGCTTCGAGCAGGGGGTAGCCATCATGGAAATTGATTTGCCTTCTGAAGGAAATTAAATGACGACCATATACATGTATACAATGAATAATAAGCTACCAACTGACCATAATGAGGCTAGAATTTGCCTCATTCACCACATTACACATAATCGGAGTTAAGCTTTATAGGCAAGGATACTCAACCTTGCTACAATGTTATGTTTTCGAAGATGAAGCTGCCCAGATTTTAGAGGAGTTGCACCAGGGCTTTTGCTGAGATCACGTCGAGGGCAAAGTCTAGCAAAAAGGGACACTCGATAAGGGTACTACTGGCCTACTATGGTAAAGGATTCTATGAACTATGTAAATAAATGAGACCGGTGCCAGGGATTCTCGAAGATCCCAAAGGCTTCCTTGGCCCCTCTGGTCTCCATGAGATCCCCTCAGCCGTCTAATACATGGGGGATCGATCCGATCGGGAAGCTCCCAAATGCCGAAGGGGGATACAACCACACAATCATTACTTATTATTTCAACAAATGGGTTAAAGAAGAACCTCTGACCGGAGCACAGCTCCAAAGATTCTTAAGTTCATTATCAAGAACATCATATGCCAGTTTGGCCTCCAAAAGAAAATTATTATGGACAACGGGACATAGTTTGAAAGCACGATGTTCCAAGAGTTCTACAGTGGAGCTGGAATAGAAAAGTGCTTCTTCTCGGTGCTCACCCACAGGCTAATGGATAGGTTGAGGCAGCCAATAAAACCATCAAGTCCATTCTCAAGAGAAGGCTTGCCAAAGCAAAAGAAAATTAGGTAGAGGAGCTGCATTTATACCGTGGTCGTATTGCATCTCCACTCCAACTTGAATCGACCACACACCCTTCTCCCTTTTATACTGGCACAAGGCTATGTTGCCTATCGAGGTGGACGTATCGTTCTCTCGTAAGATGACCTATGGCCACAAGCAAAATGATGAGATCCTCAGGATTGACCTAGACACACTCAACGAGCGGAGAATTAAAGAGAAAATATGCACCGAGGTTTATAAGAAAAAATTCGCAAAACATTACAATGCACGGGTGAAGCTCCGACAGTTTACCATGGGTGACTTGGTTTTACGTCATGTGATTTCAAACACCAAGGACCCAGTCGATTAGGTGCTTGGACCAAATTGGGAAGGACCATATGTTATCAATTCTATGCTAGCTAACAGCGCATACCGTCTATCTCGCCGCGATGGGACCCATGTGTCACGGACCTAGAGCCTAGAACACCTACGGGCTTACTTTATATAACGAAAGTACTCCATAAATAAGACCTTGGAATGTAACCATTTCTTTTTGCAGGGATCAATGGAAGGTCATCTCTCTTTGCCAAGAGAATGTCACTTTGCAAGTTTGGGATACCCGGACAGGGATGAATTCTTACATGCTCATTCACCCAGTCCGGCGATAGCCCACATCCTATCAAGGGACCGCGTGAGCCGCCACTCCCCTCCCTGATAGAAGTATGCACTTGACGAGGCCTAGGCATGTCAGGGATGCCCAAAGCCTACAGGTCATCCCAGTGCTACGCGACCCGCTTCGACATGCAAACACGAGATATAACTCTTGCCTCCTAGGGTGCATCGATGAGCTGGATAAGGATCACAGTCGTCCAATTCCTTTTTCCCGCAATGCTCCTTATTCCAGCGGGGTGAGACATTGTTGTCAAGACTGGTATATGATAGCTTAGTGCAATGCCATGATCGTATCTTCGAGGTCCGACATTCGTAATGCCAGCTAGCAAATTAGATGGGATTCATTTTAACCACTAGGTGTTAGAAAGGGCGACCGCAAGCAGATAAGCCAGGTCCTTCCGTGCAAACCCTATGGGCCTCAACTTTAATCCCTGGGTTTCGAAAAGGGCATCCACAAGAAAATAAGCTGGGTCCTTCCATTCGAACCCCACGGGCCTCAACTCCAACCCCCAGGTATCAAAAAGATGATCGCAAGAAAATAAGTCAGGTCCTTCCGTGCAAACCTCACAGGCCTAAACTCCCACCCTAGGCGTTGGAAAAGACACCCATATGAAAATAATCTACGTCCTTCCATGCAAACCCCATGGGTCTCAACTCCAACCCCTGGGTGTCGGAAAGGGTGTCCGTAAGAAAATAAGCATGTTCCTTTCATGCAAACCCCATGGGCCTCAACTCCAAGCCATAGGTGTCGAAAGGGCATCCACAAGCCAGAAAAAAGTTGGAGGTAAGGGAAAAGAAATAACAAAGACAACCAGGCTATAATCAATAACACGTGACAACCTCCTTACTCATTTGGTCGAGTCAGAGAGTCAATCAGATCAAATGTCAAGATGGCCATCTTACCTTTTTGGTCAATTTGGTGGATGCCTTCTCTGTTATCCCAGCATTTGGCAAGGCGATGACACTAAGAACTTGACTAGAAACCAAGGACAGTTTGTCCTGAGGATCGGTTATACATAGGTTCACTATGGATACTGGTAAATTTTGCCTAAGTCCGGATCAAGCTATAATTGATACTACATGACAAGCAAAGATATGGAAGCCAACGTTCTAAATTTCAAGTCAATCGGAGTTGGTATGCTCAAGATATTGATCGATCAAGGTTGAGAAAACCAACTCTATTCGTATCCATCCAATTTTGTATTCATTCCCCGAGAGAGATTCATTTCGTATCCATCACCTACTAACTTCCTTCATATCTATCAAAATGAAGCTACTTCGTATCCATCATGTTAACAATACTTCGTATTCATCGACAAATGTCCATTTCATATCGGTCTCCATCCATCCATCTTGTATCGATCTCGCACCATCGATACGAAGAGAAATAACCACTGATAGATACGAAGTAGGCAACATGAAGCATCGATATAAAGATGTCCTCCAACCAACCATTGATATAACATGCAAGCATCGTACGAATAGAGCCACGCATGACTGATATGAAATAGTATCGATATAAAGACGACAATGTCATGTAAATCCAAAATTGCATCGATCATATCTCAAGATCTACAAGTTCAAATGCTACCAAATTTTCACAAGAGCTTGTGTCCTACCTCAAGAATGTACTTGATCGATCCCAGCCTGAAAGGACCAATTATTGATCGATATGAACTCAATTCGTATCGCTCTTAAATCGAGTCGAAATAACTTGAACTTGATCCTGTGGGCCCACCCACGTGAGACAAGAAGTCTTTCGAGATCTGAGGGAGATATTTGCTGCCTACACCTATAAATAGTGATCCTGGACCTATAGAAATGGGACCTTTTTAGCTTCTCTATGCTGATACTCTGCCGAAATCACGATTGTACTTTAGTTATATTGTTGTAATTTTCTGTAACCAACAAGTCAAATTCAATAAACATCAATCATTTCATAGTGGATGTAGGCAATATGCCGAACCACTCTAAATTTACGTGTTTCTATACTTTTCCTTATATGTTGATTGGTGTGTTTTTTAGATCTGCCTCGGTTTGTATTTTTTCTTCATTTTATCTCTTCAAACACATCCGAAGAGTATTGTGCCCAATTTTGGTACAAACATCCTCCTGATACCTCTAGTCCAAAGTAAGCGTTAACCGCGGTATCATAATAGGAAGATGGAAGTTATTCATGAAAGTGCACACCGCCAAGTCAGTCAAACGAGCTGACCATTGAGCATCCCTTTCCTGATGGACTCTCTCTTTCAACCACTCAATGTCATCCAGAAGCAAGCAAGTCTGGTGTGCATCCAAAAGCCCTCGAAGATGCCTGACCTCCTGCTCAATTCTCTCCTCTACCTCCTCAGCTGCGTAACCTCTTCCTCGAGCAATCCTTGGACGGCAACAGCCTGGTCTCTGATAGTTTTGGCTTTGGCCCTATGGTGGTTGGCTTTTGCCAATATTTTCTCAGTCAACACCCTGGTCGAACTGCATCTGCTCGAAATGCGATCTTTGAATCATGGTCCTTCTCATCCACACCTGTGGCCACAATGGTCGCCTCACGCTCATCAGCGGCCAGCTCAGCAATCACCAGGGTCGCTTCAAACTCCTCCCTCGCAATTCTCAATTCTTCCTTTAATTAGGCAACTACGTTACCTCCACCCAACAAATTGGCTCCGACTACGTCCATGTCTACCATCTCATCCGCTGCATGGGCCCTATTCTCGTCAAATTCCTTCCTAAGGGAAGTCAACTTGTCATGACTTCCCCCCAATTCGTATGTAGTCCTCGCCATTTGTTGGGGATCACCACGAGAAGACTCTCCCACTTCTTCTACAGCCTTCCCTTAGTAGGCATCACCTGCAAATTAGCAAGCTCATCGCGGACCCGCATAGTGCACAAGCCCGCCTGAAAATAAGGCAGTCTGAGTTATTGGCAAAAGGAGATGGAAGAAAAATGAGAAAGTAAATAGGCCTTACCACAACCAGTTCCTTGCACAAGCTATCAACAAAATCCTATAATCCATGACCTGGCCATCCGGAGCGTGGCCAGTGTGAAATCCCTTAAGGATGAGCACCAACCACTTGGTAGGTTTGTAGGAATTTGCCCAAGCCCTCCCCTATCATATCCCAGACTGATCCGCATGGAGATCATCCTAACTTTCTCCTCATCCTCTACATTAAGCGTATGATACACCGAAACATCAACGTCGTCTTCATAAGCTTCGCCACAAGCCACCCCCTTTCATCTACCATAGGTTACTCTCCTTATATGTCCCCCATCGGTCTTTCCCCCTCAGTCACTTTGGTCCTTGCACATTTGCTATCTCGAGATTCCTCGGCACTAGACTCTTCATCAACATGAATCATAGAGTAAGATGCATCGGCTGCCACTTCGGCGGCGGTAAAGCAAAGACAATCATGGATTTCCCCTAGCATTTTGCCCTCAAAGATCCAGGATCATTCATGTCGTCCTGCTCCTTAAAATTGATCTAGCACACTGAAACAAGGAAACATAAAAATTTAGAAAATACGGAACCAAATGTGGTAAAGACAAACATAATTAACTAATGGATGGAGCACCCTGGTTCAAGTTCCTAATCAGACGCACACAAGTTTCAGAACCATCCATTTTAGAGTTTGTAGGTCTTGCTCTTCCTACCCCCGCTTGTCCAGCATCTCAACCCCTATTTTCAATAGGACCATCACCAAGGAAGATCAAGTCCCGCTTTCTCTACGGGCCAGGGGAAGAGGCTGGCCAGAAGTTCTTTCGTATTTTGCCAAATCATTCTCTTGCCATTTCGATGGCACATCAGAAAGGGCGTCTGCATCAACTATCGGCTAGCCCTCAGCATCCCTCAGGCCAGTTCAATCGTCCGTGCTAATGCACCCCTATCCGATCCTAGGAAAGAGTGTGGATTCATGAGAAGGAGATAAAATAAGGCGATTACCTGTAGGGTTCTTTGAAAGTGTCTCCTTCTTCTTTCCTTTTCGGTTGGTTTTTGCACCTTTCTCTATTTTTGTGGGGGTGCGAATGGACTAACCCTCTGATAGTAGCTCAATTTTTGAAGCATCTCGTTAGTTACTAAGTTATCCAAATCTTGGTGGGTGTCATTGGCACCTCGAAGGTCCAACACTTGCCCCTCTACTAAATTTTCCTTGGCCTGGATCGGCGTTGGCGACCCTACAATGGGCAAGTTGTAAGAACATAAAAAAGGAAAAAGAAAGGGAGGGGGTAAAAATCACAAAGACATCTCACCAAATGGTGGAAATAAAAAAATTTGCAACCCCTCATTCAGAGCCTGCGGGACAAAGTAATACTGAGATTTCCAACCAGAGACAACTTACTTTAAAACCCCAGTAAGGCCAACTCTCTCTTCTTCTTCATCTAGATGTGGTAGTAGGTCCCGGGACAATGAACATGCTCTTTGCTAATATTAAAAAGGCGAGAGATAAGGCCCACGAAAGGTGTCCCTAACTCTAAACGATGGCCCGCTATGCAAAGGCCCACCAGATTACAGTAGCTATTAGGAGTAAGTTGACTCAGAGCTAGGTCGAGTCCATTCAAAAGGGACACCATGGTTGGATGCAGGGGCAAGGCCACTTTGATTTTCAAGTAACTCAAGGAGAATGTGTAGTAGTTTGGTAGGGCAGTGTCAGCTCGTTCATGGGCTTTCGAAAATTGGATCAAGCCAAGGGTACAACTAAATAGGTTTAGCTTTTTGACCACATTGTCTAGTCCACCCATGAAGTCAGAAGGAACCGTGGGAGCAAAACTTGAAGCACTATCGGAAGCAGCCATCATGTACCAAGATCATAGTTAACATTAAGTAGCAAGATGCCTCCCCTTAAGGACTAAAAGGCCTCAAAGCATGGTCAAATGAGGAGAGGCATCATTAAAAAGAGAGGACAACCATCGGAAAGGATGCCGCCAAGGGGCATCCCATGGTGGATAAATGAGCAATCGACGATTTAATGACAATGATAAACAACAATGAAGAAATAGACGACCTGTTAATGGAGAATTTTGAAACGTGTCAAAATATTTACAAAAATGGTAGAAGAAATGTGGAAACAGCAAAAGTAGAGGAAGAGGTAGCTGCGTTTATTTATAGACCCTCTCCAGCCAAATCATGACCCTTCATCTTGAGAAGACAACCAAATTTGGACCAAGCAAAAAGATGTGACATTATGATCAATTCGGATCCTTTAGCTCAGAAGTTACAGGGAAAAAAATGGACTCCCAAAGACAACCATAGAAAGACACATAATAGTAGCATTGATTACACTACATGCATCCATCAAATCATGTCATTTCGTATTTGCAAGCTCGCCCCCACCAGTGAGGGCAGGCTTTGGGGGAAAAATATTGCTCAAAATTTTCACAAAAACTTAATAGGGCATGTCGGCCAACTGTAGAAAGATAAACACATCAGCCAAGCTAATCCACGCTTCCTCGGTAACCAACTGAGCCAAGGGCTAGTAGATTTACATGCCCAGGTTCGTCTCTCATAAGGATAGAAAATAGGTCTCGCTCCAAGGAGAGAAAAAAGTCAAACCAACAGAGAAAAGAATACCTACTAAAGTCCACTTTGGAAAAGCTGATATAGCTGCCCGTCCACCAATTGCTCCCATTCGACATGGAAAGCAGCAACAAACTCTGAGTTACACCACCTGACATTTTACAAAAGAAACAACCAAAGCACAGAATGGAAGTTTCTTACCATATATGCATGTATCACTGCCAATCCTCTAGTTGGCAACCATCCTATGGTTCGAACCATCCTACGGTCCAATCTGCCGTACGGACCACAAATATCCTTTGGCAATCTTAGCTGTAGATCAAAAGAGGCTTGCTCATATAAATACCCTAAGCATTTCACCAAGCAAGGGGTCTGATTGAGAAAACTTAGAAGGATAACACTTCCCACCATATTCTTATCATCTTCAAGCATTCTCCATCATCTTTATGCATCCATTGTACACACACACACACACACACACACACACACACACACACACACACATATATATAGTGAGAATAATATACACAGTGGATGTAGGCATTCATTTTGGCCGAACCACTCTAAAATCCATGTATCTTTCTTACTAGCATTCCATCATTAATTTGCAATCATATACTGCAAAGCTAACAACATCATTATAACCCCACTCTTATACAATTTCCAAGGTTGATTAGTCATTCTATCTCGCTACTAAAAAATTTAGTCAACAACATGACTTAATAGAGAAAAGTTAACTCAACTTCACTCATAATTAATTATACTTTGTCTGCTAAATTTTGATTTTTCCTTATTAATACATCATTATGTATCATAGAGGGAGTGACTTTTGAGATGGAATCTTTATTCATTTTAGGTACGTTCGAAACTCTTTCTAATATACTTACCTACTCAATCAAATTGAGTCATTTTTATTTTCTATTGCACGTTATTTTTTTACTTCCATTTTATATTCTACGAGTTTATCATAGACATACTACATGTGTATCAAGTACACATATTAATGTCTACGCTAACTCATCAATGAATACGACTAAGTACCTGGAACCATTTTGGAAGTAATAGACTTTTGATTGTATACATCTATATGTATCATTACATAGAGTTCATTAACTCTTATAATGTTCCCACTGAATGGGTGTTTTGCCACTAATTATCTGCAATATAGTTTACTAGTACCATATGATTCATAATCATAACCAAAAATTATTTCTTAAAACTATGGCCTAATCAATAACTCAAAAGTAATTGTAAATTTAAATATTTATGTATTTTCTAATGCATAACAAATACCATAGTTATAGTTTATTTTATGACAAATATTCATAGTGGTCACACTAAAATAAAAAAATGTCCGTATTTTAGTCAATATTGAAAGACTGTTATTATTTCGTAAATAATGTTTGGTATGCTTTATGAAAACAATTTTCGTAACTTGAAGTGACCAATAAGTGTTATATGACATGCTCCCACTATTTCCACCTAGCATATGAAATATGAAGCTCTACTTAACCACTAAATATAGGCTACTCTTTTACTATAAGTGGTTTGCAGTTGGGAATTTTAGATCAAATATCTTAATTTCAAAGAACTAAATCTCATAGAAAAAATAGAAATCACATTTCTCATTTCAATGTTATGTATCAATTATTATTTTAAAATTCTTGTTTCTAATGTTTCTTTACGAAGCAGAACTGTTGAAGTTATCATTCACTCTCTTCATCCCAATCGTGCCTTAAGTTTCATCAATTCTTATAATTCGTTTTATGTTTTTAACAGTCAAACCATTAAGGAAATCCCTTACTACAATTTCATAATGAACTCTTTACAAAAATGCATTTGATCATCCTTAACTTTAAGATATCACATAAATTACACTTTACGTGAATTGACCAAATTGACATTTCAATAATGGAATTCTTAGATATATCTAGTAGCCTTAGGTTCAATGTTATGTTTAACACAATTAGATCATTATTATGATCAACCATATTAAATACATGACCTTATACTACAGTTTACTTGCTTATTTGACTAATTTCTTCAAGGTTTTGCACCTTACAAATTATGATTGTTCATCATATAACATTTATATATGATTGGAAATGAATCAAATGTTCATATCATTGTATTGCTTTTAGAGTACAAAAACCATTGAAGACAGTATATAGTCTCAAACAAGTAAACACATAAGTGACCAAGTTACAAATGTATTTAGCCGTTTTTTAATTAGATGCTTGCATGGGTCAACATGCAAAAAATTTGTTGGTAAGTATATTTTGCATTTCTATTTATTAATCTTTAGTTCAATTCCTTTGTTTGATAAGAATTTTATTAATTATATTAATTGCATAAATTTATCAATTAGATTATTACAACTTTATGTAGTGGATGTTTTTATAATATAAGAAAGGTTAAATGTTACTATTTCATTTTTATAATAAGGCTTCCACTAGTCTTTTATGTTTTCTTAAAACCTCAAGATGCAACATGGAAATCATTCAACTTCACTAGTGGGTTTTAAGACTCATTTGTCTTAGGCTTTTAACCTTGAGTTCGCTCAACAAGTCATAGCCCCATAAACGATGGATAACTCCTTATTGATTGTATCATATACAAACTCCTAACTCGTGGTTCCTTGTCCTAATCTCATTTTGACCTTGAGTTTTCTTAATAAATTGAAAGAGATTTTTCTCTCATACCAACCACTTCGCGATGGCCTAAGTACAGTATATTTACTTTGATTTTTCTCAAAAATACATATAATTATCTTATCTCATCAAGTCTATATATCAATAATCTTATACATAAAATCGCTACCGTGAGTTTGCTTAACAATCGGGGAGTATGTAAGTAATTCATTAATAAATAAATGGTAAAGGAAACCAATTATATTAAAGATTTATAATCCTTAATATATATAATGAGCGATATCGACTTATGAAATAATGTATTCCTTGTGAAATACCATTGTGATCCCAGTGTCAGGCACATCGGAAATCACGGTATATATACTATATGTATGTATTTAATTCTTAAGTTCAATTGGATTTCTTACCTTTCCGCCTTTTATTATACATTTATATTATATATATTTAATTCCTATGTAACATTTTATAATTTAACTACTCATGCAATACTCTCTGTATAATCTTATATATTGTGTATATGTGATTATTTGTTTCTTTGTGATTGAATGGATATTAAGATATGTTGTAATATTTATATGATTCTTGCTTTAAAAGCGAATGACATATGTAATCCAAATGTATGGACTTGAATGGAGTTAAGTGGAATTGTATCACTTGTAGCGTAGCCTTGTAACAAAGAACATAGGTTTTAGTTGAACATAGGTTTGAATTGGAATTGGATTTGAAAGTGCTCTTGCAATGATAGTTGCTATATATGCACTTAGGAATGCCTTGTGTATAGAAATTTCTAAGAACTCTGTAGAGAGATGTTTAGGGGTTTCTTTCCATATTTATGATGTTTACTATGTATGCTTGTTTCCATAAAAAGTTTGGATGTTGAAAAGTTAAGTAATATATCGAAACGTGGCCAAACTTCCACTTGTACAAAATTGACCCGTTTTATCCTTTTTTCAGACTTTAAAGGTTTGAAAATATATATAAATTTTAGTATTTTCTTTCATTCTTTTTAAAGTATTTTCTACAACATATAAGAGTGTTTTAAAAGTTGTTTAGTATTTTTAAGAATTAGTTACGAGTTTTTAATAAAGAGGGTTTTACTTTTAAATATATGAAAACATGTTTTTCCAAGTTTAAAAATGCTTTATAAACTTGTTATTTTAAAGTAATATTTTGAGTAAATGTTTTAAAGCCTATTATAAGTATTTTAAAGTATTTTAAAATTATTTTAAGTTTATATAGTTTTTATAAAATTAGTTGATTGTTTTATTAAACTATTAATGTCTTATATTATGTATTATCTTTTAAATTATTTTATTAGATATCTAATTTTATAAATAAATAACTATTATATTATTTCAAAAGAGGATTATAAAAGAATAAAAAAATAATTTCAAAAAGGGGTTAGGAATTGCTTAATGGTTAAGTGGTCTTTTGTTTTATTACTTGCTTGAAAAGTAATTGATTATGCGTAACATCAAAAGCCAACGAGTAGGCTTATATATTTATAAGTGTTAAGATTGATGTTCGTGTATGGATAGAAGAAATAATGCTATAACCTATCATCTTCACTCTTGACCGAGGAATTTGGGAAGGTCATAAATGTGTTAATCATGTTTATTACTTACTCGTTTACAGATAGTCATTAATATTATATTTAACACCAAAAGTAAACGAGGTAGACTTATCTATCTATAAGATTTGAGAATGAAGTGTCTAGGCAAGGCTTTGACATGCAACCAGTGCTTTAACTAACCTGGCTTCACTCTTTATCAAGGGATAATATAAGTGGGAATGTTAAAATCATGTTAAATATATAAACCTTGATTTCTATAAGCAATTATTTTTAACTAGATAGTCGATTAGTCGACTATCGAAATTGACCAATTATAACTTAAGAAGTATCTAAAAGCTTCGTGGCTTCATACCCTTTGAGAATCCCAGAGAGGAGCCTTGGTATGAAACATCTCAGCTTTAAGAACTTACATATACGAGATCCCCCGGGAGTACTCCTCTCTATATAGTTCGCTTGCTTCTAAAAGAACTGGAACTGAGTTTATCGAAAATTCATTGAATTAGTTTTGTAATATCCAGGATCGATAAGTGTTTTATCAAATACCACTTCAAAACTAGTATATGAATCTATGTTTTGGAAGCGGTTGTGAAATGGAATGTTACAAAGATGAACTGTCTATGCTAAGGTTAATTCCAAGTGAGAGGTTAACATTAACATTTCAGACTCATGCTATAGAGTTGAACTGTCTATCCTAAGGTTAGGTCCAAGGGAGAGGTTAGCATTACCATTTGTCAAATGTGATTATGCTGGAAACCATGGAGTGGCTTGTGTTTTTTTTCAAGTAATGAAGATTTATGTGAGAGATGCCGAACGTGACCCTGATTTCGAAAATAACATAAAACAGAGTATGCCTCGTAGCCTAGGGCTTGACTAACTCACGACATAATATATCAACTCCATATGTAGAGTATGCTTATCGATGTTGCTAGTAGGAGTTGATAATATGTGGGATCACGTGTTTAGATGTAGATCAGCTATGTTTCACGCATATTTATCTAGAGACATATGATGCTTAGAGGTAGTTTCTGACCCTTGTGCAGGAGATTAGATTTCGGTTTGACCGAAGGGATCTTCATGGAAAAATCCATATGCGAACAAACCTTAGTGGTTTTTGATGCTCTTCTAATATTGTTGTATTGTAAGATGCATGCAAAATTTAATATGATTTATATTCTATACTCCAGACATTATCTATTATATTACTATATTGACTTAATAAATGGTTAGCTTCTTTTGAGTAGAAAATCATTATGGAAATCCATATGGTCTCAACAGTTATTGTTATCTGTTTCATATATCTTGAGTTTTCTTATACCAGACTTACATCTAATGCATGTTTTTTGTTTTTCCTAAATTCCTCGTGTACTCCTTTGAGTAGACCGAGCAAAGAAGATTTAACTTTGGACGCTTTAGAGTTCAAGAGACGAGCTAGAGGCATTCATTATCTATTTATTTCTATTTTTATTGCATTGTATTATGTAGGAATGTATCGGCATTGTGAAGACAATGTAACATCCCCTATCTTGAGGCCCAAAGCTAAGCATTACAGATGCTGCAGTCATCTATAGTCTTTACTTCCGGCGACAAAATTCAGTACTGCTAATGGTATCTATAATATCAAAAGCACATGAATATGAAACAAAATCATAGATTCAAAAACAACTTTTCTGATTACATTTCACAAAATATGTTTCATATCCAATTACATAACCCTAAATGTTTTCTTAGGTTCAGATCAAATATAAATATTACATAATAGGCCAAGAGCGACATATGAAAATGCCCCCTTAAATGACTAGAGTACTAAATAGTCATATCAGACTTAACTCAATATAGCGGAAATAACACAAAACAACTCCTAAATATAACTAAGGTCAGCCTCTTGCTCATCTTCGGAAGCTTTATTCGTCCATCTACTAAAACCTATAAATCCTTAACTCTCAACTTGCTCAAATCAATTTTGGGCACCCAAGAATTTAAGGGGAAAACATAAACTTCATGTCATACATAAAACCTGGTGTGAATAATACTATACATCTCGATTATCTGATATTAAGTGAGACCATGCCGCTTAGTGGAACGGGTTTTCCCTTACTAATATCCCTTTAAAAACATATCTTTTGCAAATCTGAATCCTACAACCAAACTGGTTAAAACTATAATAGTAGTATCATGCATGCATACAAATCAGGTAATAAACTATGTGTCTGCACACTATATTTTTGTTAGGCTAACTACTAACCTTTGGCTGACTCGGGCCCACCAGACAAATAAAAAAATAGTCTAACTTCTGTTAGATACTCTTCTAGACAGTCTATCCCTAACTTACTTCCCCTAAGGTCGACTGATCCTAATGGTTTTCCAGGCTCACCAATAGCATATCCTCACTCTGTATATTCATTTCCATTTGTAACATCATTTTAGTCTTACCTATGACAAAGCCCTACACATTGGAATTATGGAGTTATATTAGCTAGGGGATACTAGATAAAGTATACGACGCGACCCCATGCTAGGCCCATATGGTATTCTAATATCTTAGTCATTTTACTTAGGGTCTTCTACCTTCAAAATTTTCCATGAAAACATCTCTTTCAACTTGATTTAACCTTTTAAATCATTCTTAAATAAGGAAAATATATTCTATGCTTTACTTAATTCACTTTGCTAAGTTATATATACTTTACGCAAAACATTGTTGATAAAAACGTTCGAAACCATTAAAAGTACCCCTTTCGGTACAAGTACACTACTTTACTTTATAATCTAGGACGAACGCCCAAACAAACCTTTCAAAACCATTTACATTAAAGCTTTCAAAAACATTAAAATCATCTCTTTCAAAAGCTTTATAAAACCATAGGCATCCTTCTTCCAAAACACTTTAAACATGCCTTCTGAAACCATTAGAAACCATCCATTTAAGACCTTTTGAAAACATTGGATAATCACCCCTTTGAAACCTTTTTCTTAAAAGTTTCAAAAGAATTAAGTTCTTTACATGAATCAAATGTTTCGAAAGCATTTGGGTTCGGGTAAAACGTGTGAAACAACCTTTCGAAACCATTTATAACCATTCCTTTCGAGACCTGTGGGTTTAACTTT
The DNA here is from genome assembly GCA_030765085.1 of Allium cepa. Lineage (NCBI taxonomy): Eukaryota > Viridiplantae > Streptophyta > Magnoliopsida > Asparagales > Amaryllidaceae > Allium > Allium cepa. The sequence continues at coordinate 401,794,342 of CM060943.1, read as the reverse complement.
CAATAAAACAAAGGGTCTTAAAATAACTATGTCGAAAGCACTCTTTCAAAAGCAATTTCCTAAGTAAAAGAAGTGGATGGCGTCGAAACCAATCCCATTGAAAGCATTAGAGAAGCGACTTAGGTTTTAAAACAAAGAAACTCTTTCGAAGGCGTTGCTTCGAAAGGTAGGATGTGGCAACTTGGGGTTTCGACCCTTTCGAAAGCTTCTTTATAAAACAAAGGCGTAACCTCTTTCGAAACCATTCTTTAAAACCATTTGACCAAGTCAAAAGATATTAAAGTCAAAAGCATTCTTTTCGAAAGCAAAGAAGGCGCATTTCCTTTTAAAAGCAAAGCAAGGTTTGGACCTCTTTTGAACCCTTTGTTTTGACTATATGCCTTTCGTCAATGTCCAATTCACTACGTACCAAGTCATTGATACCGTGCACATTAGTTTCGATGTTGATAGAAGCGGAAGTACCTAGTTGAAAGGTAGGTGCCGAAAGTGGTAAAACAGCAAAAGTATAGTTAAAGCTAAATTTTAACTTTAAAATGTAATTCATTTTAGCTAACCTGCTTTGTTTGTCAACATATGACTAATTTATTTTTCAAATTATTTTTTAAAAGTGCTTCTGAAATTCCAGAGATAAACAATTTAAAATATTCACAAGATGCCCCTTATCCTTTCATAAATATATAAAAACATTTAAGTCCCATACCTTAAATAATTTTATATACTTATTAAAACACTTTGAAAATTCTACAAAAATTCCCATAAATCAGTTTTAATATATTTTCTAACATATATTTATTTTTGACCCAAAAACAATATAAATTAGCCATAATTAACTTTTAAACCCACTTAACCATTTTCGTCACTAGAAAATTTATAATAAATCCACATTAATTTAGAAAATTATGAAATTTAAAATCCATCTCCGAAATATTATTTCTGACCTTATATGAAAATCTCAAGGCATTTGGATGTCATTTCATAGGGCTTTCACATTAAAACTTATCATAAAATCCATATGAAATAGCATAAATCATCAACAAGCATATATATATATATATATATATATATAGACACACACCATTTAACAATAAAAGACATGGCAATCTACTTCGCAAAAATATTCGGATCTGATATAGAAACCAAAAACATCAAAAACATGAGATGTAACCTATTATTCACCTTTATCTTGTAATTAAGAAGTTGAGATTTGATCTTGGATTAAGTTGCTTAAGGTTCTTCCTCTTATCTTCTTCTTGTTTTCCCTTGATGGTGGCCTGCCTCTCTTTTGTTTTGTTTTTTTGAATATAAGAATGAATGTGGCTTAAGGGTTTTGGGTATAAGAATATACTTATTCCCACTTTGCCTTTGCTTATTACCCTTATCTATTTCATTTTAAATTACACTTTTATTCATTAGTTTAAGTTGGCACGGCTACCTCTATTAACATGAATCTCAATCCCTTAACCATTTCATTACTTCATTTAATTTAACTTATTAATTGTCCTAAATAATATTAATCAAAATTAGGGTCGTTACAAACAGGTAGTTATAACTATTCAAGCTGATGGTAGTACTTAGTTTTGTAATTCTGAAATTGCTATATTCGAAGTGACCCTTTGTATTATTCTTTTAATATTATATATTTTAGTTCCATTGTGAGATTCTGATGCCGTGTTCTTTCTACTTGGGTGCTCAAAACACGAATATCATGGACGTACTTAGTATCGACATTTAAGGGTCGAAAAGTCGACAATAATACATCTACGCACTCATGTGCCGAGCACCAAAGTGCCAGAAAGACAGATAGTTAGGGTAAAATAAAAGAAAAATGAATAGAACAAGAAAGAAAGAGCACAACATCAGAATCTTACAGCAGAATGTTAATATATAATATCAAAACAACAGTACAAAGGGTTACTTGAATATAGGAATTTCAAAGTTATAAAACTTAAGCGCTATTATTTTCCTGGATAGTTATAATCGTCTGTCCTCGCAATGTTGATACTTAAATACATACATAATATAGTGCAACAGAAATAGAAATAGATAGATAATCGAAGCCTCAAGCTCAACTCCTAAACTCTGAAGCATCCAAAGTAAAACCTGGCTCTAATAATAATGGTTGAAGTGTGAATATGAGATTATAAACTCCATGAGTCCACTCGACATTCAAGACGAAAAAAATGCTTAAGTGATATAACCTCTTTCATGTATATAATACATAAAAGACTATTACACCTCCCACTATGAGGAGGATAATTTACACGATATGAAGGAACATCGAGTCTCGAAACTCTCGAATAAATCTGACAATCTGAGCCTGAACTTTCCCTTTCTTCTGAACGTAACTCATTCTCCAAAAGAGAAAAATCTACTATTTAAATCATCGTTGAATGATGATCCACAAATTCTTAGGTTTGGTTGGGTTCAAATGCACCTTAACCTCACAATGTTAAAAAGGATAAGATATTTAGTGCACGACGATGCTCCCCTAGGTAAGTATCATCTCGTCACTAAAAGATTATCCGAATCGCCACAAAATCAATTGAGAATCCTTCCACGAACTATCCCAAGCAACCTTAACTATACTACACTAAAATTTGTAATAACTAAAGATAATCTAAAATGACACGATGTCCGCTCTAACCCTTTGTTTGCTCATAAGGTTCCTTTGTTAAATTAGGGTCAGCCACCCTGGCCCTTCTTATATGAACTTGGATCTGGTTCCTTGACCCAACTACTGAAATCTACTTGCACGACAAGGCCGTGCTTCAAAAATCTCCTATCTCAAATCAGACTCAAGTACTCCCTTATAAGAATCAAGTGAAAAACCCTTTCCTAACTGGTGCAAATCACCAAGAAACTCTACGTTCAAACTAAGGGTTAAGAACTGGAACGTGAATGGACCAACTTTTAGAAAAAATAAATCCCTTTTGGCACATGGGATAACTCCCATCACCTAAGGTTTACCAATGCAAAGATAAACAATTCTAACATGAATGACTCTAGGTAAGCGCCTTTAAGTCCATCCATTTGGTATTTGCTCATTAATGGGCATCCATTGAGCCTTACTTGGATGCAAATCCAAGTCACACTTTATCGACTGACCCCATTCAACTTGAAAGCCCATGCATCAAGTTCAAATCTCAGTTTACTCTTGGTTGCTTCATCTCAACTTTGTAACAAAGGTTACTTATACATGGTCTATCTTTACTGAAGAGTTTACCTATTACAGAAGGCATCAAGTTTAGCCCATTTACCTAGTAACAAGTAAAAGATAAATATATAATTCAAGTATCGGAAGGAAAAAAAGTGATTCCCTAAATATAAAGCGTACTCCTCCACATAAGCTCCTTCCATTCCCTTAAGAAGTAGGCTTGCTAGGACTTGATAAAGCCTATAAGGCATAAGTCATCATCATTTGCCGCCTCTCAGAAAAGTAGATCAACTCTTCCTCAAGTGATTAAGCTAATCGCAATTGAAGCACTTATGCCTCACTTTAGCTGCATGATATTTCATAGTAAAATGCCCTTATATGCCACATGTGAAGACCCCTTTCTTCGAATCCTAGAAATCACATTAATACATTCTCGGTATTTACGTGCCATAAATCCAAGTGCCGGAGAAGCGGATTCTCAAAGGTAAGAAAGAAAAAAAAAGACAGAACAGAAACTAACATATGTTATTTCAACAAATAATATTTACAGCAGAAACAAAAATACATTTATCAGAGTTACAGACGGACAGTTATAAATATCTGTCCTTACAAATGCGGAATATAATTCAACATAAGTGTGGTGGAAACAATCTTCAGAAAAATCTTCTGACTCCATGCCTTAAGCTCATCTTGCTTCCTTCTAAACTAGACCTGACTACTAAGCTACCCGAGGAAAATTAGGACACACAAAGTTTAAGGAAAGGGAAAATAAACTCTGGGACAGTCATGGGACTGGTGTGAGAACTCAAAATAAACATTTTGAAAACAAAAAGGTATCTCATAAGACCATGCCACACATAAACACGGAATGAGTTTTAACTTATGATAACCAAATCAATATCAAGTAAAAATACTTGATATTATTTTTAATGACATATGTTCAGAATATTTGCAAGTAAATTTATTAATCTTAGCCGAAATAGTTAGCATTATTAAACTCTAGCATAGTAGGCTCTACAAACAAAATGGCAGCCACTTATTGGAGGATGGATTTCATATAAATGATTAGGTAGGCAATACATCTCTAAAGGAAATTTACAGAGGTCAACAGAACATCTGCACCTCTGCCAACACAAGACCGACCTACCGTACTCACTAGATTGTACCAATATGTCATCACCCTGGTCGTTATCGACCTATTCGAGCGCTTGATTACCATACACCACATTAATTAACATCTCGAACGTTATAGTGAGATGAAATATATCTAGAAGCGGATCATCATACCATAATAGTTGCTAACCACTTAACTTTGCTGCATCTATCCTGTTTCGGTCATTTTTGGGTATGAGGCTTGAGTTTGCGATTACCATTCACATTGTACATTTCACTTTGAATCCTACATTATCGATCACTATTGACTTCCATAAACATAAAACCTCAGAGCACACACATCTCAGAGAAGTGTGTTAAGCTAAGAGAAGTTGCATTCTCCACCACCAAACGGATGTATGTTTATAAAGTCAACGATGAAATCTCAAGAATGCAATGCCAAACATCCGTACAAGTTCGTTCTATGACTGAAAGAAACCGAAGGCACTCTCTTACCACATCTTATTGGGAATTAACCCTTGGATTAGTAGCAAGAAATCTTTAAAACCCAAAGAGTTTCAGAAATGAAGGGACCACTACTACTTTAGAATTTAGGAGCTAACCAAAATTATCAACAAGCAGTCCTTTCATCTCGAAAATTCCCGACCTTCATTCTTCATTCTCTCTATCAAGAATTTATTTTTTGAACACATACATTGGTTCGAAGTGGTTTTCTAATAGGGATTTCCCCATATCCTACCTTGGTTCCTACGATCCAATCATCAATAAAAAGATGTTTCTTGAATAGGGAATCATTCTTTAATTGATTAAGTTCTTTTTTTTATCAAACTCTCTTTTAGAGATATTTAACATTTAAAATACTTCTTTCTGGTATATACAGAATTATTAAACCCCTCTTATCAAAAACTTTGATTACTTAAAGTGTTTTTAAACTTGGAATAATTCGAAGTCATTTCATTTTATACTTTGGAAAACATTTCGAAAACCATTTCATTTAAATCTTAGCAAAGATTTCTTAATTCAAAACTCAAAATTTGAGTGAGTCAAAATCATGTTATTTAGGATGTTAATCCAAAATCTGTAAATATTAAGTGAACAAAATCTATAGAAATCATCTAATTCCACTCAATAACAATTTCCGTATTCAAAAAATACTATGGGTGGAATAATGGTGAAATCACCTTTTAAATTCTACGAATAGTACGAGTTCCCTTTTCGGGCTTTAACACCGAGTATAAGAAGATCACCTTTATAAATCCAAGTTGTTCAAATCTTGAAAATATTTTCTTTATGTTTTTAAAATTTCGATCTCAGTAAATCAAATTTACTATCTCCTCTGTCAGGCCAATCTGGATAGCCATGGAAAGCAGGAAACTGGTTTTCCAACTCAAGCCTAGACACTCTCTCTCTAACACCCATAAGGTGGTCAAGTAATTTGATCGACTCTAAATCATTAAACCCTTAAATCATTTCATAAATCCTTCAAATTTCCTTTAAAATGCTTTAATAATCATTTAAAAACATTTATAAAACAATTGGAAAGGAGTGGTTAACTTAAAATTATATTTCAAAAGTTATAGAAAAGTGCTGCGGAAAAGTGCTTTGAAAAGTGCTTTTTAAGCTATATTGATCAAGACAACCTTTTATTATTTGAAAATTCATTTTTATTACCCAAATCACTTTTAAAACATTTTAAAAGATTTATAAGGTTATTATATATTTTTAAACAATTTAAAACATTGTTTTCAAAGAAATCCAGTGTTGGATTCCGAACTAAAAAATCGAGATTTTTTCCAACACTTGTTTTACTCATATTTCAAAATCTGCTTGCCGAAATCTCAATTTTCCTTCTTCGTTGGAAAAATATGGATATAGTAGTTCGAAAAATATTTATCATATATAATTTCTAGCTATATTACAACTTTTAAACATTTTTGACTTTTAAAGCGTGAAATTGCGGACTAATGTTATGCGATGCTCTCATTTTTAACTAAATTTTCCATTTCTTTTCAATCTTCACCAAAACACTTTTAATTTTTTATAAAACATTTCAAATACACTTCAAAACATTTTTAAATTGTTTAACAATTCCACATACACCATTTAACTAATTCAAGGATAGTAATTTCCTTTGTGTTTATCGACGTGTATATTCGTGACATGCACACAATTTCAACTTTTGTATGAAAATAGCCAAGCTTGATGATCAAAGCATATTAAACATCCATTTGCAAACATTATATCATCATCCAGCATATAGAATAATAGTTTAGGAGTTCTCACTATTATTGTTTCATAACTTTGTTAACCAGACAATAGCTAAGCTTTTGAAGTTGGCCCTTTGACCCTTGAGAAGGCTCGGCCAGGACTTGAAGAGGATGACAAAGAGTATGGAAGAGAAGTGGTAGGGCTTTGACCTTAAATTCACTAAACTAGACCCGAAAATAGGTCATCTTCTCTCTGATATTTGACCCTCTTATTCTCAAACTATGGAAAAGAAAATTAGCGGGAAAATTATTGTAATTTCTTTTCTCTTGAATTAGAGTAAAATAAACACTTGATTTCAATTTGTTTTGAGGAAGTTATGATCAAAAGAAGATAGGGTATTCTCGAATTCATAAAAACAAAGCCCAAAAAAGCAATGTTAAAAAGTGGTATTTTGACATAGTTAATCTCAAAACTAGTAGAAGTTCAAAATATGAAAGTTGTAGCAACTAGAACTTCACATCTCGTGAAAAAAAGAATACCATCATTTGGATCTATTTTAGAGCAGTTATACACGAATGAAAAGGAGGTATTTTCAGCTATTACAACTAGGCTCGAAAATGCTTTGGAGAAAATGGAGTTTTGAGCATACCTAACTTTAAAATGGAAAGAAGTGGTTAACTAGAAAGTTGTAGCCAATAAAATGTCGAATGGTTTTAAAAAAATATTTTCCTCACGTTGTTCTGATATTAGGAAGTTAGACTAGAGTGAAGAAGGTAAAAAATGCGATGAGAGGGTGGGCTATTTATTGCCGAAAGAAGAGTGTAAAAGTGTCCATATACACAACATCATTTCATGGCTTCTCCAATACACTCCCCCCAATCTAGGCAAGTCCATTATCACCCCTTCATGTACTCATCACTTCCATTCATTTCATATGTGCATAAGTTGAGTTATGTAAGCTTAAGGAAGAAGTTACTAAAAATATCTTTGATTTTTGTATTATGTATGTATTTTTGAGTGTATAAGTATATATGTATGTATACATATGTTCAGGTGCATGTTAGTGGATGCATTTGTATGTTACGTATATGTACATGACATATAAACAACGTTGCATTGATTCTAAACAACTTTCGTTCACTAAATCGTTTCCAATCGGAGAAGCAATTCCCAATCACATTTTCACTTATACTTTAACATACATATATTTGTAAAAAAATCTGATAAACATTTTATTATCATTTTAAATGAATTAAAATGATCATATTTGAATTATAAAACCATATAAATTAATATTAACAGCTATTTACAAAAATTGCTGTTATCCCGATAAAGCGATATCGATTTTTTCCTTATATTTTCAAATAAAATACATATCTTTATAAAACTATTATATTATTCACTATCAATTTAGAACTATTCAAAATGAATTATCATAATTTAAAATAATTATTTGAATAATCAAAATATATATTAAATCATTAAATCTCAATTTAAATTAAATAACTCAAATATCATATTTATGGGTATTACTAATAATGTCAAAACACAATTTATTTTCAAAAAAAATCAATTGATTTTATTTTATATTTTTGTTAATTATAAAAATAAGTGTATGCATCCAGCTCCACGCACGATGTTTTATGATTATAGAGCTATTTATCTATAAAACAGTTTTCAGCCATTTTTTCAATTTATATTTCGAGGAAAATATTTTCGTAAATACTTATTCAAAATAAAATTACTATACTTATTATCACTCAAAACAATATTATTTGTATCATCAAACTTTTATCTGAATAAATTTAAAAATAAATATAATTTATTAAAGTGATAAATTTGCGGGTCGCTATAGATTTCCCCCCTAAAAGAATTTCGTCCACGAAATTACCCAAAACAAAAATCCCAAAGGTTTTGCACAAAATATTTATTTTTAAAATTATACCCGTACGGAGTATATAGATCCTCCATACGCAATATCTAATTCGATCTTCTATTCGAATTCACAACTTTTCTTTCGTACAAGTATTGATCCCTCGATCCTTTAGTGTGGACTCTGACCAGGCTTTCTGATTAAAACTTTTAGTTCTCCTTGTATTGGTCTCAGCTAGGACAGAAAATTGAAGCATCTAACCAAAAACCCTCATCAATATTCATTGTCAAGAATCGAGTGAAAAATCATCTTTTGGATAAGTGTCAAGACACGTCAAAGTTCTACACTCTAATCTTAGATTACATCGTGTGACAAAACAATCCATATACTTCATATGTATATAATAACCTTCCCAAAATTCTTATGAAAATATCTCATAAAACTTTCATTCTTTTATTCAAAATTTTATAAAGATACTTCTTTATACATAACCATTTTACCTTTTTAGTTCCAAAGTATTTCTACTTAAAAACCCATTTCTTTGCAGAAGAGAAATATCCTTTTATTATAAAACTTCTCTAAACATATCATAATAGTTTCTGAAAAAATTATTTTCAAAATAATTGAATAAATTGATAAATTACCATAAACTTCCTTTAGCTAACATCAAATGTAAAATCTTTCTTTATTTGGCTAAAACTTACTTAATCAATTTAACACTCCATTATTAATTAAACTTCTTATATATATATATATATATATATATATATATATGAATATATTCTCTTTACTTTTACATTTTCAATATATAAAAGTATTCATATACTAATTCAGTTGCTTTAAGTATATTCGTAATTTACTTAACAAGTTTTAGTTAATTTAAAATATAATCGAAGAGATTAAAACAATTACTACCAAAACATTGTTACAATCTCTTTTTTTATAACATGTTAATTATAATATTTTTCATCTTTTTAAAAGACTCAAATTCTTGTTATTATATTTAAAATCCCATTAGTAAAGATCTAAATATACTCATAAGATTTCTTCCAAAGTGTCATTCAAGGGTTTAAAAACAAATGCTGCTAAAACATCGTTTACTACAAACCAAAACCATTCATTATTAACTTTAAATATTTATTTTAAAGATCGTATCCATGCTTATTAACTAAGATAATACACTTTAATAAAAATTGACAATAATTAATTTGTCAAATAAGTGATTCACAATATCTCTTTTTTAACTTTATATATAGATCAAGTAACTCAAAAATGATACCAAGGAACTGGGTTTTATCAGTAGTATCACATATTTCTTTAACAAGAAGGGGAATACTTAAGAGAAGCGTTTACCATCCGAACACATCTCTTGCTTATTTTTAACTACTTTCGAGCCACTCAGATCAATTAATCATAAGATTGTTTTTCGTTTTCAAAATCCCTTTTTAGAAATAATATCAGTATTATTATTCCTTTCCCAAAATCATTTAAAATTCCTTTCAAAAATACAGAAATTTAAATTCTCAAAAATTCCTTTATAAATCACGTTTTATAATCCAGTTCACAAAATTACTTATATAAGACATATTTAAAATATTTAAATAAATTCCTTCAAAAAAATTATTATTCATTAAATGCTCCATATGGTTTCTACAAGGCAAACAATTATTCTTTTAGGCACAAGTAGTAGGTAATTTCTTGCGTATTCATAGATAGAGAGGTTTGGTCAATGCTTAGAAAGTGTTTCAAGGTTCGTGTCTAAAGATAGCTTTCAAAATTCTATGTACAATTTAATTTTATTCAAAAGTCATTTGAAAATTTTACCAAAATATTCTTTTCTTTTCAAACATATATATATATATATACACACACATATTTACGTAAAATGATTTCATATAAAATCGAATTATTTTGTGTATTAAATACGCGCTCATATATAATACCCTTAAACACATTCTAGGGCGTTATAAACCCCATCTCTAATTAGTTACTCATCCTAGGCTATTACTAACCCTATCTCTGATGAGTCCTTTTCCCTTATCACACTTAGGTGTTCGCCCAACCTAAGCTCTAATACCATCATGTGAAGACCCGTTTCTTCAACTCCTAGAAATTGACAATAATACATCCTTGGTATTCACGTGCGATAAATCCAAGTGTCGGAGAAGTGGATTGTAATAACCCGGATTTTTTTTGTGAACATCCGATAACTAGATAATTAATTGGTTTATTCAATTAAACAGATGGAAAATTCTAATAATGGAAGAGATCTGGTTATATAAGTGAATTTGAAAATATGATAAAAATTTGATTTTCAAATCTCTGGATAAATATTTGGTAATCTCCTAATATAATTGCTTAAAACTTGACAAATTATCCTTTGAAACAAATAATAATGGTTGTTTATATATATATATATATATATATATATATGGATGTAAGAAGATTTTAAATTAAAATGTTATTATTTTCAAACAAATTGAATATGTATTTGTTTAAGTAAATATATTTGTGTAAGTTAATTTCAAATTGGATTTTAAAATGTATTTGAATTTAAATTTAAATTTCAAATGATAGATATATACCTCAAATATATTTGGTTTAAAATATATTATACGTTTGATTTTGTTTTGATTATAATTGGTTTTTATTTTTCTTTAAAAGAATTTTATTTATATAGATTTAGAAAAGAACTTATTAATTAGTAAATAAATGCATAAGGCATGAATAAGAATAAATTAATAAAGGGTATTATATAAAAATACATAGATATATTACGTACATTAATTACAAATATAAACAAATTCACCTTGCATTTTAACAAGTGTAAATCAAATATTTCATGCAAATGACATTTGTATGAAAAATTTACAAGTGTCTTTATAAAAAAAAAGACAAATCTGAAAGATACTTTCCAAATCCGCCCTCATTTACACTTTTATTTTCATTATCAAAGAAATAAGAAATCAAAGGCCAATAAAATTAAAATCAGGCAAGGAAAAAAGAAAACTACATACAAAATTCAAAACCAGGAAACAAAGGTAAAGATCTCAATCTGGAATTAATCAAAGTATCAAGGAATCAACTACCTCAGATCTTCTCAACAACTTTTCAGTTTTCAAAAGGTTTTCAAGCAATTCCAGTTTTAAATCAAATTCTGACCTCTGTTCATGTCAACAACAGGTGAGTAAACATTTTTAAATTAAAGTTAAGTAGATAATTATCTGATTGCATGTGAAATCTGTGATGATAACTGTTCTATATGTATGCATGTAAATAAGTCTCTGTGTATATATGATGTATGCTTATCTGTTGATTCTAACTTCTCTGTTTTTAGTTTAGAGCATATGATTTTGATCAAAGTTCAAAATCTTTGCATGTGCTTTCTGTTAGACTGTGAAATTTAAACAATATAGTTTAGTTTAAGCCTAACCCAGGAGTTAAAAATAGATTCCAATATTATAAGATTTAAACTATGTTAAAATCTGGAAAATACGGTAGAAATTCTTAAAACATGTAAAATCAATCATCTTAATTTACTATTTTAAGACTTTAACTTGAATCAATTTTAAAAGTTATGATTTTTTAAAACAAATATCAGAATTTTCAACATTAAAAAGAATGTGAATTTTTGGATTGTCTAGAAAATGGGTTTTGGGTGATTCTTGGAGACTGGAGCATTTGGGGTGGTCGGGAACATTGCTGGAGGTGGAGGATATAGTGGGGGTTCAGGAAAAAATGCTAAGAGGGTTTATCACCTCCTGTGGCGTCGACGGTAGATCAAAAAGGGTTTTAAACCCTAGTTTTGTTGAAGCTGGGTTTGGGGTCGTCGCTTCTTCTCTGATGATGCGAGTTGCTTGAAACTTTAAGGAATGGCGGGGTGGAAGCAAGGCAAGGCATGGCCGGAGTTAATATGCCTCCAGTGATCGGAATCGAAGGTCAAGTAATTTTTCCTGATGGCGGTTTGGGTTTCTATCCATCTGAGTTGCTCGATTTCAATTCGAGGCTCGTATGAATGTTTGAGTGTTCGATTTGGGTTGTGGCATGGTAGAGTGATGTGACGGAGGGATTGTCGATGGTTGAAGGCAGCCACGGCGTTGGTGCATGTGCACAGGGGTGGGGTCGTATCCGATGTTTTGGTTGCGAGTTTTCTCGAAGACAGGGTCGGGTTATGGGGTTGAAGACTCGAGGGAAAACTCGAAGATGTTGAGGGTGGTTTGCCTGATTGTTTTTAAACTTAAATTTTTTATCTAAATGTTTAAAAAAAATAGGGAGAAGAGTAGAAACTTTGGTTTAAACCTAAGTAGCCTTCGGCTTTGACCCGAAGTAGTGTGATTTAGTAATTTTAAAAAGTTTTTAAAACAAGGATTTTTGAAAATTTAAAAATAAATTTAGTTTAAACTGTTTTTGTAAATTACTTTTTATACAATAAATGTTTTCTTAAACATTTTAGAAGTTTGAAGTTTGTTAAATTTAAATTTTGTTAATAAATTTAAAGTGCTATTTAAAATTGAGTTATGAAGAAATTTTAAAAGTACATATAAAAAGACAAGTTTTTAAATTCAAATTGAAAATAGTTTTTAAAAACTATTAATTGATAAATGTTTAAGCTATTTAAAGTTATGTTTTGATAACTTTAATTTTAAAGATAAATGATTATTTTATATTAAAAATTAATTAATGATTTAATTAAGTAAAGGTAATTTTAAAGATAAAAGGTGTAATTATGTTAAGGTTAATAAAGGCATTAAGAAGATAACGTTGAAACCTTGTTTACGATGCTTCATATATATTTTGACTATGACAACTATATACAATACTAACATACTTATGCAGGGACATTCAAGACTGGAATCATATAATCTTCATGCTGCATACATGTTGTTTGAGTCATTGTTTAGAATTAACAATATTGTTAAAATCTCTCCTTTGAATATATATTCATATATATTTACACCTACTTAAATCTCTCTAGCTCATTGTTAAAAATAAAATTTCAGGTGAATTTCAGACGTCTGAAATAACCTATTCAGACATCTGAAACTGTAATTAAATTTAAATTTTAAACAATATTCAGACGTCTGAATAGGGTATTTCTGACGTCTGAATATGGGCAAAAATAGCCTATTTCTTTTCTGACTTGCATGTTTCAAATTTCAGAAGTCTGAAATTTATTTTCAGATGTATGAACTTCTTCAACTGCTATATTTTTGAAAAGACATTTCATTTTCATGAAGAGTTACAACCTTTTACTAAGAGATGCATCCATACTCTTTCATGATAACTTTTCACGAATGATTACAACTCTTTATGCTCTATATAAACATATTAGAATCATTTGTTTAATTGACCGAATTGATCAAAAGCTTTCTATTTATATACTATACGGATTCTAACATTTTGAGCATTCAAATTTCTACATAATCATTCATTTACTTCCATATTCTTCACATACACACACATATATATCAAAAGGAGAAGATTATAGGAAGATTGTACTATCAAGAGACAAATTCGTGTTATTGAGAACACACTGTGTCATATACTTTCTGTATAAGTTGAAGTCCTGTTCTGTCGTTCAGGCAAGTGAAGTCCTCTTCGGCTGTTGAGGCGAAATCCTGTTCTGCTGCTCAGGTGCCTTGTTCCGCTGTTCAAGGGTTGTTGTAAACCTGTTCCTCCGGGTTAAGTGAGGATTGCTGTTAGTGAAATTCCAGAAGGAGTTTGGGACTGGACGTAGAATGGGAAGTTCGAACCAGTATAAAAATTCCTGGTGTGCTTGTTTTAATTTTTTCTTATTTACTCTGCTACAGTAACTTTGTTTTATTTCCACACTAGTATATTATAATTCCATATAGCACGATCCACACCACCACTTTCATTTGGTATCAAAGCAAGTTTCTCTTATAACCGTTGCAAAGTTATCTGATAATTTTCTAAGATGGAAAATAACACCAGTACTGTTAACACTGTCACTAACACTAGTTTTATTGAAGGTCAATCTACTGCACGACCTCCACTATTTAATGGTATGAATTACAATTATTGGGCAACTCGAATGCGTATTTATATGCAAGTGAGTGGTTTTGACTCATGGAATATTACTCAAACTGAATATAACATTCCTACAACAGAATATTCTACATGGTCAAACACACAAAAACTAGATGCGACTGCTAATGCCAAAGCTATGAATATGTTATTATGTGCTTTAGATAGAAATGAGTTTAACCGTATTAGCATATGTACAACTGCTTATGAAATATGGAGAACACTTAAAGTTACTCACGAAGGAACTAACAAGGTTAAACAAAGCAAAATATCCATGCTCAAAAGTCAATTTCAAAATTTTAGAATGAAGCAGGATGAATCTATAAACGATATATACTCTAGATTTCAAGATATATATCATTCATTACTACGACTTGGAGAAAAGTATTCTGACTTTGATATTGTTTCGAAAATCCTTAACTCTTTAACTGATGAATGGGAAAGAAAGGTCTTAGCAATTGAAGAAGCTAATGATCTTTCTACCATGAAACCAGAAGAGTTAATAGGAAATCTAATGTCCTATGAAGTGAATTTGCAGGCTAAAAGAGTACAAACACAAGATAAAAAAAATATGGCATTCCATGCTGAAAAAGAAGAATAAGATTCGGATGAAGAAGACTTAGCATTCATTGCTAAAAACTTTAAAAAGTTTTTGAAGTACAGAAAAGGAAATCGAAACAAAGGGAAAAGGAACTTCAACAACAATTCAAATATGCCATCTTCATCTATACTAGAATGCTTTAACTCTCACAAGAAAGGACACATGCAAAAGGATTGTCCAGAACAAAAGAAGATATATCACAACAAGAATCGAAAAGACAAGTCTAAAAGAAAAGCATTTTCAGTGACATGGGATGACTCAGATTCTTCTTCTTTAGAAAGTAGCAGTGATAGTGAGAAAGAACAAGCAAATATTTGTTTTATGGCTACAGGAAATGAGGACCCACTTATAAAGAGAGGAAAATGGATACTCAACAGTGGTTGCTCAAAACATATGACTGGAGACAAAAATATGTTATCGAACATTACTTACTCAAATGGAGGCTCTGTCACTTTTGGAGATAATTCCAAAGGACATATCATTGGAAAAGGCAACGTCAGCAATGTCGGTATATCTGATTTACCTCTTATTTCTAATGTTTTATTAGTCAAAAATTTAAAACGCAATCTTTTAAGTATCAGCCAGTTATGTGACAAAGTTTTCAAAATATCTTTTTCTGAAAATAAGTGTAGCATTTTTGATAAAAATCAAAATCTTATATTTGAAGGAAGAAGAGATAGAAATATCTATGTTTTGAATATGAAAATCAATCATAATTAAGATATGTGTTTAATAGCTAATGAAAATGATCCTTGGCTGTGGCACAAAAGATTCTGTCATATCAACTTCAAAACTATAAACAAACTTTCTAAAAATGATTTAGTCAAAGGATTACCAAAAATGAATTTCAAGGTCAATCATATTTGTGATGCATGTCAATTAGTAAAATTAACTAAATCATCTTTTAAATCTAAGAAAGTTATTTCTACTTTACAACCACTTGAATTACTACACATGGATCTATTTGGACCAACTCAAGTTCAATCCATAAACCATAATAGATATGTGTTTGTAATAGTAGATGATTTTTCTAGATATACTTGGACCATTTTTATGAAAAATAAAAGTGATACGTTTGAGCAGTTTATTTTTTTTTCAAACGAATTCAAAATTTAAAAGGTTTAAAAATAAAGAATATAAGAAGTGATCATGGAGAAGAATTTGAAAATGAAGTTTTTGATCATTTTTGTAAAAAGAAAGGAATTTTTCATAATTTTTCGTTTCCTAGAACTCCACAACAAAATGGGGTTGTAGAACGTAAAAATAGAACTCCACAAGAATGCGCATGAACTTTGTTAAATGGAAGCACTCTTCCAAAACATTTCTGGGCAGAAGATGTTGCAACTGCTTGCTATGTTTTGAATCGTGTTTCTATTCGACCTCTAACAAAAAACACTCCTTATGAACTTTTTACTGGAAGAAAACCAAAGATTTCATATTTTAAAGTGTTTGGTTCAAAATGTTTTATATTAAATACAAAAGATCAGCTTGGAAAATTCGATGCGAAATCTAATGAAGGAATCTTTCTAGGATATTCAGATCGTAGCAAAGCTTATCGTGTATTTAATAAAAGATCAAATACTGTTGAAGAAACGTTACACGTATCTTTCGATGAAAATGTTCTTCAAAAACCTAGTATAAAAGATGATGAAGATTTTCCAGATAACATTACAAATACAGAAACTACAAATCTTGAAAATGATGAAAACATAGTTGACAATAATGCTGAATTAAGATCTTCACCAAAAATATTACGAGATCATCATGTTCAAAATATTATTGGAGAAATTAATTCAAATGTTCGAACTAGAAGTCAACTACATCAAATGGGCCACGTAGCATTCCTTTCTAATATCGAACCAAAGAATCCCAAAGAAGCTTCCACATATGACTATTGGATAATTGCAATGCAAGAAGAGCTAAACCAGTTTGAACGCAATGAAGTTTAGGAATTAGTTCCTAGACCAAATGATCAAACTGTTATTGGAACGAAATGGATCTACAAAAACAAAGCAGATGAACAAGGTAACATCACTAGAAATAAATCTAGACTAGTTGCACAAGGATACAATCAAGAAGAAGGGATTGACTACGAAGAAACGTTTGCTCCAGTTGCAAGACTAGAAGCAAAACGAATCTTATTGGCCTATGCATGTTTTCATAATTTCAAACTTTATCAAATGGATGTTAAAAGTGCTTTTTTGAATGGTTATATAAAAGAAAAAATATATGTTGAACAACCTTCCTTATTTATTCACGAGAAATTTCCTAATCATGTTTATAAACTTAAGAAAGCTCTTTACGGTTTAAAACAAGCACCACGTGCTTGGTATGATCGATTAAAAACTTATCTAATTTCTTCAGGATTTCTAATTGGGAAAGTTGATCAAACACTTTTTATTAAACATTCGAAAAAGGATATTTTAATAGTTCAAATTTATGTTGGTGATATCATTTTTGGTTCTACTAATGACAAATTATGTCACGACTTCTCCGAAATAATGACCAAAGAATTTGAAATGTCTCATATGGGAGAACTAACATATTTTCTTGGTCTACAAATTAAACAACTTCAAAGTGGTATTTTTATCAATCAAGAAAAATATTGTAATAATTTAATCAAACGATTCGGAATGGAAAATATTTCTGCCAACCCAACTCCAATGAGTACAACAACACATCTTGAAAAAATGACAATGGAAAAAGTGTTAACCAAAAACTATACCGATGTATGATTGGATCATTACTATATTTAACTGCAAATCATCATGATATAATGATGAGTGTTTGTCTGTGTGCTAGATTTAAAGCCAATCCAAAAGAATCACATTTAAAAGCAGTAAAACGGATATTACGTTATCTTACATGCAATAAGGATTTTGGTCTGTTCTATCCTAAAGAATGTCCATTCGAATTAGTTTCATATAGTGATGCTGACTTCGGTGGTTCTCGAACAGATCGAAAAAGTACTAGTGGTACGTGCCATTTTATTGGAAAATCACTCGTATCTTGGTTTAGTAAGAAAAAAAACAGTGTCTCTCTTTCTACATGTGAAGCAGGATATATTTATGCTGCTTTGGCGTGTAGTCAAGTAATTTATATGAAACAAACAATCAAAGATTTCAATATACATTTATCAAACTCAACAATATTCTATGACAACTCAAGTGCCATTAATTTATCTAAAAATCCTATCAATCATTCACGAACAAAACATATTGACATACGTCATCATTTTCTTCGTGACAATGTTGAGAAAGGAACAATCAATCTGGATTTTGTTTCTTCTGAAAATCAGTTGGCTGATATTTTTACGAAACCTCTTTTAGAAAATATTTTTATCAAACTAAGACGAGAGCTTAGTATTGTCTCTCTTAAAAATTTATAATTTTTTTTTCAAGATATTAAGATTTATAACTTTGCTTCATAATCTCTTAATATCGGTTAACTATTACTAAAATTTCATAACATTTAATTTGACTAGTATTAAATTGACTAGTATCAACATTTAGATAGTTTCATAAGAATTTTCTTCTGTGTATAATATGTTGCAAGCTTGACATTTAATAAAAACACTAGTTCCTAACATATTTGGTTATTCAAATAAAAGAACATTACTTGTTTCTAACATATATGTACTTAATTTAAACTTTGTTTTCCACCTTTTACATAAACGTATGGACATTATTAACTTACTTCTCTCATCCACACATTTCTTAACAACAAATTCTATATATAACCTATTCTCTTCTTCTTATTCGTTCAAACTTATCTCTATTCTTACAAATAGTTTCTTTTTTCTCATTATCAAACAAAAAGGTTATTGCAATGAATTTCAAAATGTTTTATCTTCTTGTCTCAATGGTTTACAACACCAACTCTAACTCGGACAATACTCCTTCGAGTTATTCTACGTCTTCTATTGGAATTTTAGCAACTCCAACACCACGTGAACAGGATAATCCTCGTCCTTCACGCGAACATTCTGGTTATACGCCAGAAAAGAAGGAATCTCGACGGTTTCTTTTCTTTGGATCTCCATCAACAAAAAGGAAAATATCCGAGATCCATCATTACCAAAAAGAACATTTGGATTTGCAACGAGAGATGTATTATGAACAGAAAGTTAATGCTAAACGACTTAGTTTCATTGAACAAGTAGCATTAAAATTCTATGGTACATCTCCGAAGAAAGATGTAGTTCAACCCTCAACATCTCATCAAATAAATTCATCTGGATGGAATCCATGGGAGCCGAGTCCACAACGTCCTCCGGTTTCTCCAAACTCTTGGGACCGTCGATCATATTGGTCTCCTTTGCAACCATACAAAGAAATAACCAAGATCGAACTGGAAGAATGCAAAACTACAAGCGATTCGGACAAATAACTTCTTGTTTATAAATATTTGTTAAAATGATCATATTTATATCTTGTAATTTCTTCAATTATAACATAATTTTTTCTTCCATTTTATTTAAAAACATTTGAATATATGTCTGAATTTCAAAATTCAGACGTCTGAAGTCATTGTTTCGGACGTCTGAATATTCGAAGAAGAATAGTTTTTTTCTTCACATTCAGACGTCCGAAACAAAAATTTCAGACGTCTGAAAATGGCCAAATTTGCACCAATTTCTTTCTGTTTCATTTTTATTCAATTCAGACGTCTATATTTTTTTTCTTCAGACGTTTGAAATCTGGTATCTTTTCAAATTTTGAATTTCTACACGAATTTCAATGCACCCACCCCTTTATTCCCACTGTCCTTTCCTTTCATGACATTCTTCATCTTCCAATTTCAGTTTTACTTCCTCCATTAAAACTTATTTCTTTCTATTCCTAACAATCAAATGGCACCAAAATCAAAGAGATCGAGACCATCATCTTCTTCCTCTACACCAAACATTGATCAGTGGCTGTGGAATGAACAAGCTAGGCAACGATTTGCTCAAATGAGTAGATCTAATTTTTTTCCCAGGAGCCTTCATCAAGTTTGAAGAATTCAGCGCTTATCATATTCATCAAATTGTAAGAGCTAATGGGTTAGAGTCTCTAGTTTCTTTTGCTGCCAACAATATCAAGATTAATCGTCTTTTAGTTAAATTATTTTATGCATATATGAATCTATACCATCATGCTCCTCACAATCGCGATGATTGTATTTGGACTTTGGTTTGTGGGGTTAAAATATATCTACCTATTTCTAGACTTGGTGAAAGATTGCATTATCCATCAACCGGAAATGATTTAGATGAGTTTGATGTGTCTTTAAACTTAGATGATAGAGATGAAGTCACACATCAATTTTTGAATGATGACATTACTCGACTAACTTCCATTCAACTTCGTCCTCAAGCTCGCATTCTACATAGGCATTAATTCGATCCATTATTCCACGGACGGGAAGTTATGAGATTATTAATAAAAGAAATTTCCAAGCCCTGTATGCTATATACTCTGGTCAACCTATAAACTGGGCTCAAGTGATTTTAGAAGAATTCATGGATGTAAATCGTTGGAGACGATATAAAACTTTCCACTACGGAGCTTACATTATGAAAATTCTTCAAAATTTCAACATTCCGTTTCCCGAGTCCGAATTTTCTTCAATCAAAGAACCTGGGTCTAAAACATTGGGTCTTATGGGATTGCCAAAACATCCGGAAAATTTGGCATATATCTCTCTTCAAGAATGGGTTGCAAATCGTGATCAAAACCGTCCACTACCTCGTCATCACACTTCTCATGCTCAACCAAGTATTCCTCCTATGGAAGAAGAAGACAATGATGATATTGTAATTCTATTTCCCGACTCAACCTCAAGGAATGCCTTAGTTACACTTTCCCAAAATCAAGCAAAGCTTCACAACCGAATGGTCAAAATTGAACGAAAATCTGAAAAACGTTTTAATTCCATTCGAGGCTTTTTAAACAAGATTTGGGAACAAATTGGTTGTTCAACCTCATCATCTGCCCAAGTTTACAACCCAGCTCCCTTTCAATGGTCATCAAGCTCCAGGAATAACAATGGTAATGATGATGTTGAGGATGATGCCGTTGAAAGTGACTCAAGTCCTACTTTTTGATTTCTTTTGTTTATTCATGTTTATTTCTGAACTATTATGATGGTTGTTATTTGTCATGAACTACTTATTATCTTCACTTATTTGTAATCGGTTTTAAATTAAAGTCTATTTTGGCTATTCTTCTAAATTATTAGTTATATTTTTGCAGTGACAAAGGGGGAGAAACTTTTTGATGTTCACGCTTTTTGACAGGGGGAGTTTAGTATATAGTTGTCATCGTCAAAAAGGGGGAGAATGTTGAAACCTCGTTTACGATGCTTCATATATATTTTGACTACGATAACTATATACAATACTAACATACTTATGCAGGGATATTCAAGACTGGAATCATATAATCTTCATGCTGCATACATGTTGTTTGAGTCATTGTTTAGAATTAACAATATTGTTAAAATCTCTCCTTTGAATATATATTCATATATATTTACACCTACTTAAATCTCTCTAGCTCATTGTTAAAAATAAAATTTTAGGTGAATTTCAGACATCTGAAATAACCTATTCACACGTCTGAAACTGTAATTAAATTTAAATTTTAAACAATATTCAGACGTCTGAATAGGGTATTTCTGACGTCTGAATATGGGCAAAAATAGCCTATTTCTTTTCTGACTTGCATGTTTCAAATTTCAGAAGTCTGAAATTTATTTTCAGATGTATGAACTTCTTCAACTGCTATATTTTTGAAAAGACATTTCATTTTCATGAAGAATTACAACCTTTTACTAAGAGATGCATCCATACTCTTTCATGATAACTTTTCACGAATGATTACAACTCTTTATACTCTATATAAACATATTAGAATCATTTGTTTAATTGACTGAATTGACCAAAAGCTTTCTATTTATATACTATACGGATTCTAACATTTTGAGCATTCAAATTTCTACATAATCATTCATTTACTTCCATATTCTTCACATACACACACATATATATCAAAAGGAGAAGATTATAGGAAGATTGTACTATCAAGAGACAAATTCGTGTTATTGAGAACACACTGTGTCATATACTTTCTGTATAAGTTGAAGTCCTGTTCTGTCGTTCAGGCAAGTGAAGTCCTCTTCGGCTGTTGAGGCGAAATCCTGTTCTACTGCTCAGGTCCCTTGTTCCGCTGTTCAAGGGTTGTTGTAAACCTGTTCCTCCGGGTTAAGTGAGGATTGCTGTTAGTGAAATTCCAGAAGGAGTCTAGGACTGGATGTAGAACAGGAAGTTCGAACCAGTATAAAAATTCCTGGTGTGCTTGTTTTAATTTTTTCTTATTTACTCTGCTACAGTAACTTTGTTTTATTTCCGCACTAGTATATTATAATTCCATACAGCACGATCTGCACCACCACTTTCAGATAATATTTTATCTTAATTAAGGATTTAATGTATTGATATTAATTAAATTAATTAAAGGAAATTAAGTATAATTAATTAGTTTAATTAATTATGATGAATTAATTAAGAAATTAATTAAGGATGATTAATTTACTTGATTAATAAGTGATTAAGGATTACGAATTAATTAATTCAAACTTAATTAAACTTTGATTAAAGATTTCTTAACTAATAATCAAGAAGTGATCAATTTGTGATTAAGTTTTATTAATTAATAATTAAAGGATAATTAATCTATAATTAAGGATTAATTAAGAAGTCGTTAAGTGGTAATTAATTGATTAATCAAATGTGATTAAGGATTAATCAAATAATAATTAAGAATTGATTAAATGTTAATTAAGTGTTAATTAACTAGTGATTAAGAAGTAATTAATCTGTAATTAAGTTATTAATTAATAATTAGGTTTATTAATTAATAATTAAGAGATAATTAATTAGTTAATTAATGATTGATTAATTAATTATGAAAGTAATTATGGATCAATTAATTTGTGTTAAGAAATATTGATTAATAATTAAGGTTATTAATCAATAGTTGATGGATAATTAATCAGTTAATTATAGAATAATTAATTGATTATAAAGTAATTAAGGATTAATTACTTTGTATTGAAGGAGATTAATTAATAATTAAGGTTTATTAATTGATAACTAAAGGCTAATTAATCTGTGATTAGAGATTAATTTACCGATTGATAAAGTAGTCAAGGAGTGACTAATTAATTAAAAGTTAGTAATTAATTAAAGATTGTATAAGCAGGATTTAGTGATTAATTCTTAAGGAATTAAATTATTTTGAGAAATTAAATTAATTATGAGATGAAATGATAATGCTTTCTTATGGATGATTGTTAGTTGAATGTTTGAATCAAATGATATCTATAGGATGATATCTATTAAATGATATCTATTGGATGATATCTATAGGATGATACCTATTGAATGATATCTATTGGATGATATGCTATGATATTCTATGAGATGATATTGGTTATATCATTGATAAATGTGGGATATTTATCTGTGTTAATGTTGTGTGAATTCAAAGTATTTGAATTGAATTGAATTAAATTGTTTGAAATTTTAAACAACCTGGCCTTTAAGATACGTTTGGATTTTGATGAGATCGGGATCGGGTATCAACAATACCCGAAACCACTTCGATTTGTAATTCCATGTTCACTATAAATTGATGCGTGTAATACAGGCTGGAATGAAAAGTTAAGAATCATGAATATTTAAAACTGAGTAGTGATCCCTAAACATTGTTGGAAATAAGTGTTTGACTTAAATAAATTGAGAACTCGTAGAAGGTACGAGTTACCCTGGTTTTGCAAATAGGTTTCATAATCTAGTTTTTCTTGTTATATGGGTTTACTCACGCTGGTTTCCAGCCTGACCCGGGTGTTACTTTGATGTAATGCTCTGGTCAGACTGAGTATTACAAATTTTCAGGTAAGGACGTTCTAGAGCTCAGGAGACGAGCTGGATAGCAGGAACGTATGGAGTGTTTCCGCTATGATATATTGTTGTATATCTTAGACATGTTGATTATACCTGTCCAGTGTTGTTTATATGTTGTAACTCTGATGTATTAAAGTGTAATTTGACAAGTACAGTTTTTCCTTTGTATAACTGTTATTTTATGATATTATATTTTGATCCGCTGCGAATGTGAGATCAAAAATTACAGGTCATTACATTTGGTATCAGAGCCAGGTTAAGCGACAACCTTGGGTCCGGTGGGATTACTCATTAAAGGATAGGGTAAGTGGAACCCTAGAATGAGTTGAGTGTGTGTGTGTGTGAGAGCGTACTTATTATTTTCTTATATAAAAATTTAAATGGTTTTAAATAAATGATTTTTATATAAGATTATGTTTTGATATATAAAGCAATATTACTTTCTAAATAAATATTAAGGAAATTGGTTGTTAAATCCTTTGAATTAAATATAAGTGGTAATAGTAATACAACCAAATTTAAATTGAATAAAGACAAGTTTGAAATGGATTCAATCTGAAATTAAAATCTTGAATTTGGAAAAGAGTTTCAGAATAAGATAATAATGAATTGGTTTCCAGATATGATAGTCTTGGTTATTATCATAAATGGTTGTTGTATTTAATAATGAAATGCGTGTTAATGAGTAAGAAAAATGATTTGAGTAAGTATGACTTATAAATTGGGACTAAAGATGATCTGAATTGTGAGGTTTTAAATCTGGGTCCAGAATTTGAAAATTGTTTCAAACTGATGAAGAAATAATAAATAATGTTATTTAATATATTTGAATGAAGGGTCATGTTTCGAACAAGAGTTGTTTTAAAATTTAAGGAAATTTGTTTTAAATTAAAAACCAAAGGTGGTTTAAAATAATATGTATATATGAGGAATATACATAATATCAATGGTGGTATGAAATAAAATCTAAATGTTGGATTTTAAATTTTTATTTGGAATGAGATGTGATACCCAAAGTGATAAGTTTTTGAACTGATAAGTGGGAGAGATTATTAATGGGAAGTTTAAAATTTGAAAATGGGAGTTCAAATTGGGTAAGGTTGACTGGATTAAGTGAATTGAATTTAACTTTGGAAAAGTTAAATAGGTTTAGAAAAACAACCTGAATTAGAAATTTCAAGTTGAATTGAAATTTAACTTCAAAAGTTAAATGGTTGATTTGAATTGGGAGTTTGTGTGATCTCAAAATGAGTTTGAGATCTGGAAATTGAAAATGGATACTGTTAATTGGTGTTTGGATAAATTTGGATACTTATTTATCCTGATGTCATTCCATTGTTACAAATTATTTATGAAACTGTGAATTGATTTGTTTTAATAAATGAAGAAATGGATTGTGGTAATATATCCATTATAGGGATAAATAAAATTTAACTTAAATTTGAAATTTGGACTCAGAATTAAAGTGTTTAAAGATTTTAAGTAAAGGTTAATTTGTTTTAAGAGGTTAAACCAACATTTGAAATTTAATTCGAAATTATATAATTCGAGATGATTTAAAGTGAGATTAAATTTGAAATTAGTCCAAATTGGTTTGAATAATTTGGAATTGTAATTAAAGTTGAATAAGAATTTGATTTGAATTTGGAAAAAAATTGAGGTTAATTCAACTTGACTTGAAATTAAATCAAGTTCAATAGAAATTGAAGTTATTTAAGTTGGAATTGAGTCGACTTTAATGGAAGTGGAAATTTAAACTGAATTGATTGGAAATGGAGGTTGGGAATTGAACAGTTTGACTCTGGACTATTTTCAAAATAAATTGTTTTAATATAAATCTATTTTTCCAAACTATTTACTATACAACTTTTCTTTTTAAGCCTAAAGCTATCTTATACATGTTTTACAGTTATTTTTGGAATTATTTAACAATTTTTCAACTGTTTTATAAACTAATTACATTTTTCAACTATTTTACAAATTAATTAATATTTTACAACTATTTTGCAATTATTTCAAATTTCTATAACTATTTAAATATCTTCCAACTATTTTACAGTTTCTCAACTATTTTATAGCTATTTTACAAACTAATAAGTATTTTTCTACTATTTATCTAATTTAAACTTTCCAAGTTATCTTCTAAATATAAGCTGGACAGAGTGCAAACTGTTTATGATTAATTACCCAATTGAGATAAGGATTAAAGTGATAATCCAAATGGAATTGAAATAATTATGAATAAGTGAAGAGAATTAAAGGAAATGTGAATAGAAAGGAGAAATTGATTTTGCTAATAATCAATAAAGATAAATACGTAGGATGTACGTATATTATTCAATTCGCATTGTGATTTGATCCGGATTCGAACACAGAATTTCGAGATAGTTTATCGATCCGAGTTGAGATTTTTCACTTGATTTTCGATGGCGGACCTGGATATGGATTGTTGATTGGTTTTGGATATTCTTTATCATAGTTATGGCTATGCAAGGAGAATGACGGTTTCTGATCAAGAAACCAGATCTGAGTCCGCACTAGGAAGTCGGGTGTACGATACTAGTTCGGTAGTGAAATTGTGTGATTGAGTGAGCATCAGATTGATATAGCGTACGGATGATATGTGTACATCGTACGGGTTTGAATGAAATTGATACTGGGAATTGGTGGATAAGAAATGTGGAATGGTTTTTGAAATGAATGGTATTTTTTATGAAATATATGATGAAATAAAGTGGAAATTGGGTTATATCTGGATATTCTGGTAATGAAAGAGATTTGGTTATATAAGTGAATTTGAAAATATGATCAAAATTTGATTTTCAAATCTCTGGATAAATATTTGATAATCTCCTAATATAATTGCTTAAAACTTGACAAATTATCTTTTGAAACAAATAATAATGGTTGTTTATATTTGTATATATATATATATATGGATGTAAGAAGATTTTAAATAAAAATATTATTATTTTCAAACAAATTGAATATGTGTTTGTTTAATTAAATATATTTGTGTAAGTTAATTTCAAATTGGATTTTAAAATGTTTTTGAATTTGAATTTAAATTTGGAATTCAAATGACAGATGTATAGCTTCATATATTTGCTTTAAAATATATTATATGTTTGATTTTATTTTGATTATAATTGTTTTTTATTTTTCTTTAAAAGAATTTTATTTATATAGATTTAGAAAAGAACTTATTAATTAGTAATAAATACATAAGGCATGAATAAGAATAAATTAATAAAGGGTATTATATAAAAATACATAGATATATTGGTACATTAATTACAAATATAAACAAATTCACCTTGCATTTTAACAAGTGTAAATCAAATATTTCATGCAAATGACATTTGTAAGAAAAATTTACATGTGTCTTTATAAAAAAAAGATAAATCTGAAAGATACTTTCCAAATCTTCCCTCATTTACACTTTTATTTTCATTATCAAAGAAATAAGAAATCAAAGGCCAGTAAAACTAAAATCAAGCAAGAAAAAATAAAACTAAAAACAAAATTCAAAACCAGGAAACAAAGGTGAAGATCTCAATCTGGAATTAAGCTAATCAAAGTATCAAGGAATCAACTACCTCAGATCATCTCAACAACTTTTAAGTTTTCAAAAGGTTTTCAAGCAATTCCAGTTTTAAATCAAATTCTGACCTCTGTTCATGTCAACAACAGGCGAGCAAACATTTTTAAATTAAAGTTAAGTAGATAATTGTCTGATTGCATGTGAAATCTGTGATGATAACTGTTCTGTATGTATGCATGTAAATAAGTCTCTGTGTATATATGATGTATGCTTATCTGTTGATTCTAACTTCTCTGTTCATTGTTCAGAGCATATGATTTTGATCAAAGTTCAAAATCTTTGCATGTGTTTTCTGTTAGTTTGTGAAATTTAAACAATATAGTTTAGTTTAAGCCTAATACAGGAGTTAAAAATAGATCCAAGTATTATAAGATTTAACTATGTTAAAATATGGAAAATACAGTAGAAATTCTTAAAACATGTAAAATCAATCATCTTAATTTACTGTTACAAGACTATAACTTGAATCAATTTTAAAAGTTATTTTTTTTAAAACAAATATCAAAATTTTTAACATTAAAATGAATGTGAATTTTTGGATTGTCTGGAAAATGGGTTTTGGGTGATTTCTGGAGACTGGAGCATTTGGGGTGGTTGGGAAAATTGCTGGAGGTGGAGGAGATAGTGGGGGTTCAGGCAAAAATGCTAGGAGGGTTTATCAACTCCTGTGGTGTCGGTGGTAGGTCAAAATGGGTTTTAAACCCTAATTTTGTGGAAGCTGGGTTTGGGGTGGTCGCATCTTCTCTAATGATGCGAGTTGCTTGAAACTTTAAGGAATGGCGGCGTGGAAGCAAGGCAAGGCATGGCCAGAGTTAATATGCCTCCGGTGATCAGAATCGAAGGCACAAGTAATTTTTCCTGATGGCGGTTTGGGTTTTGATCCATCTGAGTTGCTCGATTTCAATTTGAGGCTCGTATGAATGTTTGAGTGTTCGATTTGGGCTGTAGCATGGTAGAGTGATGTGATGGAGGGATTTTTGACTATCGGAGGCAGCCACGGCATTGGTGCATGTGCACAGGGGTGGGGTCGTATCCGATGTTTTAGTTGGGAGTTTTCTCAAAGACAGGGTCAGGTAATGGGGTTAAAGACTCGAGTGAAAACTCGAAGACGTTGAGGGTGGTTTACCTGATTATTTTTAAACTTAAATTTTTTTATCTAAGTGTTTAAAAAAATGGGGAGAAGAGTAGAAACTCAGGTTTAAACCCAAGTAGCCTTCGGGTTTGACCCGAAGTAGTGTGATTTAGTAATTTTAAAAAGTTTTTAAAACAAGGATTTTTGAAAATTTAAAAATAAATTTAGTTTAAACCCTTTTATAAATGACTTTTTATACAATAAATGTTTTTTTAAACATTTTAGAAGTTTGAAGTTTGTTAAATTTAAATTTTTGTTAATAAATTTAAAGTGATATTTAAAATTGAGTTATGAAGAAATTTTAAAAGTTTATATAAAAAGACAAGTTTTTGAAATCAAATTGAAAATAGTTTTTAAAACTATTAATTGATAAATGTTTAAGCTATTTAAAGTTTGGTTTGATAACTTCAATCTTAAAGATAAATGATTATTTTATATTAAAACTTAATTAATGATTTAATTAAGTAAAGGTAAGTTTAAAGATAAATGGTGTAATTATGTTAAGGTTAATAAAGGCATTAAGAAGATAATATTTTATCTTAATTAAGGATTTAATGTCTTGATATTAATTAAATTAATTAAAGGAAATTAAGTATAATTAATTAGTTTAATTAATTATAATGAATTAATTAAGAAATTAATTAAGGGTGATTAATTTACTTGACTAATAAGTGATTAAGGATTACAAATTAATTAATTCAAACTTAATTAAACTGTAATTAAAGATTTCTTAACTAGTAATTAAGAAGTGATCAATTTGTGATTAAGTTTTATTAATTAATAATTAAAGGATAATTAATCTATAATTAAGGATTAATTAAGAAGTTGTTAAGTGGTAATTAACTGATTAATCAAATGTGATTAAGGATTAATCAAATAATAATTAAGAATTGATTAACTGTTAATTAAGGGTTAATCAACTGGTGATTAAGAAGTAATTAATCTGTAATTAAGTTGTTAATTAATAATTAGGTTTATTAATTAATAATTAAGAGATAATTAATTAGTTAATTAATGATTGATTAATTAATTATGAAAGTAATTATGGATCAATTAATTTGTGTTAAGAAATAATGATTAATAAGTAAGGTTATTAATCAATAGTTGATGGATAATTAATCAGTTAATTATAGGGTAATTAATTGATTATAAAGTAATTAAGGATTAATTACTTTGTATTGAAGGAGATTAATTAATAATTAAGGTTTATTATTTGATAACCAAAGGCTAATTAATCTGTGATTAGAGATTAATCGATTGATTGATAAAGTAATTAAAGAGTGATTAATTAATTAAAAGTTAGTAATTAATTAAAGATTATAAGCAGGATTAAGTGATTAATTCTTAAGGAATTAATTTAATTTGAGAAATTAAATTAATTATGAGATGAAATGATAATGCTTGCTTATGGATGATTATTTGTTGAATGTCTGAATTGAATGATATCTATTAGATGATATATATATATAGGATGGTATCTATTAGATGATATCTATTGGATGATATCTATAGGATGACATCTATTGAATGATATCTATTGGATGATATCTATAGGATATATCTATTGAATGATATCTATTTGATGATATTTGTTGGATGATATGCCGTGATATTCTATGAGATGATATTGGTTATATCTATGATAAATGTAGGATATTTATCTGTGTTAATGCTGTGTGAATTCAAAGTATTTGTATTGAATTGAATTAAATTGTTTAAACTTTTAAACAACTTCGCCTTTAAGATACGTTTGGATTTCGATGAGACCGGGATCGGGTATCAACAATACTCGAAACCACTTCGATTTGTAATTCCATGTTCATTATAAATTGATCTGTGTAATCAAACAGGCTGGAATGAAAAGTTAAGAATCATGAATATTTAAAACCGAGTAGTGATCCCTAAACATTATTGGAAATAAGTGTTTGACTTAAATAAATTGAGAACTCGTAGAAGGTACGAGTTACCCTGGTTTTGCAAATAGGTTTCATAACCTAGTTTTCATGTTATATGGGTTTACTCACGCTGGTTTCCGGCCTGACCCGGCTTTTACTTTGATGTAATGCTCGGGTCAGATCGAGTATTACAGATTTTCAGGTAAGGACGTTCTGGAGCTCAGGAGACGAGCTGGATGGCAGGAACGTATGAAGTGTTTTCGTTGTGATATATTGTTGTATATCTTAGACATGTTGATTATATCCATCCAGTGTTGTTTATATGTTGTAACTCTGATGTATTAAAGTGTAATTTGACAAGTACAGTTTTTCCTTTGTATAACTGTTATTTTATGATATTATATTTTGTTCCACCGCGAATGTGAGATTTTGTGTCTTGTTTCTATTTCTTCTTCTTTTCCTAACTATTTGTAATTTTTTTGGGGATCGAAAATTCCGGGTCGTTACATGGATTCTCAAGGAAAGAAAGAAAAATAAAGAAAGAATAAAATCTCACACATGTTGTTCAATAAATAATCTTTACAGTAGAAATTAAAATGCATTTATCAAAGTTAAATATGGAATATAATACAACACGTGTGGTGGAAACAATCTTTATAAAAATCTTCTGACTCCATGCTGTGAGCTCCGTCTAGCTTTTATCTAAACTAAACATGACTAAGAGGCCGCCCAAGGAAAATTAGGGCATCCGAAGCTTAAGGAAAGGGAAAATAAACTATGGGTCAGTCATAGGACTGGTGTGAGAACTCATAATACACATTTTAAAAAAAAAGGGATCTCATAAGACCATGCCGCATATAAAAACGAAACGAGTTTTTACATTATGATAACCAAATCATTATTATGTAAAAATATTTGATATTATTTTTAATGACATATCGTTGAAAACATTTGCAAGTAAATTTATTAATCTTAGCTGAAATTGTTACCATTATTAAATTTCATCGTAGTAAGCCCTACAAACAAAATGTCGGCCACTCATTGAAGAATGGATTGCATACAAATAAACAGGTGAAGAGACTATCCTCCGGCAGTACGACTCAAGAGGAATGTACCGGGGTCAACAGAACATCTATACCTTTATCAACATAAGACCGGTCTATCTTTCACACTAGATAGTACCAAATATGTCATCACCCTAGTCATTACCAACCTATTTGTGCACTCAATTACCATATGCCATATTAGTTTACATCCTGAACATCATAGTGGAAAGAAATATATCTAGAAGGAGATGATCATAACCTAATGGTTGCGAACCACATAGCCATTTTTCATCTACCTTATTTCGGTCATTTTCGGATGTCAGGCTTGAGGTAGCGATTACCTTTCACATTGCACATTTCACCTGGAATGCTACATTGCCATTCCATCGATCGCTATTAATTTCCATAAACGTACAACCTCTGAGCTCATACATCTTAGATAAGGATGTTAAGCTAAGAAAAGTTGCCTTCTCCGCCACCAAACATATGCATGTTTATAAAAGTCACGACGAAATCTCAAGAATGCAATGTCAGACAACCGTCCATACAAGTTAGTTTTGGGACTGAACGAAACTGAAGGCACTATCCTACCACATCCTATCAGGAATTAACCCAAGGATTAGTAGCGAGAAGTCCTTGCAACCTAAAGAGTTTCATAAATGAAGTGACCACTGCTACTTTAGTATTTGGGAGCTAACCGGAATTGTCAACAAGTAGTCCTTTCATCTCTAAAATTCCCAGCCTTCGTTCTTTATCCTCTTTATCGGGACTTTATTTTTCGGACGCATATATTGGTTTAAAGTATTTTTTGGATAAGGATTTCCCCAGATCCGACCTCGATTCCTTCGATCCAATCATCGATAATAAGGGATTTGGTGAGTCTGGAATCATTCTATAATTGATTAAGATCTTTTTTTTATGACTAAATTCTCATTTAGAGAAATATAACTTTTAAAATACTTCTTTCTAGTATATAAAGAATTGTTAAAATCCTCTTATCAAAAACTTTGATAACTTAAAGTCTTTTTAAACTTGGAATAATTCGAAATCACTTCATTTTACACTTAGGAAAAAATTTCCAAAATCAATTCATTTAAATCTTAGCAAAGATTTCTTAATTTAAAACTCAAAATTTGATTGATTTGAAACCATGTTATCCAGGATGTTATTCCAAACTATAAATATCAAGTGAGCAAAATCTATAGAAATCATCTAATTCTACTCAATATCAAGTCTTGTATTCAACAAATACTATGAGCAGAATAACGGTGAAATCACCTTTTCAATTCCACGAATAGTATGAGTTCCGTTTTCAAGCTTTAACACCGAGTACAAGAAGATCATTTTTATAAAATCCAAGTTGTTTAAATATTGAAAATATTTTTCTTTTATCCTTTAGAAATTTCAATATGAGTAAATCGTATTTACTGTTCCCTCAGTTGGGCCAGTCCAGATGGCCAAGGAGAGCAGGAAACTGGTTTTCCAAACTCAAGCCTGGACACTATCTCTCTAACACCCATAAGGAGATCAAGTAATTTGATCGACTCTAAATCTATAAACCTTTAAATCAATTCATAAATCCTTGAAATTTCCTTTAAAAACCATTACTAATCATTTAAAAACATTTGTAAAATAGTTGGAAAAGTGTGGTTAAGTTTAAAACTATATTTCAAAAGTTATAGAAAAGTGCTACAGAAAGTGTTTTTAAGCTATATTGATCAAAATGACTTTTTATTATTTGAAAATTCATTTTTATTACCAAAATCACTTTTAAATCATTTTAAAGGATTTATAAGATTTATTTCAAATTTTTAAGCAGTATGAACATCATTTTCAAAGAAATATAGTTATGGATTCTAAACTTCAAAATTAGTATTTTTCCAAAATTTGTTTTACTCATATTTCAAAATCTGCTTAACGAAATCTCAATTTTCCTTCTTTGTTGAAAGACATAGTAGTTTGGAAAATCCTTACCTTGAACAATTCCGAGCTATATTCCAACTTTTACACTTGTTTGACTTTTATAGCGTGAAATCGTGAACTACCATTACGCGACGCGCTTATTTTTACTAAAATTTCCATTTCTTTTCAAACTTCACCACATCACTTTTAAATATTTACAAAACATTTCAAATACACTTTAAACCATTTTAAAGAGGTTTTACAATTCCATATACACGATTTCATTAATTCAAGGAAGGTGATTTCTGTTTGTACCAAAAATGGGTACAACACTCGTCGGGTGTAATTGAAGAGATTAGGATGAAAATGTGAAATGAAAAATGAGGCTAATCTAATAATTGCATAAAGAAAATAAGCATTAACAGAAAGAAAAAAAGAATTTATAGTGGTTTGGTGTTATTTCCTACATTCACTTGAAGCTTTTGATATATATTGCTGATTAGAAACTGAGTTACAACAATACAACAATTAACACTTGAATTACAA
Organism: Allium cepa; assembly: GCA_030765085.1. NCBI lineage: Eukaryota > Viridiplantae > Streptophyta > Magnoliopsida > Asparagales > Amaryllidaceae > Allium > Allium cepa. The sequence goes on along the minus strand of CM060943.1, from coordinate 401,760,270 downwards.
TGGAGTTTGGCTCAAGTAGCAGCATAAAATTCCCTTTTTGGTTGCAATGGAGATGCTATTTATAGGTGTGGAGCTGGAAATGTCTACCATAGATCTCAGAATACTCTCTCATGCCAAGGTGGGCCCACAAATCGATCAAGGGTCATTTGGGATCGATCCTTGATCGATCCAACGTCACTTCATATCGATCAGAAACTACTCCAATTAGGCTGTGATCGATCATGGATGTTTCTTATGTGTTGTACAACATGCTGTGAAAATCTCATTGCATTTGAAGTTGTGGTTGTGGAATTATTGATCGATCAAAAATGCAAATATGAAGTGGCTAAAGCCCCCGTATTGATACCTTCATATCGATGATGTGGCATGCGTGTTTTGTAGAGATCCATGATTTTTTCATAGTGGTAAGACCACTTCCTTCGGGTTGACTGCTTCTTTCATATCCATTTGACGTTTTGCTGTACGGATCGGTCTTGTGTGCCGCTTCGTTCGTATCCATCCACTACTTCCATCCTCATATCGATTGTAGGCTCTGTTCTTCGTATTGATCAAGTAGGTGATTAATACGAAAGGTGCATTTGTTGGCTAAATGAAGTGTGATCGATATAGGAAGTGCCGAAGTCCATCATTATGAGTTTGAACCATATGAATACGAATGATGGAAGTCGAGTGCTTAAGTTACGTTCATTTTGTATCGATGTCGATCGATACGAGATGATGGATACAAATGATGGATATGAGATTGGCATGTTTCTTGTTGATCTTGATCGTTCCATAACTTGCGTATATGAACTTCGATTGACCTGAAATTTGGAATATTGCTTTGCATAGCTCTGTTTTTCATGTTATGTTGATTATGGCCCAATCCAGACTTGGACCAAGTTTGCCTGTATCCATCGTGAACTTGCAAATAATTGATCTTCGGAGCGGATTGTCTTCAGACTCTATTCAAGTCCTTGGTATCACGGCCTTGCCAAAAGGCGGAATAACATTTTCTCCCCAAATCACATCCTATGTGAATATGACATGCTTTGAAAAGCTGTTATCTTCATTCTAAAAAGATTCTATCTGATATGCTAACTAGTCGTTGCCCCTCAAAAAGAGATGTAATGTTTGGTCAATGTGACTCCTGGTCGATTTCCAATAGTATAAATTTGGAGTTATAGACTGTCAATGATCAAGCGACCTTTGTTATAGTTGATGGTCAAGTGTTAGCAATTCGTTTTTATTATTCTAGTTGTCACTAGATGGGCATTCATCCCTGTTAAGTTCAAGAATAAAATGTTTGTATAAAATGTAGGTACATGTATGTATTTGGACCTAACTCTAATTCATGCATGCACGTTCACAGGTCATTATCAAGATTTTTTAAAAAAGAATTTGTGTGAAAAAAGTTCCTACAATCGACTGATGGTTCCTTTTGGATCGAGTTCTATATCAATCCTCTCCTGGATCGATGCGAATTCGAGTTTAACAATGATCGATGGTTGTTTTGATGCCCCTCTTCGTATCGATTCTCTCGTGGATCGATCAGGGGTGCATTAGAGCAGATCTCGTATCGATGGCGATTGATATGAGATGAAGTTGCAAATGGTATGTTCCATAATGATGGATATAGATTAGTTTGAAGCGTTGTACAAATGTGCTTTTTGTATCGATGGACACGAGAGCTACAAGCATAAACATATTGGAGCACTTCCAATGGACATGAGATATAGGGATTCAGATGCATTTTGTATCGATGGATACAAACGATCTGAACACAAGTACGTGGTGCATTTCGTAATGATGGGCATTTGACTGATTCAACCGGTGAGAAAAACTCGGATACAGGTTCTCTTTTTTATTAGATACGAAGAGTATATAAATACTTTTTTACTTATCATACTTTTTATCCTTTCTATTTCATATCCAATCAGAGAAAAGGAAAAAAAAGGAAAACTATAGAACTCTCATCCCCAAACCCCAAATCATTGACCCTTAACCCAAATCTTTCAAACCTAGGTAAATAATTAATAGAATCTTGCCTATATTGACAAGATTCAAGTTTTGTGCCCCTTTGCTCATTGTAATCGTCATCTCCGATGTCGTTGGCACCAAAGTGTAACTGAAGTGAAGTTGGGAGAGTCGGCAATGGCGATTAAGGAATGGAGAAAAAGGAGATGGAGTGGATCGATGGGATAGATGGTTGAAGGGGAAAAACCAGGCTCGAAGCCACCGACTTTAGGCCTATGTGGTTTAAATCACGAGTTTGTATCGATGATAGGCGAGCAGTGATTTCGTATCGATGGATACAGACATTGATTGTGGATTGATCCATTAATCTACACAAGCGTGCGAAGTTGAATTTTTGCCCCTTGATCGAGGCGAAATAACTATATCTCTTAGATCGATATGAAAGCTTGCCTCTGGAAATGATATGAACGAGATGACTGATCGATATGTACTGATTGATACAGAGAGCATCGATACGATGAAGGCTATGGGTGAAGTGATCGATATGAACAAGTTATTGATCCAAATGTTCGATCGATACGAAGGAGTTATCGATCTGAATTATTGATCGGTATAAACAAGTGACATGCGATCGACACGAAAGCTTTCTTCAGGGGAACGATCCAAACTCAAACTTGATGGATATGAATGCCATATCTTTTGCACATTTGAGCATTGGATTCCAATGAGCATTTTGCCTTACATATTTGGACTTTCCTGTAGAACCGCATATATGACTATCCTTCAAAGTTCGTCGATGGAACTATGACTTGTTAAAAATAATGTTTAATATGGATTGTTCTCCGAAGTTAGAATGGCATGGTTGAGACGGTCAGCAAAGACAGTCGCTCTGATCGAATATTGAAGTCTCGTCTCTTTACCATCTCATAATCTAGTCTTATCTCTTTACCATCTCTTGATCTTGTATAATTTTAGAGTACTATACAGCACTTCACTACACAACACGATCAGTCGCCTTGTACTAGGGGGTTTTTTATACCATCTAATAGTGATTTTTATTGAGTTTATTAACTATGGATCCCGAAAGCTCGTAACAATAAGATGCTCAAAGTCCTCCATTTTCAAAAATAGATATGCCGGACATCCCGACTAATATAGTGAATTCTGCTCCAGATGAGCTGCCACATGCAGTGATGACAACGAATCCCGTAGATTCTATCCAGTCCAAGATTACTGAAGTGGTGCTAGGTAGAATTTTCCTTAGGCATGGGTTGTATTTTAAAGAAGTCCAGCTACCAGGTCTAGAAGATAGAGCACACTATCACCCAGAGGGATTCACCGCATGCAACATATTTTTGTGCTGGGTTGGAACAATGCCCCCCTTCAACAAATTCATTAGGGATGTGCTGCTTTATCTGAGGATTGTGCCTTCTCAACTTCATCCGAATGGATACGCACTACTCAACAACTTGTAAGTAATATTTATGGAACGTCTCCTTCGTCCCTCGACTGTCTATGAGATCAGATATTTATTCAATGTGAAGAGTCGGGCGGATAATCCATCATTCGCCTTTCTAGAAGCTGTTAGGAACTGCCAAGTGGTGGCAGTCACATGGAGCATGTTGTGCTACTTCAAAACGAAGTGGTTATATGTGAGATGCCCATTAGGATTTTCCAGGCGATGGCTAGCCAGACGTAAGTTCTATTATTTGTTTCATTATTTAACCATAACAGGATAATATAGATCGATGCTGAATACACCGCTGTGTTTCTTTTATAGCTTTTATTCCATGGCCTAAAGGAGTATAAAGAGATAGTGAGGATATTATAGGCGGTGCCGGTAGAGTTAAGAGAATTAGATGAAGTTCTCACCAATGACAATTTGATTGCCCTTGGGATTTTAGATAAAGGACAGAGCATAGGGCTCACGGGGATTCCAATAGTGGCCCTAGCAAGACAAGGTGGAAGAAAGGCTCCTATCATGCCCCCAGTTGAGGGAGCTTAGGTCGCGCTCGGCATAAAAATCATCGAACCTCGTGATGATGAGAATACTGAAGCCGATCACGAGCTCCCAGTCGTGCCTCCGTAGGCCTTCGGCCGTCCGGAATAAAGAGAAAAGGTAAAGCTCCTGTTTATAAATTTAAGTGGTGAAAGACTACCAAAGCAACTCAATCTTCTACTACTTCCATAGGTCTAGAGACCTCTTCCCTGTAGAAAGAAAGCTTGCAAAAAGGGCTATCGAATTTCCCGTTCCTAAGGACATACCATCGCCTCCGGATCTTGGGTCAGAGGGGCTCCACTCCCCTTTACGAATTGGTGCAAGCTTAACTTCAATAGATATAGAGGAGTCAACTCCAATAAGCAAAGCTGGTACAACAGGTCAGTTGGATGGTTTACACAAGCATACATGCACTTTATGGCATCACATGACATTCCATCATGTGCTTCTCAATATCCAACGATGACTGATTTCCTTTTTTATGCAGATACAATGGTGAAACAAGGATCTATGCTTGATAAACTCCGCTCTTTGCGCCATTTATATGGATTGCATTCTGAGCCACATTGCCACGAGAGTGAGAGATATTATGGCCATGGATACCATTCTTGCTGGGAACGAGAGCGCTACGATAGGGAAAAAGAAAAATCACACCAAAGCAAGCACCACTCCAGGTCATGATCACTGTCACTGAAAGCTCCTTCTAAACCTTCTAGCTACAGTAGGCTCTCTTTTGAATCTTCACACCAAACAGTGCCATCTCATGCTCTAAAAACTAGCGGACGACGTCGTAGAAGTGAAATAGCCGCTCCCGCTGTCGTAGATCAAACCGCTATAGAGCCCGCATGGGAAGGAGCCATCTGCATTGCTAAATTGAAGAAGGATTTTCTGAACATATGCTTCGATGGTTTCCATTCCCCCCCCCTCAACTTAAAGAAAATCCCAAACGACATAGAAAAAATGGTGCAAGACTATGTGCACAATGCATACAGCCAATATCATGAGTGGGTCAAGATGGTAGAGCGGGCCTCGGCTGTGTCCTTCGAACGAGCTAAGGCGATTGAGAAATTGGAGGGCGATCTTTCTCATAAGGACAGGATAATAAATGTGCTCTCCAACGATCTCGAGTCCTCAAGAAAATCTGAGAAGGAGATCGACAAGAGAGTCGAGGAAGCTAAAAAATCCATAGAAGAAATGAGAAAAACTCATACAGACTTGGTGCAAGAGATGGGGAATCGCAATACCATGATCACTCAAGAAAGGGATGTCATGTTAAAAGAAGTTACCGAATTAAAGGCAAAGCTAACTGAGGCTTCCAAAAAAATATATGAAGCTAACGATGTTGCCCATGAAACATGCGAGGAGGTGGTGAAGCTTAGAGAAGAGAGGGACACTGCTAATCAAAAGGCCATGGAACCCGACACTAGGGTCGAAAGACAAGTAAAACCCATCGAGGCCAAAATGGAAGGTGAATTCAAGGACCTCCTAGTCACCAACAATTAAAATGTCCTAAGGAATCGTAACTTGAACTCGCTTGGCAAGGACTACCTCTTCTGATTATATAAGGCTTGGAACTGCTTGGTTGAAGATGAAATGGTCCGCAAAGTTGCAACTATTGATGAGTTTGAATTGGAAGCTCAAATGTTGATTGTAGACGAGCCCAAAGTCCTTCATGACACATCTATCTCGCTCCAGAGAGAAGCCCTAGCCACTAAATACCTAGAGCTCGGAGAAGGATCTGGATTCGAACGCTATGACTCTACTTCTGAAGTGCCCCCTGCATCTCAAATTGCGCCCACATCTTCTGCCGACCCTCCAGCCATCCCAAGGTACAATGCCGATAGGCCATATCTCTCTCCAATCATTATGCGCGGCTTGTAAGGCATGTCGGCTCAACCCGGGAGCCAGTCTAAGGAAGGTATTCTGGACACTTCTCTTATTCTTGAGAATGTAGGAACGTTATCAGAGGATATTACTAATATATTCTCTTATCTTTATTCAGCCTTAGGTTCTACATCGGGCGACCCTCTTGCAACTCAAGAAGTTAATCATGAGCAGGGGGCGTTAATGACAGAGGCCACAACTACGATGATCACTTATTTTGCTAGGGAGTTGCATGATAGTGGATGTATGTTTGATGACCAACTGATGGAAGCGCTTCTCAGTTTGCTAAAACAATTCAAGCATTGAGATGCCCTTTAATAAGGATGAAGAAGTTAGTATTACGAGCTCCTCAGGTCCGGCTGGCAGTATCTCAATGAGTGAGCAGTGGATCGGGATGAACAACTAATGAGGAAATTAAGGCTAAGATGGAACATGATCTTAGAACTAGTGGAGGTATGGCGGGTCCTGGCCCGGCCCTGATTCTTGTGATATCTCTAGGTGGCACCATGATTAAGACTAGCGCACCTTATTCTTCTGGTATAGAAAGTGCCACTATTCCACCAGCTTCACACACAGGGGGTACTTCAATCCCCATGAGCTTCCAAGGGGAGACCACATATATTCCCTCGGCCGGAGACAAGCCAATTGAAGCGAGCTGGGGAGGCAAGGGTTCCAAAAGAGGTTCGGGCGGTAGCTCGAGCAAGTCTACGCCAAAGAAAGTTAAAAGGGACAAGAAATCAAAGGCGTAGATTTGCATTTGACTTCCTCTTTTGTAGGTGTTAGAATAAGCTTCTTTTCTTTTGCTTTTTGTAGGCCATGCATAGATGCGGGCTTGGCCCTTCGCTTATAGGAATTCTTTGGATAGATTTTTGTACTTCTTTTCTAAAGAATAGTATGAATAAAATTCCTTTTTTGATTTTGGCATAACTCTGTGTTTATTTGTTTAAGTACTTAAGCGTTCACATTTCGATTTAATGTACTCATGAAGCTTTAGTCTTTGGGCCAAACTTGAGTTCGATCTTTAAGTCCTAAGGTCATGGCCTTGGGTCATAATCAAACATTGAGTCAAGTCCCAATGTTGTGCTGTATCGGTCAGTGGCTTGTAATTGAGTTATGCCCCTAGGTCTAGGGATAGATGAAGAAGTTAATTGGCAGTTGTCCTCCACCTTCACTAATTTTGATTTAAAGTCAGAACCAAGTTGATGTAACATGAGTTTGAGTGGTCGGATCACACTCGCTCATTTCTAGCCTTTGCATCCACACTCTGGGGATTAGGTTTGTATGTCGGCGGTTGATCACGCCTCCTTATTGTTTAGGATTGCATCCACATTTTGAGGAAATAAGTTATTTTGTGGGTGGTTGATCACACTCGTTTAATGTTTATACTCTAGTTCACACTCTGAGAATCTAGAGTCAGTTGATAGTTGGTCGATCACATCTATTTAAGGATTAGGATCTTATCCATGCTCTTGGAATAAGGAGTATGTTAAGGTCGTGGATGGTCGGATCGCATCCTCCTTAATCTAGGTAGCGTAGTCATAGATGGATGTATCTATCCTCCTCAAGTTTGGCAAGAGGCAAGGTCGTGGATGGATGGATCCATCCTCCTCAAGCCATGTAAGGAGGTAAGTTCATGGACAGATGGATCCATCCTCCTCGAGCCATGTAATTGAGGTCATGGATGGACGGGTCCATCCTCCTCGAGCTGAACGGTCGATTCATGTCCTAGCTCTTTAGCACGCACTTTGGGAGCTGATGTTTGTTGGAGAATTTTCATGTTTCAATTCTCTTTTAATTAATTGTTGTTTGCCCTCGAGCATCGGGTTTCATTTAGCAAGTGACCATTTGGATCAGGATCACTCTCTATTTGAATAAGTCCCAATGTAAGATGGAACTTAGCTCTTTGTCCATCATGGTGGTTGCATGATGCATTTGGGAATCCTAATCTAGGTTGACGAGTCTGTGCTTTGTTGTTGAAATAAGAAATCATGGTAAGGTCAGTTACCTTATTAAGCACAAATTCTTGAATTTCATAAACAAACTTCAAAAGGAAAGAAGAACTAAATGAATGAAAGCTAATTATATGTAATTGTGACGAAGACTCTCGCTGTTTTATGCCTTCGGTAGAGTGAGACCATCAACGGTCGATAGCTTGAATGTGCTGTCTCTAAGCCTCCGTTCGATGAAATACGTCCTTCCCATGTTGGTTTCATGTGCGAAGGGACCGGATAAATTCGCTTAAGCAAGAGATCATCAATTTCAAAGGTTCTAGGTCGGACTTTAGCATTGTATAATCGGACGACTCGGTTGTGATGTATGGCTGCCCTCAAATCAGCTTCTTCACGCTTATCATCTAATAAATATAGAGATTCTACAAGTAGGGTGGCATTCATCTTCAGATCATAATAAGTCGCATGGTGAGAAGGTACCTTTAGCTCAACTAGAATAACGACTTTAGAGCCATAAGAAAGTGCGAATGAGGTATGGCTGGCAGCGGACTTGTGGGTAGTTCGATATGCCCATAAAGCTATTGGGAGCTCATTGACCTACTTACCTCCAGCCTTCTTCAATCATTTCTTCAAAATGGACTTGATTACTTTGTTGACAGCTTCAACTTGTCCATTCGCTTGAGGGTGAGCTACTGCTGAAATTTTTTTCTCGATGCGACATCGTCGGTAGAAATTCTTAAACTCGGCACTATCGAATTGGGTCCCATTCTCAGTTACAATCTTCTATGGGAGGCCGAAGCAACAGATGATGTTGTACATAACAAAGTTGATTATTTTCTTCATCATGATAGTACCAAAGGGCTCAGCTTTTGTCCATGTGGTAAAGTAATCAACTGCAATGATGGCGTACTTTGCTCCACCTTTAGCTGAAGGCAATGAGCCTATTATAACAATACCCCATGTGGCGAATGGCCATGGACTGACCTTTTGATTAATCTTGGTTGGTGGGGCGCTCGGAATTCTGGCATGTTACTGGCACCTATCACATCTCTTAGCATAATTCGATGCATCTCGGTTTACGGTTGGCTAGTAATACCCGTGTTTGAGTATCTTCTTTGCAAGGGCTTGTCCTCCAGTGTGATCGTCACATTCTCCTTCATGCACTTTATGCAACACTCGCTTGATTTTATAGTGGGCGATACACCGAAGTAAAGGAATAGAAAATCCCCTTCTGCACAGGATTCCATCTTGGATAACAAACCGTGAAGCCTTTCGGAGAACCTATCTTTTCTCACTCCTACGCTCGGGTAATGTTTCATGTCGAGATAGTTTCTTATTGGAGTCATCCATGGCTCCCTCTTGGGTGTTGCCCCCATGAACCTAGTCTATTTCCATATGATCAATACTTGGAGCAGTAAGCATCTCCATGGGGATGAGTCCCATCGGTCGTGCTTCGCCAGTGCTGTCTAGTTTTGCTAAAGAATCGGCCTTCTAATTTTTCTCTCGGGGTATACAGTGGATATCATAATAGTCAAATTGATTTGACACTTCCAGTACCTGCATAAGGTAGGAGGCCAATATTCGGTCTGGCTTGATACTCTCCTCAAACTTGGCACACCACCTGTCGTGAACCATGGTAAATTTCCACAGCAATGACTCTCAAATCTTTGGCAAGCCTCAGTCAAGAAAGCCAGGCTTCATAATCGGTTTCATTGTTAGTTGCATGGAAGTCAAACTTCTAAAAATAGCATACAGATCGCCCTTCTGGAGTTTCGAGCATCACTCCACCGCTTGAGCACCGTTCATTTGATGCACCATCGGTGTATAACTTCCATATATAGTTAGGAGACTCACTGGTTTTGGGCAAGTCCTTCGATATGCTTAGTTCAGCTATGAAGTCCGCTAGAACTTATCCTTAAATATCTTGTCTTAGGGTATAAGTGATATCAAACTGACATAGCTCGGTGCTCCACTTGAGAAACCTACCAGACATCTCAGGTTATGTCAAGATTTCTCGTAATGGTTGGTTGGTGTAAACAGTAATCGGATGAGCCTAGAAATATAGGCGGAGCTTTTTGGAGAAAATAACAAGGCAGTAAGCCAACTTCTCTATCTTTGGGTAGTTTTTTTATGCCCTTGTCAATCTTTTGCTGATATAATAGATCAGTCGTTGGATCCGGTCCTCTTCTCAAACTAAAGCAGCACTGATTGCATTTGCTAATACCGCCAGATAGACATACAACCTCTCATGATCAACCAACTTTGACAAGATGGGAAGTTTTGCCAGATGTTGCGCTAGTGCCTGGAATGTGCCCTCACACTCCTCCTTGCATCAAAAATTCCGTTTCTCTTTTCTGATCATATCGAACAAGGGAATGCACTTGTTCGTGGCTCTAGAAATGAATCTGTTTAAGGCTGCCACCTTCCTATTAAGTCATTGCACCTGCTTAATGGTTATGGGAGTTTCGAGGTTCTGAATCGCCCAGATCTTTTCGGGATTAGCTTCAATTCCTCTAGCATTGACAATAAACCCAAGGAATTTTCCAGATGCAACTCTGAAATGACACTTCAATGGATTGTTTCATTGTATACTGTCGTAGTATGTTGAACATTATCTCCAAATCACCAATGTGGTTGTTGGATAGCGACGACTTCATGAGCGTATCATCCATGTACACCTCAATGGTCTTCTCGATATGGTTTGCAAACATTCAGTTTATGAGCCTTTGATAAGTTGCTCCAGTGTTTTTGAGTCCAAACGTCATCACCTTATAGCAATAAAGTCCCAGATCAGTGATAAAGCTAGTACACTTTTGGTCAGGAAGGTGCATCGGGATTTGATTATAGCTGGAGTATGCACCCATGAAAGATAAGAGCTCATGTCCAGCTGTTGAATCCACTAGTTGATCAATTCTAGGAAGCAGGAAATTAACTTTGGGGCAGGCTTTGTTCAGATCTGCGTAGTGCACACATGTCTACCATTTTCCCTTTGATTTTATGACAAGCATTGGATTTGATACCCATTTCGGGTATAAAGCATCACGAATAAAGCTATCAGCCTTAAGTTTATCCACTTCTTACTTCAAGGCGACAGATCTCTCTGGATCCATACCGTGCCTTTTCTATTTCACTGGGACGTTCCGCGAGTCGATATTTAATGTATGGCTCGTGATGTTTGGTGAGATCCCACACATGTCTAAATGAGTCCAGAAAAATACATCAAGGTTTTCCCGGAGAAAATCAATCAGTTCCTATCTCATTTGGGGGACAAGCCGAGATTTGACCTTTACCACTCTGGCATCGTCATCATCGTTGATCGAAACATCAATTGTCGGCTCTATCAGAGAAGCCTGGTATTCTTTGACTTCAAGTTCATCATCATTGTCTCTAAGATCAAGATCCTTCGGAAACTGATCGTAGCACCTGGACCTAGGCCTGGGCGTTAACCGTTAGTCCTTTGAAAAACGGACACTGAGGGATTCCTCCACGTCCTTACTTTCTCTTTTCACCGTACATCCCATAGCTCTGCAGCAAAACAGGCACGTCCAGCCGCTTGATCACCATGTATAACCCCAAACCCATTTTCAGTAGGGAACTTCAGGGTCAAACGGCATGAAGCAATGGCTTTCCTAAAATTCGTAAGGGTCGGTCATCCTAGAGATGCATTATATGGGGAATGTACATCCAACACCACAAACTGTAACATCTGAACTCTTCGGCGACCACCAATACAACACAACATGTAATACACCGTTCCAACTTGTACGGTTGCACTTCCATTGAAACCATGTATACGTTTTCAGATTTTTCGCTTCCATCAGCATTTGATTCAAGCATGCTTGAAAAGTATATTTACATAACTTCCACTGTCAACCAAGATCCTCTTCTTCCAAGAAGGTCCTATATGGGCAAAAATGACCAATGGATCAATCATAGGGCCACGACTCTATCGGCATCACGGTTTATGAAAACGATATCATCTGTCATTGTCCTTTGTTACTTGGTTGGGGCCCATTCATCAGTACTATTGTAACACTCAAAGTCCACATGCCTAATCGAGTTAGCATATGACTCTATTTCCTTCCAACTCCGATCGGTTGGATAAGGACCACCACTTACAAGCCGCTAGTATGCACGAGTTCCTTAGGCCTAGCCTAGTCTTGATCTTTATTAGGGTTAGATGGGCCAGAACCACTATCCTACGGCGCCCAGACAATCTGCTCTAACTTTCTTTCTTTGATCAACCTTTCAATGATATCTTGCAAATGACGGAATTCATTGGTGTTATAGCCATAGCAATCATGGAATCTACGAAACTATCCGGTCTAAATCTGCTTCTTCGATAATAGTTTCGGAGCTGGCTTCTTGTATAGCTCCGTATTACAGTTCTAAAGATAAATATTTTCTAGCGACGTGTTCAAAGGGGTATATCGATTGAACATAGGAGCTCTAGGTCTCCCAATATGGGGCTCTCTCTTCTTTCCTTAGTCTCCATCACCCTTCTGCTAACATCATTTATTCTGAATATTTAATTGTACTTTACCGGAGCTCTCCCTAGTCTGCTTCACTACAACATTACTATGGATGCCTTCACCACTTGGCCCCGTGACGTCCTGCTTCTTAGACCTTCTAGTATTGTCTCACCTAAAATATTGGACTGCCTTTGCATAGAAGTGGTCCAACGAAGTGGGGGCTTCCTAACCAATCAACCACCAAACACGAAATCAGGATTGATCCCTTCAGTCAATGCCATTAGAATAGAGTTGGCATTTGGATTGCTGACTTCGATACAAGCAGCATGGAACTTTTTCAGATAATGCCTAAGAGTTTCTCATGGAGCATGAGTAACAATGAATAAGGTATTAACATTCTTTGGTCTTGTAACATGCATACATAACCGCTTAACAAACTTAGTTTCTAACTGGTCAAAACATGAAATAGATCTTAGTGGTAGATAGGTGAACCACATAGTCACAATCCTCCCCAAGGAGATAGGGAAGCCTGTACGCTTAACCGCATCGTTATCTCGAGTGGCATTTATGAGCCATTTATAATTTAGAATATGTTGGTTGGGATCCAAATTTCCTTCATGCACTGGTAGGTTTTCCATTCTACATTAACGGGGTGGCTCCACATGTAAAATGTCATCTGTGAATGGGGCGTGACTTCTAGAAATTCCCCAATCATTATTTGTGAGGCCTTGAATTTCTCTAATCATCTGGCGTATCATAGATGGAGTATCAGGCATTTGTAGATTTGGGGCCAAGGCACGGTTGGGTTCCATGTCACGTGAATGGTCCAGTTGCTATCTATGGTCTGTTCCATGCCTCGTCAGCTCCCGGGTTCCATGGAAGTGAGGATCTTAGGCATGAGTTCGGTGATGATGGGCTGGATCTTGTTGGTTCTGGATCTCAGCACCTAGATCTATAGCAGTAGCTGCGTTGTCATGAGCTGTGTTATAAAAAAGTGTCCCTTCTTGGGAGGAGGGTCCAGCTTCATGCCCTGTAGAAGGGCATGTCCCCATCTATCCAGGGTTCACAATATTCGGGTGCCCAGAGGCTTTTGCATAATTTTCATCTAACTGGCGGCGTGTAGATCTATGATAGAAGCCAGAAGATGCCAAGCTTTCGGACAAGGAATAAGAGATATGATCCCTTCTAAATCTCCCTTGCCTTTATTCTTTCCACTGGTTCGTAAGTTCCGTGTTAGCATCGATCTATTGAGTGAGCGCTTGACAACTTTGAGTGAGCTTATGCATGAGGATATGAAATTCCTCTTTAATTACTGGACCAGATGGATCCGGAGCTCCAACTGGTGCTTGGCCTGTAGTAGTCAGCTACACGAGATTTTTCCTATCCCTTCCTTCTGGATCAACAACATTGGAAGCAATTCTGGTAGTACACACCATGTTGATTGTAGTTCCTTTTAGATCTAGAAGAATCTGAATAGAATAAAAGAAACCACTAGAAGATAGATCTAGTTCTCCTCCTTAGACTTCAACAATTCAATAACGATAGGAGATCCACAAAATAAGAGAAAAAACAGAGTTTTCTCAGTGAAAGCACCAAAGTGTTTACACCAAAAATGGGCACAACACTCGTCGGTTGTAATTGAAGAGATTAAGACGAAAAGGTAAAATGAAAAATGATGTTAATCTAATAATCACACCAAGAAAATATGCAGTAATGGAAACAAAAAAAGAATTTATGGTGGTTCGACGTTATTGCCTACATTCACTTTGAAGGTTTTGATGTTTATTGCTAATTAAAAACTGAGTTACAATAGTATAATAGCTAACACTTGAATTACAATGGAGTTCGGCTCAAGTAGCAGCATAAAAGTCCCTTTTTAGTTGCAATTGAGGTCTATTTATAGGTGTGAAGCTGGAAATATCTGCCTTAGATCTCATAATACTCTGTATCATACATAGGTGGGCCTATACGATCGATCCAGGGTCATTTGGGATCGATCCTTGATCGATCCAACATCACTTCGTATCGATCAAAAACTACTTCAATTGAGCTGTGATCGATCATGGATTTTCCCTATGTGTTGTCCAACTTGCTATGAAAATCTCATTGCATTTGGAGTTGTGGTTATGGAATTATTGATCGATCATGGTTGCAAATATGAAGTGGCTGAAGCCCTCATATCAATACCTTCGTATCGATGATGTGGCATGCGCATTTTATGGAGATCCATGATTTATGCATAGTGGTGAGACCGCTTCTTTCGGGTTGACTGCTTCTTTCGTATCCATCAAATGCTATGTTGTTCAGATCAATCTTGTGCTATGCTTCGTTCGTATCCATCCAATGCTTCCATCCTCGTATCGATTGTAGGCTCTATTCATATCGATCAAGTAGGTGATCGATACGAAACGTGCAGTTGCTAGATAATGAAGTGTAATTGACCTGGGAAGTGCCGAAGTCCATCATTATGAGTTTGAACCTTATGGATACGAATGATGGATGCAAAGTGCTTGAGTTACGTTCATTTCATATCGATGCCGATCGATACGAATGATGGATACAAGATTGGCATGTTTCTCATGGATCTTGATCATTCCATAACTTGAGCATACGAACTCCGATTGACCTGAAATTGGAATGTTGCTTTGCATAACTCTATTTGTCATGTTATATTGATTGTGGCCTAATCCAAACTCGGACCAAGTTTTCCTGTATCCATCATGAACTTGCAGATAACTTATTTCCAAAGCGGACTGTCTTCAGTCTGTAGTCAAGTCCTTGGTATCATGGCCTTGCCAAAAGGCAGGATAACAATTTACTTTGTGTTTATCGACGTGTATATTAATAAACTACATATAATTTCAAAATTCATACGAAAACAACCAAACTTAATGATCAATGCATATTAAACATCCATTTCCAGACATCATATCATCATCCAACATATGTAGTATAATAGTTTAGGAGTTCTCACCATTATTGCTTCATAACTTTGCTAACCGGAAAATAGCTCCGTTATGATCACATGAAAGCTTTTGAAATTATTCCTTCGACCTATAAGAAGGCTCAGCCAAGACTTGAAGAGGATGGCTGAAAGTATAGAAGAGAATTGGTGGGGTTTCAACCTTAAATTTACTAGACTAGACCCGAAAATAGGTTGTCTTCTCTATGATTTTTGATCCTCTTACTCTCAAAATTTGAAAAAATCGAGAAAAGGAAAGTTGTTGCAATTTCTTTTCTCTTGAATTTGTAAAAAGGAGAAACTTGATTTTGATTTTTTTTGAGAAAGTTATGATCAAATGAAGATAGGGTATTCTTGGATTTTAAAAACAAATCTCAAAAATGCATTGTAAAATATTGGTGTTTTCACATAGTTAGACTCAATAATAGTAGAAGTGCTAAACATGAAAGTTTCTAGCCACTAAAATTTCACATGGTTTGAATAAAATAATTACATCATTCAGATCTGTTTAGGTGGAGTTAAACTCGAATGAAAAGGAGACATTTTCGGCCAGTAAAACTGGGCTTGAAAATGCTTTGGAGAAAATGGAGTTTTGAGCATAGCTAACTTTAAAATGGGACAAAAGGTCAACTAGAAATTTTTAGCCACTAAAATTATTAATGGCTTAAGAAAAGGAATTTCCTCATTATTGTCCAATATGAGAAAGTTAAGCTATGAGTGAAAAGGTGAAAAAAAAACTATGATGAGAGGATGGGCAATTTATAGCCAAAGGAAGAGTGTAAAAGTGTCACACACACGTCATTATTTCATCAATTCTCCAATAAACCTTCACCCTCCCTTGGCATGGCCATTATCGTCCCTACATGTGCCCATCACTTCCATCCACCTCATGTATGTATAAGTTGAATTATGTAAGCTTAAGGAGGAAGCTTACTTAAAATATCTTTGATTTTGTATTATATATGTATTTTTAAGTGTATAGGCATATATGTATGTATACATATGTTCATGTGCATGTTAGTGGATGCATTTGTATGTTACATATGTGTACATGACATGTAAATAATGTTGCATTGATTTCAATCAACTTTCGTTTAATAAACCGTTGCTAATTGGAGAACCAATTCCTAGTCACATTTTCACTTATACTTTAACGTACATATATTTGTAAACAAAATTTTAAAAACACATTTTCTTATAATTTTAAATGAATTAAAATGATTATATTTGAATTATAAAACCATATAAATTAAGATTAACAATTATTTAGAAAAATTGCTATTATACCAACAAAGCGATATTGATTTTTCTTATATTTTCAAATAAAATATTTGTGGTTATAAAACTATTATAAATTATTCACTATCACTCTAGAACTATTAAAAATGAATTATCATAGCTTAAAATAATTATTCGAAAAATTAAAATAATTATTAAATCATTAAATCTCAATTTAAATTAAATAACTCAATTATCATATTTAAGGGCATTACTAACAATGTCAAAACACATTTTATTTTCAAAAATAAATCAATTGATTCTGTTTTATATTATTGTTTAATTATAAAAATAAGTGCATCTATCTAGCTCCATGCACAACGTTTACGATTATAGAGCTGTTTATCTATAATATCGTTTTTGTCCATTTTATCGATTTACATTTTAAGAAAAATATTTTTTGTAAATACTTATTCAAAATAAAATTTCTCTTACTTATTATCACTCAAAACAATATTATTTGTATCATCAACCTTTTACTTGGATAAATTTAAAAATAAATATAATTTATCAAAGTGATAAATTTGCGGATCGTTACACCACAAGAGTGACTTACTAGGTCAGCCTTCTTCTTTGCATAAGCTCGATCTTCCTTCTATCTTGATATTTATGCTTTTATTGGGGCTTTGGTTTGCTTTCCACTTTCGCTACCTCTAACGGTACCTTATAGGTATTCATACGAAGAAGAACCATCCCAAGGAGACTTTTTAAATTGGCCCCTAATAGGGATGAGACTAAGCAATGAATCCCCAATTGATGCTTTAAGACCCAGGCATTACCTATGCCAACTTAGTACCAACCATCTCAATCCTAAAAAGAAGAAGATTGAAATGGTTAACATACTCCTTCACCAACAAGTTGTCCCATACAAGATGGATGAATGCTCAAGCTATACACCTTCCTCAATCTTAGAAATTAACTAAGAATTAAGGCGACACCTAAATTCATTTCAAGTTATTGGCTTGCTCGTCAGCCACACAAACATTAGGTCATACCCTGCCAAACTCGCCCTTCTTCAATATGTCAAGAAGCAACCTTCTTTATGTGAACTTCCCTTATACGTATATCGATGGAAGATCTCTCATATGCACGAGTCCAAGGCTGTGTTCTCGGCAACAACCTTAGAACTTAGACATGGCTTCCTTCTTAGGCGAAGGAAGTCTCAACACAGCTTCGGACAGTCTAAAGCAGGTGGAGTAACAAATACAAGTGCTCTAAGGGCTATACCACTTCTGAAGCCAACTGCATCTGCAGGAAATGTTCACAAATGGCAGAACATTCTTTGCAGTAGCTAAATGGTCTTTGAAATCAGACATCTCAGACTTCCTATTCGCAATCGCACTCGTATGACCCATCTGCTTATACTAACAGCTCGATGAGGATACCTTAGCAACCAATGATAGAAATAAATCAAAGTTTAGAAGATAAGTGGTATATATAGTATCAAATAATAGGAAAACGCAAGTAGTCACTCTTTACGTGTCTCCCTCTACTAGTTTATTTAACCTAAACTGGTATACTTGGCCCTAAATGTTGAACCTAGGCTTTAATACCAAGTGTTAAAATTACCTGTTTTAATATCCTGAAATCGACACTGAATGGCAATGTCTGACCTACGAATACCACAAAAGATGGATTGTCGAGAAAGAAAATCAAATAAACATTATGCCAAGGCATATCGATAGAATCTCATAGCTGAATGATAACATATAATATACTAAATATACATGCATATAACAGGATAACAATATATGTAAATGACTGCACTAGCAAAAATAACCGATAAGTGAATATCAATATACAAATCGGAATACATCAAACTCCTTATAGGTAGAGTCCTGGATATATTTTCTGATACATCAAGTCTCGTATATAAATACATAACTACCATGTACTACTATAATATTAAGTACATATACGAAGTATCGATATTGCCTCCATAGAACGCTCCAAATGTCGTAAAACCGTATCTCCAAAAGCACCTAACGCACAAACTACTCAACCGAATACCCAAGAGCTGTCATAACATAATTAGACAAAGGTAAAATGTGGGTCAGACAAAAAGCCTTGTGTGAGGGAAACTATCTCAAAGTAATGTATATTAAAACTATATACAAATAAACAGAACTACTAAGGCATAGCCGGTCCTCTCCATAATCCTAGCTCAAAGGTAATCCAGACTGTCCATAAATGAGTAAATTAAACCTATCTAAAAGATAGGAAATCATACCATAACATGCTCTTCTTCTGTAATTAACAAGTCAACACCACTATATAATGTGATCAAAACATAACAACATACTATGGTAAAGTTACCCAACATCCAAAAGTTGGGTAATCATAATATAAGTCTATGTTATCAATACGAATCCCACTCTTTTTCATATAGAGTTACCCCATGACAAATTCAATGACTCGGGCTCCTCCAACATGTCCAAATGAACTCTACCAACCTTCTCACCTCATGTGGTGCTTACACACGTGTCGGCACACCCGCTCGTGCACTAACAATCATACATGTCTACACAAACATGTAAAACTTCACAAATCACGTTTTGAGCTCCACAGGAGCAAGTGTTCACCCTATACTCTCTCATGCAACAAAGCGCACCCAGTGGTCGCTTTGGCTACATAAGATCTCTTGTAGCATTTTTATACACACATATAATCAATCACACAAATATAGCCATTCATTCACACATACACATCCATTATTAATATGTAATATCCCGGAATTTTGGACAATATAAGTTTAATAATCTGTGTTTAAATTTATATTGAACTGATAATTTTGTTAATAAATTTGAAATTGATTTAATAATCTTCTTTATTTAAATATTTAATTTGTGAAAGTATTTTTAATAAGTTAATAAATTGTTTTCTATTGTATATGTATTTATGTATATATTTTAAATAGACAAGTTGTTTTTAGTTAAATTAGTATAGTATAATTTTAATATGTTTTGAAAATAAGAAATTGTGATTTATTTTTGGATTTAAGTTTTTCAAAAGTATTTAATAAAATACTATATGATTTTAAATATGTAAGATAAATATTTTATTGGTTTAAAATTTCATTTTAACTTAAGTTGTATATTAAAATATGTTACATAAATGTTTGTGTAATTCTTTTTAAATTATTTATTGATAATTTTGATTTGTAAATTTAATTTGAAATTTAAAATACAATTTAAAATGTGAACATGTATTCAATAAGTTATTGTAACTTATTTTATAAATTTATTTTAATTATTTAAGGGTATCTTTTTCAAATGATTTATTAGTATGTTGTTTTATTTATATTAACAACTTGCTTTATTCTTTAAAAATTATTTTAGTTCATAACTATGTATAAGAACTAATTAACTAAGCTTAATATTTCATTAACTTTAATTAAAAATGCTAATTAATCATAAAGACAAGTGTTGTTAGGTTAAGATTGCATTATAACAAGTGTAAGCCTCTTAGAACCTAAGTTAACAAGTGTTAGTAATTTTGTACAAGTTTCATGTTTTAATATTTTATTTTTCTTTAATTTTAATTCATCATAATCCAACTATATAAGCTTGCATATACCCATTTCTTCTTCTCTTTCCCATTTTTTTCATTCTAAAAAAAAGAAACCTTTTTCCTCCTTCAACAAAATGAAAATAAAATCTGTAGCATTTCAGATTCTAAAATCAAACTCTTCAAGCTGCATTTCTCAAACAAGTAAAATACATTGCATTCAGCTTCTCTTTTCCAAAATACAAAACCTGCAGTTCTTCTGGAAAACATGCAAATTAGATCATAGCAACTTGCATTTGAAACTGCAAAAGCCTTTATCCATTTTCAAATCTGCATTTCAACTTTTATCATGAAGACCTGCATTTCATCTTGAAGCATGTATAAATCAAGATTTAAAAGCAAGCAAAAGGTCTGCATTTTTTTTCATTGGAAGCAAGGGCCTGCAATTCATAATCTGGAACATGCAATTGAAATTGTGCTCTGCTTAATAATCAGGTGAGTAACTTTCTTTTATAAATTTAAGAATTAAAATTTGTTGCATGCTAAAATAAATAAATGTTCATGTGTTCAATACCTACCGTCTGATGTATGAATTACATATATATATGCATGCCGTCTAAATTGCTATGTTCTGTGTAGTTTTCTATTTCAAGTTTCTAATTAAATTCTTATATCTTCAATTTGTCTTTATTAAATTTTAGAATTTAAATATGAACGTAGGCCAGTTGTAATATCCCGGAATTTCCAGGAGTTTAAAAGCTGATAATCTCTTAATTTAAATTATTTGAAATTGATAAATTGTTATTTTCAAGAATAATTAACCAAGTAATGTTTTAATTTTGGTTATAAATTGGTTTTATATTAAGAATAATTATTTTGTATTGTGTAAACCAATTCTAAATTGATATATTGTTTTCAAAATTTATAAGTGTGTTTAAATTACATTTATATCTGTGTATTTAAATCTGTGTATTTTAAATTGGTTTTAAAATAGAATATATTATTTGTAAATAATAATGAGCTTATTTTTAAAATAGTTGTTTATATTGATTTAAATTTATTTATATTTTCTTTGACTTTGTAAAGGGATATAAATTTGAATTTAAAGGTATACATTCATATTTAAATAAAGGATAATATGGTTTGGTTTTAAATTACATAGGTAATGTTTTTAATTAAAATAAGATTTGTTTTATTTATTTTATAGAAATTTGATTTGTAAAATAAATGCAAGGCTTTTGAAATAGCATTTAAAAATAAGTTTGCAATGTTGTATATAACTTTATATTTAAATTATATTTGGTTTCATTTCTTTTTAAAGATTGTATTATAAATCTAGCATACATTTCTAAATATATAAATATATTTGTTTATTAGAAATTTAATTGAAAAAGCATTTTTAAATTTAGAAAACATATTGGTAATTAGGAAATTAATTTTAAAAGGGTTTTAAATTTCTTTTAGGATAAAATTAAATAAACTAGGACATGTGTTAATTTTATATGCATATTAAGTACATGTGTTAAGTAATTAGTAACATAGGAGACAAGTGTCATATTTTCTTTTTATTTTTATTTAATTATAATACAAATCTAAAATAAATCTATATAAACCTATATCCTTTCCTCCCTTCCATTTTCTTTGATCCATTTTCAGATTTGCCAAAAACAAAATCTAAACCAGAAATCATTCTTTTCAAATCTGAATGTTTTCCCTGTAACTATCTTTATGCAAAGCCTGTAAATCCTCAAAACCAAAATCTGTAACCTCCTAAATCACCAAACACTGTAAGCAAGTTTCTGATGCATGTAATGTTCCCAAACTGAAATCAAAACCTGCCATCTATTCCAAGAAAAGAAAAGAAACAAATTATATAAACTTGTTATCATCTCCTCAAAAAAAAATCTACAACATGTTTTCAAGAGTCTGAGCAAGTTTTAAATCCTATGTCTGCATCAATTTTCAAAATACATGCAAGTGGATAATCTGGGTCAAAGCAACCTGAAGCTTTTCTGTTGAAAGCAAATTCAGTTTAAAGCTTCAAGTTCAAATATATTTTGCAAGTTTTCAAAATACAAAATCTGGAAAGCAATTTCAGTTTGAAGGCTTCCTGTTCTTTTTCAAGTTCTCTGCACTTCTAATTTGAGGTGAGTAAACTTTTAAAAAAAAATTAAAGTTAATAATTTTATGGTTATTTTGAAATCTGTGATGATAATTATTCTGTATGTATGCATGTAAGCAACTCTCTGTGTATATGTGATGTATGTTTATCTATTGATTCTAGTTTCTCTGTTTTTAGTACAGAACATATGATTTTGATCAAGATCAAAATCCTTGCATGTCTTTCTTGTTAGACTGTAAAAATTGAAACAATATAGTTTAGTTTAAAGCCTAATCCAGGAATTTAATTAGATTCAAGTATTATGAGATTTAAACTTTGATAAAATCTGGAAAGTACAGAAGAGATACTTAAAATATGTAAAATCTATCATCTTAATTCACTGGTTTAAGATCATAACTTGAATACATTATGGAAGTTATGATTTTTAAGGCAAATATCAAAATTTTTAGATTTGAAATAAACGAGAATTTTGGGTTTGTCTGGAACTTTGTTTTTGAGTGATTTCTGTTGGCCTCATGGTCTGGGATGTTTGGGATTTTTGGTGGAGATAGATGATCGTACGAGGAGTACGGCAAAAATAATCGAGGGGTAGGTTGTTCGCCGTAGTGTCCGCGATTGGTTAATTTAGGTTTTTAAACCTAATTTGGGTGGAGCTGGGATTATGGGGTTGTTGCGTCTTCATTACTGCATCGAGTTTGAAGTGGGTACGGGTGAAGGATCCTGGGTGGATCAATGAGCTATGGACGGAGTGGTGGCCGTTGTAGTTGATCGGAGGCGTTTCGTGTTGGGATTTTCTGGTGGGGGTTTTAGGGGTTCTGTCCATCTCATATACTCGATTTGGTATTAGGATGAATTTTGAGTTTTGGTGGGTCGTGGAGGCTTGTAGGGTGGTGGAGTGACTCGGCGGTGGGTTCGCCAATGGCCAGAGTAGGTCCGGCGCCGGTGCAGGTTGCACGAGGGGGGGGGGGGGTAGGTGTCAGTTGTTTTGGGTTAGGCTTTGAATTTGGGTACTAGGAATTTGCTCGGGTAAAGCACGTGAAATTTCGATTGTGGCTCGGGTTATAGCTCGCGTGGTCTCAGGGCTTTGTGATGTTGTGTTAACTATCTTGTTTAACCGTTTAGTTTTTAACTTAAACAGAGTTTAAAATTTTAAATCCTAATTAATATTGAACTGAAACTATAAGAAAGAAGAACAGAGATGTACTTTGTTCTAGGGTTCAGGTAATCATGGGTTGAACCCAGATTTTTGTTCAATCTGATATTTAGTTTTAAAATGTAAAATAAATTTTAAACCTTGGAAGTTTGAGTTAAATTAAATTCTTGTTTTTGGAATTGAATTGTTTTTATGAATAAACTTGTATGATGTTTAAATATCTTAAGAAGCAATCTTATTATTATTTCAAATCTTATTTTGAAATATAAAGAGAATTTTAAGTAAATGTTTTCTTTAAATTAATTAGTGTAAAATGATTTAAAATTAACAATTTAAGTTAAATTAATTTATTAACTTGAATTAAGAATTGTTAATTAATGATTAAAGGAAGTTAATTAATGATTTCTATAATTTAATTAATGGATTGAGTTAAATAAAGATTTCAAGATTTATTTAAGATAATGTTTTATCTTAAATAATTATTTAAGTATTAATAATTTGTATTTAGTTGATTAATTAAAGAATTTAAAGTTAATTCATTTATTTAATTATTATTTTAAAAAGAGGTTAATGAAGTGATTAATTAAGTATACTTAATTAT
Organism: Allium cepa; assembly: GCA_030765085.1. Lineage (NCBI taxonomy): Eukaryota > Viridiplantae > Streptophyta > Magnoliopsida > Asparagales > Amaryllidaceae > Allium > Allium cepa. The sequence goes on along the minus strand of CM060943.1, from coordinate 401,736,387 downwards.
TTAATTAACTATTAATTAAAATGATGATTTTATTAATGATTAATGATTAAGAGTTAATTAAAATTAATTAATTAATAAATGTTTTATTAAGTTTTTAATTGGGTTTTCTTAATTAATAATTAAAGGATTATTAATTTATAATGAAAGTTAATTAAGAATTAATTAACTGTTTTATTTAGGTTAATTAATTGTAATTAAGGATTAATTAATTTTAATTATGAATTAATTAATTTGAAATTAAGATTATTAATTAATAATTAAGTTTATTAATTAATGATTAAGAGTTAATTAATTAGTTAATTAAGTTTAATTAATTAATTATAAAAGTAATTAGTGATTAATTACTTTGTATTAAAGGATTTATTAATAATAAAGGTTATTAATTAATAGTTGGAGATAATTAATCTGATAATTTAAGATTAATTTGGGTTAATGAGTAATTATGGATGGATTACTCAATGTTGTTTTATGAGATGAGTGTAATCAAGTAAGATTATTTAATTTGTTAATTAATTAAATATGGTCACTTGATAAAGATTAAGTATTATTACTTAATAAAGTTTTGATAAGGTTAATTTCTTAAGATAAGTAATTGATTAATTACAGAGGTAATTGAGTTAGGTAGATTACTGATTGGAAGTAATTGTTAAATGAATAATTACTTGTTAAAGTAATTAAAGGTTTATTACTTGGTGTAATAAATCAATGAATTTATAAAGTAATTAAAAGTAATTAAGAAGTAATTAAGAATAATTAATTACTGTATTTAAGTTGATTAATTAAAAGAAATTAATCTAAGCATGATTAATTAATTAAGGTTCATTAATCGATACGATTAATGAAAATAATTAAGGATTTATTTCTTTATTAAGAGTTAATTAATAAAGGTTGATTAGGATTAGTTAATTGATTTAACTAATGTTTATTTAAGCAAGATAGTGGATGAAGGTAATTAATTAAATTAATTAATTAAGTGATTAGGTAATTAATTTAATTCACTTTAAATTAATTAGAGATAGTTAATTTAATTCAGTTTAAATTAATTATATTGGTATGAGTTGAATCATTGCTTCTAAATGATTGGATGACATTGATTGTCTTAAATGCTGTGTGATCTCAGTAATGAGATAAGTATGGTTGTGTGATATGGATGCTTGGTTGAATTGTGATTATCAATTTGGAATGTTGATATATGGATTATCTATTATGTTGTGGATTATAGGAATTACCTGTTATTTGATAATGTTGATTATCAATTGTGGCCTGTGAATTATCTATTCTGTGTATATATATAGTTGAATTTAATTGTTTTAAAACCTTTAAAACAACTTGGACTTAAAGGACACGCTTTGGATTTCGATGAGACCGGGATCGGGTTTCCATATTTGGATATCCGAAAACCACATCGATTCCAAATTGCGTTAGGTCGTGAGTCAAAGTGGAGCTTTGTGAAGACTCGAGATGTAAGGGCTATACGTCAGTATAACTCTGTGGGTGATTCCGTAATGAGTTTGATGGAATAGACCTTATAGATTCGAGATGGTGGTTTAGAGTGCAAGGGTTATTGTCGTTAACTCTGAGGGTGATTCCAAAATGAGTGTAACGAGATAATGCCTTCGGTTTCGTTCGAACCCGGAACGAACTTGTATGGATTGAATGCTTTCAGCACATCGTCAGGTGGACGATGAGCATTCTAAGTGATGTGTCCTATAAAGGTAATCGTAACCTCAAGCCTCATCAACCGGGAATGGCTAAAACAGGGGAGGTGCAGCAAAGCTTCGTGGGTCGCACCCACTGGAGAGTAAGATTTACCCCTGTCTAGAGGTCCCTTTTATTTCGGCCGTGTGGACGGTTGAATAGCTACAACCGTCGGGGTTGTCTTATTCGGAACTACTCAGTAAGGAATGGGTCCGGCTTTGTGTTGCAGGGGAGTTAGGGTGGCTCCTCGGTACGGTGATCTAGGCCACGTACTGTGACGGGCGGTACCCCAGTAGCCCTGCCATTGTATGGAATCCAAAATCCAATAAGTGCCGTACGTATTAGTTGTGCCCAACTATGTTGGAACGTGAGATGTAAGCATTCCAGCTATTTCTGTATTTTATTTGAAAACCCTAGACACTATTATAATATCATCGGATTTCCTATCAAATGTTTTGGTTAGCGTAAGGTAAAAACTTTTCCATGTTTATGTGTGGGAAGTCTTACGTGATACCTTTTCTTTTCAAAGGTTTTTAAAGTTAAGCAACTTTAACCGTTTACTCACACCAGACCCATGTCTGACCCGTAGTTTATTCTGTTTTTCTTAAACTCTTGGGTACTCAAATTTTTACGAGTAGCCAAGGGAATTCAGGTAGGATTTTAGATTGGCTTGACGATTTCTAAAGGAGCAATGGAGCAGGAGGCTTCTGCGTATAGCTATAGAGTATTCCGCTGTGTGTTCTCTGAGGTGTTGTATGGAGTTGTATAACTAGACAGGTGTTTATAACTGTCTAGTATGAGTTGATTATGCTGTGTATCTCTGATGTATATGATACTATGTAGAATATTATGTGATTAATATAATTTATTCATTCCGCTGTTTAGATTCTGATGTTGCTTCTTTCTTCTTCTCTATCTTTTCTCTTTATATCCCCTTCTTTCTTAAAGATGATGCGATTTTCCGGGAAAGGAAAGTCGGGTCGTCACAGTTGGTATCAGAGCATTAGGCTGAGTGAATACCTAGGCTCTGAAGTATGTCTTCTTAGGGAGCATTAGGCTGAGTGAATACCTAGGCTCTGAAGTATGTCTTTCTTTAGGGAGCATTAGGTTGAGTGAATACCTAGGCTCTGTAGAGGTGTCTTTCTTGAGAGAGCATACTTGTAATTTTTATATAACTATGTATATATATTTCTACCTATCTGTTGGATTACCTGTTCGGGTTTTCCGATATAAGTTATAAAGGTAGATGGGGTAGTGTGTGTAACACGACTACCATTGGTTGGAGTTTGAATGTTTGAGGTTGGAAGTGTATTTGTCGAGACTGTAGACCTAATACTGTCTCGAGTAATCTCTGTCGTTTGGAGTAAGGACTTCATTTGATCTCTGAAGGAAACCTGCTAAGGTTCGGAGTTCATCTTTGAAGTGTAAGTTTGATGGCGCTCGTGTGAGCGGATTTTTGAGATTTTGGATCTGTCTAATGGGCAGAAGTAAGTAATGGTATTTTGAAAACCTCAGGAAGTAGTAGCTGCATGATGAAATGCAGTGATTATGGATGTCTCTGAAGACGTTTTCCTTCAAGGCAAGCTTAAGGAAGTATGTTTACTTCGGTGTTGTAGCTAAGTTCAGCAGGATGTTTGTGTTTAGTTGGAAGTCCGAGTTTCTCAAAAGAACTTTGGATAAGAAGTCTTTGGCATCTGTGTTAGCAGAGCAGCTCGAAAATGTTCCGTATTTCAGTAGGGAGATCTTCTGGCTTAGCAGTTTTTCTGAAGTGGAGTTCAGAAGCAGTTAAGTGGACCTGTTTCTTCGATGGGTTGGCTAATTAAGTTTAAGCTGTTCTGTTTGGTAAAGAGAGAACAATTTTACTTGGATTTGGTTTGGGTTGATCGCAAAAGTGACTTGAAATGGTTTGGTGATTATCTTAGATAGTCTTTTGCTTGGATTTGTGGCAACTCTAGAGGATGTAGAAGTTATGGAGTTGCTGAAGATTGTCCGAGTATATCTTCAGGGAAGTTATAGATTTTGCCCGCATTGGAGTTTGAGTTCTGAATCGACTTGATGCCAGGAGTGATAATGGTGATTCAGCTGGGTAGAAGGTTGTCTCCTAGGTTGGTGGCTTGGTGTAGCGGCTCTGTATTTCTTGGAATTTCTGTTGAATCTTATTTCCAAGATGTGATGTTTAGTCTGTGCCTGTGTTCTTCTACGACATTTTTATCTGCTCCAGATCAGAGTTGTGCAGTGGAAACATGGTGGCTGTTGTTCTTCAGTAGAAGCAACTGGATGTTGCAGTATTTTGGATTAGAGGATTTCTTCTGAATTTATTTTTCAGAATCTGAGGCAAGTTGGCGAGTGATTCTGTTCTGTCTTTTCCAAATAAGAGAAGTTGTTTTCTTCTGTTGATAAGAAGAGTTTGGTTTGATTTTTAGATTGATCTTGTGAGGATCAGGTTGTGAGTTGATCCAGTTTGTTTGTAGAGCATCAGCGAAGGTTGAGCTGATCAGGAAGAATTTGTAGGCAGCCCGGATCATTCGGTAAGTTTTGAGGCTAAGTAACGGAAGAATTCGGAATTCGAAGTTGGAGACTTCGATATTGTTAAGTTTTTCTCTGGTAGAGGGAGCAATGAGATTTGAGGTGAGCTCCGAGGTATATTAGATTCTTCTGAGTTTTTGTAGAGAATAGTGCTTTGGTTTGAAGAGTTGAATTGCCAGTTTGGAAAACTGGAATTTAAAATTATTTCACGTATCTCTGAGGGAGTCGTGTTTGGTCATCACTGTTTTTTGAGACCATTAGTTCTGTGAGGGTTTTAGATGTTGATCAGACTTGTCTTTGGTCTGGTATCATGGGTAGATTATAGATCTAGCTGAGTGGGAACTCAGTAGCTTATAAGTATAGCTAGTTTGGGGTTTAGTAGAGCGAGTATCCCTGTGTCTGTACTGGGGAAACTCGAGATATTTTAGGAAGTTTATCCGGATCTGTGTCTGGATAGCTAGTGTTGTTTGATTGAATTGATTGTTTGGATGAAATTGTTTGTTTGACTGATAGTGTATGGCTATTATGAATGTTTGAATTGGTTGAAATAAAATAAAACTTTGGATTATCTTTGTTCTAAATTTCGAGGACGAAATTCTGTTAAGGGGGGAGGATTGTAATATCCCGGAATTTCCAGGAGTTTAAAAGCTGATAATCTCTTAATTTAAATTATTTGAAATTGATAAATTGTTATTTTCAAGAATAATTAACCAAGTAATGTTTTAATTTTGGTTATAAATTGGTTTTATATTAAGAATAATTATTTTGTATTGTGTAAACCAATTCTAAATTGATATATTGTTTTCAAAATTTATAAGTGTGTTTAAATTACATTTATATCTATGTATTTAAATCTGTGTATTTTAAATTGATTTTAAAATAGAATATATTATTTGTAAATAATAATGAGCTTATTTTTAAAATAGTTGTTTATATTGATTTAAATTTATTTAGATTTGCTTTGACTTTGTAAAGGGATATAAATTTGAATTTAAAGGTATACATTCATATTTAAATAAAGGATAATATGGTTTGGTTTTAAATTACATAGGTAATGTTTTTAATTAAAATAAGATTTGTTTTATTTCTTTTATAGAAATTTGATTTGTAAAATAAATGCAAGGCTTTTGAAATAGCATTTAAAAATAAGTTTGCAATGTTGTATATAACTTTATATTTAAATTATATTTGGTTTCATTTCTTTTTAAAGATTGTATTATAAATCTAGCATACATTTCTAAATATATAAATATATTTGTTTATTAGAAATTTAATTAAAAACGCATTTTTAAATTTAGAAAACATATTGGTAGTTAGGAAATTAATTTTAAAAGGGTTTTAAATTTCTTTTAGGATAAAATTAAATAAACTAGGACATGTGTTAATTTTATATGCATATTAAGTACATGTGTTAAGTAATTAGTAACATAGGAGACAAGTGTCATATTTTCTTTTTATTTTTATTTAATTATGATACAAATCTAAAACAAATCTATATAAACCTATATCCTTTCCTCCCTTCCATTTTCTTTGATCCATTTTCAGATTTGCCAAAAACAAAATCTAAACCAGAAATCATTCTTTTCAAATCTGAATATTTTCCCTGTAACTATCTTTATGCAAAGCCTGTAAATCCTCAAAACCAAAATCTGTAACCTCCTAAATCACCAAACACTGTAAGCAAGTTTCTGATGCATGTAATGTTCCCAAGCTGAAATCAAAACCTGCCATCTATTCCAAGAAAAGAAAAGAAACAAATTATACAAACTTGTTATCATCTCCTCAAAACAAAATCTACAACATGTTTTCAAGAGTCTGAGCAAGTTTTAAATCCTATGTCTGCATCAATTTTCAAAATACATGCAAGTGGATAATCTGGGTCAAAGCAACCTGAAGCTTTTCTGTTGAAAGCAAATTCAGTTTAAAGCTTCAAGTTCAAATATATTTTGCAAGTTTTCAAAATACAAAATCTGGAAAGCAATTTCAGTTTGAAGGCTTCCTGTTCTTTTTCAAGTTCTCTGCACTTCTAATTTGAGGTGAGTAAACTTTTAAAAAAAAAATTAAAGTTAATAATTTTATGGTTATTTTGAAATCTGTGATGATAATTATTCTGTATGTATGCATGTAAGCAACTCTCTGTGTATATGTGATGTATGTTTATCTGTTGATTCTAGTTTCTCTGTTTTTAGTACAGAACATATGATTTTGATCAAGATCAAAATCCTTGCATGTCTTTCTTGTTAGACTGTAAAAATTAAAACAATATAGTTTAGTTTAAAGCCTAATCCAGGAATTTAATTAGATTCAAGTATTATGAGATTTAAACTTTGATAAAATCTGGAAAGTACAGAAGAGATACTTAAAATATGTAAAATCTATCATCTTAATTCATTGGTTTAAGATCATAACTTGAATACATTATGAAAGTTATGATTTTTAAGGCAAATATCAAAATTTTTAGATTTGAAATAAACGAGAATTTTGGGTTTGTTTGGAACTTTGTTTTTGAGTGATTTCTGTTGGCCTCATGGTCTGGGATGTTCGGGATTTTTGGTGGAGATAGGTGATCGTACGAGGAGTACGGCAAAAATAATCGAGGGGTTGGATGTTCGCCGTAGTTTCGGCGATTGGTTAATTTAGGTTTTTAAACCTAATTTGGGTGGAGCTGGGATTATGGGGTTGTTGCGTCTTCATTACTGCATCGAGTTTGAAGTAGGTACGGGTGAAGGATCCTGGGTGGATCAATGAGCTATGGACGGAGTGGTGGCCGTTGTAGTTGATCGGAGGCGTTTCGTGTTGGGATTTTCTGGTGGGGGTTTTAGGGGTTCTGTCCATCTCATATGCTCGATTTGGTATTGGGATGAATTTTGAGTTTTGGTGGGTCGTGGAGGCTTGTAGGGTGGTGGAGTGACTCGGCGGTGGGTTCGCCGATGGCAGAGGAGGTCCGGCGCCGGTGCAGGTTGCACGAGAGGGGGGGGGGGGGGTAAGTGTCAGTTGTTTTGGGTTAGGCTTTGAATTTGGGTACTGGGAATTTGCTCGGGTAAAGCACGTGAAATTTCGATTGTGGCTCGGGTTATAGCTCGCATGGTCTCAGGGCTTTGTGATGCTGTGTTAACTATCTTGTTTAACAGTTTAGTTTTTAATTTAAACAGATTTTAAAATTTTAAATCCTAATTAATATTGAACTGAAACTATAAGAAAGAAGAACAAAGATGTACTTTGATCTAGGGTTCAGGTAATCATGGGCTGAACCCAGATTTTTGTTCAATCTGATATTTAGTTTTAAAATGTAAAATAAATTTTAAGCCTTGGAAGTTTGAGTTAAATTAAATTCTTGTTTTTGGAATTGAATTGTTTTTATGAATAAACTTGTATGATGTTTAAATATCTTAAGAAGCAATCTTATTATTATTTCAAATCTTATTTTGAAATATAAAGAGAATTTTAAGTAAATGTTTTCTTTAAATTAATTAGTCTAAAATGATTTAAAATTAATAATTAAAGTTAAATTAATTTATTAACTTGAATTTAGAATTGTTAATTAATGATTAAAGGAAGTTAATTAATGATTTCTATAATTTAATTAATGGATTGAGTTAAATAAAGATTTCAAGATTTATTTAAGATAATGTTTTATCTTAAATAATTAATTAAGTATTAATAATTTGTATTTAGTTGATTAATTAAAGAATTTAAAGTTAATTCATTTATTTAATTATTATTTTAAAAAGAGTTTAATGAAGTGATTAATTAAGTATAATTAATTATTTAATTAACAATTAATTAAAATGATGATTTTATTAATGATTAATGATTAAGAGTTAATTAAAATTAATTAATTAATAAATGTTTTATTAAGTTTTTAATTGGGTTTTCTTAATTAATAATTAAAGGATTATTAATTTATAATGAAAGTTAATTAAGAATTAATTAACTGTTTTATTTAGGTTAATTGATTGTAATTAAGGATTAATTAATTTTAATTATGAATTAATTAATTTGAAATTAAGATTATTAATTAATAATTAAGTTTATTAATTAATGACTAGGAGTTAATTAATTAGTTAATTAAGTTTAATTAATTAATTATAAAAGTAATTAGTGATTAATTACTTTGTATTAAAGGATTTATTAATAATAAAGGTTATTAATTAATAGTTGGAGATAATTAATCTGATAATTTAAGATTAATTTGGGTTAATGAGTAATTATGGATGGATTACTCAATGTTGTTTTATGAGATGAGTGTAATCAAGTAAGATTATTTAATTTGTTAATTAATTAAATATGGTCACTTGATAAAGATTAAGTATTATTACTTAATAAAGTTTTGATAAGGTTAATTTCTTAAGATAAGTAATTGATTAATTACAGAGGTAATTGAGTTAGGTAGATTACTGATTGGAAGTAATTGTTAAATGAATAATTACTTGTTAAAGTAATTAAAGGTTTATTACTTGGTGTAATAAATCAATGAATTTATAAAGTAATTAAAAGTAATTAAGAAGTAATTAAGAATAATTAATTATTGTATTTAAGTTGATTAATTAAAAGCAATTAATCTAAGCATGATTAATTAATTAAGGCTCATTAATTGATATGATTAATGAAAATAATTAAGGATTTATTTCTTTATTAAGAGTTAATTAATCAAGGTTGATTAGGATTAGTTAATTGATCTAACTAATGTTTATTTAAGCAAGATAGTGGATGAAGGTAATTAATTAAATTAATTAATTAAGTGAATAGGTAATTAATTTAATTCACTATTATGTTATGGATTATAGGAATTACCTGTTATTTGATAATGTTGATTATCAATTGTGGCCTGTGAATTATCTATTCTGTGTATATATAGATAGTTGAATTTAATTGTTTTAAAACCTTTAAAACAACTTGGACTTAAAGGACACGCTTTGGATTTCGATGAGACGGGGATCGGGTTTCCATATTTGGATATCTGAAAACCACATCGATTCCAAATAACGTTAGGTCGTGAGTCAAAGTGGAGCTTTGTGAAGACTCGAGATGTAAGGGCTATACGTCAGTATAACTCTGTGGGTGATTCCGTAATGAGTTTGATGGAATAGACCTTATAGATTCGAGATGGTGCTTTAGAGTGCAAGGTTTATTGTTGTTAACTCTGAGGGTGATTCCAAAATGAGTGTAACGAGATAATGCCTTCGGTTTCGTTCGAACCCGGAACAAACTTATATGGATTGAATGCTTTCAGCACATCGTCAGGTGGACGATGAGCATTCTAAGTGATGTGTCCTATAAAGGTAATCGTAACCTCAAGCCTCATTAACCGAGAATGGCTAAAACAGGGGAGGTGCAACAAAGCTTCGTGGGTCGCACCCACTGGAGAGTAAGATTTACCCCTTTCTAGAGGTCCCTTTTATTTCGGTTGTGTGGACGGTTGAATAGCTACAACCGTCGGGGTTGTCTTATTCGGAACTATTCAGTAAGGAATGGGTCCGGCTTTGTGTTGCAGGGGAGTTAGGGTGGCTCCTCGGTACGGTGATCTAGGTCACGTACTGTGACGGGCGGTACCTCAGTAGCCCTGCCATTGTATGGAATCCAAAATCCAATAAGTGCCGTACGTTTTAGTTGTGCCCAACTATGTTGGAACGTGAGATGTAAGCATTCCAGCTATTTCTGTATTTTATTTGAAAACCCTAGACACTATTATAATATCATCGGATTTCCTATCAAATGTTTTGGTTAGCGTAAGGTAAAAACTTTTCCATGTTTATGTGTGGGAAGTCTTACGTGATACCTTTTCTTTTCAAAGGTTTTTAAAGTTAAGCAACTTTAACCGTTTACTCACACCAGACCCATGTCTGACCCGGAGTTTATTCTGTTTTTCTTAAACTCTTGGGTACTCAAATTTTTACGAGTAGCCAAGGGAATTCAGATTAGGACTTTAGATTGGCTTGACGATTTCTGAAGGAGCAATGGAGCAGGAGGCTTCTGCGTATAGCTATAGAGTATTCCGCTGTGTGTTCTCTGAGGTGTTGTATGGAGTTGTATAACTAGACAGGTGTTTATAACTGTCTAGTATGAGTTGATTATGCTGTGTATCTCTGATGTATATGATACTATGTAGAATATTATGAGATTAATATAATTTATTCATTCCGCTGTTTAGATTCTGATGTTGTTTCTTTCTTCTTCTCTATCTTTTCTATTTCTATCCCTTTCTTTCTTAAAGATGATGCGATTTTCTGGGAAAGGTAAGTCGGGTCGTCACACCAGTTTCATAGTTTAGATTCTAGGATTTTATTAAGGTAAAATTTAAATTTTACTTACTGAAAAAAAATAACAGAGCATAGGAAATTTTATAAGTAAAAATAACAGTTTATAGTGCTGTTAAATAAATGCAGTTTCAAAATTTATGTATTTTACATTTTGGTCAAGATCGGTTGATCCTTGAAATTGAACTAGTTGAATTTGTTTCTGGTGATAGTTTATCTATCATAGATCATAGGAAAATTACTGAATTGATTTACAATTCAAGTTTGAGATTGAAATTTGGAATTTCTGTTATGAACCCTAGTTTTACTGGGTTTCTGTGTTTGCTCGAGTATGATCTCATGGGTTGATCGAGTTCAAAGATCTTTGGGGTGTGAATAGATGATGTGTTGAAGGAGTCGTCGCCGGAGTATGGATGTTGATGATGGTCGAGAAGTGGAGAGATTGGTGATGACAGGTTAGTCACTGAAGTGGGGTTAATGTTACAGGTTTTGGTTGTAAACTTGAATTTCAAATTCAAGTTGAGTTTTGGGAATTTGAGGTTTGCAGGGAGTTGTGGGTTTACTGATCGATGGAGGATGGCCAGAGTTGATGGCCAGTGATGGCCGGAGAGAGGAAGTGGATGCACAGTGATGATGTTGTGCAGGTTTGTGATGTGTTTTGGTTGCAGGGTTTGTTGCTCGGGATTGCCTCGGGTAATTTTTGTTCTGACTCGAAGCAAGTGAGCTTCTGTCTCGAAGTAATTTTTAAGGTGGCTCGAGTATACAATGTTTCAGGTAGAAAACAGAAACCTGTTTTCCAGGTTTCTAAATTTTGAAGTAAAAGTAAATTTCAAACAAAAATCTGAAAAAAAAACTAAGTCGAATCTGAAATTTAAATATAAAAGCAATTAATTTAATTTTGGGCCTTTGAAATAATTTAAGTTTTGAAGTTTTTAATTAGTTTTAAAGTTTGGTTAGAAACCTGTTTTTCAGGCTTATTAAAATTTAAGTAAAAGAAAATTTGTAAACTACAATTTTAACTTAGGATTTTAAAATTGAATTTAAACATGAATTCAAATGAGTTTGAATTCTAGCTTTTAGAAATAATCTAAATTCAGGAAAATTTAAGTTTGGATTTTTTAAAAATAAAAACAGAAACTATTCTGTTTTTAAATATAAAATTTAAATTTGCAAGCTGAAGTTTAAACTGGATTTTTAAATCTGAAGATTTGAATAGGATTTAAAATAAGATTTGTCTGAGATTTGAGATCATTTATGTTATTAAATTTAAATTTGGTTTTCAAACTCACAAGTGTAAATGCATATGTGTTTTGCATTTGAATTGGAAGGTTAAATATTTTAATTAGAAATTCAAACTGAATTCAAATCTGAGTTTTTAAAACTGGAATAAAATTTAAACTTCATTTTTAAATAAAGGTTTAAATTTAAATTGCTTTTAAATGATTAAACTGATTTGCATTTGAATTGAGTGTGAAGATTTGTAGGAAGAATTTTAAAGAGTTAAAACTAAAATGGGTTTGGAAGTTGTTTTTCAATTTAGAAATTTTAAAGTAATTTTTAAATTGATTTGAATTTGATTTGAATTGAAATTTAAATCCTTTTAAAAATTATTAATAAAGTAGATGATACTTTTAAACATATAAGATTACGTTTTGTATTGTTTTAAAATCTTATTTTAAAATAAATTTGAGTCTTAAGTTTAAAACGAATGTTAAATAGAATTTAAAGTAAATTTAAAAACATTTTGTTTTTAAATGTATAATTAAATAAGAAATGTTTATCTAAAAGATAAATAAAATTTAATGATTGGATTCATTTAATTATTAAGGTAATTAAGATGAAAATTTATTATTTAATTAATTAATTATGTGGATGTTTAATTAAGTAATTAATGTTTTTTTAAGTTAATTAATTAGATTGAGATTAATTAATTAAGGTTAATTAATCTATAATTAAGGATGGTTAATTAAATTAATGATTAAGATTTTAATTAACACTTAATTAATTAATAATTAAAGATTAATTAAATGATAATTATATATTAATTAATTGATAATTAATAATGGTTAATTTAAGTTAATTCTTAATTAAGTAATTAAGAAATGTTAATGAAGTCATTAGCTTAAGATTATTTAACAATTAATTAATGTGGTTAATTTTTGATAATTAATTAGATTAATTAATTAATAATAATCAATTGTTAATTACTTAATGAAGGTAATTAATGAATTAATTACTTAGTGTAATTAATTTGATTAATGTGATTAGTTAGATTAATTAAGTTAAATTAATTTAAACATTTGTTGATTGTTTGATAATTACTTTATGTAATTTATGAATTTGTAATTACTTAAGGAAGTAATTAATTAATTTAATTACAGGATGTAATTAAAGATATTTGATATAGAAGTAATTGGATTTAAATTACTTTGAAATTAATCAAGGGGATTAATTTAGATAATTAATTAGGAATAATTAATTATGGGATGAGTAATTAAAGTAGTTAATTACTGAATGGTTATTAATCATGGATGATTAATATTTATATGTGGATTAATTTCAGATTAATTACTTATGTAATTAATTTATAATTTATTAAATGTAATTACAATCATTAATTAATTAGTTAATGATGTAATTTGAAATTGATTAATTAAGGTATAATTAGTAATGAATAAATATTTGATGTAATTAATTTTAGTTAATCAATTAATTTAGTAATTACAAGTTAATTGTTTGCAAGGGTTTAAGTAATTAATTTGTGTGATTAACTTATAAGCTAATTACTTATTGTAATTAGAGACAGTTAATCAATATTAATTGAAATGTTGAGATGGTGATTTATAAATTGATTTGAAATCAATGGATGGTTAAGTTAAGCAGAATTTTAATGATGAAGTAATTAATTTAATTAGAGATTGAGTAATTAATTTAATTCATTTTAAATTAATTATAGAAGTGTGATCATTAGATCATTGCTCATGTTTGATAAATGGTATTAGTTGCTTGGTATGGTCTGTAATCTCATTATGAGATGAGTAGTGTATGTGATATGGATGCATTGGTTGCTTTTGGATGATAATATGGATTATCTGATTTTGATATATCTGTTGATAATGATAAAGTTGATTATCTGTTGTGTTGTGAATTATCTATCGGTGTATATTTAGATAATGAATGGAATTGTTTTAAACTTAAAATAACTTGGACCTAAAAGACACGCTTTGGATTTCGATGAGACCGGGATCGGGTTTCCATATTCGGACATCCGAAAACCACATCGATTCCAATTAAACGTTAGGTCGTTAATCCAAGTGGAGCGAGTGAAGACTCGAGGTGTAAGGGCTATACGTCAGTATAACTCTGTGGGTGATTCCGTAATGAGTTTGACGAAATAGTACTTATAGATTCGAGATGGTGATTCAGAGTGCAAGGGTTATTGTCGTTAACTCTGAGGGTGATTCCAAAATGAGTGTAACGAGATAATGCCTTCGGTTTCGTTCGAACCCGGAACGAACTTGTATGGATTGAATGCTTTCAGAACATCGTCAGGTGGACGATGAGCATTCTAAGTGATATGTCCTATAAAGGTAATCGTAGCCTCAAGCCTCATCAACCGGGAATGGCTAAAACAGGGGAGGTGCAGCAAAGCTTCGTGGGTAGCCCCCACTTGAGGGTAAGATTTACCCCTGTCTAGAGGTCCCTTTATATTTCGGCTGTGTGGACGGTTGATCATGACAACCGTCGAGGTTGTCTTATTTGGAACTGTTCAGTAAGGAACGGGTCCGGCTTTGTATTGCAGGGGATTGGGAGTAATCCTCGGTACGGTGATCTAGGCCACGTACTGTGACGGGCGGTACCCCAGTAGCCCTGCCATTGTATGGAATCCAAAATCCAATAAGTGCCAACGGTTTTGATTGTATTACCCACTTTTGTGGCTAGTAGCTGGAATTTAATAAATGTAACAATTTCGGCTATTTCTTATTTATTTGAAAACCCTAGACCCTATTATAATATCATCAGATTTCCTATCAAATGTTTTGGTTAGCGTAAGGTAAAAACTTTTCCATGTTTATGTGTGGGAAGTCTTACGTGATACCTTTCTTTCAAAAGGTTTTGAAAATTAAGCAACTTTAACCTGTTACTCACACCAGACCCATGTCTGACCCGGAGTTATTTCTGTTTTTCTTTAACTCTTGGGTACTTAAATTTTTACGAGTAGTCAAGGGAATTCAGGTTAGGATTCAGGTTCTCCAGTAGACCCATAGATCATGGAACAAATAGTTAGCTTTGACGAATTATGGAGGAGCATATGGAGCAGGAGGCTTCTGCGTATAGTTATATAGTTCCGCTGTGTTGGTATCTCTGAGTGTTTCTGTATTATGTATTGAGTTGTAATAACTAGACATGTGTTTATAACTGTCTAGTATGTACATGTCTGTGTAACTCTGATATTTGATGTATACTATGTTATACTTATGTTACTAATATAATTTATTCGTTCCGCTGTTGAGATTCTTGTGTTGTTTCTTCTTTCTCTTCTTTCTTTTCTCTTTTCTATCCCTTTCTTTCTTAAGGATGATGCGATTTTCCGGGAGTGGAAAGTCGGGTCGTCTCATAGTAAGTCCAATTACCATACAAGAAATGTATTTATAATTATATAATTCAAATATATGTATGCATACTTACCCATATATATATATATATATATACATATAGGTATATTTAATTAAAAATATGATTGTTAAATAATTAAATCTTACTTTTATTTATCAAAACCTTTCTATAAAAAACTACAATATCTTTTTTCCACTAGTTTATAAATCATTTTATTATTTATAAAATACCAAACTGGGTTATAAATCATTTGAAGCCTTTATAATACTTAATTTCTTTGTCAAATTAAGTATTCATCTTTTAATTATTTTATAAAACCTTATAACCGCATTGTAAAATAATTCCTTCTTACTATTTTATAAAATCTCATAGTTTTATAAAATACTTCTTTTATATTATTTCATAAAATCTCACTGTTTTATAAAATATCACTTTTATACTACTTTATAAAATCTTATTTTATTGTATAAAATATATCTTTTGCCTATTAAATTATTTCATTACTTAAATAATTTTATAAATACTAATTAAGCTTCATTAAGCCTCTATCAGTTTAATAATAAGTGTAAAGCTCCTAACTTTCTTAGTTAGCTTACTAAATTCGTTTTATAAAATATTTCATTCTTTTATAAAATCATTTCTTCTATTAAATAACATTTATAAATACTAATTAAGCTTCATTAGGTCTCTAATCATCACTTTAATAATTAATGTAGATCACCTAATTTACTTAATTAGCTTATTGACATTTCCAAACATCATTCAGATGGTTTAGTTAATGTTTCTAATGACATGCATATCATTATATTGCTTAATTAATACCAAATTAAACCATAACGTTATAAATAATCATCCAGTTAACCCCAAATCAATTCTAAGGCTTAGTAGCTTCTCCAAACATGGTTATTAAGGCCTTAGACAAATAATGAGATGTTATGATCATGTTTATAACGTAATACAAGCCTAAACTATAACATATAATTTTCTAAATCATTTCATGCCACTTCATAATTACATATAACAAAATATATGAAGTACAACATATAAATTAAGTAAGAGAGCCATCCACTCACCTTGCTTTCCCCTAAACTAAGCATTAATCACTAGAACCCATTATATCCTCTCTTTAAAGTTGAGATATTCTTCCAACACAAAATCACTCTAATTTTTGATGGGTTTTTAGAGAATGAGAATAGAGAAATTATGGTAATTTTTATTTGAATTTAGGAATTTTATTTGAGAAGTTTAGAGCATGTGGATTAATATGGGATTAAGAGGAGAATAGAAAAGTGATTTAGGAGTTAGGAAAAATTTAATATTGAATCAAAAATGAAAATAAAGATGGAAGAAGTTACATACATAAAATCTAACTATGGGCCAAGCTAATGGGCTTTAGCCTAAATTCTATCTTATCCAATAAACATTATTCACTCATTCTTCTCATGTTGCAAAAGCAGTCTCAACTGCGGATGGCTCAAGATTCAATTCATCTACCTTTGAAAAATCGAGACAAGGGTTCCGTTAATTAAAAATTAAATATTTAAATTAATCATTTGAATATTCAGCTGTTAAAATTATAGGATGTTACAAACACCACCTAAGGAAATGGAAGAGTTAACGAAGTAACTAGTGAACTTTTAGCATAGAGCATTCATTAGGCCAAGTAGTTTTCCATAGGGAGCTTAGGTGGTATTTGTGAGGATGTTCGATTGATCGCTTCAAATACGCATGACTATAGGAAGTTGAGTAAGCCGACAGTGAAGAATCATTATTCATTGCCAAAGATAGGCGATCTATCTGATCTGTTAAGTTGTGCTAGAGTCTTCTCGCAGTTTGATTTGGATATGAGATTCATTCATTAAAGAGTTGTTGAAGAGAGTATTCCTTTGACCACACTTAGAACAAGGTATGGGTTATATGAGTGGTTGGCCAATCCCTTCGGGCTAACTAATGCTCCAACATTCTTTGTAAATCTTATGAATCAAAATTTTTGCAATCAGTTGGATAGATTTATGCTAGTCTTTATAGATGATACCTTGGTGTATTATGAGGATGAGAAAGATCATATAGTTCATCTTAGATTAGTATTGGAAACCAATAGAAGCACAAGTTGAAAGCAAAATTTTCTAAGCCCTGAAACCAAGAAATTAAGTTCCTAGGTCGTATAGTTTCCAAAGGAGGATTAGCCATAGATCCTTTGAACTTTGAAGCCATGAATGACTGAAAAAGACCTCAGAATGTTACCCGGATTTGGAGTTTCTTAGGATTAATGGAGTACTATCATAGATTCATTAAGGACTTCTCTAAGACAGCAAGCCTATTGACCAAGCTTACCCGTATAAAGGAGATGAATGTTGGTATGAAGGAGTGTGAGCTGGCGTTCCAAGAGTTGAAGCTTTAGTAAATGGAATCTCCGGTTAGTAATGCTAAAAGGAATTGAGGATATAGTGGTGTATACGGCCGTTGCAAGATCAAGGTTTGAAGCAGTGTTAACGTAGAAGGCTTAGGTTATAACTTATGCATCTAGGTAGTGGAGACCCCATATGGCTCAGTATCTAACTCATAACTTGGAGTTGGTAGCTGCTATTATTACATTGATTGGAGACATTACCTTTTAGGGTAAATATTTGAGTTGTTTACTGACTATAATTCCTTAAGATGTCAGTTCCTCAGAAAAAGTTAAACATGAGACAATAGAGATGATTATACTTTTTGGCATTGTATGACTTTGGGATGGAGTATAGGAAAGGAAGACAATAGTTGCACATGCTTTGAGCCAAAAGTAGTAGATTTGTATTTTAACCATGATTAGAGAGTGGGGTGTTTTAGAGACCCTGGCTATTTATAGTGTGCACTATCTATAACATTTACCTAATTGGAGGCCCAAAATTAACAGCTACAGATGCTGCGGTCAAACATAGTTATTAATTCTCGACGAGCAAGTAAAGCGATGTTAGATTTATTGATACAAGAAGCATAAGAATATGGAAATTTTTTTCAAAATCAAATAAGATCATATTACATTTAAAAAAATTCCAATTCATTACATAATCCCATAATCGTTAACCACGCTCGGAGAAAATATATTCATTAAAAAATACGCCAAGGGCGACATATGAAGAAGCCCCCTTGGGTGATCTGAGTATGTAAAGGCATTTTAACAACTTTTTCTTTACAAACAACACATCGGAATCGAATAAAAGAGAACTCTGGATATTTATCATGCCTCCCACATGCCTACGGAAGCTTATTCATCAAATGAGGTACCTGAAAACTTCAACTCTCAAACTTCTCAAAATAAATTGAGTACCCGAGAGTTTAAGGGAAAATCATAAACTTTGAGCCAGACATAAAGCTTGGTATGAATAATAATCTATCATCTCAAACCATTTAGATACCTAGTGAAACCACGCCGCTTAGCGGAACAGGTTTTCCTCTCACTAGTATCCTAAAAAATTTATAAAACCATATACTGTACTCCTACATCCACAATGGTTAAAACAATTCAAAAAAATATATGATATGATGATATGCAAAAAAAATGAATCAATTCTGGATTACCCATCCCCATCCATTTTTGAATACCGGTCTCAGTTATAGTTTCTAGGATTACGATTAACCTAGTAGTTTTCATGGGCATACAGATAACCGGTAAAAATGATTGTGGACTCTTTACGAAGATACGTAGTTTTCATCGGATCACTAAGAACCTATTGGTTACTCCAATATCTTTACCTCATCCAAGTTTTCATGGGTTGACTAGGAACCTATTGGTAACTCCAATATCTCTACTTCTTATCCTAGTTTTCATGGGTTGACTAGGAACCTATTGACATCTGTCAATATCTTAATCCCTATATAGTTTCATGGGCTAACTACTAACCTACTAGCCCCTGCCAGTATTGAACCGTAGTTTTCATGGGCTTACTATGAACCTGTCTATCTGACATCTTCCTTTATACATACTTTTCATGGGTTAACTATGAAAATATTGGTCCCTGCCAATATCTTTTCCTATTGAAAACCTATTAACCCCTGCCAATATCTTCCTTTAACATTTTAACATCCTATATAATGGTCTTCTTGACCTCCTGATTCAATTCTACTCATTCAATAGTTAACTCAATTTATATTCTATTGGGTCAACCTAGCCGGTTATTCTACCCTTCAGCAAGGTACAATTATGGGTGCAATACAATGTGAATGTATACATATATGAAGAAGCAAATACAATAACTTGGTTAATCACTTTAATATTTTAGTCAAAGAAAACTTCTCCAAAAAATCCTCTTCGAAACCCTTTATCTATTTATTTATGCGATGGTTCTCTTTTAAAAATGAGATTGGGTTATTGGTTTTGATAACAATGGTCATCGAAACCTCCAAAACTTTGCTTTTGACCTCCTAGACAATCTTCTTCGAAAGCATACAAGTATCTTTTCAAAACATGAGGCCCCTGCCTCTCGAAACACTTTAAACTTCTCTTTCGAAACCTTTCGAATGTATTAAAGTAGTACTTATTAACTTTTAGAAGCATAGCTTCGAAACCATTGGAAGTATCCCTTTCGAAACCTTTGAAGGTCCCCCTTTCGAAACCAATGGGTTATACTTAAAAATATCATTTGGGTCAAAGTGAATTTGAGTGAAAGTATCTCTTATGAAACCATCCTTTATCATATAAAAGTATTGAGGAAAACTTGATGGCGTCGGTACCATCTCTTTCGAAAGATTCAAATCACTTAAACAAAACACTGAAGGATAGCATCGAAACCCTCTTTCGAAGCCATTGCCTTGGAAACCTTTGGACCCTTTCAAGCATTTAGGAAGTAGTTAAAAACATCTTTTAAATAAGCACTACCTTTTGAGAGCATTGATGACTTTAATACACTCGAAAGGCTAAAGAACGGCAGCAGAGCTTCGACTAGGACGGAACCCCTTCTTTTGAAAGCATTATTTTATAAGTAAAGGAACCTATTCGAAAGCTTATTCTTCAAAACATAAGTGAATGGAAACCCCTTCAAAAGAATATAGAAAATCTCCTTCGAAAACATATGCTTCGACTCCTTCGAAGGCTTCAGTTAAAACAAAGGCAGGCGCTTCACTTTTAAAACAAACAAAAAGGTATTGACCACCTCGGAAGCAAACACTAGTACAAAATACGCATGTTGCTTCGCCTTATTTGCATCGGTTGTTACCACAACTGATGCAAATAGAAGTATTTGCATCGGTTACGTTTTAACAACCGGTGCATTTGGTATGTGGAAAGCAGTAGATAATACAAAAATACAATTTGCATCGGTTATCGGCAACAACCGAAGAAAGTACACCGATGCAAATAGTGTTAGTTGCATCAGTTTTATTTACAACCGGTGCAACTAACTATGTTTGCATCAATTTTTTGCAGCCGATGCTATTGGACCCAAATTTAGGCGCCCCTCCCCCAAATTTTCAATTATATTAGTTTCCTTACCGCTTTCAACCCCAAATCAAAATCTAAAATCGCCGAGGTCTCTCCTTCAACTCTTCTTCTTCTTCAAAAGTAATCTCACTTCATAACCTAAAACAGATCGTTTCGAAATTTCGATTACCTAAATCAGATCATTTCGAAATTTCGATTACCTAAAACAGATCATTTTGAAATTTCGGTTAGGTTTACTATGGCAGATGATTTTGATATGCGATTTCAAGAGCAAGCAGTTTACAGCAAATAGCAGCAACACGCTTGTGGAACCTGAATGCGTAGAGTACATATCAGCACTAGCTGCAGGAAACCAAGCAAAGCTAATGGTGAACATCACTTCCGAGGAAGGATTATCTCCTTCAACTTTAGCATTAGCAATCGCTGCAAAATATACTGGTGGTCGTCTGATTTGCATGTGCAGTGCTCAAAATGCCGCTAACCAAATGAAGTCACAACTGGAAGGATTTGGGCTCGGAGATGAGGCAAACTTCAAAGTTGGAGGAGAGCTTTGTGAAATGATAAAAGAGTTCAAGAACATTGAATTTGCAGTTGTGGATAGTAAGATTGGAGATTGTGAGGAACTGTTGTTTGATATGGATATGAATCCTAATGGTTCAGTGGTTGTGTTGAGCAATTTGTTTCATCATCAGAGTGCGAAGAAGAAAGCATCATCTTCTTATGTCCGGTTAAAGAGGGGAACGAGTAGAAGGGAAGATGGAATGTTTTCGTCTGTTGTGTTGCCTTCTGGCTTCTGGATCTGCTGCTGGAATTTCTTCAGGTTTTGCATCCTTTATAATTATTGATATGTTATTTTATTATTATAAATGTGTAGAAGTATTTAGCTTTGTGTCCTTATTTATTATTAAAATCATATGAACTTTTTATGCAATGGTACTTAAGTAGAAAACACATTAAGCCCAAAGACAATCAATACATTGTTGTTGGCCTAGTTCTTGCTTAATGCATACCAGAATATGATTGCTTGGTGTAGACACATATTTTATGTAATACAAGCTTTCAGAAATTGCTTTTGGAAATGTTTGCATCAATGCTAATTGCTTGCCACAAATACCATCAACCTCTTCCTATAACAACCATACTTCACATTAACCCAGTCAACAATCCTCTGCAAGCATTACCACTCCCACTTACTTCCACTTTCACTTACCTACCTCTGACATACAACTTGCAGCACACATTCACAGGTCACACAGATGCAGTTCATTCACAGTTAATTCACTGCTTATTCATCTTTGCAAACAACACTACCATTCTTATTCACTACTTACCACAGCCGCAACTACACCACTCCATCCACACAGACCAAACCCCCCTGCTACACAACTCCAGCCACTCTCTACTTTATACCATCTCATAAGCAATAGATGTAACCCAAATTTTTATTATCTAATGCTATAGAAATGACTAACATGAGTTTACCTAGTCAGTTAAGACTTCGGGCTTTAGTTTTGGCTCTCGTGTCTTTGGTTGTGCCATTGTTCAAATTGATTCTTGACAAGTGAGCATATAAACCCTTGGTGGGAAATAAGAATTATATAAAGGTATGTAATGTGAATACTGTGCAACTGTATGCAATGAACTGAAATTAGAATGAGAAATTTATAGTTACCATAAACCGGTTTCTCTATAACCAGTTTCTACTGAACCCTCCAATTTTCCAAGATATGTTTTTTTCATGGCCATTGGTTGAAAGGAAACAACAAATTAGTTGCCAAGTTGCAACATGCAAATGCATGTTACTTCTAACTAACAAAATAATTAAAAATTGATTGACTTGGTGAAACGTTTTCTCTTTTGTCAAGTACCAATATGTACCTTGTTATCCATAAATGACGGCAACCAAACATCCTCCCGAAACCATTTGAAGTTTGAGTTGAGCATGAAGTCAATGGAAATATGTTGTATAAAAAATATCCCATTAGTTTGTTCAGTCAACCGAATGAAAATATTCTAATAATACTCGGCATTATAAGTAGCTGCAAATGAGAAGAAGCTTAACATAGAAAATAAATCCTCTAAAAAAACATTGTGTAAGTTATAGATGGCTATTATATTTGGAGGTGCATTACTCATTCTTTTGACATTGTTCACTTTTGAGATTACCGAATCGACTGCGTAATGGACATGGACTCCTGCTTCCGCAACTTTTTATGGCGGAAGTGATGCCACTGGCACTATGGGTGAGTACTATAAAAATCAATTATGTAATTTTTATTTTTAGACTAACAAGACATGAAAATGCAAGACATTAGCGCGCAAATACCATTGTCAAAATTTTGCCACTTAAGATCAAAATATTGAATAAACTGGACAAATGCAGGTGGAGCTTGTGGATATGGAAACCTGTACAGAGATGGCTATGGTGTGAAAAATGCAGCACTAAGTACTGCACTTTTCAATAGTGGGGCATCATGTGGTGCGTGCTTCCAAGTAGTATGTGATGCAAGTAAGTCGCGATGGTGCAAAAGGGGAACATCCATTACAGTTACAGCCACCAAATTTTGTCCTCCAAATTATAATCTTCCAAATGATAATGGTGGGTGGTGCAACCCTCCAAGAAAACATTTTGATATGGCTCAACCTGCTTGGGAGATGATAGCCGTATATAGAGGAGGAACCGTGCTTGTAAATTACAGAAGGTAATTGCTATAGTAACATAATTAGCACCTATAAGTGATTAGTTATGCAAAAGCGCTTAAGAATCACAAATTTACCATATTGCATTTGCTAATTGCGTTCATCTAAATCCAGGGTTAAATGCGGTAGAGCAGGAGGCATGAGGTTCACAATAAATGGACGAAACTACTTCGAGCTAGTCGTAGTTACTAATGTAGCAGGCACTGGGAAATCACAAACATGTGGATCAAAGGATCAAAAACAAACTGGCAAATAATGAGCAGAAATTGGGGAATGAATTGGCAGAGCAATTCTTACCTAAATGGTCAGAGCTTGTCCTTTAAGGTTCAGACTGATGATGGGAGGATCAAGACTGCTTATAATGTTGCGCCTGCTAGTTGGAAATCTGAAGAAACATTCACAACATCAGTACATTCGGATAAACATTCGCAACATTAGTTAAAATGCATCATCATCACCCTAATGATTAGTAACTTTATTTCCCCTGAGCAGAGTGCACGTTGCAAATGAACTCGGTGCTGGAAATGGAAAAAATGCAAGATTTGCTACCATTGTCTCTGTTCTGAACTCTACCGCAATCGGTGTATTCTTCTGCATATTGGTGATTGTTCTTCGTGATAAAGTTGCTCTTATTTTCACAATGAGCTCAGAGGTGCTTGATGCTGTAGACAATATTTCAGTTTTGTTGGCATTAACAATTCTATTAAACAGTGTTCAACCTGTTCTTTCTGGTAAGTACTTCTTCAATGCAACTAAATTTCCTTTACTTGTATATACTATATACTGCAGTTATCGGAAGTGAAATAACCACATACATATCCATGTATTACTGCAAGTCCATAACCATTGTTCTTATCAACTGTCACATAAATGCGTGCATAACATATGCTGATTATAAAGTACAATATTTACTGTTTTTTCAGGTGTGGCTGTTGGTTCAGGATGGCAAGCAATGGTCGCATATGTAAACATTGGAACATATTACTTAATTGGAATCCCCGTGGGTACATTTATGGGATTGATCTTCGACTTTAGAGTTTTGGTATGATTCAGTTCCATATTATGGGTATGATTAAGCGGAGTTTTGGAGTTGTGGTTGTGACAGTGCAGTCTCAATTATATTGAATATGAAAACCGTGTAATATCAAAGAAACGTAACTTCCCAGAGTTTTCTATAGTATATACACCACACCAGCATACCTACATTCTTTCGTTAAGATGTGATTCTTAGGTTCTAATTATTTTTTAGTGGTTGTATCGGCTCTAGATCCTTATTGAGTGAACCAGATAGCCAAATTATAAACAGTAAAGGTGAACAAATTCAAGCATATGGTTTTGATAATATTGTAGTATAATTAGTCATATTTAATATATCACTATAATATATAGAAGAGACATAGGATTGATGTCTAAATTGAGCTCACATCCTCCTAGCACCAGACCTTATTCTCCCAACTTAGTAGTTGGATTCCCATGTCCACTGTCATTGTTTTTGATCTTTAGAACTATTTATTTTTAAACTTTGAAAAAAGAAAATGTAAGTTCATTTTCCCTAGCCGACTCTTTATGTTGCAACTTAAAATGGGAGATTAATATTATTATGATTTTGCAGAGTAACAACAAGATTTGTCTACTCTCAGCTCAACCTAGCTGCACTTCTCTTCATTAGTATCAAGAATGGATAAAACTCGACAAATACTCATGATGCAAGGTCAGAGTTTGTGTAATTTTCTAGAATTGTATTTAATGATTTTGGGTGGGTTGGTGTCTAGGCTTCAAAGGTGCTATGTGAGTTTATTTGCTTAAAACCAAAGATAAAATTGATTTTCGTTTACAGTCGATATAATTCTATTGTGTCGCATGTGCAAAAGTATGGTAATTGTTTGCTTGTGAATATACCACACAAGGAACTAAATAGTTGGATTTGGAAAATTATAAATTTGCACTTCAGGTGTGTTCGTGCATATGCATGAATTGGGAATTTAGTTAAGTTGGTTTTAAAATACTGTGTTTTAGCATGCCGGTGCAGTAAATTGCTTGTTGACATTACTGGCACTTTAAACTTGAATTGAGTTGCAGATGAATGCACTTTCGCTTTTTAGGTTACTATTGTAGTATATATATAAAACAGAAGAAATGGGAATTTCATTAATTGACACTTGATTCTTCTGATATTAGAGGTTTATTTTTCAACTTATATGCTACCTGTAGCTTCTGAAAGTTTGAGTACATAATTTGATGAATGATTTTGTTCTCTGCAGGATGTTCTATTTTTTCTTTAAATCAAGGCATAGCAAGAAGGACCCGGTTGTGTTTTGGCTAACTGGTGGACCAGGTTGCAGTAGTGAGTTAGCTGTGTTCTATGAGAATGGGCCTTTCAACATTGCAAATAACTTATCACTTGTCTGGAATAACTTTGATTGGGATCAGGTATTTTTAACAATTTTCTGTTTAACGTTTATTATATGATCACTACTTTGTTAAAGATAATTGTTTAGTCCGTTAGCGCGCGTCAGTTGACAAGTACGATCAAACAACGGACATGAGAAGTACATAGTTACCGAATTTCTTTAGAACATAGAACTCCATATTTTGTTCCTATGCTGTAAAGTTGACTTTAAGATCATCCTAACCCAACTTTCTACTCTTCTGCACTAAGATATGGTAATTAAATTCATAATATGTGACATCAATGGCTAATATTATCATGAATTTATCTAGGCATCAAATCTGATTTATGTGGATCAGCCTACTGGAACTGGTTTCAGCTACAGTTCCGACAATCGTGATACTCGTCATAATGAGCAGGGAGTGAGCAATGACCTATATGATTTTCTTCAAGTAAGCCGATTTGAATCCTTAATATGCATAATTTTTATTTCCCTTAAGTAATTATTTTGGTGATAAATCACACAATACTCATGCATTATGATCAGGTACTAGAACTTTAATCTGCTGAAATGCTTAGAATATTAAACTATTACTGACAATATTTTCTTCTTGGTCCTTTTAAATGTTTACTTGGTTGATGTTTAGTAATAATTTAGTTTGCATTATGTTAAATATATGTTCACCAAAACCAAAAGCAAAAACATGAAGTAGGATATATGTATTTCTTGTTCTAGCCCTGACTCATTCTGTTTGGGCACTTGATATATAGATGAGTATGAAACATATCTTTTGTTCTTTTCTAATATTGACAGTTAAACTAGTTTCTGTTAGCAACCCTAAACAACCATATCATTGTTACATAGGATGAATATGTAGTGTATGTGTAAATGACTTCTTTGTTGCAAATCATTGTTACATAGGATGATAATAGATGTGTATAAATTATCTGTAAACCAAATATTTTTCATAATTTTATTGCAAATACCGACATTCGTCTTTAGTTACTTAAGGCGATAGAAATTCTTGGTTCCATCTATGTTTAGAGTTCTGTTGACTGGAGTAAGCTATGTCCTAATAATGGATTTACCCTTGAAATAATTTGTCAGGCATTTTTCAAGGAGCATCCAGAACTTGTGGAAAATGACTTCTACATAACTGGAGAATCTTATGCTGGGCATTACATCCCAGCTTTTGCAAGCAGGGTTCACCAAGGAAAATATCACCGCCGACCGTACGCTGACGATGTAATTTGCTAATGCCAACTTATAATGAATAACGAATTTGGGATCGTTTCTACTAGATACCATGATGGTGGTCGTCTGTCTGATCAACAAATGGCTCTGCTGCAGTATCAAAGGGAAAACCTTCATTATTTAAGCGAGGAGGTATACATAGGACAATTTGATAGATTTTTCTGTATGATATATTAGTTTGTTGGAATGCAAGTCTGATGCATTTTTCTTTTTCAGGTTCTTCGTTTACAGGAAAGCCCGAGCAAGTACCAACGATCTGATGATGGCAGTACCCCTCATGTATATATGATTTTATTTTTATGTTTTTCGATTAACATTATCATGAATTTGATTTGAGACATTGTTACTGCCTTTCTTGAAATTGTAGTAGATCCATGATACTAACTGTAACGACCCGCTATTTTGGACCATTCAAATCGACACTAAAACCGTACATGTCCGACTTGAGTAATTCAAAATACCGAATTGTTAATTTAATTTGGCAAAACTTAAAATATACAGTAAATAAATCAAACACAGATCACAGACACAGAGTAATATAATGCAGCGGAATAGAAAAATAGTAGTTCATGAAGCTACTATACACATCAGAGTTTAAAATAAAATACATCAGCATCTCTTGAATACAGAAAAAGTCTTCAGTACGTGCCGATGACTTCTCAGAACTAGTCAACTAGAAACTGAAAGCTGAAACGATAGTTGGATCTCCAAATGAAGCTCCAATCTCCAAAAGTGAGTCTCAAATGCTGTATTTCTCGATCTGACCCGAGCGTAAAGCAAAACACAAACACTCGAGTCAGGATTAACATTCTTATATCAATAAATTCAACTCAAGTGAAATTTCAACTGAAATACAATATAACTTAAAAGGATGTTTGGGATAACCATCCTCTAAGGGTCTATAGAACTATCTACAAGGTAGAATTATACACTATTACACCGTGATCATTCACTTAATTTATACTTCAAACCCAAATAACAATTTCACTTCAAATAATAGAATTTATATATATATATATATATATATATATAATGTATACAACAAAGTACTTTCAATTTCCCCAACTTACAAATCGTTCACATCAACCCGACCTTCCCATTTCAATTAAATTCAATCAATTTAAATTTTCCAAAAATCCACTTAAATTTTTATAAATCTCACATTTGGATTTGATATCCCAATTACCCCTTTACAATTTCAATATGTTTCCAAACTTTAAGTATCTAATATTCACTAAATTTCCAAATCCAGTTTTATAAATAGAAATCTCCAAATTCCGTTCAACCTAAATTTTCATTTAATTCAATTAGTTATTTAAATAACAAATTCAACTATATCGGTTCCCAAATACATATCCAAATCTCTAAATCATTTAATTTCAATATAGTTCATAGCTTTAATACTTAAATGTTAAATCTACAATTCCCGATAGATCTCGATTTTCACCTCCTTACTATTTAGTTTTGAACACTCCCGTGTTTGGTTCAATATCATTTTAGTGACCTTAAATTACATTTTACTCAATATTATCTTAAATTTTATCAAACGGGAAATATCCATTAAAGTACTTAAATCAAAAATCCAGTTACAAAAACATACCCTTAAATTTCCATTTAATAATTCCGAATTGATTAATTAAATTCTTATTTAAATGCCGTTTAAATAAACCCAAATTTATCTCCCAATCTTAATTTATTCAAATTATTGCAAATCTATTCGGAACATAATTCACCTAAATATCTATCAAATTATGTAAATAATCAATCTTGAATAAATTAGATATTATTAACTCTATATTTATCATTTAAATCTGTACACTAAATGTATACGGGTGGATGGCATTCCAACCCGTAACCCAAATTTAATTAAATGAAAACCGCTTTGGGTCTATCATTTCAACCTATTTCGATTCAAAATCAAACATACAAAGGGAACTTGCAGTGTGATGACAGGGATGGTGTCAAAGTAAATAAACAAACAATAACAACAATCAATAACAATTCAATAAAATAATCAAATAACCCCGAAATAATCGTATTAATTCGCATCGTTATTTGTATAATTATCTCTAGAATCTGCACTATCATTTCTTGTAGATTAAAGACTATCACATTTCATTTTTCACTTGTTGTTCCCTTTACATTTCAGTTTAAAACAACATAATTAATCCAAACTACGTTCAAAGATTTAAAGTATAATTTATCAATTTCTACGACAATTAATGGGTCAAATTTAACTAATCAAATTTACATATGGCGGGGTCAGGTTTCAATAAATCAAGGTCCGTCATATACAATCCGTTTAATTTGTAAACTATACTACCCCAAATTAAACCAGCAAACTAGTTATCACTTAACAATAATAAATTAACATCCCATTTGAACGGAAATCAATCAATCAGTCAATTATCAACCAAATCTGTATTATTATAAATAATTAACCGATAATGGTGTCAGGTGTCGTAAATGAACAGATCCAGCTAATAGCAGTCATAATAGTAAAACAACTAACAACAGCATATTTCAATTGACGTTTCAATTGAATTTAAATTTAATAAATAAAAGAACGTTAATCGTGAGTGATTTCTCACCTTTCGAGGTTAGAGAGATTCGACAATAGAGTGGGTCATGTATCCAAGCACGGATTCCGAAACAAAACTAGGTGGATAAGGATTTGACGTACAAGCTGATAAAAGGAATCGATGAAGCAAATGGAATCAGTTTGATAGAGATAGAATTTTTCATATATAATATTACCCTAAACCTTATTATCTAAAAATCAATATTTTAAAAACTCATATAACTTTTAATTAAATCGTCCCAAAACTTCTTATAAAACTATATATAGATACATTCATTCATTTAAAATAACTCTATACACGTTCACAAATATAAACTCACGTAACAGATAATCTAAAATATAAATATACAATTTATATGTGCAGACCCACTGGTCAAGTAAATGTATATTACTGCAAACGTTGAATATGAATATACAATTTATACGCAAATATAAATGTACAAAATTTTGAAAGTTGTATACATATCTTACACATATATGAATGCAGACCGAATACTCATAACGTATGCAGGCCTGTATATGTAAACTAATATGATTACTACCATAATCAACTGCAAACTACTGTACTCAAATATACCAGACATCACTAAACACTTAAAAATTTATCTACAGCATAATGAATATTGTAAGAAATAAGACCATTATATCTTAAATATGCAGACTTATGATAAAATATGTAAACCAAAAATGCAAACTCAACAACCTAGTATAACAGGACATGAATAAATAGAACAAATATATAATATTTTAAAGCCTCATAAGAAATATACTACAGCAGATCCAAGAGCACATGCAGACCAAAACACTCGTATACTGAAATATGTGTATATATTTGTATAGTATACGAAACAATTTTTTTTTTTCTTTCTTACGTGTATAACCGCAGAGTGCCAAAAACAAAGAACAATTAGCCTACCTAAAAATACATGTAACTTTCCTAAATGTAAATGCCAACTTTTATTTCATAAACTGAAATAACTACAATGTTTAAAACAGTATATATATTCTTCATATTGTAAACACGTAGTGTATATAAAGTAAACCCGATTCTTCTATCAACAGTTCACGTATAAGTATATACTAATTAGATATAAAAATCCTACTCTGTATAACTTATACACCTACAGACAACTAATATAACTACTACAAGAATGCCAACCCTACAAGTTTTTCATGCGAATGCTTCCCATTTATATGCAAATGATTCAAATTCTTATGCTAAGTTATATGCGAGTATGCGATACTATATACGTAAAAGTAAACTAATATATAAATATAAAACTGACACAAAATACACTACTATACTCACGCGCAATACGAAGAGAGGCTGCAGAGGAAATAAGTCTTGGAGGGATGTCCGGTTTATGGAGGCCGAGCGTGACTGTTTAACTCGTGGAGGAGACAGAGCTTTAGGTGGCGGCGGAGGAGAGTGGTCGCTAGTATTGAACGAGACCCGAGGCCGAGTACTTTCCGGTGGTGCAAGCTCGGCGCGTATGCTGGTGGTAAAGCACGGGTGGAGGCCGATGGTTTGGGCCACGAAGGTGATGGGCGGCATGAGACAGCACGCGTGGATCTGGAGGTGAAGGGCGGAGCTTTGGGAACGGTGGCCGACCTGACGTGGGGAGAGGCTAAGGTCGGAGTTGCGGTTAGCTTAGGCCGAGGGAGGAAGATGGTTTGTGAATAGGCTTTGCGACATTGTTTTCGGCTACAGGAAATATAAGGAGGAGAGGAGAATGAGGTAGTGGGATTTTATATTTTGCTGAAAAAAAAGGCAATGAATATGGTTCTTATATGAAGCAAAGGAATGGGAAAACAACGGTTGAAAACTTTTGAAATTCGAAAAACAAAAGGTACGAGACTGCAAAAATAATGAACGTGCATGAATAAATGTAAGGACCAGCTATTAATAAATTGGAGTGAGGTAACGTACAAGAAAACGTTGGAACCAGAATCAGAATGAATGAATGGAACACTGAAAGTCAGCCTTGAAATTTAGGCATTAATAAAACAAATTTTGATGTAATAGCAACGGTCACCCAAAATTTTAGCCAACTAATTAAAGCAGTATTAATATTTTTTGTTTGGGCAGCAAGTCACAAGTTTGGGTACCGTTACAACGAACAATTTATTGCTTCCGTTGTACACCGGATCCCAAAATACCGAAATAAATATACCGTTGAGATCAGCTCGACGAGACGATCACAACGGTATACAGATATTAGTGGTACGATCATCCGATCAAAAGTCGATAATCGGTACCGAAAATGCTGCTATTTTGCAGAAATAAGGTAAACGGAGCAGTAGACGTCCGAATTTTGAAAAACGAAGGATGACGTCTTACTCAGAATAGGATTTAGAAATTTTTCATAGAAAAATATCCAGGCTTGAAAATAAATTTATTATCAGCAATTATTGGCTACTTGAATTAAATAGAATTTTACAAAGAAATAGACTTTGATAAAATAATTTGAAAATTTACCATAGGCTACGTTTAATTGGACGTAATTCAAATATCAACTTTTTATTTGCAAATTAATTTATTTTAAAATTTCACAAAATCCAATTAAATACGTAAATAAAATTTATTAAAATCTTACAGGTCGTTACACTCTCCCCCACTCAAAACTTTTCGTCCCCGAAAAGGAAGGAGGTAGGAGAATAAAACAACCAGAAATTTATAGATTGAAAGATAAGATAAACAACAAATTTTAAAACTACTCAAATTATTTGAAATCTTCATTTGGAACTTCATTTGAAATTCAAATTGTCTATAATACTATAATACTTTCCAAACTCCTTTGAAAACAATTACCTGCACTATTACTTATATTCACAAAGTCTATTGAAAATATTAAATCCAAGATTTATGAAAGTTAAAATCATTTCTTTAACGGTGTTTTATTTAATTAATAACTTCAAAAATATTTACAATATTTAAAATCTTCTATTAACCCAAGTAGTATATAAATAACCAGCATTGTAAAGATTATATTCAAAAGGAAAGAAGAGGAAGATTCAGGAAACAGAATATAGGTAAATAAATAAGCTGAGCAGATAAGGTAGATTCAAGAGACTAGTATCGGGCACGAATAGTTGACATCAAACCCAAAGAGTTTAAATTTCAAATATTAATTCAAAATTTCTTTGTTGGGAAAAATATTTTTATAATAAATATCTTTATAATAATACTTTTAAAATAAGATACTACTATATCAAAGTAAATTTCTTTCGAAAATACTTTTATAACTCGATGTTTCAACAAGTTTATCCTCGTTCTTGCAGACTCTGGCCATGCGTTGATCAGGCGCAAAGCTAGAATTCTTCAAGTACTTAGTAGACTTGTTTCAACAACCAGTGAAAATACTTGGAAAACCTTTTAAAAACAGATATGGAAAGTACAATCCAATCAAATCAACCAAACAAAACCTTTGTCCGATCATGGTTCGCAGATACACAATGGTTACGCCTGGTTCCCCCAGGAAACAATCCATATCCGTAAGCTTTCTCAGCCCTGCGAGTTACGCCATGATGACTAGTAGGGTGCAGGATACACAATGGTTACGCCTGGTTCCCCCAGGAAACAATCCGTACCCCCAGGCAAGACTCAGCCAGGCACTTGCGCTACTATTCGCGACCTACACA
Organism: Allium cepa; assembly: GCA_030765085.1. Taxonomy (NCBI): domain Eukaryota; kingdom Viridiplantae; phylum Streptophyta; class Magnoliopsida; order Asparagales; family Amaryllidaceae; genus Allium; species Allium cepa. The sequence goes on along the minus strand of CM060943.1, from coordinate 401,703,303 downwards.
GATTGCAGGATACACAATGGTTACGCCTGGTTCCCCCAGGAAACAATCCGTACCCCCAGGCAAGACTCAGCCAGGCAATTGCGCTGTGCATTCACGAGAGAAAAAGAAACCGTGCGTTACGCCACGGTGGGAACACTCGAGTATTACATCCGGAAAACCAAAAATCAGAGAGAATAATATTGATAGAATGAATCCACGCTGTGGCCACAAAGCGGATATCAAGCAGAAGGCACTTTCCATATCTTTACTTGGAAAATATATATCATATAGTACCTTTTCAAATCCCTTTCAAATATCATACTTATATAAAGTCCATAATATATAGGATTCCTTTCTAAATCGAATACTTTCCAAGTCAATAGTAGATCAACCATACTTATATAGACTTTGATTATGTAAAATTCTCTTTCCAAATTGAGTACCTTTCAAATCAATAGATTTCAAATCAACTTCATACTTATACAAATTCATTTTATATAAGTTCGACCACTCCCAAATCAAGTGCTAAATAATATAAGGTTCTCAATTCAAATCATTTCAATATTAATTCAATTTCAAGATCCCATATGATTTCACCTAATTTTCTTCCAAATCAAATATCTAAATTTCGAAGTCCCCAAGATAATAGGCTTATAAAATAATCCCAGTTTCCAAATTAAACTGATTCAAGTCAAACAAATTTATTTCCAATATCACCATATAAGTACTGGTTTTTTTTTTTTTTTTTTTTATTTCAAAACCAAGTGTTCTCAAAATCAATTACTTAAAATGGTTTCCAAATTTATAATTATCCCTTTAAAACCTTTAAGCTATCTATTTTATTTGAAATATCCAATCTACCTTTTTGAAACCCATTATTTAAAACCAATCATTTTTCCAATATTCCAAACTAAATTCCATATTAGTATAACAGTCATATTTATTTTCTAAACAAAAGGTTTCAAACTTAAGCATACAAAACACAACTTATATGCTTTATCAAATATTTTATACGTTTCAAAATTTCTTAGTCTTTAACCTTTAAACCTTAATTTGGGAGTGCTCGAACCTTCAAAATAGTCGGTGAAAATCAATTTCAAATCCAAGAGTTGAAAATCAACAATAAATCAATAAACCAAATTATTAAATCCGAAACTCGAGGACTGAACACTGGTCTCATTTTATATTGTTTCAAATATATACTTATATCTTTCTAAAATATCAAATTATATTTCGGAATTTGAAATCAAAAACCGCTTTACAAATCACTCGCATAGCGAAGCTATTAAAGTGGCCTCTCTCCCACTCTGAAACTCGAAAATCAATGTCGATGATGCGTGCACTCATCACCGAAATTATTCTCCAGCGACATAAGTGAGTTCTGGACTTCTATTTTTCTTGAAAACTTCTTTGAAATTTCTTCAAATTATTGGAATTCATTTGAACTCATTTGAAACATTTCTTATTCGGGAAAAATACTTTTAAATCGTATTATTTATATATGTTTTTCAAAATCTTAAAACCCATTTCCAAAATACCGGAATTCAATTCTCGAATTTCAAATTTAACCCTTCAGTTATAAATCATTTTTATATAAATCAATTTCTTATAATTTTCAAAATTTCAAATCCTTTCAAAACCTTTTTATATAGAATAACATATCTTCTTTGCTTTATACATATAGGTATATAATCCTTATTGAAAACAATTTCTCTTTTTTTTTTTATATATATAGGATATAATTTTGATATATAAAGCAATTTCAAAATACAAACATACCCGATTTTCAAAGGATAAATTAAGAATGGATTTCAAACAAAGATGGAGATTTAAATTAGAGGAACTCTAATCAATAGAATCCTGATACGAAGATAGACTCAACAAAGTTGAGAAAATCAAAATACAAAATAGAAGATGGATATACTTCTATAAATCTCGGGCAACCTTAACCGGGTCAACCGTGACTTCAGGAATATGATTGATGCGGAATTCTAAAGCAAATCTACATCCGATCGCTAGAGATAGAATTCGGCATATCAAGAAATAGTAGCATCATAAACCGAGGATTCAGAATCTCCGGTGAATCAATGCCGATTGTAAAGGAGTTCTCACCCCCTTTACAAAACATTCAGTGGAGTTATGGGATACTCCAGAATCAAACGAATATAAATAGGGAGAGACAGAATATATTTGGAACCGAGGGACATTCCAAAATTCAAAGGAAATCGAGTCAAAAGGAAGAGATTCAACTCGAGCGAAAGTGATTCTGTAAATAAATTTACCATATATGTTAAGTTTTGCCTAGAGCCAAAGCTCTGATACCAACTGTAACGACCCGCTATTTTGGACCATTCAAATCGACACTAAAACCGTACATGTCCGACTTGAGTAATTCAAAATACCGAATTGTTAATTTAATTTGGCAAAACTTAAAATATACAGTAAATAAATCAAACACAGATCACAGACACAGAGTAATATAATGCAGCGGAATAGAAAAATAGTAGTTCATGAAGCTACTATACACATCAGAGTTTAAAATAAAATACATCAGCATCTCTTGAATACAGAAAAAGTCTTCAGTACGTGCCGATGACTTCTCAGAACTAGTCAACTAGAAACTGAAAGCTGAAACGATAGTTGGATCTCCAAATGAAGCTCCAATCTCCAAAAGTGAGTCTCAAATGCTGTATTTCTCGATCTGACCCGAGCGTAAAGCAAAACACAAACACTCGAGTCAGGATTAACATTCTTATATCAATAAATTCAACTCAAGTGAAATTTCAACTGAAATACAATATAACTTAAAAGGATGTTTGGGATAACCATCCTCTAAGGGTCTATAGAACTATCTACAAGGTAGAATTATACACTATTACACCGTGATCATTCACTTAATTTATACTTCAAACCCAAATAACAATTTCACTTCAAATAATAGAATTTATATATATATATATATATATATATATATAATGTATACAACAAAGTACTTTCAATTTCCCCAACTTACAAATCGTTCACATCAACCCGACCTTCCCATTTCAATTAAATTCAATCAATTTAAATTTTCCAAAAATCCACTTAAATTTTTATAAATCTCACATTTGGATTTGATATCCCAATTACCCCTTTACAATTTCAATATGTTTCCAAACTTTAAGTATCTAATATTCACTAAATTTCCAAATCCAGTTTTATAAATAGAAATCTCCAAATTCCGTTCAACCTAAATTTTCATTTAATTCAATTAGTTATTTAAATAACAAATTCAACTATATCGGTTCCCAAATACATATCCAAATCTCTAAATCATTTAATTTCAATATAGTTCATAGCTTTAATACTTAAATGTTAAATCTACAATTCCCGATAGATCTCGATTTTCACCTCCTTACTATTTAGTTTTGAACACTCCCGTGTTTGGTTCAATATCATTTTAGTGACCTTAAATTACATTTTACTCAATATTATCTTAAATTTTATCAAACGGGAAATATCCATTAAAGTACTTAAATCAAAAATCCAGTTACAAAAACATACCCTTAAATTTCCATTTAATAATTCCGAATTGATTAATTAAATTCTTATTTAAATGCCGTTTAAATAAACCCAAATTTATCTCCCAATCTTAATTTATTCAAATTATTGCAAATCTATTCGGAACATAATTCACCTAAATATCTATCAAATTATGTAAATAATCAATCTTGAATAAATTAGATATTATTAACTCTATATTTATCATTTAAATCTGTACACTAAATGTATACGGGTGGATGGCATTCCAACCCGTAACCCAAATTTAATTAAATGAAAACCGCTTTGGGTCTATCATTTCAACCTATTTCGATTCAAAATCAAACATACAAAGGGAACTTGCAGTGTGATGACAGGGATGGTGTCAAAGTAAATAAACAAACAATAACAACAATCAATAACAATTCAATAAAATAATCAAATAACCCCGAAATAATCGTATTAATTCGCATCGTTATTTGTATAATTATCTCTAGAATCTGCACTATCATTTCTTGTAGATTAAAGACTATCACATTTCATTTTTCACTTGTTGTTCCCTTTACATTTCAGTTTAAAACAACATAATTAATCCAAACTACGTTCAAAGATTTAAAGTATAATTTATCAATTTCTACGACAATTAATGGGTCAAATTTAACTAATCAAATTTACATATGGCGGGGTCAGGTTTCAATAAATCAAGGTCCGTCATATACAATCCGTTTAATTTGTAAACTATACTACCCCAAATTAAACCAGCAAACTAGTTATCACTTAACAATAATAAATTAACATCCCATTTGAACGGAAATCAATCAATCAGTCAATTATCAACCAAATCTGTATTATTATAAATAATTAACCGATAATGGTGTCAGGTGTCGTAAATGAACAGATCCAGCTAATAGCAGTCATAATAGTAAAACAACTAACAACAGCATATTTCAATTGACGTTTCAATTGAATTTAAATTTAATAAATAAAAGAACGTTAATCGTGAGTGATTTCTCACCTTTCGAGGTTAGAGAGATTCGACAATAGAGTGGGTCATGTATCCAAGCACGGATTCCGAAACAAAACTAGGTGGATAAGGATTTGACGTACAAGCTGATAAAAGGAATCGATGAAGCAAATGGAATCAGTTTGATAGAGATAGAATTTTTCATATATAATATTACCCTAAACCTTATTATCTAAAAATCAATATTTTAAAAACTCATATAACTTTTAATTAAATCGTCCCAAAACTTCTTATAAAACTATATATAGATACATTCATTCATTTAAAATAACTCTATACACGTTCACAAATATAAACTCACGTAACAGATAATCTAAAATATAAATATACAATTTATATGTGCAGACCCACTGGTCAAGTAAATGTATATTACTGCAAACGTTGAATATGAATATACAATTTATACGCAAATATAAATGTACAAAATTTTGAAAGTTGTATACATATCTTACACATATATGAATGCAGACCGAATACTCATAACGTATGCAGGCCTGTATATGTAAACTAATATGATTACTACCATAATCAACTGCAAACTACTGTACTCAAATATACCAGACATCACTAAACACTTAAAAATTTATCTACAGCATAATGAATATTGTAAGAAATAAGACCATTATATCTTAAATATGCAGACTTATGATAAAATATGTAAACCAAAAATGCAAACTCAACAACCTAGTATAACAGGACATGAATAAATAGAACAAATATATAATATTTTAAAGCCTCATAAGAAATATACTACAGCAGATCCAAGAGCACATGCAGACCAAAACACTCGTATACTGAAATATGTGTATATATTTGTATAGTATACGAAACAAATTTTTTTTTTCTTTCTTACGTGTATAACCGCAGAGTGCCAAAAACAAAGAACAATTAGCCTACCTAAAAATACATGTAACTTTCCTAAATGTAAATGCCAACTTTTATTTCATAAACTGAAATAACTACAATGTTTAAAACAGTATATATATTCTTCATATTGTAAACACGTAGTGTATATAAAGTAAACCCGATTCTTCTATCAACAGTTCACGTATAAGTATATACTAATTAGATATAAAAATCCTACTCTGTATAACTTATACACCTACAGACAACTAATATAACTACTACAAGAATGCCAACCCTACAAGTTTTTCATGCGAATGCTTCCCATTTATATGCAAATGATTCAAATTCTTATGCTAAGTTATATGCGAGTATGCGATACTATATACGTAAAAGTAAACTAATATATAAATATAAAACTGACACAAAATACACTACTATACTCACGCGCAATACGAAGAGAGGCTGCAGAGGAAATAAGTCTTGGAGGGATGTCCGGTTTATGGAGGCCGAGCGTGACTGTTTAACTCGTGGAGGAGACAGAGCTTTAGGTGGCGGCGGAGGAGAGTGGTCGCTAGTATTGAACGAGACCCGAGGCCGAGTACTTTCCGGTGGTGCAAGCTCGGCGCGTATGCTGGTGGTAAAGCACGGGTGGAGGCCGATGGTTTGGGCCACGAAGGTGATGGGCGGCATGAGACAGCACGCGTGGATCTGGAGGTGAAGGGCGGAGCTTTGGGAACGGTGGCCGACCTGACGTGGGGAGAGGCTAAGGTCGGAGTTGCGGTTAGCTTAGGCCGAGGGAGGAAGATGGTTTGTGAATAGGCTTTGCGACATTGTTTTCGGCTACAGGAAATATAAGGAGGAGAGGAGAATGAGGTAGTGGGATTTTATATTTTGCTGAAAAAAAAGGCAATGAATATGGTTCTTATATGAAGCAAAGGAATGGGAAAACAACGGTTGAAAACTTTTGAAATTCGAAAAACAAAAGGTACGAGACTGCAAAAATAATGAACGTGCATGAATAAATGTAAGGACCAGCTATTAATAAATTGGAGTGAGGTAACGTACAAGAAAACGTTGGAACCAGAATCAGAATGAATGAATGGAACACTGAAAGTCAGCCTTGAAATTTAGGCATTAATAAAACAAATTTTGATGTAATAGCAACGGTCACCCAAAATTTTAGCCAACTAATTAAAGCAGTATTAATATTTTTTGTTTGGGCAGCAAGTCACAAGTTTGGGTACCGTTACAACGAACAATTTATTGCTTCCGTTGTACACCGGATCCCAAAATACCGAAATAAATATACCGTTGAGATCAGCTCGACGAGACGATCACAACGGTATACAGATATTAGTGGTACGATCATCCGATCAAAAGTCGATAATCGGTACCGAAAATGCTGCTATTTTGCAGAAATAAGGTAAACGGAGCAGTAGACGTCCGAATTTTGAAAAACGAAGGATGACGTCTTACTCAGAATAGGATTTAGAAATTTTTCATAGAAAAATATCCAGGCTTGAAAATAAATTTATTATCAGCAATTATTGGCTACTTGAATTAAATAGAATTTTACAAAGAAATAGACTTTGATAAAATAATTTGAAAATTTACCATAGGCTACGTTTAATTGGACGTAATTCAAATATCAACTTTTTATTTGCAAATTAATTTATTTTAAAATTTCACAAAATCCAATTAAATACGTAAATAAAATTTATTAAAATCTTACAGGTCGTTACACTAACATATCATGCTCCTACCATGTGCTAAGTAGTATTATTTTAGTTGGCAACACGTAAAATATACAATGGTTAATAACATGTAAAATAAAAGTAAAAACAGTGAATGGTTGACACAAATGTTACGACTTAGCTTCTTACTATGAGCTTGAGTGATTTTGGCTTATTTTTGCATTTGTATAGCACCCAAACATGAATTTATTTAAAAAGCAGTAGTTACTTATCTATACAGGTTGATCTTGCTCATCTTCTAGCTGCTCGTGATCAGGAGTTGCGAGCTCTATCTGCTGAGGTGATCATTTGTACTTGTACTATTTTATGACTATGTTGCCTTGCTAGGAACTAAAATTGTTTATATAAAATCGTTCAAGTACAAAACTGGAAAATTGCTTGAGAAGCTCCCTCGTATGAGAATATTTAATAAAACCCAAATGACTATTAACCGGGGGACTTCGCTGGCTCTTCAGCTTGTGGACTTATCCAGTTGCATACTATTAACTGGAGAATCTTATGCTGGGCATTACATCGTCAATGCTGCAACGTTATGTGACCTTCTGGCTTGTATTCATGACAAATGTGTCATGCCTTGAATCTTAGATTTAGCTGCTTTCGGCTTTAGTGTTGTTTTTGTCTGAGCTTTTTAAGAAAACTTGGAATATGTATTTTTGTATGTCTACATATAACACGCTGCATTTATTTTTTACTACACTGTCTGATTATGTACCGTGGAATTTATTTATGTTTTTCATTCTTTTGTAGAATTATTAAATCTGATTATGTATTTGCCATCAAATTTAATTTTGAATGATAGTAATATTGCATGCAATAATTGTTTGTTATAATCAATAATATATATATAGTCTGTTTGAGTACTTTAATAATGGTATCTGAGAATGGTTTTTTTTGCATCAGGTATAAATAGTCGATGCAATAGAGGGCTTAGTTTTCATCGGTTGTTATAAAAAACCGATGCAATAGAGGGATTAGTTGCATCGGTTTTCATTACAACCGATGCAACATGGGGGCTGTGTCCAAGCAACCAACCATGATATTTTGCATCAGTTGTTAGTAAGAACCGATGCAAAAAGGACCTTTTTGCATCAGTTTCAGAACTGATGCAAAAGTGTTAAGCCTGTTGCATCGGTTGCATATGCATCGGTTGTTGAACTGATGCAAAAGGGGGGTAAACAACCGATGCAAATGGCCTGTTTTGTAGTAGTGAAAGCTTTCGAATCCATGTCTTCCGCCTTTCTCCAATCCACTACGTACCATCTAAGTGATACCTTGTATTGGTTGTGGCTTAGTGGGCTTTCGATTTATTAAAGGCAGATGCTCTGAGTCGAAAGGTACTTTTAAAGAAGGCAGAACCAACTTTTCTAGGTAAAAAATGATTAATGCCAATTAAGGAAAATACTTCCTAACTAACCTGCCATGTGTAAACATAAGATTGGTTAACTTAACTTTTCAAATTCTTACCAAGATAACTACGGCTAATTTTAAATCTAAACCATGGTTAAGTTAGCAAATAGGCCTTCTATTAAGCAAAACCAATATTGCAAATAAGTCCTTTTTCTAAAATAATTTAATTTGCATTAGAAAATTATTTAGGAAAAATCCCCAAAATTCTAGACATTCACTTTAATCATGTTATCTAACATATCAAAATTTCAGACCCAAATTCTCAGTATATTTTCTTGAAATAATTTATAAACCCAACCGGCCATATTTTCCTCTGAAAATTCATAGTAATCTTTCATAACTTGGAAAATTATCAAAATTAAAACCCAACTCCAAAATCATTTTTTATATAGCATAAATTTTTTCCATGACATTTAAACATCACAATCAATCGGCTTTTCCCTAAAACCGCATATAATCTTATTTAAACATTCTTGTTCAAATCAAATAAACTATAATTCAAGCATATAATCATCCAAATCATCACAAAAACGAATTTACCCTTAAATTCAAAAATCATATGTTCATAAAAAATAGATGGTCTAAATTATTATTCACCTTTATTAAGAGAAGGAGATTCTATTACGATTGAGATTTATTCCCTAGCTTTAATCCTTAGCCTTTTCTTTGATTTCTCTTCTCTTTTCTCTTTGATTATGGTCGACTCTTCTTACGTTATTTTTTTACCAAATGACGTGAATGTGGAATGAAATGGTAAGGAACGAGAATATATAAAGTTAAGGGGTTATGTGCGGCTAATTCCCATTATACCCTTATGTAGATTAATTAACTTAAGAATCATCCTTTAGCCCATTTAATGAATTATTTAAGCACGACCTTAATTATTTTTATTCAAACCTTAACCTCCTTATCACTTAACATTTACATTATTCTATTTAGTTTATGTAAATAAATCTCCTGAATAATGTTATCAAAAATTAGTGGTGTTACGGGCTCTCCTCCTTAAAGAATTTCATCCTCGAAATTCAATAAGGACTAAATACTAAACATCTGTAATGACTCCTATGAACCATACTAGTCTACCTGACTAGCTAATATCTATATAAATCTAATATAAACATACCCTCAAAGCAGATCAGGATAAATATCTTGAATTCTATCCTCTGTCTCCCAAGTATAGTCTTTCTCATTGTCACTCCACTAAACTTTCACCAACTTGACTGTCTTGTTCCCCGTTCTTTTCTCATCTCCCGCTACAATCCGAACAGATTGTCTAACAAAAGTCAAATTAGGCTATCTACTAGATCATCCAACCCTATCGAAGGAATAGTAATCTCTGGATCATGTACATACTTGCGAAGATGAGATACATGAAATAGAATATGGATACCTGCCATAGTGCTCAGAAACTATACTCTGTATGCGAGCTTTCCAATCCTCTCTATAATCTAGAATGGACCAGAAAGGACCAACATATATTGGTGCCAGTTTTTTCGACTTTTCGAACCGTACCACACCCTTCATCGGTGATACCTTGATGAAAACCTTGTCTCCAACCAAGTAGGTCTTTACGCCTCTTATCTATATAACTCTTTTATCTTGATTGAGCTTCCTTCAACCTTTCTTAGATTAACTTAATCTTCTCTAACGCCTCCCTAACAAAATCTGGACCTAAGACCAATCTGTCTCTTGTCCCCAACTAACATATTGGTGATTTGCATGGCCTCCCATAAAAATCTTCAAAAGGCGTCACCTATACTAGTCTGATAATTATTATTATAGAAAAACTTAACCAAATGTAGGTGATCCTCCCAAGATTCACCAAAGTCCAACATATAAGCTCTCAACAAATCCTCGAGTACCTTATTGACCCTCTCTGTCTGCCCATCTATCCGTGGGTGATATGCAGTACTCATCTTGATCTTAGTGCCTAACATATCCTATAGACTCTTCTAGATTTCGCTAGTAAATAAAGTATCTCTGTCACTGACTATGCTACAAGGAACTCCATGTAATCTAACTATGTTCTTTATGAACACCTTAGCCAACTTTGAATGGATTCTTAAGGAAATTGTTACGACAAGCCTCAAATGAAATTTCCTTCTTCATCTAGTTATATTTCTATTTACTTATGTATTTTTGTACATTGTTCTCTAATCTTTCCATTTCAATGTTGTGCTGTTTCTGCGAAGTAGTACAACGCTTATTTATCACTATAGTTTAATACAACAATTTGCTGTTTCTATTGCTATAGTTTGTTATTGTAAATTAATTACAATATAGTAATTGTTCAAAATTACTAATATAGAATTCCAAAGTAGTGGAAATATGATTTGTAAACTTGTGTGATGAGTTTATAACATATTGGCCTTTGTTTTGGTATACTGGTCGTATAACAAGTGTTTAGGGTATTCATGTTTTAAATAAGGAGAAAAGAGGTAAAAATATATGTTTCCTAATAGAATGGGCACCCTTCCTAGAAATTAATTTTGTATGGAGTGCTCATTATATTTGGTCCTCTCATATCAAAAAATGAAGTATCGATAACAATACAATAAAATTTAAAATCATGCGCTATACCCCATTTGGTCCGAACTATTATAATAATCTATTGTTTGAATTCAAATTCAAACAAAAATGAGATATATCATTTAATGGACGGGGCTTTTAAAGAAATTGGGCCAGTTGGTGGTAGAAGAAATGGATGAATTTCAAAAAATTTATCCATTTTGAATCTTTAATGGGCTTATAAAGTCTTAATATACTTAACTTTTCTAAATTTCTTTTATGTAAAATCAATATTTTATTTAATTTTATAAATACAGTTTTACTTTAATTTAATATGTATGTAAACTAGAGTATATCAAATATCCTCTTATGTACTTATTTATCCGTAACAATAACTTGTTAAATTTATTTAGAGAATTCCTGTCTCTTTTATCATTAAATTAATAACGGCGCATAAACTTATTTAAAGAATGAAACTTTTCATTTTCTTCCTCTTTTCTTATTCAATTAATGATGGTGCATTATTTATATAGAGAGAGCTTTAATTAAATTGATTGATCATACGAATGTCATTTTTTAGCAACACCATATGGCATGAATGTAAGTATAAATACTACACACACACACACACACACACACACACACACACACACACACACATATATATATATATATATATTATAGTGCAAATTCTGTAAGTGCAACATGATAGGTGCTATCAATTGATGGCAAGATGTAGACATATGAAAAAATTAAATAGATAGCTAATCATATAGAGGAAAAAATGGAACATAAATAAAGGGTAACAACGATGTTCTAATCAATTTTTCATTTTGTAAACTTAATTAAAGCGGCATATACACAGCAAATTATAGGCATCATAATACAAGGATATAAATAGTCGAAAATAAATAAATGTAATATTATTGCATCATTTAAATTGTTTCCTCCTTTTGGAAAGAAATTTAATCATACTTTGACAATAATTAATAATTCTCAAATATTACCTAATTTAATCAAATTACAACATTTTATAAATTAACCAAATCATTTGATTTTTCAAAGAATTCATTACTACAGTTTTGCAACCCAATGTGTAAATTTATTCGGCGAATAATATCGAACTATTCGAATATTAATGTTTACACATCAGTTAGCAAGAAATGTGACATTTTGGACAAATTTATCACTTACACATATTTTGGTAAAATCTAGTTTTACTTATTATAAGAAGTACCTAATAGTGACAATTTTTTACACCAATTCTCTTCGTCAAAACTATATCACTTTAGATTTATGAAATTTGGTAATTGTAAAAATTCCAACATCATCCACATTCAACTTTATTCTCCAAACACAAAGTTCTTTGTTCAATAATAATTATTATTATTAACCAAAATGCTCTGGCCGATGACTATGACCTTGAGTTGACTTCAGTTGACTGTAATACTAACCTCATATAACCGAAGAGACGAATCCTCTCTTGAATAGCGTTTCACTTCCAATGCTTCCACTGACCCTACTATAGTTGTTCAATGGACCCCATGTCATGATTTAACTATAATCAAAGCGGAGCTTCCACATTGAAGATCAATAGTATTCTCAAGTCGAGAGAATTATGTAAATTAGGCACATCAATATTCTCTGCTTGATCCTAGTTAAATTAACCAACAGAAAACTAGCGAGTGAGTCATTCCATAGTTATCCAATAACTATCAGTATGTAACCTCTTTGTGCCTCTAGTAGTCATAAGTAATACACTGCCCAACATTTGGAGAGCGTTATGTACTCTAGTCTCAACGGATACATCGATATCCAGTCTCGATGCTTGTTAACTAGAAACATTAAAAATTGTATATTTGTTTCAATATGATAAATTACTCATGGTTATAACACTTTATAACTACTATCATAAAATATATCATTTATGGATTTTCTATTAAATATACTTTTAATTAAATTGACTAATTAATATAACCACATTATATCAAGTATATAATAGAAAGAAAATAACTTTACTTCAAACAAGATTGGTGAACATGTTAGATATATGTAACAAATTACATAATTGCCCCTACAACATACCCCTAACTCTATCAATCTCCAACTTGCACTTGGGATCAATCATGGGATCGTATTCCAACTTCTTCGATCACTTTTCTCAAAACCAATGTGGTCGGTTTCTTTATGAATGGGTATGCTATTATGATTTAATTATCTACTATGTCGATCAACTCTCTTCGACGGCGATAAACTGCTTTATCATGTATAATAATTTGGAGTGCGTCTCTTGACTTCTAGTAAGCTATAAGTTTTGTTACAAACTATATCATGACATTATTATTATACAATAACTTTATGAGATTCTTAGCATTTGGAATCAGCTCAGTTATAAATTTGTGCACTTATATTTTTATATACATTGTTTTTATTGCGGCGCTAATCAAGATGATGTACTTAACCTTTTTTACTGAATCAGCCGCGGTCATTCATATGGAACATTTCCAACTTAAAGATTTTTTACTTGAATTTATCATTGACATAGTTTACTCGATATCGCTTATGAAGTTTGAGTTCAAACCCTTCATAAGGAGATTTTGTTTCTATAAACAATTCTATAGTATTTTATAAATACAAGAAAACATATCAAACAACGGTTTAGTGATATCAATTTTGGATTCGATATTTTCTTCATGTATCAAATACATAAACGAATCACGTTATCGTAGACAACATAACATGTATGATACTTCGTATTGCTAATGCGTAAGGAACTAATCTCACATGTTACATATTAAACAATTTATTAAGGTGTCTTTGCATATTAATTGGGACATTCCTATGATATGTCGATATTATTCTTATCAACATTGCTTATTTAATTCCAACTGCATTAGTCTTGCTCATAAAGACATAAACGCAGCCGAATGGATCACATCCCTTCAGTTACGACTACCAAAATCATACTTTGATTATGTACATGGAATTCTTTTGGATTTGCATATAATACCATAAAGTCAACACTCTTAGTGGTTTAATTAAACAACCGAGTATTATATATTTTCGACATTGATAAGAAACTCAAAGTTTCTCTTTAATGTGTGAGAATATTTATTAGACTCTCTAATCTGTTGTGCTCATATAGGTTGGTTAATTTCATATCATCTAATCAGTTCTATCTGTGGACGATATCCAATTGCATTTTACTACCAGTAATTCCTCAAAGAAATTTCTTTAAATGTAAGTAGGTATTTCTTGAAACAAAAATTGTTTTTCAATGCAACAGAATAGGTATTCATAAACGTTTTTTGAATTTCTTTATTTATAAAACTAATTTGGTTTTAGTTTACAAAACTTATGTTCAAAACATAGATATGTCCTCCAATGATAGTCATTCAAAAATTCTTTTAGGAAGATTCATACAAGATCCCTTCGAACAATTATTACGTGCAATCTTTCAACTAGCACACCCGCTAACTCATTGGCCTAGAATATGTTGCGATTTCTTATAACCCTTATCTTGTGTGACTCTGTAAACAGTTATTTAGATTAAATAATATTAACCTTGTGTACTACTATAATGGTATGGAAGTTTCGATTTCAAAATTCCAGATAGTTAGGGAAAGAAGAAAAAGAATTGAAGAAGAACAGAAAAACAAACTCAAAATCTCACATTCGCAGCGGATAAAATATAATATCAAATAATATTCTTTACACAAAGAAAACTGTATCAGTCAATTACATTTTATTACATCAGAGTTACAACATTTCACAATCATTGGACAGTTAAAATAACCTGTCTAGATAAACTACAATATATCATAGTGGGATACACTCCATACGTTCCTGCCATCCAGCTCGCCTCCTGAGCTCCAGAACGTCCTAACCTAGAAATCAGTAATACTCAGTCTGACCCGAGCATTATATCAACGTAATACCCGGGTCAGGCTGGAAACCAGCGTGAGTAAACTCATCTACCAAGAAATTCCAATGCATAGAACTTAATTAAAACCCGGTGTAACTTGTATCAATTTACAAATTCACAATTTGTTATAGACATCACTTATTTCACACATCAATTTCTAAGTACCAAAACTTAGATTAAATGGTCCAATTCACTTAAATCATTCCATTACAGCCTATTGATTTCACATATCAATCTATAAAGAACCGAAGTGGTTTCGAGTATTCACTATACCAGACTCTGGTCTCTTCGAATTCAGTACCATCTTAACCCAAGTTATTCAAGTGAATCACAATTCAACTTTACACACAAGATGTCACTTTTTACACAGCAATTCATCATCGATGGATAACCACATTATCATTGTCCACCCAAACATATCATATCACAAAACATTTCATATCAGAGATATCAATCAATTAACGACATTTAATCATCATTTAATCATTCATAAGCAAGATGGATCATTTCCAAAATTAATTTAATTTATCTCTAATTAAATTAATTACTAATCTTTTAATCACTTAGATTACCTTTACTTAAACAATTAATTAATTACAAATCAATTAACTAATCATCTTTTAATTATCCATCTTAATTAATCATCCTTGATTAATTATCTTCAATTACATAAAGTAATTATCCTTTAATTAATTACACAAATTAATTATCCTTAACCATTTACAGTAATTAATTATTAATTACTTTCATTAATTACATTAATTAATTACATTAATTAATTACTTCCATTAATCAGCCATAATCAATCATAAATAGTAATTAACCATCATGTAATTACTTACCTTAATTAAGTAACTCCTTTATTAATTATATTAATCCTTTAATTAATTACACCAAGTAATTAATCCTTGGTTACTTCTCCTAAGTAATTAACCTTTAATTACTTCCCATTAAGTAATTTCCCTTATGTTAATTACATTCAGCAATTTATCCATCAATTACTTCACTAAATAATTACACTTATCAATCTTATTAAGTAATTTTACTTAATCCTTATTTACTTACATAATTAATAAATCACTAATTATTTAAGACCTTAAATTATTTAAAAGATAAACCATTTTATCTTTATTAATTTCTTTAGTTATCTTTTAAATCCTTATTAGATAAACTTTTGAAAATAATCCATCACTATTCTATTTACCTAAACCTTAAAAGTTAAGGATTTAAAATCACTTCATCTTTTAATTATTTCTTAACTACAATATCAAGTTTTTATTTAAAATAAACTTTCAAACAAAGGTTGTATACATTATAGAAACACTTTTAACTTTGTAAATTTTAACATAATTTATCTTAAATGTAACAACCCGCCGCTCTGACCGCCTCTAGTCAGTAATTAAACCAACTAGAAACGTTCAAAATGACGGCTTGTTATTTAGTTTATAACATTTAAACGGAATCAGTCACAGAATCACAGAAACAATAATATATTTTATAAATGAACTTTTCTTTTGTATACAAATATCAGAGTTATACAATGAACTACATTTTATACAGCGGAACAATTTTTATTAAGTACAAGAAATTTTTTCTAAAAAGCTTTAGTGAAGTGCTTTCCCCTCTCTCTCTAACTTCGCTGCGAGAAAATCTCCAAGCTGTAAAAATACTCGGTCTGACCCGAGCGTTTTACGCAAAACACAAAAACACTCGAGTCAGGATTAATCTTTATTCAAGTAAATAAATTTGCAATGAACTGAATAAAATAGTAACAGCAGTAAAGCATGAACATGTGTGGACAATGGTTAAGGTCGAGGCATAGCGATGAATGGATGAAGAGACCAGTAGTGAATACAACAAACACAGAGGCAACAGTGATGCATGCTGCAGCATACCAGAGCAAAAAGAAGTACAAAATGAAAACTACAAGAAATCATGTATGCAGACCAAATGCTCAATGTCACAAATATACAACAACAAGCATCAGAGTGCAAAGTGCTCGAGTACAATGAACAAAGAACAGCATGCACCAGTGATGAAAGTTACAAACAGAGACTACAAGGCAGTGAACACTTGAATGCATCAATAACAAATTGCAAGACCTCAACTGTACATGGAACAATGCAACACAGTGACCATTATCACTGACTCAATTAAACAAGACACATACTGCAGTGGACAGACCAAAATGCAACAGGATGAACCGCAAAGCCAAACAAGTGCAGGTGAACAAGTGATACCAGCTACAAATAAGCAAAGACCATATGGTCAGTGCACAAGAACAAGGCCCAACAAAATCACAAACCAAGTGCAACTGGAAATAACAACATGCAATGCATGACTACAACTACAAAGGTTCAAGGCTGAGACAAACCCAATGCACCAATGCAACAACATACGAGGTGCAGACAACTCGACTCAACAGCAATGCATGACTACAACTACAGAGACCACAGTTACTACACAACACAGCAGCAATCAAGATGGTGGCAAATGTATACAAGTGATACATGAACCAGAACAGAGTTTTTTTTTCACTTTGAATAACATTCACTGTTGTTTTATACTTACAGTGAGATTTTTAAAATTTAATTTAACTTAAACCAAATTTTAAAACATGCTGTGTGACATAACAACAAGTTTTACTTAAATTCTAAGTACTAACATCAAAGAGTTCAAGAGAATATGAATTTTGATCCAAGTTTTAAGCTTGAAAACTGGTAGCAGAGATAACAACGGGACATGTACATATATATATACAGGAAATCATCACATTCATTCCAGGTCTCATCATGCAACCATAATTTTTACTTTGGATTTAAAGAGTGAAGTTACTCAAATTTCACACGCAAACACATCACACAAAATTCTTTCAAGTACCACCAAATTGTAACAGATCTTAGTCTTAAGTTTTTTAAAGTTTTGTCCACATTAGTTTGAAAACAGAGGAGCCAATTAGCATCAACCAGGCATACAAAAACATATGGTGGTGCAGACTACAAATGAGTGCAAACAAAATAAACCAAATGCAACAGTTATACCAACATAATGCAATAATGAAGCACTGAAGTATGCAGACCAGCACCAGGGTTAAACATATATGGATAGGGTGGAATCAAGTCAAAGCATACCAACACAGGTAAGACAAGAACCAGTTTTAAGTGTTTGCAAAAATTTTCATTAATAATTCCAAATATAGTGCCACAACTTGTAACAATAGTATGGAAATTTACAGAAAGGTTGGGCTTACATTTTTTTTCAGTAAAAGAAAGAAAATTTCAAAACTTACTTAGTTTGTTACTAAACATGGTGCAAGTTTAAGGCACAAAACCAGAGATTAAAAAGTACACAGTCAACATGCAAAACAAAATATTCATTCATATATCTAGGATGCAATACAACTTTAACACCCTATATCTCAGCAACCAAAGATTTAAAAGAACAAAGGTTTACTCACAGCTTTAATTACTGAAATGTGGCACATGGTTAAACAACATTTTTTTCCTTAACTGTTTGCTTTTATTTCAGAAACAAAAAGGGAAGAGAGAGATTTGGGTTATAATATGGTTTACCTTGTACTTCTAAAAATAAATGCAACTCAGTTCAATGACCCATAGTTTTTACTTTGATTAGTTGCTGAAAACACATAGTATATCCAAACCATAGATTATCATTCAAAGCCTGGCATGGTTTGCACTGTAACACGGAGTGTTACAGGTAACAGAAGAACAAAAATCAACATTTACAGGGAAAGAAAACTTAAGCATAGCAACAATTCACAAGCCAAAATGATTCACATTCATACATGTATATTATCACTTATACAAAACAATTCCAGGTACCAAACCAAAAATCACAACACACACTAGGCCTAAGTCATTTATTTACAGGTAAACAGAGAAAAAAGGATTTGGTTTGCTAAGTCGATTTCAGGTTGTAAAAGAATCAAGCCTTTGATTTTCAAGATTTGCCTTAAAACTTTTAAAAACTGCAGTTGCCCCAAGCCAAAATCCCATACTATATTCAAGATTTTCTTTCTTTCTTTAGTTTGAAAACTACAAACTGGATTGAGCTTATCTTTAAGCATACACACAAGTGTGCAGTGTATTTCAAATCAAAAATCCAGTTAAAACAACCATGCAACCAATAGTCACAATTGAACATACATTTATCAAAGCATATTTCGATATTAACTCGAACTTCCACCTAAATAACCAAATTAAGAAGTTTACTCACAAGTATTAATTTTCTTTACTACATTGTCCTTAACCAGATTTAAAGATCCATCACATGCAGCAACAACAAACAAGCAAAGTTTTTGATATAGCATCTGTTCTTATCAGATTTTAATGATAGCATCTGCTCTCAACAGTTTAAATTCAAGCAATCGAGCAAATGATAGCAAATAACACCCAACAAACATACATGCAGAGACTTATCTGTTCTTATCAGTTTAAATTAAATTAACCGAGCAAATGATAACAAATAACACCCCAAATCATAGCATGCAACCAAGCACCCAATTCAAACAAATTTAAAAACTTGAATACCGATTAATCGTGAGAAAACTCACCATTGCTAGCTGGGGTAGAAGACGATGCAGCCAAACAATGTTCGAACTCGACCAACCGAGGAGCACACGAGCAACATCAGGGGAATCGAATAGAGAGAAGCCCCAATTTGGATCGCAAGCCCTAATTTTGCAAAGCGGAACAACAAGAAGAACGAACGATCGTGGCCGCCATTTTTTTTGTTTTGTTAGATTTAGGGTTTGAATCAAAAATGGGTAGAGGGATGGTGGTATCGGCCTTAGATACATCTCACAGTACCAATTAAGATGGCCCAATATGAATTTTAAAGCCCGAAGACAATTTAATCAATTTCAAACAAATTTCAACTAATTCCAATTGGTTTTGTTATTACTTTGCTTTGTTTTGTTTTGTTAAATTATGTTGTTAAAATTTCTCCAATGTAGTTACATTATATTTTACAAAGTTTATAAATATGTTGTTTGAATTTTAACTATGTGCATTTCTTAATTTATTTTGAATTCAATTTGTTTTTGATAAAAATTCTATTCCTTTTTTACTTTAAAGAAAAGAAAGATGTTATTTAAAAACTAACCACCCATTTATAAATTTACATAAATAAAAATCCTTGTATCCAATATTATTTTTCTAAGTCATTAGTTTAAATTTATAATACAAATTCCATATTCAATTTCAACTCCAAAGTCAATTTTAAATTTTTATCCAACTTTTTATAGATTAAATTTTAAAATTTAATCGCCAATATCCTAGATATTGGGAATTCAATTTAAATTATCATTCAAATATTTAAAATTAAACTAAATATTTCCAATTTAAATTGTTCAAAATTCAGGATCGTTACAATCTCCCCTCCTTAAAAGAATTTCGTCCCGAAATTACAAGTAAGGAAAAATGATTGTTAAAATTTCACCGATATTTATATTTTACACAATTTTACCAAGATCAAAACTTTTTTTAAAAATAAATGAGTATAAAATTCATTCTATTTGTTTTATCTTACTAGCTTTGTTCATTAATTTCTTTTTGTTCATTTATTTCTACAATCAAGACGCAAAAGATCTTTTACTAAAATTTTCGACTTACAAAACTCAATTTTAAACTTGAAACACTTCATATTAGAGATTTACATATTATATCTTTCCCAAAGCTGTGGACTTTCAAAAAATTTCAAAGATCCTCTTCCTTAGTTTATTAAGTTGGGGTTATGGAGATTTTAATTTCAACAATTAATTTGCTATTTAAAGTTTGAAAATACTTGCTAACTCGAAATTTAACAAGTCTATTGTCGTTCTTAAAGACATTAGGCATACGCTGGCCAGGCGCAAGTCTAAAAATCTCCAAGTACTAAATATACTTGCTTCAATTCCCAGTGAAAATACTTTAAAAATCTTTTTTTTTTAAAATGGATATGGAAAGCACATTCCCCCATGGACCACAGTTTACCCGGCAGTTCCGCTACTATCCCAGTAGAATCGCTTGTAACTGTAGATTTCTCATCTCTTGAATTTCGCCATGGTTGTTGCCATAGATCGCGGTCCACATGGCGGTTACGCTACTATCCCAGTAGAATCGCTTGTGACCGTAGGCATCTCGCCCCTCGAATTTCGCTTTGGCATCTAGATTGCAGTTTACACGGCGGTTACGCCACTATCCCAGTGGAATCGCTTGTAACTGTAGGCATCTCGCCCCTCAAATTATGCTAGTCACTCCAACTAATGGAAAACAAATGGCCAATCCAACTAATGGAAATTCTACATAGCTACGATTTTCAAATGGACACTCATCTCGAGTTCCAACAACCTTCACAAATTTTAAATGGAAGGTACTTTTCCATATCCTCAGTTTGGAAAACATAATATCATACATACATATATAATATTTCATTTCACATTTCGTACATATCATACCCATGTACTTACATAAGTTTTCCATAACAATTACTTTCCAAACTAATGGTTTTCGAATTTATCGTGTTCTCATATATACGTTCTGAAAACCTCAATATCTCATACCCGTAACAAATAGAGGATTCACAAATTTTCCATTTCACTATCCATTTAAAATTTTCCTCTAAGTCGATTTGGAAATTTAAGGTTATCTCAAACCTAATTCACATTCATAATCCAATTTATTATCGACTTCACACTCGATTTGGATTTCATGTTACATCGTCAATTCTCAACACATAATTGATGTCTATCGATATATAACCTTTGAGTTCGTACGTCTCAGAGAAAGGTGTTAAGCTAAGAGAATAAATTCTCCACCACCAACAGATATATATTTAATAGAGATCAATTGCTATGTCATCAATTCACAATGTTAGACATACAATCCAAATCAACCATTCAAAATTCAAAGTTCAACTTATATTGTCTTTGGGTGTCGAAGTTAAACTCAATTTAACTCAAGATTCAATCATTTTGAAAATTTCCAAGTTGAACTAAATGTTCATATTTTCCAAAAATAATATCTTTACAAGATATATTTTTCACGCTTCAACCATTTGAAAACAAATTTCAAATCATTTTTCACCTTTCAATCTTTGAAAACAAATTTCAAAGCAATTTCCTTAAACGGAAACATTTTCAAATAGTTATCCATTTTAAACTTAAAATGGTTCATTTAAATCAATAAACTAAATCCTTACCGATTTATTTTAAACTTACGTTCCAAATCCGTAAATTTATTTCCACACTTAAAAAATAAATCAATATTTATTTTTAACAAATTTCCCTTTCTTTTATAAATTCCATAGTGAATTTACATTTCCAAAATATCTATGAATATACGATTTTCAAATCGATTTCACATATTCATTTTCAATTTATCTTTAAAAGATAAAATCTCAAAACATTCACTTTTCACTTTATCTTTAAAAGATAAAATTTCAAACCTTTCATTTCATATTGGAAAATATTTCCATACTTATTTAACAATAAGTAATTCACAAATCCATTTATTTCCAACACTAGGAAAACATTCAATATACTTAAATCATAATCAAGTATATATTTCATTCTTAAAGGAAATCATTCTTTAAACACATTAACTTGAGTCAAAACGAATGTTGCGTAAAACATCGTTACGACGACCCAAAATCACTAGTATAGGGATTCGAATTAAAAATAGATATATAAATCCCAATACTAAATAAAAAATTTCCTTTTGGAAACCATTTACTATAACAACAGTGTTATAGTCCATCATTTCCTTTAATTTCTCTCGAAAAACGTCTATTTCAACAATGAATGTTGAAATCTATGCTTTCGATTCTTAACACATTTCAAAACAACTTCAAATGGATTAACTTCATTTTCTGCACGTTCAAATTCAAATTCATCGCTGAATCAATTAAATCAATTATGGATTTCAAGTTGACAAACATCAAATTCGAAATCTAAATTCCATTTGAACTTCGCATTTGCTTTCTATTCCAAAAATAATCAACTAATTCTTTAGCAAACCACTTATCGACTTGGTTTCATTAGATTTATATCTCCATATTAACTATTTTAGACATTAGTCTAAACTTGAAATATAAGCTTTACATTAAAACTTGTTTTATTCATACAGTTAAGTCGACAATTAAATTTCCTATCAAAATTTGCAATCCTCATTAGCAAATGTCGGATCATTCAATCATTTTCCCAAGACATAACCGATTTATGTAATAATATATTCACTGTCCAAAATTGTGAATAAAATTCCCAACCAACTTGTATTATCACAGTATTTAACTTAAAGGATAATTCGCTGTCCAAAATCACGAATATATCTCCTTTAACAACTTTTATGTTTCATTTATCAAATTCAATTGGTTTCGAATTTATAAACAATCTTTACAAATTCCATTTCTATTTATAAACTTCGATTATAATCTCCTTCATTAATTTGATTCAATCTATATAACTCAGTTATATACCAAAATCCATATTATAAGTTAAATACTTATAATCCATTTATTTACTAAATCGTTCTTCACAACGTTTGAAATCAATTTTTCAAAAGAATTCAAAATCAAATTCCCGAGTTATAGTTCAATTATTCTCTTGGTTATAACCAAATTAACATGTCATTTTATTTCCCAATTATTACTTTGGAGATATTCAAAATATTTGATTTAAACCAATTCATTAATTCACTTAACTTATATTTTATTTTTCATAAATCTCAGCAAATCGATAATGGGTTTTCAAATGATCGGGACTCAAATCTAAGGAGACCTCACCGAAGAGAAACTATCGCAAACCTAAATTTAGGGAGGGGAATCTCCGAAAATGATTCTAATTTTCAAAATACCTTTTATTTTAAAGAAAATAATTTTATACTTCTTTAGATTTGAAAACAGTTTCTTTAAAGTGATTCTAGTAACTATTCATATCAAACGCCATAAACTAAGCTTTGTGTAAACCAAAGCTCTGATACCACTTTTGTAACGACCCGCCGCTCTCACCGCCTCTAGTCGGTAATTAAACCAACTAGAAACGTTCAAAATGACGGATTGTTATTTAGTTTATAACATTTAAACAGAATCAGTCACAGAATCACAGAAACAATAATATATTTTATAAATGAACTTTTCTTTTGTATACAAATATCAGAGTTATACAATGAATTACATTTTATACAGCGGAATAATTTTTATTAAGTACAAGAAATTTTTTCTGAAAAGCTTTAGTGAAGTGCTTTCCCCTCTCTCTCTAACTTCGCTGCGAGAAAATCTCCAAGTTGTAAAAATACTCGGTCTGACCCGAGCGTTTTATGCAAAACACAAAAACACTCGAGTCAGGATTAATCTTTATTCAAGTAAATAAATTTGCAATGAGCTGAATAAAATAGTAACAGCAGTAAAGCATGAACATGTGTGGATAATGGTTAAGGTCGAGGCATAGCGATGAATGGATGAAGAGACCAGTAGTGAATACAACAAACACAGAGGCAACAGTGATGCATGCTGCAGCATACCAGAGCACAAAGAAGTACAAAATGAAAACTACAAGAAATCATGTATGCAGACCAAATGCTCAATGTCACAAATATACAACAACAAGCATCAGAGTGCAAAGTGCTCGAGTACAATGAACAAAGAACAGCATGCACCAGTGATGAAAGTTACAAACAGAGACTACAAGGCAGTGAACACTTGAATGCATCAATAACAAACTGCAAGACCTCAAGTGTACATGGAACAATGCAACACAGTGACCATTATCACTGACTCAATTAAACAAGACACATACTGCAGTGGACAGACCAAAATGCAACAGGATGAACCGCAAAGCCAAACAAGTGCAGGTGAACAAGTGATACCAGCTACAAATAAGCAAAGACCATATGGTCAGTGCACAAGAACAAGGCCCAACAAAATCACAAACCAAGTGCAACTGGAAATAACAACATGCAATGCATGACTACAACTACAAAGGTTCAAGGCTGAGACAAACCCAATGCACCAATGCAACAACATACGAGGTGCAGACAACTCGACTCAACAGCAATGCATGACTACAACTACAGAGACCACAGTTACTACAAAACACAGCAGCAATCAAGATGGTGGCAAATGTATACAAGTGATACATGAACCAGAACAGAGTTTTTTTTTTTCACTTTGAATAACATTCACTGTTGTTTTATACTTACAGTGAGATTTTTAAAATTTAATTTAACTTAAACCAAATTTTAAAACATGCTGTGTGTCATAACAACAAGTTTTACTTAAATTCTAAGTACTAACATCAAAGAGTTCAAGAGAATATGAATTTTGATCCAAGTTTTAAGCTTGAAAACTGGTAGCAGAGATAACAATGGGACATATACATATATATATATATATACAGGAAATCATCACATTCATTCCAGGTCTCATCATGCAACCATAATTTTTACTTTGGATTTAAAGAGTGAAGTTACTCAAATTTCACACGCAAACACATCACACAAAATTCTTTCAAGTACCACCAAATTGTAACAGATCTTAGTCTTAAGTTTTTTAAAGTTTTGTCCACATTAGTTTGAAAACAGAGGAGCCAATTAGCATCAATCAGGCATACAAAAACATATGGTGGTGCAGACTACAAATGAGTGCAAACAAAATAAACCATATGCAACAGTTATACCAACATAATGCAACAATGAAGCACTGAAGTATGCAGACCAGCATCAGGGTTAAACATATATGGATAGGGTGGAATCAAGTCAAAGCATCCCAACACAGGTAAGACAAGAACCAGTTTGAAGTGTTTGCAAAAATTTTCATTAATAAGTCCAAATATAGTGCCACAACTTGTAACAATAGTATGGAAATTTACAGAAAGGTTGGGCTTACATTTTTTTTCAGTAA
This sequence comes from Allium cepa, assembly GCA_030765085.1. Taxonomy (NCBI): domain Eukaryota; kingdom Viridiplantae; phylum Streptophyta; class Magnoliopsida; order Asparagales; family Amaryllidaceae; genus Allium; species Allium cepa. The sequence goes on along the minus strand of CM060943.1, from coordinate 401,677,445 downwards.
AAGAAAGAAAATTTCAAAACTTACTTAGTTTGTTACTAAACATGGTGCAAGTTTAAGGCACAAAACCAGAGATTAAAAAGTACACAGTCAACATGCAAAACAAAATATTCATTCATATATCTAGGATGCAATACAACTTTAACTCCCTACATCTCAGCAACCAAAGATTTAAAAGAACAAAGGTTTACTCACAGCTTTAATTACTGAAATGTGGCACATGGTTAAACAACATTTTTTTTCCTTAACTGTTTGCCTTTATTTCAGAAACAAAAAGGGAAGAGAGAGATTTGGGTTATAATATGATTTACCTTGTACTTCTGAAAATAAATGCAACTCAGTTCAATGACCCATAGTTTTTACTTTGATTAGTTGCTGAAAACACATAGTATATCCAAACCATAGATTATCATTCAAAGTGTGGCATGGTTTGCACTGTAACACGGAGTGTTATAGGTAACAGAAGAACAAAAATCAACATTTACAGGGAAAGAAAACTTAAGCATAGCAACCATTCACAAGCCAAAATGATTCACATTCGTACATGTATATTATCACTTATACAAAACAATTCCAGGTACCAAACCAAAAATCACAACACACACTAGGCCTAAGTCATTTATTTACAGGTAAACAAAGAAAAAAGGATTTGGTTTGCTAAGTCGATTTCAGGTTGTAAAAGAATCAAGCCTTTGATTTTCAAGCTTTGCCTTAAAACTTTTAAAAACTGCAGTTGCCCCAAGCCAAAATCCCATACTATATTCAAGATTTTTTTTTTCTTTCTTTAGTTTGAAAACTACAAACTGGATTGAGCTTATCTTTAAGCATACACACAAGTGTGCAGTGTATTTCAAACCAAAAATCCAGTTAAAACAACCATGCAACCAATAGTCACAATTGAACATACATCTATCAAAGCATACTTCGATATTAACTCGAACTTCCACCTAAATAACCAAATTAAGAAGTTTACTCACAAGTATTAATTTTCTTTACTACATTTTCCTTAACCAGATTTAAAGATCCATCACATGCAGCAACAACAAACAAGAAAAGTTTTTGATATAGCATCTGTTCTTATCAGATTTTAATGATAGCATCTGCTCTCAACAGTTTAAATTCAAGCAATCGAGCAAATGATAGCAAATAACACCCAACAAACATACATGCAGAGACTTATCTGTTCTTATCAGTTTAAATTAAATTAACCGAGCAAATGATAACAAATAACACCCCAAATCATAGCATGCAACCAAGCACCCAATTCAAACAAAATTAAAAACTTGAATAACGATTAATCGTGAGAAAACTCACCATTGCTAGCTGGGGTAGAAGACGATGCAGCCAAACAATGTTCGAACTCGACCAACCGAGGAGCACGCGAGCAACATCAGAGGAATCGAATAGAGAGAAGCCCCAATTTGGATCGCAAGTCCTAATTTTGCAAAGTGGAACAACGAGAAGAACGAACGATCGTGGCCGCCATTTTTTTTGTTTTGTTAGATTTAGGGTTTGAATCAAAAATGGGTAGAGGGATGGTGGTATCGGCCTTAGATACATCTCACAGTACCAATTAAGATGGCCCAATATAAATTTTAAAGCCCGAAGACAATTTAATCAATTTCAAACAAATTTCAACTAATTCCAATTGGTTTTGTTATTACTTTGCTTTGTTTTGTTTTGTTAAATTATGTTGTTAAAATTTCTCCAATGTAGTTACATTATATTTTACAAAGTTTATAAATATGTTGTTTGAATTTTAACTATGTGCATTTCTTAATTTATTTTGAATTCAATTTGTTTTTGATAAAAATTCTATTCCTTTTTTACTTTAAAGAAAAGAAAGATGTTATTTAAAAACTAACCACCCATTTATAAATTTACATAAATAAAAATCCTTGTATCCAATATTATTTTTCTAAGTCATTAGTTTAAATTTATAATACAAATTCCATATTCAATTTCAACTCCAAAGTCAATTTTAAATTTTTATCCAACTTTTTATAGATTAAATTTTAAAATTTAATCGCCAATATCCTAGTTATATTGGGAATTCAATTTAAATTATCATTCAAATATTTAAAATTAAACTAAATATTTCCAATTTAAATTGTTTAAAATTCAGGATCGTTACAATCTCCCCTCCTTAAAAGAATTTCGTCCCGAAATTACAAGTAAGGAAAAATGATCGTTAAAATTTCACCGATATTTATATTTTACACAATTTTACCAAGCTCAAAACTTTTTTTAAAAAATAAATGAGCATAAAATTCATTCTATTTGTTTTATCTTACTAGCTTTGTTCATTAATTTCTTTTTGTTCATTTATTTCTACAATCAAGACGCAAAAGATCTTTTACTAAAATTTTCGACTTACAAAACTCAATTTTAAACTTGAAACACTTCATATTAGAGATTTACATATTATATCTTTCCCAAAGCTGTGGACTTTCAAAACATTTCAATGATCCTCTTCCTTAGTTTATTAAAGTTGGGGTTATGGAGATTTTAATTTCAACAATTAATTCGCTTCAAGTTCGTTCCCGAGGCAACAGCTTCTTCCCTAACTTCATCTTTACCTGACACATTGCGCACCAGTGCATGTACACAGATGGCCGTCGATGACCTGACTTCTCCCCCAACCGTCGACAAGTCACAAACCAACCCCACCTTCAATCCTGATCATCCAACTCGTTCACCATGCTCAAAATCAAAATCGAGTCAAAATAGCTGAACAGAAAAAGCGACCTTCAACCGGAAAATCACCCTTCTCCGATGATCCCGATCACGAGATCACTCCTCCATCAACCAGAGGCCAACCATTACATACAGCCTCGTTTTTCCCCCATCGCGATTGGATCCTTATTGACATCGAAAACCTCTCGCGAACCCAGGGGTTTCTTTCAGTACCCAAAACCCTACATCGAACTCTCGCCGTTGCCACGACGATTGAAAAATCCAGAGGTCAATTTTGCCAATATCGTCCACCTCAAGATTGGCTTCTGCTACTATCCCAAGAACCCTAACCTTGCCGACCACCCAAAATAGCCCAACCCATTATCAGATCAAATATGAATTATTCACATGATCTAATTCAAAATTTTTTGGTTCAACTTTTAAAAATCATGATGTCAGCTGGGAAATCAGATTATATAAATGGAAAAAAGGATTGTGATGTTTGAAATTTACATGTTTTAAATTTTTTTTACTGATCTTTCTAAATTCCCAAATATTTTCCAACTTAAAATGCTTAATTAAAATTTTAAAACTTTGATTATGCATAAACACACATATCTTATTTGCATTTCATAGCCTAAAGAAAATTACAGAAGGAGATTTGAATTTTTTTCTTCTAAATCTTAATCCTGTAAAAAGAACGAAGTGTTCATTTTGCATACAAACATTCACATCCATATACCCATATATATATACATATAAAATTCATACCAGACAAACATACAAATAGTTATCCTATTTTTTCCTAAGTAATCACTACATGCACAAGAATTTAAACAGAGCTAAGTTTTAATTTACTCACTTGTAAAAAGATGATAACAGAGATCAGTTATAAATTGAAAAATCTGGATGCTTCTTTGATTATTTCACTTGCTTCTTCATTTGATGATCCGGGTTTGATTGGTTTTAAACTGATGATCTGAAGCCTGGTTGTTGCTTAATTAACTTGTTTGAATCTTTGATTTGCTTTAGGTTTTTTTCTCTCTCTTGCTTTGTTGATTTTCTTGAAAATGTTTGTTTGGTTTTTGGTTTGTAAACTTTTACAGGTTTGTTTGTTTTTTTATTTACTGGTTTGTGTATTTTCAGGCTTGAATGTTTACAACTGAGAAAAATTCTTTTTTTTTCTTTTTTATTCAAATTAAAGAAAGTCATAATGCCACTTGTCTATATGGTTGACACTTGTTTATTTCTTAAGTTAAATGATTTACGTTTGTTACTTTTGTGTGTTAAATCTTAACACTTGTTTTTAGCATGAGAATTTATATTATAATGTATATACCCTTTATATTACTCATATTATATTTATTTATTTATATTTTACTATGTATATATATGTTATAAATTTATATTTATACTTCTCTTTTATTTGCATTTATATATCCTTTGAGAAAATAAATTTTGAAACTAATTTATCCATAAATAAATAATCACATTCTCATATATATATATATATATATATATATTTAAATCCAATTTCGTTTCAAGATATTTATCTTTTGAATTTCAAATTCCATTCAAATTCCACTCACAAATGTATATATATTTAAACAAACACATATTTAATTTGTTCGAAAGTAAAAAAATTCTTATTTAAAATCTACTTATATATATAAACCATTATTATTTGTTTTAAGAGAATAATTTGTCAAATTTTAAGTAATTATATTAAGATATGATCAAATACATATTTATCCAAATATAAATATTTACTATTAGATTCATTTGTTCAATCTATAATTCAGTATTTCTATTAATTAACCCAATTATTTTATCAATTATAGATGTCCAGAAATCCCGTTATCACATTCCTCCCCCCTATGAATCTTTTCGTCCTCGAAAAGAAACGAAGGCAGAATTTATTCAATACTTAAAATCTGATAAATTATTTTTTGATCATCTTTAAAGCACTTTTAAAATCTATATAATATTATAAAACAGTTTTCATAAAAATAATTTTTATAACTCGATGTTTCCATAAGTCCATCCTTGTTCTCACAGAAATTCGGTCATACGTTGATCAGGAGTAGGACTGAAAATCTATAAGTACTTAGCAGATTCATTTTAAACACCCAGTGAAAATACTTGAAAAATAATTTATATTGAAAATATAGAAAACATTTTTGAAAATAGAGGGAATATCTTTGGTGAGAATGCTCTGGAAATCATCACCCCCATCCATGGTCGCAGTTAACCTGATGGTTACGTTGCCGTCCCGGCAAAATCCATAGATCACTGTAGGCCTCCACGCCCCTCGATTATGCCATGGAACCCGCTACAGATCGCAGTAAAATCCAGGGTTACGTTGCCATCGCAGCAAAAGTCCATGTAACTATAGGCATCAGCGCCCTCGAATTTCGCTGCCAAAAGAATGAAACTTCTCCACTCCCACATAGGCCGTAGTCTACCGATGTAAAATCAAACGTAGACTGTTGGCTCTCAGCGGCACATATGACTTTTGCTATGTCACCATAGGTCGAAGTCTACCAATATAAAATCAAACATAGACTGTTGGCTCTCAGTGGCACACACGAATTTCTCTATGGCCTGCAGTAGATCGTAGTGACATCTAGTTAAACTGTCGTCACAGCATAACCCAAATGCCTCTGTAGGCATCAGTTCCCTCGACTTTCGCTACACACTACACATAATCCCCAGGAACTAGTTTGTCAGGACTCCTCATAGGATCAACTTTAGAAACCCCCCTCAAGGTTTAAGGCAGTACCACCCTGTGGCACTCCTGAGAAGTACATTTCAAGGGAGCACCTTTTTCTCCAGAGCCATTTTCAAAACACTTTATACTATATACATATAGTATTTTCCAAATCATACACCTAGTATGAAATCCCATATAAATCTCCTTCTCTCAAAATCGATTATACCAAAATCGATAATTCTCAACTAGGCTTTCCAAATTTTTCAAAATTGATTTTTCTCCAAAAATCAAAAGCCTTTCCAAAATCCAAAGGTTTCAAAAACTTTTTCTCAAAATCATTCTCATAAGATCCTTTATATATATATATATATATATAACTTTAAAAATCTTTGAATCACTTCAAACTTGTATAAATTCCCTTTTTATCAAATACTTTTAAAAAACTTTTCCTTCGACAATAGATTCAACAAGGGGAGTTTTATCATATATAAAACAAAGATACATAACTTTGTTTATTCCAAATCAATATTCAAACCTGATTATTCTATAGAGTCACTTACCATATTACTTAATTCCATAAAGTAAATTTCTATTATAGAAATATTCAATTACCCCTTTATTTTATAATATATCTCACAAAATATACTTTTCATTTCAAAATCATTTTACAGTTCTTATCCATAAATTCCCAGTATCAATTTCATTCAAACCCGTACGGCGTACACATATCATCGTACGCTATATCAATCTGATCGCTTATTCGATCACACAATTTCACTTCCGAACTAGTATCGTCCACCCGACTTTCTAGTGCGGACTCAAATCTGGTTTCTTGATCAGAAACCGTCATTCTCCTTGCATAGCCATAACTATGATAGAGAATATCCCGAACTAATCAAAAATCCATATCCAGTCGAAAATCGAGTGAAAAATCCCAACTCGGATCGATGTACTATCTTGAAATTCTATGCCCGAATTTGGATCAAATCACTATGCGAATAGAATAATATACGTATATCCTACGTATTTTTATTGATTATTAGCCAAATAAATATCCTTTTCTATTCACATTCACTTTAATTTTCACTCACTTACTCATAATAGCTTAAATCCTCATTCGGATTATCACCTCAATTCTTATCTCAAATGGATATTTAATCATAAACAGTTTGCACTCCGACCAGCTTATATTTAGAAAATAGCTTGAAAGGTTAAAAATAGATAAGTAGTTGAAAAATAATTATTAGATGTAAAATAGCTGTAAAATAGTTAAGTAGTTATAAAATAGTTATAAAATAGTTAGATAATTGTAAAATAGTTATAAAATAGTAATCAGTTTATAAAACAGTTGCAAAATAGTTAAATAGTTCTAAAAATAATTGTAAAACAAGTACAAAATAATTTATCTTTAAAAAGAAAGATTGTGTAGTAAGTAGCTTGGAAAAATAGATTTATATTAAAATAATTTTTTTTGAAAATAGTCCAGAGCCAAACTGTTCAATTCTCAATCTCCAATCCCTTCAATTCAATTTAAATTTCCACTTCCATTTAAATTGACTTAATTTCAATAACTTCAATTTCCATTGAACTAGATTTAACCCCAATTCAAGTTGAATTATCCTCAATTTCTTTCCAAATTCAAATCAAATTCCATTTGAATTTTAAACCTACTCGTCTTTAATTACAACTCCAAATTATTCAAATCAATTTGGACTAATTTCAAATTGAACCCACTTCAATTTCAAATCATTTCAATTCCTGTTTGAATTAATCCACATTTCAATCTCAATTTTTTACATCATCTCGAATTATATAAATTCGAGTTAAATTTTCAATCAAACCAACCTTTATTTTTAAATTAGCAACTTAAATCTTTAAACCATTTAATTCTGAGTCCAAATCCCCAAAATTCCATTTTAAATTATATTTACTTAACTTATTTCAAAGTTCAAATGAGAATTCAAAAACAATTTTTATCTTCAAAATTTAATTTATTTCCCAATTTATCTTCCAGCTTTGGAACCAACTCTTAAACAATTTTAATTTACAAATTCAATTCTTAACATTCAAATCTTAAGTTCAAAGTTATTCTATATCCTTAATTTCAAATTAAAGTTTTATTTCCCATTTATTTATATAATGGATATATTACCATAATCCATTTCTTCATTCATTTAAACAAATCCAATTCACAATTTTAAAGATTATTTATAACAACAGGATGATATCATCCAAATTATTTTAAAACATCCATCCATTTCCAATTTTCAGATCTCAAACCCATTTTGAGATCACACAAACTCCCAATCCAAATTAACCATTTGACTTCCCAAGTTAAAACCCAATTTCATCTTGAAATTTCCAATTCAGGTTTTCTGTTCTAAACTTATACAATTTTCTCCAAAATTAAATTCACTTTAATTTAATCCAGACAACTTTACTCAATTTAAACTCCCATTCAAATTTTAAACTTCAATTAATAATCTTCCCACTTAAGTGTAAAAACTTACTTCACTTTGGGTTTCACATCACATTCCAAGGAAAATTCAAAACTCAACCTTAGACTTTATTTCAAATCACCTTTGATATTATGTATATTCCTCATATATGCATATTATTTTAAACCACCTTTGGTTTTTAATTTAAAACAAATTTCTTTAAATTTTCAAACCACTCTTGTTTGAAATAAGACCCTTTCATTCAAATATATTAAATAACATTTCTTTATCATTTTGAAACAATTTTCAAATTCTGGACCCAGATTTAAAACTTCACAATTCAGATCATCTTTAATTCCAATTTATAAGTCATACTTTGCCTAAACGTTTTATTTCCTAAAACATTTCATTTTGCTTACTCATTAATTCACATTTTATTAGCAAACACAATAATCATTTATGATAATAACCAAGGAAACCAATTCATTATTATCTTATTCTGAAACTCTTCTTCCAAATTCAAGATTTAATTTCAGTTTGAGTCCATTTCAAACTTGTCTTTATTCAATTTAAATTTGATTTTATTTCTATTACCACTTAATTCTTATTATTACTTTTAATTCAATTAATATAACAACCAATTTCCTTAATATAATAGAAAATCTATTGCTTGATAAACTTATATAAGATTCATTTACTTTTGAAACTATTTTAAAATCTTTAAATAGAAAATAACAAGTACACTCTCTCTTATATATATACACTCAACTCATTCTAGGGTACCATTGACCCTCCCTAATGAGTAAACCCATTAGAGCCAAGGTTCTCGCTTAACCTTCAACTCTGATACCAAATGTAATGGTCCGGAAATTTCAATTTCGAAAATTCCACATAGTTAGGGAAAGAAGAAAAAGAGATAGAAGAAAAAGAACAGAAAACCAAACTCAAAATCTCACATTCGCAGCGGATAAAATATAATATCAAATAATATTCTTTACACAAAGAAAACTGTATCAGTCAATCATATTTTATTAAATAAAGAGTTACAACATTTCACAATCACTAGACCGTTAAAATAACCTATCCCAGATATACTACAATATACCACAGTGGAATACACTCCATACGTTCCTGGCATCCAGCTCGCCTCCTAAGCTCTAGAACGTCCTAACCTGGAAATCAGTAATACTCGGTTTGACCTGAGCATTACATCAAAGTAACACCCGGGTCAGGCTAGAAACCAGCGTGAGTAAACTCATCTACCAAGAAATTCCAATGCATAGAACTTAACTAAATCCCAGGGTAACTCGTATCAATTTACAAATTCACAATTTGTTATAGACATCACTTATTTCACACATCAATTTCTAAGTACCAAAACTTAGATTAAATGGTCCAATTCACTTAAATCATTCTGTTCCAGCCTATTGATTTCACATATCAATCTATAAAGAATCGAAGTGGTTTCGGGTATTTACTATACCCGACTCCGGTCTCTTCGAATTCAATACCATCTTAACCCAAGTTATTCAAGTGACTACAATTCAACTTTAAATACAAGATGTCACTTTTTACACAACAATTCATCATCGATAGATAACCACGTTATCATTGTCTACCCACACATATCATATCATAAAACATTTCGTATCAGAGATATCGATCAATTCAAGGCATTTAATCATCATTTAATCATTCATAAGCAAGATGGATCATTTCCAAAATTAATTTAGTTTATCTCTAACTAAAGTATTATTAATCTTTTAATCACTTAGATTACCTTTACTTAAACAATTAATTAATTACAAATCAATTAACTAATCATCTTTTAATTATCCATCTTAATTAATCATCCTTGATTAATTATCTTCAATTATATAAAGTAATTATCCTTTAATTAATTACACAAATTAATTATCCTTAAGTATTTACAGTAATTAATCTTTAATTAATTTCATTAATTACATTAATTAATTACATTATTAATGATCCTTAACTAATTACTTCCATTAATCAGCCTTAATCAATCATAAACAGTAATTAACCATCCTGTAATTACTTACCTTAATTAAGTAAATCCTTAATTAATTATATTAATCCTTTAATTAATTACACCAAATTTAATCCTTAGTTAATTCTTCTAAGTAATTAACCTTTAGTTACTTCCCATTGAGTAATTTCCCTTATATTAATTACATTCAGTAATTCATCCATCAACTACTTCATTAAGTAATTTCACTTAATCCTTATTTACTTACATAATTAATAAATCACTAATTATTTAAGACCTTAATTTTTTTAAAAGATAAACCATTTTATCTTTATTAATTTCTTTAATTATCTTTTAAGTCCTTAATAAATAAACTTTTGAAAATAACCCATCACCATTCTATTTACTTAAACCTTAAAAGATAAATTAAGGATTTAAAATCACTTCATCTTCTAATCATTTCTTAACTACAATATCAAGTATTTATTTAAAATAAACTTTCAAATCAAAGGTTGTATATATTATAAAAACACTTTTAACTTTGTAAATTTTAACATAATTTATCTTAAACCTTTTATTTATCTTAAACTCAATCAACATTTAATATTTCGAAAGGAATAAGTTGAGAAATTTGTCTTAAACTAGTCTTAATCTAAATTTTTAAACTTGTATTCATTCAGACAAAACTGGGTATCATCACAGAAAAACACGAGCTAACAAACCCAAATTTTTGGATTCGAAGCCCAGCAAACCCCTACCCTATATCCCGAACAAAACCCTTGTTCGCTTCGAGTTCGTTCCCGAGGCAACAGCTTCTTCCCAAACTTCATCTTCACCCGACACATTGTGCACCAGTGCACGTACACAGATGGTCGCCGACGACCTGACTTCTCCCCTACCATAGGCAAGTCACAAACCAACCCCACCTTCAATCCCGATCATCCAACTCGATCACCAAGCTTGAAATCAAAATCGAGTCAAAATAGTTGACAGAAAAAGCGACCTTCAACCGGAAAATCTCCCTTCACCGATGATCCTGACCACGAGATCACTCGCCCATTAACCAGAGGCCAACCATTACTTACAGCCTCATTTTTCCCCATCGCGATCGAACCTGGATCCTCATTGACATCACAAATCTCTCAAGAATCCAGGGGTTTCTTTCAGTACCCAAAACCCTACATCGAACTCTCGTCGTCGCCACGGTGATTGAAGATCCAAAGGTCAATTTTGCCGACATCGTCCACCTCAAGACTGGCTTCAGCTACGATCCCGAGAACCGTAACCTTGCCGACCACCCAAAATAGCTGAAAACCCATTTATAGATCAACTACGAATTATTCACACGATCCAATTCTAAAATTTTTGGTTTAACTTTGAAAAATCATGATTTCGGCTGGGAAATCAGATTATATAAATGGAACAAAGGATTGTGATGTTTGAAATTTACATGTTTTTTTCACGGTTCTTTCTAAATTCCCAAATAGTTTCCAATTTAAAATGCTTAATTAAAATTTTAAAACTTAGATTATGCATAAACACACATATCTTATTTGCATTTCATAGCCTAAAGAAAATTACAGAAGGAGTTTGAATTTTTTTTTCTTCTAAATCTTAATCCTATAAAAAGAACAGAGTGTTCATTTTGCATACGAACATTCACATCCATATACCCATATACATACACATAAAATTCGTACCAGACAAACATACAAACAGTTATCTTACTTTTTCCTAAGTAATCACTGCATGCACAAGAATTTAAACAGAGTTAAGGTTTAATTTACTCACCTGTAAAAGATGATAACAGAGATCAGTTATAAATTGAAAAATCTGGATACTTCTTTGATTATTGAACTTGCTTCTTGATTTGATGATCCAGGTTTGATTGGTTTTAAACTGATTATCTGAAGCTTGGTTGTTGCTTGATTAACTTGTTTGAATCTTTGACTTGCTTTAGGTTTTTTTCTCTTGCTTTGTTGATTTGCTTGAAATGTTTGAAGATAAATATTGCAGGCTTTGATTTTTGGTTTGTAAACTTTTACAGGTTTGCTTGTTTTCTATTTACTGGTTTGTGTATTTTCAGGCTTGAATGTTTATAACTGAGAAAAATTCTTTTTTTTCTTATTTTTTTATTCAAATTAAAGAAATTCATAATGCCACTTGTCTATATGGTTAACACTTGTTTATTTCTTAAGTTAAATGATTTACATTTGTTACTTTTGTGTGTTAAATTTTAACACTTGTTTTTAGCATGAGAATTTTTATTATAATGCATATACCCTTTATATTACTCATATTATATTTATTTATTTATATTTTTATTATATATATATATATTTTATAAATTTATATTTATACTTCTCTTTTATTTGCATTTATATATCCTTTGAGAAAATAAAATTTAAAACAAATTTATACATAAATAAATAATCACATTCTCATATATATATATATATATATATATATATATATATATATTTAAATCCAATTTCATTTCAAGATATTTATCATTTGAATTTCAAATTCAAATTCAAATTCCATTCAAAATCCACTCACAAATATATATATTTAAACAGATGCATATTTAATTTGTTCGAAAATAAAAAATTCTTATTTAAAATCTACTTATATATTATGTAAACCATTATTATTATTTTTTAGAGAATAATTTGTCAAATTTTAAGTAATTATATTAAGATATGATAAAATAAATATTTATCCAAATATAAATATTTACTATCAGATTCATTTGTTCAATTTATAATTCAGTATTTCTATTAATTAACCCAATTATTTTATCAATTATAGATGTCCAGAAATCCAGGTTATCACAACTACTCTGAAGTACATGACCTTATAGAAAGAAACTGGCCCAACTTTACTCATAGTTAATCGTACATTGTCCGGAAAAGTTCGATTACTCCTTATCGATGCATCATTATGCATCACATGGAAGAGTGACTTTTGAGATTGAATCTTTATTCATTTTTAGGTACGCTATGAACATTTTCCTATGTAATCACTCATTCAATCAAATCGAATCATTTCTATTGCTTGTTATTTTATTTAGTTTCGTTTTATACTCTATGATTTACCATAAACATACTACATGTGTAACAAATATACATGTCCATGTCCATGATAACTATCAGTGAATATGACAAAGTACATGGAAATGTTTTGGTATTAGTAGACACACGATTGTATACACCTATATGTATCAATCTGAAGAGTTCCACAACTCTTATGATGCTCCCACTGAATGGGTGCATAGCCCTTAATTGTTGGAGATGAGTTAACTAGTATCATATGACTTAAAATCATGTAATAAAATTATTCTTTCAGAATTATGGCTCGGTCTGTAATTCCAAAAAAACTATAAATAATATTAGATACTTCTATATTATCTGACACATCACTTTTGTTATGAAAAAATACCACATTATAGTTTTATTTCTTAACTAATATTCATAATATTCATATTGAAATATAGTTATGTCTATTTTTTTCGGTCGATACCGAAAAATAACCATTATTTCATAAATAATGTATCGTAAGTTACACGAAAACAATTTCCATACTATAATGCAATTAATAAGTGCTATATGACAGGCTCCCACTGTTTCCATCATTAATATAATAGTATACTAAATTTGGAGGTCTGTTATTCACTTAGTACAATTTTTTTATTTCATACACTACAACTATTTGCGGTGGATAGTTCATTGATTAAATATCTTGAGCTCAAAGAAATAAATCTCATAGAAAATAATTTTCTATATGAAAATAAATTTCAGAATAGAAATCGTATTTATTATTCCAATATTAAGTATCAATTATTTTTATAATTTCCATTAACAATGTTTTTGTATGAAGCAGAAGTGACTATTCATTCTCTCCATCCCACCCGTACCATAAATTACATCTATTCTTACACATTCATTTTCCCTTCAAATGGTAAAACTATTCAAAAGAAAACCTAACTAAAATATCATAACAAACTCTTTACAAAAGCACATTTGATTAACCTTAACATTTAAGGACATCAAATATGTTACACTGTACGTAAACCTACCAAAAAGGCATTTCAACGATTGAGTTCTTAGATCTATCTTGTAGTTTTTGGTCTCGTGTTACTTCAACATAACATGATCCCTTTTATAACCAATCAGATCAAATACTCGATCTCGCACTAAGGTTTATTTGGTTTTTTCGGATGAACTAATTTCATTGAAATATTGTACATTACAAACTTTGATTGTTCACCATATAGCATTTATATGCAATTGTATATGGATCAAATATCCATAGTCTTTTATTGCTTTTAGAGATCAAAACTCATAGAATGCAATACATGGTCTTGACCAAATAAATGCGCAAGCGATGAAACCATGAATATATTTAATAGTTATAAAATCAGGCACTTTCACGGGTATAGAAACGTTAACATGGAATAGGAATTTAATAATGGGTATTATATTTCCATTTGTCAACTTTCAATTCAGTTCGTACACATATATATATATATATATATATATACATATATGTATATATATTTTAATTCATAAACATTTTATTAATCATATTAAATCCATAAATTTATCATTGTAGATAATTATAACATTATTTAGCATATGTTCTTACAATATTAGAAAGTTTAAATGTTACCATTGCATTTTTCTAATAAGGCTCCCACTAATCCTATATATTTCTCCAAACCTAAGATGAAAGATAGAAGTCTTTCGACTTCACTGGGTGTTAGAACTCATCTTTCTTGGTATTTTGACCTTAAGTTTATTCAACAAATCATAGCCCACAAACGATGGGTAACTTCTTATCAGTTGTATCACATACAACTCCTAACCCATTTTTCCTTGTCTTGATCCCATTTCGACCTTGAATTTGCTCAATGAATCGAAAGATATTTTTCACTCGTACCTACCATATCATAATGGCCTAAGTATAATATATGTACCTTGAGTTTGCTCAACAGATACAAAATTATCTTGCCTCATCTACTCAATATATTAATAATACTACACATAACATTCCTAGCTTTAGTTTACTCAACAACTAAGGAGCATGCAAGTAATTTATTAATATATATAGCAGAGGATAACATTATATTGAGTGATATCGACTTATGGAATAATGTATTTCTTATGAATTACCCTCGTGATTCAGTTGTCAAACACATCAAAAATCACATTATACATACATTTACGTATGTATTTATTCCTTTAATCTATTTGGGTTTCTTTAATGTTTCGCCTTTAGTTTACACACTCATATTATATAAGTTTCATTATTATATAACTTTTAAATTTCAAATAAATTTTCTTATGTATAATACTTTATTAATTAAATCTTATTTAATTAATTTTAATTAATTAACTCTTTAATTGATTTTAAATTAGTATTCCAATAAAACTTTTATATTGGACACATCTACTATAACGTTTATAATAAGACACATATATCTTATATATGCATATTTTTAGTTAATTAACTGACCTTTAATTACTTTATTAATTAAACAATTTTAATTAAATTATATGAATTTCAAAAATTTATCTTATATACGTACATGTATGTTTATGTTATCTTAAATACTTTAAAATAACATAAAATATATCAACGAATATAATACATGAATATTAATATTAATTAATTAAGTCATTTAATTAATTTATATTATTAATAATTTTAAATTTTGGAAATTCATATTTACGTAATCTCAAACATTTTGAACTTTCGTTATATTTTCAAACATTTTGAAAATTTATGTTATATCATAATCTTTAATATAAACATGTTTTTATTTTAAATTTAACATTTAAATTTAAAATCTTTGTCTTAATTTTTAGAACTATTTTGAAAATTAGCCCAAGGCTCAATTAATTGGGCCTTTTTTATTAGTGGTAACCTTTCGGCTTACTCCACCTTTCAGGCTAGGCTGGTAATCAGGTTGGACAAGGTACTTGATTATTTAATTCCAATTCTAGACATCACCTTTCTAGATAATTTACTAAGTGCACAAGCTTAATTAGTTAACCCTAACATGCGTAATTTAGACCATATAGGCTATTAGGCTCTGATACCATTGAAGAAACTGGTCTAGGTGGCATAGGAAGAAATGAGTGAATTTCAAAAAAATTAGCCATTTTGGATCTTTAATGGGCTTATGAAGTCTAAATATACTTAATTTTCTAAGTTTTATTTATGTAAAATCAATATTTTATTTTATTTTATTAATAAAGTTTTAATTTAATATGTATGTAAATTAGAGTATATCAAATATACTCTTATGTACATATTTGTCTGTAATAGTAGCTTATTAAATTTATTTAGAGAATGAAGCTTTTCATTTCCTATCTCTTAAATTATTCAATTAACGATGAGGCATAAATTTATTTAAAGGAAAGAAACTTTTCATTTGCTTCCTGTTAACTTATTCAATTAATGAGGATTCACATTATTTATATATAGAGAGAAAACTTTCATTTCTCAATCTCTTTAATTAAATAGATTGATCATATGAATGTCATTAATTAGCAACATGTATATGGCATGAATGTAAGTATAAACAAATATATTATTGTGTAAATTCTGTAAGTGCTACATGATAGGTGCTATTAATTGATGGCAAGGTGTAGATATATAAACAAAATAAATGGATAGCTAACCACATAAAGAAAAAAATGGAAAATAAATAGGGTAACAACAATGATTGAGTCAATGTCCCATTTCGTAAACCTAATTAATGCAGCATGGCATCATAATAGAAGGATATAAACATTCGAAAATAAATGTATGTACATATTATTGCCTCATTTAAATTGTTTCCTCCTTTTGGAAAGAAATCTAATCAAACTTTGACAATTTGAAATACATGTAATAAATTTTGCGTATGAAAACGTACATATAAAATTAGTCGTGTACATAAGATTAAATCAAATATTTCTACTTATGAAATTTAGAGATTTATAGCAATCAATTCAAAAGTAGGCTTATTGTCAAAACATTAATTGTATGTATGTAACATTCAATAAAATATCTCTAGTTAATACTATTAGAGACTGTAGTAATCAAATTAAAATTTAGATTTATTGCCAAAATATCTTCTTTTTTAATTTCCAAAACAATACAAATACGAAATACGTACATGTAAACTTACAAATCTAAAATTACATTTTATTTTATATGACTTAAAACATGAATCTTCAATAAAACACTGTAACATTCATGAAAAATTATAGCTTAATTTGTTAAACTAAGATCCAATCAAAACAATATGAACATACAAAATTTTAGATCTAAAGGATTATACTTTGAATTGAATGTTTAAAATATAGATCTATAATAAAACATTGTATTCAAACATATATAGATTTTAATTTTAATTTAACAAATAATATCTCAATTAATAAATTGAACATACAAAATTTCTGATCTAAAAATTAGACTTTAAATTGAATGTTTAGAACATAGTTCCAAAATCAACCATTATATATAAAAATATACGAATATTAGTCGTTCGATCGACCCCATGTCACGATTAACTATAATCAAAGTGGAGCTTCCGCATTGAAGATCGACAATATTCTCAAGTCGAGTGAATTGTGTAAATTAGGCACATCGATATTCTCTGCTTGACCCTAGTTAAATTAACCAATAGAAAACTAGTGAGTGAGTCAGTCCATAGTTATCCAATAACTATTAGTATGTAACTCTTGGTGCCTCCAGCAGTCATAAGTAATACACTGCCCAACATTTCGAGAACATTATGTACTCTAGTCTCAACGGATATATCGATATCTAGTCTCGATGCTTGTTAACTAGGAACATTAAAAATGGTATATTTGTTTCACTGTGATAAATTACTCATGGTTATAACACTTTATAACTACTATATAAAACAGATCATTTATGGATTTTCTATTAAATATACTTTTAATTAAATTGATTAATTAATATAACCACATTATATCAAGTATACAATAGAAAGAAAATAACTTTACTTCAAACAAGATTGGCCAACATTTTAGATGTATGTAACAAATTACATAATTGCCCCTAGGACATCCCCTAACTCTATCAATCTTCAACTTGCACTTCATGGAATCATATTCTAACTTCGTCAATCGCTTTTCCCAAAACCAATTGGGTTAGTCTCTATATGAATGGGTATGCTATTATGATTTAATTATTTATTATGTCGATCAACTCTCTCCGACAGCGATAAACTGCTTTATCATGTATAACAATTTGGAGTACGTCTCTTGACTTCTAGTGAACTATAAGTTCTGTTACAAACTATATCATGACATTATTATTATATAATAACTTTATGAAATTCTCAACATTTGGAATCAGTTCAGTTATAAATTTGTGATTTATATTTTTATATACAATGCTTTCATTGAGGCGCTACTCAAGACGATGTACTTAGCCTTTTTTATTGAATCAGCCACGTCTTTCACATGGAACATTTCCAACTTAAAGATTTTTTACTTGAATTTATGATTGATATAGTTTACTCAATATTGCTTATGAATTTTGAGTTCAAACACTCCTTCATAAGGATTTTTTGTTTCTATAAACAATTCTCTAGTATTTTATAAATACAAGAGAACATATCAAACAACCAATTAGTGATATCAATTTTGGATTTGATATTCGCTTCATGTATCAAATACATGAACGAATCATGTTATCTTAGACAACATAACATGTATGATAATTCGTATTGCAAATGCGTAAGGAACTAATCTCACATGTTTCATATTCAACAATTTAATTAGGTGTCTTTGCATATTGATTTGAGACATT
This sequence comes from Allium cepa, assembly GCA_030765085.1. Lineage (NCBI taxonomy): Eukaryota > Viridiplantae > Streptophyta > Magnoliopsida > Asparagales > Amaryllidaceae > Allium > Allium cepa. Next base: position 401,658,796 of record CM060943.1, on the reverse strand, counting down.
CCCTGTATCTTTTATCCTCAATATAAAAGATATCATTTATAATCAAAGTTAAGTATTAAAACAACTAAGGTTGATTTTTCAACACAAGTACATCATTTAAAATCAACAACGCGTTGTTATAATTTAGAAATATCAATGTACCTTTTAACGTTCTTCCTTATGAACATACACTTCCTCTACATTTTGATTGATAATCAAACTATTTGAAGTTTCTATCAAAATAATTTTCAAATTTTGATGCTTATAAAATGATACTTTCTATTATATTTTGGATCATATCTAAAGACTCACAAGCATAACATCGCTCCCACTGACTTTGAGACATTTTTGGTTATTATATATAAACAGCTTACTATAAATAATTATTTAGACTTTTCTATTTCAGTACATATGTACCAAAAATAAAGTCATATTAAGTGCTAATTTTGTGAGTAAATCTGAATTAATTTGAGCAAGTTGAATACCGAATCTATTAAGCTAATTTCAACAACCGAAATTTCGATTTTATTCTTATCAACATTGCTTATTTAATTCCAACTACATTAGTCTTACTCATAAAGACATAAACGCGGCCGAATAGATCACATCCCTTTAGTTACGACTACCAAAATCATACTTTGATTGTGTAGTTGGAATTATTTTAGATTTGCATATAATACCATAGAGTCAACACTCTTGGTGGTCTAATTAAACAACCTATTATATATTTTCGACATTGATAAGAAACTCAAAGTTTCTCTTCAATGTGTGCGAATATTTATTAGACACTCTAATGTGTTGTGCTCATTTAGATTGGTTAATTTCATTTCATATCATCTAATCAGTTCTATCTATAGACGATATCTAATTCCATTTTACTACCAGTAATTCCTCAAAGAAATTTCTTTAAATTGAAGTTGGTATTTCTTGAAACAATAATTGTTTTTCAGTGCAACATAATAGCTATTCATAAACGTTTTATGAATTTCTGTATTTATAAAACTAATTTGGTCTTAGTTTACAAAAATTATGTTCAAAACATAGATATATCATCGAATGACAGTCTTTTAAAAATTCTTTTGGGAAGTTTCGTACAAGATCCCTTCGAACAATTATTACGTGCAATCTTTCAACTCGCACACCCGCCAACTCATTGGCCTAGAATATGTTGTTGTTTCTTGTAACCCTCATCTTGTGTGACTTTGTAAACTGTTATTCAGATGAAATAATATTAATCTTGTGTACTACTCTTAAGTACATGAACTTATAGAAAGAAACTAGCCCAACTTCACTCACAGTTAATCGTACATTATCCGACAAATTTCGATTACTCCTTATCGATGCATCATTATGTATCACATGGACGAATGATTTTCGAGATTGAATCTATATTCATTTTTAGGTACGTTAGAAATATTTTCCAATATACTCACTCATTTGATCAAATCGAATCATTTCTATTGCATGTTATTTTGTTTACTTCCATTTTATACTTTATGATTTACGATAAACATACTACATGTGTAACAAATACACATGTCCATGTCCATGATAACTCATCAGTGAATATGACGAAGTACATGGAAATGTTTTGGTATTAATAGACTTACGATTGTATACACCTATATGTATCAATCCGAAGAGTTCATCAACTCTTATGATACTCCCACTGAATGGGTGCATAGCCCTTAATTGTTTAAGATAGAGTTAACTAGTATCATATGATTTAAAATCATGTAATAAAATTATTCTATCAGAATTATGGCTCAGTCTGTAATTCCAAAAAAAACTGTAAATAATATTAGATACTTTTGTATTTTCTAATGCATCACTTTTGTTATGAAAAAAATACCACATTATAGTCTTATTTCTTAACTAATGTTCCTAATATTCATATTGAAATATAGTTATGTCTATTTTTTTCAATCGATACCGAAAAATAATCATTATTTCATAAATAATGTATGGTAAGTTACACAAAAACAATTTCCATACTATAATGCAATTAATAAGTGCTATATGGCATGCCCCCACTGTTTCCACCATTACTATAATAGTGTACTAAATTTAGAGGCCCGTTATTCACTTAGTACAATTTTTTAATTTCATACGCTGCAACAATTTGCGGTGGATAGTTCTTTGATCAAATATCTTGAGCTCAAAGAAATAAATCTCCTAGAAAATAATTTTCTATATGAAAACAAATTTTAGAATAGAAATCATATTTATTATTCCAATATTAAATATCAATTATTTTTACAATTCCCATTTCCAATGTTTTGTATGAAGCAGAAGCGACTATTCATTCTCTCCATCCCAACTGTACCTTAAATTACATCTATTCTTATACATTCATTTTCCTTCAAATGGTCAAACTATTCAAAAGAAAACCTTACTAAAATATCATAAAAAACTCTTTACAAAAGCACTTTTGATTATCCTTAACATTTAAGGACATCAAATATTTAACATTTTACGTAAACTGACAAAAATGGCATTTCAACAATTGAGTTCTTAGATCTATCTTGTAGTTTTTGGTCTCGTGTTACATCAACATAACATGATCCCTTTTGTAATCAATCAGATCAAATACTCGATCTCGCACTAAGGTTTATTTGGTTTTTTCGGATGAACTAATTTCATCGAAATATTGTACACTACAAACTTTGACCATTCACCATATAGCATTTATATGCAATTGTATATGGTTCAAATATCCATAGTCTTGTATTGCTTTTAGAGTTCAAAACTCATAGAATGTAATACATGGTCTTGACCAAATAAATGCGTAAGTGACCAAACCACGAATATATTTAATAGCTATAAGATTAGGCACTTGCATAGGTATAGAAACGTTAACATGCAATAGGAATTTAATAGTGGGTACTATATTTTCATCCGTCAACTTTCAATTCAGTTCGTTTATATATATATATATATATATATATATTAATTCATAAACATTTTATTAATCATATTAAATGAATAAATTTATCATTGTAGATAATTATAGCATTATTTAGCATATGTTCTTACAATATTAGAAAGTTTAAATGTTACCATTTCATTTTTCTAATAAGGCTCCCACTAATCTTTTATATTTCTCCAAACCTAAGATGAAACACAGAAGTCTTTCGACTTCACTGGATGTTAGAACTCATCTTTCTTGGTATTTTGACCTTGAGTTTACTCAGCAAATCATAGCCTAAAAAACGATGGATAACTCCTTATCGGTTGTATCATATACAACTCCTAACCTATTTTTCCTTGTCTTGATCTCATTTCGACCTTGAATTTTCTTAACAAATCGAAAGAGATTATTCACTCGTACCTATCATATCATAATGGCCTAAGTATAGTATATATACCTTGAGTTTGCTCAATAAATACATAATTATCTTACCTCGTCTACTCAACATATTAATAATACTACACATAACATTCCTACTTATGTTTGCTCAACAACTAAGGAGCATGCCAGTAATTTATTAATATATACGGTAAAGGACAACATTATATTGAGTGATATCGACTTATGGAATAATGTATTTCTTATGAAATACCCTCGTGATTCAGTTGTCAAACGCATCAAAAAGCACATTATACATACATTTACGTATGTATTTATTCCTTTAGTCTATTTGGGTTTCTTTAATGTTTCACATTTAGTTTACATACTAATATTACATAAGTTTCATTATTATACAACTATTAAATTTCAATTAACTTTTCTTATGTATAACATTTTATTAATTAAATCTTATTTAATTAATTTTAATTAATTAACTCTTTAATTGATTTTAAATTAGTATTCTAATAAAACTTTTATATTGGACATGTCTACTATAAAGTTTATAATGAAATACATATATCTTATATATGCATATTTTTAGTTAATTAACAGACCTTTAATTACTTTATTAATTAAACAATTTTAATTAAATTATATGAATTTCAAAAATTTATCTTATATACATACATGTATGCCTATGTTATCTTAAACACTTTAAAATAACATAAAATATATCAACATATATAATACACGAATATAAATATTAATTAATTAACTCATTTAATTAATTTATATTATTAATCTTATTAATAATTTTAAAGTTAGAAATTTAAATTTACATAATTTCAAACATTTTGAACTTTTCGTTACATTTTCAAACATTTTGAAAATTTGTCTTATATTATAAGCTTTAATATAAACATGTTTTTATTTTAAACTTAACATTTAAATTTAAAATCATGTCTTGATTTTCAGAACTATTTTGAAAATTAGCCCAAGGCTCAATTAAATTGGGCCTTCTCTATTAGGGGTAACCTTTCATCTTACTCCACCTTTCAGGCTATGCTGGAAATCAGGTAGGACAGGGTACTTGATTATTTGATTCCAATTCTAGACATCACCTTTCTAGACACTGTACTAAGTGCACAAACTTAATTAGTTAATCCTAACATGCCTAATTTAAACCACATAGGCTATTAGGCTATGATACCATTGAAGAAACTTGGCTAGCTAGCATGGGAAGAAATGAGTGAATTTCAAAAAGTTTAGTCATTTTGGATATTTAATGGGCTTATGAAGTCTAAATATACTTAACTTTTCTAAGTTTTATTTATCTAAAATCAATATTTTATTTCATTTTATTAATAAAGTTTTACATTAGTTTAATGTGTATGTAAATTAGAGTATATCAAATATACTCTTATGTACATATTTGTCTGTAACACTGGCTTATTAAATTTATTTAGAGAAGGAAGCTTTTCATTTCCTATCTCTTAAATTATTCAATTAATGACGAGGTATAAATTTATTTAAAGAAAGAAACTTTTCATTTGCTTCCTATTAACCTATTCAATTAATGAGGATTCACATTATTTATATATATAGAGAGAAAACTTTCATTTCTCTATCTCTTTAATTAAATAGATTGATCATATGAATGTCATTAATAAGAAACATGAATGTAGGTATAAACAAATATATTATAGTGTAAATTATGTAAGTGCAACATGATAGGTGGTATCGATTGATGGCAAGGTGTAGACACATAAACAAAATAAATGGATAGCTAATCACATAAATGAAAAAATGGAAAATAAATAAAGGGTAACAATGAAGATTGATTCAATGTCCCATTTTGTAAACCTAATTAATGCAGCATATAAATGACAATATATAGGATCATAATATAAGGATATAAACAGTCAAAAATAAATGTGTATATATATATTATTGCCTCGTTTAAATTGTTTCCTCCTTTTGGAAAGTAATCTAATCAAACTTTGACGATGTGAAATACATGTAATAAATTTTGCATATGCAAACATACATATAAAATTAATCGTGTGTATATAAGATTAAATCAAATCTTTCTACATAAGAAAAATTAGAGATTTATAGCAATCGATTCAAAAGTAGGTTTATTGTCAAAACATTAATTGTACGTATGTAACATTCAATAAAATATGTCTAATTAATAGTAACTATACACTATAGTAATCAAATTAAAATTTATATTTATTGCCAAAACATCTTCCTTTTTTTTATTTCCAAAACAATACAAATACAAAATACATACATGTAAACTTACAAATCTAAAATTACATTTTATTTTATATGATTTAGAACATAAATCTTCAATAAAACACTATAACATTCATAAACAAATTTTAGCTTAATTTGTTAAAGTAAGATCCAATAAAAACAATATGAACATACAAAATTTTAGATCTAAAGAATTATACTTTGAATTAAATGTTTACAATATAGATCTATAATAAAACATGTATTCAAACATATATAAATTTTAATTTTTAATTTAACAAAATAATAACTCAATTAATAAACTAAACATACAGAATTTCTAATCTATAAATTAGACTTTAAATTGAATGTTTATAACTTAGTTCCAATACCAAACATTATATTTTAAAATATACGAATATTAGTTTTGATTTATTAAATAAAACACCAACTAATTCATTAACAAACAATTTAAGCTACATAAATAATTTTCAACTTAATGAGGCAGTTATATGCACATACAAATTATGATAGTTAAATTTCTCTTTCAACAAACATTACATCAAATATCATTATCTATTAAAGAAAAACATACCTTATTACCCAAAGCCTTGAAGCACATCTTGAAAATGGACTTCTCTTAGGATGTCGCCTATAAGTCAAACCTTGAATGATGATTTCTCCTAAGATCTTCAAGGTCCACATTCTTTCCTGGCAAGAGATGGACAAACCACTTTTATTTTATTTGTTTTTTTGATGTTTTTATATGTAGTTGAAAGAATTTTGGAATATTTTTTTTGTTTTCTGCCATGAAAAGTTAGGACAAGAGAAAGAAACGGATTGAATGAGAAGGAACAAATTGTACATATAGAATGAATTAGAGAATATATTTTATTTAAAAGAAAGAAACTTTTCTCATTCTTTAATTAAAACTTCCCTAATTAATTTCCTTGATTGTTTCTCTCTCCCCAATCCGTTCTTTATACATATGTCATCAAATGACATAACATTTCCACAAATCATGTCATCAAATGGCATAAAATTCTTCATAAATCATGTCGTTATATGACATAAAATTTCCATATATCATTCAATGCATTTATCTTTAAATTACATCAGTATCTTATATCAATGCACCAAAATATAATTTTTATAAATGCATTAAAATAATTACAAAAAATGTCCATACATCAAATAAATAACTAGTGTGAACCCGTGCTTCGCACACAGAACTTCACAATATAAGTAAATAAAATTTTCATAGTACATTTCATGGTTGCGGTGTCGGACAAACACATCGGACGTTGGCAGTTGTTATTACCGTATAGTCAACCTACGATTTTCGCATGTGGACATAGTTGCATATTGTAAATCTTGCAACTGCATAACATATTATTTGAAGGATGAGAATTAGAAGGACATATACAAAGACAACAGGGCAATATATACACCAAGTGAATTTCATGCGCGAATATTGTTTTTAACATAGAATGGATTTGTTGTCACTTGATTTTGGAAGAACAGGAGAAGTTATATGTGGAGAGGAAAAAAACATACTCAGTGAAGTAGTTGTAGTACAGTCGGTTGCTGTAAAAAAGGGCAGTGCAAGAACCACAAATTTGTATGCTTGCAATAGGTACAATGTCTTTTTGCAATAAAGGACATTTCATACATTAATAGAGGTACCTAAATATTGTTTTTTAACACATATAGCTGTAACGGCCCGGAATTTTCGATCCCGAAAATTCCAGATAGTTATGAAAAAAGAAGAAAGAGATAGAAGAAGAAGAAGAAGAAGATCATAAACATCAACATCTCACATTCGCAGCGGATAAAATATAATAACAAATAATAACAGTTTACAAAAGAATACTATATCTGTCGATTACATTTTAGTATATCAGAGTTACACATTTATACAGACATTGGATATACACAATTATCTTGTCACGGGTATATAATAATATAATACAGCGGAAACACTTCATACGTTCTTGTCATCCAGCTCGCCTACTGAGCTCCAGAACGTCCTTACCTGAAAGTCTGTAATACTTGGTCTGACCCGAGCATTACATCAAAGTAACACCCGGGTCAGGCTGGAAACCAGCGTGAGTAAACTCATCCAATATGAATATCCAATGCATAGCACTTATTTGAAACCCGGGTAACTAGTATAAATTTACAAATTCACAATTTGTTATAGACATTACTTATTTCACACATTAACTTTCCAAGTACCAAAATTTAGATCAAATAGTCCGATTTACTTAAATCATTTCATCCCAACCTATTAATTTCACATATCAATTTATAAGAATTCGAAGTGGTTTCGGGTATTTCCCAATACCCGACCCCGGTCTCTTCGAGTCTCATGTCATCCTAACCCAAGTTATCCAAATGAAATGCACAACATTTCATATCGGAGATATCAACTCATTCAAAACATCCAATACCATTCAATCATCCACAATCAAAACTTGATTGCTACCAATTTAATTTAATTTATTCTAATTGAAATACTAACCTCAATCACTTAAATTTCTTCACTTGTCATTTATTAGTTTCTAATCAATTAATCAATCATCCCTTCATTTATTCATCTTAATTAATCACCCTGGATTAATTATCCTTCAATTACATTCAAGTGATTATCTTTAATTAACTTCACAATATTAATTATTCTTAACCAAAATCAATAAGTAATCTTTAATTACTTCATAAATTAATTAAGTATATTAATTACATTAATCCTTAATTACTTATATTAATTAATTTCTCACAAGTCACTTATTATTTATTAATTAATCTTAATTAATCAACCTTTAATTACATCATTAATTACATAAATTAATGATTTCCAATTATATTTTAATTTATCCTAATCTAATTTAATTACATTAAATAATAAATCATTAATTAAACCACAAATATTAATTATTCTTGATTTATCTCAACCTGTAATTAACTACCTTTTTATTTACTTCATTAAATAAATAAATTACTTCTTAATTAACTATGTTAATTAATCTCTTGATTAATTTCACAAAGTAATTATATTTTATTAATTACATTAAGTAATTACCTATCAATCCACTCATTTATTATTCTAAATTAATTAAACTTAATTAGTTAACTTAAACCTTCATTAATTACTCCAAACCCTTAATTACTAAATTAATCAACCCAAATCATTAATTAATTGAACTAATTAATTATCCATTTTAATTACCCTACAAATTTAATGAATCACAAATCATTTAGTCTTTATTAACATTAAAATGAAAACATTTTCTTATTTATAATTTAAGTTTAAAAATAATTTAAAACTCAAATACTTCAAGTCAAGCAACAATCAACTCGAAAACCAGCCAAAACCAAAGTCACCGGATCATCAGTGCACATCAAATCAATTAAATCACTCAACCAATTATTTAAATTTAACCATTAAAATTTATATAAAAATCCAGAAGAGTGAGATTTACTCACCTTTGTTTTATTGGCAATCCCCTTCCAATCCGGCTTGCTTTCTTTAAGATTTTTTTTTGACCTTGTACAAACATTTAATATTTGAAATAAATCGAAATTAATTTCCATTAAAATAAATTTAGTTAATGATAATTAGACTAACTTAATTTACAAGCTACCATCTTAGAAATTTTATGTCAGGTTTTATGTATATATCAATTCCTCAAATAAATATACTAATCCCCTAAAAGTTAATTGGTTTATGTGTATCACTATTATTCTCTCCGCAGTAAGTGGCAAAGTTAAAGTGTTATCTTACTGATATAAATTTCCTTCCTATTATCAAACAGTTTATAAAATATATATATATATATTTTATAGCAATAAATTAAGTTCCAGTGTTCGCAAATCAGATTCAAAACCAAAAGAGAACGAGATGTTGCTCACCTCTATTAGAACCGTCTGACCGAACACTAACTTCCCAAGCTCTAAACGCTGATGACAACGATGAACTCAACTTAAACTCTACTTCGACGTACGTGATCCCAAGAACCAAATCGCCTCGAGTTTGAAGGCCACCAGAGCCACGGTTGCTCCACCATCGTGATGTCGAGCAACCCTCCACCCTTGAACGCGAGCGCGCAACACCAATAAACACCCAATCTCGATTTCGCCAGACTTTCTTCATGCCTCCATCAAACAGGCGGTTTTAGCTACCCATGTTGCGGCATGCGCGAGACAATACCCAAACTCGAATCGAGAGACTCTCGATCGTAGCCGCCTTCTCCTCGAACACACAACCTCACTTGACGATTTCATCGCTACAAACTTCACATGCCGCCCCCCATACTAGCGCGATAGATCAGACTAAACGGAGGCGAGAGAAGGCTAGCGACTCAAACTTCGAACTGTTCGGTTTTAGAAGAGGGAAATTCCTGATTTAATTTTTAAGAGAGCGGAGATTTTGATTTAGATGCTTGATTTCGAAATAGAGAGAGCTAGTTTTTTTTTAAAATGAGTTCGATTTCTGTTTTAAGATTAGAGAGGAGACGGAGATAAAATATCGATTTGGGATAGCTTCTTGCGTACAAGCGTTGGTTAATAAAAATATCTTTGACTAATTTACTTTAAATTTTATTATATTATAAAACTTCCAAAATGCCTCGTTAATTGCTACTTAAAATTTCGAACTCCACTTAAGGAATGCCTCTAGGCGTGTATAAGATTTTACCCGTATTCCGAACAAAATGGAACGTGTTTCGAAACCTAATTCAGTCATATGGAGAAAATAGCATTTTGCATCCAGTTATAACATTAAATTTTCGATATAGATTTAAGTGCGTTTATATATCGTACGCTCACACAACGACTCCTAACACTATGAAAATTGAAATCCGATAATAATGCAATATTACGGACCCAATGGAACTGATTTCGTCGGAATCCGAGACTATGCCTCGGAAGACTATTTTTAAACGTAAATTTAAACAATATGTTTCCAAAACTAAACAAATCACCTTTAAATTAAATTCCAACCATTTTATTATCTTTAGTAACATCATTATAAATTTTATAGGTCTTCAAATTATTTTTAGTAGGCTTAAAATTCTAGATTCAACATTTTACCCAATTTCAGTTTATTAAATCCAATAACTTAATTGCTATTAATAATAATATTTAAATTCAAGTTAAAAATTAATTTTTTAAAATATTTACAATCAATTAAATATTCCAATTTAAATTGTTAGAAATTCCGGGTCGTCACATTCCTCCCCCCTTAAAAGAATTTTGTCCCCGTAATTGCTAGTTAAGATGAATGATTCAATATCATTACTATTTTCCCAAAGCTAAACAGTTTTTATCAACTTTCCATAACCTATTTTTTATTAAAGACCCACTATTACTTCAACCATCTTCCAAAACCTTCCATAGTTTCCCACAACATTGTTTACTTAATTTATTCAAATCTAATTTAAAATTCAAATTTAAATTATCACAACTTTCTCAAAAAAATTCTAACTCTCTAAATTTTTCGCCAGCGTCTCCTTTGCGCGGCTAGCTCGATACAACTGCAAAATGCCTCTACGGACTCGCATATTTTAAAAGAAAACAAAAAGCCAAGTGGCTAGATCAAAAACCCAATCCAATTTCATACAGAAATTTAAATACATACCTTTTAGTTGGGCAATTCAGATTATCTCCTTAAATCAAATCCAATTTCCTTTTCCCTTTATAATACCTGCATATCCTACTTAGCAATAATATCCAATCGTAACTTTTCAAGTCATTTTATACATTCCCTTACATGGGTTTCATATCTATTTCTATTCAAATTAGTTTTCCCCATTTCCATATGAATTCAATTTATCTTCAATTCTGAATATTGAATTTTATCTTCCATTTATAACTGATTCATATCATTATTTTAAATTAGTTTCAACCATTAATTTATTTCAATTTCCAATTTAAAATCGTTTTGCCGCTAACAAAAATTTTCTCAAAAATTTCTAACTCCCCAAAATTTTCGAATTTTTTTGGCTGAGTCTCCTTTGTACGGAGGAGCTTTTGCAATTTGACAAGTGGTATAAATATATATACATCGACCCACCCGATCGGAAAAGCAAAAACATTTCATATTTCCTATTTTTATTGCGTAGGCATACCTTTATTTAGCATTTTAAGCAAGCGGCTTATTATTTTAGCAGTTAGTGCAACCAAATCCAGCCAAACGGCCTTTAGGTACCTGTACTTACTCAATTTAAATATGTAAGTGCCATATATAGAAAATTTATTAGCATTTCACTTACTTTCAATAGCTAAACACATGCATTTCATAAGCAACAAGCACCAAATGCTTCCCATAAGCGATTTATATGATTTAAAGCTAATTTCAATTGCTTCCAACCAATTCATATACCATTTTATTCAATTTTAATGGTTTACAACTCAATTTCTTACATTCAAATTATTTTTAACCCAAACAAGCTCATATTCAATTCAATTGATCCTAACATCAATTTATTTAATCTTTATCAACTCATAGAATTTTAATTACTTTTGTTTACGTCAAACGACAACTACTTCTATGTAAATTCAGCGATATTTGCTTAATAGAGTATCAATTTTAGTTTATAACTACTTTAAATTAATTTTAACTCATTCTGTATTTAATTCCATTTCATTTCTAATTTATTCACCAACCATACACTTGCATTTCATTCCATCTCCGCATTGGATTCATTTTAAAACTATTTCATTGAGCTTGACAACATTCGATGCTTATATTGATATCCATCTTCCAATTAAATTTAACCCAAACTTTTTATTTAATGGTCCTCTATTCTTACTCAAAATCAAGCTTTTATTAACTTAAGTATTTTTACTTCAAATTAATATGCCCCATAACTTAAGTTCATTCTGATAATCCAATTCCAATTAAGACTCTGATTTAATTTTTATTCAATCAGACTTCATCCATTTATTATTTAATTCAATTAACCCATTTATTCACCCAATTTTTAATTCACCTACTTAATTAATTTTTGAATTTATTTTATAAATACAAAGCCATTTTCAATTTATTTTTACTTACCTGGGCTTTGTTTGCAACTCAAACCATGTCTATTATAATTCAATTCCATTTTATTTTAACAACATCTCCACTTATTTTAATTCATTATCAAATCCATGTCGAATTCTATTTATAATTCGAATTCATTTCCCAAACTCCATTATTAAGTTCCAATCCATTTTATTTAACCAAGTTAAATTTTATTAACATACTCTATCATATAATTATTTAGCTAATTATCTTACTTCCAGCTTTTAAATTAATATTCGGTTTTATTACAAAAAATCACTTCATTAAATTTTCCTGAATTCAATTTTTTTTATAATTCCAGTTTAGATCTCTTTCATTTTCCAGAATTCCATCACTTTTATTCGCAAATTTTAGAAATGCTTTTAAATTCACATAATACTATTAAAATAGGTTTTTATAAAAAATACTTCTTATAACTCGATGTCTCAACCAGTCCATCCTTGTTCTCACAGAAATTCAGTCATACGTCTATCAGGCGTAGGACTGAAAATCTATAAGTACTTAGCAGACCCATTTTCAACATCCAGTGAAAATACTTGAGAAAATAATTTTATTGAAAATATAGAAAACAGTTTTTGAAAATAGAGGAAATATCTTTGGTGAGAATGCTCTGGAAATCATCACTCCCATCCATGGTCGCGGTTACATCCTGGGTTACATTGCCATCGCAGCAAAAGTCCATGTAACTGTAGGCACTCCGCGCCCCTCGATTAAGCCATGGAAACACAATAGATCGTAGTTACATTCCAGGGTTATGTTGCCATTGCAGCAAAAGTCCATGTAACTGTAGGCATCAGCTCCCTCGATTTTGCTGTCGAAATGAAACTTCTCCACTCCTACATAGGTCGTAGTCTACTGATATAAAATCAAACGTAGACCGTTGGCTCTCAGCGGCACACATGACTTTCGCTATGTTACCATAGGTCGCATTCTACCGATATAAAATCAAACGCAGACTGTTGGCTCTCAGCAGCACACACGACTTTCGCTATGGTCTGAAGTAGATCGTAGTGACATCAAGTTACACTCTCGTCACAGCATAACCCAAATGCCTCTGTAGGCATCAGCGCCCCTTGACTTTCGGTACACACTACTCATAATCCTCAGGAACTAGTTTTTTACGGACTACTCACATGATCAACTTCAGAAACCCCACCTTAGGGTTCAAGGCAGCACCAACCGGTGGCACTCCTGAGAAGTTCATTTCAAGGAAGCGCCTTTTTCCCTAGAGCCATCATCAAAACACTTTATACTATACACATATAGTATCTTTTAAATCATATACCTTGTATGATCTCAATACAAAGCTCCTTTACACAAATCGATTATCCTAAAATCGATAATTCTCAAACTAGGCTTTCCAAATTCCAATATTGATTTTACCCGAAAATCAAAAGCCTTTCCAAATTCATAGGTTCCCAAAACCTTTTTTCCAAAATCCTCATAAGATCCTTTATATATATATTCAGATATATATAAACTTTGGATCATTCAAACTTGTATAAAATCCCTTTATACTTCAAACATTTTCAAAAATTCTTTTCTTCCAGCAATAGATTCAACAAGGGGAGATTTATCTTATATAACAAAGATATATAACTTTGTTCATTAAAAACCAAATATTCAAATTTGATTACTCTTTTCAATATCAATTTCATTCAAATCCGTATGATGTACACATATCATCCGTATGCTATAATAATCTGATCGCTCGCTCGATCACATAATTTCACTTCCGAACTAGTATTGTCCACCCGCTTCCTAGTGCGGACTCAGATCTGGTTTCTTGATCAGAAACCGTCATTCTCCTTGCATAGACATAACTATGATAGAGAATATCCAGAACCAATCAACAATCCATATCCAGGCTCGCCGTCGAATATCGAGTGAAAAATCCCAACTCGGATCGATGTAACTATCTCGAAATTCTATGCTCAAATCCGGATCAAATCACTATGCGAATAGAATAATATACGTACATCCTACGTATTTGTCTTCATTGATTATCAACTAAATCAATTTCATTTTCTATTCACATTTTCTTAAATTTCTATCCACATAATCACAATTGTTTCAAATCCATTGGATTATCACTTTAATCCTTATACCAAATGAATATTCAATCATAAACAGTTTGATCTCCGACCAGTTTATATGTAGAAAATAGCTTGAAAATTTAAAAGTAGATAAGTAGTTGAAAAGTAATTATTAGTTTACAAAATAGCTGCAAAATAGTTAACTAATTGTAAAATAGTTGGAAAATAGTTAAATAGTTTCAGGAATTTTAGATAATTGCAAAATAGTTGTAAAATAATAATTAATTTGTAAAATAGTTGAAAAATAGTAATTAGTTTATAAAACAGTTGAAAAATTGTTAAATAGTTCCAAAAATAATCGTAAAACAAATATAAAATAATTTGGCTTTAAAAAGAAAGGTTGTATTTATTAAATAGCTTGGAAAAATAAGTTTATATTAAAACAATTTATATCGAAAATAGTCCAGAGTCAAAACTGTTCACTTCCCTATTCATTCAATTTAAATTTCCACTTCCATTAAATTGACTCAATTCCAATTTGAATAATCTTCAATTTCCATTGAAATTGATTTAACCCCAATTCAAGTTGAACCAATCCTGATTTCTTTCCCAATTTAAATCAAATTCCATTTGATTTTAAACCTATTAATCTTTAATTATAATTTCAAATTATTCCAATCAATTTGGACCAATCAATTTCAAATTCTGAGTCCTTTTCAAACTTATCTTCATTTAATTTTAATTTGGTAGTATTTTTATTTCCACTTAATTTAATTCCAATTCAAGATTTTAGTTTGGTTGTATTTTATATTACTGCTTAATTTGATTCCAATAATTTAACAACCAATCACCTTAATATTTATTAGAAGGAAATATTACTTTATATATCAAAATATAGTCTTATATAAAATCATTTAAAATCTTTATATAAGAAAATAACAAGTACGCTCTCATATACACACACACACACTCAACTCATCCTAGAGAACTACGGACTCTATTTAAGGAGTAATCCCTACCAGAGCCAAGGTTCTCGCTTAACCTTTCATCTCTGATACCAACTGTAATGACCCGGAATTTTCGATCCCGAAAATTCTAGATAGTTATGAAAAAATAAGAAAGAGATAGAAGAAGAAGAAGAAGATCAGAAACATCAACATCTCACATTCGCAGCGGATAAAATATAATAACAAATAATAACAGTTTACAAAAGAAAACAATATCTATCGATTTCATTTTAATATATCAAAGTTACACATTTATACAGACATTGGATATACCCAATTATCTTGTCACAGGTATACAATAATATAATACAGCGGAAACACTCCATACGTTCTTGCCATCTAGCTCGCCTCCTGAGCTCCAGAACATCCTTACCTGAAAATCTGTAGTACTCGGTCTGACCTGAGCATTACATTAAAGTAACACCCGGGTCAAGCTGGAAACTAGCGTGAGTAAACTCATCCAATATGAAATTCCAATGCATAGCACTTATTTGAAACCCGGGGTAACTAGTATAAATTTACAAATTCACAATATGTTATAGACATTACTTATTTCACACATCAACTTTCCAAGTACCAAAATTTAGATCAAATAGTCCGATTCACTTAAATCATTTCATCCCAACCTATTAATTCACATATCAATTTATAAGAATTCGAAGTGGTTTCGGGTATTTCCCAATACCCGACCCCGGCCTCTTCGAGTCTCATGTCATCCTAGCCCAAGTTATCCAAATGAAATGCACAACATTTCATATCGGAGATATCAACTCATTCAAAACATCCAATACCATTCAATCATCCATAAGCAAACTTGATTGCTACCAATTTAATTTATTCTAATTGAATTACTAACCTCGATCACTTAAATTTCTTCACTTGTCATTTATTAGTTTCTAATCAATTAATCAATCATCCCTGCATCTATTCATCTTAATTAATCATCCTGGATTAATTATCCTTCAATTACATTCAAGTGATTATCTTTAATTAACTTCACAATATTAATTATTCTTAACCAAAATCAATAAGTAATCTTTAATTACTTCATAAATTAATTAACTATATTAATTACATTAATCCTTAATTACTTATATTAATTAATTTCTCACAAGTCACTTATTATTTATTAACTAATCTTAATTAATCAACATTTAATTACATCATTAATTATATAAATTAATGATTTCCAATTAGTTTTAATTTATCCTAATCTAATTTAATTACATTAAATAATAAATCATTAATTAGACCACAAATATTAATCATTCTTGATTTATCTCAACCTGTAATTAACTACCTTTTTATTTACTTCATTAAATAAATAAATTACTTCTTAATTAACTATCTTAATTAATCTCTTGATTAATTTCACAAAGTAATTATATTTTATTAATTACATTAAGTAATTACCTATCAATCCACCCATTTATTATTCTAAATTAATTAAACTTAATTAATTAACTTAAACCTTCATTAATTACTCCAAACCCTTAATTACTAAATTAATCAACCCAAATCATTAATTAATTGAATTAATTAATTATCCATTTTAATTACCCTACTAATTTAATGAATCACAAATCATTTAGTCTTTATTAACATTAAAATGAAAACATTTTCTTATTTATGATTTAAGTTTAAAAACAATTTAAAACTCGAATACTTCGAGTTAAGCAATAATTAACTCGAGAACCAGCCAAAACCAAAGTCACCAGATCATCAGTGCACATCAAATCAATTCAATCATTCAACCAATTATTTAAATTTAACCATTAAAATTTAAATAAAAATCCAGAAGAGTGAGATTTACTCACCTTTGTTTAATTTGCAGTCCACATCCAATCCGGCTTGCTTTCTTTAAGATTTTTTTTGACCTTGTACAAACATTTAATATTTTAAATAAATCGAAATTAATTTCCATTAAAATAAATTTAGCTAATTAATTTTAAATGATAATTAAACTAACTTAATTTACAAGCTACCATCTTAGAAATTTTATGTCAGGTTTTATGTATATATCAATTCCTCAAATAAATATACTAATCCCCTAAAAGTTAATTGGTTTATGTGTATCACTATTATTCTCTCTGCAGTAAGTGGCAAAGTTAAAGTGTTATCTTACTGATATTAGTTTCCTTCCTGTTATCAAACAGTTTATAACAAAAATATATATATATTATAGCAATAAATTAAGTTCTAGTGTTCACAAATCAGATTCAAAACTAAAAAAGAATGAGATGTTGCTCACCTCTATTAGAACCATCCAACCGAACACTAACTTCCCAAGCTCTAAATGCTGATGACAACGATGAACCCAACTTAAACTCTGCTTCGACGTACATGATCTCAAGAACCAAATCGCCTTGAGTTCGAAGGCCACCAGAGCCACGGTTGCTCCACCATCACGATGCTGAGCAACCCTTCACCCTTGAACGCGAGCGCGCAACACCAACAAACCCCCAAACTCGATTTCGCCAGACCTTCATCACGCCTCCATCAGACAGGCGATTTCAGCTACCCACATTGTCGCATGCACGAGACAATACCCAAACCTGAATCGTGAGACTCCCCATCGTAGCCGCCTCCTCCCTCGAACTTGCAACCGCGCTTGATGATGTCATCGCTACAAACTTCACATGCCGCCCCCATACTAGTGCGATAGATCAAATTAAACGGAGGCGAGAGAAGGCTCACGACTCCATCTTCGAACTGTTCGGTTTTAAAAGAGGGAAATTCCTAATTTGATTTTTGAGAGAGTGGAGATTTCGATTGAATTTAGATGCTTGATTTCGAAATAGAGAGAGCTAGGCTTTTTTTAAATGAGTTCGATTCTGTTTTAAGATTAGAGAGGGGAAGAAGATAAAATATCGATTTGGCGATAGCTTCTTGCGTACGAGCGTTGGTTAATAAAAATATCTTTGACTAATTTACTTCAAATTTTATTATATTATAAAACTTCCAAAATGCCTCATTAATTGCTACTTAAAATTTCGAGCTCCCCTTAAGGAATGCCGCTAGGCGTTTAGACGTTTTTACCCGTATTCCGAACATAATGGAATGTGTTTCGGAACCTAGTTTAGTCATATGGAGAAAATAGCGTTTTGCATCCAGTTATAACATTAAATTTTCGATATAGATTTAAGTGCGTTTATATATCATACGCTCACAAAACAACTCCAAACACTACGAAAATTGAAATCCGATAATAATGCAATATTACGAACCCAATGGAACTGATTTCGTCGGAATCCGAGACTATGCCTCGGAAGACTAATTTTAAACGTAAATTTAAACGATATATTTCCAAAACTGAACAAATATCCTTTAAATTAAATTCCAACCATTCTATTATCTTTAGTAACATCATTATAAATTTTACAGGTCTTCAAATTATTTTTAACAGGCTTAAAGTTCCAGATTCAACATTTTACCCAATTTCAGTTTATTAAATCGAATAACTTAATTGCTATTAATAATAATATTTAAATTCAAGTTAAAAATTAATTTTTTTAAATATTTACAATCATTTAAATATTCCAATTTAAATTGTTAGAAATTCCGAGTCGTCACAATAGCACTTCAAATCTACCTCGGAAAAAGCTAAGAAAAAAAACATGTTTGCTGAAAATCCTTAAAAATTGGTACAACACAATTTTTTCCCTAGTAAACAGTCTGCACCGAACTATGCAGTAGTTTTTCCTTACTGCTGAATATGTCTGAAGAAATGTTCTTATCCTAACCACTTCAAAAGATGATGCTTGAGCTAGTCCTACATACAGCTGTAATGTTGTGAGTATTATAGCCAAGACTTAACAACTGTTCTGTTAGTGTATGGAGTAAAAAGAAGAGTACAATAGTTGTTGTGTGGTCAAAAAGCAGCCAATCCAACTGTCATATGCGTAGCAAGGCAGTACGCATACAGGGTACAACTATAATCACGACAACATAACTTGTTATTTTAGCCTTGAAGAGGCCCTACCCGGTCGATCAAACTTATACACGTAATCTTCTTCTAACCTCTGAGTTTAGTGTATTTGGTAAACAAATTTATGTACATCCCAACCTAATAGCAAGTAATAACTATGTCAATTACTGAATATCAATATTCAAGTAATCCTCTGTTTAGAATCACAACTGTTATTTCGTCAACAATCAACATCTCATTATGACTGCATTATATTTGTGACATTTCAATTAAACATTCATTATTCAGGTTAATACTTAAGCAGTAAGTTAGTTATATTTTTTTCGTATTCTTATTTTAAAAGGTAAAATAAACATAGATGTGCTTAGAGTTCCTTTTATGAATTTTGTGTATTCTTTCACTTAATGAGTTTATCGGTACTTTATACGTAATTCCTCCACATGTTATTAATTTTTATTTTTAAATTTCAGGTTGTGGACATACGCGAAACAAAGATTTTGCAGAACTCCTAAAAGTTTCATTACTTGTCACTTGCTTATACACAACTGATAGATTTTTGTATTCGTGAGATCTTGTTTATAAAAATTACAATAAAAGCCCAGCGCAGGCGATTGAATCCAACAATAAATTAATTATATAAAGGGTTGTTTATCACATAAGAAACGCAATTTAGTTATAGCACCTAAAATTATAATATAAGTTATGATATTTTTATTCTTTGATAGAATTTATTAACTACGTTAAAATTACAATTAATTACCAAATAAAACATTAAAGTAAAATTATGTAAATTTGATAGTCTATTTCTTTGACAATTCCTTTATGTTGCGTCATCGATACTCTAAACCTGGATCGGATGTTCAAAAAAATAAAAACATAGATGGTCGTTAGTTTGACATTGAAAAGCATAAGACTAAAGCTATATGTCAAACAGTCAACAAAGTATGAATTATGAACTGTTACAATACAAAATTTTATGGCGTTCAAATCAGTAATAAGTGAACAAACAATGGTTATAGAAGTTGTTTCGTAAAAGGTTATAAGTAAGGAGCATCGAATTAGCGATAATGTCACAAAGAACTAAAACAAGGAAAGCTGTGCAACTGCCAAACATACAACATTCCTTTAATGCCGCAAACTAATTCAGTAAGAAAAATACAAAACTCAATGCTCCAAGCTCCAACACAAGAAGAAACATCTCTCATCTGCCATCATATCTTTGTAGTAAAGGGTTACGAATATTTATTGCAAGTAGTAACACATTGACTTGTAGACTTGACTCGGTTCAGGGACACATACCTATTGTACCATGGAATTTTTAGGTAGTTGTTAAATAGTTTGCAAGCAATTCAGCCACTGTTAAATAATATTACATCTTGCCAGTAAGCATGCAGAAGATTATTTTTATATTGTTAATTGTTATCTTAGAAAATTTACTACATTGATAGTAAAATATATATATTTCGTTGGTTTATTTTGTTGGAAAATAATTTAAATAAAATCCCATTTAGTATAACTATTTGGGCTCAATAAAAGTTCCATGTGTAGCCTATGTTATAGGCTGCTGCTAAATTTATACTTTTGAAGCATAGACATTTTGAGTTTACATGTTTTCAAGTTTCATTTAATTTGGCTTTAAGCATGGATTTGATCATACTTTTTATAAGCTATTATTGAACCATTCATGGATGATGGTTATTAAAAAAGTGGATGGTTGGATGTTTCTCTCTTTCAATTTCCTCAACAAAATACATCCTTGAAGTTGCTCGAATTTGACTCCGGAAATAGTAGGTAAATAAACCAAATATACAAATGTAAGTATTTGATAACCAACCTACACCATTGAAAATACATATTGAAAGCATTAAACTAGTAATATATGATATGTATCGTAATGAAGATAAATATTTGTAGTTCAATCTTCTCAACCTACTTCAAAATATCATAACTAGTATCGCAAATACGAAGGTTCTATGATATCCTAATAAAACTATCATCATAGTCAATATTAGCAAACAAATAATTTAGTATATAGGATGGAAACTAAAAATCCCCTACTTGAAAGTTAAATACAAATTTATTTCATATTATTAAGGGTTTTTGTTAATGTAACAATTGTGTAGGGCAATAACTAAAAAAATAGTGTTGCTTCAAATTATATCTATTTTTATTATTCCTAGTACATGAACATATGTGCTTATTATCCTATGTGCAAAACAAAATAAATCTCAAAATCTTATGATACAAAATCTAAGATAATAGAGAATACGAGAAAGTGCAACAACTCCTAATTAGAACAAACATTACTTGCATAATAATGCAAACTAATAAAAAACTACCTCTATAATGGCAAAGAACAAACGATAAAATTATAAACTGATGGCACAAAGGCAGTGAGGTCGGTACAAATCTCTCTACTTATGAAAATAAGAGTGTGCAGCACAATGTTATTAGAATCCATTTTAGCTGGAAATTTGAACGAAAATATTTGTACTATGTCGTAAACACCAATACTTATCACAAACACATAAAGGAAAGGGAGGTCAACATATAGCAAAGGCTAGAAAATAAGTATATAAAACTACCACTATTTTGAATGAGAATTAAGATATGCAGATTAATGTATTTGAGTTGGGCTAATATAACATTAATTAATTAAATTTATCTATTTATGGACAATGAAATACTTTACAACAAAGTAGAAAGTAAAATCAATCTCAGTGCAATACTTCATAAAACATCGTAAAAAGGATTCATTCAAATTCATTCATTTTTATCTAGTTCATTGATAGGATCAAATATGACAATGTTTTGCTTTCATAAATATTCCTAGATTTTACTAAAGAATGTTGGCTAGGAAATTTATGAACCAAATTAAAACCCATAAATAAAGGAGAGTGAAGAAAACGATGAAAAATGCTATTAGTTCACGATATAGCTTACTACTAACTAATTGGAGGATGAAAAGAAGATGATAAAAAATCCTTTTTTTTCACAACAATGATATAAATTAAACCCTTAAATAATTTTTACTAAAGGGATTTTTTATATTGATCTTATTCTCATACAATTGCTAAGGAGATAAGCCAACTTGAAGTAATTGCTTAAATAAATAATAGGACGATACTAATGTACTCATATACATGGATCTCATTTTCATACATGGAAACTTTTAGGCTATAGATAATGGGTGGTTTGGTAATAGAGTGAAATGAGAAGGAACTCATTTTTATACTATCAAAAATTACTTTAGAAGCATTCAGTTATATTACTTAGTTTGAGTGAAATTCAGAATACTTAATTGGTTAATTCATGTTTTTTCTTTGATAGGATTCAAAAATATTTTTGAGGATAAAGTTATCATTCTTGTTTAGCATAATATAATATAGTAAACTATTATTGATTAAAAAAAATAGATTAAAGTAGTTAACCAATGTTTATCTTGGTTACATAAGTCTTTAATTTATTAAGAAGTAGTACTCCTTAGCATAATAGCATATGCATATGTCAAGAAGTATATCAAAATAATAAAACGAAGTAGATACTAAAGCCCTAAATCAATAGTAAGTATTATTTTGATAAACCAACTTTATAACTCTTTTATTTATTCTAAAAGCTATATTACGCAAAAAGAAATATTATATACAAATATAATTGTAAAATCAACCAAATTTATCCTAGTATATTAGAAGTACAAATGATATAAATAGAGAATTTCTCCATTCATTTATTCTTTTGATTTCCTACACTTTTCATGAACTTATCAAAGATTATTTAATTCATATTCATAATTTATTGTAAGATTACTTTGACAAACATTTCATTATATGCTTTCCATGATGAAAACCTTAGAAATGCTCCCTTTCTCCAATTGTCATTGCAATTAGAAACCGTTTACTAAAAATAAATATATGTTCGCTGCTTCTATCTTAGTTTAATAATATAAATATTTAGAACTAAATACCAACTTCAGAAAGTATTACTATTAGAAAGACAAATTTTAGATTATTTTTTAGTAGACTAATTTTTACAACGATGAAATCATTATTAATAATCTTCACGAACATTCAAAATATTCAATTTTGTGATTACAACTCTAGGAAGCATGAGTTTATAGAGTTAGAGCCAAATGATCAGAGAAAGTCTTCCTGAATATTAGAAAAGACTTTGTAAGAGCTTAGAATGAAAAAAATTAGTAGTTTAAGGCCTAAGCTTGAAAAAAATTTATCTTATAATTAATGTGTAATTGAAAGGAATATAAATAAATCCATTAATAAACATGAATAAAACCTCATGTTAGCACCTTAACTATAAATCAGTTACCCAACAATTGAACATAGGTAAGTTGCATGTCGCCAAAGGTTTGATATGGTATAATTCATGAATCAGTAATATTCATGAGGACAAAAATATAATAATTATTATCTCTAATTATATCAATGACAAAGTAGTCAAGAACAAAACCTTAATAGTAAATCACATAAATATTCACAATAAAATTAAGCTAAACTAAGGCTTCATATTCAGATTTGAACTACTATGGCTTTGATCTAGTAAGTTGGATTTGAATGGAATTGTAAAAACAAAAAATTTCACGTCAATGTGAAAATAGTGATGAATCACTTATAAACTCCTTACATAAGTTTACAAATCAGATTTCCACAACTTTAGAATTGTATATCAATAACTTTGAACAATAACTATTGTTGTAATGAATTTACAATAACAAAAAACAGCAATAATAACAACAGAGTGTTGTGTTAAACTATAGCGATAAATAATCATTTTACTACTTCGTAGAAACAGTAAAACATCGAAACGGAAAGATTACAGAATGATGTGTGTGTATATATCAATAAATAAGAAATCTAACTAGATGAAGAAGGAAACTTCGTCCTAGGCTTGCCGTAGCAATTTTCTTAAGACTTTGTTTAAAGTCTTCCAAGATATAACAGACGTGATCTGCTCGAGATTGTGGTGTGTTGGTCTCCCAAGATATAACAGGAGAATTCAACAACGGCTACATCCGTTGGTAAAAGTTGCGTCTCTTTATTTCATGTTTTTTCAAATCTATAACAGCAATTCGCAACGGTAAGGTCGCGTCTCTTCATTTGCAACACTTTTCAAATTCGCAACGCCTATTTCTGTTTGAAAGAAGTAGGGTCCATTCATTTAGTTGCAACTATCGTTTCAGTTGGGAAATCCATGTCCATTTAAATATGACTGTTTAATAATCAACAGTCGCTTCTGTTTGAATTTAAACAGTAGAAAACTATTCAGTTTTGTGTAGTAAAAGTATTACACGATCTAATCTTATTGCACCCACACCCGACACGCCCAGTTCAATATGGGACAGGCGAGCGGCACGCGTGCACGTGTGTTAGTTCACGGCTATATAGATCCTCCCCCTCGCACAAATTACCTGATTCTAAGGACCAAAAGGGTTTGAGGAAAGTAGTATATAAGCATGAATATCAACTTATTTTTGGTGATGCGGGGCGATATCTTATTCACTATAAAGGGCCTCTAACAATCCTCTACATGAATGACGATATATGTCTCTCCCACATAAAGTGTAATATCACACAGTTCATATGGAAATAATGTTATACCGAGGATAAGTAGATATTTCACTTTGAACTTCCTCTGGTTAAAAATTATCGGATATACTTGGCTACTCGGTGAATTAATTCATCTTGAACTGTCAGCCATTTATGCATAACCAGACAATAAGCTTTACAAAGCATTGTTTCCCCTCTCATCCAATTTCTTGGTTGTGTTCGTTTTGGTCCTAAACAAATTTGGTTCAGCGAGTGTTTTAGAGAATTTTAGCCTTTAATATTCTCATAGAGCCGACCTAACTCATACTCAAGTCAAATTGTGGGGTGTATGATCCTCTGTGTGACATGCAGGACCACTTGGATTTTAGAGGTATTGAAATGAAGAGGAAAAAGAGAAAAAACAGAGTTAGAAAATGATCAGGTTTTCTGCTCCTTATATAGGCGAATTGTGCAACGACTATATCCATTAGTAAAAGCTGCGTCTCTTTGTTTCATGTCTGTTTAAATCTGCAACAACAATTCACAACGGTAAGGTCGCATCTCTTCATTTGCAACGCTTTTCGAATTCGCAACGCCTAATTCTATTTGAAAAAAGTGGCCTTCATTCTTTTAGTTGCAATGGTCATTTCTGTTGGGAAATCCGCGTCCATTCAAATATGATTGTTTAACAATCAACGGTCGCTTCTGTTTGGATTTAAACATTAGAAAACTGTTCACTTTTGTGCAGCAAAAATATAATACGGTCCAGCCTTATTTGACCCGCACCCGAACCCAACCCGGTTCGGTACGGGATGGGCGTGCAGCGTGCGCACGTATGTGTTAGTTCATGCCGTATAGGTCCTCTCCCTCGTAAAAAATTACCTAAACCTAATGGCCAATATGGGTTTGAGGAAAGCAGTATATAAGCATGAATATTAACTTATTTTTGACGACGTGGGACAATATCTCATTCATTATAAAGGGCCTCTAACAATCCCCCACATGAATGATGACATATGTCTCCCCCACATAAAGTGTAATATCACATGGTTCATATGGAAATAATGATATATCGAGGATAAGTAGATATTTCACTTTAAAATTTCCCTAGTTAAAAATTACAGATATACTTGACTAATCGGGGAATTAGTTCATCTTGAGCCTTCAGCCGTTTGTGCATAACCAGATAATAAGCTTTACAAAGCATTGTTTCCCCTCAAATTTAATCTCTTGGTTGTGTTCGTTTTGGTCTCGAATTAATTTGGTTCTACAAGTGTTTAAGAGAATTTAAGCCTTTAATATTCTAATAGAGCTGACCCAGCTCGTACTAACATTGGTGATCGCAACCCTTAAGAGTATCGTACATATATCCCACTTGTTATTTTCAAGATATGGTCATCATCAAAAAGCATAGCTTTAACCTTTTAATACTTCTTTAGGCATGATTCTGTAGTGCACCGTAGGAATGGAGTATGACTAACTCCAAAAAAATGCATTACTTCTTGAGTTACTCAAAATTGGTTTGCCTATTGATCCTAGTCCATGGGATCTTTAGTTGCTGGGATAAGTTTCCGTATATGACAACTCTTGTTGGTTTAGGCTTTTAAAACCATTCCCCTCGATGTGCAGTCTATTTTCTCTCTTGATAAACCTTTAGTAAATGGATCCTTAAGGTAATCAATAGTTGTCACATAATCAATGAAAATAGTTCTATTTGAGAGTAACTAGCTAACTGTGTTATGGCATGGACAATATGTTGTGACTTTCCATTGTGTACAAAGTTTTGCGCTCTGTTTAATGCTGCTTGATTGTCACAATGTATGCATATGGTTGGTATAGGTTTAGACCAAAATGGAATATCTTCTTAAAATTGATGAAGTCATTCTACTTTTTCGCTTGCTTTATCTAAAGTGATGAACTCAGATTCCATAGCGCATCGAGCTATGCACGTTTGCTTAGTAGATTTCCATGACATTGCTACTCCTGCTAAGATAAAGACATAATCAATAGTCGATTTAGATTCCTCTAAATCAGAAATCCAGTTTGCATCACTATATCCTTCTATAACAGCAGCATATTTTCCATAATGTAGGGAAAAATTCATGGTACTCTATAAATATCCCAACACTCTCATTAGTGCTTTCTAGTGTTCCTTCCCAGGGTTGCTTATATACCTGCTCAGTCGACTTTCTACATAAGCTATATTTGGTGTTGTGCAATTCATGAGGTACATTAAACATCCTATTACACGAGAGTATTCCAGTTACATTAAACTCTCATTAGTGTTTTTATGCAATACTTTTGATGGATTAAAAGGTGTTCTTACTCCTTTAATTCCATAATTTTGGAATTTTTAATCCCTTTTTCCACATAGTGTGACTGAGACAGTTCAATTCCTTTAGGTGATTTTATTATTTTGATTCCTAAAATAACGTCTGTAACTCCTAAATCTTTCATATCAAAAATGTTGATTAACATTTTCTTTATGGTCTCTATTACCTTACCATTTGGACCAAAGAGTAGGATATCTTCTGTGTATAAACAAATCATCATGTACGATTGTCCAACTTGTTTATAATAAACACAATTATCACATTCATATGTACGGAAACCGTTTTTCGTCATGACACTATTGAATTTTACTTGCCACTTTTTTGGAGCTTGTTTTAGTCCTTATAATGATTTTACTAATCTACATACTTTATTTTCATTTCCTTTAGAAATAAAATCCTCAGATTGCTCTATGTAAATCTCCTCATCAAGTTTTTCATTTAAGAATGTTGTCTTTGCATCCATTTGATGAATCTCTAGATTATATATTGATGTAATTGCTATTAACATTCTTATAGAGGTTATTTGTGCATCTGGTGAATAAGTATCAAAGAAGTCTATACTTTCTTTTTGATAATATCCTTTGGCTACCAATGTTGATTTATATTTGTCAATAGAGCCATCTGGTTTCAGCTTCTTTTTAAAGATCCATTTACAACTAATCAAATTTATTCTAGGTGGCAGATCAACTATTTTCCAAGTTTTATTACTTAGAATTGAATCAATTTCACCTTTAACTGCTTCTTTCCATCACGAAGAATCGAAAGATGACATTGCTTCCTTGTACAATTGAGGTTCGTGTTCTAACATGTACGTTTGAAATTCTGAACCTAATGTCATGGATTTTCTTGCCCTTACGCTTTTTCTTGGTTCAACATCCTCAATTTCACGATGAGTTTCATCTTCATTTGGCTTGCTTGGTTCTTCTTATGTGCTTTTAAGGACATAATTTCCTTCATTCCTTTTGTGTGGAAACACATCTTCAAAGAATGAGGCATCTCTCGACTCTATGATTGTATTTACACTAATATCAGCGATATTAGACTTGAATACCAAAAATCTGTAGGCACTACTATTTTGGGTTGGTCCTAGGTAGTAATAGTCTATGGTTTTTGGTCCAAGTTTGACTTTCTTAGGAGGTGGAATGTAACGACCCGTCAATTTTAGCCGTTTATTTATTAAATTTTTTTTGTGAAATTTTAAACGATAATATTTTGAAATATAAATTTGATATTTGGAATGCGTCTAGTTAAATATAGCAACTGGTAAATTTTCGTCCGAAAATATGAAGTTTATTTTCGTCCGTAAATTTACTTCAATTTAATCAGTTAAAAAGTGATGAAAATAAAACGTTTTCGAAACCTAAATATTTTTACATAGAAAAATTCTAAATCATCTTCTGAGCAAAAGCTATTTTTCGTTTTTCCAAATTCGGGCATTTTTAGCTCCGTCGATCATACTTTTTTGAGTTTTTCATGCATTTTCCGCTAGTAGAAAAGTCGAATTTTTATAATTCAATTGTACCGCTAATATCTGTATACCGTTTTGATTGTCTCGTCGTGCTGATCTCTACGGTATATTTACTTCTGTATTTTGAAGTTTGGTACGCTGTGAAAACTGCGAAACTGTCACCCGTATCGGTACTTGTTCGAGTCCATTTGCTCCATAACGATTCAATTATCTACCGTACCAAATCAATAGCCTCTAGCCTTTATTATTCCAAAATATAACTACTACTTTGTCTATTTCCTATGGCACATTTATTAACTTCAATTCCCTGTTCTCATTTTCTCCTTACATGACCGTTGATTTTTTTTTTGAGAACAGCATACATTATAAAGTATGCATGAGAAATAAAGCATTTACCGTATTAGTTCTTTGTGCCAGCCCATCCTCTTTCTCTCTTTTGGCTATTAGCTTTCTTCATCACATGATCGGTTATTAAAAAAAAGGGAAATGCTCCATCCATTTGCATCCTCTTCCTTGTCTCATCACCGCACCCTCCTTGAAGCCCACCTCGGCCTTCCCTTCCGCATCCACCTCCTCCCTCTCTCTTTGCACACGCCACTTCACTGACCCGCGACCGACCACCTCCACGCCTCACGCACTCAAACACCTCCACGCGAACACCTCATCCTCGACCACCTTCCACCATCTCTCCACCTGATCGACTTGTAGGCCGAACCACCTTCCACCATCATGCCGATCGGCCTCCACCCTCTCATCCCGCCAACTCCACGCGAACAATAGCCAAACAGCAGTGCCTTCCCACCGATCACACACCGCTCTTCACTCAAGCCTTCACATCTTCGCATGCCGCGCCACTCGACCCAAGCTCCATCTGCTACACACCCCGCAAGCCACCTCGGCCAACCGAGCTCTGCACCTCACTGTGCGTTCCACTCTCTTCTCCTCCCTTTCCTGCGTTGGCCAGCCTCCATCGCCTTGTAAACCCGCGTGAACACCTATGTAAGTTAATATATAGGTACGTATGTATATACACTCTTTCAGCATTTTTATTTATACATATATTCTTAGCTGTAGGGTTTATATGATCTATGTTTAGGATAGTATATATGAATAGGCTCGAGGGCATATATATTAGTTAAAAAAAAGAGGTAGCTTACGTATTTTGTAGTGGTTCAAATGTCATGCTTGTACTTGATATTTATAGTATATAAGTGGGTGTAGTATTGCTTGTATATTGCTCTGGAATTTTGGAAAGAAACTTTAAGTGAAGATTATATATAATGCCAGTTTACAGATATATAGCACAATTTGCCTAACTACTGTTCATTTACAGTTTTATAAAAGCAAGTCTTAATTTTGAATATAAGTTTATAATATTTTAGAGTTGTTTATAATTTATATTTATTTTATTTATGTTTCATATTTTTATGCAAGTTTGAAATCGGCATGTTGTTTATAGTTGGATATATAATATACATTTATTTAAAGTCTGCATAAATAATATGTATATTAGTATTATATATTTTCTGTTTGTGTGCGTTTATTTGAACGACAAATTTTGTTGTCGCTGTTTAATCTGTTCATCCATTTTGTTTTGTTACATTTTTGGTCTGCATAACATATTTGTTTATTAACTGTTGGTTTTAAACTATTTTCACATATAGCTATTTTATTGTCGAAATGTATATAGATAATTTAAAGGTTTATATATATTATTGTTTACGTCGTGTATATATATAAGGCGATGTGTTGTTTATCCATATGAGGGTTTATTTCAAATGTTCTTTTGTATATACGTTTGTTTATATTTTTATATACAGTTTACTTTATCTTATTATGAAGTATATATTAGTTTTATTAAAAAAAAAAGTATGTTTGAGTATAAGTTCGTATAGTACATGTATGGGTTGTGTGCAAGTTACAGTGTTTATAAGTTCTTTTTTTTCGTAATTATTTGATAATTAAATAAAAATTTGAATTCTTTTATAAGAAAAATTGAACTTCTGAATAAGTAAATTGGGTTTTCTTAATTTATTGAGTTTTGGAAACTTATTTAAGTAAGTTAATAAGTGAAATTGAACTTCTTGAATATGTGAAATTTAGTTTCTTATTTATTTGAGTTTTGAAATTTGTAACTAAGTAAATAAATAAGTGAAATTGAATTTCTTTAACAAGAAATAAAAATGCGTTTTATTGGAATAGAGGTAAGACTTGTAATGTAAAGAATTTGATTTTTTGAATTTAATTTAATGCAATTTGTAAGTTTTGATATGAAGGAGTTGAACTTAAATAATTGATTCAATAAATTGGAAACTAAATAGAAACTGTTTGAATGACAAATTTACTTAATGAATATTGAACGAAATCGATCAATGAATTTAAACCGATTTGAATTTTAAATTAAATTAATTTAAATGATTTGGAATGAAACTTATATACGAACTTGAATCATTATTTGTATTGTACTAACAAAAATTGAAATTGAATTTTAAGATTTTGAAACAGTAAGTTGGAAGTTTTGAAACGTAAATTACGGAAATTGTTTTAGAAAGACGAATAAAATGTTGATTTACGAATTCTAATTGAAACTGAATTTGATTTTGTCTGAAATATATTAAATGACCAATCGGTGTAATAACTACGAAAGTTATTAAAGAGACCGGAATCGGTTAGGGACATACTCTCTGTCTAAACCGAAAACCACTTTAATAACTATACGCGAAGTGTGATCCAGAATGAAGTGGTTGGAATGATGTACGTGATGACTGAAGAAAGAGAACGATGATGGATAGCCTTGACACTTGTGTCAAATTGGAAATGACTAAAACAGGAGTCGTGCCGTGCCAAATGGGGTTAGCCACCTCGAGCGAACACACTTCTTCGTAAACTACTCATTACTTGTTATTGTTTGGTGCACCCTCGTACTTTTGGGAGTGTTGTTTCGCGGTGTTGCGATCGTTGCGGCGATGCGTTTTCACCAGTCCGGATCAGGCAAACGGTAGTTTCACTACCTTGGGTATTGTCTCATGTGCCTTGTCATACTTGTATCCCTATATACGCGACCACTACGAATTTGTTTTGTGTTATACCTATGGAGTACTTCCTGATATCCTACTAGTTTACGATGGGGTTTACAGTACTATATAGTCTATAACACTTATATAAAATGTGTTAAGGGGGATAATGGTAACGCCTTAACACTATCTTAATATTTATATTACTGATAGACATTATCTATTTAGCGTATATTACTATATAGTAGATAGTTTAACGGATCCTTAGAGGATGGTGATTCCAACGTCCTTTGAGTTACTTGTATTTCAGTTGTTATTTCACTTGAGTTGGATTTATTGATATGAGAATGTTAATCCTGACTCGAGTGTTTTGAATTTTCTTTACGTTCGGGTCAGACTGAGTGGTTCAGCTTTTGAGACCCACCTTTGGAGTTGGAGCTTTGCTTGAAGATCCAGCCATCTATTCTGCTTTCAGTATTCGATGATTCTAGTGATGTATTCTGATTTGTACGTGATGTATAATGTTACTCTTCTGTTGTAAACTCTGATGTATCTTATATATTTATATAGTAGCTTCATGAACTACTATCTCTTTTATTTCCGCTGTATATTATTACTCTGTGTCTGTAATCTGTGATTATTTATTTACTTTATATGTTAAGTTTTTCCAAATTTAAATTAACAATTCGGTATTTTGAATTATTCAAGTCCGACATGTGCGGATGCGAATAGTCCAAAATAGCGGGTTGTTACCGTTGGTATCAAAGCTTTGGTAGCTCTAGGCAAAACTTAGCATATAGAGTAAATGTATTTACAGAATCACTCTCATTCGAGTTTCAATCTCTTCCTTTTGACTCAATTCCTTTGAATTTTTGGAACGTTCCCTATGGTTCCAAAATTCATTCGTGTCCCTCACCATTCGTCTTCTTTCAATTCTGGAGCATTCCATAACTCCAATTCGAATGATATCTATAATAGATCGGCGGTCTCGCCAAACTTCGAATGATTTGAAAAGGGGTGAAACTCCTTTACAATAGGAATTGATTTACCGGATATTTCTATATCCTCGATTTACGATGCAATCTATCTCCTGCTACACCTGAATTCTATTTCTTGAGATCGGATGTAGATTTGCCTCGAAATTCTGCATCGGTTTCATTTTTTTGAAGTCACGGTCTATCTGGTTAAGGTTGCTCACGATTTATATAAGCTTATCCATCTCCCGATTTTGTTATTTAAAACATCTTATCTTTGTTTCAAACTTATCTTCGAATCAAAATTCTCTTTAATTTGAGACCATCAAATTTGAATCTCTGTCATTGCTTTGAGCATCTATTCTTGCATCATCGAGCGAGAAATTGTATTTGTAGATTAACATTTAAAATGTTTTATGTATTGTGTTGTTTGAGTTGTTGATATTGATTTGGATTTTCGATCGATTCGTCTGATCAACGTTATCGATAGAATTTCTAAAACACTTGAGCAGAGCAAATTAACACAATATGGTTTTCAAATTTGGTTAATGAAATAAATTTTTATATGATTGTATTATATATATAAGTATGATTTTCTAAATGTGAATTGTTAACTGAATTGGTTGTTAAAAGATAATATTTGATTTCATTTATTGTTGTAAACCATTGACTATTGCATAATATAAATAAATGAATTTATAAAACTTAGTTATAATTTGATTTTGAATTTGAAGTGAATTTAAAATTAGAATTTAAGAACTTAATTTCCGATAATTTCGAGTTCTGGTTTTAAAGTTTAAAATGTATATTGTTTAAAAATATTTTCGAATAGAAATGGTTTTTAAGGAATTTTAGATGATTAAATCAGTGCTCTCCTCTTTTGTCGCTGGAAAATAATTTCGGTGATGACGGCCGTATCATCGACATCCATTTTCGAGTTTCAAAGTGGAGAGACTATTCTGTAAGCCTGCTACACTTTTGTTGGAAAAATTAATTAATTTGAAATTCTAAACATGACTTGATTTATAATATATATTGATGATTTTAAATGTGTTTTGATATATTATGTACATATATATATATACATATATATATATATATATATATATATATATATATATATATTTATTTTTATCTCTAAGTCGTTTGAAGCTAATCGGAAATTAATTTTAAATTTGTTAAAGGATGATTTTCAATTATAAATGAAACCAAATTCTTTTTATATAAATACTTAACTTGAAATAAATAAATGGTAAAACTTTATTTGGATAATACTCAATTGCATCATATATAACTTACGTAATTCTCAAAAGTTAACTATGTAATTGAATATTATACAGTGTAAAATAATGTTAAGGAATTTTTAAATAAATTTGAGTAGTTATAATGAATGTAAATATACTTAATATATATGTGATAGGATATATTAAGTAGAATAAATTTGATAAATGTTGGAATAAAGAAGAATTAAATTTGTCGAAGAAAGTTTGATTGTAATAAATGACTATTCAAATTTATGATCTATGGAATTATTAATTAAGAAAATTGGATAATATACAATATAAGTTGTCTTTATAAATAAAATGTGAGTGCGTATAAAAATGTTATACGCTTAAAGTATAATTATAAATTGGTTAATAGAGATAAATGGAATAATAGGTTAGTTGAATAATAAATGGATTAATAAAATGAATCATCGTTTGAAAAAAAAATTGTAACAAACAATGGTAAATTGAAAATAAACCAAGTTAATGAAATTCCATGAGTTAAAATCAACTGTTGAATATTAATTAATTTAAATTGAATCTATATGGTTGAAATTAATTGTTTATTATGTAGTTCAAGTCTATTTCCTTTTGGTTGTTTCTATTCTTCTACTTCCTTCCTTTTCGAGGACGGAAAGTTTTGAGTGGGGGAGAGTGTAACGACCCGTATATTTTAGCCGTTTATTTATTAAGTTTTTTTTTGTGAAATTTTAACCGATAATATTTTGAAATATAAATTTGATATTTGGAATGCGTCTAGTTAAATATAGCAACTGGTAAATTTTCGTCCGAAAATATGAAGTTTATTTTCGTGCGTAAATTTACTTCAATTTAATCAGTTAAAAAGTGATGACAATAAAACATTTTCGAAACCTAAATATTTTTACATAGAAAAATTCTAAATCATCTTCTGAGCAAACTCTATTTTCCGTTTTTCCAAATTCGGGCATTTTTAGCTCCGTCGATCTTATTTTTTGAGTTTTTCATGTATTTTCCGCTAGTAGAAAATTCGAATTTTTATAATTCAATCGTACCGCTAATATCTGTATACCGTTTTGATCGTCTCGTCGTGCTGATCTCTACGGTATATTTACTTCTATATTTTAAAGTTTGGTACGCTGCGAAAACTGCGAAACTGTCACCCGTATCGGTACTTGTTCGAGTCCATTTGCTCCATAACCATTCAATTATCTAC
Organism: Allium cepa; assembly: GCA_030765085.1. NCBI lineage: Eukaryota > Viridiplantae > Streptophyta > Magnoliopsida > Asparagales > Amaryllidaceae > Allium > Allium cepa. Next base: position 401,623,458 of record CM060943.1, on the reverse strand, counting down.
CGTACCAAATCAATAGCCTCTAGCCTTTATTATCCCAAAATATAACTACTGACTTTGTCTATTTCCTATGGCACATTTATTAACTTCGATTCCCTGTTCTCATTTTCTCCTTACATGACCGTTGATATTTTTTTTGAGAACAACATACATTATAAAGTATGCATGAGATATAAAGCATTTACTGTATTAGTTCTTTGTGCCAGCCCATCCTCTTTCTCTCTTTTGGCTATTAGCGTTCTTCATCAAATGATCGGTTATTAAAAAAAAGGGAAATGCTCCATCCATTTGCATCCCCTTCCCTGTCTCATCACCGCACCCTACTTGAAGCCCACCTCGGCCTTCCCTTCCGCATCCACCTCCTCCCTCTCTCTTTGCACACGCCACTTCACTGACCCGCGACCGACCACCTCCATGCCTCACGCACTCAAACACCTCCACGCGAACACCTCATCCTCGACCACCTTCCACCATCTCTCTACCTGATCCACCTGTAGGCCGAACCACCTTCCACCATCAGGCCGATCGGCCTCCACCCTCTCATCCCGCCAACTCCACGCAAACAATAGCCAAACAGCAGTGCCTTCCCACCGATCACACACCGCTCTTCACGCATGCCTTCACATCTCCACGTGCCGCGCCACTCGACCCAAGATCCGTCTGCTATACACCCCGCAAGCCACCTCGGCTTACCAAGCTCCGCGCCTCACCGTGCGTTCCACTCTCTTCTCCTCCTTTTCCTGCGTTGGCCAGCCTCCATCGCCTTGTAAACCCACGTGAACACCTATGTAAGTTAATATATAGGCACGTATGTATATATACTCTTTCAGCATTTTTATTTATACATATATTCTTAGCTGTAGGGTTTATATGATATATGTTTAGGATAGTATATATGAATAGGCTCGAGGGCATATATATTAGTTAAAAAAAAGAGATAGCTTACGTATTTTGTAGTGGTTCAAATGTCATGCTTGTACTTGATATTTATAGTATATAAGTGGGTGTGGTATTGCTTGTATATTACTCTGGAATTTTGTAAAGAAACTTTAAGTGAAGATTATATATAATGCCAGTTTACAGATATATAGCACAATTTGCCTAACTACTATTCATTTATAGTTTTATAAAAGCAAGTCTTAATTTTGAATATAAGTTTATAATATTTTATAGTTGTTTATAATTTATATTTATTTTATTTTTATTTCATATTTTTATGAAGTTTGAAATCGTCATGTTGTTTATAGTTGGATATACAATATACATTTATTTAAAGTCTGCATAAATAATATGTATATTAGTATTATATATTTTCTGTTTGTGTGCGTTTATTTGAACGACAAATTTTTGTTGTCGTTGTTTAATCTGTTCATCCATTTTGTTTTGTTACATTTTTGGTCTGCATAACATATTTGTTTATTAACTGTTGGTTTTAAACTATTTTCACATATAGCTATTTTATTGTCCAAATGTATATAGATAATTTAAAGGTTTATATATATTATTGTTTACGTCGTGTATATATATAAGGCGATGTGTTGTTTATCCATATGAGGGTTTATTTCAAATGTTCTTTTGTATATACATTTGTTTATATTTTTATATACAGTTTACTTTATCTTATTATGAAGTATATATTAGTTTTATTAAAAAAAGTATGTCTGAGTATAAGTTCGTATAGTACATGTATGGGTTATGTGCAAGTTATAGTGTCTATAAGTTCTTTTTTTCGTAGGTTTCAATACATGTTTACATATAATTTTAAACTTAAATTTTAAACATGTTATAGCACGCAAGTTCTGATAGTTATAAAGTATGATTATATAACAGTATCCTTGAGGTTGGTTTCAAATATAAACAGCCCTGTTCAAAATATTAAGTTATAAAGTTATGTCTGCATATTTTGTTGTAAGTTCTATGGGTTGTGTTTGCATATTTTCTTTGTTCGGAGTATGAATTATAAAGTATATGTATAGTGTTTATATATATAAGCTCACTTATACCAATTATTTTTATCGATCCCGTTATGATTTTTCCATCAATTCCTATTCTCAACTTTGATCGTTGAATTCGTACAAATTTTTGGGTTCGCAATTCAATTCAGTGTCCGTATCCGTGTGCGTATCCGTGTCATCCTCTGTATTATCTAGCCTCGAAAGGTGAGCAATCACTCACGATTAATGTTCTTTTATTTATTAAATTCAATTTCAATTGAAACGACAAATTGAAATACCCGTTGTTAGTTATTCACACTGCTATTTATGTTATTACATGTATCAGTTCACCTGTGACATCTGACACCATTATCAGTTAATTATTTATGCGATGATAATACAGTTTGGCTGTTAATTGATTGATTGTTTGATGTTTATATTGGACGTTAAATTATTAATTTATGAAGTGATAAATAGTTTAAAATTAAATTTGATATAGGATAGTTAATAATTTAAATTGATATGTGATGAATTCGACAAATTAAATTGGTAAAATATGACCCCTTTTAAATGTTAAATTAATCGACACGTAGAAATTGGTTAAGTACACCCTGAACCATTGATGTATGTTGTATAAATTGATATAGTATGAAATCATATAATAAATTTCAAGTGTAGAACCGTATTGACATTAGTGTAATAATCTTTAATCTACATGAAATGATAGTGTAGATTCTAGAAATAATTATATTAATTTGCACAAACAACAATGTAAATTAATACGATTATTTTGAGATTATTTGAATTAATTGTTGGATTGTTATTGATTGTTGTTATTGCTTATTTATTTACTTTGACACCATCCCAGTTATCACACTGCAAGTTCCCTTTGATACGCTTTGATTTTTGAATTGAAATGGAATCGGGTTGAAATGATAAATACCGAAATGAACTTGGCCTAGGATAGAGAATTAAATAAAAACCCGATTGTTCAAAATTGATTTAAAAATAAAATAATGATTTTATTTGAATAAACAATAAGGTTTGAAATGAAGTTGGGATTTGAATTTTATGAAAGGGAAATGTTAATATTTAATAATTTGAAACAAATTATTAATAAAGCAATTGATGAAAGATCGTTGTTAAATTTTTGGAATTATTGAATTAGTTTTGAAATTATTTAATAATTAAGTTTGAAATTATTTAATAATTGAGTTTTGAAATTATTTAATAATTAAATAAAATTGAATTATTTGATAATTAAATAAAAATTTGAATTCTTTGATAAGAAAAATTGAACTTCTGAATAAGTAAATTGGGTTTTCTTAATTTATTGAGTTTTGGAAACTTATTTAAGTAAGTTAATAAGTGAAATTGAACTTCTTGAATATGTGAAATTTAGTTTCTTATTTATTTGAGTTTTGAAATTTGTAACTAAGTAAATAAATAAATGAAATTGAATTTCTTTAACAAGAAATAAAAATGCGTTTTATTGGAATAGAGGTAAGACTTGTAATGTAAAGAATTTGATTTTTCGAATTTAATTTAATGCAATTTGTAAGTTTTGATATGAAGGAGTTGAACTTAAATAATTGATTCAATAAATTGGAAACTAAATAGAAACTGTTTGAGTGACAAATTTACTTAATGAATATTGAACAAAATCGATCAATGAATTTAAACTGATTTGAATTTTAAATTAAATTAATTTAAATGATTTGGAATGAAACTTATATACGAACTTGAATCATTATTTGTATTGTACTAAACAAAAATTAAAATTGAATTTCAAGATTTTGAAACAGTAAGTTGAAAGTTTTGTAACGTAAATTATGGAAATTGTTTTGGAAAGACGAATAAAATGTTGATTTACGAATTCTGATTGAAACTGAATTTGATTTTGTCTGAAATATATTAAATGACCAATCGGTGTAATAATTACGAAAGTTATTAAAGAGACCAGATTCGGTTAGGGACATACTCTCTGTCTAAACCGAAAACCGCTTTAATAACTATACGCGGAGTGTGATCCATAATGAAGTGGTTGGAATAATGTACGTGATGACTGAAGAAAGAGAACGATGATGTATAGCCTTGACACTTGTGTCAAATTGGAAATGACTAAAACAGGAGCCGTGCCGGGCCAAATGGGGTTAGCCACCTCGAGCGAACACATTTCTTCGTAAACTACTCATTACTTGTTATTGTTTGGTGCACCGTCGTACTTTTGGGAGTGTTGCTTCGCGGTGTTGCGATCGTTGCGGCGATGCGATTTCACCAGTCCGGATCAGGCAAACGGTAATTTCACTACCTTGGGTATTGTCTCATGTGCCTTGTCATACTTGTATCCCTATATACGCGACCACTACGAATTTGTTTTGTGTTATACCTATGGAGTACTTCCTGATATCCCACTAGTTTACAGTGGAGTTTACAGTGCTGTATAGTCTATAACACTTATATAAAATGTGTTAAGGGGGATAATGGTAATGCCTTAACACTATTTTGATATTTATATTACTGATAGACATTATCTATTTAGCGTATATTACTATATAATAGATAGTTTAACGGATCCGTAGAGGATGGTGATTCCAACGTCCTTTGAGTTACTTGTATTTCAGTTGTTATTTCACTTGAGTTGGATTTATTGATATGAGAATGTTAATCCTGACTCGAGTCTTTTGTATTTTCTTTACGCTCGGGTCAGACTGAGTGGTTCAGCTTTTGAGACCCACATTTGGAGTTGGAGCTTTGCTTGAAGATCCAGCCATCTATTCTACTTTCAGTATTCGATGATTCTAGTGATGTATTCTGATTTGTACCTGATGTATAATATTACTCTTCTGTTGTAAACTCTGATGTATCTTATATATTTATATAGTAGCTTCATGAACTACTATCTCTTTTACTTCCGCTGTATATTATTACTCTGTGTCTGTGATCTGTGATTATTTATTTACTGTATATGTTAAGTTTTGCCAAATTTAAATTAACAATTCGGTATTTTGAATTATTCAAGTCTGACATGTGCGGATGCGAATAGTCCAAAATAGCGGGTCGTTACATGGAACTGAAACTTTTGCCAAACACCCCCACACTTTGAGGTATTTGAAACTTGGTATATGTCCTTTCCAGAACTTATATGGAATTGTTCCTGTTTTATTGTGAGGAACCTTGTTTAATATGTGATTAGACATATTTAAGGCTTCCCTTCACAAGTTCGTCGATAGACAAGAAGTCAATTGCATTGAATTTATCATATCTTTTAATTTTCTATTCTTTCTCTTGGAATACCATTTTGTGGTGGTGAATATGGAGCTGTTGTTTGGTGAATTATACCATGTTCTACATAGAATTGTTCAAACGGTGATTCATATTCTCCACCTCGATCAGATATCAATATCTTGATCATTTTATTTAACTAATTCCTTACTTCAGCCTTATATTTTATAAATGATGTAGTTGCTTCATCTTTACTATTCAAAAGATATACATTGCAATATTGTGCATAGTCGTCAATGAAAGTGATGAAGTTCTTTTTTCTACCTCTTGTAGTTAATGATTTAAAATCACATAAATCAGTATGAACTAAACCTAGTGGTTCAGTACTTCTATCTATAGCATGAAATGGTTTTTTGACCAATTTTGCTTCTACGCAGTCTCACATTTGTAGTTTTAATCTACTTGGAATTTAGGGATTAATCCCAAGTTTGTTAAAAAAATTCATTTTTCAAAAATATATGTATCCTAATCTATCATGCCATAATAAAATTTCATGCTCAATCAAATAGGAAGCTTCATTTTTATTAATAACACAATAAAAATACATAGTTTTATTGCCGACGATGGCTACATTTGCCTTAAATAGGCCATCACATAAAAAACCCCTTCCTATATAAATTCTAGCCTTAGACAGAACTACTTTATCTATCTCGAAGACCATTCAAAATCCTTTCTTTGAGAGCATAGGTCAAGAGATAAAGTTCTTGTGGATATCAAAAACATGAAGAACTTCATTAAGTGTCATGGTTTTTCCAATGTAAATTCAAGGACGACAGTGCTGTTACCTTCGATCATAGAAATTGAAGAATTGTCCATGTAGAGCTTTTCTTCCTAATCATACTTCTTGTAAGTGGAGAATATAGATATATTGGACCAAACTGATGAGTAGCGCTTGTGTCTACCCACCATTGCGCAAGGTTCTATAGTAAGTTGCATTCTAAAACAACTCCCAAAGCTTCATCTCCTTAATGTTTGAACTCAAATATTCCACTATATTTGCCGTCGACTTGTCATTCATCTTCTTGTGCCTGCAATCTTTAGCTGCATGCCCAGTCTTTCCGCAGACCCAACATCTACCTTTGATCTTCTTGGTTTGCTTATCTTTAGATTGATTATCTAGTTCCTTTCTCCTTTTAGAGAATTTTTACTTTTTTTTGTTGAAGTGTCCTTTCTTCTTTAACCCTTCTGTAACAAATGCTTCTTCGCCTTTAGGTTGTGTTATTCCATGAGTATCTGCCTCGGTTTTTAATCTGACAATAAGATCTTCTAATGAAATCTCCTTTTTCTTATGTTTCAGACAGTTGCAATAGTCTCTCCAGGATTGTGGTAATTTTTCTGTTATCGCTTCAAGAAGGAATGACTCTCCAACTTTACGTCCTTCTGATTCAAGTTCGTGAACCACAAGTTGGAGTTCCTGCACTTGACTATATACGGATTTGGAATTCACCATCTTGTATTCCATAAATTTATCTACTATGAACTTCTCCAAACTGACATTCTACGTCTTGTAATTATTTGCAAGTGCAATCCATAGGGATTTTGCTTTCTGGTGTGGCTGATACACTTTATATAGCACTTTATCCAAAAAGTTTAGAATGTAGCTTTGGCACAGGAAGTCTGAATGCTTCCATGAGTCAATTTTGAGAAAATCATCTACGTCTTTTTCTCTAGTATGTCTGTCTTTGGGCTTTGGTGCATCCTCCTGAATGCACTTTTGTAGCCTAATGTGGTGAGATAAAACAACATTTGATTCTGCCATGTCAAGAAGTCATCACCATCTCCTCTAAACGGATCGGGCATGTTGTGGGTAGCAGTTTTTGCTGATAGTTCAACTGCCACCATCTCAGTTTTAGTGAAAATAGTAAATTCTTAAGATGTTATATGATCGGTATACGAAAACAGAGATGAATAACTTACAAACTCCTCATAAAAGTTTACAGATCAGATTTCCACTACTTTGGAATCGTATATCAGTAATTTTGAACAATAACTATTGTTGTAATGAATTTACAACAACAAACTATAGCAATAACAATAACAAAGTGTTGTGTTAAACTATAACGATAAACAATCATTGTACTACTTTGTAGAAACAGTACAACTTCGAAACGAAAAGACTACAGAATGATGTGTACATATATATAAATAAACAAGAAATCTTACCGGATGAGGAAAGAAATTTCGTCTGAGGCTTTCCGTAAGAATTTCCTTAAGACTTTATTCAAAGCCTTCCTAGATACAATAGACGTGATCTACTCGAGATTGTGGTTTGTATGATCTTCCACTTGATACGCAGGACCACTTGGATTTAGAGGTTATAAAAACAAAGAGGAAGAAGAGATAAAACGTAATTAGAAAATGATCAGGTTTCCTACTCCTTTTATAGGCGAATTCTGCAACGACCATATCTGTTGGTAAAAGCCACGTCTCTTCATTTCATGTCTATTCAAATCTGCAACAGCAATTCACAATAGTAAGGTCACGTCTCCTCGTTTGCAACACTTTTTGAATTCGCAACACCTATTTCTGTTTGAAAAAAGTGGCGTCCATTCATATAGTTACAACGGTCGTTTAAGTTGGGAAATCCGTATCCATTCGAATATGACTATTTAACAATCAATAGTCGCTTCTGTAATAATTTAAATAGTAGAAAATTATTCACTTTTGTGCAGCAAAAATATAATATGGTCCAGCTTTATTGCACCCGCACCTGACCCGGCCCGGTTCGGTACGGGACGGCGGGCAGTGCATGTGTGTGTGTGTTAGTTCATGACCATATAGATCCTTCTCCTCGCACAAAATTACCTGACCCTAAGGGCCAAATGGGTTTGAGGAATATAGTATGTAAGCATAAACTTATTTTTGGCGATGTGGGACAATATCTCATTCACTATAAAGGGCCTCTAACATATAGAACATTGGTTAAATAATATAAAACCCGTAAAATATTCAAATACACACGCACACACAACTAATCGATAAATATAGCATACCGAAATTATACATATGTATGTATGGAAATATTACTAACAGACCTCATACTCTATTAGATTACACTAATTGATAAAATGTTAACTAATTGATAAATATGCATATAATCAAAACATGGTATATTACAGTATCAAAAATAAAGTTAATCTATGAATGATACTATATTATGGATATCATAGATGAAGGGTAGATGCAAAACATGGTATATTAGGGTAAGACCATAGTTGAAAATTCATGGATTGATTAAAGGGCTAGGGCTTTTTCATTCTTAATGGAACTGAAATTATTTTCTTGCCCTACCTAGCCAAAACTATCTTGAAAATAACCTAGAATCTACTTCTCTTTTTCTATTAGTTTGTTGCTAATATCATTTTTTTAGTGCAACCTAAATTATTTGCAAACCATTTTCCTTCCATTCTCAAAGGTTGTCAAATTCTTTAGCCTAATACTTTTACTTGCGTTATAATATTGTTTTTTGTTAACAAAATTTTTCTTCTAATCTTTAGTGGTAAAAAAAGAAACTCATTATCATCCACTGGTTACTAAAGGCTCCAAATATTTCAAAGAAAATTAACACATGCTATAAAACAGAATTCATATTTAATATGATGCTTTTAATATAATGCACAATGACCTAAAGACTATAATAAATTTCTACAATTGGATAACAGAAATTGGATATGTTGTCTTCATATTATCTACAATGTAATAAACTATGAAAAAAGATATTATTTATGCCTGAATATGCATTATAAAATAGCTAGCGCATTAAGTTAACCATGAATAAAAATACTCAATTAGATTGCAAGGTGTAAAGCAAAGCTGCATATAAGATGTTATATGATTTTATCTATAAAAGTATCAGACTAAGAGTGCACAGAATAATTTTATAATTGGAATGCAATATAATAGTCTATTACTGAACTGATGTCTGAGTACAATATTCTTTTGTAATATAATGACCAATAAAAGTGCAGAAATACTCATAGTTTATTCACCATCATGGTTCATAACCCGAGCAAAAGAAGCTCTTAAGTGGAAAATGTATGTGGATGGAGCATCAAATGAGTGACTCTAGAGTGGTGCTAGTTGCATACAAAGGGCAGAAGTTGAGCCACATGATACATTTGGAATTCAAAGCAATAAACAACGAGGCCAGATATGAGGAATTGATAGTAGGATTGGTAATAGAAAAGAAATTGGGGACTAGACAATTATGTGTAGATAGTGACTCCTAGCTGATAGCTAAGCAAGTGCTTAGAGAATTCCAAGCCAATGAAGAACGCTTGGCATCTTATTTTACAAAGATAAAGGTATTATTTAATGAGATGGAGCACTATGTGATCAAACATATTTCGAGGGAAGAAAATCAAGATGCGGATGACTTGGTGGAATTAGCAAGATCGAGGAGTATACCACTATTTGGTTCGCTACAAGTGATGACCTTACCAAATTCAAGCTTTGAGGAGGTAAATATAGTTACGACTATTGATGGAGAAGTAACTTCGATGAGCCCGACATGAATACTCGAACAAAGGAGTCTTTCTAGGTATCAGAAATGAAGCTAGGAAGGTGTTATAGAATGTGCCTTGCTTTACTATTTAGGATGGCATGCTATATTAGAGAGGGTTCTCTAACCTATTATTAAGATGTATCCTGAGAGGGAAGCTTGTGAAGCATCAGACAATATACATTAGGGCGCTATATAGACCACACTGGGGAAACTTTAGCAAAAAAATGTTTCGATATAGAAATTTTGGGCCAACTTTGAATTGTGACATTATAGAACATGCAAAAAGGTGTGGAAAATGACATAGATTCGCGAAGATCCCAAGATTTCCCCAACTGAGCTAGCATACGCGGTTAGCCAATGGCCTTTCACAATTTGGGAGGATTGACCTGATTAGAGAACTTCCTATGGTTGTGGGAGGAGCTAAGTATGCAATAATGGAGGTAGACTATTTTACAAAGTGAGTTGAACCAGAGTCACTTATTAAAGTATATTTCGCTAAGATCATTGATTTATTGGTCAAAATGTAATATGTAGGTACGAAATCTCACTTTTGAATATTTCAAAAAATGGAATTAGTTTGATAGTGAGGAGTTTACCGATTTCTACTGGCAACACTGAATAAAGAAAAGTTTTTCTATAATGGCGTATCCATAGGCCAATGGACAAGTAGAGGCAGTCAATAAGTTTCTTAAAATCCTTGTTAAAAAGCAATGGGAAAAGTTGACATGGGTGGACGAACTCCCACTGCACAATGGTTTTATCATACTTCATACGAAACGACATTGGAGCTCTCCATATTCACCTTGGCTTATAGGTTAGTGGCTATGCTACCCGTCGAGACCGTAGTACCAACCCAAATATGAGTTCAGTATGTCCTAAATGAGAACAAGGAATTTTTGAACATGTCATTGGATTTGATTGTGATGAGGCTATCATAAAGACTGTTGCACATAGGTAGAAGTTAACTAGGTTATACAACTCCAAAGTAAAACACTGCATGCTCAAGTAAGGAGACCTAGTCTAGAAACGAATATTCCTTGGACCAAGGGCACTTGATTTGATCCAGGAAGGACCATATGCCATCAATAAGGACTGGTAGTAGAGGTTATATTATTAGCATTGTAGATGGAGTCATTTTAAGAAAAGCATGGAAGGCATAGAATCTTCATCGTTATTTTACCAAGTTTTTATATTCTTATTTAAATATTGTTAATTTGTAAAAGAAGAAACTTTAAAGCAATTATTAATATTGAATGTGCATTTCATGTAATCTTTTTATATCTGGTTTATCTTTTCTTGTGCATGGATTATTGTAATTGCTAGAAGTATGAAATGAGGCATCATCGATCGAATCAATTTCACCAACTTTCATCAATAGGTTATGAAACCAAGATGAGAAATCAGACTTACCCAATCACTACAAAGGTCCTCTCCCTATGCTGGCTAAGGTTTCTATAACCTTGCGGGCGAGATCTCCATCCACCTAGGGATATACCATGCTAAATCATCACGAGAATCACCTGTGAAAACCTTAGCCAACAATTGTGAATCAGACTTACTTGTGGTCAGGATATGACCACCGATTGGGTAGTTCACCCTTGAAAATCAATCCAAAAACCTTAGCCGACAATGGTGAACAAGACTTACCTGTGGTTAGGATACGACGATCGACTCCGTAGTTCCCAATTAATAGCCGACAGTGGTAGGCCAGGCTACCTATGGTCAGGACATGACCACCAACTAGTTTGTTGACAATCGACCAAAAAACTATGGTCAACGATGGTGAATCAGGCTTACCCAAGGTTAGGACATAGCCACTAACTTAGTGGTTTACAATTAACTATCTGTTTAAAAGCCATTACCGATAATGGTGAACCAAACTTGCCCATGGTTAAGACATAACCACCGACTACATTGTTCATCATTGATGATCATCTTGAAAACTTTAGCTAATAGCGGCGAAATGAACTTACCTATGGTCAAGATATGACCACCGACTGGGTATTTTACCATTGATGATTAGCTCAAAAACCTTGGTTGATAATGCTAAACCAGACTTACCCGTGGTCAAGACATGATCACCGACTAGGTAGTTCACCATTGACGAGAGCTACTTGCTTAATATAACGGTGTTTGTTTTTGACAAATTCTTAGAGCAGGTGGAATAGAGCTGTTAAATCATGGATGCCCTAGTGATGATGTTATTCATGTTAACCCTTTCCAAAAATAAGACTTGTAAAGTATAAAAATCCTATGTGAAACATATATGAGCGTAAATGTGCTCTTAAAAATAATCTAATAGGAATGATGCGAAAAGGCAAGAAAATAAATTACAAAAATTTTCAACATCTAGCCTTCGTAACACAACTCAATATCAACATCGAAATGTCACAACCATCCAAAGTAATAAACGTACACCCTTACAAAAATCATCAAAATTGGATATATGCCATCATATTGTTGTATGAAAGAAAATGGAATGCAGAATATCAACTTGGAAAGGAGCGGGTATCCTTTGGATCGAGATGAATGTCCCCTCCTAGAAGACCTAGATCTGATTGGCTTCTTTTATCCTTATCCTTTGCGGCCTTGGATTGCATGGCAGCATCAAGCTTAACTTGCTTCTTCTTTATAACCCTAAATCCTCCACTGCTAGGAGCTTGGCTCTGCATCTCTATCGGAAATTGGGTCATTATGCTAGCTCTGAGGGTTTTCTTCCCTATCAAAATTCTAGGATACTTCATCGTAACCCATAATCTCAACCTTCACGTCATCTTTTCAAAAAGGCAATCTTCTCTGGTTGCTCTTCCTTTACTATGCATTTAGATGGCCCGAGGGTGTAGGTTTTGATGTTGAAGTGGTTGTAAGTACCTTAGCTCTAGTTGGATCCACCGTGACTATATCACCTACATGAAAATAAAGGGACTATCAAGTACTGACGTACCTAAAATGGCTCGTAAATACTAAGCAGTTGCCCGCAGGCTATAAATAAAAATTCCATCACCGTAAGGTGTTGCGAAGTGTGTTCCAAAGGCTGGCTTTGAGTAGTTACATCTGAAAAATGTGGTAAAAAGTTATGGGGACGTCATGCATAGGAGAAAAGAGAACTAGTTTGGAGGTCTGTCCTTGGGATAAGAAGTAGAACTATAATCATTCTTTATACCTCCCTCCTTCTGCATTTTCCTCTCAGATTCCTCATCGGTCAGTTTCTGGTAGACTAGATGTATAGTGTCCCTTTTTTCTTCAGAGAATCAAGCATCAACGACGTCTAAACTTAAAGGTGGTCCTCCTTGTTCACTCGCCTCTTTAATCCCCTTTACAATCCTTCAGTGGATGAATGCCATGATTCCTAGATAATCATCCATCCATTTCAACTCCCTTCCGTGTACATCCAGATGAACACTTTGTCCAGGAGTTCCTCAACCTGGTCCAGTTGACTATTCAACTCTTCGTTCTCATCTTGGAGCTCTCTTATGATTTTCGCCTAAGCCACTTTTCATAAGACAAGGCTTCAATCTTCACTTGAAAAGCGGTCTTCTTAATTTTCCACTCCTTAGCTATCCTGCGTAATTCGACGCATCTAATTTCCACCTTATTAGCTTTATGTTGGATCTTGTCCAACCACTTCATGTATTTAACCTTTGTATTCTTGTTGTACATATATAGATCCTTGGCCTGGAAATTATACATATTTCTTAGTTGCTTGAGGTCAGCCAATGTTCCTTTTTCTGCTTTTCCACCTCCTGAAGATGCGCATTTTTTATCTTTCAATCTACTCGGTATAGATCCTCTCTAGAGCATTTATGACCTCCATGTGCTCCTTGGCCTTTTCGCATATTTCTTTCTGGGGTCAAAAATCTTTACGTTTTTGGATAAATTATGTCGGATCAATCTCTTCTCTCGCTTGCACCAACTTGGCATGAAATTCATGCATCGCCTTTACGTTGATAATTTGATACCTGAGAATTCTAATTACAACGTTGATGAATTTAGGGGAGCACTAGTAAGCAATCGAGCCAAGATGTCCCTAGGCTGACAATTCTGTTAGAACTCGTCGAAATTAGGATCACTAAGGTCAATGATAACATCCATTTTCTTCATTCCCTTCTCTTATACTAGAACTATGGCAACAGCTCTGGAAGGATGAATCTACTTAGTGACAGTGGTGCTTTCCCTCCTATCTGACTTCTCTTGTTGCTTAGAAGATTCAAATCCCAAAAGAGCAAAAAAGGATGTCTTTGGAATTTTAGAGGAGGAGGAGGAGGTTGTTTGGATCTAGGTTTACTTTGGAATGGGACCTAATCTGTGAGTCACTTTATTGATCTCGGTCTTTTTGATCACTAGATGGACGATTAAAAATCCCCGATTCTGACATCTGTTTCTGGTTTCTTTATATTTTTACTCAGGCCAAAGGAAGAAGGTGTCATCTTAATCTTCTCTAGGGCACCTTCTTGGCTTAACTGCTTGAACTTAGATTGGAGTTTGCTCGTTCTCAAACTCATCATTCCTGTAAGGAAAATGAGAATATTCGTTAGAACCTTTTTACTACAAATAAAGTTCACTAATGCATCATTTATAAAGCTAGGTATGGGTGAAGTGTGCATAACATTTAAACAGATCCTTGTGGTCCTCATGTATGTCGCAAGGGAAAAAAATCTTCCTGACTATTCGACTCAAAGGTTTTACGTAGTGCCTCCTTGACATCAAGGTCAATTGGTAGGTCAAGACCAAGGGGTCCGAAAGAATGGCTCTTATTTTGTATGGAAGTGGTAGCCTCACTATCTTGGGGATGCGAAATTCCTCCCTTTACAACTGCACCCCAAGATCATCATCTTCCAAATCTCTAAGAGACCTCAATCGTCTAGTGTTAACCCAAAAAATGGATCAACACCCTGGACTGTGATGTGGAAGCACCAGCCCTATTAGAATAGAGCAAATATAATAGAAAATAAAAGAAACATAAATGAGAGACAGGGAATTTTATAGTGGTTTGGCTATTAACTAAGCCTACATCCACTTTATAATTTTGCTTCTTGATTTGCTCTTATTAGAGTATGATTACAAAGTGATTAAGGGAGAGCTAGTCATAAGTACAAGTGTTGGACATATTCTAAGTCCTAGAAATGCTTAAAGGAACTGCCTTGGTGACTATGGAGTTAGGAGAGCTGAAGAAATGATAAGGCTTCTGCGTAGTAATGGAAAAATCCAAATTTGATCCTAATTGCTCTAAGGTTTGTATTTATATGGTAGCAGCCATATTGGATCAGAAGCCCGCAACCAGAGAAGTCTAGAAAGTAACCCAAGATAGCATATGGAAAAGGGTGACCACCCAAGTTAAAGGCTAGATTCTGTGCCGAATTAAGACCATTAATTCGGTACAGATTCCAATCCTTAAGCTTTGGGTGATCAAACTCTTTTGTGTTGAATTTCTTGATTCATCTACATTCTATCCATGTAATTTGGCAGGTCGTTGATGAGTTTTGATCATCGTTCTTCCATAACTTCGATTATCGTGTCGTTTGGATTGCCATATCTTCATTCTTAATGATAGGTTATCTAGAAACCGATGAAACTTCATGAATATGCATAGAAGGACTAGGGGATCTCTTTCCATGAGTATAAAGATTCCATGGTCAAATACCTAAATTCGGGAATGAATTAAGGTATCTTAATTAGAGCCGAATCAGGGACTTGGTTCCTTTTCAGTTCATGCTTTTATGACTTCTTCCTTTTTCCCTTCTGAATGCCTTTGCTAAGTTTTAAGTCATTCTATCTTGGTATCAACGCTTTAACCCCTAATGATTTCTACTAGGTTAAATATATGGTTAACATTTGCCTCCCAGAGTATGCTTTTATTGAAAACAAAGTGTGCTTTAAAACAAAATAAGATTTAGATTGCTATCCTGTAAATTTCAGTTGTCCACTGAATTCCATCCTGGGATACTTTTTTGCATTAGTTAAATTCTAACTAGCTATTTTTTCTAGTTTCGGTTTGAATTTGAATACTTTGGACCGACAATGCAACCTTGTTTCCAAAATTTACACAAGGCTTTAAATTGGCATGTAGTTTCAATGTGATGAGTTGGAGATGAATCGGGAGAGAGGTGTAAATTCGGTAACGAATGAAGATGTGACGACCCGTCTTTCATGCCACAGAAAGACGTATTATCGATAAGAAAGAAATAGGTAGAAATAGAAAAGATAGAAGAAAGAACTAACAAACATCAGAATCTCACAGCGGAAACGGAACAAAATATAATACATTACATAACTATTACATAGTCTTACATATATCAGAGTTACACAAAGTCATTCAAACAAGACAGTCATATATATATCTGCCATTACATACATCCCAAAATACAACATACATCAACTAACACATCGGAACTAGATAGATGGATACATATGGACTCCTGCTCCAAGCTTCTCCAGACTTCAACAATCCAAGACCTGATCACTTGGCTACGCATAAAAATTTGAGTACCCAAGAGTTTAGGAAAACAGAAATAAACTCCGGGTCAGACACGGGTCTGGTGTGAGTAAACGGGTTAAAGTTGCTTAAATTTGAAATCCATTTGAAAACAAAGGTATCACGTAAGACTTCCCACACATAAACACGGATAAGTTTTTACCTTGCGCTAAGCAAAACATTTTATAGGAAATCCGGTGATATTATAATAGTGTCTAGGGTTTTCAAGTAAATAGAAAATAGCCAAAATTGTTACATTTATTAAATTCCAGCATACTAGCCACAAAGTGGGTAATACAATCAAAACCGTAGGGTCTCGTAGGAAGAATGTGTTTCCATCAATGACAGGGCTACTAGGGTACAGCCCGTCACAATACGTGGCCTAGATCAACGTACCGAGGATCACTCCCGATCCCCTGCAACACAAGGCTGGAACCATCCCTTACTGGACAGTCCCGAACAAGACAACCCCACAGTTGTGGCCAACAAATGCCCACACAGCCAAAATAAAGGGACATCCAGACAGGGGTATATCTCGTCCTACTTAGGTGCTACGCACTTAACCTTGCTGCACCTCCCCTGTTTTAGCCATTCCCGGTTGATGAGGCCTGAGGCTACGATTACCTTTAGAGAACATATCTCTTAGAATGCACATCGTCCACTTGACGATGTTCTGAAAGCATTCAATCCATACAAGTTCGTTCCGGGTTCGAACGAAACCGAAGGCATTATCTCGTTACACTCATTTTGGAATTACCCTCAGAGTTAACGACAATAACCCTTGTGCTCTGAAACACCATCTCGATCTTCATTTGGAGATGTCACGATCTAACGTTTAATTTGGATCGATGTGGTTTTCCGATAATCATAACTGACTCCCGATCCCGGTCTCATCAAAATCCAAATGTGTTTTGAAGGCCAAGTTGTTTAATAGTTTAAACAATTTAATTCAACACTTTGAATTCACATAGCATTCATCACAGATAAATCATGCACAATCATCGCAGATATATCAAAAAACATATCATAGAGTATCACAGAATATCACCCAATAGATGTCACAAATCCAGATATTCTACTCATACAAACATCCAAACGGGAATTATTTATCCATGGTATAATTAATTTAATTTTTTTAAATTAATTACTTAAGAATTAATCAATACTCCTGCTTAATTAATCACTAATTAATCAAACCATTAAATTAATTAATCGCTTCTTAATTACCTTTTAAAATTAATTAATTAATCCTTAATTACTAAATTAGTTACCACTTAATTGTTAATTAATAACCTTAATTATTAATTAATCCTTAATTATCAATAAATAAAACTTAAGTACAAATTAATTAAACATCTAATTATTAATACCAATCTTAAATTACAAATTGATTAATCTCTAATCACTTAGTTAATTACAATTATAAATTAATTAATCATTCTAAATTACCTCCCAAACAATTAATTAACATTTTAAAAATCTTCCCTAATAATCTTCAAATCAAATAATTACTAACTTAAAAGCTTTAATAATAATTAAATTTAAACACTTATCTTAAATTAACTACTTAATTAGAGTATTAATTGGAAAAAAACATTCTTAAGTATTCGTTTAAATAGTTAAAACTTAAACTAAATTCTTCACTTAAATTGTCAAACATTAATTTAGTCATCAATACTTAAAATTTGTTTAAGATGATTAACTTCAATTTTATTAGACTTAAAGTTTTGAAAACCAAACCCGAGAAAATCTCAGGTGTACTCATGTTAAAACTCGGGTTTCTTCACCATTTCCCCCGAGTCCTTCTTTCTTCTTCACATACATTTCTTTTTTTTAAGTTTAAGTTTTAAACTTACATAAACTGGGAAGCAGCCTCACGAACTCGCGTTCCAACCCAAAGAAAACCCTTCATCTACTCGAGTAGCCACTTAAGCCGTTCACCACCCAAACTCCTGACACCATATCGAGGTCGTGCATGTGCACAGTGCCTCGCCGACGCTCCGGCTAACCTCGCTCCCTCCGGCGAGTCGCGAACCATCACCACAATCGAAAGCAAAGGTCGATTCGACGCTAACAAACCCACAGCGAAATCGAGCTTCTAGTTCGAAAACTTGAACTCACTTCCTCGTCAAAACCACCTCGCCCAAGCAAATTCCGACCATCAGAAAGGCTACGACTCTAGCCTCACCTCGTCGATCCCCCATACTATACTTCCCTTGAATTTCGAGCAGCTCGATCAACTAGGGGTGACAAAATCATCTTGTTCTCGACCACCTCCAAACTCGAGAGTTAAACCCTAAATCGGTCCATACTCGACGCCATGACGAACTGGAACAATTACCACTACTTTTCCCAACTTTGCCATCGGCCATACTAGCTTCGTGCAAAATCTCAACACCCAGTATAACTCCGATCGCCAAAAATTTGTTAAAACTCATTTCCAGTTCATCTATGAACTGCTCTTAGCATACTTAACTACAAATCGCCATTTAAGTTTTAAAAATCCTACTTTTAAGAGTTGATTCCAGTCATATAATTGAATTGATATTTTATAATATTCGAATTTATCATATGTTTATCATTTTCACTGTAAAACTAAATTTACAGAGGCAATACTTCAATACCAAGCTTAAAACAAATTTTAAACCATAATCTATGTTTAATCACACTTATTTGTTTGAAGACTATGGCCTATCAGATATCAGGGAAGTAGAGTTTAAATTTTTAACTTGGTTTGAACTCTGTACTTGAAAAACAGAGATGACAAAACAATCAAGCATGCACAGAACAGATATAAATAAATATACACAGAGATTCACATCTATATATAATCATGTAGCACAACATCATCTAGAATTCACATGCAATAGCATTTATTACCCTAAACTTTTTAAATTAAGTGTTTACTCACCTGCAAAATGTTTGAACAGAGAGCAACTACTTGTTTTGAACTGCTATCCTGATCTCCTTTTTAATTTTTTCTTGCTTTGTTTAGTTGAATTTTATTTGAGTTTGTAAAATGGTGATGCTTACTTTTTTTTTTGGTTTACTATGTTTTGGTGAACGAAAATGGAACAAGAGGATATATATATAGAAAAGGTTTACAGGGTGATGGTACACATATTTTTCTTTGGACAGAGATTTTTTCTCTTCTTTGACCAGATAAGATTTTGTGGAAAAATGAAGTGATTTATAAAGTTTGCGAAATGACCTTTTGTGCTTGAGATGATAGTATTTAATGCATGTCTCCTTCCATGTTTACATCTTATTCTATTGATTTTTATGTACATAGATATTTTTTTTCTTGCCTTGCATATACACATGTATTTCCATAGTACATATATTACTTGAATTACCTTATGTGTTTATTTTATGTTTTCATAGAACCATAGAAGTTACCTTATATATTTATTTCTGTCTCTTACATAAATCCTTATTTCTATTTCTATTTTAAGCTTAAACTATCAAACACATAATTTATAATCATATATTATTTTTTATACTTATATTTAGTATTGATAAGATTGATTTTATTTTAAGCATTATTAACTAGATTACATCCATATATATATATTTGGATCAAATGTTAATATGGTAGAGCTTTATTTTAAATTTTTAAATCATAGTTTCCTTCACAAATACATATGTATATATAAATAAATGGAAAATGTCCCAAAAGTCTTATTCATTTTTAAAATGATAAGTTTGTATTTTATTTAATTAGATTAAATGCTTATTAAAATAATATTGTCAAAATCCTAGGTCATCACAAAAGAGCCTTAATTCGGTGTCGAGTTAGAGACTTAGAGGATTTTTAGAGAAAATTTCTCTAATTTATCGTTTAAATAACTTCATATCCATACTTTCCTTACTACCTTCCACCCGACTTAGCCGACTCAAGCCTTACTCTTCTAATTCAAGCTGCCGCTTCGCTTCCATTCATCTTCCACGTCACCAACGAGCTCCGTCGTAACCATACTGCGTTCTTCATTACCTGTAACCATCGATGTTGCCATTGTTGATGCCACTGCCATCACTGTCACATGTATATCTAGACCCAAATTGATCACAACCGAGGTCAAATCATCCTTGCATTTTGACTTTGAGTTTGGCGATGGTGCACTAGTACTTCGATGGTGATGGAGATGGTGATTGCTTTGGTTGTGTGTAATTTGTAGAGGAGGTGGTGGTTGTATCCATCCTAACAGTTATCCATACTAACTGGTACATGTGCATAAGCGATGTTTGTACTGCCGTTCAATCGATTCTTATCCATGGTGCTTCAAGACTTTCGATTGGTACTGTTTCAAATCCATCCTAACATTTATGCACTTGTAAATTCCCTATATATTCTATTCATGAGAATACTCGGTCGTCCCCCTAGGCTAAATGAGCTCGCATTCCTTTTGCACTTCAGGAGGAGACAGGCCACCCATCTTTTTAAATTATCAAAGCTTAGAGGGGATGTAAGCTAATATTTGACCTTTATAATAAATGTTCGTCTTTCAAGGATGAGTATTTCTTCATTAAGGGTACCAAGGGCTTCAACCTCTTTTGGTTACCTAGAATCTAGTCCACGTTCCCTGACTTTGCTATTTTAATTGGTTTTCCAATATCTTATATTTCTTATCCAAACGTGTTTCACTATATTTATCTCAAAGAGAGAGTGCAATGATGAGCTTGACAAGATGCTAGAAACCCTCAAGACTATGAGTGCTTCTAAGCAATCAATAGAGTTTATCCTAATGAATGAACACCTTTGGCTATTCGGCTTACTTCATCCTGATAGATTAGCTATAGATGATGAGCTGTCAATGTAAAATGCATCCAGACGCACTTATTCTTAGGCTTATGCTCATGGTTCTACCGAGGAGGCTTCAGAAGTAATGGTTAGTCCATCAAAGGAAGCACAGCTGAAGTGATTCCTAGAACTGATATAGACGTACTCTCCGGGGAGGACATTATGAGGGATAGGGATGAGGCCCACAGGACATCTCTGATCCACGAAGAAGAAGACATAACATATCAAAGGAGATATAGGAAATAACAAGTGTTTGAAAAAGGAGTGGAAGAGGGCTCAAATGGTGAAGATTGTGACTTTCGCATCTCTGTAGAAAGAGACGAATCTTTCGACGGTTCGTCGGAAATGAGTATCGGTCTTGTTGAACTGCCTTTTCCAGGCTTGTTAACTACCAAGGCATCAAGCCTCAAACCCCCAGGCGCTCTTCTTAAAGAATAATATGCTATCGAGACTTCGTGGTCTATCCAAGCCCAAGCTATCGGGACCCCATAGGAGATACGTCCACTTCTGATTTCGTGAGAGATGCCGCCATCTATGTGGACAAAAATGGGGATATCTCCATTAGAGAAATGATAGTTGATATTGGCTTGGAAACTGAAATTTCCTTAGGTATATTTGGGAGCAGTGGTGAAAAGACTCTAACTCTTAAACCATGCCAATATGGTTGGTAGATTATATAAAGGGTCATCAGCAATATGCACTTCACTTTAGGATATAAGCACGCATCTCTGCATCGCATTAAGTTCTAAAGCTCGAGTATTAACTTCATTTTTTGTTTTCATTTTAGGTACAATGGGACATGTACTATATCGCTAGTTAGGCAAGGACTCGTGCTCTTGGAAGAGTAAATCTTCCGATCCGGCCTATTATTCCCTCGGGAGATAGATAGATGAGTAAAGAACAAAGGAAGGATGATGAGGCTCATCATTTGGAACGAGAGTGTGAAAAGAGAGAAGAAAGGAAAGAGATTATGTGAGAGGTGCTCTCAATGATGCACTAAAATGCCAAAGAGACTCTTTGTGATCGCCATGTGCCCTCACAATCGATTACTCCTTCTTGTTTAAATGTCCCAACTACTGTGACTTAAAAATTCCACCATCTCAGGAAATGAATATTTCAATAGTTCCCACCTCTTCCAACCGAAGGGAAAAGTTTATGCTTTCTCCCGATCCACTCTTACTTTAGGCAACTTTTTTGAATATTTTCTTAAAGGGAGTTAAGTTTGAAAAAGCTATAAAGCCACTAAATAAAGCTGCTTCCCTTGGTAACTTAGATACAATCCATGAACACTTGGAGGCTGGATGCGATTCTCAGCATCTCATTAGGGCCTTATCGGATGTAAACCACCTCAACTACAAAAAGATCCTCTCGTAAAAAGTCGAGAGAGAAGATCATGCTAGGACGATTAAAGATCATGATGATGTAATTTCCAAGTTGAAGGTTGAGAAGGTCGCAACCCTAAAAAGCAAGGCCACTATTGCTTGATGGTTAAGGAAAAACTAGCCCCACAACCAAGATATCATAGTAATCAAAGATCAGCTTAAGGATGGGCTCACATTGAATATGAAAAACTAAAAGAGCACCTCATCAAAACTGAAAGGACTATTTAGTCCCGAAATCAAACCAATGCTGGCCATGCCACCATTATTAGCGAATAGGCTGATGAGCTTACCCGGTTTTGAGAGGAGAGTGAACGGCTGGTAAAAGAGAAAGAACAAGCCATCTTCTAAACTAGCAGTAGAGATCGATCATTTAACTACAAGGGCAGATCTTACTACTCTCCAAAAAGAATACGATGATGAGATAAATAATATAGATGGTAGTGTGCTCCACTTCTGCACCATCTGTGTCATGAATAAGGGGAGCTTGAAATAGCTTGGTGTCAACTACCACCGGACCCTTGCCATGGTATGGAAGGAGGTGTTGGTTAGGTCAGAGAGAGCTAATGATATGCCTTTATAAGAAGAGCTGATAGCAGACTATTTGACTTTCGAAGACATAGAATTCCTAGCTGCTAGCAAAGTTATGCTTCAGGAAGAGAGAGAGAGAGAGAGAGAGAGAGAGAAGAAAGCCGCTGACGCCATAGCAAAAGCTCTTACAGGCCCAAGCTCTTCGAGTCAACACCAAACACTTGTTCCTACTTCGCAAGAGAAAGTGGTATCGATCTTGGAATCTATGGTGATTGTTTTTAAGGCCACCTATACCATGGGACATTTGAAGCCTTAGGTGAGCCACACCCAGTTCCAGCTATAGTGCGACCCTCCGAGATGGGGACTGTGGCGAAGAATTTAAGGGTCAAGTTCATGAATAGATTCCTGGCTTAAATATTTCTATCATCTCTTCGATGCTCGGGCAATTCAATTTCCTCTAAAGTCCTTCTCTAAATTGTGCACTTCTCTTTTCGAACTTGTAGGTCGGCCATCTTTCCCGCCTCCTCCTCCGACTATGCAGGGATTGGCTACTACTATTTTTACTGCCTCCACTACTATTTCCACGGTAACTTTTGGAACGATCCCAATTTCTAGATCTAGGCCTAGGCCTAATTTTGAAAAGGTAGAAGCACTATAGAGTCAAGAGAATATCTCCACATCTGTCGACGAGGAGGTGGTAATTACTAGCAAATCGGAACCGATTAACAAAACAACCATGCAACGAGAGTGAATGATGAAAGGAAAGGGCAAGAGGTGAAGAAGGAGAAAGGGAGCAGAAACACAAGATTCCAACCTATACTACTGGGAATTCCTTGTAGTCTAACTATATTCCTCATGAATAACCTAGCTAAATCTAGTGCCGTCCTGGTCGACTTAATGGGTATAAAGTGTGCACTCTTAGTCAATCTATCCACTATAACCCAGATACTCTCATTTCCTCTATTCGACCTTGGCAATCCTTCGATGAAATCCATTGAGATAGAATCCCATTTCCAGGCTGGAACATCCAAAAGATGATGTAATCCACTCGGTTTCTAATGCTTGGCCTTTTCCTGTTGATATTTCAAACATTGCCTAAGCCTACATCTCTCTTCATACCATCCCAGAAGAAACTCCTTTTCATATCCTGATACATCTTAGCTCCTCCTGGATGAACAGTAAACCTCGAACGATGGCATTCTCTAGGAACTTGCTTCCTAATAATTCCTACACTCGGAACACATAGTCGTCTTTTTTTCCTTAACCACCCATTCTGGTAAAGATTGAAATCTTTCAAGTCATCGCTCTCTGTTCCATCCTTAACCTTCTGATCCACTCTGTTTATAATGGATCTTCTCTTTGTTTAGAAGTAGCCCTTTTGATCATCATCATTCTAACATCTAATCATGATAACAAGGCAGTTTCTTGACTAGAACTAGCCTCGGATCTCCATTGTGCTCTACATATAGTCAATGCTTCCAAATCTTTCCACTCGACAATCATTTCCAATACTGCATTTTGATATTTTCCACTAAGTGTGTCTGCAACCTTATTTCCTTCTCCCGATGTGGAATCAATGCCAAAGTCGTATGAAGCTATGAACTCTAACCATCTCTGATGTCTCATATTCAACTCCTTTCAAAAAAATAAATATCTTAGTGACTTATGGTCCGTAAACAGCTCAAATCTTTCTCCCAAAAGATAATGTCTCCACACCTTCAATGGAAAAATTACTACAGCTAATTCCAAATCATAAGTTGAATATCTAACTTCATGTGGTATGAGCTATTGAGAAGCAGAGGTAATCACTCTACCCCTCTGCATTAGCACAACTCCTAATCTTGTTCCACATGCATCCGCGTATACTACTAAGGCCTGATTCCCCTTTGGATTAAATAATATAGGTGCATTTGTCAGTAAATATTTCAACTTCTGGAATGCTTCCTCACATTTATTGGTCTAAACATACTTCACCTCTTTCCTAGTTAGTTTAGTCATCAAGGCTGCTATCCACGAAAAATCCTTAATGAATCTAAAGTTGCAGCCAGCTAATCCTAGAAAACTCTTTATCTCGATCATTGTCTCGGGTCTCTTCCAATTATTCACTTCCTCGATCTTAGCCAGATCTACTGACAACCCTTTCTTTGAGAATATATGACCAAGAAACTTCACTTCTTTATTTGAGGCAACCCTTTCTTTGAGACTATATGTATTAAGAATATTTGGCAGGGGACAATTGGTTTGTAGTGAACCCATGAAAACTATATCCGAATTAAGTGATGACATCTGTCAAAAAGTTCCTTATCAACCCATGAAATTAAGGCTAAGAAAGAAGTTATTAGAGGCATCGGTAGGTTCCTAGTCAACCCATGAGAATTATAAGAAGAGAATAACTAGAATAATCCATAGGTTTCTAGTCAACCCATGAAAATAAGGGTAAAAGTGGAGTTATTGGAATGACCAATAGGTTTAAAGGAACCCATGAATTGATTAAGTTAATTGGTGAGGGTCTATAGGTTTTTAGTGATCCCATAAAAACTATGAAATAGGATTTGGTATCTATAAATTATGAAAAGGGTATTATTAAATCCATGAAACCTAATAGGTTAATAGTGACCCTAGAAACCATAAATATGACCGGGGGTCAATTAAATAGGGCATGGGAAATCCAAAAATTTTTATACACAAATTACATCATAATATTTTGGAATGCTACATTTTTTACCATTGTGGATGCAAGAGCACAGTATATAGTTTTGAAAAGGTTTTAGGATACTAGTGAGGGCAAAACCCGTTCCACTGAGCGGAGTGGTCGCACAAGACATCTAAATGGTTTGAGACGTTAGATAATTATTTATACTAGGCTTTATGTCTAACTCAAAAGTTTTGATTTCCCGTTAACATCTCGTGTTTTCAATTGATTTTAAGTAGGTTGAGAGTTAAGGTTTCTAGGTTCTCTTCTTAGACGAATAAAGCTTCCGGTGGCGTGCAAGAGGCAGTTAGTTACTTAGATTTATATTTTTATGTTGTGTATTTTGGATGTAAAGCCAGATTTATTAGCCTTATATAAATTCTGATCAACCCAGGGGCCATCTTCATATGTCGCTCTTGACGAATGTGTAATAATTATATTTTTCTAAACGTGGTTGACGTTGTGGGATTATGTAATGAACATGAAATGTTTTGAATGGAATGTGGAAATGTATTTTTACTTTTGTTAAAATTTTCCCATATTCTTGTTATCTATGTATCAATGTATTTAACATCACCATATTTGGTCGTCGAGGATTAATAACTATGGATGACTACATCCGTTGCCGTTAGTTTTGGGCCTCCATGTAGGGGGATGATACATGTCAGTATCAGAGCAAAGATTTATGAAATTTTAAAAGAAAAGTGAAACCTAAATTTTTTGAAACAAAATCCAATAAATCAGAAATATGATCGGGATTTGGGTTAATGCTATAGTAACGTACTTTTATTTGATATATAGGTATATATCTAAGTATGTATTCTCCTCTCCCTTAGACCATTCTTTTGTGTTTTATTAAGGCTCGTATGTAGATTTATGAAAAAGAGGATATGGAAAAAGGAAACAGAAGAGGAAATATAGGTGGAGGAAGTACCATAACCAATGAAAATGCTCGATCTAAACCAGGAGGAACCACGGTCGACAGGCTAATGCTAATCAAAATTGCCGAAGCTAATGTAGGTGCCGGAAATCTACTAGTAGATGCGGGGATGGTGTATCAGTTATTGGCCAATATTTTTCAAGACGGAGTAGCTGGTAATGTGGGAGGAGCTAATTCTATAGGTCCAGTTGGCTATAATTATGTTAGGCTGAGTAGAGACTATACCAGTCTGGGTGGAAAGGCAATTGTTGGGGCCAAGGATGCTGTTGGGGTTGAGAATTGGCTATTGAGCTATAAGAGAATCTTTACTGATCTAGGCTTTGATGATGGGGAAAGAGAAGGCTAGCCTCTAGTGTTTAACGGTGAAATTTCTATCGAATTAGAAAACCGTCGAAAAATTTCAAATTAAATTCTACCGCAAGCGCACGAAATACACTTTGTAGTACGTGGCGAATATGGGTCGATCCATAGGGAATTGTGAGAGATTAAAAATCTATTCAATCAAATTAGACCAAATGAGGAGAAGTTGTTAACTAGAGATAAGATGAAGCTAAAACCAGAATTAAAATTTCATTTGAAAACTATTGAACTAGAGAACAATTTAGAGGAAAATCCACTCTCATATTTTTGTAAATCAACAAACAAACAATTTGTGATCTCTAGCTTTGATATTAAGTGAAATATTGTTATATTTATCATAAGTATGGTTTGTTTATGTTATTACTTAACATAACTCAAACCATCAAACTACAATACAACAAATAAACCACATATAATTCTCATGAAAATGAAGCCAAAGCAAAAGCTATTTTAAGTATGATCTATTTACTATTATAACTTGTAATATAGATCATCAAATTTCATTTTTACTTTAATTTTTCACAATCAAAAATGGATTAGCAAATGATGATGCAAATTGTGTTTATGTTGAATAAGAATAGCTCATTTGCATATGCAATATAAGCTATCATACCCACTTGTATAAACTTGCATCAAAACTCACTTTCATAAAGCACAAACAAAGAGATCATAAATCATGACAAATGTTGAAATTAAATAATATTTGAGAGCTTCATTGCCCCTAAATTGAAGGGCTTTAGCTACTCATTTGTGGCATTGAAGCAACACAAGTAAGTTTCAACATTAAAAGAGAAGAAAATAGAAAATAAGCAAAGAAAGCCAAAGAGATTAGCTACTAACTACTTGCATAAAAATATAAACTACACTACTTGCATGAATGTAAATTTAAGCTATGAACATAAAGAGAAAGAGAGCATAGAAATAAACATTAGCAATAAAACAAAGAAAAGCATGTAGGAAAGAGAGAAGAGTGAGGCTTGCAAGCCATTTTTATTTCATAGAACATTGATCTTACACTTTGATCTCTTAATTTTCTAATAAAATGAAAGAGTAGAAGATATGGTTTCATGTACATCAAAGAGCTATTTATACATGCATAAAACCCTAATTCTATTTTTAGGGAGCTTCCTAAATTTCCCTTTAAGAAGTGTGGCCACCAAGTAACCATTATCCACTAATTACTACATCATTTGTTGTGCATGAAGCTTTAACCTCCACTTAGTTATCCACTAGCTCCTAATTGTACATTTGGGTAAGTGGGTGGGGTCCTCCATGTTCATGCCTTGAATTATTTCCCTCTTCTTTCCTTTGTATTCATTTGTGCATGCATATATCTTCATATAAGCCTCTTCCATATGCATCCAAATTCCTATAAAAATCATCACAAAATGTCCAGGTAAAAATTCTTACATCGATACATGCACAAAAATGACCGTTTTGCCCCTGAATGAAAATGAAAATATGGTGGTTTGGAAATAATTGAATTTTGGTTTTAAACATGTTAAAATGCCCAAATATGATATTTATTTGAATAAAAAGAGATAAAATATGGATGTAAATATATGCACATTTACGTGCACATCAAATACCCCCACACTTATCTTTTTGTTCGTCCACGAATAAAGGAAAACTAAGATAAATCCATTTTCGTAGGGAGCACGATTGCATTGAGTGTATGCAATAAGCCGTTAAACCTCTGGGTGTCCCTAGTAGGACGAGTGTTGTCTCGTGAGGGTTTTCAGCAGATACTACCTACAAAATCCAAAAGCAGGGTGGACATATTTACAAAATGTAAGATTTATTTACAAAGATGAATGCAATTTTTTGAAAATATTTACAAATGAAGGATTTATTTTTAAATTGACACGAGTAAGTTAAATATAGGTTTTGGCCATTATCTTGAAAATTTATGTCATGTACTCATTAAAATTTCCAACAAAAATCAAGCTATCATAACAAATAGACTATAGTTTAACTCGTTGTTTTGGTTAGTAACATAATGTAACTATGAAATGGATCCTTAGTTGATTATCAAAGTTTATCACAGTGGTATTTTCAGTTCTTTTCAATAACAAATCAAATCAAATAAGTAAAAATAGTGCTAGGATTTCAATTGCTTGCTCTCTCATTATTTGCAAGAAAAATTACACACCTAGCACAGGTAAACTTAGGCCAAATATACCACCCATGCATTGACTTTCGGGCTTATGTGAGGGGAGTACAGAGCATGGCGAGTGCACACACTTTCGTGCATACACCTATCGACCAAAGGTGGTTTTTATTAAGTCCGTTCTCTTTTTTTTTTACATGTGTTCCATACATGCATAACTTTGAGGACTTTTAAATGAATATGAAAGCACATAATTAAGGATTCCAAGTAATTCACCCATGCCTAACCGTGAGGACTTTTAAATGAGAGTGAATACTTTGGATGTTATTAATATTATTTTTAAGAGAGAGAGAGAGAGAGTTTTGCAAAATTATCTTAGCACCATTTAACTTAGAAGATAAAAATGTTATATGGTTTACTTTAAATTTACCACTTTTTTGAACAAAGATTTTCAATTAGAACATACTTCATAATTAACACATATGAACCTTCCTATAGACTAGTTAAACCATTGTTATTTGTAATCAAACTTCATTTTTATTTCTGTTAAGACAAATAAATTTTCAAAAATTTCAATCTTATTAACCAAAACTTATACTTATCTCATAGTGTTTCCTCAAAAATAAATGAAAATGCTAAAAAGAAAATGTTCTTGAGATTTAGAAATTTTGAGATTTTTTTTAAGTAAGAAAATGAAAATTCAAAAATGCCATGAAACTAAAAATAAAATAAAAATGAGACTCCCCCACACTTAATTTTTACTGTGTCCCTACAGTCAATGCATGATATGATGAGTGTAGCGGGGAAAACTATGTACATATTTACAAAAGAGGGTTAACATTCTTACTAGACGTAGCTTGGCTCATGAAGGATCATGAGTTCCTTCTCTTGGTTACTTGGAAATTCCAAGAAAGGTTTCAAATGATGACCGTTGACTTTGAAAATCGATCCATCCCTAGGGTTTACTATTTCTATGGCACCATGTCGAAAAACAGTTCGTACCACAAATGGTCCGGTCCATCTTGATTTAAGTTTCCTCGAAAATAAATGAAGTCTTAAGTCATATAAAAGAACTTTTTGGTTAGGCGAAAACATTTTCCTTAGGATTGACTTGTCATGAAAATTTTTGGTTCTTTCTTTGTAAATTTTCTCATTTTCATACGCGTCGTTCCTAAGTTCTTCTAGTTCGTTGAGTTGTAATTTTCGGTTTTCGCCGGCTTTCTCAAGATCAAAGTTTAAGTTCTTAAATTCCCACAATGCTTTGTGTTCGATTTCAACGAGTAAATGGAAAGCTTTACCGTAAACTAAAAAAATGGAGACATCCCAAGGTTAGTTTTAAAAAGCAGTCTGCCCAAAGCACGTTGGTCAATTTCTGAGACCAATCTTTTTGATTTTTGTTAACAGTTTTCTCCAAGATTTATTTTATTTGTCGATTTGAAACTTCAACTTGACCACAAGTCTGAGAATGATACGGAGTGGATAACTTGTGGGTTACCGAGTATTTCTTCATTAAAGTTTTAAAAGAGCGGTTACAAAAATGGGTTCCATTATCACTGATTATTGTGCGAGGTGCGCAGAACCTCGAAAAGATGTTTTCTTTGAGAAATTTAACAACAATTCTATGGTCATTGGTTTTGCAAGGAACGGCTTCAACCCATTTTGAAATGTAATTGACAGCGAGAAGGATACACAAGTTTCAAAAAGAATTGGGAAAAGGTCCCACAAAATCGATACCCTAAACATCAAAGATTTCGTTCGTAAGAAAGGGATTGAGAGGCATCATAATTCGTCGAGAGATTCATCCAAGCATTTGACATCGATCGTAAGTTTTACAAAATTAAAACGAGTCTTTGAAAAGAGAAGACCAATATAAATGACACTAAAGCACCTTTTTCGTAGTTTTTCGAGGACCAAAATGTCCATCGCATGGTTGATCGTGGCAAAATGAAAGAACACTCTTGATCTCATTATACGGAATGCAACGTCGGATGATTTGATCGGGAAAATATTTGAACAAGTATGGATCGTCCCAATAGAAATATTTCACTTGGGACATGATATTGCATTTGTTCTATTTGGACCAAGATGAGGGAGTTTCTTTAGTGACTAAGTAGTTCGCTATATCAGCATACCATGGATCGATAGAAATCGAAAGAAGTTGTTCATCAGGGAAGTTTTCATTGATCGGTAAAGTAGATAATGCGTTCGGAAGATGAGATAAGTGATCGGCTATGACATTATCGGATTCTTTTCTGTCTTTGATTGTAAGGTCAAATTCTTGAAGTAAAAGGATCCAACGAATCAGACAGAATTTAGCATCCTTTTTAGCGAAGAGATATCGAAGCGCAGAGTGATCCATCTACAAAGTAATGTGTGAACCTATCAAATAAGGTCAAAACTTTTCAAGCGTAAAAACGATAGCTAGAAGTTCTTTTTCGGTTGTTGTGTAGTTGAGTTGAGCATCGTTCAAATTCATACCCGTGTAGTAAATGACGTTTAGGATCTTGTTGATGCGTTGTTCTAAGACAGCACCAACGGCAAAGTTCGAAGCATCACACATTATTTCAAAAGGAAAATCCCAATTAGGTGCGCAAATGATTGGAGCAGAAATGAGTTTGCTCTAAAGACGTTCAAAAGAAGAGATACAGTCAGAGTTAAAATTGAAAGGAACGTCTTTTCCAAGAAGAGTCGTCAAAGGACAAGCGATTTTGCTGAAGTCTTTCGCAAAGCGTCGGTAAAAGCCAGCGTGTCCTAGAAATGATCGAATGTCCTTAACAGATTTGAGAATGGGTAGATTTGCAATTACGTCGATTTCACTTTATCTACTTCAATGCCCTTATTTGAGATGATATGTCCAAGGACTATGCCTTGTTTGACCATAAAGTGGCATTTTTCCCAATTCAAAGTCAAATGTTTTTCTTTACATCGATTTAGAACTAACTCGAGATGATGTAAACATTGGGAAAACGATTCGCTAAAATTGAGAAACCGTCCATAAAAACATGTACAAAGCGTTCAATTATGTCGGAAAGGATTCCAACCATGCATCGTTGGAAAGTCGCAGGAGGGTTACAAAGTCCGAATGGCATACGTCGATTAGCGAAGGTACCGAATGGACATGTGAAAGTCGTTTTCTCTTGATTTTCGGGAGCGATTGGAATTTGGTTATAGCCAGAATAACCATCAAGGAAGCGGTAAAATTCATGGCCGCCTAAACTTCAAGCATTTGGTCAATGAAAGGAAGAGGAAAGTGATCTTTACGTGTTGCGGCATTTAGTTTTCGATGGTCAACGCAAACACGCCAACCCATTTGAGTACGAGTTGGAATAAGCTCGTTTGAATCAATCTTGACAACGGTTAGCCTAGAGTTTTTCGGTACAACGTGAATTGGGCTAACCCATGAACTATCGGAGACTGGGTAAATGATTCTGTTGTCGAGAAGTTTATTAATTTCGTCATGCACCGCGTCTTTTGTTTATGGACAAAGCCTTCATTGCGCGTCCCGAACAGGCTTGACATCATCGATTAAATGGATATGATGTTGAACAAGAGCGTGACTAATTCCTTTTATACCGAAAATCGACCATCCCATCGCTTCCTTATTTTTCAAAAGGATAGAGAGAAGAGAAGCTTCTTGGTCAAGAGAAAGATTGTTAGAAATGATGACAGGACAAGTTTTGTTTTCACCTCAGTATGCGTACTTAAGGTGGTCGGGAGTGGTTTAAGGTCCAACTTTGACAGTTTTTCAACCGAAGAATTGAGTTGAGATTTGGACTCAACTGGAAACGATTCAAAAGGAAGAGTGTATTCAATATCATTTGGAATTTCGTGAAATAATTTTTCATACTCGCCCTCACGTTCATCATTAAGATCAAGTGTTCAATTTTCAACATTTTCGTGAATGGCACTAACTTCCAACGTTTGGTCACAAGGTTCATTCGATTAGCTTCCAAGATTGAAAATATTAAGATCCAACGTCATGTTTTCGAATGAGATTTTCAATGATCCATTACGATAATTGATTAAGGCAATTGAGGTGGATAAGTATGGTCGGCCTAAAATCAACGGAATTTGACTGGTGGGGTTTGTCACGGGTTGTGTTTCGAGAATGATAAAACCAATGGGGAATATGAATTGCCCTACTCGAATGAGCGCATCCTCAATTTCTCCCACAGGCTTCTTAATCGAACGATCAGCGTAGTGAAACGTAACTTCTGTGGGTTTGAGCTCACCTAAGCCTAATTTTTCTTACACGGAGTATGGAATGAAGTTGACACTCACGCCTAAGTCTATCAAACATTTGTTAATCGTCTTATATCTAATTGTACACGAAATCGTAGGGCAGCCATGATCTTTGTATTTAACGGGCATGGATTAGGACAAGACTTCACTTAAACTGGCGGCTAAGAAGACTTTTTGGCCACTTGAGTATGTCGCTTTTAGGTGCACAAGTCCTTAATAAATTTCGCATAAGTGGGGACTTGTTGAACGAAGTCAAGAAGCGGAATGTTACCTTTGACTTGTTTAAAAATTTCCAACATCTTTTCCATTTGGTCAGAGTGTTTCTTTGGTCGAAGACGATGTGGAAATGGGACACGATACTCGATAGGTGGGTGTACTCAAGTAGAAGAGGAAGAATTTTGATTGGCATTCGATTCGACATTTGGCTCCACGTTCTATTCAAATTCGTTCGTTGCTTTAGAAGCGTCGAGAGAAGTTTTCAGTAAGTCGTTTGGGTTAACGACTTGATTATCGATTTGTTTACCATGACGTAAAGTTGTGATAGCATTTAATTGGGTGGCATTTCTACCTTGAACAACTTGGGCTTGATTTGAATTTGTGTTTTGATTTCTGGGATTTGGAAGGTGTTGTCTTAGGAATGTTCCTCGTTCGCGTTCACTTACAAACGTGGCTAATTGACTCATTTGCATTTCGAGTTTTGCAATCAATTGGTTTGTGTTTTGCATACATGAAGTTAATAAATTTTGCAAATTGCTGTTTGATTGAAGGCTTTGAGTAGTTTCCTTAGCCAAGGTTTCAAGAGTTTTCTCAAGAGAAGTTAAACGTTTATCATCTTAGGAACGATGAGCAGAATGTGGTTGAAAATTTGATTGGATTCGCTGCTATTTGAAGGGTAGAGGCTGCATTTGTTTGTTTGGGGATGTTGGCGATTATAGGCGTTCGATTACGACGTGGTCCAAGGCAAAGGAGGAGGTGGAGTTTGCTGGTATGTATAGCGGTGGTTTGTGAGTTGTTGTGTGATGTATTGGTCGTGTATGAGCAATATTGATTTTTTATGCGGAGGAGAAGAATGGTCTATGCAGAAGTCAAGGATGCCAAGAGTTATTTTTTTGTTCAGAGGTGAGTTGAGGCAGTGATGGTTACAGGGATGGATATGCTAGTTTGAGTAATGGGGTGGTTAGGCTTGCAACACTGTTGTAGATAGAGGTAGGTTGATGGCCAAGGAAGGATAGTGCAGTTTGTTTAAGGTGGTGGCAGGGGATGTTTGTAGTGGAGAGGGTGATTGTGGTGTAAATAGTTGCGGATTTTATGGAAGTTCTATGGTCAAAAATGATGTTGTGGTTTGTGGTTTAGGTGTCCTCTGTCATAGTGTGTGAAGTATGGTGCAGTTGGAAATAGATGCTAGATGATGTATAATCGCAAAGTTGTGACAGAGAATGTGTGAAGCAAGCAGTAGCTGGTGATGGTTGAGTGGGATGGTACTTGATGGCAGAAGCTCGGTGGTGGAAGAGGATGTTTGGTTAGTGATAGGGAACTGTTGTTGTGATGTTGTATGGAAGTGATGAATGAAGATGTATGTAGTTGCTCGGACAATAGGGGAGTTTAATGGATAATGGATGGACAACAGCGAATGAGAATGGTAGCTTTGTAGCAGGAAAGGGTGGAATTGCAGAGGGGTGTAGTTCTTGTGTGATGAAGTGGGTATGATTTTGACAGTGAGGTGTTTGGTGAAAGGGAATGGTTTGGGAAGACAAGATGGATGAGGAGTGTGCAACAATGAGGTATGCACAGTATTGTTGA
Source organism: Allium cepa (assembly GCA_030765085.1). Lineage (NCBI taxonomy): Eukaryota > Viridiplantae > Streptophyta > Magnoliopsida > Asparagales > Amaryllidaceae > Allium > Allium cepa. The sequence goes on along the minus strand of CM060943.1, from coordinate 401,588,411 downwards.
TAGAAATTATAAACAGTGAATAGTGGTGAAGAAACAAAAACTTGTAATAAAAATTGTAAGTGAAAATCAAAAATGAAATAAAATATTTTTTATTTTTTTTTGAAATTGTATGTTATTTAATATATATTCAAATGCCAATGAAACTAGAGAAACATCAAGCATACAAACAAAAATGAAACAAACTTAAACATAAACACACAAAAAAATTTAAAAAAGAAATGCAAGAGAAACACACAAAAATTAAACAAAAAATAATTCGAAGACTAGAAAATTAAAATCAAATCAATTCCCCGGCAACGGTGCCAAAAACTTGTTTAACGGCTGTTACCCAGTAACTTTTCCTAGATACATGGCTTAGCCTACGATTGCCGTTCGGCATGGAAACCTCGGCATCTCCCCTAGCTCGGCACAAGCCTCATTCGGCAGCTCCCCTCGCTCAGCATAAGCCTCGTTCGGCATCAAGCCTTGTTCGGCATCTCCCTTCACTCGGCACAAGCCTCGTTCGGCATGAAGCCTCGCTCGGCATAAGCTCGTTTGGCACAAGCCTCGTTTGGCATGAAGCCTCATTCGGCATACGAATACTGTTCGACCTATATATGTGGCTCGGCATACGAGTGCCGCTCAACATGGAAGCCTCGATCGGCATTCTCTGGTGTGACCAACCTCGCTTGGCAAATGTCGTTCGACATCCCTGACTCGGCGTGCAGAAGCACTTACCATGGGCCGAGATACCTCATTCCTAGGCTCGTGAGGGAAGTCTAACCCATCTCCGTCTATAAATAGAAGGGCAGGGGCACAGTGAAATGGACCTTTTTTCGAGAACACTAGTGAGACTCTGCCACTTTCAAGACTCGTTCTTTTCGGTTAGTACTTGTATTCAAGTCATTATTATACAGATTGTATCTGTATTCAATCATTTGTGAAAGCAATAAAGATCAAAACTCAAAGTGGACGTAGGTAGTTACGCTGAACCACAATAAATCTGGTGTTCTTGTTTTTGCAGTTAATTTAGCATACAGTCCTCTATTTTAATTTACTTTCTTCATTAATGTCTCTACGTAATCTTTCTCAATGGTGTTAGTGACCAATTCTGGGGCTAACATTTTTATGCTTTCGTTGAGACGTGAACTCAGGCCGCTAGGATCTTCTTTGTAGCTACTGGATTGAATAAATCCCCCGAAGGAGATTCAAGTCATTCACAAGACGTCTGTTGATTCTACTCAGAGTTCCTATCAATAACTCTACTATGGGAAAACCACGTACCAGATCAGCCTCCCATTACGCGGGAGTCAACGAGACTTCTAGCGTACAAAAAATTGGACCTAGCAATCAACAAGCAAATCTAGGTGCAGGAACCACCACCCATAATCAAATGGAAGATGTCACCAGAACAGAGTTCAATGAGTTTGTGAGAGAACTCATGGAAAGCAGAAGACAACGTAGTGAGCAGATTCAAGCAAACGCTAACCTCATGACTCAGCTTACTCAGCAACAGCATCAAAATGCTGGAGGTAGCCCCATTCCTTATTCTTCATCTAATAGCTTAACTTCGTCCGATGAACCTCCCAGGCGTAGACGCCAGAAAACTGAAACTACACAAGCAGATGCTGCCGATCGATCAACTAGATATCACTTACACCTTGAAGGCCACACCCAAGCTGGATCAGGAAACTTAGGATCTGGAGCACGTGTGGAAACTGGACGCTCGGCTCACCAAGACCCTAATGAAGCTGGTCCCCAAGATATACGTTTGGCAGATCGCCAACAGAGGAGACATTAACCCGAAAGGTCCCATAGAATAGATTCCAACCTACCATCTTCCATACAAACCTCGGACCTACCGGCCATGGTCAGACAGCTGATGGGAGAAAACCAAGGCTTGACAAATGAAGATTAGGGGATATCCAGGAGTCATACTCCATTCATAGATACAGTTATATAGGCTAAGTACCCCAGGAAGTTTAGCATGCCAACTATCCCGGCCTATGAAGGGAAAACTGATCCCCGACAGCATGTCATGAGATATGAATGGATGATGGATTTAGCTAGAGCAAATGATGCAACTAAGTGTAGGTGCTTCCCAATAACTTTATCCGAAATTGCGATCATGTGGTTCACTCAACTTTCACCGCGGTCTATATCTAGCTTTGACGAATTGGCGACGAAATTCATAGAACAGTTCAGGATACATGTCACTCGTCCCAAGGACGTGATGTCCCTATCTAGTGTAATCCAGGCTCAAGGGAAGTCGTTGAAGGAGTACTTACAGAGATTTCATATTGCGGCTACTGAAGTTAGCAACCCTAATGACCATGCAATTGTGATGGCTGTAATGCAAGGACTGAATCCGGATTCAGTGTTTGGAGATTGGTTGGTAGGAAAACCTCCGACTACGTTAGAGCGTTTTTGTTCAAAGGCTCATCAGTTCATATGAAGAGAGGAAGCCAGGTGGACAAGGAGAGATAAGGCATCAAGGCTTGTTTAGGAGACTGTGAAAAGCAACATCTCTGTAAAACAATCCGGTGACAATTTTGGGAGAGTTCAGGTCAATGTTCAGAACAAGCCCGGGCAATCTAAAGAGTCCGAAGGAGGAAATCTGGAAAGAAAAGGGAAGAAGGAAAATGGAAGCCAAGGATTCCAACTTACAATGAATATACTCCTCTGAATGCATCTCTAGAGAATATTTACCTGTTAACTTGTAATACTTTTCAATACAGAAAGCCACGTCCAAAGGAGTCAACAGAGGAAAAAAAAGCAAACTGGGAAGTACTGTCGTTTCCATGAAACTTACGGGCATAATACAAAGGAGTGAAGACACCTCCATGATGCCATAGAAAAGATGATTAGATAGAAAAAGTTGCAGGATTTTGTCAAGAACCCGTAGGAACGTAGGCAAGGAACGTCAGACCCCGGACGCGGGCTGGCTCCACGCCATCCAGAGGAACCTGCCCAAACTGTAGGTAGACTAGTCATAAACACTATAGTCGGTGGACCTCATCCTGCAGACAGTAACTGGCAGGAAATGGAGCGGTATGCTAACTCCTTAAGGCATGCGGATTATGAGTGTTGTTCGAATGTGGAGGATGGGACCCCTACTAAACAGCAGCGCGTGATGACGGACGATATTGTATTCAGGAGCCGAGATGCTGACTAGGTGGAGGCTCATATCGTTGAACTGATGGTCATATCCGTGACAATCGGGACAACATTTGTGAATAGAATTCTGACTGATTATGGAAGTTCCGTTAATATTATCTTCAAAAGGTATATGACCAAATGAAGATGGAGACGAAGGATTTAAAACCATCTAAATCCCGTGTCATGGCTTTAATGGTGCAACGATCGATGCAGTGGGGTATGTTGAATTGCATGTTGAACTGGGATAGGGTAAAAGTAGGAGGATGCGAATCTTACCCTTCATTGTTTTGGATGTTGATTCTCCATATAATGTGTTTATGGGTCGACCGGCCCTGGCAGAGTTTAGGGAAGCTTTGGCCCCGTGGTGTTTAACTTTGAAATTTCCAACAGAGAAAGGAGTTGGTGTGGTGCATGGCGATCAGACGACCAGTCGTGCATGTTATGTAGCTGAGCTAAGAGAGGCCCAGCGGAGAGAGAAAGGAAAGGTTGTGGACAACTCCGTTCGCATCCAAAACACTGACAATTGACAAGTAGTGCCCGAGCCCTGGCTTGGGCAACATTCTCAGATCTATTGAGACATAGATCTGAGAGATGATGATGAGGAACCCAGGGAAGCTAAAACAGCACCGACTGAACTGACGATTGACATTCCAGTCACCCGAGATGATCCATCACGAGTACTTAAGATTGGATCATAACTTGAAACCTCGATGGTTGTGGATCTTAGTGATTTCCTTCGAGCGAATCTGGATGTTTTCGCTTGGACATATTCTGGTACGTGCGGGATTTCTCCCGCTATTACGAGTCATATGTTAAACATAGGTCCGAGGTACGTACTAGTAAAGAAAAAAAGGAGAGGCATGGATCCGGAGAGGTCCGCTTCTCTCAGAGAGGAGGTGGACAAACTCAAAGCCAATGGGTTCGTCCACGACACCCTCTACCCTGAATGGGTGTCTAACCCTATGCTAGTGAGGAAAGCAAACAGGAAATAGAGAACTTGCATAGACTACTCCAATTTGAACAAAGCATGCCTGAAGGATAGTTTCCATTTACCTAGAATTGACCAACTAGTGACTCAACAATAGGACACGAGCTACTGTCATTTTTGGATGCATAGTCGGGATATAATCAAATCCCAATGCACATTCCAGACCAGAGCACACTAGTTTTGTCACAGATATCGGACTGTATTGCTATGTAGTGATGCCCTTCGGATTAAAGATTGCAGGGGCAACTTATCAATGTCTAGAGAATCGAATGTTTAAAGACCGGATAGGTAAAACAATGGAAGTCTATGTGGATGATATGCTCGTGAAGTCACGGCAGTCAAACGACTACATTCGAGACTTAGCAGAGATGTTTGATATACTCAGATATTATGGAATGAAAATCAATCATTTAAAGTGTTCCTTTGGCGTTGCGTCAGGGAAGTTTTTGGGTTTCATTGTTAATGCACGGGGAATTGAAGCTAACTCGGAAAAGATTCAAGCTGTTCGTGACATACAAGTGCCTAAAACTATAAAACAATTGCAAAGCCTGAAAGGAAAAGTAGCTGCATTGAGTCGATTCATATCCAGAGCCACAGATAAGAGTATTCCCTTCTTGGATGTAATAAAGAAAGGGAAGAGAAATTTTGAATAGAAGTCCGACCGTGAGGATGCATTTCGAGCTTTAGTGAGACATTTGGAATGTCCCCCGATGATGTCGAAACCTATAGACCGTGAAGTATTGTATGTGTACTTGGTAGTATCCCAGCATTCTATCAGTACGGCTTTGGTATGTGAGGAGGACCGAGTTCAAAATCCGGTTTACTATGTTAGTAAACATTTAACGAGGGTAGAGAGAAATTACCCCAAGATTGAGAAACTGGCCTACTGCTTGGTGATTGCATCACGCAAGCTTCGTCCGTACTTTAGGGCACACTTGATCAATATTTATACTGATCAACCCATGCATCAGATACTCCAACGACCAGAAACTTCTGGAATGATGTTAAAATGGAATATCGAGTTGAGTCAATTCGATATTACCTACCTTCCACGAAGGGCCATACAAGGGCAAGCGCTAGCAGACTTCATTGCTGAATTCACCGTGTCAGACGAACCAAACAGCCACGATGTTATTCCTCTCATTCGATGGAAACTGTACACCGATGGGGCATCTAACGACCGTTGCCCTGGGGCCTATATAGTTCTTGTGACTACCGAAAACCGATTAATTTGTTACGCTTTGAAGCTCGATTTCCCGGTAACAAATAACGAAGCCGAGTATGAAGCATTGATTGCTGGCTTGAAACTTATCAGAGAACTGGGGGTAAAATCGGTTGAAATCCTATGTGACTCATAGTGGTGGTATACCAGGTGCGGAGGGACTATCAACCGAAGGGACAGAGACTTGCCCCATACCTTCCACGGGTTAAAGAGCTGCTAGCAAATCTAGAATATTATGATATTTTGCATGTCCCGCGTGAACAAAACAGAGAAGCCGATTCATTGGCAAAATTTACAAGTACTGGCGATGTATATCAAACGGGATTTATTCCCGTCGAAACCTTACACGCTCCGAGTATAAATGTGATGGAGATAGATTTCGTGTTAGAAACAGAAATAGAGAAAGAATCATGGATGTCCGCATTCAAGCAATACTTGCTACATGGGGTCTCGCCCGAAAGAAAAGGCGAAAGACGACAAGTCATTCGTAAAGCTTCGCGATAAGTAATGCAGGACGGAATAATATATCGAAAGGGATTCTCGGCACCCTTACTCTGGTGCATTGCCCACAATGAGATAAAAGATTCCTAAGGAAGTCCATGAAGGAGAATGTGGTGACCATATTGGGGCAGATGTTAGCAAAAAAGATCCTCCGATATGGATATTATTGGCCAACTGTAAATCAGGATACCGCACACTACATAGGAAGATGTGACAAATTCCAGAAGTATGCTAAAATCCCAAGAGCTTCACTAACGGAACTCACACAAATGGTTAGTCCCTGCCCGTTTGCAATGTGGGGGATCGATATAATCGGTTCTTTACCCATATCCAAAGGTGGTGTGAAATACGCAATAGTTGCGGTTGATTACTTTACCAAGTGGGCAGAAGCAGAGCCCTTAGCCACACTCACCACTAAAAAGGTCGCTAATTTTGGTTGTACGAAACATTATTTGCCGCTTTGGCCTCCCAAGAACTATCATTACAGACGACGAAACTCAATTCGAAACTAGGGAGTTCAAAAATTTTTGTCAAAAGTATGGTATTGAAAAAAGGTTCGCAGCAGTTGCTCATCCAAAAGCCAATGGACAAGTAGAAGTCGTGAACAAAATAATCAAGTCCATATTGAAAAAGCATTTGGAAAAGGCTAGAGGCAAGTGGGTGGATGAAATTCCAACAACACTTTGGGCTTACATAACCATCCATAAGTTTGTGACTGGCCACACTCCATTCGCATTGGCATATGGCACAGAAGCTGTTATACATGTGGAACTTGAAGTTCCTTCGTATCGAGTTACCTATTATGACCCTAAGACGAATTAGGATCTTTTACTAGAATTATTGGACTTTGTTGATGAAAAATGTGAAGAAGCTGATTTAAGGGTGGCTACATATAGACACCGAGTCGCTTGATATTATAATGTAAAGGTCCGACCAAGAACCTTTGATGCGGGCAATCTTGTTTTGAAACGAGTTTTCCCGGTCCCATCGCATATGTGTCCCACATGGGAAGGTCCATGCGTCACTGAACGGAGGCTTTGAGAGGGAATTTTCAAGCAAGCGACCGTTGATGGCGCGACACTCACCCTAGCATGGAATAGCGAGAATCTTTGGAATTATTATACTTAGTCTATCCCTTTTGTATCTTTGTCGCAATTATTTCCAATATGTTTTTATTTCATTGATTCTTAGTTCTCGGCATGTAATAAGACAATTTAGTTTGTTTTCATTAATAAAGGATTGAAGCCATCTTTTCCATGAATTATTGATGTTTTCGTGCATGATAATTCTACGGCAAAAAATAAGAGTTACATTATTCCGTCTGACGTACGAACGCACATGAACAATTAAAATCTCCAAGTCCCTAAAGTGCGGACTGGAGTACTCTAAGCCCCTAGAGTGCGGTTGACTAAAATCTCTAAGTCCCCGAAGTGCGGACTGGAATACTCTAAGTCCCTAGAGTGCGGACTAGAGTATAACCAACTTAAAATATCCAAGTCCACATAGTGCGGATTGGAGTACTTTGAGTCCCCGGATCGTGGACTAGAGTTTAAACGGCTTAAAAATCTCTAATTCCCCAGAGTGCGGACTGGAATACTCCAAGTCCCCAAAGTGCAGACTAGAGTACAAACGATTTGAAATCTCTAAGTCCCCAGAGTGTGGACTAGAGTACTCTGCGTCCCCAGAGTTCTGACTAGAGTATAAACTACTTAAAATCTCCAAGTCCCCAGAGTGCGGACTAGAGTAATCTGAGTCTTCGGAGCGCGGACCAGAGTATAAACGGCTTAAAAATCTCTAGGTCCCCGAAGTGCGGACTAGAATATTCTAAGTCCCCAGAGTGCGGGCTAGAGTATAAACAATATAAAATCTCCAAGTTCCCAAAATGCGGACTGGAGTACTCTAAGTCCCCAGAGTGCGAACTAGAGTATAAACGACTTAAAATCTCCAAGTCCCCAGAGTGTAGACTGGAGTACTCTATGTCCCCAGAGTGCAGACTATAGTATAAACGACTTAAAATCTCCAAGTCCTTAGAGTGTGGACTGGAATACTCTGAGTCTCCAAAGCACGGACTAGAGTACAAACGGCTTAAAAATCTAACTCGTCGAAGTGCGGACTGGAAGACTCTAAGTCCCCAAAGTGTGGACTAGAATATACATGATTTAAAATCTCCAAGTCCTCGAAGTGCGGACTGGGGTACTCTGAGTCCCCAGAGTGCGGACTAGAGTATAAACGACTTAAAATCTCCAAATCCCCAGAGTGCGGACTGGAGTACTCTAAGTCCTCAGAGTACAGACTAGAGTATAAAAGGCTTAAAATCTCCAAGTCCTCAGAGTGCGAACTGGAGTACTCTGAGTCTCCAAAGCGCAGACTAGAGAATAAACGGCTTAAAAATCTCTATGTCGTCGGAGTGCGGACTGGAGTACTTTAAGTCCCTTAAGTGTGGACTAGAGTATAAACGATTTAAAATCTCCAAGTCTCTGGAGTGTGGACTAGAGTACGCTGAGTCCTCAGAGTGCGGACTAGAGTATAAACGACCTAAAATCTCCAAGTCTCCAGAGTGCGGGCTGGAGTACTCTAAGTCCCCAGAGTGTAGGCTCGAGTATAAACGACGTAAAATCTTGAAGTTCCCATAGTGTGGACTGGAGTACTCTAGGTCCTCGAAGTGCAGACTAGAGTATAAACGATTTAAAATCTCCAAGTCCCCGGAGTGCGGACTGGAGTACTTTGAGTCCCCAGAGTGCGGATTAGTGTATAAACAACTTAAAATATCCAAGTCCCTAGAGTGCGAACTGGAGTACTCTAAGTCCCCAGAGTGCGGACTAGAGTATAAACGACTTAAAATCTCAAAGTCCCCATAGTGCGGACTGGAGTACTCTGAGTCTCCAAAGCGCGGACTAGATTATAAACGGCTTAAAAATCTCTAAGTCTCCGGAGTGCGGACTGAAACACTCTAAGTCCCAAGAGTGCGGACTATAGTATAAACGATTTAAAATCTCCAAGTCCTCGGAGTGCGAACTAGAGTACTCTGAGTCCCCAGAGTGCGGACTAGAGTATAAACGACTTGAAATTTTTAAGTCCTCGGAGTGTGGACTAAAAATATTCTATGTACCCATAGCATGAAACAGAGTACTTACGATTTCCAAAAAATCTCCAAGCTATATGAAAGTGAACTGGGATTTATGCAACTCACAAGATTTTGGATCTCGACCATAGTTATACAGTAATCTGAACAATAAAGTCGTTTGAAAGACAAAGGAACTAAATTTTATTTATCAATCCAAAGTGAGGTTCTACTACAACTACTCCAAAACTCGGAGTCAAAAGTCTATCTACATTGACTATGAAAATAAATAGAAACAATTACATAATCTAAGCTAACTCTCGTTGAACGAGTGTAACAACTACTTCTTCATTTTCTTTGGTTTCTTTTCCTCCCTTATTTTTCTCAAACGACTCCTCCCCCACGCGTTTTCGCTTGGACATTTTTCTTGATGGGGAAGTAACATCCGAGGAAGGACGAGGTACTTCTTGTGGCCTACACCCACCAGGGATAATGACCTTCAAAGGCCTGTTCAAAGGATCATCTAGATCCACAACATGGGGCTCGACTTTGATTTCAACTTTTTTTTCTTCTCCTTTGCAAGTTGCTCCTTTATGCTCATTTTTGAAGTATGTCCAGAGGCTCTTGTAATCTCAATTTCATAATTTTCTTCAACGGGTGACGAAGTTTCAGACTTGTCCTCGCCAAGCGCCTTAATCACTTGAGCATCAGGACCAGGGGTCACTCCCGGTTGAATAGCCTTGCTCGCCTTCTTCTTCTCCTCCTTGGCATCATTTCTCCTTGGAGCGGGCTCGAGGTCAGAGCGGCCTATGCAAAATCACAAGAGACAAACGTTAGAATATAACAACCTCTTGCTGAAAACGATGGCTCTTTGAACTTTAAGAAGAAGAATTATATACCAATTTCTTGCTGAATCTCAACCATTCGAGGAGTCTCACCCTCTAGAATGGGAGATAGAACATGAATGTCGAGGCTAGGGTCTTCAGGGTCATAACCAACATGCTGCTCGAACAGATCAAGTACTGGCCGACCAGCCGATTAAGTAGGGGAAGAGCTGGAGACTCAGTTCAAGATGGACCGACAATGTCATCCTTACCTTTTGACGGGGAAGAACCTTTGCTGCAGAGAGCCTTCTCTGCAGATAAGTCTAAAGGCTCATTCCCCATGAGAAGTTCCTTTACTAAAGCCTCCTCGTCAACCTCCTTGGTGCCCAACTCAACCTTTCTAATCTTTATCAAAGTTTCCCACGCTTCAGCCAGAGATTCGAGGTAACCCTCGCCAAGAAAAGTTTAAGTCCCGATGCATAAGGACACGGCCATTGTATTCTGATATAAGCGGGTCGAACAAGCACCTGATCTCCTCCCTGCCAGCCTTTGTAGCCGCCTCAAGGCGAGAATCAATCTTCGTGGATGCTATTCTTTTGCCCTTCTCATGTGCTTCATCCTTCAGCATCTCAACTTTAGAGAGTTCGTCATCGAGCTTTGTCTTCTGGAGTCATGTAGCAACAATCTCATCGCAATATCATTGCGACTCTTCCTGAGCAGTAGTTTTTTCCCCTTTCTCTTTGAGTAGCTCTTCCAACCCTTTGACTCGTTGGGCGAATGCATCCCTCTCCTTTTGAACAGAATCTTTCTCTAAAGCTAAGGTCCTACTGCATTGGACCGTTTCGTCAGTTTATTTCTTATGTATCGTCTCCAGATGATTAACGGCTTGCGCTTTTTCTTTAGCACTTTTTTAGGCAGCTTCGAGCTGAGACTTGTATGAAGAGAGCTCGTCATCCCGAGCTTTAATGATATCTTTATCATAAATAGCTTCGAGCTTCAGGCAATTCATTTCATGTTGACGCTTAAAAGAGAATTCTAAGACTTTTTCAGTCAAATGGACAAACGCATCATGTTGAACGTAAACGTCATTGTTATAAGCAATGACGCTTTGTTTGACGCGTCCTGGAATGTGATGAATCGTCAGGAGAAATTTCAAACCATTGAAGCATATTTTCAAGAATGTGGCCTTAAGCTCAGTAAGTCTTTTGCTATCGATGGATCATGTATAGGAGCGGGAGGAGTTTTCCTGGAAACTACAGATGTTTTATGGGGTTCCTGGGATTTCCTGGTACTGGATGAACTAGAATGTTGATCTCGGTAGGCCTCAGCCTGAGACCTCTTATGTGCATACTTCTCCTTGCCTTGCTCTGATTGAGAAGGAGGATCACGAGAGTAGGAGGACTGGCTGTATGTTTTTCTTTCGAAGAGATGATTTTCTAGGGTGATAGTCTTGATCGTTAGTGTCATCTCTGTCTCGACATTTGCCGAAGCCCGACCAGAATGATGAAAAATAGATGACTTGCGAAGACGATCGAGTCGGTGAGTATGCCTCATATCAACTGCGCAGAATTTGAATAACGACAAGTTAGAAAAGAGTAGAGCGATGGCTAAAATTTAAGTGCAAGTTGAAGTGCACGTGTCCGTGTGTGTCCTAGTGTTTCCCCCCGACGGACCAGTTTCTTTATCTTTACTTATAGGAGTTTTTTCTCCTTAGTTATTGGCTTGAACGCCTGCATCGCCTCTTGCGGGCGAATGAAGCTTAGGGGCTTTTGGATCGTTGAAGCCATAGTTGAGCAAATAGTTGGGAATAGTAAGGTCTGACAAGCCTTTGAAAGAACTCTCTAAGTGTTGAGAAGAAGGCTCTCTCTCCATCGGAGTGATTGTGACCTTAGGGGTTCCACCTGCTGTCTTCTTCCTCAACTTGTAGGTCAATTTTTTCTTTCCCTTCACAAGGGGAGGCGTTACTTCAATATCATGAACCTCAGCTACCGGCTTTCGAGCGGGACTGACGTTCTCACCAGGTGTGTTTGACACATGGGCCTCTCTAATCTCGCCTTCCTCAGGTGTATCAGGGGCATCATGGGTTGGAGGCCCAACTTGCCTTTTGCGCTTGTCCAAGGCAGACCCAGTTATATTGACACCGTGAGGAAGACTTATTCGACGACTTTCCACAAGTAGCCCAAACTTCGAGAGCGATTCGTTTGAAATAATAGATCTTATCTCCCGATCTTCAATGAGGATAGCTCAGATAGCTTCAACGGCTTCAGAATATCTGAAGCCTTTGGGATGTGGGCTGATGTCTGTAAAGGTAGAAAAAGAATTCGAAAAGGTGCTATTTTCGTCGAATGCAAGTATTGATCCACAAAAGAGACTTACTCCCTTCCACCCATGTTCTTGCAAAGCCAGGGGGAAAGCGCACATAGAGCCACTCCTGCTTATACTGGGTGAATTTGCTCCACGCCCTAGTCAGAATTTGAAACTTTTTATGCGGCTCAAGAAATACAAAAGATGGCCTTCAGATCGTCTCTTGAAATGATAAATATAGCGGATATCGCCAGGAGTCGGGAGCCTGAAAAGGATGCTTATGAAGTGAATGCACATGCTACATACGAACGCGTGACTATTTGGATATAACTGCGATGTTGCGATCTCAATATACTGTAAAAAGTCACGGAGGAAGGAGTTGAATGGTGGCAAGCTACCAACCTAGCACATATATTTGTTGCAGGACGTATATCCGACTGGGGGCAAGTGAGGACGATCTTGTCCCTATAGAACCAGCACATCGTCAAAAGGAATCCCATGTATTGAGCATATGTGATGATGAGTACTTTCGTTAATTCTTGAAGCTTGAGAATCAACCGGACTATCTACAAAGATCGCTGCATCCAATGTATTGAGAGCCAAGTCGACGGATGCGATCGTGGGGCTCAGAATATCTTTTACAGGAATAGTCGATGGATTCGAAGTTCCAACTACTTCTTGTTGAGAAGTTAGCTCAGGTCTATCTGAGACTGTGGCAGAGCTGGATTTTCTAGACAGCTCTAACGAATGTTGGGTCTGATGAAACACCTGTTTAAACTATATTGAAAAACGATCAACACTAGACATAACAACAAAAATACTCCCCCCGTGTGGTGAGTGAACTAGTGCAATCGTTCAAGTATAAGTGCCAAAGAATTACAAGTCATAAAGTTGAGGAACTAAAGTTAAACTTTGGAGTTTCATCTTCGAAGACCGTCATCGCTGACCATCTCCGAGAGTTTGTTGTATGATGGTTTCTATTTTGAACTCGGCATCGACACTGTATGTTGGAGCTTATTATCTGTTTTAATCAAGTTAAATTCAGGTTTATAGTTGTAAAGACAGAGGAGTTACCAGTCTGGATTGTTTGAGATGCTTGATCGCTTAAGTCCTTATCCTTGTTTACTGTCATATGTTCAGGCATAGGAAGTAAGTTAAGTTAACATATATTATTTTCGAATTGGGATGGTTCTGACTGTTGTAGCCAACTACCAGACTTAATGCCGAATGACACTAGAGAGACTCGACTATTATTGCCTACTTCACTCCTGTATTCCCTCTTCACCGTTCGGCATTCAGAAGTCATGCTGAGTCGTGGTCATGCCGAGGCACGGAAAACTGAACCCAGCTCTAATTTTCCTCCTACACTCCCTTTACATCGTTCAGTATGCGAAAGTCATACCGAGCCGTAGCCATACGTTCTCCTCCAACTCGCACACCACACTCGACTAACACTTCCTAACCTCACCAATTCCTACTAGGCTAACCATACTTCATATTCCCTCGATCGGCAACCCAACAAGAACCTACTTCCTAAGAGCCTCTGATACCCTCTTCCTTCCTCTTCTCCATCTAATCCTAAGGTATTTTTAAGGCGTATACTCATCTTCCTCATCTAGACAACTGTTTATAGTATGGAAAAAAGCTATGAATTCGGGCATCATGCAAGACCCCAAATCAGGAGAATCGAACAAGTAAAAATCATACCTAAAGGGATGGATCGAAATGTAGGGAAATACAGGATTTGGAGTTGAACTTTTTCAGGTTCGTTGTGGGGAGAGGTTGAGAGGCAACATATGCGATTCTGGATTAAAAAGGGAAGTTGAGATGTTGATAGGAGTCAGGGGAAAGATGAGTTTGGAAGAGTGTAAGAGTAGAGGTAAAAGTAAAAGGGAGAAAGAGGAGAAGTGTTAGCTTTTATATTAGGAAAGAGGGAAGATCAATAGGCATCGACCAGTGGAACTGGTCAAGATATCTCGATCGCTCGGCATTCAGGCCTCGCTCGGCATTTAGGAAATTGTAAGAGTCCACTATTGAGAAGTCAGGGCAGGGGCTAAAGGAAGAAATGAATTGATCGTGGTTCAAAGCGCATCGTGATGATTCACACGATACGCTTTGGGGGGGGCAGATGTTACCCAGTAACTTGTCCTGGATACGTGGCTCGATATACGATTGCCGTTCGGCATGGAAACCTCGGCATCTTTCCTCGTTCGGCATGGAAACCACGGCATCTCCCCTTGCTAGACAAAAGCCTTGTTCAACATCTCCCCTCGCTCGGCACAAACCTCGCTCGGCACAAGCCTCGTTCGGCATCTCCCCTCGCTCGGCATCAAGCCTCGTTCGGCATCTCCCTTCGCTTGGCACAAGCCTCGTTCGGCGTGAAGCCTCGTTTGGCACAAGCCTCGTTCAGCATATCCCCTCACTCGGCACAAGCCTCGTCTGGCATGAAGCCACGTTCGACATATGAATACCTTTCGACCTGGATATATGGCTCGGTATACGAGTGTCGTTTGGCATGGAAGCCTTGATCGACATTCTCTGGTTCGACCAACCTCGTTCTGCAAATGCCGTTCGGCATCCCTGGCTCGGTATGCAAAATCTACTTACCACGGGATGGGATACCTTGTTCCTATGCCCGTGAGGGAAGTCCAAACCCATCTCCGTGTATAAATTGAAGTGCAGGGGCATAGTGACATAGAGCTTTTTTCGACAGCATTAGGGAGACTCTACCGCTTTCATGACTCATTCTTTTCGGTTAGTACTTGTATCCAAGTCATTATTGTACGGATTGTATCTGTATTCAATCATTTGTGAAAGCAATAAAGATCAAAACTCAAAGTGGACGTAGGCAGTTACGCTAAACCACTGTAAATCCGGTGTTCTTGTTTTTGCAGTTAATTTAGCATACAGTCCTCTGTTTAATTTACTTTCTTTATTAATGTCTCTACATAATCTTTCTCAAGGGTGTTAATGACCAACTCTGTTGCTAACACGGTGAAATTTCTATCGAATTAGAAAACCATCAAAAAAATTCAAATTAAATTTTGCCGCAAGCACACGGCGTACACTTTGTAGTACGTGGCGAATATGGGTCGATCCATAGGGAATTGTGAGAGATTAAAAATCTTTTCAATCAAATTAGACCAAATAATGAGAAATTGTTAACTAGAGATAAGATGAAGCTAAAACTAGAATTAAAATTTGATTTAAAACTATTGAACTAGAGAATAATTTAGAGAAAATCCACTCTCATATTTGTGTAAATCAACAAACAAATAATTTGTGATCTCTAGCTTTTATATTAAGTGAAACATTGTTGTATTTATCATAATTATGGTTTTTTTATGTTATTAATTAACATAACTCAAATCATCAATCTATAATACAACAAATAAACCACTTATAATTCTCATGAAAATAAAGCCAAAGCAAAGCTATTTTAAGTATGATCTATTTGCTATTGTAACCAGTAATGTAGATCATCAAATTTTATTTTTACTTTAATTTCACAATCAAAAATGGATTAGCAAATGATGATGCAAATTGTGTTTATGTTGAATACGAATAGCTCATTTGCATAAGCAATATAAGCTATCAAACCCACTTGTATAAATTTGCATCAAAACTCACTTTCATAAATCACAAACAAAGAGATAATAAATCATAATAAATGTTGAAATTACATAATATTTGAGAGCTTCATTACCCCTAAATTGAAGGGGATTAGCTACTCATTTGTGGCATTGAAGCAACACAAGTAAGTTTCAACATTAAAAGAGAAGAAAATAGAAAATATGAAAAGAAAGCAAAAGAGATTAACTACTAACTATTGCATAAAAATATAAACTACACTACTTGCACGAATGTAAATTTAAGCTATGAACATAAAGGGAAAGAGAGCATAGAAATAAATATTAACAATAAAACAAAGAAAAGCTTATAGGAAAGAGAGAAGAAAGAGGCTTGAAAGCCATTTTTATTTCATAGAACATTGAGCTTACACTTTGGTCTTAATTTCCTAAGTAAAATGAAAGACTAGAAGATATGTTTCATGTACATAAGAGGGCTATTTATACATGCATAAAACCCTAATTCTATTTTTAGGGAGCTTCCTAAATGGCCCTTTAGGAAGTGTGGCAACCAACTAACTATTATCCACTAATTAATCTATCATTTGCAGTGCATGACATTTTAACCTCTACTTAGTTGTCCATTAGCTCCTAATTGTACATTTACAAAAGTGGATGGGGTCATCCATGTTCATGGCTTGAATTATTTCCCTCTTCTTTTCTTTGTATTCATTTGTGCACGCATATATCTTCATATAAGCCTCTTCTATATGCATCCAAATTCCTATAAAAATTATCAAAAAATGTCCAAGTAAAAATTCTTACATTGATACATTCACGAAAATGACCGTTTTGCCCCTGAATGAAGATGAAAATATGATGGTTTGGAAATAATTGAATTTTGGTTTTAAACATGTTAAAATGCCTAAATATGATGTTTATTTAAATAAAAATAGATAAAATATGGATGTAAATATATGCACATTTACGTGCACATCATCTAGGCAGTTGCAAGGGGTTGCGCTTCATTGAGGAGAATAGTGTGACCGACGGAGTTCTGGAGGAAGAGCTGACAAGGTCTGATTACTGAAGGAGATTTGATCAGAGGTTCTTATTGAGGTTGCCAAGTCGGCATTGATGAGATAGTTTATAGACCTTGTTCAGAAAGATTTGTTAGCAATCGAGCATGTTGCTAAGTTTGATGGGCTATCTCGATATGGATATGCTACTATAGTCATTGGCATCAGAAGGAATGAAAGGTACATACAAGGACCAAGACCGTAGCTTGCTAGAATGACCATAACTCATATCAAAGAGCCTTGTTATGTGTAGTGGAGATGGCTATTCGCCATGAAGAAATGCCTGATGTTTCTTCTAGGGAGAAGCCAATCGAATCTCAGGGTCCTTAGGGAAAGAAAAGGAAATTCTTTAAGAAGAAGGGAGCCCAAAAAAGGGATGCTACCAAGAAGACAAAGGTTGACTTGGTGTGCATTAAGTATGATAAGAAGGGTCATTATGCCCACGAATGCTGGACAAGCAAAGGGAAGAAGCCTTTTGAGAAGAAGAATGTGAAATGCTTCAACTGCGACCAAGTAGGGCATTACAAGAAAAAATGTCCAGAGCCAGTCAGGGTGGATAAAGGTAAGGTTTTTGCTATTAGAGCACCATCTTCTTCTTAGACTACTTCCATGGAGAAAGGAAAAATCGTGATGGAAGGTACGGTTTT
Source organism: Allium cepa (assembly GCA_030765085.1). Taxonomy (NCBI): domain Eukaryota; kingdom Viridiplantae; phylum Streptophyta; class Magnoliopsida; order Asparagales; family Amaryllidaceae; genus Allium; species Allium cepa. The sequence continues at coordinate 401,571,078 of CM060943.1, read as the reverse complement.
GATTCAAAGTATACCAATTAGGGTATTATTTGATACCGGTGCATGACTCTCGTTTATATCATAGTATTTAGTTGACAGTTTATGCATAGAACCCACATACCTTGTTATTTCTTTAAGGGTTGCGAATCCAACAGAAAGGTATGCAACTCTAGGGATGAGATGTGATCAGTTAGAACTTGATTTGTTAGGTCATAAGTTCGCATGCAGTCTATATGTTTTTTATTTCATTGATTTCGGGATCATTTTGGGTATGGATTGGTTGGTCGAGTATGAGGCTAGGATATTTTTCCAAGATAGGGAAATATCGTTTACACACTAAATAGTCATAACCGAATCATCTTCTCAATGGAAAATTCTAGCAAGTATGTTTGGGCTTTGTTTGGAGAACAATTAAGTAAGGTTTGGGCGGTAAGAGAATTTGCAGACATCTTTGATTCAGTTACGGGATTACCACTAAATGAGCTATTGAGTTTCGGATAGATCTTGTACTGGGAGCTGAACTTGTGAGTAGACAACCTAGCAGGACGATGCCGACAAAGATGAAGGAATTAAAGGTGCAACTAGTGGATCTTGAGGGAAGAAATTTTATTAGACCTAGCAGTTTGCATCGAAGAGTGGTCGCAGTATTCGTAAAGAAACCAGATGGGTCATTAAGGATGTGCATTAACAGTCATAAGTTAAACGAAAGAACGATCAAGAATAGGTACCCTCTTCGGAGGATAGATGATATATTTAATCAGTTATGTAAAGCCAATGTATTTTCTCAATTTGATATAGCGACAGGGTTCCATCAGTTAAAAGTAGCAAAGGACAGTATTCCTTTGACAAGATTTCGAACTAGGTATGGTTCATATGAGTGGTTAGTGATGCCTTTTGGATTGACAAATGCACATGCTTTCTTCGTAGATTTGATGAACCGAGTTTTTCGAGAGCACTTGGATAGGTTCATGTTGGTATTCATTGATGAATTATTAATGTACTCAAAAGATGAAAAAGGCATGAGAATCATCTTAGATTGGTGCTTGAAATGCTAAGGAAGAATCAGCTAAAGGCGGAGTTTTCCAAGTATTATTTTGGAAGAAAGATGTTAAGTTTCTTGGTCATGTAGTTTTAGAGGAGGTCTTGTTAGTCAATCTAGTTAAGATCGACGCCGTCAATAATTGAAAGAGACCAAAGATGGTAACCGAGATCAAGAGTTTTCTTGGACTTGTTGACATATACCAGAGATTCATTAAGGATTTCCCATGGATAGCAGCACCTCTGACTAAGTTGACCTGGAAAGATGTGAAGTTTGTATGGTCCGACAAATGTGAGGAAGGATTCCTTAAATTAAAGCATTTGTTAACCAATGTACCAATGTTAGTAGTTCCAGATGGAAACCAAGGGTTGGTAGTATACATTGATGCATGTGGAATTATATTGGGAGCAATATTGATGTAGAAGGGTAAAATTATTGCCAGCGCATCCAGACAGCTTAGACCGCACTAAGTAAGATATCCTACTCATGGCGTAGAGTTGGCTAAGGTGATTTTTGCCTTAAAGGTTTTGAGACGTTATCTCTTAGGATGGAGAGTTGAGTTGTGTATCGATCATAAGTCTTTAAGATATTTATTCTCTCAAAAGGAGTGGAATATGAGGCAGCAAAGGTGGCTGGAGTTTTTGGCTGCTTATGATTTTTGTATAGAGTATACTTCTAGGAAAGGAAATAAAGTAGCAGATGCTCTTACTAGAAAACATCAGAACTTGGTGTTAGCTTTGTAAGCATAATGGAAGTATCTTGAAGCTTTGACCAGTTGCAGTGTGCAGTTAAGATCTATTGCTAGTTCTAGTCAGGGGACTGCCATGTTGTCCTTTTTAGAAGTTCGACCGGTGCAAATCAAGAGGATAGCTTCTAAGCAAAGAGAAGATCCAGTTTTTACCGAGAGGATTAGAAGGCTTTTGGAAGGGTCATAGATCGATGATCTAAAGGATTATAGTCTTGACCAAAAGAGATGGTTGAGAAGGAAGGGACAATTATTTGTTTCGAATGTATAGAGCTCAAGGAGAGAAGTTCTGAAAGAATGTCATCGATCCAAGTTTACGATTCATCCTACAAGGACCAAAATGTATAACGATATGAAGAGGAACTTATATTGGGAAGCCATGAAGAGGGATGTTGGCTTATGGGTGAAACATTGTTTGAAATATCAGCAAGTGAAAGCCAAGCAACAAAAGCCAAGTGAATTGCTTCAACCTTTAAAGATTCCAGTTTGGAAATTGGATTTGATATCCATGGACTTTATAGATCGGTTGCCAAGGTCAAATAGGGGAAATGAAAGCGTATGAGTAATAGTGGACAGGCTAATCAAGAGTGCCCATTTCATTCCAGTCAAGTCAACTAAGGCAGCACCTATTTTGGCGAAGTAGTTCATGAAGGACATAGTTAGACTTCATAGGATTCCCAATAGCATAGTCAGTGATAGAGATGCATTATTCACTAGCGAATTTTGGAAGAGTCTATAAGAGGTAGTACGTGCCAAGCTCAAGATGAGTATAGCTTATCACTCACTGATGGTTGGGCAGACAGAGAGAGTCAACGAATTACTCAAGGATTTATTGAGAGTTTTGTGTTGGACTTTCGTGGATCTTGGGAGGACCACCTACAATTGATTAAATTTTCCTATAAGTTATCAGACTAGCACAAGAATTGCGCATTTTAAGACTTTGTATGGAAGGACATGCAAATCACATGCATGTTGGTTAGAGACCGAAGATAGATTGGTCTTAGTTCTGGATTTGGTTAGAGAGGCATCAGAAAAGATTGAGTTAATCCGAGGGCGGATGAAGGAAGGTCAATCCAGACATAAGAGTTATGTAGATAAGAGGTGTAAAGACCTAGAGTTCTAAGTGGGAGACTGGGTTTTCATTAAGGTATCACCGATGAAGGGTGTGGTATGGCTTGGGAAGTCGGGAAAATTGTCCTCGAGATATGTTGGTCTATCCCAAATTTTGTAAAGGATTGGAAAGCTCGCGCACAGAGTAGAGTTGCCGAACACTTTGGCATGTGTCCATAATGTATTCCATGTGTCTCATCTTCGCAAGTATGTTCATGATCCAGAGGCTAATATTCCTTAGACAGAATTGGAGGACTTGGTAGTAGAGCATGATTTGACCTATGTTAGACAACCAGTTCAGTTCTAGCGAGAGGTGAGAAAAGATTGAGGACTAAGATAGTCATGTTGGTGAAAGTTTAGTAATGAGAAGGACTGTACTTGGGAGACAAAGGACAGGTGTTATCTTGCCATTTGGCAAAGCTATGGCACCAAGGACTTGATTAGAGGTAGAAGATAATCCACCTCGGAGATCAGTCATCTACATGTCCACGATGGATACAAGAAAACTTGATATGAGTCCATATCGAGCTACAATTAGCATGGTATGACAAGCAAATATATGGAAGGCAACATTCCAAATTTTAGGTCGATCGGGGTTTGTATGCCCATATGGATCCATCAAGATCTATATGGAACACATCAATTTCGTATCCATCAACCTACATCCATCATTTCGTATCCATCTAGATCAATATGAAATGAGCATAAGTTCATCATTTAGTATCCATCTAATTCGTATCCATCAAGCAATAGTGCCTCTCGTATCCATCATAGTTCATTTGCTCAATGACTACCCATTTCTTATCAATCCTAATTCTGCATATCGTATCGATCAGCCAATCAATCGATACGAAGCAAGGGCTTAAGCATTGATACGAAACCACAGACAAACATTGATATGAAGAGCGTGGCCTTGGATGGATACAAAAGAATGGCTAATTCGGAAGGAACGGTCTCTAAGCATGAAATATGGATCTCCAGTGCCACGTCATCAGCACGTAATCAATCGATACGCATTGTATCGATACGAAGTCCATCGATACCAACGTATCAATATGAAGCCTTCGGCAATCATGGAAAATCCAACCTTGATCGATTATATCTCCCAAACTACAAGTCCAAATGGTATGAAATTTTCATAGGAGCTTGCATATAAACTCAAGAGCTTCCTGATTAATCGTATCTCAATTGGAGCCAATCTTGGTCAATAGAAGACAACATGGATTGATCAGGGATCGATACCAAACAACTTTAGATCGATCTGGTGGGCCTACTTATGCGTGAGAAAGGGTATTTCTTGTTTTAGGGCAGATATTTCAAGATCTACTCCTATAAATAGCACCCTAACGCCAGATAAAAGAGGACCTTTTGGAACTTTTATGCTGCTACTATGCCGAAAACTCCATTGTAACCATAGTGCTAGCTATTGTACCATTGTAATTCAACCTATAATCAGCAATAAAACAGAAAATCTTTCAAAGTGGACATAGGCTATGATGTCGAACCACTATAAATTATTGTCCGCTTTTACTACTGCTTACTTTTCTTGGTGTGATCGTTTGACTAGCCTTATTTTCCAATTTATTTCTTCATTCTAATCTATTCAATTACATCCAACGAGTGTTATGCCCATTTTTGATACAAACAACAGGAATCGAGATGCTTATCCTGATCAGCTTTGATGGTATGTCTTTATTAGAATTATATAGATTAGTTGCTAGTCGGGTAGGCTAGTATAGATGTTAGGAGTTGTTACTAATAATTAATATGTATGATATTTAGTCCTTACTAAATTTCGAGGATGAAATTCTTTAAGTAGGGGATCCTACAAAACCCCTAATTTTATTAACATTATTCAAGAGATTTAATTAGAATATAAATAGAATAATGTAAAGTGATAACGGGATTGAGATTGGTAAATGAATATTAGTGGTCGTGCTTAGTAAAAATGAATGGGTTTATAAATGGTTAAGTGTTAACTAAATAAAAATAAGGGTATTAGAGTACATTGCCGCCCAAGTTCCTACCCTTATACTTTTTTTCCTAAGACCATTCACATTCTATTTTCATAAGTAAAACAAACGTAAGAAAGAAAATCTCATGGCTGGCCAGTAGGAAGAAGAAAATAAGGCAAAATCAAATTTAAAGCTTAGGATCAAGCTAGAAGAAATCAATCTCAATGAATCTCCAATTTCCTTATCCAACTTAAGGTGAATAATAATCACTACATATTTATTTTGATTTCTATAATCTTATGTTTTTCGATTTAAAGACAAATTCATTTTTATGATATATTGGATGATGATATGCTTTATTTATAATTTATTAGTTTAAACGGTATCGTTTAAAAGAAAAATATACACGGTTTTAAGAAAGAAAAAAACAAGGTTAAATTATTTTAAAATGCCATGGGATAATTTTATATTATGAGAAACATGGTTTTGGAGTTAGGTTTAAATTTTTGTAATTTTCCAAGCCGTAGGGAATTACTTATGAATCTTTCGGAAAATATGGTTGATTAGATTTATAAATTTATTTCAAAAGTTATACTAAGAATTTGGGTTTGAAATTTTGATACGTTAGGCAACATAATTAAAGTGAATTTCTAAAATTTTTGGGGATTTTTACTAAGTGAACTAATATGGAGATTAAATAATTTTGAAAGGAGGACCTAAATGATTTAATTGTTTTGCTAATGGGAATGGCCCGTTTGTAAACTTTAAATTGGGTTAAAATCTGGGAAGACTGCGACAAATATTAGTAAAATAATTAAAATTTTATGTAACCAATCAGGTGTTTACATGTGGGCAAGTTTGTTACAAAAAGTTTACTTAGTAAAACAGCATTTCTCTCATAAAAGTTGGTTCCGCCTCCTTTGGAAGGAGCATTCAACCCAGAGCTTCCGCTCCCAAACTAGTCGAAATCTTCTAGGATGAAATCAGTATGCCAATACATATGGTATCATTCAGTTGCTACGTGGTGGATTGGAGAAAGGCAGAAGGTAGGGTGTCGAAATGTAATCCAAAGGGGTTGGTTCCTTTGTTTTGTTTTGTTTTAAAAGAAAAGTGCTTGCCTGTTTACAAAAGGTTTTCGAAGTAGCCGAAACCAATAGTTTCAAAAGGGTATTTCTAAAGAAGCTTTCGAAGGAGAGCCACCGCCTTTATTTTCAAGTAGTAGCATCTGAAGAAGTTACCTATTTTTTATTTGAAGCTTTCGGAAGGGGCAATTTCGACCAAGTCGAAACCCTTCAATGATTCGATGCCTTTCGATGGTATTGAGACATCAATGTTGACGAAAGGTTCCATTTGTTTTGAATGCAATTCGCTTTCTACTACTTGCGAAAGGGGTTAGGAGTTTCGAAGGCAATGGTTTCAAAAGAAGTTTCGAAGCCAACCTTCAGTTGTTTTACCCAGACGTTTTAATGCTTCGAAATGATGGCTTCAACACCATCAAGTTTCCCTAAATACTTTTATGAAATAAAGAATGGTTTCGAAAGAGATTCTTTCTCATGTATTCACTTAGACCCAAAAATATTATTTTAAATATAGACCCAATGGCTTTGAAAGGTATTGGTTTCGTAGGGTAATCTTCAATAGTTTTGAAAGGGGTACTTTTGAAGGTTTCGATGCTATGCTTCTATACTCATATGATAATAATTTAACACAATTGATAGTTATTGAAACAAATATTTTAAAGTATTTAAAAGGAAGGAGCCTAATGTTTTAAAGATAGAATTTAATGCTTTCGAAGGAGGTTATCCAATAAAGTCGAAAGACAGGTTTCGAAGGTATCAAAATGCTTTTTAAACAAAAACTCATTTTTGATGGAAAAACCCATATATAAATAAAGGAGTTTTGAAATGACATTAAGTATGTAAAATTGAATAAGCATTGTCTTGATAACAATATAGGTTTAAGGGATTAACTATGTTGTAACATGAAACATTTTTCAAAGGCCTTAAACCCACATGAGTGGTATTGTTAAGTATTTAAGTTTGCTTATTCAAATATTAATATATTCATAGCATAAAGGACCTTTAACTGTATTTTTGGAATGAAGAAAGTTAGAAGAACCAGCTAGGTTAACCCAATAGTGAATATAAATTGATTAAACTACTAAACGAGTAGAATTGCGTCCATGGAGTCAGGGAGACCAAAATATAGGGCGTCTAAACATTGAAGTTGTCCAGGAGATAAGTTTATAATAAACCCATGAAAATTATGATTAGGAGTTACTGGGGGTAACCAATAGGTTCATAGTAAACCCATGAAAACTATGTATCAAGAATGGTTGGCAAGGGCCAATTTGTTTGTAGTGAACCCATGAAAACTATATCCAGATTAAGTGACGACGTCAGTCAAAAGGTTCCTAGTCAACCCATGAAAACTAGGATAAGAAAGAAGTTATTGGAGGGATCACTAGATTTCTAGTCAATCCATGAAAATTAGGATAAGAAGGGAGTTACTAATCCATAGGTTCCTAGTTAACCCATTAAACAAGGATAAGAGTGCAGTTATTGGAATGATCAATAGGTTCAAAGGAACCCATAAATTTAGTAAGTTAATTGGCAGGGCCCTGTAGGTTCTTAGTGATTCCATGAAAAGTATGAAATAGGACAGGGTGTCTATAAATTATGAAAAGGGTATTATTAAATTCATGAAAACTAATAGGTTAATTGTGAACCTAGAAACTATAAATATCATAGGGGGTCAATTAAATTGGGGATGGAAAATCCAAAAATGTTTATATATACATATCATCATAATATTTTGAAATGCTTTGTTTTTAACCGTTGTGGATGCGGGAGCGTAGTATGTAGTTTTGAAAAGGTTTTAGGATACTACTGAGGGGAAAACTTGCTTCGTAAATAGTGTTGTCTCACTAGATATCTAAATGGATTGAGAGTTAGATTATTATTCATACCAGGCTTTATGTCTGATTCAAAGTTTTTGTTTTCCCCTTGAACTCTCGGCTACTCAATTGATTTTGAGTTGGTTGAGACTTAAGGTATCCATGTTCTCTTCGTAGACAAATAAAGCTTCCAATGGCATGCATGAGGTAATTAGTTATTTAGAGTTATCTTTTTTTGCTGTGTATTCTAGATGCAAAGGCAGGATTATTAGCCTTATTATATACTCTGATCCACCAACTGGGCATCTTCATATGTCGCTATTGGCGTATGTGTAATAATTATATTTTTCTGAACTTGGTTAACATTTGTGGGATTATTTAATGGACATTAAATGTTTTGAATGTAATTTTAAAAGGTATTTTTAATTTTGTTAATTTTTTTCCATATTCTTTTGATCTGTGTATCAATGTATTTAACACCGTCATATTTGGTTAGTGAGAATTAATAACTATGGATTACTACAGCATCCCCAGCCTTTAGTTTTGGGCCTCTTAGTAGGGAGATGTTACAATTTGGTATCAGAGCATAGGTTTATGAAAATTTAAAAGAAAAGTTAAACCTAAATTCTTTTTGAAACAAAATCTAGTAAATCAAAAATATGATCGGGTTTTGGGTTAAAGCTATAGTAATGTACTTGTATTTGATATATGGGTAAATATCTAAGTACGTGTTCTCCTCTCTCTTAGATCGTTCTTCTATATCTTACTAAGGCTCTTATGCAAATTTATGAGAAAGAGGATATGGAAGTAGGAAATGGAAGAGGAAATCTTGGTGGAGGAAGCACTAAAATCAACGGAAATGCTTGACCTAATACCAGGAGGAACCAAGGTCGACAGGCTAATGCTAATCCAAATGCTGAAGCTAATGCAGGTGATGGAAATCCGCCAATAGATGTGTGGATGGTGTATCAGTTGCTGGCCAATCTTTTGCAAGCCAGAGTAGCTAATAATGTGGGAGGTGCTAATTCTGTAGCTCCAGTTGGATATAATTGTGCTAGGCTGAGCAGAGACTACACCAGTCTGGGTGGAGAGTCGTTTGTTGGGACGGAGGATGCTATTGAGGTTGAGAATTAGCTACTAAGCTGTGAGAGAATATTTACTGATCCAGGCTTAGATGATGGGGAAAAGAGAAGGCTAGCCTCTAGGCAGTTGCAAAGGGTTGTGCTTTCTTGATGGAATAGTGTGACGGTCGGAGTTCCCAAGGAAGAGCTGGAATGAGCTGATTTTTGAAGAAGATTTGAGCAGAGGTTCTTATTTGAGGTTGCTAAATCGTCATTGATGAGAAAGTTTTTGGACCTTATTCAGGGAGATATGTCAGTAATCAAGTTTGCTACTAAGTTTGATGATCTATCTTGATATGGATATGCTACTATAGCCACTGACATATGAAGGAATGAAATATTCATTCATGGACTGAGACCGGAGCTTGCTAGAATGACCATGACTCATATCAGAGAGCCTTGTAATGTGGTATTCGAGATGGCTATTCGCCATGAAGAGATTCTTATTGTTTTTGCTAGGGAGAAGCTAGTTGAATCCCAGGGTCCTTAGGGAAAGAAAAGGAAATTCTTTTAGAAGAAGGGAGCCCAGAAAAGGGATGTTGCCAAGAAGGCAAAGGCTGATATGGTGTGCTTCAAATGTGATAAGAAGGATCATTATGCTCACGAGTGTTGGGCAGGCAAAGGAAAGAAGCCTGTAGAGAAGAAGAATGTGAAATGCTTCAACTATGACAAAGTTGGGCATTACAAGAGCCAGTATCCAGAGCCAATCAGGGCAGACAGAGGGAAGCTTTTGCTATTGGACCACCATCTTCTTCTAGGCCTACTGTCGCAGAGAAAGGGGAAACCATGATGGAAGGTAGGCTTTTAATTCAGAGTATACCAGTTGGGGCACTATTTTACACCGGTGCGTTATACTCATTTATATCACAGTATTTGATTGATAGGTTATGCATAAAACCCACGTGCCTTGTTACTTTCTTAATATTTCCGAATCCAATAGGAGGCTATGGAACTCTAGAGATGATATGTGACCATTCAGAACTTGATTTGTTAGGTCATAAGTTTTCATGCAGTCTATATGTTTCTAATTTCGTAGATTTCAAGATCATTTTGGGTATGGATTGGTTAGGCTAGTATGAGGCTAGGATATTTTGCTAGGATAGGAAAATATCTTTAAGACACCTAGAGAGTCACAACTGAATCATCTTCTCAGTGAAAAATTCCAGTAGGAGTGTTAGGACTTTGTTTGGAGAAGAGTTAAGTCAGGTTCGGGTGGCAAGAGAATTTGCAGATGTCTTTGATCCGTTTATGGAATAACCACTGAAACGAGCCATTGAGTTTCGGATAGATCTTGTACCAGGATCTAAACCTTTAAGTAGACCACCTAGCAGGATGACACAGACAGAGATGAAGGAATTGAAAGTGCAGCTAATGGATCTTGGGGAAGAAATTTTATTAGACCATGTAGTTCACCTTGGGGAGCATCCACGGCATTCTTAAAAAACTAGATGGACCGTTAAGGATGTGCATCGACTGTCGTAAGTTAAATGAAAGGACAATCAAGAATAGGTACCTTCTATCGAGAATAGATGATCTATTTGATTAGTTGAAGGTGTTTTCCCAATTGGATTGGCAACAGGGTTCCATCAGCCAAGAATGGCAGAGGACAATATTCCTTTAACAGAATTTTAAATTAGCTATGATTCATATGAGTGGTTAGTGATGCTTTTTGGATTGACAAATGCACATGCTTTCTTCGTGGATTTGATGAACCGATTTTTCCGAGAGCACTTGGATAGGTTCATGTTGGTATTCATTAATGACATTTTAGTGTACTCGAAAGATGAAAGAGGGCATGAGAATCGTCTTTGGTGCTTGAAATGCTGAGGTAGAATCAACTAAATGCAAAGTTTTCCAAGTTTCATTCTTGGAAGAAAGAGGTTAAGTTTCTTCGTCATGTTGTTTTGGGGGAGGGCTTATCATCCGATCCAAGTTAAGATCGGCACTGTTAATAATTGGAAGAAACCAGAGACGGTAACCGAAATCAGGAGTTTTCTTGGACTTGCTGGCTTTTACCAGAGATTCATTAAGGATTTCTCATGGATAGCAGCACCTCTGAATAATTTGACCTAGAAAGATGTGAAGTTTGTATGGTCCGACAAACGTAAGGATGGGTCATTTAAGTTAAAGCATTTGTTGACCAGCGCACCAGAGTTAGTAGTTCCAGATGGAAGCCAAGGGTTAGTGGTATACACTGATGCATGTGGAACTGGATTGGGAGCAGTATTGATGTAGAAGGATAAAATTATTTCCTACGCTTCCAGATAGCTTATACCACACAAAGTAAGATATCCTACTAAAAACTTAGCATTCGCTGTGGTGATCTGTGAATTGAAAATTTGGAGATATTATCTATTAGGGGAGAGGTTTGAGTTGTATAGCGATCATAAGCCTTTGAGATATTTATTCTCACAGAAGGAGTTGAATATGAGGCAATAAAGTTGGTTGGAGTTTTTTTCTGCTCAAGATTTTGGTATGGAGTACACTCCTAGAAAAGGAAATAAAGTAGAAGATGCTCATAGTAGAAAACATCAAAATGTGGTATTAGGTATGTTAGCAGAATGGAAGGATCTTGAAGCTTTGGCCAGTTGTGCTGTGTAGTTAAGATCTACTGCTAGTTCTAGTCAGGAGACTGCCATGTTCTCCAATTTAGAAGTTCGACCAGTGCCGATCGAGTGGATAGCTTCTAAGAAGATTTAAGATCCAGTTTTAGCTGAGAAGATTAGAAGGCTTGAGGAAGGATCAAAGATCAATGATCTAAAGGATTATAGTCTTGACCAAAGGAAATGGATGAGAAAGAAGGGAGGATTATGTGCTCCAAATGTAGAGAGGTTAAGGAGAGAAGTTCCGGATGAATGTCATCAATCCAAGTGTACGATTCATCCTGGAGGGACCAAGATGTATTAGGATACGAAGAGGAGCTTCTATTGGGAGGCATGAAGAGGAAGTTGACTTATGGGTGAAATAATGTTTGAACTGTCAGCAACTGAAAGCCGAGCATCAAAAGCTGAGTGGATTGCTTCAGCCTTTGGAGACTCTAGTTTGGAAATGTGATTCGATATCAATGGACTTTATAGATGGATTGCCAAGGTCGAATAAGGGAAATGAAAGCGTACGGGTTACAGTGGAAAGGCTAACCAAGAGTGCCTATATCATTCCAATCAAGTCAACCAAAACGGCCCCTATTTTGGCGAAGTTGTTCATGAAGAAAATAGTTAGACTTCATGGGATTCCTAGTAGCATGGTCAACAATAGAGATGCATTATTTACTAGCGAATTTTGGAAGAGTCTACAAGAGGTATTAGGTGCCAAGCTCAAGAAGAGTACAGCTTATCACCTGCAAATGGTTAGGCATACAGAGAGAGTCAACAAAGTACTCGAGGGCATATTGAGAGCTTGTGTGTTGGACTTTGGTGGATCTTGGGAGGACCACCTACATTTTATTGAGTTTTCCTATAATAATAGTTATCAGACTAGCATAAGAATGGTGCCTTTTAAATCTTTATATGGAAGGCCATGCAAATCACTCACATGTTGTTTAGTGACTGGAGGCAGATTGGTCTTAGGTCCGGATTTGGTTAGAGAGGCATCAAAAAAGATTGAGTTAATCTGAGGATGGATGAAGGAAGCTCAATCTAGATAGATGATTTACGCAGATAAAAGATGTAAAGACCTAAAGTTCTCAGTAGGACACCGAGTTTTCATTAAGGTATCACCGATGAAGGGTATGTAGGTCCATTCCAAATTTTAGAAAGGATTGGATAGCTTGTGTACATAATAGAGTTGTAACACTTTAGCATGTGTCCATAATGTATTCCATGTGTCTTCATCTTCGCAAGTATGTACATAATCCAAAGGCTACTATTCATCAGACAAAGTTGGAGGACTTGGTAGTAGAGCCTGATTTGACCTTTATTAGACAACATGTTCGGGTTGTAGCGAGAGATGAGAAAAGATTAAGGACCAAGATAGTCAAGATGGTGAAAGTTTAATGGAAGGACAACGAGAAGGATTGTACTTGGTAGACAGAGGAAAAGATTCGAGATGCTTATCCTGATCTACTATGATGGTATGTGCATATTAGATTTATATAGATTAGTTGCAACTCGGGTAGGCTAGTATGGATGTTAGGAGTCGTTACAGATGATTAATGTGTTTGATATTTGTTCCTTATTGAATTTCGAAGATGAAATTCTTTAAGGAGGGGAGCCTGTAACACCCCTAATTTTATTAAAATTATTCAAGAGATTTAATTATAATAAATTAAATAGAATAATGTAAAGTGATAAGCAGACTGAGATTGGAAAATGAATATTAGTGGCCATACTTAGTTAAAGTGAATGGGTTTATAAATGGTTAAGTGTTAACTAAATAAAAATAAGGGTATTAGAGTAAATTGCCACCCACGTTCAGACCCTTATACTATATTCCCTAAGACCATTCACATTCATTTTTCATAAGTAAAACAATTGTAAGAAAGCAAATCTCAAGGCCGACTATTAGGAAGAAGAAAAGAAGGAAAAATATAATTTAATGCTGAGGATCAAGCTAGAAAAAAATCCATCTCAATCAATCTTCAATTTTCTTATCCAATCTAAGGTGAGTAATAATCGCTACATCGCTATTTTGATTTTTATTATCTTATGTTTTCGGATTTAAGTGTAAATTCGTTTTCATTATATATTGGATGATGATATGCTTGATTTATAATTTATTAGTTTAAAAAGATTATTTAAAAGAAGAATATGCACGGGTTTAGGAAAAAAACTAAGGTTAATTTATTCTTAAATGCCATGAGAAAATTTTATGTTATGAGAAACATGATTTTAGAGTTGGGTTTCAATTTTTTATAATTTTTCAAGCCGTGAGGATGAATTTTCAAAGGAAAATATGTTGATTGGGTTTATAAATTTATATCGGAAATTATATTAAGAATTTGGGTCAGAAATTTTGATATGTTAGGCAACATGGTTAAAGTGAATTTCAAGAATTTTTGGGGTTTTTACCAAGTGAATTAGTATGGAGATTAAATTATTTTAAAAGGAGGACCTAAATGATTTAATTTTTTTGTTAGTTGGAAGGGCCTATTTGTAAAATGTTAATTGGGTTTAGATCTAAGAAAATTGTGGCAAATAATAGTAAAATAATTTGAAAGTTTACGTAACCAATCAGGTATTTACACATGGGCAAGTTCGTTACAAAAAGTTTACTTTATTTAGTAAAAACGGCCTTTCTCTCATAAAAATTGGTTCGCCTCCTTTGGAAGGAGCTTTCGACCCAGAGCTTCCTCCCCCAACCTAGTCGAAACCTTCTAGGATGAAACCAACATACCGATACATATAGTATCATTTAGCTGGTACATGGTGGATTGGAGAAAGGTGGAAGGTAGGGTGTTGAAACGTAATCCGAAGGGGTTGGTTCCTTTGTTTTGTTTGTTTTTTAAAAAAAATGCTTGCATGTTTACAAATGGGTTTCAAAGTAGTCGAAACTAATAATTTCGAAAGGGTATTTCTAAAGAAACAGTACTTCTCGAAAGGTGTAGAATAACTATCGAAGGAGGGTTGCCGCCTTTGTTTTAAAGTAGTAGCTTCCAAAGAAGTTACTTAGTTTTTTTTTGAAGCTTTCGGAAAGGGTAGTTTTGACCAAGTCAAAACCGTTCAATGATTTGATGCCTTTCGATGGTATTGAAGACATCAATGTTGTCGAAAAGTATCGTTTGTATTATAAATATAAGCCACTTTCTACTACTTTCGAAAGGGATTAAGGGTTTCGAAGGCAATGGTTTCAAAAGAGGTTTCGAAGTCAACCTTCAATTGTTTTACCAAGACGTTTTAATCCTTTTGAAAGGATGGTTTCGCACCATCAAGTTTCCCAAATACTTTTATGAAATAAAGAATGGTCTCGAAAGAGATGCTTTCGCATTTGTTCACTTTGACCAAAAAAATTTATTTTAAATATAAACCCAATGGCTTCGAACGGTATTAATTTTGAAGAGTGATCTTCAATGGTTTCGAAAGGGGTATTTTTGAATGGTTTCGAAGCTATACATCTATACCTATATGACAATACTTTAACACGGTCGAAAGGTTTCAAAAGAGATGTTTTAAAGTATTTGAAAGGCAGGAGCCTAATGTTTTAAAGACAGAATTTGATGCTCTTGAATGGGGTTTCCAATGAAGTTGAAAGCAAGGTTTCGAAGGCGCCGAAAGGCTTTTTAAATCGAAAACCCATTTTTGATGGAAAAACACATATCTGAATAAAGGAGTTTTGAAATGACTTTAAGTATGTAAATTTGAAGAAGTATTGCCTTGATAAAAATTTAGGTTAAAGGGATTAAATATGTTTTAATATGAAAAGTTTTTCAAGGGCCTTAAACCTATAGGAGTGGTATTATTAAGTTGTTAAGTTTTCTTCTTCAAATATAAATATCCACATGATGAAGGACCCTTAACTGTATTTTAGGAATAAAGGTGTAGAATAACTAGCTAGGTTAACCCAGTAGTAAATATAAATTGATTAAATTCCTAAATGAGTAGAATTGCATCCAGGGAGTCTGGAAGACCAAAATATAGGGTGCCTAAACATTTAAGTTGTCCGGGAGATTGTTTTAAAGTAACCCATGAAAACTATGATTAGGAAGTTACTGTAGGTAACCAATAGGTTTATAGTAAACCCATGAAAACTATGTGTTAAGGGTGGTTGGCAGGGGCCAATTGGTTCGAAGTGAACCCATAAAAACTATATCCAAATTAAGTGATGACGTCGGTCAAAAGGTTCCTAGTCAACCCATGAAAACTGGGATAAGAAAGAAGTTATTGGAGGCATCAGTAGGTTCCTAGTCAACCCATGAAAACTAGGAAAAGAAGGGAGTTACTGGAATAATCCATAGGTTCCTATTTAACCATAAAAACTAGGATAAGACGGGAGCTATTGGAATGACCAATGGGTTCAAAAGAACCCATGAATTTATTAAGTTAATTGGCAGGGGCCTATAGGATTTTCGTGATCCTATGAAAACAACGAATTAGGATAGGATATCTATAAATTGTGAAAAGGGTATTATTAAATCCATGAAAACTAATAGGTTAATAGTGACCCTACAAAATACAAATATGATAGGGGGTCGATTGAATTGGGTATGGGAAATCCAAAAAAGTTTATATATACATATTATCATAATATTTGAAATGCTACATTTTTAACCATTGTGGATGCAAAAGCATAATATATATAGTATTGGAATGGTTTAGGATACTAGCGAAGGGAAACCCATTTTGCTAAGCGTGAGGTATCACTGATATCTAAATAGATAGAGATATTAAATTATCATTCATACCAGGCTTTACGTCTGACTCGAAGTTTTTGTTTTCTCCTTAAACCCTCGAGTACTCAATTGATTTTGAGTAGGTTGAGGGTTAAGGTTTCCAGGTTCTCTTCTTAGACAAATAAAGCTTCCAAAGGCATATAAGAGGCAGTTATTTATTTAGAGTTATTTTTTTTGCCGTGTATTTTGGATGTAATGGTAGACTTATTAGCCTTATTATATACTCTGATCAACCTAGGAGGCATCTTTATATATCGCTCTTGGCGTATGTGTAATAATTATATTTTCCTAAACATGGTTAACATTTGTGGGACTGTGACAACCCTGAATTTTCAAGCATTTAACATAGGAATATTTAATTGATTTTAAATATTCAATAGAGCAATTTTAACTTGAATTCAAATATCACAATTTATTTGATGATTAAATTATTAAATTAAATAATTTGAAGTTGGGTAAAATGTTAAATCTGAAGTTCTAAGCCTGTTAAAAATAATTTGAAGACTTATAAAATTTATATTGATATACTGAAGATAATAGAAGTGTTAAAATTGAATTGAACAGTGATTTGTTCAGTTTTGAAATTTTATCGTTTTAAATTGAATTTAAAAATAGCCTTCTGAGACACAGTCTCGGAATTTGACGAAACCAGTTCCATTGGGTCCGTAATATGGAATTATTATCGGATTTCAAAATTCGTATTGATCGGAGTTGTTGTGTGCTTATACATTAAGTAAACGCGTTGAAAATTAAATCGAGATTTTTATACAAATAAAAAGGTTAAATTAGTAGCCACCCTAGCATCTGATTTTCGTCAACCTAGTTGTCTCCCTTTTCTCGTTTCTAGCACGCTACCCTTATCTTCCCGTATACTCCATCGCTTTTCGCTTTTTATCAAAGCCCCTTCTTCTTGTTTTAAAAAAAAATCAAGATAGTTCGTTTATAAAATTTCAATGGTCGTTCCTACAATTCCCTCTTCAAATTCGTTCAGAGAAAAATTTATTAATTAAAATTATTCAGGCCGAAGCCCACTTTCAAAACGAAATTTTTTTCCCCTAAATCAAAAAACGGGGGGGGGGGGGGGGGGAGAACGAAAGTAAATCGCTCCTCTCAAACAAAGTTCGCGCAACTATTCGAGACTCTCTTTCGTGTGTCGGCTCGATTTCCAGAGGTGCACTTGAGGCGGCGAACGCCGAACAACTCGAAGTCGAGGCGTTTCACGTTAGAGTGGAAATTTCGGCGCCGCTCGAGATGGGGTGTGGACTTAGGGTTGCTACATGACGTTATGCCGATGCCGTGGGCTGTTGAGGACCACGAGGGGGTCGCGTAGGCCTCGTTCGCAACTAGGGTTAGCGCGAAGTGGGAGGAGGGGCAGTAAGGTTATGGTGGTCGCGGCTTTCAAGGAGAGGCAGTCGTAGTCATAGAGAGCAGCATATTTTCGTGAGGTATATTTGGATTTATTTGAAATCTAAGTTTGATAATAAACATTTGCAGTAAGCTCGAATGTTTATTTTTAGGTACTGATAATTTTAAAAATAAAATAAAATATAAATATACTGGGACTTACTGTCTTGTTTAAAAATATAAACACATACCTATTCTAATTTAAATATATATATATATATATATATATATATATATAGACAAAAAGAAGAATATGTATAGATTTAAGATTTTGAAATATATGGGGATTTTTTTTAATATTTGAGGAATTTATAAAAGTAGATTTTTGAAATCTATAATTTATTCTTTTTAGTATATATGTAGTTTTAAAAGGGAAAATTAATAGTTTAATGTTAGAATAACAAGGATTAATTTGTTTAATAAAACTTATTTAATTATTTTAGTTACTAAAATATTTTAAAGGGAAAATTATAAGTTTAACTTTAAATCACTAGTTAATTAAGTTAATTAAAAGTTAATTGATTTGCCTTATTTCTTAAAATATTAATAAACTGTGAAATTGTTATCCACGGTTTGAAGTCATGAAAAATCAAGTCGGATTGGATGGATTGCAAAATGAAAATCAAAGGTGACTTAATCTCACTCAGTTAAATTTAAATTTAAATTAAATGGTTAAATTTCAATAATTGTTTGAATGGTTGAATCGGTTGATGTGCTATAGTATGGTATATTTTGGAATTGGTATTTTATGTTGTGCTAACGTCTGTGGATGCAGGGAAAACAGGTTGGAGGGATCCAACTGGACCCCTCAACATGTATTTAAATTAATTAATATTCTATGTTGTGATTACTTGATATTCTATGATTAATATATTGGAATATTGAAGGCTATGGTTTGACTGACTATATTTGGGTATAATGGGCTACCAAAAATATATAAATTGGATTTTGGAAAGAAAATAAAAGAAGTGAATTTGTAAGCGAAATAATTTTATAAAATTTGAGTAAATTAAGAATGAATAGAATGAAATGGAAGTGATATCACCATACTATAAATAACTTCGTGTATGAAAAGATTTTGAATAATCGGAAAGAATTGTAAAATCAAGTGATATTATTTCAAAGGAATAAAGAATTATTTAAAAATTTAAAGTTCAAATTTATTTAAAAGAATAAAGAAGTAATTTGAGGAATCTAAATTGGTATTTCAGTTAAAAATATTTTAAATCATAATTAGGGATATAAATCCGAAATTAATGGATTTTGGAATTAAAAGGGAAGTAAATAGGGAATCAATTTGGAAATTTATTCAAGTGTTTGAATTGGAGATTTAAAGATGAATGTGAAGAGAAGTATATTTCTCTGGATAGCCAAGTACGTTTAATGTATTTTTTTAAATATAAGATAAAAAGTTTAATATTGTTTTAAAAAGCATGTTTTAGAAAAGTTATTATTTCTAAATGTTTAAATTCTAAAGTAAATATTTTTCAAATCTATTATCGTAGTAATTATTTAAGGTAACTTGGTATTTTGTTTTAAAAAGAGAAATTTAGTTCTATATTCTAAAAAGTATATTTTTTTAAATATTTTCAAAGTAAATATATTTTTAATACAGCATTAAAGTAGTTTTTATTTTAAAATATTTTAAATTATATTTTATAATAAGGTGTTTCAAAATCATTTTAAAATCTAAGTGTTGTACTTGGTGATTTCAGAAGAAATAGAAAATATTTGGAAAATTTATCCAGAAAAGAAAGATAGTTTGAAACTGTTTTCAAAAGTGTTCGAAAGTGGAAATATACCTTGTGAAGATATTTTTGAAATAAATAAATAATTTTGGGAAATTATTCATTGCGTGATGGATGTTGTGAATGTTAATTGATAGTTAAATCATCGACTATCAATATTGGACAAATGTGTTGATCGTTTTGAAGAGACCGGGATCGGGATTTATTTCTCGAAAACCACTTCCATCCGGTTTGTACTTTTTCATGGAAATCGAGTATGGATTCGAAGATGGAGCAGTGAAGTGCAAGGGCTAGTCGCTACTAATCCTGAGGATATTTCCAAAATGGATGTAGTAGGAATAGGGCCTTCGGTTCCGTTCGAACCTGGGACGAACTTGTATGGATGAATACTTTTGGAACATCGTCAGGTGGACGATGGGCATTCTAAGGGATATGTTCTAAAAAGGTAACGCTTAGCCTCAAGCTTCATCAACCGAAAATGACTGAAAATCAGAGGTTATGCAGCAAGGCTAGGTGGGTAGCACCAAAGCAGGGTAAGGTCATCCCTGTCTAGATGTCCCTTTTTATTTCGGCTTAGTGGTGCGGTTGATGATCCCAACTGCGGGGTGATCTCACTCGGGATTATCCAGTAAGGGGTAGTCCCGGTCTTGTGTTGCAGGGGAGCGGGCGACTCCTCGATACTGTGATCTAGGCCACGTACCGTGACAGGTGGTACCCCAGTGCCTAGTCATTAGTTGGAAATCCAATCTCCCTACGAGCTTTGTACGAGTTTTGTTTGTATTACCCACTCTATGGCTAGTAGCTGGAATTTAATCATGTAACAATTTCGGCTATTTTATAAGTATTTGTATATAAACCCTATTACAATATCAGAGGATTCTACAAAAATTGTTTTAGCCATCGTAAGGTAAAAAACCCGACAAGTTTATTTGTGGCGTGGTCTTACGAGATGCTTTTGTTTTCAAAGGATTTTTGAAACTTTAATAATCAATTGAGTGTGATTTTCTCACGCTGGTATTCCAGACTGACTCGGGTGTTATTTTACTGTAATGCTCGGGTCAGACCGAGTATTATAGGATACAGGATATGATGCTGTTAAGCTCAGAAGACGAGCTGGATGACGATACGTACTTTCGTACTTGTTTTATATATATTCCTCTGTGTAGATTAACTGTGTATCCAGTTGTATGATATTGATGTTGAGTTGTGATTGATGTACTTTGATGATGTAATATATGAACAGAGATATTTGATTTTTGAGTAAAGATTATTTATTATCTATTATATTTTATTCCGCTGCGATGGTTAGATTCTGATATTGTTTTCTATTTTCTTCTTCTACCTCTTCTTCTTTAACCTAATGGTTCGTATTTCTGTGCAACTTGAGTTGATTGTTGTAGAATAGTGTTGACTCAAGGGGTACGGAATTGCGGGTCGTTACACTTGGTATCAGAGCTTAGGTTGGTGATAACCTTGGCTCTGGTGGGTGAATACTCATTTAGTAGAGTTCATAGTACTCTAGAATGAGTTAGTGTATTAATAGATATAAGCGCGTATCTATTGGTGAATATAAAATTGTTTTATATTGTGTTGATTTATCGGGCGAGTGTTTATGGATTCTAGTCGATGTGTGGGACGCGATATTATCGATAGGAATTTCTAAACTCTTAAACAAGATAAACTGACACAGTATTGTTTTAAATAGGGTAAATGGAATAATTTTACCCAAATTTATTTTTGTATATAAAGGAAATAATTTTTCGTAAATTGTTATAATTATATATGGATGCTTGGATAGTAGAAAGTGATAATATTTAATTATTATTAATGTATGAGAATTGATTAAGAAATTGAAAATAATAACCAGAGATTAAGGAATAAATTAATAAAATGAATGAGATTTGTAAATGTGATTCATAATTGATTGAGGAATTGAAACCATAATTAAAAACTAAGAAACCAATTTGTATACAAATGAAATTTGTAAATATAAACTATAAATGTGAATTATAGTGTGATTAATAATTAATAATTAAAATAAAATAAAATTCCAAAGTAATATTTGAATATAAATTTAATGTATTTGGAATTTGAAAATTTGGAAATTTAAATTTCTTTGAAGTTGAAAATGATTCCCAAGGATTGGGGAAAAAAATTTATGTTTAAGAAATATTTTTTAATCGGATTTGAAATCTAGAGAGATTTGGAATTTAAAAATATTGAAGGGTTTTAAAAGAGATAAAAGCATTGAACTTTTTCGGTTGCTAGAAAATAACTTCGGTGATGACTGTAGCATCATTGATGTTTATTTTCGAGTTTCCGAGAGAGAAATTGCTACCAAATTGTTTTGAATTGGAATTGTTTGCAAAACCGGGTTTGTTCTGAAATTCAAAGAGATAAATTTGATTTTAGAAATGCAAGGAATTTTGGATGTAGGTGATTTCAAAGGGAATTTTGAAATGTTAGAAGACTGTTTAAACTTTGAAATCCTAACTAAGGATGTTGATGGCATATAACGAGCTTGATAACTTGTAAATTTGGAATTTGTTGAAATAAAATTCAACTCGTAAGTAAGTAAAGTGAAAACTGAATACTGGAATTAAAAATTTAAATTGTGTTAAATTATGTCAAATAAAAAAAAATTAGTCAAGTTGGGCTAAATAAAACAAAGTTTTGAGATTTAACATTTATAAGTAACGGATAAATTAATATAGTATACAAATGAAATGAAATTCAATATTGGATGATGCTTGATTTAATGGTGTAAAAATAAGTGTAGAATAAGTTCAAATGGACTAAAAATAATTTATGTTTGGAAATAAAATTTATTGGTTGAAAATGAAATTATGAATGAATAAATGGATCAACTATTGAACTTCTAAAGTAAAGTTGATATTAATAAGAAGAAATTGAAAATTTTAAGCCGGGAATTAAAGTTTAACTTAAGTGAATGGAAGAGAAGAAAATATATTTGAATTTAACTTGAGATAAGTTAAAAAAATTGAAATTGAATTAAATTGGATATAATGTTGAAAGGTAAAATGATTATAATTGTGAAATGAAAATTTATAGTTTAAGCTAGTAGGTGTTATATATAATCTGAAATTTGGTTATAAGATGAAATGACTCAACTGAGCAATAAAAGCTTTTAAGTAAATAAATAAATTTTAAACTCACATATATTGAGAGAATTAAAATTTAGTTAAATTTGGATTAAATTGAATTAAAAGTCAGTTGTG
The DNA here is from genome assembly GCA_030765085.1 of Allium cepa. Classification (NCBI taxonomy): domain Eukaryota; kingdom Viridiplantae; phylum Streptophyta; class Magnoliopsida; order Asparagales; family Amaryllidaceae; genus Allium; species Allium cepa. The sequence continues at coordinate 401,548,518 of CM060943.1, read as the reverse complement.
TCATGAATGTTATTACATGGAATTAAGTCCTTTCTTAATAAAACTTAAAAGAATGATATGTAACTAGATTTAACTGAAGTTGAGTTGGAATAAAACTAAGTTTAAATGAATTCAGTCGAATTATAAATAATACTGACTGGAATAAAATTCTACTCAAACAAACAAATGTAAATTAAGCAAGTATTGAATTAGAATAAATGAGCTTCGGAAGCTTATAAAAGAATTGAAAAGCATTGGAAAAAAAATGTATATATGTAACCCATAGTTAAAAGTAAAATGTGAATATAATTGATTGTAAATAGTTGGGGAAGAGTGAATATTAATAAGTGAGTAGTTTATAAAAACTTAAAAGGGGATTAAGTAAGCCAGAATAAAAGTATTGGCATCCTGGAAAAAAATCCAAACTTGTGATATTAAATAAGATTGAACTCAAGAGAATCAAATAAAATGATTTTATAAAATGATTTTCAAAATAAATAAAAAAGAAAATCAAGTATGGGATTATAATTGGAAGTGTTGTTGAATGAAAATTTGAATTGGATTAAAAAAGGATATGGTGTGGAATATAAACAAATCCAATTCAAGCATAAATTGAATTGCCTTATTATTAATAAATTCAACAATGAATTGTTAATGTAAATTAAAATTTAAAATGGATAAAAGAATAAACTAATCGAATAAATTAGTGAAATGGTTGGGATTTGATCAAAGAAAAATCAAATCAAAGATTGTGAATAAGTAATAGAGTTTGGAAATAAAGCTTGAGTTGTATGGAATTGGATTAAAATAAAAATGATTTGAGATGAAAATAAATCCAATTCGAGTATGAATAAATTAAAACGAGAATGAACTTAAGTTATGAAATGGTAGGGAATTGAAGTAAATTAACTTAAGTTTAAAATTAATCAAAGCATGGGATGATGTCATGTATAATAAAATGGTTTAGAATCAAACTTTTTCGACATGAAGGAAATGCAATGAAAGTTTGTGAATAAATTAAAATGGGATGGGATTAAGTGTAAATTGAGTTGGAATCAATTTAAAATGGTTACAAAGCTTATGCTATTATTTATTCACATTAATATTGTCGAATTGCATTAGTAAATTGGTCGTTCGATGTAAACAGAAGTAAACAAAATTATATAAATCAATAGCAGTTTGATAAATTGATTTTTGCATCAATTGGAATGAATATGAGTTTGTTTTGCTTAGAATGAATTAAATAAAAGAAAGTAAGTTGTAAATTACTTCAACTAAATGGAATGGTTTGAGAATTGATTATAAGCAATTGTAATAAGTGTCGGAACCTTATATATGCTTATGGAAATTATATAACATGCATTATATGTGAAATTTATGAGTTTATGCCAGTATATCACATGCATTGTTACAAGATCGATGTTTTAGCTATTTAAATTTAAGTGAAATGCTCAAAACTTCCTATATATAGTACTTATATGTTTAAATTGAGTAAGTACAGGTATCGGGAAGCCGTTTGATAGGATTTTGAACGCGCTAAATGCTAAAAATATAAGTCGCTTGCTTAAAATGCTAAATAAGGTACGCTTACACAATAAAAATAGGAAACATGAACTGTTTTTGGTTATTCCGACCATGTGGGTCAATGTATATATATTTATATCTTTTGTCAAATTGCAAAAGCTCATCCGTACAAAGGGGACTCTGCTAAAAAATTTCAAAAATTTTGGGAGTTGGAAAATTTTGAAAATTTTTGGGAAAATTTTTAGTTAACGGCAAAACGATTTCAAACTGGAAATTGAGATAAATTAGTGAATGAAACTACTTTAAAATAATAATATGAATCGGTAAAAATGGAAGATAAAATTAAGTGTTCAGAGTTGAAAATAAATTGAATTCATATGGAAGGGAGAACCAATTTGAATAGAAATATATATATAAACTAAAAGTAGTAAAGTGAAAATAAATAAGGAAGCATATTAAACGCTTATACTAAACTTAAGAAAAGAATGGTGAATTCTAAATGGGAAATTGGTATTACCAATTATATTCTAAGTTAATATTTGGATGAATAGATATTGACATTGGTAAGGAAGTCAATAATATGTGTTGAAAGTTGTGATTGGATATTGGTGCTAAGCAGGATATGCATGTAATATAAAGGAAAATGAGAAGTGGTTTTGACTTCAAAAGATAAATTTGAATTGCTCGACAAAAAGGTATGTGTTTAAATTTCTGTATGAAATTTGATTGGGTTTTTGATCGAGCCACTTGGCCTTTTGTTTTCTTTTGGGATTTGGGAGCACGTAGAGGCCTTTTGTAGTTATACCGAGCTAGCCGCGAAAAGGAGACGCTGGCGAAATTTTTCGAAAATTTAGGGAGTTAGAAAACTTTTGAGAAAATTTTGATAATTCAAAATTTGGTTTTAAATTGAAACTTGAATGGGTAAACAAATAGTTTTGTTTGAAACTATGGGAGAGTTAAGAAGTTAATAAGAGTGATAATGGGATTCTATTAAAAGATAGATTGGTAGAATGTTGAATTGATAGAAACGGTTTGGTTTTGGGGATAAGTAAACGGGTATTGGACCATTCTTCCTAACTAGAAATTTCGGGGACGAAATTCTTTTAAGGGGGAGGAATATGACGACCCGGAATTTTCAAGCATTTAAAATCGGAATATTTAATTAATTTTAAATATTTAATAGAGCAATTTTAACTTGAATTCAAATATCACAATTTATTTGATGATTAAATTATTAAATTAAATAATTTGAAGTCGGGTAAAATGTTAAATCTGGAGTTCTAAGCATGTTAAAAATAATTTGAAGACTTATAAAATTTATATTGATATACTGAAGATAATAGAAGTGTTAAAATTGAATTTAACAGTGATTTGTTCAGTTTTGAAATTTTATCGTTTTAAATTGAATTTAAAAATAGCCTTCCGAGACACAATCTCGGAATTTGACGAAACCAGTTCCATTGGGTCCGTAATATGGAATTATTATCAAATTTCAAAATTCGTATTGATCGGAGTTGTTTTATGCTTATGCGTTAAGTAAACGCGTTGAAAATTTAATCGAGATTTTTACATAAATAAAAAGGTTAAATCAGTACCACCCTAGCATCTAATTTTCGTCGACCTAGTTGTCACCCTTTTCTTGTTTCCAGCACGCTACCCTTATCTTCTCGTATACTCCATCGCTCATCACTTTTTATCAAAGCCCCTTCTTCTTGTTTAAAAAAAAATCAAGACAGTTCATTTATAAAATTTCAATGGCCGGTCCTACAATTCCCTCTTCAAATTTGTTCAGAGAAAAATTTATTAATTAAAATTATTCAGGCTGAAGCCCACTTCTTCAAAACGAATTTTTTTCCCCTAAATCAAAAAAAATGGAGGGCGGAACGAAAGTATATCGCTCCTCTCAAACAAAGTTCGCGCGACTATTCGAGACTCTCGCTCGTGTGTCGGCTCGATTTCCATAGGTGCACTTGAGGCGGCGAACGCCATACGACACGAAGTCGAGGCGTTTCGCAATGGAGTGGAAATTTCAGCGTCGCTCGAGATGGGGTGTGGACTTAGGGTTGCTGCGTGACGTTGTGCCGATGCCGTGGGCTGTTAAGGTCAAGGAGGGGTCGCGTAGGCCTCGATCGCAACTAGGGTTAGCGCGAAGTGGGAGGAGGGGCTGTAAGGTTATGGTGGTCTCGGCTTTCAAGGAGAGGCAGTCGTAGTCATAGCGAGCAGCATCTTTTCGTGAGGTATATTAGGATTTACTTAAAATCTAAGTTTGATAATAAACATTTACAGTAAGCTCGAATGTTTATTTTTAGGTACTGGTAATTTTAAAAATAAAATAAAATATAAATATACCGGGACTTACTGTCTTGTTTAAAAATATAAGCACATACCTATTCTAATTTAAATATATATATATATATATATATATATATATATATATATGTATGTATATAGACAAAAAGAAGAATATGTATGGATTTAAGATTTTGAAATATATGGGGATTTTTTTTTTAATATTTGAGGAATTTATAAAAGTAGATTTTTGAAATCTATAATTTATTCTTTTTAGTATATATGTAGTTTTAAAAGGTAAAATTAATAGTTTAATATTAGAATAACAGGGATTAATTTGTTTAATAAAACTTATTTAATTATTTTAGTTACTAAAAATATTTTAAAGGGAAAATTATAAGGTTAACTTTAAATCACTAGTTAATTAAGTTAATTAAAAGTTAATTGATTTGCTTGATTTCTTAAAATATTAATAGACTGTGAAATTGTTATCCAAGGTTTGAAGTCATGAAAAATCAAGTCGGATTGGATGGATTGCAAAATGAAAATCAAAGGTGACTTAATCTCACTCAGCTAAATTTAAATTTAAATTTAAATGATTAAATTTGAATAATTGTATGAATGGTTGAACTGTTTGATGTGCTATAGTATGGTATATTTTGGAATTGGTATTTTATGTTGTGCTAACGTCTGTGGTTGCAGGGAAAACGGGTTGGAGGGATCCAACTGGACCCCTCAACATGTATTTAAATTAATTAATATTCTCTATTGTGATTACTTGATATTCTATGATGAGTATATTGGAATATTGAATGCTATGGTTTGATTAACTATATTTGGGTATAATGGGTTACCAAAAATATATAAATTGGATTTTGGAAAGAAAATAAAAGAAGTGAATTTGTAAGCGAAATAATTATATAAAATTTGAATAAATTAAGAATGAATAGAATGAAATGGAAGTGATATCACCATACTAATAAATAACTTCGTGTATGAAATTTTTTTGAATAAGCGGAAATTAAAGAATTGTAAAATCAAGTGATATTATTTCAAAGGAATAAATAATTATTTAAAAATTTGAAGTTCAAATTTATTTAAAAGAATAAAGAAGTTATTTAAGGAATCTAAATTGGTATTTCAGTTAAAATATTTTAAATCATAATTAAGGAAATAAATCCGAAATTAATGGATTTTGGAATTAAAAAGGAAGTAAATAGGGAATCAATTTGGAAATTGATTCAAGTGTTTGAATTGGAGATATAAAGATGAATGTGAAGAGAAGTATATTTCTCTGGATAGCCAAGTACGTTTAAAGTATTTTTTTAAATATAAGATAAAAGGTTTAATGTTGTTTTAAAAAGCATGTTTTAGAAAAGTTATTTTTCTAAATGTTTAAATTCTAAAGTAAATATTTTTCAAATCTATTATCGTAGTAATTATTTAAGGTAACTTGGTATTTTGTTTTAAAAAGAGAAATTTAGTTTTATATTCTAAAAAGTAGCTTTTTTTGATTATTTTCAAAGTATATTTATTTTTAATAAAGCATTAAAGTAGTTTTTAATTTAAAATATTTAAAAGTATATTTAATAATAAGGTGTTTCAAATCATTTTAAAATATAAGTGTTGTACTTGGTGATTTCAGAAGAAATAGAAAATATTTGGGAAATTTATTCAGAAAAGGAAGATAGTTTGAAACTGTTTTCAAAAGGGTTTGAAAGTGGAAATATACCTTGTGAAGATATTTTTGAAATAAATAAATAATTTTGGGAAATTATTTATTATGTGATGGATGTTGTGAATGTTAATTGATAGTTAAATCACCGACTATCAATATTGGACAAATGCGTTGATCGTTTCGAAGAGACCGGGATCATGATTTATTTCTCAAAAACCACTTCCATCCGGTTTGTACGTTTTCGTGGAAAACGAGTTTGGATTCGAAGATGGAGCAGTGAAGTGCAAGGGCTAGTCGCTACTAATCCTGAGGATATTTCCAAAATGGATGTAGTAGGAATAGGGCCTTCGGTTCTGTTCGAACCCGGGACGGACTTGTATGGATGAATGCTTTCGGAACATCGTCAGGTGGACGATGGGCATTCTAAGGGATACGTTCTAAAAAGGTAACGCTTAGCCTCAAGCTTCATCCACCGAAAATGACTGAAAATCAAAGGTTATGCAGCAAGGCTAGGTGGGTAGCACCAAAGCAGGGTAAGGTCATCCCTGTCTAGATGTCCCTTTTTATTTCGGCTTAGTGGTGCGGTTGATGATCCCAACTGCGGGGTGATCTCACTCGGGATTATCCAGTAAGGGGTAGTCCCGGTCTTGTGTTGCAGGGGAGCGGGCGACTCCTCGATACTGTGATCTAGGCCACGTACCGTGATAGGTGGTACCCCAGTGCCTAGTCATTAGTTGGAAATCCAATCTCCCTACGAGCTTTGTACGAGTTTTGTTTGTATTACCCACTCTATGGCTAGTAGCTGGAATTTAATCATGTAACAATTTCGGCTATTTTATAAGTATTTGTATATAAACCCTATTACAATATCAGAGGATTCTACAAAAATTGTTTTAGCCATCGTAAGGTAAAAAACCCGACAAGTTTATTTGTGGCGTGGTCTTACGAGATGCTTTTGTTTTCAAAGGATTTTTGAAACTTTAATAATCAATTGAGTGTGATTTTCTCACGCTGGTATTCCAGACTGACTCGGGTGTTATTTTTCTGTAATGCTCGGGTCAGACCGAGTATTATAGGATACAAGATATGATGCTGTTAAGCTCAGAAGACGAGCTGGATGACGATACGTACTTTCGTACTTGTTTTATATATATTCCTCTGTGTAGAATAACTGTGTATCCAGTTGTATGATATTGATGTTGAGTCGTGATTGATGTACTCTGATGATGTAATATATAAACAGAGATATTTGATTTTTGAGTAAAGATTATTTATTATCTATTATATTTTATTCCGCTGCGATGGTTAGATTCTGATATTTTTTTCTATTTTCTTCTTCTACCTCTTCTTCTTTAACCCAATGGTTCGTATTTCTGTGCAACTTGAGTTGATTGTTGTAGTGTTGACTCAAGGGGTATGGATTTACGGGTCGTTACACTTGGTATCAGAGCTTAGGTTGGTGATAACCTTGGCTCTGGTGGGCGAATACTCATTTAATAGAGTTCATAGTACTCTAGAATGAGTTAGAGTGTATTAATATATATGAGCGCGTATCTGTTAGTGAATATAAAATTGTTTTATATTGTGTTGATTTATCGGGCGAGTGTTTATGGATTCTAGTCGATGTGTGGGACGCCATATTGTCGATAGGAATTTCTAAACTCTTAAACAAGATAAACCGACACTATATTGTTTTAAATAGTGTAAATGGAATAATTTTACACAAAATTATTTTTGTATATAAAGGAAATAATTTTTCGTAAATTGTTATAATTATATATGGATGCTTGGATGGTAGAAAGTGATAATATTTAATTATTATTATTATTATTATTATTGTATGAGAATTGATTAAGAAATTGAAAATAATAACTAGAGATTAAGGAATAAATTAATAAATGAATGAGATTTGTATATGTGATTCATAATTGATTAAGGAACCATAATTAAAAACTAAGAAACCAATTTGTATACAAATGAAATTTGTAAATATAAACTATAAATGTGAATTATAGTGTGATTAATAATTAAAATAAAATAAAATTCCAAAGAAATATTTGAATATAAATTTAAAGTATTTGGAATTTGAAAATTTGGAAATTTAAATTTCTTTGAAGTTGAAAATGATTCCCAAGGGTTGGGAAAAATAATATATGTTTGAGAAATATTTTTGAATCGGATTTGAAATCTAGAGAGATTTGGAATTTAAAAATATTGAAGGGTTTTAAAAGAGATAAAAGCATTGAACTCTTTCGGTTGCTAGAAAACAACTTCGGTGATGACTGCAGCATCATCGATGTTTATTTTCGAGTTTCCGAGAGAGAAATTGCTACCAAATTGTTTTGAATTGGAATTGTTTGCAAAACCGGGTTGGTTCTGAAATTCAAAGAGATAAATTTGATTTTAGAAATGCAAAGAATTTTGGATGTAGGTGATTTCAAAGGGAATTTTGAAATGTTAGAAGACTGTTTAAACTTTGAAATCCTAACTAAGGATGTTGATGGCATATAAGGAGCTTGATAACTTGCAAATTTGGAATTTGTTGAAATAAAATTCAACTCGTAAGTAAGTAAAGTGAAAAATGAATACTGGAATTAAAATTTCAATTGTGTTAAATTATGTGAAATAAAAAACAATTTAGTCAAGTTGGGTTAAATAAAACAAAGTTTTGAGATTTAACATTTATAAGTAACATATAAATTAATATAGTATACAAATGAGATGAAATTCAATATTGGATGATGCTTGATTTAATGGTGTAAAAATAAGTGTAGAATAAGTTCAAATGGACTAAAAATAATTTATGTTTGGAAATAAAATTTATTGGTTGACAATGAAATTGTGAATGAATAAATGGATCAACTATTGAACTTATAAAGTAAAGTTGGTATTAATAAGAATAAATTGAAAATTTTAAGCTGGGAATTAAAATTTAACATAAGTGAATGGAAGAGAAGAAAATATATTTGAATTTAACTTGAGATAAGTTAAAAAAAATTGAAATTGAATTAAATTCGATATAAAGTTGAAAGGTAAAATGATTATAATTGTGAAATGAAAATTTATACTTTAAGCTAGTAGGTGTTATATTTAATCTGAAATTTGGTTATAAGATGAAATGACTCAACTGAGCAATATAAGCTTTTAAGTAAATAAATAAATTTTAAACTCACATATATTGAGAAATAAAATTTAATTAAATTTGGATTAAATTGAATTAAAAGTCAGTTGTGTCATGAATGTTATTACATGGAATTAAGTCCTTGCTTAATAAAACTTAAAAGAATGATATGTAACTAGATTTAACTGAAGTTGAGTTGGAATAAAACTTACTTTAAATGAATTCAGTCGAATTATAAATAATACTGACAGGAATAAAATTCTACTCAAACAAACAAATGTAAATTAAGCAAGTATTGAATTAGAATAAATAAGCTTCGGAAGCTTATAAAAGAATAGAAAAGCATTGGAAAAAAATGTATATATGTAACCCCTGGTTAAAAGTAAAATGTGAATATAATTGATTGTAAATAGTTGGGGAAGAGTGAATATTAATAAGTGAGTAGTTTGTAAAAACTTAAAAGGGGATTAAGTAAGCCAGAACAAAAGTATTGGTATCCTGGAAAAAAATCCAAACTTGTGATATTAAGTAAGATTGAACTCAAGAGAATCAAATAAAATGATATTATAAAATGATTTTCAAGATAAATGAAAAAGAAAATCGAGTATGGGATTATAATTAGAAGTGTTGTTGAATGAAAATTTGAATTGGATTAAAAAGGATATGGTGTGAAATATAAGTAAATCCAATTCAAGTATAAATTGAATGGCCTTATTATTAATAAATTCAACAATGAATTGTTAATGTAAATTAAAATTTAAAATGGATAAAAGAATAAACTAATCGAATAAATTAGTGAAATGGTTGGGATTTGGTCAAAGGAAAATCAAATCAAAGATTGTGAATAAGTAATAGAGTTTGGAAATAAAGCTTGAGTTATATGGAATTGGATTAAAATAAAAATGATTTGAGATGAAAATAAATCCAATTCGAGTATGAATAAATTAAAACGAGAATGAACTTGAGTTATGAAATGGTAGGGAATTGAAGTAAATTAACTTAAGTTTAAAATTAATGAAAGCATGGGATGATGTCGTGTATAATAAAATGGTTTAGAATCAAACTTTTTGGACATGAAGGAAATGCAATGAAAGTTTGTGAATAAATTAAAATGGGATGGGATTAAGTGTAAATTGAGTTGGAATCAATTTTAAATGGTTATGAAGCTTATGTTATTATTTATTCACATTAATATTGTCGAATTTCATTAGTAAATTGGTCGTTCGATGTAAATAGAAGTAAACAAAATTATATAAATCAATAGCAGTTTGATAAATTGATTTTTGCATCAATTGGAATGAATATGAGTTTGTTTTGCTTAGAATGAATTAAATAAAAGCAAGTAAGTTGTAAATCACTTCAACTGAATGGAATGGTTTGAGAATTGATTATAAGCAATTGTAATAAGTGTCGGAACCTTATATATGCTTATGGAAATTATATAACATGCATTATATGTGAAATTTATGAGTTTATGCCAGTATATCACATGCATTGTTACAAGATCGATGTTTTAGCTATTTAAATTTAAGTGAAATGTTATAAACTTCCTATATATAGTACTTATATGTTTAAATTGAGTAAGTACAGGTATCGGAAAGCCGTTTGATTGGATTTTGGACGCGCTAAATGCTAAAAATGTAAACCGCTTGCTTAAAATGCTAAATAAGGTACACCTACGCAATAAAAATAGGAAATATGAACTGTTTTTGGTTTTTTCGACCGTGTGGGTTGATGTATATATATTTATATCTTTTGTCAAATTTCAAAAGCTCCTCCGTACAAAGGGGACTCTGCCAAAAAATTTCAAAAATTTTGGGAGTTAGAAAATTTTTGAACATTTTTGGGAAAAAATTTAGTTAACGACAAAACGATTTCAAATTGAAAATTGAGATAAATTAGTGAATGAAACTAATTTAAAATAATAATATGAATCAGTATAAATGGAAGATAAAATTAAGTGTTCAGAGTTGAAAATAAATTGAATTCATATGGAATGGAAGAACCAATTTGAATAGAAATAGATATAAACTAAAAGTGGTAAAGTGAAAATAAATAAGGAAGCATATTAAACGCTTATACTAAACTTAAGAAAATAATGGTGAATTCTAAATGGGAAATTGATATTACCAAATATATTCTAAGTTAATATTTGGATGAATAGATATTGACATTGGTAAGGAAGTCAATAATATGTGTTGAAAGTTGTGATTGGATATTGGTGCTAAGTAGGATATGCATGTAATATAAAGGAAAAAGAGAAGTGGTTTTGACTTCAAAAGATAAATTTGAATTGCTCGACAAAAATGTATGTGTTTAAATTTCTGTATGAAATTTGATTGGGTTTTTGATCGAGTCACTTAGCTTTTTGTTTTCTTTTGGTATTTGGAAGCCCATAGAGGCCTTTTGTAGTTGTACCGAGCTAGCTGCGCAAAGGTGATGCTGGCGAAATTTTTCGTAAATTTAGGGAGTTAGAAAATTTTTGAGAAAATTTTGATAATTCAAATTTTGGTTTTAAATTGAAACTTGAATGGGTAAATAAATAGTTTTGTTTGAAACTATGGGAGAGTTGAGAAGTTAATAAGAGTGATAATGGGACTTCTATAAAAAGATAGATTGGTAGAATGTTGAATTGATAGAAACGGTTTGGTTTTGGGGATAAGTAAACGGGTATTGGACCATTCTTCCTAACTAGAAATTTCGGGGACGAAATTCTTTTAGGGGGGAGGAATGTGACGACCCAGAATTTTCAAGCATTTAAAATCGGAATATTTAATTGATTTTAAATATTCAATAGAGCAATTTTAACTTGAATTCAAATATCACAATTTATTTGATGATTAAATTATTAAATTAAATAATTTGAAGTTGGGTAAAATGTTAAATCTGGAGTTCTAAGTCTGTTAAAAATAATTTAAAGACTTATAAAATTTATATTGATATACTGAAGATAATAGAAGTGTTAAAATTGAATTTAACAGTGATTTGTTCAGTTTTGAAATTTTATCGTTTTAAATTGAATTTAAAAATAGCCTTCCGAGACAAAGTCTCAGAATTTGACAAAACCAGTTCCATTGGGTCTGTAATATGGAATTATTATCGGATTTCAAAATTCGTATTGATCGGAGTTGTTGTGTGCTTATACATTAAGTAAACGCGTTGAAAATTTAATCGAGATTTTTATATAAATAAAAAGGTTAAATCAGTAGCCACCCTAGCATCTGATTTTCGTCGACCTAGTTGTCTCCCTTTTCTCGTTTCTAGCACTCTACCCTTGTCTTCCCGTATACTACATCGCTCATCACTTTTTATCAAAGCCCCTTCTTCTTGTTTAAAAAAAAATCATGACAGTTCATTTATAAAATTTCAATGGTCGATCCTACAATTCCCTCTTCAAATTCGTTCAAAGAAAAATTTATTAATTAAAATTATTCAGGCCGAAGCCCACTTCTTCAAAACGAATTTTTTTTCCCCTAAATCAAAAAAAAAGTGGGCGGAACGAAAGTATATCGCTCCTCTCAAACAAAGTTCGCGCAACTATTCGAGACTCTCTCTCGTGTGTCGGCTCGATTTCCAGAGGTGCACTTGAGGCGGCGAACGCCGAACGACTCGAAGTCGAGGCGTTTCGCGATGGAGTGGAAAATTCGACGTCGCTCGAGATGGGGTGTGGACTTAGGGTTGCTGCGCAACATTGTGCCGATGCCGTGGGCTGTTGAGGTCAAGGAGGGGGTCGCGTAGGCCTCGGTCGCAACTAGGGTTAGCGCGAAGTGGGAGGAGGGGCTGTAAGGTTATGGTGGTCGCGGCTTTCAAGGAGAGGGAGTCATAGCGAGCAGTGTCTTTTCGTGAGGTATATTTGGATTTATTTCAAATCTAAGTTTGATAATAAACATTTACAGTAAGCTCAAATGTTTATTTTTAGGTACTGACAATTTTAAAAATAAAATAAAATATAAATATACTGGGACTTACTGTCTTGTTTAAAAATATAAACACATACCTATTCTAATTTAAATATATATATATATAGAGACAAAAAGAAGAATATGTATAGATTTAAGATTTTGAAATATATGGGGATTTTTTTAATATTTGAGGAATTTATAAAAGTAGATTTTTGAAATCTATAATTTATTCTTTTTAGTATATATGTAGTTTTAAAAGGGAAAATTAATAGTTTAATGTTAGAATAACAGGGATTAATTTGTTTAATAAAACTTATTTAATTATTTTAGTTACTAAAAATATTTTAAAGGGAAAATTATAAGGTTAACTTTAAATCACTAGTTAATTAAGTTAATTAAAAGTTAATTGATTTGCTTGATTTCTTAAAATATTAATAAACTGTGAAATTGTTATCCAAGGTTTGAAGTCATGAAAAATCAAGTCAGATTGGATGGATTGCAAAATGAAAATCAAAGGTGAGTTAATCTCACTCAGTTAAATTTAAATTTAAATTAAATGATTAAACTTCAATAATTGTTTGAATGGTTGAATTGGTTGATGTGTTATAGTATGGTATATTTTGGAATTGGTATTTTATGTTGTGCTAACGTCTGTGGATGCAGGGAAAACAGGTTAGAGTGATCCAACTGGACCCCTCAACATGTATTTAAATTAATTAATATTCTATGTTGTGATTACTTGATATTCTATGATGAATATATTGGAATATTGAATGCTATGGTTTGATTGACTATATTTGGGTATAATGGGCTACCAAAAATATATAAATCAGATTTTGGAAAGAAAATAAAAGAAGTGAATTTGTAAGCGAAATAATTATATAAAATTTGGATAAATTAAGAATGAATAGAATGAAATGGAAGCGATATCACCATACTAATAAATAACTTCGTGTATGAAAAGATTTTGAATAATCGAAAATTAAAGAATTGTAAAATCAAGTGATATTATATCAAAGGAATAAAGAATTATTTAAAAATTTAAAGTTCAAATTTATTTAAAAGAATAAAGAAGTAATTTGAGGAATCTAACTTGGTATTTCAGTTAAAAATATTTTAAATCATAATTAAGGAAATAAATCTGAAATTAATGGATTTTGGAATTAAAAAGGAAGTAAATTGGGAATCAATTTGGAAATTGATTCAAGTGTTTGAATTGGAGATTTAAAGATGAATGTGAAGAGAAGTATATTTCTCTGGATAGCCAAGTAAGTTTAAAGTATTTTTAAATATAAGATAAAAAGTTTAATGTTGTTTTAAAAAGCATGTTTTAGAAAAGTTATTATTTCTAAATGTTTAAATTCTAAAGTAAATATTTTTCAAATCTATTATCGTAGTAATTATTTAAGGTAACTTGGTATTTTGTTTTAAAAAGAGAAATTTAGTTCCATATTCTAAAAAGTAGCTTTATTTTAATTATTTTCAAAGAGTATATATATATATATATTTAATAAAGCAGTAAAGTAGTTTTTAATTTAAAATATTTAAAAGTATATTTTATAATAAGGTGTTTCAAATCATTTTAAAATCTAAGTGTTGTACTTGGTGATTTCAGAAGAAATAGAAAATATTTGGGAAATTTATTCAGAAAAGGAAGATAGTTTGAAACTGTTTTCAAAAGGGTTTGAAAGTGGAAATATACCTTGTGAAGATATTTTTGAAATAAATAAATAATTTTGGGAAATTATTTATTGTGTGATGGATGTTGTGAATGTTAATTGATAGTTAAATCACCGACTATCAATATTGGACAAATGCGTTGATCGTTTCGAAGAGACCGGGATCAGGATTTATTTCTTGAAAACCACTTTGATCTGGTTTGTACGTTTTCGTGGAGAACGAGTTTGGATTCGAAGATGGAGCAGTGAAGTGCAAGGGCTAGTCGCTACTAATCCTGAGGATATTTCCAAAATGGATGTAGTAGGAATAGTGTCTTCGGTTCCGTTCGAATGCGGCACGGACTTGTATGGATGAATGCTTTCGGAACATCGTCAGGTGGACGATGGGCATTCTAAGGGATATGTTCTAAAAAGGTAACGCTTAGCCTCAAGCCTCATCAACCGGGAATGACTGAAAATCAGGGGTTATGCAGCAAAGCTAGGTGGGTAGCACCCAAGCAGGGTGAGGTCATCCCTGTCTAGATGTCCCTTTTTATTTCGGCTTAGTGGTGCGGTTGCTAATCCCAACCGCAGGGTGATCTCACTCGGGATTATCCAGTAAGGGGTAGTCCCGGTCTTACGTTGCAGTGGAGCAGGCGTATTCCTCGGTACTGTGATCTAGGACACATAATGTGACAGGTGGTACCTCAATGCCTAGTCTTTAGTTGGAAATCCAATCTCCCTACGAGCTTTGTACGAATTTTGTTTGTATTACCCACTCTGTGGCTAGTAGCTGGAATTTAATCATGTAACAATTTCGGCTATTTTATAAGTATTTGTATATAGACCCTATTATAATATCAGAGGATTTCTATAAAAATTGTTTTTCCTATCGTAAGGTAAAAACCCGACATGTTTATTTATGGCGTGGTCTTACGAGATGCTTTTGTTTTCAAAGGATTTTTAAAACTTTAATAATCAATTGAGTGTGATTTTCTCATGTTGGTATTCCAGACTGACTCGAGTGTTATTTAACTGTGATGCTCGGGTCAGACCGAGTATTATAGGATACGGGATATGATGCTGTGAAGCTCAGAAGACGAGCTGGATGACGATACGTACTTTCGTACTTGTTTTATATATATTCCGCTGTGTAGAGTAACTGTGTATCTAGTTGTATGATATTGATGTTGAGCTGTGATTGATGTACTCTGATGATGTAATATATAAACAGAGATATTTGATTTTTGAGTAAAGATTATTTATTATCTATTATATTTTATTCCACTGCGATGGTTAGATTCTGATATTGTTTTCTATTTTCTTCTTCTACATCTTCTTCTTTAACCCAATGGTTCGTATTTCTGTGCAACTTGAGTTGATTGTTGTAGAATAGTGTTGACTCAATGGGTACGGATTTGCGGGTCGTTACAGGTATTATGTAATGAATATGAAATGTTTTGAATGGAATGTGGAAATATGTTTTTAACTTTATTAATTTTTTTCCATATTCTTGTGATTTGTGTATTAATGTATCTAACACCATTATATTTGTTCGTCGAGGATTAATAGCTGTGGATGACTGCAGCATCCGCAGCCATTAGTTTTGGGCCTCGAAGTAGGGGGATGTTACATTGATGGAATCCTATTGCCAGATCCAGTTGAGAGAATACTTTGGCTCCAATCAACATGTTGAACAAATCATCAATCCTAGGTAACATATATCAGTTCTTTATCACCTTCTCATTCAACTTACGATAATCAATACACAACCTTAACATTCTATCTGGCTTTCTTGCAAACATTACGGCTACTCTCTAAGGCGAATTGCTTAGTCTGGTAAAATTCTTACGTTTTAAATCCATCAACTGTTCATTTAGCTCCTTCATCTCGGCTGGTATCATTCTACTTGGTTCAACTCGTTTTGGCGGTAGTCCTATCACGGGATCAAAGACGTCTATGAATTTTTTAATAATGAAAACTTGGTTCAACTTGTCTTCTCCGTCTATAAGGCCCAACAAAACGCAACAATCTAAATTTGGGTTTTCTATAGTGTATATAATCCAATCACTACAAGTAGGATGTCTAAGTGATACTTTCCTACCATGGAAAAATATCTTAGCATCATGCTTACCTAACCAATCCATACCCAAAATAATTTAAAAACTTACAAAATCAAACATATGCAAACGGCAAGCAAATATATGACCTAACAATTCAAGCTCCAAGTAGTCACATGTCATCCCAAGAGTCACATACTCTCCTATCGAATTCACAACCCTCAAGGATGTAACTAGGTATAAGGGTTCTAGGTTAAGCTTATCTACCAAACAATGAGATATAAAAGAATGTGATGCACCATTATCAAATAGAACTCTAACTGACATACCATGAATCAAAAGCATACCTCCCAACATAGCCTTTCCTTTCTCCTCTACCATTGGTCTTAAGGTAACTGGTTCCAATGCAAACACTTTGCCATTTCCAAGCTTAGCTGGTTCCTTGCATTGGTTCTTATAACGTCCAATCTGATTACTGTTGAATCATTTGATATTCTTCTTCTCGATCACCTTCTTTCCACCTCCTGAACGACATTCATTAGTGAAATGCCCTTTCTTATCACATTTATAGTAGATAGCTTCTGTCTTTCTTTTCTTGGAAGCTCCACTCTTTTGAGCTTCCTTCTTGTGGAAAAACTTTATTTTCTGGTTCTACCCACCTTGAATTTCTACTACATTGTTACCATTGAAGAAAGCGATCATCTCCTCATTCCTCAAAGCCATCTCAACAGACACATCTTATGAATACCTAATATGTGGTAAAGTTACTTTAACATGCTCGGGTCTCAATCCACGGATGAACTTCTTATTCCTTTTTATAATTGTATCAACCATAGCATATCCTATCTCGACAATTCCTCAAATCAGGTAGCATACTCAAGCACTGTCATGTCTCCCTGCACCAACTCAGCAAACTTCCTGAGAAGAGTTGACTTGGCGATCTCCGACATGAATCTTTCCTCAAACCTCTTTTTGAATTCCGCCAAAGTCATTATCTCTTCAGCTACTCTCACAGTACAGTGCTGCTCCTTACAACTATCTGGATGCCAATCTCCTTTTCTACTCATCTTAAGTCCTAAATCAGCAAAAATCCTTTCGTAATGAAACATCTAGTTGTCTACTATAATTGCATCCTCAATCCCGATAAACGGTTTTTTTCCAAGACTAGCATAGTCTCTGCTTAATACTGCATAGTTATTAACCACTGGAGCATCCTGATTTCCTTCTCCGACATTTCCTCCAACTAATCCCATAGCAGCTCTAGCTTGCATCATGCCGACGAAGAACTAATACAAAGCTCACATATCAGCTTGTGGTGCTTCAGCATCCACATTAGCAGCTTGTGCCCGATGTGGATTCCTACTAGTATTCGGTCTGGCATTTCCACTAGTTGTGGTGCTCCTCCACCAAGATTAACTCTTCTATTCCAAGCATCCATATCTTACTTCCTTTAAATATGCATTCAGACCTTTGTAAGATACGAAAGAATAGCCTAAAGGAGATGGAAAGATGGAGATAAAGCATATACTTATATATAACAAATACAAGTACGTTACTATAGCGTTATCCCAATCCCAACCTTTTCTCTAATTTCTTAGGATTATGTTTTCTTCCTCAAAATCATTTTAGGTTTAAAATTTCGTTTAAGGTTTCATAAACCTATGCTCTGAAACCAAGTTGTAACATCCCCTATTTTGAGTCTCGAAACTAATCGCTACAGATGTGGTAGTCATCTACAGTGTTGACTTCCAGTGACAAAATATGGTAATCTTAATGGTAACTATAATATGAGAAGCATATGAATATGAAATAAAATCAACACATATTTCAAAACATATTTTCTCATTACATTTCAAATCAATATTTCATACGCAATTGCAAAACCTAAAAATGATTCTTAGGTTTAGATAAATATAATTATTACAAAATATGCCAAGAGCGACATATGAAGATGCCCCATTGGATGATCGGAGTACTAAATAAACATATCAATCAATAGACACATCATAGTGGAAAAATAATGGATAGATTCCTAAATAGCTAATCCTTGCCTCCTGCATGTCTGTGGAAGCTTTATTTATCTCCTACTAAAACCTAAAATACCTTAAATCTCAATCTACTCAAATTAAATTTTGAGCACCCGAGAGTTTAAAGGTTAAACATAAACTTCGAATTAGACATAAATCTTGGCGTGAATAATTCTATTACATCTCGGTTTACTGATTTTAAGTGAGACCACGCCGCTTAGCGAAATGGGTTTCCCCTCACTAATATTCTTTTAAAATCATGTATTTTGCAAATCAAAATCCTTCGATCAAACTGAATATAACAACAATAGCAAAAACATATATGCATATAAATTAGGTAATCAATGGACTATTAATCCAAACATTATAGTTTTATCTGGCTAACTACTAACCACTAGCTTACTCGAGCCTACCAGACATAATAAATATTTTAACTTCTATTAGACACCATACTAGACAGTCTATTCTTAACTAACTTCTCCTAGGGACAATTGATCCTAATGGTTTTATGGGCTCACAAATAACCTATCTTTACTCTTTGTATTCTTTTCCATGTGTAACATCATTTTAGTCTTAGCTGTGACAAAGCCCTACATATTGGAATTTTGGGCTTATATTAGCTAAGGGCTACAAGCTAAAGTATAGGGTGCGACCCCACACTAGTCTCATCTGGTTTTCTAATATTTGAGTCATAAACTTAGGGCTAACCACCCTATTCAATTTTCCTTGAAATTAAAACATTTCTTTCAAATTTATTTAACCTTTTAAATCATATATAAAAAGGAAAATATACTCTTTGCTTTACTCAAAATATCTGTTACATGATATATGCTTTACACAAAACAATGTTGATGAAAACCTAAAATCAATAGGGTTATCTATCCCTTTAAAATAAGTTCAAGCCCTTTTAACTTATAAAACATTAGGCTATAAAGCCAGAACAATACACGAGAAACCATTTTTTAAAACATAAACATTCCCTTCCAAAAACATTGAAAGCATGCCTTTTGGAATCGTTGGGTTTAACATTTAACAAAAATATAGGATCTAAGGGAACAGGGATGAAAGCGTCACTTTCGAAATCATTGGTTTCAAGTAAAAGGATAGTGGAAGAGATAGCTTCGAAATCGTTATTTTATAAACTAAAAGAGAACGATAGGCATTCCCTTCAAAGTCATCCCCTTTGAAGGCACTAGGGAAAGCCGCACTAAAATGATGAAAGGAGATGAGCAGCACCACCCCTTCACAAATCATTAGCTAATAAAAGTGGAAATAGTGATGTCGGAAGGGAACCAGCCGAAAGCTTTCCTTCTGCATGTATTAGTTTATTGGTTTAAAACGGTGGGCTTTAACAAAGGCAAAGGGTATCAATGTGGCAGCTAAGGTGTCAAAGGGTTTTAAAAACAGCAACGCTTTCATAAACATACTTTAAAAAAATGGCTAGTCAATGGGTTCGAAAGCTATTAAAGGTGGCTTCACCCTCGTCGCAAGCGTGCCTTCGCCACCCTCACTTCCTTCCACCAAACTCTAATACACTGCTTACAAAATTCTCGATGCCCTATGTATTAGTTTCGTATGGATGTGGAAAGTTGATGAGCGGGGGTACAGTGATGGAAGCAAGTAGGGTAAGTGGTGAAGCTATGATTAATTAAAAACTGCATTTATGTTTTTAAAAGAAACTCCTTTTCACCTAACCATCAATATTTGTCAAAATCTCATTGATTTATAAAATGTTATTGATTTCTTTCTCTAAAAATACTACCGCATGCTATATGCATGAATAATCAAACAATTTACACTTAAGCTCAAATTTAAACATCTTACTTAAGAAAATAAGTCTATGTCATGAAAAATAATTTATTTACTCATCCTAAACTATTTGGAAAAATCTTCAAAAATCAATTAAACCAAATTAAGCATTCTCTTCCTTCTCTTTAAATTTCAGGGGTGAAAACAATATTTAATTATCTATAATAATAAAACCGATTACAACCATTTCTAAGATTAGAAAATTTTCCATAAAGTCATATTAACTAGGAAAATTATAGAACTTCAAATTCACTTCTAAAATAATGATTCTCATATCATATCAAAATCTCAAGTCAATCGGATGTCATATGAATAGTTTTCTAACTCAAACATAGCAGGATAAATCATATTTAAACCATAATATAGTCACTTTTAAACACTAAAAATGGCATATACTTGCAAAAGAAAATATGTTTACCATTAAACCAAAATAATTCATCAAAAATAGAGATGTAAACTAATTATTCACCTTTTCTTTGTGCTAAGAAGGTTGAGATTTGCCCTTAGATTGATTTTTTCAAGCTTTCTGGTTAAATCATAGCATATCTTTCCTTTAAATCTTCTTAATGGTGGTCGACCTAAGCTCAGTATTGTATTTGATTAGTTTGTGAAAGTAGAATGAATGAGGAAGTGGAGAGAATGGAAGGGTTTAGGGTATAGGAATAAAGGTTATTTCCATTTTACCCTCATCATATTCCTCCTTCATAATTATGTTTAGTTTCCCTTTTGTTAACACGTTCATCAAGGCAACGCTCCTCCTTAATTTACAAATCTCAATCCCTTAACTTTCTACATTATTTTAATTAATTTACCCAATTAAATGTTCTAAATAATGTTAGCTAAAATTAGGGTCATTGCAAATAATATCCAACTGCCTTGAGGTTAAAGTAGTGGCAACCAACTCTACAGGATCCACTAATATCTGCAAAAGGCCATAACCATGAACTAAGTGTAGGATCGATTTCACCCTAGAGGGGGTGAAGAGGGTAATGCTAATAATTATAAAAATTTAATGCGGAACTATAAAATAATTTCAACATAGATATAACAGAGTAATAGCAGCACAGATAAAAGCAGAATAATAAAAAACAGAAATAGAACAACACAAATTTACCCAGCTTTGGCCCTGCCTACATGCTACCCCCAAGGTTTCTACAAGAAATTTAGTCAGGCGCGTACGCACGTAAACTCGCGATACCCGCAATCGACAAAGCTAACTCTATGCTCAAAACCCTGCCACAACTCAGCTACTAAGTTGCGAATTCTTGAACTACACCACCGTAGTTCGTCCTCTAGTCACACGACTAGAAAATTACAAACGATTAAAAGTAAATTACAAAATGAAAATAATATAAAAACAAGAAAACCTAAGTTTTAGAACTAAAGCCCAATGTAAATTATAAAGCTGGCCCAAAGTAACTAAGTGATAACAAAATATCCCTTTTCTTTTTATTTCTTTGGCTTTCTTTCTTTTGCTTAAAAATGATTGCTTCCTTTTCTCATTCATTCCTCTTTATGAATTTAGGGCTTCTGGAAATTGAAAGGCACCGACTTCAGTTGCTCGATCGAATAGATGTTTCGTGTTCTTTGCTTTGTCGATCGATCGTTTTTCTTATTACTACACACTGCTAAATCTGGTATGTAATTTTCTTTTTTTATTCTTGTTGATATGCTTGAACTCGATTGCATTTGATGTCGATCATTTCACGGGTTAAATAGGGTTTTAATTCCCTTAATTTCCATTCGAACTTATTTATTTGAATTCGTCAATTAATATGCTTGGCCTTTCGATTTAACTTGAATGTTGGTGTTTAATCTTGACTTGTTTGATTCGTATATTATTGTTGCTTGAATATCACAGCTTTGATTTTGAACTTCCTCTGTGAATTTATGGTTTAACTTCGACATCGTGAATATACGAATTTGTTACCTTTGTGACTTCGGCTCTTTGATTTTACTTTGTTACAAAATGAATTCAAAAAAAATGATGACGAACAACCTAAATAACTGAGGCAAATAATATTTTCAAAATGCACATTTTATTTTGCACTGCAAAAATATTTCCTTTTCAATTTTACTCCATCAGTGTTTATTTTGCAGATAGCTCAGATGCTGGATTCAATCTGGAACCGAGTTGAAGATAAATACGAGTGAATGAGTGATATGTAGTGGGGTGTAGATGTATGTAAACATTTTATAGTGAAAAAACTGTGATGTAATCGAAATTGTATTGTAATGGTAATTTGTGTATATATATAGTGAGAGCTCAAATTTGTACTATTCAAAATTGTAATAAAGTATTTGTTTGAATAAAATATTTGTTTGAATTTAAATTCTATGTTATTATTTTATTCAACAAATATTTATTTGATTATGTGAAAAATAAAATAGTACAATAACAAATACATTTAAATGAATATATATATATATATATATATATTATCATCGAACAAAAATCATGTACTAGAATATTCAACAATCTCCCCCTTTTAACGATAACAAACATATGTTTAAGATTTTGAATTTGTTAAATGTATTTGATCATTTTATTTGCTCCCCCTATTTGAATGCTCCCTCTCTACAATAAATGATAGACATTAAAACAACATTAATATTTAATCGAATATAAACATTAAATTTCAATAAAAAAATCAAACAAAAATCATAAGTACTCTGTTCGGTGCATATTCCACTTTAGAATGATAGGGATGATGCAAAACCATATAGCTGTGTCCATTTGTGGTATATTTATATCAGGAATTTCAATATCTACTAACCATGCTTAACCGATAGGACTTTTAAATGAGCATAACCGTGACCATATAGCTGTGACTATTTGTGGTATATTTGTATCAAGAATTTGTATCGGGACTTTTAAATAAGTATTCCAAATTTATATAAAGAAAAGGAATTCAAGTATCTTCAAACCACGCATAACTGTAATGACTTTTAAATGGGATTAGAATCAACTTGTCTATTCAATAATCAATTTTGATATGCGTTCCGTACATGCATAACTGTGAGGACTTTTAAATGAGCATGAAAGCACATAATCAAAAATTCCAAGTAATTCACCCATGCATAACCGTGAGGACCTTTAAATGAGAGTGAATATTTTGGATGTTTTTATTGCTAAAAAATTTAATAGAATGAAAAAAAAATCTCGTTTAAAATACCACATATTGACATACTATATTGGTTTTTGATGAGTGATAGTCGATAGAAATATGATAGAAATAGAGATGTTCATGGAATTTTAACCAAACAAGAGTTATTATAAATCTTGTTTAAATTTTTAAGGAAATTTACTAAATATACTTTCTCAAGTTATAATATATGATTAATATCAACACTCATAACTTTTTCAATCATTATTTATCTTTTCAATAATTAGTAGGGAGTCAGATAAGTTAACGTAGTCATTTAAGATATATTTCAAAAATAATTAGAAAATTAAATTTTCTAAAATGACTAATCTAAAACAAGGTCAACAAAAACTATTTTCTGGAAGGGGATTTATAAGAAAAAATGTCTGCTAATTGAAAATTAGTTGAAAAGAAAAATATGCAGATATTTTCTTTGAAAATGTGATGTAACTAATACATATCTCTATATAAAACTCATTCCACTAGTAATTTTTCTATCAACTAGATTAACAGTGTAATCTGCATCCGAATTTCCTTTTGACACAAGATTATCCATAGTTGGATGTTATAGACCAGACTATGAAGTTGCAACAATTACCTTAAAATCATTTTTAGCAACTTTTAAATGAAATTCTTTTGAATTTTAATTGAACCATGCAAATAAACAAACAGCGAACATAGTGTCAGAACAAATATATCCACTTGTATCACGAGTAATCAACAACCAATAAGACACCATCTTTAGCCCAAAACACATCTATATGAACTAGTTCAAAGACTCTAAAGATACATGTAGTGTTCTCGGCACAAAGGATTATTGGCCAACAATTTTTCATAAGTCAGAATCAAAATCAACATTCATTATCACATAACTAGCTGATTTAATTCAGATTATGGTGCAGATTATCACATTTAATATATCATTCAAGATAGATGTAATGTTACCTATTTTACCTTTACAATAATTTTTCGTTGTTGCCATTGTGATTCAGCCACCTTTGTACTAGGCTAATGAACTTTGATTTATCGTTCGTTGTGTGCCTAGAATAGCCAGAATCCAGGTAACACTATTGTTGTTCCTTAACCTGCAACCACACCTACACGAGAAAAGATATTTGTGACTTATTTGTTTTCATAGGTCCATAGTAGTTAGTGGCAAGAGATTTTGAAAAATATGTTTGAGTAGACCAAAAACTATTATATTTGTTTCTTTTGGCACCTAGATTTGTTTGACTTTGAGGGATTTTATATTCGTGCCTTTTAGAACCCAAAAAAAGTATTGTTTTTACGCTTTTGGGTTTATACCAACCAAATGTTTTGATTGTGTCCAATTTTTTTACAAAATGTTCACTCAGATTTGACTTGATTAATTTTGCTTCTAGCAAGTTCAGGTTGATTATATCTTGTCTATCTGTATTAATAGTTTGTTTCCCTTGAAGCATATTTAATGATATTTGTCCTTTGGAAAATTTTCCTAAAGTTGTAGACAATTGTTGGACTTGTGTTTTGAGAGATTCATTTTCATTCAATAATTGAGTGTATTTTTTAATAGAATTTTATCTCCTACTATTTTCTCCTTCTTTCAAAATCAGAATTTCATTTTCAAGTGATTTAATTTTAATTTCTGACTTTTTCTAATCTCTTCTTCAAATGATGGACACTTGTCACGCTTAGGGCTTTTGGTTTTATAATTTTTAACCAACTGATCAAGCTATTGATTTAAATCTATCAAAGTATCTCTTTGTGATTCAATTTTAGCGTATTTCTCCCAAAGTCTTCCGAAACAGCCATTTACTTTGTGGAAATATATAAGTAATTCTTAGTGAGTAAGTTTTGAACCTCGCTTGGCTCGTCATCATCGCTACCAGTTATATCATCTCGAAGACACGAATCTGCTTTTTCACTCTCACTGCTAGTTCTTTTATCATCATCACTTTTATTGCACATGGTTGCAAAACATCTCCTTTTCAATTTCTTTTCTTGGCCAAGTCGATTCTGAGGACAATTGGGCTTGATGTGACCAGGTTTGTTGCACTTGTGATAGATGATCTCATGCTCTTCTGGGTTGTCTAGAACTTTAACTATTCTACTTTTCAGTTGTTAATTTAGAGCTGGATTTCCATATCTGCGATACCATCTTTTGAATTTTTTATTATTAGTGCCAATTCAGCTGCTCCATCATCATCATCATCACTTTCCATTGTTCCTTTGAGAGCTTTTGATTTCTTTTGTGTATCACCTCCTTCGCGTTCTTGTTTGAGTTTCATTTCTAGCTCATAAGTAGTGAGATTTCCGATGAGTTCTTCAACTTTGATTTGTTTCAAATCCTTTTATTCTTAAATGGCAATGACTTTGGCTTAAAAATTTCATGGAAGGACTCTGAGGATTCTTTGGACAATTTTCAACTATGTGTATGATATTCCAAGAGTTTTTGATTTGTGTACAATATTGGAAAGTCGTCTATACATCTCTTTGACATTTTCATCATTGGCCATTGTGAAATTTTCGTATTCGCATCTAAGCATGGCAAGGCGAGATTCCTTGGCTTGAGATGTTCCTTCGTGAGTCACTTCGAGTGTATGCCAGATTTCCTGCGCAGTTAGACAATGTGAGACACGATTAATTCAATTTGATCTAATGAACAAATAACAGAATTCATAGCTTTTGCACTAGCATTTTGTAATTTATTTTCTAGATCTGTCCATTAATCCATTGGTTTACCTATTTCCTGATTATCTACTACTATTGTCGGTGTCCTATTCCTATGTTAATAATATTCCAGGCATCAATGGTTTTCGAAAAAAATTTCATTCTATTTTTCCATTAAGCATATTCACCAATGAACATTGGTGGTCTAACTATGGATTGATCCTCAACAAAAGCATTATTAAAAGAAGCCATTTAAAATTTTTAAAACAACAATTTGTTTTTGCATCAAAATTTTAAAATCAAAAATTGGCTTTTGTTCATAGCTCCGATACCACTTGTACGATCGATTTCACCCTAAAGTGATGCTAATAATTATAAAAATTTAATGTGGAAGTATAAAATAATTTCAAAATAGATATAGTAAAGTAATAGCAGCACAGATAATAGCAGAATAATAAAAAATAGAAATAGAATAACACAGATTTACCCAGCTTCAGCAAGACCCTGCCTATGTGCTACCCCTAAGGTATCTACTAGAAATTAAGTAGTCAGACGCTTACACCCGCTATCGACTAACCTACCTCTACGCTCAAAATGCTGCTACAACTCAGCCACTGAGTTGTGAATTCTCAAACTACACCACCGTAGTTCGTCCCCTTGTCACACGACTTGAAAATTACAAACGATTAAAAGTAAATTGCAAAATGAAACAATATTAAAACAAGAAACCCTAAATTTTAAAACTAAAGCCCAATGTAAATTATAAAGGCGGCCCAAAATAACCAAGTGATAAAAAATATCCCTTTTTTATTTCTTTGGCCTTCTTTGATTTGCATTAAAAATGGTTGCTTCCTTTTTTCATTCATTCCTCTTTATGAATTTAAGGCTTCAGGAAATTTAAAGGCACCAACTTAAGTTGCTCGATCAAATAGATGTTTTGCGTTCCTTGCTTTGTTGATAGATCATTTTTCTTTTTACTACACTCGGCTGCTTCAATTTCGTCGAGTTCGATTCGAAAAATCTAGTATGTAATTTTTTTTATTCTTGTTGATATGCTTAAACTCGATTGCATTTGATGACGATGATGTTCACGGATTAAATAGTGTTTAATTCCATTAATTTCTGTTCAAATATATTTATTTGAATTCGGCAATTAACATGCTTAGCCGTTCGATTTCACTTGAATGTTGGTGATTAATCTTGACTTATTCAATTCGTATATTATTGTTGCTTAGATATCATGATTTAATTTTGAACTTCCTTCGTGAAGTTCTGGTTTAACTTCGGCATCATAAATATACGAATTTTTTTACCTCTGTGACTTTGGCACTTTTATTTTGTGATGATATTTTGAGATGAGAAGTTTACTTTGACTTGTTCAATATTTCATGGCCTTTACTATGGTGTGAAACTTCTACCTTGATTCCTGTAAGACTGTAAACTGCTTCTTGTTATAACTATTTTCTTGGAATGAAATCTGATATGTCACTATATTTGTTGTTTAAGACTCAGTCTTATAGTCTGCATTGTATTATCCACTGCCGTATGCTTCAATATGAATTGTTTGGTTCAATTTTGAATAATTCTTTGCTCTATGACTTGAATACTATCACTTCTTGTTTGAAGCCCTATATCCAGTAGCTTGTCTCATGTGATGTTGTATGTGGTATAATTCTCGAGTCATCTATCATGTGGTCTGGTTTTGTGTGGAGCTTGATTGAGTTGTTGCTTTGAGAAAGTTTATGCACCCTGCTGTATACGTGTCAACATTGCATATATATCTTGTTGAACTGTTGAGTTGTATGCTTGCATATAAATTTGGTTTACATGTTGCATTATGGTTTCTTTGACCATTTTGGATTGTACATTTTGATTTTCTGGTCTTTGTACCATGCCACTATCTTGAGCAGTCGAACTATATTCAGTTGCATATGTAATTGTGTATGCTGTTTCGTGGGCTTGATCATAGTCACTTTGGTTGTGTACATGGTTGCACTGTCAACTTGCTGCATATGTTTGGTTCTTGATGTCTTCATGTTGTATATTTTGTAGCTGAAATTTTGACTTGTTTTCAGACTTTGAGATTCATATCCATTTCCTTATATCTGAATCATTTGTGCCTGAACGTTGGTCATCTTACCCATTCATCTGGACTGTTGTTGTCTTGGCAGTCTGAAGCTTGCATACACTTGTATCTAGTTGAAGTTGTTTAGTCTTAATTGAATCTGTATGCATATTTTGGTTCATGACGGTTGAGCCTTCACTTGATATCTCTGTATATTGATGTCACCTCTGTAGCATTATGTCTTTAACATTGCCTGACCATATGCATGCTTCGAGCCTCTGTTTTACTGGTGGTTGTTCTGCATTGCAATATGTAACCTGCTTTGTACTTGAGGTGTATATCTCTATTGCCTTCTTTGTGTTCTCTGACTTAATGTGCTAGTTCTGGTTGAAGTTGTTGGTTCATGTGTATAATTTTGTGCACTTGTATACAGTTGAGCTTGTGTGGCCTTCACTTTACATATGTATACTTGTTTTTCTCCTTTATGTGCTATTCACCACTTTTTTACTTTTTCATTTTTGATTTTTGACTAGTCGAGTTGTTTTAGTTGCCTTGACCATTTTATTGAACTTGTACATTCAGATTGCACCTGTGTTAAATCCAGCTTATAGCTTGGATTTGGCCTTGTGCTAATATAATGACTTTATTTGTATTTCACTTGAGTTGAACCTTGCTTTTGATTGGGTTTGAACTTGTGCATACCTGTCCCTGCAGTTTTATCAAGTGTATATCGGTGTGCATTGCCTTGTGGCATGTGGGTATGATGATTTCAAAATAAATGATGACGAACAACCAAAATAACCGAGGCAAATAATATTTTCAAAGTATACATTTTATTTTACACTTCAAAAATATTTTTTTTTCAATTTTACTACGTCAGTGTTTTTTTGCAAATACCTCAGATGTTGGATTCAATCTGGAATAGAGTTGAAGCTAAATACAAGTGAACGAGTGATATGTAGTAAGGTGCAGATGCACGTAAACATTTTATAGTGAAAAAATTATGATGTAATCAAAATTGTATTGCATTGGAAATTTGTATATATATAGTGAGAGGTCAAATTTGTACTATTCAAAAGTGTAATAAAATATTTGTTTGAATAAAATATTTGTTCGAATTTAAATTCTATGTTATTTATTTTACTCAGCAAATATTTATTTAATTATGTGAAAAATAAAATAGTACAATAACAAATACATTTAAATGAATTTATATATATATATATATATATATATATATATGTTTATTATCATCAAATAAAAATCATATACTAGCATATTCAACATTAAAGGAAAATCTGAGATGGGTTGGCTGAACCTAGGCATTAATGACACAAGCTTGGTAGAAGTAGATGAAGAATGAGCTCGAGCATCGACAGCACTCGATAAGCTAATATGATGTAGGCTTCGTAATTTGTAGTCAAGAGTTTTCAACCAAATATCTTAGAAATGACTTTTATAGAAAATAATTTTCTATATGAATAAACACAATTGGAATAAAAAGTTATATTTCTCATTCCATATTAGGTATTTACTAATATTTTGTACAATTCTCGTTTCCGTCATCACTACATAAAGCAGAGTTACTATTCACTCTCTTCCTCTCAACTGTGCGTAAGTTGCACCACTCTTGTACACATGCTTTCTTTTTCCAAATGATCGAACCATCCAAAAGGAAATTCTAATCATAGTCAATCATATTGAATTCGGTTTCACATTATGCTTTATTTTCTTATTTCTAATGAACTAATTTATTGAAATTTCGTATATTATGAACTACGAATGTTCAACATACAACATATATATATGATTAAATAAGAATCAAATACCCATGTTCCTGTATCTCTAAATAGTTTAAAACTCATGAAAATATGCAAAGACTTAGGTAAATAAACACTTAGCAAACAAGTTACGGATGTGTTTCGTAGTGCATAGTTAGGTTCTTGCATGGGTCTGAAGCGATAACATGCCAATGGATTTTAGGTAAGTGCATTTCATATTTCATTGTCAACTTGTTTAATTCATTTCTACATCTAAATTATTAAACATTTTATCAAACTTTTATTAGCCACACAAATTTATTGATGTAGATTATTTTAACTTTATATAGCAAATGTTCTTATAATATTAGAATGGTTGAATGTTACCATTTCATTTGTATAATAAGGCTCCCACTCGATGTTTACGTTTCTCGGAACCTTAAAAAAAACTTACAAAACTTTCAATTTCTCTGGTCAAAATTAACGACTTGCTTGCCTTGGGATTCTGACCTTGAGTTCTCTCAACATATCATAGACCTGTAAGTAATGTCTAACACTTTATTAGTTGTATTATATACAACTCCTAACCCGTGGTCTTTTTCATAATTTTAATCTCGATCTTGAGTTTGCTCAACATATAGAGATTACTTACTTATACCCACCATTTCACGATGGTCTAAGTATAGTGTATGTACCTTGAGTATGCTCAATAAATATATACAGTTATCTTACATCATCCAGTCAGTATATTTATAATACTTCACATAACATCTCTAACTTGATTTTGTCAACTTAAGAGTATGCAAGTAATTTATTAATATAAAATGGTATTAGACAACATTTATATTAGAGAATTGTAATCTATAATGTATGTTTATTTGAGTGATATCAATTTAGGCAATAATGTATTTCTTATGAAATGCCCTCGCGATTCAAGTGTTGGACACATCTGAGATCATGGCATACTATCTATACATACGTACATACATATACATATAAATACATATATACATATGTACATACGCACATACATATATATTCATTAAATCAAATTAGGGTTTCTTTCCAATTCTACTTAATTTTATACATGTATAGCTTCATAAGTATTATCTTAATTACAACCCTTATAATTTGATTCACTTATATAGTATATACATATATCTTTTTGAATAAATCTTATTTTGTTAATTTTAAATTACTTCTTACTAATTAGTTCATATTTAATTAATTATTTAATTAAATTAATTTGAATTTCAACTATTGAATTTTAATTTATTCATCCTTAACAATTTAAATATGAAGAGAGACTATAAAACATATGGTATATATAACTTACTAATTAGCTTTCAATTAATTTAATTTATTAAAAAATATTTTAAGTAACATAATATTAATTAAATTCAAAATTTTATCTCCATTTACCTTAAACTCTTTAAGATGAATATCATATATCATTATACATGTTTTGATTTAATTAGTAAACTTTTAGTTAATTATTTAATTAATCCAATTGTTTAAGTAATTAAAATGAACATTTTGAAATTTAGTTTTGTTGCCCTAAAAATCATTTTGAAAAGTGGATAACATTTATAACATGTTATATTCCAAATTTAAATTTTGAATTTAAAATATAATTTTTAATTTTCAAAACATAATTTGAAAAATTAGCCTAAGGCCTAAAATCAATCTTGCCTTTATACCGGGGATAATGTTTGGGCTTCCTTCATCCCTACGGCCATACTAGTAGCTAGGCGTTGTTGAGTATTTGATTATCGAAACCCAACCTTCGATTCTACTTTCTGAGACACCCTACTAAATGGGTAGGCTTTAATTGGTTAGCCCTAACATTGCAAATTTTAGAGTGCAAAGACTATTAGGCTTTGATATACAATTGGAACCAGATCAATCCAAAGTGGGTGAAATGAGCGAATTTAAAAAAAATCCATTTTGACCTTTGTTAAGTCCATGAAGCCTAAATGGATTTAATATATAATCTACATATTTTAAATAAAATCATTATTCTATTTTATTTTGTTTGGAAGGTTTTTTTTAAGTTTTAGTTTACAAGTATACCAAATAAACTTGTTCATGTAAAGTGCATATGCTGTAGATAAGAAGTCTACACGGTTAATGTAACCCTATGTTGGTGTTGGGATTTACACCGCAATGGACTCATCCTCCATTTACACTTGCCTTTATAGTCCAAGATTTTGATTTAAAAATATTTATACATTATAAAAGTGGAGAAACATATAAATATATGTGTATACATTAAAACATATTAAATAATCTTATATGATTTGGAATCTAAATTACCAATAGTGAGTTTGGTTTAATTAAAGAAATGATTGAAATTAAATACAGCGTTTATCATACAAGATCCATCTTATGATACACATTTATATTACCATATATATAACTTGCGATTAATGTATTTTTAAACAATTATTTATACGTAACATTGGGTGTGTATGTAGCAATATAATTTAAAATTAACATTTAAATTAAGCTTTTAGTTTAAACGAGAGTGATAACAACAACTAATTCATTATTCCCAAGTAAGTTGGGGTCGGCTAGGGATGGAACCCACAACTAAATGACAAAATCAATTTAAAACTCATAATAACAATAACAATAAAAATAACAATAATAATCATGATAATAATAAAATAAAGTCAAATAAGTAAAATAATAATAATAATAATAACTAAGTAAAATACAATAAAAATATACTAAAAAACCATGATGATAATAATAATACCAATAGTAATGATGTTACTAATAGTAATATTGACCGAAGACCAAACACTACGTATTAGTCTCCTATTCACTAGTCATATAATCTAAAACTTATAACACTACCCCTAAACCAACGCTAAGAAGAAAAAACTCCTAGTTCATTGTTCTGGTACGTACATCACTAACTTCCATGCGATCCTATCCGACACCAGAGGATATATTCCAATCCTTCAAGTATATTTTTACTACTTCCTTCCATATCAACCTTAGTCGAGCTCTACCTCTCTTTGAGTACTTGATGTGGCCTATAATTCCATAGTGTACATGTGCCTCGAGTCCTCTATTGGAGATGTCTAGACCATCTTAAGCGGTGTTGGATTAGCTGCCGCTACTCCAAGTTTATCACGTATATCATCATTCATAATTCGATCTCTTCTTGTATGATCGTAGCTCCATCGCAGCATAGGCATATCTAGTACATTTATCTTTAGTTGTGTTGGCTTTTAGTAGGCCAATATTATGCACCATACAACACTGCAGGCCGGATTGCCATTTTATATAACTTTCCTTTAAGCTTCCGTGGGACTTTCCTGCAATAGAGAATGCCATATGCTTGTCGCAATTTCACTCATCCCGCTCGAATTCTAAAACTAATATCTTCACTAATCTCACCATCAACATTGAACCTAAATATCGAAAGGATTCCTTCTTGGACACCACTTGCCCGTCCAGAGTGACATCCCCATTCTCTGACCTGACCCCACTGAAGCCGCACTTCATATACTTTGTTTTGCTTCTGCTAAATCTTAAGCCCTTTGATTCTGAAGTCTGTCTCCACAGATCCAGCTGTCTATTAACTCCAATCCTACTTTCATCAATTAGCACAACATCATCAGCAAAGAACGTACACCAAGGAATCTCACCTTGTATACCCTTTGTAACTTCATCGATGAATAGGGAAAAAAGTAAGGGCCTAAATCTGACTCTTGATGTAATCCTACATTAATGGAAAAGTCGCTAGTTTAACTCTTGCATGCTCTGACACTAGTCATAACATCACGTACGTATCCTTAATAAGAGTAATGTACTTTGTTGGGACTCTCTTCTTTTCTAGAGCCCACCACATAGCCTTTTTCGCTACTTAAACCTTTCCATAGGTTGTCTTATTAAGAAAATCACCTCTGTGGTCAACCTCCTAGGCATGAAACCAAATTGTTTTTTGAAACGTTTGTCATCCTTCTTAATCAATGTTCAATAAGTCTCTCCCAAAGCTTCATTATATGACTCATAAGCTTAATTCCTCTATAGTTTATTCAACTTTGAATTTTCCTTTATTCCTAATAATTGGAACCAATATGCTTCTCCTCCACTCATCTGGCATCTTGTTTGATTTGGAAATATTATTGAACAGCATAGTTACTAGGCTATCCCTGCATCTCCAAGGCATCTCCACACCTCAACGGAGATGCCATCAGGCCCCAATGCCTTGCTTGCTTTCATCCTTTTACTCGGACTTTAGAATTCTCCAAACAAAATGCCTACTAGTATCATCAAAAGAGTTGTCCAGCTTGATCGTAATGTTATCACCTTCTTCATTAAATAGCTTGTCGAAGTAATCTCTCCATCTATTTTTTATCTCATCTTCCTTCGTCAAAAGTCTATTATAGTCATTCTTGATGCATTTATCCTAGTTGAAGTCTTTCATCGTTTTCTCGCAGAGCTTAGCTATCCTATAGACATTTTTTTCAACCTTCCTTCGTACTTAGCTTTTGATATATATCTTCATACACCTGACTCTTTGCTTCACTCATCGCTCTCTTTAGTTATTCTTTGTCACTTTGTACTTTTGCGTGTTGTCCTTGCTCCTATGATGATGTAAGCACTTTTAGCATTTCTTATGCTTTTTGATAATCTTTTGCACATCACTTGTAACAACCCGTAGATTTAACCGGTTTTAATAACGTTAGTAGTTGAAATTTTGAGGGATTTTAACGATAAAATTTTGAAATATAAATTTGATATTTGAAATGCGTCCGGTAAAACATAACAATCGGTAAATTTTCATCCAAAAATATGAAAGTTTATTTCGCGCGTAAAATTACTTCAATTTAATGGTTAAAAAGCGATGAAAATAAAACGTTTTCAAAACCAAAATATTTTACATAGAAAAATTCTAAAGCATCTTCTGAGCATGATGTCAGTTTGTCGTTTTTTCAAATTCGGACATCTTTGGCTCCGTCGATCTTATTTTTCTACGTTTTTCATGCATTTTCCGCTAGTAGAAAATTCGAATTTTTATAATTCAATCGTACCACTGATATTTGTATACCGTTTTGATCATCTCGTCATGCTGATTTCTGCGGTATAGTCAAATCTGTGTTTTGATGTCCGATGCACAACCGGATATGTTAAACGTTCACTGTATCAGTGTCGTTTAATTTGTTTTCTAACCTTTTAGTTGTTTGACCTTTCGTTATCCACCGTATTAAACCCAACGGGCTACTGGCCGTTATTATTACTTGAATCCTGCTTGTTCCCGCTATGTTCAATAAATTTTGATTCATAACTTACGGTCAATTATATAATAATGGTTTATATTTATATGGTGCCTGTCCATTTCACTTTACATCTTGCATATCTCTTGCCTGCAAACGTTTGCCCTCCCAACCTCTTTTTCTTCATGTTTCCAAGAATTATTATTATACATCTAACTTTTTAAAGATTATGGCACTTTGAAACTTGGTCTCCTCTTACATTCCAGGCAAGCATTCTTCTTCCTCCACCTTTCATTTTCAAATAAATAAAAAAGGAACCAAAGCTTGCATATTTTTTTTCTGAAACTTGTTTGTCCTTCTTCATTTCGAATGTAACAGCAGATCCACCAACAAGCTACTTCCCTCCTCCACCTTCGATTGCCTCCGGCCTACCCAATCTCCGGCCGTGAACCCACCGCCTACCACAACAGCACGGCAGCCCTCCTACCTTCAGCCAAGTCCAAACTTCAGCCTCCTTCTCAACTGCATCCCCACCCTACATCGAAGCCAGTCAACTCCTTTGCCACCCCATCGAGCATCACGTCCGCACCCATTACATCTCCGAACTCCACCTCCGAACCCGCCGAGCCCTCCCTCTGCGCACCTGTGCTCCGCCCAACGCTGACTGCCAGCGACCCACCTCGCACCGAGCTCCACAGCCCCATTCTCCGACCCCGTCAACGACCACCCCACTTCGTACCACCCCTCCGCATCACCTGTGCCGCGCCGCCCATCCTTCCCCTTTGCAGTGCCGACCATCCCCTTTTGCCACTGCTTTCCTTCTCCGATGCATGGCATTTCGTATGCCTAGATATGTAAGTTGCTTATGTATATATTTTGCATGATTACTTACTACTTTGCATATAATGCTTGTTTTGTTTATGTATATATATGTTTACATTACCTATTTTTGTATTATATTTAATATATTGGTTTTAGTTCATATATATATATATATACATATATATATATATATATATGTTATAGTCAGTAGTTAATTATAAAAGTATACATATTACCTAACTTTAGTATTTATGTTATAAGTTTGTAAGTTAGTCGTATATATATTTAGTTGTCTGCATTTGCGTTTGTACATGTCAGTATAGATTAGCTATTTGTACTTGGATATGGGTTTGCATATCACCATGGTCTGATTATTGGCACAGGTATATAGTGATTTACTGTTGTACATGTTATATAATAACATGGGTATATATGTTTTGTTTTTGCCTATGGCAGTCTATATTTGCGTATGCATGTAAAGCAATCTACATATGTATATCTAGTGTGTATAAGGTCTCGACGGTGTATATTTTATGTCTGAGAATCTAATATTAGTCATATGCCTATTAGTAATTATATGATATATTGGTGTATAATTTATAATAAAGTAAACTTTTAACTGTATATGTTAATAGTATATATGTTGATTTTAATGTATGTGATGTAATTTAAACAATGATTTTTAAATACATATATATTTAATTTAATATGTATTTAAATATAGAAGATGATTTTTTTATATATAAATAGTTATATATAGTTGTATATATATGAGTTCACTTACACACACCTATCTTCATCGACGAAATTTTTGATTTGATTTCGTCAATTCTTTGTCATCAGCTTTGATCGTCAAATTCGTGCCAATCTAGCGTTACTTTGGAATTCGTGCTTGCATTCGTGACCCACTCTATCGTCGTTCTTCTCTTGCCTCGAAAGGTGAGCAATCACTCACGATTAATATTCTTTTATTTATTAAATTTGATTTCAATTGAAACGACAATTGAAATATGCTGCTGTTGTTTATTGCACTATTATTTAAGTATCAGTTCATCTTTGACATCTGACACCATTATCTGTTATGTATGCAATGATAGTCCAGTTTGACTGATAAATGATTGATTGTTTGATGTTGAAATTGGACGTTGAATTGTTAATGTAGTAAGTGATAAATAAATTGAAATTGAAATTGACGTAGGACAGTTAAATTTGAAGCGATATGTATGTTGAATTTGATTAGTTAAATCTGTAAAATATGACCCCTTTAAAGGTTAAATTAATGGACACGTATGATTTGGTTAATTGCACCTTGAACCATTGAGTGTATGTTCTTTAAATTGATGAAAGCGAAATTGAAATTGAACGACAAGTGAAAAAACCGTAATGTATTAATCTTTAATCTACATGAAATGATAGTGTAGATTTTAGGAATAATTATATTAATTTGCATAAATAATAAATGTAAATTAGTACGATTATTTTGGGATTATTTAAATAAATTGTTGAATTGTTATGTATGGATGCTATTGCTTGTTTATTTACTTTGACACCATTCCAGCTATCACACTGCAAGTTCCCTTTGTATGCTTTGATTTTGAATTGAATTTGAATCGGGTTGAAATGATAAATACCCAAATGAAATTGACCTAGGATAGAGAATTAGATAAAATCCGATTGGTCAATAATTTGATTTAAAAATAAAATAATGATTTTATTCGAATAAAGAATAAGTTTTGAAGTGAAGTTGGAATTTGAATTTTGAAAGGAAATGTAAAGATTGAAATATGAAGCAAATATTAACCTAGTAATTGATTAAAGAACGTTGTTTGGAATTTAATTATTTAATAATTAAATTTGGAATTATTAATAAATAATTTGGAATTAGTAATAATTAAGTTTTGAAATTATTAAGTGTGAAAGCATTTAATAATTAAATTTGAAATTATAATTAAGTTTGAAATTATAATTAAGTTTGAAATTGTAATTAAGTTTGAAATTATTAAGTTGAAATGATTTGATAATTAAGTTTGAATTCACAATTAGGTGGAAATAATTTAATAATTATGTTTGAATTTATAATCAAGTTGTAATTATAAAATTTTGAAATTATTAATAATTAAGATTGAAATTATTTAATAATTGAATAAGATTTAATTAATTGATAATTGAATAAAAATTGAATTCTTTGATAAGAAAAATTGAACTTTTGAATTAGTGGATTTGAACTTCGTTAATAAATGAAATTTGGTTTCTTTATTTATTAAGTTTTGTAAATTTGTTTAAGTAAGTTAATAAGTGAAATTGAACTTCTTGAATATGTGAAATTGAGTTTCTTTATTAATTGAGTTTTGAAATTTGTAACTAAGTAAATAAATAAAGGAAATTGAATTCCTTTAACAAGAAATAAAACGTGATTTTATTGGAATAAATGTAAGCCTTGTAAGTTAAAGAACTTGATTGACGAATCTAATGTAATTCAAATTTGAAGTTTTGATACAATAAAGTTGAACTTAAGCAATTGATTAATGAGTTGGAAATCAAATAGAATTGTTTTGAATGACAAATTTTACTAAATGAATATTGAATGAGATCGATAAATGAATTTAAATTTATTTGAATATAAATTAAACTAGTCAAGTGATTTCGGAATGAAACTTATATACGAACCTGAATCAATATTTGAATTGTTTAAATAAATGTTGAAATCGAATTGTAAGATTTTGAAATGGTTATTTGGAAGTTTGTAACGTAAATTTTGGAATTGGATAGTGATAGACAATTGAAATGTTGATTATAAATTCTAATTGAAATTGAAATTGATTTGGTTTTGAAATTTATTAAACGACAAATCGGTGTAATAATTACGAAAGTTATTAACGAGACCGGAATCGGTTATGGACATACTCTCTGTCTAAACCGAAAACCACTTTAATAACTATACGTGGAGTGATGATCCAGAATGAAATGGTTGGAATGATGTACGCGATGACTGAAAAAAGAGAACGATAATGGATAGTCTTGACACTTGTGTCAAATTGGAAATGACTAAAATTAGGAGCCGTGCCAGGCCAAATGGGGTTAGCCACCTCGAGCGAACACACTTCTTCGTAACTACTACTCATTACTTGTGATTGATTGGTGCACCCTCGGAATTTCAGAAGTGTTGTTTCGCGGTGTTGCGATCGCTGCGGCGATGTGTTCTCACCAGTCCGGATCAGGCAAACGGTAGTTTCACTACCTTGGGTATTGCCTCATGTGCCTTATCATACTTGTATCCCTATATACGTGACCACTACGAATTTGTTTTAGGTTATACCTATGGAGTACTCCCTGATATCCCACTAGTTTACGGTGGAGTTTACAGTGTTGTATAGACTATAACGCTTATATAAAATGTGTTAAGGGGGATAATGGTAACGTCTTAACACTATTTTGATATTTTATATTTCTGATAGACATTATCTATTTAGCGTACACTACTACGTAGTAGATAGTTTAGCGGATCCTTAGAGGATGCATATTCCAACATCCTTTGAGTTATTTGTATTTCAATTGTTATTTCACTTGAGTTGGATTTATTGATATAAGAATGTTAATCCTGACTCGAGTGTTTTGTATTTTGCTTTACGCTCAGGTCAGACTGAGAGTACAGCTTTCGAGACTCACCTTTGGAGTTGGAGCTTCGCTTGGAGATCCGGCTATCTGTCCAGCTTTCAGACATTCAGTTGATCCTAGAGATGTATTCTGATTCTTGTATCTGACTATTGTATTCGAGATTCCTGTTGTAACTTATTTAATTCTGTTATATATATATATATATATATATATATATAGTAGCTTCATGAACTACTATCTTTTGCTTCCGCTGCATATTATTACTCTGTGTCTGTGATTCTGTGATTATTTATTTACTGTATATCTGAGTTTTTCCAAATTTAAATTAACAATTCGGTATTTTGAATTATTCAAGTCCGACATGTGCGGATGCGAATAGTCCGAAATAGCGGGTCATTACAGTTGGTATCAGAGCTTTGGTAGCTCTAGGCAAAACTTAGCATATAGGGTAAATGTATTTACAGAATCACTCTCATTCGAGTTTCAATCTCTTCATTTTGACTCAATTCCTTTGAAATTTGGAACGTTCCCCGCGGTTCCGAAATTCATTCGTATCCCTCACTATTCGTCTTCTTTTAATTCTGCTGCATCCCATAACTCCACTTTGAATGATCCTTATAATGAATCGACGGTCTCGCCAATCTTCGAATTATTTGTAAATGGGTGAAACTCCTTTACAATAGACATCGATTTACCGAAGATTTCTGTATCCTCGGTTTTCGATGCTATCTATTCCCTGCTATACCTGAATTCTATCTCTTGAGATCGAATGTTGATTTACCTCGGAATTCAGCATCGATCTTATTCTTGAAGTTACGGTCGACTCGGTTAAGGTTGCCGTGAGTTAAATAAGCTTATCCATCTCTCAATTCTGCTAATTGAATTATCTTGTCTTTAGTTTCGAACCTATCTTCGAATCAAAATTCTCTTTGGTTTGCGTCCATCAAAAATTTGAATCCCTATCCTTGCTTTGAAACCCATTATTGTATCGTTGAGTGAGGAAGTGTATTTGTAAATTTATATTTAAATGTTTTGATATATTGTGTTGTTTGAGTTGTTGATGTTGATTTGGATTTCGATCGATTCGTCTGATCAACGCTATCGATAGGATTACCAAAACGCCTGAACAGAGCAAACTGACACAATATTGTTTTCTAAATTTGGAAAATAAAATAAAATTTGGTATAAATATAAGTAAATTTTCGGATAATTGATAAATGAATGGATTAACTAAATGATGTTATTTGTTTTTCATTTACTGTTTTGTAAACCACTGATTTACCAACATATAAATAAACGGAATTATAAAACTTAGTTTATAAATTGACTTAGAAATTTAAATAAACTAAACTTTGAGAATTTAATATCCGGTGGTTTCAAACTTGGATTTGGAAGTTTTAAAGTGTATAGTATTTAAATATTTTCAAGTAGAAATCATTTCCAAAGAATTTTAAATGTTTAAATCAGTGCTCTCCTATTTTGTCGCTGGGAAATAATTTCGGTGATGACGGCCGCATCATCGATGTTCATTTTCGGGTTTCGAAGTGAAAAGACTATTCTGTAGCCCTGCTACACTTTTGTTTGAAAATTGACTTGAATTTCTAAACATGACTTGATTCTTAATATATATTGAAGATTTTAAATTTGATTTGATTTGATATTATGTATATATATATATATATATTTATTTTAGTTATAAAACGGTTAAAATTAATTGGAAATTATTTCTTAAAATTTTGATTTAAAGATGATTTTCAATGAAGCCAAAATTCTGAATAAACATTTAAACTTAAGATAATTGAATTGGAGAATTTATTTGAATAATATCTGATTTCATTCTAATACAACTTACCTAAATTATTCAGAAGTTGAATATCTAATTGGATAATATACAATATAAACTGATTTTATAAATAAATTTGAGTGTTTATAATAAATGTATACACTTAATTTGATTATAAAATGATATTGGAGATAAATAGAATAATAAGTTAATTGAATAATAGATGTAATTAATAAAATAAAAATTTTGTTTTGAAAGTTAATAAAGTGAAATTAAATCAACTTAATGAGATATCTTGAATTAATTGAATTAAAAATTAAATTTCATTTTGAAAGAAACTTTTTGTACCTAACATTAATAAATGTGAAATCAAATCAATTTAATGAAAATCTTGAATTTAAAACAAATGGTTGAATATAAATTTATTTAAATTTAAATTCATATGGTTTAAAATAATTGTTTATAATGTAATTCAAGTTTATTTTCTTTTGATTGTTTCTATTCTCCTACTTCCTTCCTTTTCGGGGACGAAAAGTTTTGAGTGGGGAAGAGTGTAACAACCCGTAGATTTAACCGGTTTTAATAACGTTAGTAGTTGAAATTTTGTGGGATTTTAACAATAAAATTTTGAAATATAAATTTGATATTTGGAATGCGTTCAGTTTCAACAATCGGTAAATTTTCATCCGAAAATATGAAAGTTTATTTCGCGCGTAAAATTACTTCAATTTAATTAGTTCAAAAGCGATGAAAAGAAAACGTTTTCAAAACCAAAATATTTTACATAGAAAAATTCTAAAGCATCTTCTGAGCAAGATGTCAGTTTGTCGTTTTTCCAAATTCGGACAGCTTTGGCTCCGTCGGTCTTATTTTTCTACGTTTTTCATGCATTTTCCGCTAGTAGAAAATTCGAATTTTTATAATTCAATCGTACCACTGATATTTGTATACCGTTTTGATCGTCTCGTCGTGCTGATTTCTGCGGTATAGTCAAATCTGTGTTTTGATGTCCGGTGCACAACCGGATATGTTAAACGGTTCACCGTATCGGTGTCGTTTAATTTTTTCTAACCTTTTAGTTGTTTGACCTTTCGTTATCCACCGTATTAAACCCAATGGGCTATTGGCCGTTATTATTACTTGAATCCAGTTTGTTCCCACTATGTTCAATAAATTTTGATTCATAACTTACGGTCAATTATATAATAATGGTTTATATTAATATGGTGCCTGTCCATTTCACTTTACAACTTGCATATCTCTTACCTGCAAACGTTTGCCCTCCCAACCTCTTTTTCTTCATGTTTCCAAGAATTATTATTATACATCTAACTTTTTAAAGATCATGGCACTTTGAAACTTGGTCTCCTCTTACATTCCAGGCAAGCATTCTTCTTCCTCCACCTTTCATTTTCAAATAAATAAAAAAGAAACCAAAGCTTGCATATATTTTTTTGAAACTTGTTTGTTCTTCTTCATTTCGAATGTAACAGCAGATTCACCAACAAGCTACTTCCCTCCTCCACCTTCGGTTGCCTCCGCCCTAGCCAATCTCCGACCGTGAACCCACCGCCTACCACAACAGCACAGCAGCCCTCCCACCTTCAGCCAAGTCCAAACTTCAGCCTCCTTCTCAACTGCATCTCCACCCTACATCGAAGCCAGTCAACTCCTTTGCCACCCCACCGAGCGTCACGTCCGCACTCATTACAGCTCCAAACTCCACCTCCGAACCCGCCGAGCCCTCCCTCTGCGCACCTGTGCTCCGCCCAACGCTGACTGCCAGCGACCGCCTCGCACCGAGCTCCGCAGCCCCAGTCTTCGACCCCATCAACGACCACCCCACTTCGTACCACCCCTCCGCATCACCTGTGCCACGCCGCCCATCCTTCCCCTTTGCAGTGCCGACCATCCCCTTTTGCCACTGCTTTCCTTCTCCGATGCATGGCATTTCGTATGCCTAGATATGTAAGTTAC
This sequence comes from Allium cepa, assembly GCA_030765085.1. Lineage (NCBI taxonomy): Eukaryota > Viridiplantae > Streptophyta > Magnoliopsida > Asparagales > Amaryllidaceae > Allium > Allium cepa. The sequence continues at coordinate 401,505,420 of CM060943.1, read as the reverse complement.
TTATGTATATATTTTGCATGATTACTTACTACTTTGCATATAATGCTTGTTTCGTTTATGTATATATATGTTTACATTACCAATTTTTATATTATATTCAATATATTGGTTTTAGTTCATATATATATATATATATATATATATATATATATATATGTTATAGTCAATAGTTAATTATAAAAGTATACATATTACCTAACTTCAGTATTTATGTTATAAGTTTGTAAGTTAGTCGTATATATATTTAGTTGTCTGCATTTGCGTTTGTACATGTCAGTATAGTTTAGCTATTTGTACTTGGATATGGGTTTGCATATCACCGTGGTCTGATTATTGGCATAGGTATATAGTGATTTAATGTTGTACATGTTATATAATAAATTGGTATATGAATTATATGGTTTAAATAACATGGGTATATATGTTTTGTTTTTGCCTACGGCGGTCTATATTTGCGTATGCATGTAAAGCAATCTACATATGTATATCTAGTGTGTATAAGGTCTCGACAGTGTATATTTTATGTCTGAGAATCTAATATTAGTCATATGCCTATTAGTAATTATATGATATATTGGCGTATAATTTATAATAAAGTAAATTTTTAACTGTATATGGTAATAGTATATATGTTGATTTTAATGTATGTGATGTAATTTAAACAATGATTTTTAAATACATATATATTTAATTTAATATGTGTTTAAATATAGAAGATGATTTTTTTACATATAAATAGTTATATATAGTTGTATATATATGAGTTCACTTACACACATCTATCTTCATCGACAAAAATTTTGATTTGATTTCGTCAATTCTTTGTCATCAGCTTTGATCGTCAAATTCGTGCCAATCTAGCGTTACTTTGGAATTCGTGCTTGCATTCGTGACCCACTCTATCGTCGTCCTTCTCTAGCCTCGAAAGGTGAGAAATCACTCACGATTAATATTCTTTTATTTATTGAATTTGATTTCAATTGAAACGACAATTGAAATATGCTGTTGTTGTTTATTGAATTATTTTTTAAGTATCAGTTCACCTTTGACATCTGACACCATTATCTGTTATTTATGCAATGATAATCCAGTTTGACTGATAAATGATTGATTGTTTGATGTTGAAATTGGACGTTGAATTGTTAATGTAGTAAGTGATAAATAAATTGAAATTGAAATTGACGTAGGATAGTTAAATTTGAAACGACATATGTGTTGAATTTGATTAGTTAAATCTGTAAAATATGACCCCTTTAAAGGTTAAATTAATGGACACGAAGGATTTGATTAATTAGACCTTGAACCATTGAGTGTATGTTGTTTAAATTGATGAAACTGAAATTGAAATTGAACGACAAGTGAAAAACCCGTAATGTATTAATCTTTAATCTACACGAAATGAAAGTGTAGATTCTAGGAATAATTATATTAATTTGCATAAATAACAAATGTAAATTAGTACGATTATTTCGGGATTATTTAAATAAATTGTTGAATTGTTATGTATGGATGCTATTGCTTGTTTATTTACTTTGACACCATCCCAGCTATCACACTGCAAGTTCCTTTTGTATGCTTTGATTTTGAATTGAATTGGAATCGGGTTGAAATGATAAATACCCAAATGAAATTGACCTAGGATAGAGAATTAAATAAAATCCAATTGGTCAATAATTTGATTTAAAAATAAAATAATGATTTTATTCGAATAAAGAATAAGTTTTGAAATGAAGTTGGAATTTGAATTTTGAAAGGAAATGTAAAGATTGAAATATGAAGCAAATATTAACCTAGTAATTGATTAAAGAACGTTGTTTGAAATTTAATTATTTAATAATTAAATTTGGAATTATTAATAAATAATTTGGAATTAGTAATAATTGAGTTTTGAAATTATTAGGTTTGAAAGCATTTAATAATTAAATTTGAAATTATAATTAAGTTTGAAATTATAATTAAGTTTGAAATTGTAATTAAGTTTGAAATTATTAAGTTGAATTTATAATTAAGTTTGAATTCACAATTAAGTGGAAATAATATAATAATTATGTTTCAATTTATAATCAAGTTGTAATTATAAAATTTTAAAATTATTAATAATTAAGATTGAAATTATTTAATAATTGAATAAGATTTAATTAATTGATAATTGAATAAAAATTGAATTCTTTAATAAGAAAAATTGATCTTTGGAATAAGTGGATTTGAACTTCGTTAATAAATGAAATTTGGTTCCATTATTTATTAAGTTTTGGAAATTTGTTCAAGTAAGTTAATAAGTGAAATTGAACTTCTTGAATATGTGAAATTGAGTTTCTTTATTAATTGAGTTTTGAAATTTGTAACTAAGTAAATAAATAAAGGAAATTGAATTCCTTTAACAAGAAAAAAAACGTGATTTTATTGGAATTAAGCCTTGTAAGTTAAAGAACTTGATTGACGAATCTAATGTAATTCAAATTTGAAGTTTTGATACAATAAAGTTGAACTTAAGCAATTGATTAATGAGTTGGAAATCAAATAGAATTGTTTTGAATGACAAATTTTACTAAATGAATATTGAATGAGATCGATAAATGAATTTAAATTTATTTGAATATAAATTAAACTAATCAAGTGATTTCGAAATGAAACTGTAACGACCTGATAAATTTATGATATTTTTATAAATTTAATTTATATGTTGCTAATTTAATCCAGTATAAAATTAAAGTCTTAGGATTTAAAAGGATGAATGTAGGAGTTAGATAGTAACTGTAATTACAGGTAGAGATTTAAAAGGTTATATGACATAGATTTGAAAATAACTGAAAGTTGTGTTGTAGTTATAAGTCTTAATTTGTTGGTTTAATGGTATTAATGTAACAATAACTGAATTGGATTACATACACACAAACATTTGAAAAATTTATTAGGTGGACTAAATTGGTTAAAGTTCATAAGTTGTGCATTTCAATTTAGTAGAAATTCTAAACGATAAACGAAGATTTAAATAAACGCTAAATTAAAACTATGTAAAATGGTGACTTAAGGCCTAGTTATAGGAATTGGAATATAATCCAAAATTTAATTAATGATAGTAACGTAGTATTAGCTAATAAATAGATTTCAATGCAGTAACCAAATGAAAGGAATAGGAATGAATATATATATTGAATAGGAATGAATATATATATTGGTTTGAAATGAAATAAAAATGTGTCACATTTAGATGGAGTAAAATTTAAGAAACCTATAAATGTGGAATCAGTAAACATTTGTAAAAATTATTGCCTAGAATAAAATTCATTTAATATAAGAATTCAAAGGTGGAAGATTTACATTTGGATTGAAAGGTATAATTAATTGAATTGGTGATTTGGGAATTTAATCCAAGGGTTACTCTAAAAAATAAATACGGATAAAAAGAGGTTAAACTAAGGAGGGGCATTAATTGATTTTAAGGCTTATTTAATACGTTAATAGGCAAGACTCCGCATTCATACATTTATACAAAGCTAAATAGAAGCACAAGTGTGATATAATGTAAATAGATGGATATCAACCTTTATTTATATGTTAATGGGATTTAATTTCTATTGTATAAAAACCGCAATTTAATGAAGATTGAAATAGCTAATTCATACGTTAGTTGATTTAGCTGGAATATGAAGATATTTAATGGAATAGTGAAATCAAATGGGAATGGGTTTCCATTGTTCATTTGAATTCACATTCATCATAAAAACTTATTTGAAAACCAAAGGAATAATAAAGGAATCAAGACTTAATTAGTAATTTGGATTTAAGACATGGCAATTTGGATTTATTGCAACATTTAATACCATAGAATTTAGTAAAGCTTATTCAAATTTTAGTTGACCATTTGTGATATAACTTTTTGGAAACAAGACTTTATTTATGAATTGAGTATTTGATTCAACGAATGGTAATTACTTCATTTAAAAATGGAATTTAACGTAAATTAGTACGTTATTAAAGTTAAATGAAAGCTGTAAACATTTGACTTAGAGAACAATTGAGTGAAATCTTAACTAATGTAAACTTCATCATATTGACATCCATAACTGTGAATCATAGGAAGAAGGTAAATAAATGAACTTAACCAAACTATTTATGTTGAATATTGAAAATTTGAATAAATAAATAGTTAAGAAAATTAAGGGAATGGGAATAAAAATTTATTTATAATTTGGAATTTTAATTACGGTGAAAAGGGTTAACTGCAATTAAAAGTAAGTTGAGATGGAAATCAAGTTATTTATTTAATTTGGTTTAAGATGAGAGTGTATAAGTATAAGATTAGGTAATTTGTGAGAATAAATTTATAATTCCCAATTAATAAGAAAGTGCAGAAATTAAGATCTGTGATTTTTTTTTTGAAGCAAATGACTAAATGAAATGAAACCATGGGAATTTAAGTCTAAGAATTTCCAGTTGGAACAAAGTGACGAGAAATTTAAGGGCTGTAAATTGTTATTTATAGGCTAAGAAATTAATAATAAGAAAACGCAGAGGTTAACACTGCGAAATTGATATACTTATAAATTTTAATTCATATCCAAGCTTGCTAAATTATTTGAAATTGATTGGATTATATAAGTAATGAAATTTGGCCAATATTTAAAGTTGAAAGAAAATTTGGATTTTATGATTAATTTTAATTTATTTAATAAATATTAAAAATAGCCATTTTTGTCACGGACTCGGATTTCGACGAAAACAGTTTCATCGGATCCGTAACGGTGAATTATAATAATGTTTCAAGTTTCGTTGCGATCGGACTTGTCGTTTGATCGTACGGACTCGAAACGCCTTGAAATTTACGCATTTTGAAATCAATTTGAAATTTTGTTTTTTTAGCATAACTTCTTCATACGATCGAATTTGGTCACGAAACTTTTTCCATTGCGTTCAGAATATTTTAAAACACCTATTTGGATATATAGTTTTAACAAATTCGACTCCGGAGGCATAGCGGGCTTTTTGGACCATGGTTTGTCACGCACGTTCGCGTATCCAGTCTAGCTACCCTACCTCTAGCCTATCTATAAATATACATCTATAAACCCTAGCTCCTTTCTTTTTCATTTGCTGTAAGTTCATTTCTTCACTCTTTTCTCTTTCCCAAATGTATACATCTCAGATCCAATTCCAGATCCATCCACAGTTCAAAATCAAAAGTCAAAACTCAAAAATTTCAGAAAATTCCAGAAAATATATATGTTGAAGTATTCGATACGCGTAATATACTGGTGAAATTCGTTTTTCAATTGGAGCTGTCGTTCATCCAGAATAAATTCAAACAGCCCCAAAACCGTTCATCATCGTCGCGCAAAACTTCGTCGGATCGGAAAACGGTTTCTGGGTTTTGTAGAATGGACGATGGGGATCGCATCTATGTGGTTAGTTTGGCGTTTCAACGGTTGGATTGGCGGAAAAATTCGATTAGGGTTTGAGTTTTGGAGGTGGCGGCTGCGTATGCGTGTCCTTTGGTTCGCGCCTGTAGCACGCGCGTGGATGGGGGAAAGGATGCAGGTGAGTTGAAAATGTGTTCTCATTTTATTTTTATTTTTTAAATTTCAATCGCAATTTTCGCAATATCTCTCGCATACGGACTCCGTTTCACGCGCAGTTTTTTTTGCTAGGATCGTAATTTAATTCCGGACTCGATGACGCTGGTTTGGACGAATTCTGAGACGGACGAATTTTTGAGTTTAAATTGAATTTAAATTCGATTTAAATTCAAAAGGTGAGTGTTTTAACCCACTCACAATTACTAGAAGCTTTTATGTTTGTTAAATAAATTTTAGAAATGAATAGAAATTTATTTATGAGCTTTTTGCATGTTATTTCATCCATATCTGTTGAATTGCATTTTTTTTTAATTTAGCTGTTAATTAAATTGATTGATTGCGTATTAATTGGCTGTTAGAAATTATTGTTGCATATGAACTGCTAGTTAACAGTTATATAAATTATTGGGGAATATAAACTGTTAGATAAATAGTTGATAAATCTAAATTGAAGAAAACTGCTAGTTATTACCTGTTGTATATTACCAAACACATATTGTTATTTATAGATGTTTGTGATTGGATGATGGATGTTTTGTGATTGGATTATGGATGTGTTGTTGAATGGATGTTTATTTGGATATCATTAAACTGCAAGTTAGCATACATTTCACATTTCATTCGGGATTGTGGTTTGAAATGATAAAACCGCAAAGTTTTATTTTTAAATTGCGGATTGAAATGATAAATATCCGTATCACTTGACCATAGGATAGAAAATTATATACAGGCACCGCGGTCTATATATAACTATTTTAATGTGATTTCTATGGTTTGGATTGAATACGGTTTATAAATCTTAAATTTTGTATTGTATAAATATTTTATTCCATATTTATATACCTATGAAGTTAAAATTTAGGAATTTAAAAGGTGGATAAATTTCTTTATTGAAATGGAAGAAATTTAGAAAATGGAGTTGGTAAATTTATATCCTATGTTTAAATGTAAAGTTGGAAATTTTAAGATATGATATTTGAAATTGGATTTTCCCCAAAATAAATAGAAATGGATATTCTAGTAAAAATTTGAATTGGAAAATTTATATATATATTTTACTAGAAATTGAAGTTTTATTAATTATGGATTTTATGTGAATGGTCAAGATTAATTAATAGAATATTGATTTTGAAAGGATAAAAATCCAACTTTAGTTGAAATATTAATGCTCAAAAATGGATATAAATATATATAAAATTGAAATGGTTTTGGGACTTGGGGAAATATTTTGGATTTTGGTTTAACTTTAAAAGAAGAAATATTTGGAAAGCCGTGTAATTTATTTCTTTATAAAGCAACAGTAAAGTTAAACCTTTTTAATTCGCATACCGTTGAATATCCAAACCATTTGAGTTTAAAAGTTATGGTTTGAAATTATGGATTTCCAAAAATATTAAGCTTTGAAAATATTCGATTTTTAGATATTATGAAGCTAAAGCCTTTTAATTTTTGGAAAGGAATTATATTTGGAATAAGTGGTAAAATATGGTTTTGGGTTTTGGAATGATATCGTAATATTATGGTTTTGAAATGGATTATATTCTGGTTTTAAAGTATAAACTGTTTTTAAATAACCGCGATGTTATAATAACGATTGGTTGGCAAAGAGACCGGGATCGGATATGGACATACTCTCTGTCGATACCGAAAACCACTTTGACTAACCGTGTACGCGGTGGAGATTCCAGAATGAAGTAGGTGGTGGCGACGTTTCCTGTAAGGTAAATACGTGGACCCAACTCCCGTGAGTTGGCATAAGGTGGCTAAAACAGGAGCGATTCTCAGGCCAATGAGGTCATTTCTCTGATCGGACGCTCCTCTTCGATATTATACTTTGACTTGGATTGATTCAGTGGCCACTTCTATATTTTTGATTTTTGGGGGAGTTAGTTCGAGGTGGGCGGCAGCTGCGCGCTGCGCGTTACCATCAGCCTGGATAGCAATTGGTATATCTACCCTGGCATTGCCTAGTTGTGCCGTGTCACCTACCCTATCGCGCCTTGTACGAGTTTGGTTTTCTCCCGTAGCCCGTGTGGTATCCTCTAGTGGCTTCCCGATCAGGAGGGACTATGATATTGGATGGACTACTGGGACTATTACGTGTTAAGGGCTATATGGGTAACCCCTTAACGCTATTAAAAAGTAAGTTTATTTTATAAATAGACACTATTATAATAGCGCAATATACTACATAGTAAATAGTTTAACGGATCCTTAGGAGATGTAAATCCCGAACATCTCTTGAGTTACTGTACTCATATTTATTTCTGTTTATTTAACTCACATAAGATATTCTAGTCTGACTCGGGTGTTTTTGTCTTTTCAAATTCGCTCGGGTCAGTCCGAGCGTTTCAGGATAGCAGATTTTAGCTTTGGAGGACGAAGACGAAGAATCAGTATTATTCTATATATAGTATTGCACCACACTCTTTTTATTCCGCTGCATTGTTGTATTGGTATGTGTAACTCTGATGTTCATTGTATAAGTGAAATAATTGTTTTGTGAACTGTTTTGAACTGTATATTTATTATTATATTTTATCCTTCCGCTGTGAGATTCTATTTTGTTTTATTCCTTCTCTGTTTTTCTTATTTACCCCATAACAATCCGCCCTTGCGTATGCTTTGAATTGGCACGTGTGTCGTTTTAAAGTGTGCGAAAAGGCGGGATGTTACAGAAACTTATATACGAACCCGAATCAATATTTGAATTGTTTAAATAAAAGTTGAAATCGAATTGTAAGATTTTGAAATGGTTATTTGGAAGTTTGTAACGTAAATTTTGGAATTTGATAGTGAAAGACAATTGAAATGTTGATTATAAATTCTAATTGAAATTGAAATTGATTTGGTTTTGAAATTTATTAAACGACCAATCGGTGTAATAATTACGAAAGTTATTAAAGAGACCAGAATCGGTTATGGACATACTCTCTGTCTAAACCGAAAACCACTTTAATAACTATACGCGGAATGATGATCCAGAATGAAGTGGTTGGAATGATGTACGCGATGACTGAAGAAAGAGAACGATAATGGATAGCCTTGACACTTGTGTCAAATTGGAAATGACTAAAATCAGGAGCCGTGCCGGGCCAAATGGGGTTAGCCACCTCGAGCGGACACACTTCTTCGTAACTAATACTCATTACATATGATTGATTGGTGCACCCTCGGAATTTCTGGAGTGTTGTTTCGCGGTGTTGCGATCGATGCGACGATTCGTTCTCACCAGTCCGGATCAGGCAAACGGTAGTTTCACTACCTTGGGTATTGCCTCACGTGCCTTGTCATACTTATATCCCTATATACGCGACCACTACGAATTTATTTTGGGTTATACCTATGGAGTACTCCCTGATATCCCACTAGTTTACGATGGAGTTTATAGTGCTGTATAGACTATAACGTTTATATAAAATGTGTTAAGGGGGATAATAGTAACGCCTTAACACTATTTTGATATTTTATATTTCTGATAGACATTATCTATTTTGCGTACACTACTACATAGCAGTTAGTTTAGCGGATCCTTAGAGGATGCATATTCCAACATCCTTTGATTTATTTGTATTTCAATTGTTATTTCACTTGAGTTGGATTTATTGATATAAAAATGTTAATCCTGACTCTAGTGTTTTTTATTTTGCTTTACGCTCGGGTCAGACTGAGAGTACAGCTTTCGAGACTCACCTTTGGAGCTGGAGCTTCGCTTGGAGATCCGACTATCTGTCCAGCTTTCAGACGTTCAGTTGATCCTAGAGTTGTATTCTGATTCTTGTATCTGACTATTGTATTCGAGATTCCTGTTGTAACTTATTTAATTCTGTTATATATATAGTAGCTTCATGAACTACTATCTTTTGCTTCCGCTGCATATTATTACTCTGTGTCTGTGATTCTGTGATTATTTATTTACTGTATATTTGAGTTTTGCCAAATTTAAATTAACAATTTGGTATTTTGAATTATTCAAGTCTGACATGTGCGGATGCGAATAGTCCAAAATAGCGGGTCGTTACATCACTGTTCCACCATCACAACTCTTTAGGTTCATGTTTATTTTCTTTCATTATTCCAATCATCACAGTAGCCACTTTTCGAATGTGCATTGCCATCTTATTCCACATAGCATTTGCTTCTCTTTCATATTACGTGCCCCTTCTCCCATTACTCTATCCTTAAACACTCGTAAAACGTCTCCTTTGAGCTTTCACCATTTGTTCTGATTAATCTTGGCTCCTTTGTCCTGTTGAACACGTATTCGAAGACAAAACTAAAATATCAAAAGCCGACGTCGTAACATATTTTTCAAGAATGACTTTGCAATTTACATAAGCTCGTTTATCATCTCTCATAGTGAGGACAAAGTCAATCTAGCTAGAGTGTTGGCCATTACTGAAAGCAACAAAGTGTGATTATCTCTCTCTAAAGAAGGTACAAGCTGTCATGAAGTCATAAGCAATATTGAAATTCAATATTTCTTCTCCTTCTTTGTTCCTATCACCGTATCTAAAACCACCATGCACTCTCTCAATCCCCCCACTAGTTGTACCAACATGGTCGTTGAAATCTCCTTCTATGAAAAGTTTCTCACTACTATGCACATCTCTATCCATGACATTTAACTCTTTTTAGAAATTCCTATTAATGGCTTTACTTAGTCTTACGTGTGGGGCATAAGCGCTAATGACATTCAAAACCATATCTCCAACTGCCTACTTGACTAGGATGATCCGGTTCTCTTATCTCCTAGCAATTAAGATGCCTACCCCATTCTTGTTACATTCTTTTCCCATGTATCATAACTTGAAGCCTATTTTCTCTACCTCCTTCGTCTTCTGGTCCGTCCATTTGGTCTCTTGAATGCATAAGATATTTACAAATCTCGTAGTCATAGTATCAACTATCTCTCTTAACTTTGCTGTTAAGGATCCTACATTCCAACTACCTAACCGGATCCTACTTTCATCGACTAGCTTCCTTACCCTTTGCACCCACCAAGTAAAATGCAAAGACCTTACTCATTTATCACTACATCGGGACGTCAATGTAGCGCGCCACTAAGGGAGTGACGACCCAGCCCTCGCATATTTATTACCATACTCGAGCCTCGATATGGCGTGCCACTAAGGGAGTGGCGACCTAGCCCTTACTCACTTATCACCTTACCTGAGCCTCGATATGGCATGTCGCAAAGAGGGTTACACCCTAATGAAATATAATAAGGTTCCATATTTAAATTCACACAAAAGTCCATATATAAATTACGATCAAAGGAAATCTTTTTGAAATAATTAAAAAAACATAATACTTAAAATATCAACCATTTAACAAAGTAATCAATTTTCAATTCAAGGTGAAAGTTAATTAATTAAATGAATAGTTTATCTGCATTTATGTATATAAATATTACAAAATTATAAAATGGATCTTAATCAAAATTAGTTTTTTTATTAACAAAAAATCAATGCAATAGAAAATGAATTGAATAAGTTAGGCATATGTAAATTCATGATAATAACATATAAATCTAAACAACAAAAAAGAAATCAACTAATTAACAAAGGAGAAGGAGGAGTAAATCTTATCAATAGTCATAGTCTCCCTGTCCCCAAAGTTTTTTTTCTCCTCTCTTTTCAGCATCAATGGGGACTAGGTTTCATCAGCCGCCTCTCTCTTTTCTCTAATTTCTTCTCATTTCGTCTAATCGATTTCATCTTTCTCTCATATTTCTTCTGCCTCTTCCCTAACCTAGCTTTTCCTATTGCTGTTGTTTCCCTTTCCTCTTCTCTATCCTTGTTTCCTTGTTGCTTCTGCTAGCATCCTGACCTGGTCTTCCCTTGTCCGCTTACGCTTCTTGTCTTGAAGTTTTGATTTTTGATTCTGCAGTGTTCTTCCCCACCTTCCTTTTTCATCTTATCGCTCGCCTTTGGTGATTGCTTTGCAACGGATGTGGTGCCTGTGATTTTGATCGTCGCGCTTCAAATTTGGTTTGGGTTTTCATTTGCGGATCTATCAATTGATTGTGGCTCTTCTTGACGTGGCTCTTGCGGTTTCTGTCGCACTCTCTGGCTGTCTCCTTTCCTCGATCTGCTGCTTCGCTGCCGCTGTCTTCTTCCAAGGTCAACTACGCTATGTCCTATTTCTGATTCACGCTGAGTTCATTCACCTCTCCTACTACCTAGTTCAGCATAGCGACTTGTTTCTCATTCACGACTTCACCATCTCGTCCATTCCCTAGGTTCTGGATTGTGTTTCAGTTTCTGGGGTTGTATTTTTTTGGTGTTTTGTTGGCTAATTTACTTGTCGTCTTTGCTATTCTGGATCGTATAGTGACTGTGTGGTTCGTCTTGTGTTGATGAATGGGTATTGGTATTTGTTTTCTTTCTTGGTTGATTTCCACCGGGGCCTGGTTGTCATGGTGGGGGTGGTTTGTTGTTGTAGGTGGGCAAGTCTGGTTTGCTATTGGGTGCATATACAATCTCTGTTATGAAATTCTGGTTTTCGTTAGTTTGGTTATGGTGCTAATGTTGGCTTTGTGTGATGTTGTGTATTGCCAATTTTGGTCTGTCTGTTGATGATGTTTATCTTTGACAATTTGCAAAGTTCGGTATTTTTGCTACTTGTTAAGTTTCTGTGTGCTTGATTGTACATTTTTCACCCTGTGTGGTGATTGTGACTGCCATGTGCAGCTTGTATTTGTAGTTTGGATGTGTTTGTTCGACTCCTGTGCTATAATCTAGTTTAGATTTAGTGGTTTGTCCACTTTAAAAACTTTGTATTAGTCGATAGGCATCCTGCTTATCTCCTGCTATGTATTGTTTTATTATTTGCTATAATAAAAAGTGGACGGTCCACTATAAAAACCGGCTGGCTTTGCCAAAAAACAATCTTATCAATAGTAATGAACATATTTTGAGATGACATGAAGAGAAAAAACATATTTGAATTAAATCAACATAATTAATATACTTTCAATAGAGGTATGGATAAAAGGGTACTAATTACTTGTTACAAGGTAAACGATAAACATCAGATATATCATATGGGATCCAAACAACTGAGTAACATAAATAAATTAAATTAGAAAATTACCTAGGAATGTTGTTAAAAATTACAATTTGAAACGATAAATCAATCCTCCAAGACCTTGTTGAGTCGATCTCCACATTTTGCAGGAATCAAGAGATGGGAATCACATTTCTTTTGGATTTAATTATGTTTTGAAAAAGTTTAGGCTTTAAAGCCACTTTTTTAGGCTGGGATAGAAGAGTTGATGAATGAACGTTTGGATTATCTTAAGAGTATTTTGAAATGAATGAGAGAGGCTGTAACGACCCGTATTTTTACGGATCGAAAGATTGTAAAACTATCGACATTAAGTTGTTTAGAGTTTGAGTCGACCAAAGCTTAGGTCGTGTGGTGCCTAGGTCGTGAACGAGTTAGTGATATGGAGCGATCTATAGAAGTTAGGCCGTGTGATAGTTAGGTCGTGTGAGCGAGTTAGGGGAAGTTAGCGACCTATAGGATTTGGAGCGACCTAGGGTATTGACCGACCTATAAACTTGACCGACCTATAGATATTGGCGAGTTAGTGGCTAGCGGCTTAGGGATAGGTCGGTTGAAGTGAGTTAGCGACCTAAGAAAGATAGGTCGTTCGAATGACTTAAGGAGGGTAGGCCGGTTAGGCGAGCTAGCGACCTAAGATAGTTAGCGACCTAGGGGATGAGGGTTTGAGTCGTTCCAGTTAGGAGTAAGCGACCTAGTGGTGAGAGACCTAGTGGAGAGCGACTTAAGGAGGATGGCGACCTAGTGGATAGCCTGTGTATAGTTAAGTCGTTGCTGTGTTAGGTCGGTTGTGCCGCATGTTTGTTGGTCTTGTGTCTTAGTTAGGTCGTGGAACGACCTATGTTAGGTCGTAAGTCGACCAGGCGACTTAGGAAAGGATGCGGCTGTGTTAGAGTGTTAGGTCGCATATAGGGTTAAGTCGTTAGGTCGCGCGTGTGTTTTAGGTCGTTGGGTTTGTTAAGTCGCTAAGCCGCATGAGTTCTTTAACCAGATAGGCCGTAAGCTGTTAGGTCGGCTGCTGGTAAGGTCGTGGGTCGTGGAGATTGGTAGGTTGGCAGTTGTTAAGTCGTGTGACCCTGTGTCTGTTTGAGTCGTGAGTCGGCAGCTATGCTAAGTCGTAGGTCGGGGATTTTAGGTCGTGGACGACTCATGGGGGCGGCGACCTAAGGATTTCCAGCCTATAAATAGAGGGGTTTGGCTCACTTTTTGGCACCAGATTTTGAAGCGACGAAGTGCTGCCATTTTGAGAGCTCGACTACAACATTTCTTCACTTCTTTTCACCACTCTAATCTAGTGCTTACATCCATCCAAGATTGAAGATCAAGGTTGAAGATCCAAGATCCAAAGTTGAAGATCTTCATCCAACAAAGAGAGATTTCATCGATTGAAGCGAGATTTTGCCGGATCAAGCTTAGTTCTTTGCTGTCCAGATCTGGAGTTGGTTGTTTTTGAGGTGTTTAGGTGATTCGGTGAGTGGTGGTTATCTCTCACACGGACCCAAAGGAGTATATTGGATCGGTGGCTTGTTTATGTGTTAAAGATAGTGATTTCGTGCATTTTCTTAAGTCTGCATGTAGATCTATTGTTCATGATGATTTGACACCTATTTTACTACATGTTCACTTATGCAAGTTCATTCATCAAGTTGTAAAGATATTGTTCATAATTCATGCTTGTTAGAATGCATGTTAGATTTGGACTCTTTATTTACGAAATTGCCATTATTGTTGTAATTGTTTATTTAGATCTTGTTTGAATGATTGATTACTTGGATTAATGTTTGATTTGATTGATTAGTTGATTGATAACTTGATTTGGACAAGTTGGTCGAAGATGATTCAAAAGCTAAGTGGAAAGGCTCTTGAATAAGGAAAGCTGCTTGTGGCATATGAAGCGGATGTTGAAGCTCATATGGATAGATTTGATGATGATGTTGAGATGGGACTTTGCCATGATGCGATGAGGCAAGCCATGATGTTGAGATGGGACTTTGCTATGATGCGACAAAGCAAAGCATGATGTGTGAAAGCCTTGGTTTAATCCAGACGGGATCATCCCAAGCATGTTGATAACTCGGTGATGCGGTCCGAGTTTGTGGATAATGGTTAGCTTGAGAGGCGCTTGAGCTAGTATGGGAATAGTCGTCGAGGAGGATGACTAGAAGGCTGAGATTTCATCGTTATTGAAGATTCTAGCATACTCAAAGCAAGAGTACGTTGGGTCGGGCTGCGACGACGTCCCAAGCATGGGCTGCGACGACGTGCTAGTACTCTGGGCAGATGCGATAGTCCTAGGCACGGGCTGCGACGACGTGCGGAGTTATGTCTAGAACCGGGGTTACCATTAGCCCTTGACAGGTGGTCATTCAAACAACGGTGAATTCAAGGCAATGATAACAGTGATAGCCAGAGTCATGGATGTTTGGATGTTTGGTTTTATCGTCACTTGGGCCAAGAGCGATGTTTTCAGGGTGCTTATCTGATCTTGGTTTAGGCCTTGGGGATTTGTACTTGGAAAACGCCGACCTTGACTCGAGTGATATTTACTTTGTTTTAAATGTCTGAATTGCTATGTTTACTTCTGCTTAGTGTGTCTGGGGGCTATCACTGTAGAAAGAGGTGGAGTGGGATGGTTGGGTTCCTATTCCTCTTACCCTTTATGCTCTTTTGGTATGTTTGATAGTTGATTTACTGCTCACTAAGACTTTTGTCTGACTCAAGGTTTTATGTTTAACTCTTATTAACTTGGGCTGTTCATCCATGTTGGGATGGGCAGACTAGGTAGCAGGTGACAGGTGCTGTTCTTAGTGATCAACGCTGTTGATGATGAAGACGAGCTGGAGGCTTTTGCATATTGTTTTTCTTACTATATGTACTGGGTGTTCCGCTGTTTGTATATTCTCTGAGTGATATGTAGTGAGGCTTGATGTATTGACTTTGCTGATTGTTGTATCAAACTATTAGAGTTTATATGATGAGATTCTGTTATATGGAGCTTCACTATGTATATTTTCTATTGTATTTTGTCCATGCGTTGTGAGTAATACGATAGACTATTCTGCGATTTTATTCTTACCATGACCATCGTCCATGGCTGCCTGGCACACTTTCAGCGCACTATTTCCTTGTTTTGGTGCGGGAATCATGGGCGGTCGTCACATTTGGTATCAGAGCTTTGGTTAATCGATTTTAGCCAACGCTCGCTGACGTAACTACGTAAGAGAGATGTAATTGTATTTTGATGGATGATTACTATATATAATATAGTAGTTTAGAAGGATTTGAACTCCTTATATAGTTGTTTCTCAAGGTGTTCTAAATTATTCCTTTTTGTAGATATTAAGGATGAGTCGAAGTGAGAGACAAGCTGCTAGGGAAAGCCGTGCTGCTGGGGGAGCAACTGACTTTGCTGCAATGCTTGAGGCCATGATGACTTCGATCATGAGAAGGATGCCACTTCCGGGGTCATCAGTAGATGTTGGAGTTCAAGTCCAAGCTCCAAAACCAGTGGATTTTGCTAAGTTGTGCAAAGATTATACTTCTCTTGGAGGAAAGGTTTTCTTGGGAACAGAATCGACCATTGAGGTTCAGAGATGGATTGATGCCTGTAGAAGAATCTTTGGTGATTTGGGAATTGAGGATGTAACTAAGAGGAAGCTTGCATCAAGACAGCTTCAAGGGAGAGCTTCGGATTGGTGGAATTCTATCACCATTGATACTCCAGAGGAAGAGATTACTTGGGAGCAATTCCAAGTTAGATTTGAAGCTAAGTTCATTTCTACAGCGCAGAAATCTGTTCTGTTTAAGAAGTTTGTGGAGCTCAAGCAAGGTGGGAGACCAGTTCTTGAGTATGTTTCGGAGTTTGAAGCTGTGTCCAAGTATGCTCGGTCGTATATTGATTCTCCCTATCAGAAGAATGAGAAGTTTGTGACAGGCTTGGACACTTATCTTGGGAGGCAGTTGGTGGATCATTTGGACGATCCATTTGAGAAGCTTGTGGAGAAAGCTCTCAGGCATGAGAATCTGTTTCCTAAGGAAGGATCTGTTGTTGCTGTGACCAAGGAGCAAAATGCAAACAAGAAGGGTAAGGATGGCCAGAAGAAGCTGAAGGGTGAAGTGACTTGCTACAACTGTCAGCAGAAGGGTCATCTCTCCGGGGATTGTAAGAAACCGAGAGTGCCGGCGAAGTGTCACAACTGTGACAAACCGGGGCAATTCAAGAGGGATTGTCCGGAACCGAGGAAGGACAAGCAGATTGTGCAAGCTTATGCTTTAGAGGCTGTGCCATCGTCTTTGAAAGCTCCTACTGCTGAAGAGAAAGGAAAGAGTGTGGTAGTTCAAGGTATTCTTTCCATTTGTGGTGTTCCAGTTAGGGTGTTGTTTGATACTGGAGCGTCGCATTCCTTTGTTTGTAATGAGTTGGTAGGCCGGTTGGGTTTGGAACCGGATATTGTTGATAGGCCATTGGTTGTGACTAATCCAGTTGGGGGTTCGTCTTGTTTGTGTATGTTATGTCGTGGTCTAGTTGTGTCGAGTCATGATTGATCTTTTGTTTGTGATTGTTTTGTTCTGAACTTTGCGGGGTTCGGAATTATTTTGGGTATGGACTGGCTTAGGAAGTATGCGGCAAGGATTGATTGTGAGAGGCTGGAGGTGACAGTTGGGAATGTGGAGAGGCGAAAGGTTGTGATACGATGTAAGCATGAGGAAGGCGTCTTCATGAGCTTCATGTATTCGCTGGTTGTTCCACGGGATGGACTGTCATCGGTGCCTATTGTGAATGGATTTGAGGATATCTTTGACGAGGTCAAAGGATTACCGCCGCATAGGGAGATCGAGTTTCATATCGATCTAGTTGAGGGAGCCAGACCTGTTGTGATGCCTCTTAGGCGAATGGCGCCTAGGGAGCAGCAAGAGTTGAAGGTGCAAGTTGATGACCTTTTACAGAAAGGATTCATTCGGCATAGCGTGTCCGAATGGGGTGCACCAGTTGTGTTCGCAACCAAAGCGGATGGATCGTTGAGGTTGTGTGTGGATTATCGTGAGCTGTATAAAGTGACTAAGAAGAACAAGTATCCATTGCCGAGAATAGATGACTTGTTTGATCAGCTTCACGAAGCTAAGGTGTTTTCTCAGATGGATTTGGCAACGGGATTTCACCAGTTGAGAGTGGCTAAGGATAGTGTGCCGAAGACTGCTTTCAGGACACCATCCGGTTTTTATGAGTGGCTGGTAATGCCATTTGGATTGACCAATGCACCAGCATATTTTGTGGATCTTATGAATAGAGTGTTCAGAGATCAGTTGAACAAGTTCGTACTTGTGTTCGTGGATGACATCCTGATTTATTCCAAGACTGAAGATGTAACGACCCGTTAAATTTGATGATATTAAATGAGCTAATTTAACAGATTTCTAATCTAATTTAGAATGAAATAAAAGTCTTAAGATTTTATTTGAGTAAATGTAGGAATTAGATATAGTAACTGCAATTAAAGGTTAACAATTTAAATGTTTATATGGCAATAGATTGAAATAACGTAAATTGGCGTTTGTGGTTATAAGTTATAATTTGTTGATTAATACTGGAAGATATAAAGCGGAAATAGTATTAATGAAATAATAACTGAATTGAATTGCAACTATATAAATGAAAGAAAATTTTATTTAGTGGATGTCAACATTGAATAAATTTATTTAAAATAAAAAGATTTAAATGCATGTTGGATAGAATATATAATTGTTGGATTAAGTGGTAAGTAATTAGAATTTAATTCTATAAAATTTGAAACTGAATGTATGTAAATAATTTTGTAGGAATAAGTTAATTAACAATCTATTTGTGCATACCCGATTTAATTGAAATAACAGTAAAGACTAGAACTTGTTTGCCTAGGTATTAATATATTGTTAAACTATAACTAAATAGCAAGTTTGGAAGTAAATAGGATATAAGATGACAAAGGCAACTAGTAAATTAATAAATGAATTCATAATAATAAGTAGTAATTAATGCATGAATATATTTGGCATTTGGGATAATTACAAAGTTTTACCCATTCATCTAATTTATTTAATTAAATCTAAATCTACGGCAACATTGTTGTTATTGATGTTGTAAGTGAATTTGAATATAAAAGGGTAACAACATTTTTAAGTTAACAATTATTGAGCATATTAAGTTAAGAATGACAAATCGATTGAAATAAATCTAGATTAATTATTTTGTTTAGTTAATGTATTCTAGTTAATAAAAGGGAATTTATGAGGAATGAAGCCTGCACTAATGAAGTGTATTATAATTCAAAAGGGTATGTATACACATAAAAATGTCTATTTACTGTATAGAAAGAGTCTAAATCAATGAACAAATTTATCGAGGTTCCAATTTATAATTTATAACATTTAATGTAGACTTAATTTCAATTAATTGATTTAAATGGTGCAGTTAGCGTAGATTTTTGTTTGTAATTGTAGAGGGTTAATTTTATAAGACAAAATTTATGCTAATTCTACTTATAATAGGACCATGGGTTGTTTTAGTATATAAAGCAGGATTTGTAAACTAGATTTGAGTATCAAATTCAACCATTGCATGTATTGCATAAATAAAAGGAATTTAACGGTTAAATTTGTCGTTATTGAAATTTAAATGGAATGTGTGGATAATAATGTGAAACCATGAACCAATGGTAGTAGCATCTTTATTTTGGATAAAAGTTGAAATATATAAAAGTTGAAAATCTAATAAGTGGGTTTTTGAGAGTTTAATTGATAATTTCTAAATATAAGGAAGTAGAGAAAGTGACATTGAAATTTATAGACTTATCAACTTTTAATTCACATTCAAACTTGTTAAATCATTAAATTGATTTTGAAATATATAAGCGATAAAATTTGGCCAATTTTAGAATTTAGATATAAAATTGGATTTTTATAATTTCTTTTAATTCATTTAATGAATATAAAAATAGTCATTTTGGCCACGGACTCGGATTTCGACGAAACCAGTTTCATCGGATCCGTATCGGTGAATTATTGTAGGGTTTCAAGTTTCATATCGATCGGACCTGTCATTTGATCGTACGGACGCGAAACGCCTTGAAATCGATTTTATTAAAATCAATTTGAAATCAATTTGGAAATTTTGTTTTCAACATAACTTCTTCATACGATCAAATTTGGACGTGAAACTTTTTCCATCGCGTTCAGAATATTTTAAAATACCTATTTAGATATATGGGTTTAATAAATTTCGTTCCGGGGTCAGAACGGGCTTTTTGGGCCAACTACCGCTTAGCACGTTCGTAAATTCGTACCCACCTAGCCTACTACAATTGTCTATAAATAGACAATTATAAACCCTAGCCTCCATCTTCTATCTATTGTCTATACGTTCATTTTCTTCATCTCTTTCTCTTCCTCAATGGTTGCAAAACCTAGATCTATCTACAGTTCAAAATCAAAAGTGAAAATTCAAACTCTCCAGAAAATTCTCAAAAAAATATATGTTGTAGCTGTCGATGTATACGTCACAGATCCGTGATTCGTTTCTCGGTTCAGTTGTTCGTTCGTCAAATAAAATTCAAACCATTTTCGGCCACTCATCATTGTCGCAACAAAACTCGCCCAATCGGAAAACTGTTTCTGGGTATTGTGGAGATAACCGAGGGGTTTGCATCAGTATAGTTTTTGGGTCGAATCAACGGCTAGATCTTCGTGAAATCGCGACTAGGGTTTCATTTTTGGGGGCGGCTGCTGTTCGAAGGCTCGAGCACGGTCGAGATTCATATACGCTGGTGGAGGCAGCGCTTCAAGCTGAAGGGGTGGAGTTCGTCTCGAGGTGAGGCGCGATACGAGGCGGTGCGGTTTCCTGGAAACGCGAGTGCTAGGGTGCAGTTACTGTTCTCGTGTGAGTGGGAGATGCGGCTCCTGTAGCATGCGCATGGAAGGCTAGTGACGTGTCAAAGATTTTTAGGGGTGAGAACGTGTTCACCTTTTTGTTTATTTTTTTTTGAAATTCAATCTCAAATTTTCGCAATATCTTGTGCATACGATATCCGATTCATGCGAGATTTTTTTTGTTAGGATCGTAATAAAATTCCAGACCTGTTGACGCTGGTTTGGATAGATTTGGAGACCGTCGAATTTTTGGGTTTGAATTGAATTTAAATTCGATTTAAATTCCAAAGGTGAGTGTTTTAACCCACTCACAACTTCTAAAAGTTTTTATGTTTGTTAAATTTATTTTAGATATGAGTAGAAATTTATTTATAACTGTCTGGCATGTTTTGTTCATCATATTTGCTAAATCGCGTTATTTAGTTTAACTGTTAATTTATTTTATTTATTGCATATTAAGTGACAGTTAGAATTTATTTATTTGCATAGGAACTGCTAGTAAACAGTTATAAAATTTATTACTAATTATAAACTGTTAGTTTAATAGTTGATTAAATTTATTTTTGAATATAATCGCCAGTTATTACCTGATATATATTATCAGATATATATTGATATTGAATTATTATTGGATGATGATTGTGATTTGGATGATGGATGATGTTGATGAATGGATGTTTTATTTTATATCATAAAACTGCAAGTTATCATGCATTTTTCATTTCATTCGGGATTGTGGTTTGAAATGATATACAACCGCAAATTTTTATTTTTAAATTGCAGATTGAAATGATAAATATCCGTATCACTTGACCATAGGATAGAAAATTATATACAGACACCATGGTCTATATATAAATTATTTTAAAGTAATTTCTATGGTTTGGATGGGATACGGTTTATAAAATTTTTAAGTTTTGATATTTTATAAATATTATTCTTCTATATATATACATATAAAGTTAAAAAATTTGAATTAAGCTGTGCATAAATCTGTTGAATAAAAATGGAAAAATTGAGAAAATGGAATTTGAAATTTATATTATATGTTTAAGTTTGGAAATTTTAAGGTATGATATTTATAACTGGATTTTTCCCAAGATAAATTGAAAATGGATATTCTAGTATAATTAAATTGAAGAAATATTTAATTGCTAGAAATTGAAGTTTTATTTATGGATTTTTATGTAAATATTCAAGACTAAATAATAGAACATTTAATTGGTTGAAGGAATAAATTCCAACTTTAGTTTTGAAATATTAATACTCCAAATGGATATATATATATATATATATATAGAAATTGAAGTGGTTTTGGAACTTGAAAGTGGTATTTAAATTTTGGTTTAGACTTTAAATAAAGAAATATATTTGTAAAGCCATGGAAATTATTTTCTTTACAAAGTAACCTTAAAGTTAAATCATTTATTTCGTATACCGTTGAATATCCAAACCATTCAAGTTTTAGAAGTTATGGTTTTAAAATATATGAATTTCGAAATATTATGCTTTGAAAGTATAAGTCAAATATTTGGTTTCCAGATATTATAAATTTTAAAGCAGTATGATTTGGGAAAAGAAATATATTTGGATAAAATGATATCATATTGTTTTGGGTTTTAGGATGATATCGTATTCATAGTTTTGAAATGGAAATTTTATTTCTGGGTTAAAGTATAAACTATTTTAAATGACCGCGGTGTTATAATAACGATTGGTTGGCAAAGAGACCGGGATCGGATATGGACATACTCTCTGTCGATACCGAAAACCACTTTGACTAACCGTGTATGCGGTGGAGATTCCAGAATGAAGTAGGATGGTGGCGACGTTTCCTGTAAGGTAAATACGTGGACCCAACTCCCGTGAGTTGGCATAAGGTGGCTAAAACAGGAGCGATCGACGGGTTAATGAGGTCATTCCTCTGATCGGACACTCCTCTTCGATATTATACTTTGACTTTGGATTGATTCAGTGGCCACTTTTACTTTGATTTTGGGGAGTTTGTTCGAGGTGGGCGGTAGCTGCGGCTACGCGTTACCATCAGCCCGGAAGCGTGATTGGTATATCTACCCTGGCATTGCCTAGTTGTGCCGTGTCACCTACCCTAGAGCGCCTTATACGATTTTGTTTTGTACCATACCTATGGAGTGCCCTCTGACGACGCCCAGTACGGGGGAGATTACGGTACTGTATAGACTATGAGAATATATTCTGTGTTAAGGGCTATATGGGTAACCCCTTAACGCTATTTAAAAGTAAGTTTATTTTATGAATAGACACTACTATAGTGGCGCAATATACTACATAATAAATAGTTTAACGGATCCTTAAGAGATGTAAATCCCGAACATCTTTTGAGTTATTGTACTAATATTTATTCTGTTGATTTAACTTACATAAGATCTTTTAGTTCTGACTCGAGTGTTTTGTCTTTTCAATTCGCTCGGGTCAGTCCGAGCGTTTCAGGATTTGAAGTTTTAGATCTGGAGGACGAAGACGAAGATTTGTAGTATTACTATCTACTATTTTATTCCACTACACTGTATTCTGCTGCATTGATATTATTGGTATGTGAACTCTGATATTTAATTTGTATAAAGAAGAATCAAATGTTTTGTAAACAGTTTTATAAACTGTATATTTTATTATTATATTTTATCCTTCCGCTGTAAGATTCTATTTTGTTTTTCTTCTCTGTTTTTCTTATTTACCCCATAACAATCCGCCCTTCCGTATGGTTTGAATCGACATGTGTGTCTGTTTAAATCATGCGAAAAGGCGGGATGTTACAGAAGAAGAGCACAAGACGCACTTACGTATTGTTTTGGAAATCTTGCGAAAACACCAGCTGAGGGCTAAGTTTTCGAAGTGTCACTTCTGGAAGAGTGAAGTGAGGTTCTTAGGCCATGTTATCTCTGGAAATGGAATAGCGGTTGATCCCGCTAAGGTGGCAGCGATCCAGGATTGGGTTAGACCTAAGAATGCATCTGATGTGAGAAGTTTTCTTGGATTAGCAGGATACTATCTTCGGTTTATCAAAGACTTTTCCAAGATAGCTGCACCGTTAACAGGATTGACGAAAAAGAACCAAGTGTTCAAATGAGATGATAAGTGTGAGCGAGCTTTCGAAATCCTGAAAGAGCAACTGACAAGTGCTCCTGTTTTGACTATTCCGAGTGGGAATGATGAGATGGTGGTTTACACCAATGCATGTGGTACTGGACTTGGAGCAGTGCTAATGCAGAAGGATAAAGTTGTTGCGTATGCGAGTCGACAATTGAAGCCCCATGAAAGGAATTATCCGACTCATGATTTGGAGTTAGCGGCAATTGTATTTGCTTTGAAGATGTGGAGACATTACCTATTGGGAGTTCGATTCGAGTTGTTTACAGATCATAAGTCGTTGAAGTATCTGTTCTCCCAAAAGGATTTGAATCTTCGACAGCAACGGTGGATAGAGTTCTTAGCATCATATGATTTTGGTATAGCCTATACTCCGGGAAAAGGTAACGCAGTGGCAGATGCGTTAAGTCGAAGACATGCAGGATTGGGAGCCATGTTTTCGGAATGGAAGAGTCTTGAGTATTTGGCTGGATTTGACTTCAGGCCTAGATGTGAATTGGAACCTGAGATGTTGGCAAACTTATCAATAAGACCTACTCTTGTGGAAAGAATTGGCGAGAGCCAAAAGTGAGACGATAAGCTTGTCAAGATTATCCGTGATTTGGAATCTGGATTGGATCCAGAAAAGGATAAAGGATTCGAGGTCGATGGAAAGGGTTGGCTTCGGAAACAAGGACGACTGGTTGTTCCCGATATAGATGAATTGAGGGATGAAGTTCTGAAGGAAAGTCATCACTCGAAGTTGACAATTCATCCAGGTGGAAATAAGATGTATCGGGATATGAAAAGGACTTACTACTGGGAAGGTATGAAGAAAGATGTTGGAAATTTTATTTCCAAATGTATGAACTGCCAGTTGGTAAAAGCCGAACAGAAGAAGCCAAGTGGATTGCTTCAACCGTTAGAAGTTCCTACATGGAAGTGGGAGCAAGTATCGATGGATTTTATCGATGGTTTACCTAGAATAAGAGCAGGAAATGAAGGGATTTGGGTCATCGTAGATCGATTGACTAAGAGTGCAAGGTTTATTCCTGTTCGATCAACTAGGACTGCATCGAAATTGGCTGAGTTGTATGTTAAGTGGATAGTTCGATTCCATGGTATTCCGAAGAGTATAGTGAGCGATCGAGACCCATTATTCACTAGTGGATTTTGGAAGAGCTTCCAGGAAGTTTTGGGAACCAAATTGTGTGTGAGAATAGCTTATCACCCTCAAACAGATGGTCAGACAGAGAGAGTCAACCGAGTTTTGGAAGATCTCCTCAGAGCATGTGTTTTGGACTTCGGAGGATCATGGGAAGACCATCTTCATTTAGTGGAATTTGCGTATAATAACAGTTATCAGTCTAGTATTGGTATGGCACCATATGAAGCATTGTATGGAAAACCGTGTAACTCTCCGACATGTTGGTTGGAAACTGGAGAAAAGCTAATACTTGGGCCAGAGATGATTCGACAGACTTCGGATTGCATAGAGATCATTCATCAACGAATGAAGGCAGCCCAAGATCGTCAGAAAAGTTATGCCGATAAGCGTCGAAAAGATTTGGAATTCGACGTAGGAGATATGGTTTTTGTGAAGATTTCTCCACTGAAGAATGTTATTCGATTCGGGAAGAAAGGGAAATTGACTCCGAGATTTGTTGGACCATTCCGATCATCGAGCGAATTGGAAAGCTCGCTTATAGATTGGAGTTACCTGAGAAGATGTCGGGCGTGCACAACGTTTTTCATGTATCGTATTTACGGAAGTATGTGCACGACTCGAATACGGTGGTTTCTGCTGATAGCTGTGAAGATTTAGAAGTTGATCCAGTTGTTACGAGACCTCGTAAGCCGCTTCGTGTTGTTGAAACCGACACGAAACAACTTAGGAGGAAGACGATTACGTTGCTCAAGGTACAATGGAGTGATGATGTTAACGACTGTACGTGGGAGGAGGAAGAGAGGATGAAGGCAGCTCATCCTGAACTCTTCGAGGTATGACCCTAAGGTGTCGTGACATCTCACGAATTTGTAACTTGTTCTAGTCTTAGAATTCTGCATGCTAGGCTAGTAATTGGATGTATGGCTTTTTGGTTGCTATGGATGGTAGGCATGCAGAATAGTTTTGGTTGCTCTTGTTTGTTTGGAATTTCGGGGACGAAATTCCTAAGAGGGGGAGAATGTAACGACCCGTATTTTTACAGATCGAAAGATTGTAAAATTATCGACATTAAGTCGTTGATGTTAAGTTGTTTAGAGTTTGAGTCGACCAAAGCTTAGGTCGTGTGGTGCCTAGGTCGTGAACGAGTTAGTGATATGGAGCGACCTATAGAAGTTAGGCCGTGTGATAGTTAGGTCGTGTGAGCGAGTTAGGGGAAGCTAGCGACCTATAGGATTTGGAGCGACCTAGGGTATTAACCGACCTATAAACATGACCGACTTATAGATGTTGGCGAGTTAGTGGCTAGCGGCTTAGGGATAGGTCGGTTGAAGTGAGTTAGCGACCTAAGAAAGATAGTCGTTCGAGTGACTTAAGGAGGGTAGGCCGGTTAGGCGAGCTAGCGACCTAAGATAGTTAGCGACCTAGGGGATGAGGGTTTGAGTCGTTCCAGTTAGGAGTAAGCGACCTAGTGGTGAGCGACCTAGTGGAGAGCGACTTAAGGAGGATGGAGACCTAGTGGATAGCCTGTGTATAGTTAAGTCGTTGCTGTGTTAGGTCGGTTGTGCCGCATGTTTGTTGGTCTTGTGTCTTAGTTAGGTCGTGGAACGACCTATGTTAGGTCGTAAGTCGACGAGGCGACTTAGGAAAGGATGCGGCTGTGTTAGAGTGTTAGGTCGCATATAGGGTTAAGTCGTTAGGTCGCGCGTGTGTTTTAGGTCGTTGGGTTTGTTAAGTCGCTAAGTCGCATGAGTTCTTTAACCAGATAGGTCGTAAGCTGTTAGGTCGGCTGCTGGTTAGGTCGTGGGTCGTGGAGATTGGTAGGTTGGCAGTTGTTAAGTCGTGTGACCCTGTGTCTGTTTGAGTCGTGAGTCGGCAGCTATGCTAAGTCGTAGGTCGGGGATTTTAGGTCGTGGACGACTCATGTGGGCGGCGACCTAAGGATTTCCAGCCTATAAATAGAGGGGTTTGGCTCACTTTTTGGCACCAGATTTTGAAGCGACGAAGTGCTGCCATTTTGAGAGCTCGACTACAACATTTTTTCACTTCTTTTCTCCACTCTAATCTAGTGCTTACATCCATCCAAGATTGAAGATCAAGGTTGAAGATCCAAGATCCAAAGTTGAAGATCTTCATCCAACAAAGAGAGATTTCATCGATTGAAGCGAGATTTTGCCGGATCAAGCTTAGTTCTTTGCTGTCCAGATCTGGAGTTGGTTGTTTTTGAGTTGTTTAGGTGATTCGGTGAGTGGTGGTTATCTCTCACACGGACCCAAAGGAGTATATTGGATCAGTGGCTTGTTTATGTGTTAAAGATAGTGATTTCGTGCATTTTCTTAAGTCTGCATGTAGATCTATTGTTCATGATGATTTGACACCTATTTTACTACATGTTCACTTATGCAAGTTCATTCATCAAGTTGTAGAGATATTGTTCATAATTCATGCTTGTTAGAATGCATGTTAGATTTGGACTCTTTATTTACGAAATTTCCATTATTATTGTAATTGTTTATTTAGATCTTGTTTGAATGATTGATTACTTGGATTAATGTTTGATTTGATTGATTAGTTGATTGATAACTTGATTTGGACAAGTTGGTCGAAGATGATTCAAAAGCTAAGTGGAAAGGCTCTTGAATAAGGAGAGCTGCTTGTGGCATATGAAGCGGATGTTGAAGCTCATATGGATAGATTTGATGATGATGTTGAGATGGGACTTTGCCATGATGCGATGAGGCAAACCATGATGTTGAGATGTGACTTTGCTATGATGCGACGAAGCAAAGCATGATGTGTGAAAGCCTTGGTTTAATCCAGACGGGATCATCCCAAACATGTTGATAACTCGGTGATGCGGTCCGAGTTTGTGGATAATGGTTAGCTTGAGAGGCGCTTGAGCTAGTATGGGAATAGTCGTCGAGGAGGATGACTAGAAGGCTGAGATTTCATCGTTAT
The DNA here is from genome assembly GCA_030765085.1 of Allium cepa. NCBI lineage: Eukaryota > Viridiplantae > Streptophyta > Magnoliopsida > Asparagales > Amaryllidaceae > Allium > Allium cepa. The sequence goes on along the minus strand of CM060943.1, from coordinate 401,477,643 downwards.
TGAAGGTTCTAGCATACTCAAAGCAAGAGTACGTTGGGTCGGGCTGCGACGACGTCCCAAGCACGGGCTGCGACGACGTGCTAGTACTCTGGGCAGATGCGATAGTCCTAGGCACGGGCTGCGACGACGTGCGGAGTTATGTCTAGAACCGGGGTTACCATTAGCCCTTGACAGGTGGTCATTCAACTAACGGTGAATTCAAGGCAATGATAACAGTGATAGCCAGAGTCATGGATGTTTGGATGTTTGGTTTTATCGTCACTTGGGCCAAGAGCGATGTTTTCAGGGTGCTTATCTGATCTTGGTTTAGGCCTTGGGGGTTTGTACTTGGAAAACGCCGACCTTGACTCGAGTGATATTTACTTTGTTTTAAATGTCTGAATTGCTATGTTTACTTCTGCTTAGTGTGTCTAGGGGCTATCACTGTAGAAAGAGGTGGAGTGGGATGGTTGGTTTCCTATTCCTTTTACCCTTTATGCTCTTTTGGTATGTTTGATAGTTGATTTACTGCTCACTAAGACTTTTGTCTGACTCAAGGTTTTATGTTTAACTCTTATTACCTTGGGTTGTTCATCCATGTTGGGATGGGCAGATTAGGTAGCAGGTGACAGGTGCTGTTCTTAGTGATCAACACTGTTGATGACGAAGACGAGCTGGAGGCTTTTGCATATTGTTTTTCTTACTATATGTACTGGGTGTTCCGCTATTTGTATATTCTCTGAGTGATATGTAGTGAGGCTTGATGTATTGACTTTGCTGATTGTTGTATCAAACTATTAGAGTTTATATGATGAGATTCTGTTATATGGAGCTTCACTATGTATATTTTCTATTGTATTTTGTCCATGCGTTGTGAGTAATACGATAGACTATTCTGCGATTTTATTCTTACCATGACTATCGTCCATGGCTGCCTGGCACACTTTCAGCGCACTATTTCCTTGTTTTGGTGCGGGAGTCATGGGCGGTCGTCACAGAGGCAATGTTTTAAAGGGAATATTGAGACCTTTCAATTCTCTCTTTGAAACTTTCTCTATTTAATTTCTAATTAGATCTCATCAAATGATCTCGCTCTCTTTATTTTTCATGGCCAGTCATGACAAGTGCTAGATGGCCCTAAAATTTTCTAAATTCAAATAGCATTTAATCTATTTAAATCCAATTTAAACATTCTATTGATATCGTATATTGATATGTGCATTTATAACTTCTATATATGCTCTTTGTTAAATACTAACGGTATTTAATCAAATCAAATAAAATTATAATAATTAATATTTCATAAATATTAATTAATTTAATTTGTTTAAAAACTTACTTAGTAATTATTCTTTTTAAATCCAGTTTAAATAGCATGCCGACATAGTATATCGATACGCGCGTTTATAACTTTTATATACGTACTTTATTATATAATAATGTTATTCAAACAAATGAAATAAAATTCAATAATTAATATTTCATAAATGTTGATTAATTTAATTAATTTACAATGATTATAAATCAATTAAATCATGTCATTCGTTTGGAATATTCATAATCTCGATTGTGTGATTCAAAGTGTAAATAAAATCAAAAACTAATGTAACAACCTAGGATTTTGAAGATTATCGTTAATATTAAATTATAATGCAAATTATAATTTAATATTAACGGTAAACTCCAAAATCCAGGTTGTTGCAAGTTAGAGACATTCTAACTAGAGAAATTGTTTGCAGGGTGATGCAGTGAAGGAACAGTACAACTTTAATCTTGTTAAGTCAAGAAATTCCGGGAGTGAAGAACAGTGTTGTAATCTTTCTAAACTTATAGAAAGAAATAAAAATATGTTTGATTTGTGGCACCACAAGTAAGGCCATCCAAATGAAATGTTGTGAAACAGGTTCTATTAGAGAATAAAATTCCTTTTGAAAACTTTTCTTTACCCTACATATGTACATATTGTCAAATGGGCAAGAGTGAGAAGTTGTCTTTCTCTGGCTCACAAACCAAATATAAAAAACCAAACTTGAAATGGTTGCTACTAATTTATGAGGTCCATCGCCTATCAGTTCTGATTATGGTTTTAAATATTACATATCATTTGTTGATGCATATACTAGATATACTTGGATATATTATCTTCGAACAAAATCAGAAACATATAAGGCAATAATTCACTTCATCACTCTGGTAGAAATCATACAAATCATCAAGTAAAAATTTTCAAACTGATGATGATGCTAAGTTCAAGTCACTTAGCAATTTCTTTCAAAAGAAAGGAATAGTTCATAGAATTACATATACATATATTTCCGAGCTAAATGGCCTAGTTGAGAGAAAACATAAGCATATAGTTGATTCACGTCTTACATTATTAGCACAACCATCACTGCCTTTAAAGTTTTGGCCAGACTAATTTGCTATAGTAGTCTATTTGATTAATAGACTTCCAACTAAAGTATTGAAAAACAAAAGTCTAATAGAAATGTTATCTAATATAAAACCTGATTATCATAGTTTATGGACATTTGGATGCTTGTGTTTTCCGTATCTAAGATCCTATAATAGCACAAATTAAATTTCAGGTCAATACCATGTACCTTTTTTGGTTATGTAACAAATCAAAAAGGGTATAAATGTTTGGATAGTAATGAAAAAATATTTGTGAGTAGACATGTGGTATTTAATGAATGTTTATTTCCTTTCTCTAGTGCAGGTATGAAAACAAAACAGAATTTATAATCCAAAGGTTTCAATACCAGATATACCTCTGTATTTATATGAACGGAAAAAGGAATGGGTTGGGAAGAGTCCTTATTACTCTGATCCACAACTCACAGTGTTCGGTGGACCAGGTCATGAACAGGTAGAGCACCTAATCATCTCAACCACACTCCTACATGCACGACAAGTCCAAAACAAAGTAGTAGTCATGGAAATAATCAAGAGCATTCACATGCACAATAAGAAAATGTAACTAAGCAAGCGCACACCAAGCAACATGCTCAAACTGGTCATTACATAACTACTAGATCAAAGAGTGGGATATTTAAACCCAAACAATGCGCTGCAACTACCGCTTCAGAAAACCACAAGCTTTTGATCGGGCTATTAGAAATGTAAACTGGAAAAAGCAATGAATGAGGGGTGTCATGCACTCATAAAAAATAAAACATGGAATCTGGTATATCCACCTAAAAATAAAAATGTGGTAGGATGTAGGTAGAATACAGATTAAAGCAAAATCCATATAGGATAGTAGCAAGATACAAAGAAAGACTAGTAGCCAAAGGATTAACATAACAATATGGTTTCAATTTTAGTGAAAGTTTTTCTCCAATTGTAAAACCAACAACAATCAGAATCACTCTTACTATAGCCTTAAATAAAAACTGGAGTATTATTCAGCTTGATGTAAATAATGCTTTTTAATTGGTGACTTGCAGAAAGAAGCATATATGGAGCAACCACCAGGCTACAAGCATGATAGAAAATATTTGTGCACGCTAAATAAAGCTATTTATGGGTTTAATGAAGCTCCAAAGACGTGGTTTGAAAAAGAACATTAATAAATTTGAGATTTCAGTATACCAAATCAAATAATTCATTGTTTATAAAATTGATAAGGTCTCGACATTATACATTCTAATATATGTTGATGTCTTAAATATTACAGGTGACAATGATGAACATCAGCAATCTTGTTGACTATTTAGACAAATAATTTTCCATCAAGGATCTTAGGGCATTGAATTACTTCTTCGTTATAGAGGTTAAAAGAAAGTCAAATTCAAAAAACATTTTATGCCAGAAAAAATACATCAATGAAATTCTGGCCAAAGCAAAAAATGAATGGTGCTCTCAGCCTACACCCATGAAAACAAATCAACATCTATCAAAAAACAGTGGAGAACCAATACTTAATGACAAACAACATAGAAGCATTGTTGGCGCATTACAACTTGTGACCATAACTAGGCCGAAAATTTCTTTCCATGTTAACAAAGTGTGACAATTTATGCAGGATCCAAAAGACGAGCATTGGAAAATAGTCAAAAAAATATTAAGATATTTGAAGGAACTGCTAGATATGGATTAAACTTAAAGGCTTGCAAAAATATTAATATATTAGGATATACAGATGGCGACTGGGCTACAGATCCTGATGATAGATTTACCATAGGCTACTGTATGTATATGGGGGACAATTCAGTTTTATTGTGCTCTAGGAGAAAAACTATTATATCTAGAGCAAGCATGGAGGTAGAGTACAGAAGCATAACATGTGCTACAACAGAAGTAATATAGATTTAGTATCTACTAGAAGAATTAAAAGTGTCTACAAATATTAAATCAACTATTTGTTGCGATAATTCAAATGTTGTTTTTCTTTCAGCAAATCAAATACTACACACGAGCACAAAACATATAGAGATCGACTTATACTTTGTTCATGAACAAGTCATGAAAGGAAAATTGTAAATTAACCACATATCTGCTACTTACTAAAGGGCAGATATACGTACTTAACCATTTTCGACCGCAAACTTCATCAGATTAAAGAAAGAGCCAATCTCGTTCTTTCACAAGTTCCATCAAACTAAAGGAAGAGCTGGGGATTGAAAAAGATAGAAGCCGGAGCTCATCAACTCACAAAGCAATTTGAAAGTAACAACGAGATAATATCGAAATTCAACTAATTAGAAATCTCGAAACTCTATCATGAAATTATAAAGAAATTTAGATGCGGCAAAGTTAAATTAAGGAAATTAGAAAACCCTTGAATCGCAAACCCTAGATGGGTTCTAAGGGGAGAATTGAGAATAATGAAGTGGTAATAGCCGTGTATAAGAATGAGCTAATATATCTCCAGTACAAGATCGCGCATAAAGCATTTTAGAGAACAGACCGAGCCCAAAGCCCAACAACATTATATTATAAATAGAAGCATTGTATCAGTGTACAAAGTATTCTTTTGTAATCAGTTCATTTCAATATCAATAAAAGTAAATTATGTTCTCTTATCTTTACTCTGAAAAGACTTAATAACAAATCTTCAATAATATAATATCGAATAAACTCTGGTAACTGTCACTACCAAGTTAGTCGTGCTCTTTTATTTTTTGACGAAGGTTCTGATAATATGTTTACTTTTCATCTTGACGACAACCTGCAAAATTATATTATCAAATGCTGCCACTTAGCTAAATTTTAAGCCTACATAAATAATGTTACCTTAAATACCTGCTATTTTGGGTTCATATACATGGAAACATGTTTGTCGTGAAGAGCACCTGTCATGGAAGATATGCAGTTCACTCAGTTTCATTGATAAGTTTATGAATTCTGTAAAGGAAGTCATAAATTTTACCTAACCTTTGGGAACAAAACTTAAAGGAGAAGACAATTCTTTCGATGATTGTCAATGTGGTCGCGTAGAATTTGCATCACTGTTCAAATATTGATGATTGTCAATGTTAGCTACGAAATCTTATTTGTGGTCGACTTAGACTTTTATTCACATTGCAAAATGACTTAAAATTGGATTTCACAACTTACAAGCCTAGGTAGGGCTACGTTTGCGACATATGATCACGTCTAAAGATTGTTTAAGCATCCAACAGAAAACATTAGAATTTGACCAAGGCAATAGTATTACGCGTATATGGAGGTATGAAGATTTGAACAAAATTGATATACACGTGTTCCTTGTCTATTCAATTAACTCAATCAACTTTGTGATTTTTAATGTTAATTCATATAAAAAATGTCATTAAACAAATATTCACCAGGGAATATACAGCAAATTTTCATATCCATAAAAAAAAAAGGAAAAAGTAAAAAAACGAAAACCCTATTAAGGTAAACACCTATATTGATGTTAATAACAAGAAGTGTTGGATTAATGGACGACTTACTATACTATTCTCAGAAGTTTACTGAACCGTCGGGTTCTCTGGATTAAAAAGGAAAGAAGGAAACATGCAAATATCCCAGAGAGAACAAAATAATATAACGAAGAGCACCCCACCTTATTTCCTCCTAGCATGTTTCAGTTTAGAACATTTCATGAAGGCCTGTTAAAACTAAATGTTTGTATCAATTATACGAAGACAATACTCCTGTATAGCATAAGATTTCAAAAACTATTACCTGGTACACAAATTATAGCTGACAGGCAGGCATTGAATTTACGCGTCCAAGCTTATTCTTGATTTAAGACAAGCAAATATGGGATGATTCTTCTTTGTTGACTCCATGTTCAAAAATGTTTTTAACGGAATATTCTTTTTTGTGCATGAATATAGGAATTACTTTCGATTGTCTTCGAATCATTCATGTGTACCTTGGATAGTCTTATCAATTTCGGAATTAAGACCAATTATCTGATCTATATCCACCTGAAGTTTTTGTGCAACTTTGCTATTCTCGCTTTGCACACTCAGCAATCCTCCTTGTTGGAAAACAATGGCAAGGTTCGGCTGAGTCGTGGACGGAGTCACTTTCTTGAAGACGTTTCGGCGATCTGCTCAATGGTGCAAGCAGTTCGAATCAATCACCGCCGCCTCTAGGATAAAACAGCCTCTCAGTTGTTGTGTTACCGATTCGTTTGCACGGACGAACGGCTCAGTCTGCACTCTTAAAAATGAAAGCTCGAATTTTATAGAAAAGGAGTCACGGAAAAAAAAATGTTGTACTTTCTGTTTTTCGTCTTCATGTCAGTTAAGAAGACGATGCAGTAAAAAGAACGTTACTGGTTTGGGGGAAACGTGGTCTTAAAAAACGGATCTGAGTAATACCGGGTCAAAATAACAATACGGGTTTGAACAGATTTTACCGTTCCAACCCGGTCAAAAAACGGTTAACAAATTTGTAGCAAAAATATAAGTGTTACACCACTACAAGCCCAAGCCCAAGCCCGGCCCGGGTCGGGTCGGGTCGAGTCGAGTCGGTCGGTCGGCGCGCGCGCGCGCGTGTGTGGTGGTCAAGCATGGCCTCCCTCCTCACAAAAGAGCATCATTGGGTGCCCAAATGGCCCAACTTAGCCTCTAAGAATCAAGTATAAATACTTGATTCTTTCATATAGTCCTACAATGTGGGACTATTCACAAAGCCATTCTTCACACTTAGTCATTTTTAATAATTCACTTGAATTTTTCAACACAATTTCCAACAATCCCCCACTTGAATTTTTAAAAATATTTTCGAGCAATTTCTGAAAACATAAGATTGTGCATAAACAAAGGTGTCGTTAGACTTGAACCTTTGCATAGTGAATAAGATTCAGTTTTTACTAGAGTGACACGTAGTCTTGAACTCTATTTCTGACATCAGACCACACACAATCCTTCTAGAGTGCAATCAAATAAGCCCGTGCATTTATGGCCATGCACGTCTATCCCAGTTTAGTGAATGCTCTAGGAGTTTTGCCCAAAACTCCATAGGAAACGGCCAAATTTCCACATTCACACAGGTGAGTCTATCAAGAGTACTCCTGAAGGTAGGTACTCCACTCCAAATGGAGTATAGATCTCATTAAGAGTTTCTATTAACTCATCCTCTAATCACTTCAGGAATACATGCTTCTTTATATATGAAAAATGGCATGTTCAACTCATATCACTTCACAACTTGTTCTTACCCATTGAACCTAGTTCTTGGGATCTCCAGTCATTAGGTCGGGTTACCATTGTGCGTGACTCAACAATCTAAGAGCAATAGTCCCATTTTTCTAGAAGTCGTAAGGACTTTCTCTCTGGCCAGTCCTTTCGTCAAAGGATCTGCCAAATTCTCATCACTGCGTATGTGATCCACTCTAACAGCTCCTGAAGAGAGTAGCTCTCTAACAGTGCTATGCTTACGACGTATCTGTCGTCTCTTACCGTTGTAATAACGGTTCTGAACTTTCGCAATAGCCGCGGTACTATCGCAATGGATCAACACAGCTGGTATCGGTTTTTCCCATAAGGGAATCTCGGCTAGCAGATTTCTTAAGTATTCTGCTTCCTCACTAGCTGTGGCTAGTGCTATCATCTCAGACTCCATTGTAGACTGAGCCAAAATAGTCTGTTTCTTGGATTTCCAAGAAACAGCTCCTCCAGCAATGCTAAAGATATAGCCGCTAGTTGCCTTTGAGTCATCAGATAAAGTATTCCAGTCTGCATCGGTGTAACCTTCAAGAACAGCTGGAAACTTTTCATAATGTAATCTAAGGTTCATGGTTCGTTTTAGGTATCTCATGACCCTCTCAATAGCGTGCCAATGCTCTATACTAGGTCTACTAGTAAACCTGCATAATAATCCCACGACATAGGCTATGTCGGGTCTAGTACAATCAGTGGCATACCGAAGGCTGCCAATGATGCTCGCATAATCAGACTGTCTTACACCTTCACCAGTGTTCTTGAAAAGTTTTACACTAGGATCATATGGTGTACATGCAGGTTTACAGTCAAAGTAATTGTATTTCTTTAAGATCTTCTCAATATAATGAGATTGATCCAAAGAAAGTCCCTTTTCGGACCTAGTAATCTTAATACCAAGAATTACACTCGCTTCACCTAGATCTTTCATATCAAAATTGGCACTTAACAAAGATTTAACAGTGTTTATGGCATGAATATTTGATCCAAAAATTAGTAGATCATCTACATACAAACATATTATAGTGCAAATGTCATTCTCAAATTTATAATAAATGCATTTGTCACTTTCATTAATTTTAAAACCATTTGAGATTATTAAATTATCAAATTTTTCATGCCATTGTTTAGGTGCTTGTTTTAAACCATATAATGATTTATCTAATTTGCAAACTTTATGTTCTTGACCATGAATTACAAAGCCTTCAGGTTGGTCCATATAAATTTCTTCTTCTAATTCACCATTTAAAAAGGCAGTTTTAACATCCATTTGGTGTATAATTAAATTATGAATAGATGCTAATGAAATTAGTACTCGAATGGATGTGATTCTAGTTACAGGTGAAAAGGTATCAAAAAAGTCTATATTTTCTCTTTGCCTAAAACCTTTAGCTACCAAACGGGCTTTATATTTTTCAACTGTTCCATTAGGTTTTAATTTCTTTTTAAGTACCCATTTACAACCTATAGACTTACAACCAGGTGGTAAATCTACTAAGTGCCAAGTCTTATTGGATTCCAACGAATCCATCTCATCATTTATAGCCTCTTGCCAAAAATCGGCATCTAAAGAAGATAAGGCTTCTTGGAGGTTTGTTGGATCCTCCTCTATAGTAAAAGTGCAAAAATCCGAGCCAAAATCTTTATCAACTCTTGCTCTTTTACTTCTTCTAGGTTCAGTTTCAGAAGATTCATTAAGTTCTGTTCTAATAGGCACGGTGTTATTTGACGTGCCCCCACTATTCCTCAATTTAAAAGGAAATTTACTTTCATAAAAATCAGCATCAATAGATTCTACTATATTATGTGTATTTAGGTCATAAAATCTATATGCTTTGCTATTAATAGCATAGCCAATAAATACACATTCGTATGTTCTACTTGCTAATTTTATTCTCTTAGGGTCGGGTATACGAACATATGCCAAGCATCCCCAAGTTCTAAAGTAAGATACATTCGGTTTATAATTTTTTAAAATTTCAAAAGGTGAAGTCTTACTTTTTGATTTAGGGATTCTATTCAATACATAGCATACAGTCAACAAAATATCCCCCCACCAATGTTTTGCTGCACCTGAATTTAACAAAATAGCTACAACTAATTCGGTAAAGGTCCTATTCTTTCTTTCAGCTTTACCGTTCATTTCAGGTGAATAAGGTGCAGTTCTCTCATGAATTATACCATTCAATTTATAGAAATCAAGAAATGAACTAGATTCATATTCTGTTCCTCTATCACTACGAAGTCTCTTAATTTTCTTATTAGATTGATTCTCAATTTCAGTTTTAAATAATTTAAACATATCAAATGCATCACTTTTATTTTTCATAAGATATACATAAGTGAAATCAGAGGTATCATCTATGAAAGTGATAAAATAACGGTGTCCATGTCTAGTCAAAGTACCATCTAGTTCACATATGTCAGAATGAATCAAGTCTAAGGATTCAGAAAATCTATCAACTGATTTATGAGGTTTCTTAGTGATTTTTGCTTGACTACAGAATTCACATTTATCAAAATCAGTTTGTGACATTTTAGAAATCAAATCTAATGTGATCATGTTATGAATTATACGCTTATTTACATGACATAATCTAGAGTGCCAAATATTAAAGTCACACAACATATAAGCAGAACTGGTTACTTTATTAGATTCAACATTCAGTTTAAACATACCCTCACAAGCATAACCCTTCCCTACAAACATCCCCTTATAAGTCAAAGTATACAAATCAGCCCCTATAACTTGAGTAAAACCAGCCTTATTAAGGAGAAAACCAGAAACCAGATTCTTTCTCATCTCTGGAGTATGCATCACATCTTTCAGAAGAACTGTCTTTCCAGAGGTAAACTTTATTTCCACATTTCCAATGCCTGCAACTGTAGTGGTGTGAGAATCTCCCAACAGCACCTTCTGATCATCAGCAGCCGTGTATGTACTAAACATAGCACGATCATAGCAGACATGGCGGGATGCACCAGTGTCTACCCACCAACCCTCTGATCCACCAACAAGGTGAATCTCAGAAATCATAGCCGTCAAAGGCTCCTCAGTCAGGTTAGCCTGCGGTGCAGGGCCTGGTCTGTTCCTACACTTGCGTGCCATATGACCTGGTTTTCCACAGTTGTAGCACAGAAACAACTGTCCAGAGTCATTCTTTTGGGTTGGTTTCTGCTGTCCTTTTTGGTTCCCTTGCGGGTTCCAATTCTGTTTGTTGCGGTTGCGGTTCTGATTCTTAAAGCTTTTCGGATTTGGTTTCAGAACTGCTGGCTTGGACTTCTTAGTGTTATTGTTGGTGACAACAAGCACTTCCTCTTTCTGGTCCTGTTTCCGAGCCTCCTCCTCAATACGGAGGCGAGTAATCAAGCTCTCTAAGGAGAATTCCTTAGTCTTGTGCCTAAGCACATTCTTAAAGTCTTTCCAACCTGGGGGCAGTTTATCAATAATAACAGCAATTTGAAACTGTTCATCTAAACTCATACCTTCGGAGATGATCTCATGAGCAATTTTCTGAAGCTCATGAGACTGCATCTCTACTGACCTGTCATCCGTCATCTGGTATTTGAGGTAGCGGCTGACTGCATACTTCTTCGCTCCAGCCTCTTCGGTATCGTACTTCTTTTGCAGCGCTTCCCAAATCTCTTTGGCTGACTTGTCAGAATTGTAGTAGTCGTACAGGTCATCGCTGAGGCCGTTGAGTATGTAGTTTCGGCACATGTAATCTTGCTCTGTCCAGTTCTGCAACTCGTTTGATTTTTCTGTCCAGGCTCGCATCTGATCTGCATCTGCTTCGTTGTCTGGTTTACTGGGTAGCTGCGGTCTGTCGGTTGTCAGCACAGCCACGACTTTTCTGGTGGTCAGGAAGAATTCCATCTTCTGTCTCCAGCGTTTGAAATGGAGTCCCTCGAATCTGAAGGGAGCAGCAGAGACGACCGGCATTTGGAAGAAGGAAGCAGGAGCGGCGGCATCTAGATCTGCAGCAGAGGCCATTGTTGTCGAACGTCTTCAATTTGTTGGAAAACAATGGCAAGGTTCGGCTGAGTCGTGGACGGAGTCACTTTCTTGAAGACGTTTCGGCGATCTGCTCAATGGTGCAAGCAGTTCGAATCAATCACCGCCGCCTCTAGGATAAAACAGCCTCTCAGTTGTTGTGTTACCGATTCGTTTGCACGGACGAACGGCTCAGTCTGCACTCTTAAAAATGAAAGCTCGAATTTTATAGAAAAGGAGTCACGGAAAAAAAAATGTTACACCACCCCAAGCCCGGCCCGGGTCGGTCGGTCGGCGCGCGCGCGTGTGTGGTGGTCAAGCATGGCCTCCCTCCTCACAAAAGAGCATCATTGGGTGCCCAAAGGGCCCAACTTAGCCTCTAAGAATCAAGTATAAATACTTGATTCTTTCATATAGTCCTACAATGTGGGACTATTCACAAAGCCATTCTTCACACTTAGTCATTTTTAATAATTCACTTGAATTTTTCAACACTCCTTTTAAAGTCAATTTTACGTGATTTTCTCCTGTGGTTTTTGATATCTCCTTTTGCATTGTGTTCATGCAAGATACTTTCCTTTCAAGTTCTTTTTGCGTAACTTTGTTTTCTTCCAACTATTCATGAAGCTCATTCTTCAAATCTCTCAGCCTTTTCTCAATAGATCTGTATTCATGGTTTAAGCAACTCGTTGTATATAGTTTGAAATTTCTGTTTATTCTGGAAAGAAGTGCAGAATTTTATCCAGAATTCCACGTTCTCCTCTTGCGCTTTATCGATGCTTCTTCTCTACGTCAGAGTTGAGAGACTTTTTGTCATTATCTGAACCTTCAAATAGCACTTCCAGACTCGAACCCTTGTCAATTGACTCTAGTTTTTTATCATTTACAAAAAGAGATTTCAAATTTTGAATTTCTTCATCTTCTGTAGATTTGTCATTCTTTAGTTCTGTTATCTGCCTGGCCATTTCAACAAGTTCAGTGTTTTTATTTTCGCCGGCGTTCATTTTTTTGCTTGCTTGTGGTGTACCGATATCTCCCATCAAACTTCGAATTTCTTTATCCTTTGTCAAGATATCGTTCATTAATTTTGTTATCTGCCTGTCCACCTCAGCAAGTTCTTGGTTTTTTTTATCGATCTCATTGGTGTTATTGCTTGTCTGTGATCAAATCATATTAGCTTCCTGTTCATCGACTTGTAAATTGTCCTTTTCAGACTCTTGATATTCACAGAAAAATTAATGAAATCTTCAAGAGAAGAACCCCTTGCTTGTTTTTTTCTTGATGCTTCCAATACATTGTTTGCTCCAACTTGAGGTCGTCTTTGATCCCATATTCAGTATAGTGTAAACGAAAGATTAGAGATGACATGCATATCAGAATATATAATGAGAAAGGATATCAAAACAAATTGTATTAACACGCTTTCTAGTTGTGTACCATATTTCTTGTAAGACTTATGTACAAGTTATCTTTATTGATTATTATATTTGCCTACAGGTAGATAGGCTTTTCCGAAAAAATGATCAGCTCATTGATACTTGGTTAATCCTCATCTATATTATAATATTTTGCTATAGTTGTATAAACTTATATATATATATATATATATATATATATATATATATATATCGTACTACCTAAAAGAAACTCCAATCGCTTAATAATTATTAAATAGGCAGGAGGCAGACCCAAATGTATTTAATACCTCAACCTCGAAGCGGGCCTTCCGTAATGTAATCGCAAGTTAACTGCCTTTTATTTATAAAGGCCAATGACCCTAGATACGACTTTATAATTGAATTTTTCATTTTACTAATGTATCTCAAAGACTTAACAAAGGGATTACTATCCCACCTCTGACAACGAATAATTAACGAATTAGAATTTGAGGTCCTTGTGTATATATAGATTCTACACTAGTGGGAAACAAAATCCATCGGAGCATAGACTTTACTAACAACAGTTTGGGACAGCTAATGGTCAAAACCTATATGCTAGCCCTATTATCAAATATCGGATCAACAACAACACTGACATAGCTCACCGACCTTCCACGCCTGAAATACTGTTTCGACTAACCCAATATAAGTCAAGGAAAAATACTCATCCTACTTACTTGATTCCTCTTTTAGAATTAAAACAGACCCCATTTTTCTGTTAGGTACCGTCGTAGGTTATTTAATACTTTTTACATAGGCAAAAGACAGACCCAAAGGTTATTTAATACCTTTCACCTAAAGCAAACCCCTTAACATTCCTAGAGGTACCAAGCCATTTAATACTTCAAATCAGAGGCGAACCCTTGTTATATTTTCTCACACCTAGATGCAAACTTATATCCCTTCATCACAGGTCTAATGGTTGGAAATATCTAGTAGTATATATACACAACCGCTAGTAGTTTCTAGGTGTAGGGCATATTGTTGTTGTGTAACCCTACTAACATTCCATCCAAATCCATTCTAAACCAAACCAATTATCCTAGGCCTAAATATTAAGCTTGGCCTAATTTATGCTTGTCATAAATGTATTATTGTGATTATATAATTTCCTACTATGAAAATTATACTGCCTCCAAAGTTTGTTTACTAGTATTTAATTCACTTATTCGCTGTAACCTATACCTATTTTATACGCTTGATACGTCTGTCTTTTATTTCCCTCTTACATCCCATATATGTCAATTATTTATAATAAATGGTCATTATTATTCAAATTGGACAATCATTAGTGACATTTATTTATTCCAATTCAAAATATTGTGCCTGTTTAACTTGCTCATAAATGACATATTATATTTTTTAATCAGTCTCATTAATGTATTTATGCCCTTATTTAATTCTTGTAACTCCATATTAACTACACGTTTATTTCCCACTAAATTTGCTTGTTCATAAACTTTGGATTTACTATCTCTTTTCCATTTCAACGTCCTAGTCCTATAATTTAGTACGCTACTAATAACTAGTCGTCCTAATTATAATTAATACAAATATCGACGTATATTATGTTGTATACATTTATATTTTTAATCGGTGGGTGCGGTTATATTTATCTGTATATGTATTCCTTTTTTAAACTCATTTGTACCTACACTTAGGAATTTTAGAATATACGCTTATATGTACATTCTTTGGAGAACATTTTAATATATTAGAGCTATCATTCACCAAAAGTATAACCGTTATAACTTTCCATAAATTACCCAAAAATGAGACTTTTACTTCGTTTGAAATTACAAGAAATTATTTCTTTTCTTTTAGACGGTATAAACAACAGAGAAGAACATCAATAGTTTACACATCTCTTTCAATTTTGTTATATTGCTTATTATTTCAAACAATGCACTTTTTATACATAGTTATGAAAATAGATAATGTATGGAACTTACACGAAAATAGATATAACTAATTGTACCACAACGCTCTCAAAAAATTAAAACACAGAAATTCACATTTCAAGTCAAATTAGGGCATTATAAGTCTATGCTAACAATTTACAACCAAATTATCATAAATTTGGAATAAATCTTATAATCTTATCAACTTTCTACTTTACCAAATTTAAGGAATGATTTTTCAAATTTCTATATTAGGGCATAAATACCATTCCTATTCCAATTACCCAACTTACAGAATATGTAAGCGAGCTTTCAAGTGAATAATTATTTTTTAAGCCTACAACTCCATAGATCTTACATAGGTATACTAACTAAATAAAACTCAACCGTATAAATTGCAATGTTATATATAAACCATACAATTTTCCAATCACCTTCAAAGCTTTCCAGATCTCCTAAATTCGAATTCAATCCAAAAATATGTATAACAAGAAACATACTCATTAGAATTACTAATTTGATAGGAGAATTAAATTAAGTTGAATACAGATTTATAATTATAAAATTTACCTTTTTTCACGTTATCTATTCGCTCCGTCTCTTCTTCTCTTTTACTCTATATCTTTCTCCGATTTATTTACATATAATATAATATTTTATAATTAAAAGAACAGTGGCAAAGGAAAAATATTTGAGATCAGCTGCTTTGATCATAAAATATTAAAGGAAAAGTGAGGGACTAGGCCTATAGTTATAGGTGCTCTAATCAATGATATCTGTTGGATTTAAATTAATTAAACCTAGACCGTTCGACCAAGGTTCAACTCTAGCTGCCACTATTCCGACCGGTCGACTGCTCCCTTATAAGAGGTCGACCAACATAAGGAGGAAATCGACCGATAGGGTCTACATGGTTTTATATTTATTCCCTTTTGAATTCTTATTTAATTGTTTTCATTTCGAAAACTTCTTCAAACACTAAAAAATTCTTCGTTTGAACTTCGATTGTAAAATTCCATATATGAAAGTTTCTCAGAAAATCACCACGAACACAATGGTGCATATTCTACAGACAAACTCTAAAGTTTGCTAAAACCATTTTTGAGCCTTAATAATTATTTATTAATTACCACAAATTTTAAAAGTTGTTACATTAGAGGAGGGGTTTCAAGAAACAACAAAGGTTCGAATAGTTAAACTGCAGAAGCTTAGAAGAGATTTTGAAAATCTTAAGATGAAAAACAATGAGGCTGCAAAAGATTGTTATTTTCGAGTAAAATAAACAGTAGATCAAATGAAAGTCTATGGAGAAACAATTTTTAAAATGAAAATAATTGAAGAAAAACTATTTTTTTTTCAAAAATGATGCAATAATTGTAACGTCCCGCCTTGTCGCACGCTTTAAATCGACACACGTGCCAATTCAAACCATACGGAAGAGCGGATTGTTATGGGGTAAATAAGAAAAAAACAGGGAAGAAAAAATAAAATAGAATCTCACAGCGGAAGGATAAAAATATAATAATAAATATACAGTTCATAAACTGTCCACAAAACATTTGATTCTTCTTTATACAGTAAATATCAGAGTTCACATACCAATAATATCAATGCAGCGGGTTACAGTGTAGTGGAATAATAGTAGATAATAGTAATACAAATCTTCGTCTTCGTCCTCCGGAGCTAAAACTTCTAATCCTGAAACGCTCGGACTGACCCAAGTGAATTGAAAGACAAAACACTTGAGTCGCAACTAAAAGATCTTATGTAAGTTAAATCAGAAGAAATAAATATGAGTGTAGTAACTTAAGAGATGCTCGGGATTTACAACTCCTAAAGATCCGTTAAACTATTTACTATGTAGTATATTTCTCTATTATAATAGTGTCTAATTGTAAAATAAACTTACTTTTAAATAGCGTTAAGGGGTTACCCATTTAGCCCTTAACACAGAATATATTCCCATAGTCTATACAGTACCGTAATCTTCCCCGTACTGGACGTCGTCAGAGGGCACTCCATAGGTATGGTACAAAACCAAAATCGTATAAGGCGCGCTAGGGTAAATGACACGGCACAACTAGGCAATGTCAGGGTAGATATACCAATTGCTATCCGGGCTGGTGGTAACGCATAGCCGCAGCTACCGCCCACCTCGAACAAACTCCCCCAAAAATCAAAAGTAAAAGTGGCCGCGGAATCAATCCAAAGTCAGAGTATAGTATCGAAGTGGAGTGTTCGATAAAGGGCGCTAACCCCTTAGCCCGAGAATCGCTCCTGTTTTAGCCACCTTATGCCAACTCACGGGAGTCGGGTCCACGTATTTACCTCAAACGAAACGCCGCCATCATCCTACTTCATTCTGGAATCTCCACCGCGTACACGGTTGTTAAAGTGGTTTTCGGAGTTGGCAGAGAGTATGACAACTTCGATCCCGGTCTTTTCAACAACCAAACGTTATTATAACACCGCGGTTATTTCAAAATAATTTATACTTTAAAACCAGAATAAAATTATACATTTCAAAACCCATAAATACGATATTATTTCCATTTCCAAAACAACTCATTTTGATATTATTTTTAAAATCCAAATCAATAATTTCATTTTTATTTCAAATATATTTCTTTTCCAAAATCATACTGCTTAAAATTTATAATATCTTCACGGTTGTACAATTTTATACATTTACAATTTAGTCTAAATCCATAAAATTTAAGTTCACTTTCAGTTAAATAAACCACTTCAATTTCAATATATTCCTAACTTTGAGCATTTAACTATTTCAAAATTTAAGGTTGGCAATTCTATTCAACAATTTATTGTCCTATTATTTAGTTTTGAAATATTCGTAAAATAAATCCATAAAATAAAACTCAAAATTTCTAACAATTAAATGTTTCCTTCAAATTATTTATACTAGAAATATTCATTTAATTTATCTTGAATAAAATCCAGTTATAAATATCATACCCTTAAAATTTCCAAGTTTAAATAAGTTACATCACTTATAGAGTTTAATTCTTAAATACGCTCAATTCCAATTTAATTTTTAATTTACCTTCCAATCTAGATTGATTTAAATCATTAGAACTCCATTATTCAACTTATTTAGTTTATTTAACAAATTTATACACAGCTTAAATTCAAAAATTTAACTATATATATACATAAAAATATGATTTTATATAAGGCCAAAAATTAACATTTATTAAACCGTAGCATATCCAAAACCATAAAATCCTTTCAAAAATAATTTTATATATATACCGCAGTGCCTGTATATAATATTCTATCCTATGGTCAAGTGATACGGATATTTATCATTTCAATCCGCAATTTAATAATAAAATGCGGTTGTATATCATTTCAAACCGCAATCCCAAATGAAATGAAATGCATAACAACTTGCAGTTAATATAAATGAACATCCATTCATCCAAATATCAATCATCAACCATTTATTACAAATCATCATCCAATCTAAACAAACATCAATATAGAGCATATAAAATATAACAGGTAATAAATACAAGTATTAACTAACAGTTTATATTCAATAATAAATTTAATAACTGTTTAACTAGCAGTTTATATGCAAACAAATAAATTTTAACTGTCAAATTTTATGCAATAAGAAAATTAATTCACAGTTAATTTAAATAAATGCGATTTAACCGAGATAATGAATAAAACATGCCAAACAGTCATAAATAAATTTCTACTCATATCAAAAATCAATTTAACAAACATAAGAAATTTTAGAAGTTGTGAGTGGGTTAAAACACTCACCTTTTGAATTTAAATTGAAATTTAAACTCAAAATTCGACGGTCTCCATATCTGTCCAAACCAGTGTCGCAGATCCAAAATTTTATTACGATCCTAACAAAGAAAATTGCGCGTAAAACGGATGTTGTATGTGAAAGTTACATCGATTTTATCGAGTTAAAAAAAAACAAAAAAAAAACAAAAGTTAACATCTCACCTTAAATCAAAGGCCACGTCACCAAACAACTCACTCAACAGATCTCGTACGCAACCCAAACCTACAGGTCGCGAAACAAACGGTAGCCGCCGCCGTCCTCTCGTCGTCGCACGCCACGTAGGCCAACGTCCCGGTCGAGCACCTCCCCCACGACCTCGGGCGCACACCCCGGCCTCGATTACGACGCCTTGGGTCGCCAATTTGCACCGCCACCGCCACCGCCTTCACATAATAACCCTAATTTAATTTTTGTGGCCAATTCGGCCGTTACCACGTCGAACCACCCACTCTGATGAATCCCCTCTCGACTCTCCCCATACCCATGCTTTCGATTTGACGATCCGACGATGATCAAGCACGATGACATACGAACGGCTGGGAAGAAAACCATGATTTCTGAACAAATCAAAACCCGAATTGAAAAAATAATTACACCATTGAATTACGCTCGTCGAGAGCATCAACGTATATTTTTTCTGGATTTTTCTGAGGACTTTGAATTTTAGGCTTTAGATTTGATTTTTGAATTTTGAAATTGGATCTAGGGTTTGCAGCCATTTGGAACAGGAGGAGCTGAGGAAAATGAATGAACAAACAAATGAGAATAGATGGAGGCTAGGGTTTATAACTGGGTTATATAGGTAGGTTAGAAATAGAGTAGATGGATTGGGTTGATAGATATACGTGCTATCGCTAACGTGGCCCAAAAAACCTGTTCTGACCTCGGAATGAAATTGGGTTAACCCATATATCACAATAGGTGTTTTAACATATTCTGAATGCGATGGAAAAGTTTTCACGTCCAAATTCCATCGTATGAAAAAGTTATGCTGAAATCAATATTTTCAAATTGATTTCAATTAAATCGATTTCAAGGCGTTTCGCGTTCGTACGATCAAACGACAAGTCCGTTTGCTACGAAACTTGAAACCCAACAATAATTCACTGTTACGGATCCGATGAAACTGGTTTCGTCGAAATTCGAGTCCGTGACCAAAATGGCTATTTGTTTATTAATTAAGTAAATTAAAAATTAGTAAATAAATCCATTTTTTTTATATTTCGGTTTTAGTATTGCAAAATTTTATCACTTAATAATTCTCAAACATTTAAAATGGTTTAAAAAAATTTATATGTCAATTTGTTAAAGATTAATCAATAGAAATCTTCAATTTCATAAAATTCAAAATTATAGATAAATTTTCAAAATTTCCATTAAATTTGCATTTACCCATAATTATTTTATTCATAATTTCAACAGAACGGTTTATCATTCGATTTAAAAATTATCACATAAATATTTCCGTTTTCAACTTAATTTTTAAATTAACGTAATAATTACATATTTGACTTCATTCATTTACAATAAATCCAACTATTATAAATTAAACAAATTTCCTCACCATTTAAAATTCAAATCCTATAATTCATCAAATTTATCATATTGATTTACTTATAAATTTATAATTCCTTAAACCAATCCCCATCTCAATTTTAAATGTAAATTATTTTACCAATTGTAGTATTTATTTCACTTTCTTAAAATAATCCCTTTATTACACTCTGAATCCAATTTATTTCAATAAGTTTCAAATTAATCGAATCAGATTCAATTTTAACCTTTTACTTACACTTAAGTTTAGGTCTTATTTAATTTATAACATATTACTTTCCTAGTTATTTCTTTACATACTTCCCGTATTAATTTCACAATTAACCATAATTATTAAAGTCACGCTAATAATAAATACGACCCTATAATTACTCAACATTTAAACGAACGTTATTTCATTTTCCATTAGTGTAACATTCATTTATTTTATTATCACTTATTACAAATTCTAATTCCATTAACAAATAAGCAGGTAATTTATAATATATGTTACAAATTTTGAATTAATCCCTATTCATTATTACTGACTTTAATTTAGCATTAATTACCTTGCATTAACATTGTTACTTAAAATCCCCTATCCAATTACAATTAATATTCTAATGAGTCCATTTACTCTTTCCGTTATGTTATAAATTATCAACAAAGAACGCTTATTGCTTTCAACGACATTGTAATTACTAATTACCTACATTGGTTGTATACGTTTTCCATTATTATCATTTATTAGAATTCTATTCAACTTTCCATCTTATGCATATAGCTAACTTTTCTATTGATTTTACCTTCAAAATTTTTAGTTATTTTCTTAACTTACAAAAGGCAATGATTAATTGCATTTAGTCGCTATTAATTAAATGCACTGGTAACGAACAATAGTTGTCACCATTATACAATTTATAACATTTGTAATTTATTCTCTACAACAATTATTTCAACAACTCTCATTAAATACATTTATTCCAATTTCCATTTCAATGTTTTTATTACAAAATCAATTAAATACTTTCCTTTCTTGCATTAAATTATACACCTGTATAATCCTTTCCACTATTCATTATTTATAATTCTATTTAAATTTCTATCTCTTGTAATAACTCGTTTATTAAACATTCGCATATCAATAAACAAGGTTCCAAAATTTAGGATTTATTCAATTCACCTTATATACAGGTACAATACTTACACCATTTTAATTCATTGAAATTTTATTCATATTACAACTAAAGGCTTTAATTACCATTCATATATTTTATTTTAGCCTTCATTTCATTATTAATTTACACCCTTAATTATTGCTACTAAAATTTAATTTAAAAATCCTATTAAATTAACAAATTAAATTGTCGAAATTTACGGGTCGTTACAATAATTTTGGTGATGGAGGATATAAAGAATTTGGAAACTGTTTCACCTAGTGAATTGATAAGGTCCCATTCTATACGAAGCGAGTGGTGTATTTGAGTGGGGCATTTGAGAGGCAAAGTTGGTTAAATCGAGAATATATTTGGTAATGGAAATGGGGTAATTGAGCGAGGAATTTGAACTGTGAATTTTAATTTAGTTAATTTATAGTTAATTAATTATTTGGTTTTATTGTGTAATATGTGTTAAATAATTGCAATTAAAATGAAATAAAAGCAGAATAATCAAAGTTCATTAAAATGAATTAGGCTTAAAAAATACAATGATAAGCAATGCATAGAAAAAACACCAGAACTATTAATTTTTTAAAATCTTATTTATTAGCACCACCATGGTTTATCAGATATGGTTGGTACTCTTTCACTTGTCGCTTATCCGCAGTCATCAACAACAACTAACCTTTTACTAACTCATCATTAAGAACATTGAATACCTCTCTATTATCGGGATGCACAACAACTGTCAACACTTCACTGGATTCAATTTCTCCTCCTTCTCCACTTCATTGAAAGCAAGCAACCATATTTGTGTGGTTTATAGAATTTCCTTTGGATTCTACATTGTTTTTGTTGTTGCCTTTATTTGGAATTTCCAAATCCGTATGAAACTTTGTTATATGTTTCTTGTGCATTCGGTCAATGACATCACATAGCTTCTCATCGGTTTGTCTACGACATCTTCTCCGACCACTTTGTGCTTTATTAGCCCAGAAGATAAACCAATGTGTGGAGTTGGTTGCAATAGAGGATTTTGGTGAATTCAAATTTGGGATTTGTCTATAGCAAGTATTCGTTTCATCAAGTTGAGTATAAAACTTATCAAAATACATTGTTTGATCAAATTGTGTTTGTGTAGGGGGAGGAGTTTGTTGTTGTCCTGGTTCTTCAATAGTACTTTTCATATACGATGTTTGTTCGGCTTCATTCGTCCCTTGAAATAATTATTGCATCAACTCCAAATAGTCAATCGATCCACTTTTATATTTTGAAATAACTTGCCTAAACTTCGAAAAGTACAACTAAAAAAATAATAATAAAACATCTACATATGCAACATAACAAAAAACAACAACGCATGTATAAAACACCTTTACATGATCATTCCACAATCCCTTGCTATCCATAACAGTTTGTCTTTGAATATTCGAACCAAAACCAGTTTTGTTGCACAAACTTTCCCATTTAACACATTCACTTCTAAGATTTCATATTCATGTTGAACTCTGCTCTGGTCTATAGGTCCAATGTACAAAATATTTTCTATAGTGTGGTTGAATTTTTCTACTGCAGCTTTGTACACTCCTTTTTTATTACAACTATAAGCAGCATATGCTTATATAGTTCATTTAATTAGAAATTGAGAAGCTTTGGACAACCAATTGTGTGGATTCTTTCTAGTCTTATGCAACATTCTGAAAGTTGAAAAGTAAAGTGAAAATTTCACGAAAAATATATGCTGTAGATATGAAAAATTATATACAAAAATAACAAATATACCTGAAAAGATAATTGGATTGACGAGAAAAACTTATTGGTTTCTCGGATTGGAGATGAGAAGTTAGAGGTGATGAGGGAGGAAATATATAGGAGAAGAGAGGAAGGTAGTTTAATTGTTGGGGGCCAAACGGTAGTACGCATCCGACGCATCGAACACGTCAAATGCAAATGCACAATTTCCCCCACTCAACACGATGAGCCATTTGTGGAAAATGGACCGTTTCCTCTTCAGATACGTTCGACACATTGGGAACGGAAGCATGGCAAAGAAAGCCGGCGAACGTTACCTAATTTGCGCTCTCATGGTGTATGAAAACAAGCAAGAGAAGCATAATGAAAATTCATAGAAATATCTTTCAATCAAAGTTTAGTTTGCGGTCTCATAAAGCAAAGGAATGAGGCAGAAAGCTAGAAAAAAATTATAGAAGTAAGAATAGTCAAGGGAATAAATTAAAATAATGGAATATATCCTCCATGCGGCATTTTTTTAAGGACGTTTGGTTTTAAAAAAAATTGGATACATAGATGGTAGCATGTAGTTTTAGTACATTAAGCCTTAGGCTGTATATAACATACTATAAGTCAACATATGTCAAGTGGTTTGAACCATGCTATGGAGGATTTGAACTATGACTTCACGCACCTAAGTTGAGCACACTCGGAGAAAAATATTCATTTAAAGAGCAACCATAGTTGTAAGAACCCATTTTTTATGCTTATTAATAAACATAATCAATCCTTTTGATTGAATTAAGTGAACTAGCATATAGAGTTAGTGGTATGCCCTAGGAATAGTTATGTAATTGTTACATATACCAAACTCGATAACCAATTTTTTTGAAGTAAAAGGTGTTTTGTTCCTATTGTACACATGTTATATTATGAAATAATTAATTAATTTAAATTGCATTAAATATATAATTTTAAAATGATTGTTATGCGATAGTAATTACACGTTGTTTAAATCATGGGAAATTTATCACATTAAAATGGAAAATTGTTTTAAATATTCATAGTCATGATGTTTCGAGATGAGATATCGATACATTCATCGATACTAGAATGTGCAGCGATCTCTAAATGATGGGCAGTATAGTACTCATTGCTGTTAGGGGCACCAAGGAGTTATGTACCAATAGTTATTGAATAACTATGAAATAACTCACTTGAAAATTTTCTGTTGATTAATATAACTAAGGTCTAACAAAGGATATCAAAGTGACGATATTACACAGTTCTCTTGACCCGATAATAACATTGAACTTTAATGTGGATACTCCACTTCAATTATAGTTATATCATGGAAATTTATCCATCGAAAGACTCTTGTTGGGTGTAAGTTGAATCGAAAGTGAAATACTGTTCAATAGAGAATTTGTCTCCTTAGTAATACGAGGTTAGTATCACGGTCAACTATAGTCTACTTAAAGTCGAAGTCTCTGGCCAGAGCAACATGATTAATAATTATTGTTATATGGTCTTTTTATTTAGACTATTCAAGTTGAATGTGGGCGTTGTTGGAATTTTGACCAAAACCAAATTCCATAAGTCCTAATGTGATAGTGTCGATGAAAAGAATTGGTATAACGGTCGTTATTACTGGCTACCTCTTACAATAATAAAACTAGATTTTACCAAAAAAGATACGTAAATGATAAATTCAGCCAGAATGTTATACCAATAGCTAAAGTAATATGTAAATGTTAATATTCGGATCGTTCGATATTAGTTATTGATTTAATTTACACTTTGAGTCACACAACCGAGATTATGAATATTCCAAATGGGCGACATAATTTAATTGATTTATAATCATCGTAAATTAATTAAATTAATTGATATTTATGAAATATTAATTATTAAATTTTATTTCATTTGTTTGAATAACATTAGTATTTAATAAAGTACGTATATAATAGTTATAAACACACGTATAGATATACAATGTCAGCATACTATTTAAACTAGATTTAAAAAGAATAAATACTAAGTAAGTTTTTGAACAAATTATATTAATTAATATTTATGAAATATTAATTATTATAATTTATTTTATTTGATTAAATACCATTAGTATTTAACGAAGAACATATATAGAAGTTATAAATGCACATATCGATATACGATATCTATAGAATGTTTAAATTGGATTTAAGATCAAATGCTAATTGATTTTGGAAAATTTAAGGGCCATCTAGCACTTGTCATGACTGGCCGTGAAAAATAAAGAGAGAGAGATGATTTGATGAGATCTAATTAGAAATTAAATAGAGAAAGTTTCAAAGAGAGAATTGAAAGGTTTCAATATTCCCTTTAAAACATTGTCTCTCTCATTCATTTCAGAATATTCTTAAGACAATCCAAACGTTCATTCGTCACCTCTTCCATCCCAGCTTAAAAAAGTGGCTTTAAAGCCTAATTTTTTTCAAAATATAACTAAATCCAAAATAAAATATGATTCTCATCTCTTGATTCCTGCAAATGTGAGATCGACTCAACTAGGTCGTGGAGGATTGATTTATCATTTCAAATTGTAATTTTTGACAACATTCCTAGGTAGTTTTCTTATTTAATTTATTTCTGTTACTCAGTTGTTTGGATCCCATATGATATATCTGATATTTATAGTTTTCTTGTAACAAGTAATTCAAACCCTTTTATCTATACCTCTGTTGAAAGTATATTAAATATGTTGATTTAATACAAATATGTTTTTGCTCTTCATGTCATCTCAAAATATGTTCATTACTATTGATTAGATTTATTCCTCCTTCTCCTTCGTTAATTTGTTGATTTCCTTTTTGCTATTTAGATTTATATATTATTATCGTGAATTTACATATGCCTAACTTATTTAATTCATTTTCCTATTGCATTGAATTTTTGTTAATCAAAAAACTAATTTTGGTTAAGATCTATTTTTAGAGTTTTATAATATTTATATACATAAATGCATATATACTATTCATGTTAATTAATTAACTTTCACCTTGAATTTAAAATAGATCCCTTTTGTTAAATGGTTGATATTTGAAATATCAATGTTTTTTTAATTGATTCAAAAAGATTTCCTTTGATCCATAATTTATATATGGACTTTTGTGTGAATTTAAATATGGAACCTTATTATATTTCGTTAGGATGTAACTCCCTTTGAGACGTGCCATATCGAGAATCGGGTAAGGTGATAAGTGAGTAAGGGCTGGGTCGCCACTCTCTTAGTGGTACGCCATATCGAGGCTCGAGTATGGTAATAAATATGTGAGGGCTGGGTTGTCACTCGCTTAGTGGCGCGCTACATCGACGCCCCAATGTAGTGATAAATGAGTAAGGTCTTCGCATTTTACTTAGTGGGTGAAAAAGGTAAGGAAGCTAGTCGATGAAAGTAGGATCCGGTTAGGTAGTTGGAATCTAGGATCCTTGATAGGAAAGTTAAAAGATATAGTTGATACTATAACTAGAAATTGCGTAAATATCTTATGCATTCAAGAGACCAAATGAACGGATCAGAAGGCGAAGGAGGTAGAGAACATAGACTTAAAGTTATGGTACATGGGAAGAGAACGTAACAAGAATGTGGTAGGCATCTTAATTGACAATAACCTTAAAAACGGAGTGGTCAATGCTAGGAGACAAGAGAACAGGATCATCCTAGTCAAGCAGGCAGTTGGTGATATGGTTTTGAATGTCATTAATGCTTATGCCCCATACGTAAGCCTAAGTAAAGCCGTTAAAAGGAATTTCTGAAAAGAGTTAGATGTCATGGATAGAGATGTGACTGGTAGCGAGAAACTTTTCATAGGAGAAGATTTCAACAACCATGTCGGTACAACTAGTTAGGGGATTGAAAGAATGCATGATGGTTTTAGATACGGTGATAGGAACAAAGAAGGAGAAGAAATATCGAATTTCAATATTGCTTACGACTTCATGATAGCTAGTACCTTCTATAGAGAGAGACAATCACACTTTGTTGCTTTCAGTAATGGCCAACACTCTAGCCAGATTGACTTTGTCCTAACTAGGAGAGATGACAAACGAGCTTGTGTAAATTGCAAAGTCATTCTTGGAGAATATGTTGTGATGTCGGCTTTTGATATTTGAGTTTTTTCTTCGAATACATGTTCAACAGGACAAAGGAGCCAAGATTAGTTGGAACAAATGGTGGAAGCTCAAAGGAGATGCTTTATAGATGTTTAAGGATAGATTGATGGGAGAAGGGGCATGAAATATGAAGGGAGAAGCAAATGACATGTGGAAAAAGATGCCAATGTGCATTCGAAAAGTGGCTACGGAGGTGATTGGAACAATGAAAGGAAATAAACATGAACCTAAAGATTTATGATGGTGGAACAGTGATGTGCAAAAGGCTATCAAAAAGCAGAAGAAATGCTAAAAATGCTTACATTATCACAGGAGCAAGGACAACATGCAAAAGTACAAAGTGGAAAAGAAGAACGCAAAGAGAGTGATGAGTGAAGCAAAGGGTCAGGTGTATGAAGATATATATCAAAAGCTAAGTACAAAGGAACGTTGAAAAAAAATGTATATAGGATAGCTAAGCTCTATAAGAAAATGACGAAAGACTTCAACTAGGATAAATGCATCAAGGATGGCTATAACAAACTTTTGATGAAGAAAGATGAGATAAAAAATAGATGGAGAGATTACTTCGACAAGCTATTCAATGAAGAAGGTGATAGCATTACGATCAAGCTGGACGACTCTTTTGATGATACCAGTAGACATTTTGTTTGGAGAATTCTAGAGTTCGAGGTAAAAGAGGCACTAAAAGGATGAAAGCAAGCGAGGCATTGGGGCCTGATGACATCTCCATTGAGGTGTGGAGATGCCTTGGAGATGTAGGGATAGCCCAGTAACTAAGTTGTTTAAAAATATTTTCAAATCAAACAAGATGCCAGATAAGTGGAGGTGTTAGCGCCAAAATTGGTCACTAACACCCTTAGAGAGTTTGTGTAGAGAGATTAATGAAGAAGATAAATTAAAATAGAGAAGATAATATAAATTAAAATGCGGGAGACGAGAACACAGAATTTATAGTGGTTCGGCGTTGTAGCCTACGTCCACTTTGAAGTTGATTTTTATTTCTTCACTAGATACTTGATTATAGATACAATCCGTCCTTCAGTATTAGCATACAATTGCAAAGTAAAAGAAATAAGTCTTGAATGAGTCTTGAAAATGGCAAAGTCTTCCCAGTGCTCTCTAAAAATCTGATCCCATTTTCTGTGCCCTTGACTCTCTATTTAAAGACGAAAGTGGGTTGGACTTCCCTGGTGGGCCAGGTGGCTGAATAGCTCGGTCCAAGTAGCGTAAGTACTATGCGCCGAACCAGAGAGGCCGAACGAGGTATGCCGAGCCTTCCTTTTCGTGCCGAACGAGGTATGCCGAGCCTTCCTCTTTGTGCCGAACAAGGTATGCCTTTGAGTGAGGGATGTAGGTTGAATGAGGCTGGGATGCCGAACAACTTGGCAATGTCGAATGTTCCTTGGAGGACGAAAGTTCATGGATGCCGAACGATCTTATGCCGAACGATCGCATGTCGAGCGTCCTCCTTTGGCCGAACGGTATTCAATACCGAGCGCTTCTTGATGCCGAACGCGATCCCATGCCGAACGATCGTTTGTATGCCGAACGCCCTTTGACCGAGCGTTTACTTCAGCCGAACGTCCACTTCGGTCGAACGTTCACTCTGGCCGGACGTGTTCTGGATGCCAGGTGTCCTTCGAATGCTGAACACACATTACACCGAGTACTCCTTAGAGGCCGAACGTTCACTTTGGCCGAACGTTCTTGGGTAGCCGAGTACCCTTTGGATGTCGAACCTTCCTGGGAGGCCGAGCAGTGGTCAAGCCGAGTATTAAGTTTCCTGGCCAATCCCTTGGGAAACATTTGCCCCCCAAAGTACACCGTGTGTTCGAACAGGGTGTGCTTTGAACTACTGGATTAGTGCATTGCCGCCGAATGCCAAGGATGCCAAACAGGATGACCCATGCCGAACGTCCTTTATGCCAAACGATTGTGTTTTTTTTTTTTTTTTTTTGCTTTGACCGGTTCTACCGGTCAGAGTCGTTTCGGCTTCTTCTCTTTTCCTATAAATCTCAGTACCCTATTCCTTTCTCTCTTTTTCACTTCTTGACCGTGACTTTCTAAGAACACCTATTTCCTTTAAATTGTCAATCTTCCCTTCCGTCCTTTGAACCCAGCACGTCCTTCCTAGAATCTCTTCCCATGCTCCTACCACTCCTCTTGGTAATTGTTTCCGCATGTGTTTGTTTAATCACAAACTGTAGTTTGATGATAGGATCGGTAGGAGGTACAGGGAAGAAGAGACGATTCTTTCTCGTACCTCGAGGCTGGGATTTGATTTGACCTTGGGTAATTCTAAAGCAGGTGGAACGGAGAGGAGAAAGGTGGGAGTTCGTTGTTTAGATGTGTGGTGGTTCGGCACAGTTTCTTCATGCCGAATGGTGTCGGTGGAAGAAAGAGTATGGGGGCAGGAAGCAGTTGGGACGTCGAGCGTTGTTTCGGCTGAAATGGGATTTTGGCCGAACAGAATATGCCGAACGATACCCAGCCGAACCAAAACATAGATGCCGAACGATGGCATGCCGAACAATACCCAATCGAACCAGAACATAGATGCCGAACGATACCCAGCCGAGCCAGAACATAGACGCCGAACGATTGCATGCCGAACAATCAACTTGTCTTGCCCAATTTCCTAACTGAACTTTGCTTGACGTAACCAGATAACCTTCTCTAAATCTAGGGCTATAACCATCATAAAGAAAGGCTTTTGGAGACGGTCAGTGATGATGGTCTTCGAAGGCGGTGATTTTAAGCTTAGTTTTATGTTGATAATTCCAAACATTCAAGGCTTGTACACTATTGATTGCACCAGTTCACACACCACACGGGGGGGGGGGGGGGGGTTATCTGCGTTGTTAATTCTAACGTCGATCATTTTTCAAGTATAGTTCACACAGGTGCTTGGTTGGGTCTGCTATTTATTCAAGATGTCCAAAAGGTCCAGTTCTGCTACACTTTCCGACAAACCTGGGCCGTCTTCTAAGCGAACGGCCCCCAACACATCCGACCCGTCAGTTTCTCCCGCTTATGACTGGGCTCCTGATACTTTGGAATCGTCGATTTTACTGGATGACCCAGTTGACTCACAGGCTTCGAGAGTCACTGAGGCCGCTCTTAAGTGGATATGTTCTATTCATGGCATTCCGTTTGCTGACGTGCTCATTCCGTCGGGGCACGACCGCCCACATCTGCCCCCAGCGGGATATACAGCGTGTAGCAAGTTCATGTGTTGGGTTGGTAGCGTGCCACCTTTCAATCTATTCCTTCGCGACGTGCTGCAGTATCTGGACGTCGCCTCGTCTCAACTTCATCCAAATGGTCACGCTTTCATTTATGGCACGTACATGCTTTTCATGGCCGTCTTCTCCAGGCCTCCAGCTCCCGGCGATATAAGGTACATCTATATGACCAAGAAACGGAGAGAAAGCCCCTCTTACATGTTTCTTGAGCCACATCGGAAGTGCCAACTTTTCACTAGCGCGTGGAGTAGAAAATCCGCCCTGTACAAAGAGGAGCGGTTTTACGTGCGCTGCCCCCAAGGCTTTGCGAGACGGTGGGTTGAAGGAAGTAAGTCCTTTCTCTGAGTTGATGTCCGTTCCCGATTGAGGTTGAACTTCTCCTAACTCATTGTTCTATTTTTTCAGATCTCGTCCCACGTCCCGAGGGCCGGGGGTACTCCGATGCTGTCGACGCCATTAGAGCTCTTCCTGCTGAATAGCGAGATATCCGAGCCCTCATTTCCAATGAGTCATTATCAAAGTTTGGTTTGCTAGCCCCTGGCCGCCGGGTTAGTCTTCCAGAGGGCGCCTCGCTTCCCAAGCCCATACACGTCAGAGGGAAACAACTGCCTGAATCATCCGTTCGCCCTTCTCTTGAAGCTCTGGAAGAAGGGGAAATTCCAAGCGAGCCACCTGAAAAGCAAGGTGAGGATTTAGGCTCTGCAGCCGAAGTTCATGATATTGAAACGTCATCTTCCCCTTCGAAGGGGAAAAAGAAGCTGGCGTGTAAGTCGAGGAAGGAGAAAGTTGGTGGGACTTCCAAAGTTACGCCTATTCAGCCGGAGAAAGAGGCTTCTTCACAGCGCGTTGAAAGTTCTCTTAAGCGCTTATCGAACCTCTCCATTCCCGACGACTTGCTCAACTATGATTTCAACGACCCGGAGCTGTTCAAGTTTCGCTCGCCCGTCAGGGGCGATGCGGGCGTCCCGGCCCCGATCCAAGGGGAAAAGACTCCCGTTAGCAAAGCCACTGGTCCGTCGGGGGGTAGCACTAGGACACACACAGACACATGCATTTCACTTTGCACCTACTTTTCTTTCATCATTCTGCTCTTTCGCTAATTCGCTATTGTTTGATTGCAGGTGACATGGGGCACTCTCACGGATACGACCGCCTTCACGGTTCGTCGACTTTACGCCAGTCTGGTCGGGACTCGGGCCTCGGGAAGCGTCGAGACAGAGACAGTGACAGCGACCGAGATTATCATGCCTGGGACTCGTCATCCCGGAAGAAAACTTATTATCAGCCCGAGCACCGCCAGGAGACCTCTTCTTATCAAGAGCAAAGCAAAGACAAACGTGGCCATAAGAGGTCGCATTCTGATGCTCCCCGGGACCAACACTCTGACTCTTCTTCTACCCGGCACTCTCGAGATTCTCATAGGAAGGGCGAACTTTCAAAGCCGTCTCCTCCTGCTCCCGTAACAGACCTGACAGAGTCGGAGAGATTGAACGAACTTAAGGCTAAGTTTTCGAAGATTTGTTTTGATGGGTTAAAGTTCCTTCCGGCGATTCATCCTATTCCCGGAGATGTCAAACAAAATGCTATCGCATGTACCAATGACGTCTACGTGCAACATGACGCGTTCGTCCATCTGGCCGAGAAACTTTCTGAAGTCTCTATGGAGCGCCAGCACGAAATTGACCGCCTAAAGCTTGAAGCTATTCATGACAGGGATATCATTAAGGCCCAGGATGAAGAAATTGCCGCCTATAAGTCCGAGCTTGAAGCTACCCGTCAGAGTGCTAAGGACACAGTCGAGGCTGTTTCCCGCCTTGAATTGACTCATAAGAAAGAGCTCGATGAAGCGGTTCAATGGTGTGGGGCATTAGCTTTGGAGAAAGACTCCGTTCAGAAGGAGCGAGATGTGCTTAATAGGCGAGTTAAGGAGCTCGAGGAGCAACTCAATAAGGAGAAGGAAGATAAAGTGGCCTCCCAGGTTGAGGCATAGCACTATTGTGATGAGATCGTCGCCACCCGGCTCTTAAAGGGGAAACTTGAAGACGATCTCTCCAAAATCGAGGCACTGAGGAATGAGGCCCGTGAGGAAGGTAAAAGGGCAGCAACTGTCGACATCGACTCTCGCCTCAAGGCGGCCAGGGAAGAAGGCAGGGAGGAGATAAAGACCGAATTCGACCCGCTCATCGCTGAGTTCAATGCCCGAGTTCTCATGCATCGAGATCTAACTTTTCTGGGCGACGGCTACCTTGAGTCATTGGCCGAGGCATGGGAGACCCTGATTCAGATCAGGAAGGTTGAGAGCGGCGCCGATGAGGTCGACAAAGAAGCATTGATAAAAGAATTCCTGAGGGGGAAAGAGCCTTCAGATTTATCGGCGGCTAAAGCCCTCTACAACAAAGGTTCTCCCTCCAGGAAAGGGAAAGAGGTGGCTACGGACCCTTCCGGCGTTGTGCCCCCAGTTCACGTGCCTACCCAACCGGCCAATCGGTCGACACTTGACCCCTTCGAGCAGCACGTTGGTTATGACCCGGAAGCCCTCGGGCTTGGCGTTCATGTTTTATCTCCCATCCCGGAGGGCAGGACACCCCTGGCGACTGAGAACCCACCGGCATCTGGTGAGTAACCTCTGGGCTTCACAAAGATCTTTCTCGTTCCCTCAGAAGTTGTTGTGTTCTAACACTTGTTTATTTTCGTGTCTTCTGTGCAGGATGCTCTGACCCCGAGCCCACTCCAAGGAGCGATGCCGCCAAGGAGGTGGAGATAAAGGCGAGTGAGGCTACTCAAGTTGGCGGAGATCCTGGTCCAGATGCTCAAGTAATCGGGGCGCTGGATGAAGGCAAATCTGACTCTTCCTCGGAGAGTTTCGAAGTAGAAACCACAGGCGCCTCTGAGCACACATCCGACTTGAGCATGAAGGAACGGCTCGAGAAAGAGAAAAGAGATACGACCTCAGTCAAGGTCGAGCCGCGTGAAGTGGACCTGGACGATCCTCTGAACAAACCATTGAAGGTCATTCTTCCTGGCAAGTCCC
The DNA here is from genome assembly GCA_030765085.1 of Allium cepa. Classification (NCBI taxonomy): domain Eukaryota; kingdom Viridiplantae; phylum Streptophyta; class Magnoliopsida; order Asparagales; family Amaryllidaceae; genus Allium; species Allium cepa. The sequence goes on along the minus strand of CM060943.1, from coordinate 401,444,000 downwards.
AGCCCATGGATGTTCCTCCTACGTTTTCGGTCGTCACCCCTCCGTCAGGGAAGGATTCCAAGAGTAAGCGCTCTGGGAAGGAACCATCCGGGAAGAAGTCAAAGAAACACAAGAAATGACCGTCGTCCCCGTTCAACGAGAACTAGTTTAAGTCATGTACTAATTTTTTAGACTGTGTAAATAAGATTTTTGCGAATAAAATTTGATCTTCACTTTTGTCTTCTCAAAAGACTTTTATTATTCAGTTTCTTTTATGGTTGTGATTGAAATCTGAATTTTTATGGGTAACTTAGACTTCTTGGTTCGTCTTTACATGGCTTGGGAGCTTCCCTGGATTTGATCAATCTCCACTTGGTGCTTCACACACTTAGAATATTTCATAGCCCGTATGTTGGGGACTTGAAATATCCAAGTCATTTACGTCGTAGTTCCTATTCAAGGAACTCGAAGGTCTGAACTGCTTGTAATTAAGTCTATATACCGGACTTCGAGTACTCCAGTCCGTGCTCCGGGGACTTGGAGATTTTGAGTCATTTGTATTCGAGTCCGCGCTCTGGGGACTTGGGGATTTCGGATCGTTTATACTCGAGTCCGCACTCCGGGGACTTAGAGTACTCCAGTCCGCACTCCGGGGACTTGGAGATTTTTTGTCGTTTATACTCGAGTCCGCACTACGGGGACTTAGAGTACTCCAGCCCGCACTCCGGGGACATGGAGATTTTTCGTCGTTTATACTCGAGTCCGCACTCCGGGGACAAGGAGATTTTTCGTCGTTTATACTCGAGTCCGCACTCCGGGGACTTAGAGTACTCCAGTCCGCACTCCGGGGACTTGGAGATTTTTTTTCGTTTATACTCGAGTCCGCACTCCGGGGACTTAGAGTACTCCAGTCCGCACTCCGGGGACTTGGAGATTTTTTGTCGTTTATACTCGAGTCCGCACTCCGGGGACTTGGAGATTTTTTGTCGTTTATACTCGAGTCCGCACTCCATGGACTTAGAGTACTCCAGTCCGCACTCCGAGGACTTGGAGATTTTTTGTCATTTATTATAAGCGTTCGTACGCTAGCCAGGATATCATAATTTTTAATTGCGCGTCATAGGAATATCATACGAAGAGACATTGGTCATTCATGGAAAAGATGGCTTCAAGCCTTTATTGATGAAAACAAGCTAGATTATCTTATTACATGCCAAGAAGAAAGCATACTGGAAATAAATGCAACTACCGCATAAAGGAAATAGACTAAGTGTAATAACGCCGCAAATGCTCGCTGTTCCATGCTTGAGGGAGTGTCGCACCATTGACGGTCGTTAGCTTGAAAGTTCCTTCTCCAAGACTCCGTTCGATGACGTATGGACCTTCCCATGCGGGATTCATGTACGAAGGGGTTGGAAAGACTCGTTTCAAAACGAGATCTCCCACACTAAAGGTTCTTGGCTGGACTTTTCCATTATAATATTTAGCGACTCGGTGTCTGTATGAGGCTGCTCTCAAATCAGCTTCTTCGCGTTTCTCATCAATGAAGTCTAATGATTCTAATAGGAGATCCTGGTTTGACGTAGGATCGTAATAGGTTACCCGGTGTGACGGAACTTCAAGTTCTACGGGTATGACGGCTTCCGTACCGTACGCCAGTGCGAATGGTGTGTGGCCAGTCGCGGTCTTGTGGGTAGTTCTATAGGCCCAAAGCGCTGTTGGGAGTTCATCCACCCACTTGCCTCTAGCCTTTTCCAAACGCTTCTTCAATATGGACTTGATGATTTTATTGACGGCTTCTAACTGCCCATTCGCCTTCGGGTGAGCAACTGCTGCGAACCTTTTCTCAATGCCATACCTCTGACAGAACTCTTTGAATTCCTTGCTTTCGAATTGAGTTCCGTTGTCCGTTATGATGGTCCGTGGGAGGCCAAAACGACATATGATATTTTGTACAACGAAATTAATGACTTTCTTGGTGGTGATTGTGGCCATTGGCTCTGCTTCTGCCCACTTGGTGAAATAATCGACTGCCACTATTGCATATTTCGCGTCTCCATTGTCTATGGGCAGAGATCAAATTAGGTCGATTCCCCACATTGCAAATGGCTAGGGACTAACCATTTGTGTGAGTTCCGTTGGCGGAGATCTCGGAATCTTTGCATATATCTGGCATTTGTCGCATCTTCTCGCATAGTCTGCAGCATCCCGATTTACAGTCGGCCAATAATATCCATAGCGGAGGATTTTCCTCGCCAAAGTTTGCCCCCCGGTATGATCACCACATTCTCCCTCATGGACTTCTTCCAACACCCGTTTTACCTCGTCATGGGCCACGCACCGGAGTAAGGGGATCGAGAATCCCCTCCGATACATTATCCCGTCTTGCATTACATAACGCGAAGCCTTACAAAGGACTTGGCGTCTTTCGCTTCTTTTCTCAGGTAAGTCTCTGTATAGCAAGTATTGTTTGATCGGGGTCAGCCATGATCCCCTTTCGAGTTCGGTCTCCAAGACGAGATCTATCTCCATCATGTCTATACTTGGAGCAAGCAGAGTCTCGACAGGGAACAATCCCATCTGCTGTGCATCGCCAGTACTCGCGAATTTAGCCAACGAGTCGGCCTCCCTGTTCTGTTCGCGCGGCACATGCGAAATGTCATAATATTCCAGGTTTACTAGTAGCTCCTGGACCCGAGCAAGGTAAGGAGCCAGTCTCTGTCCTTTCGCTTGGTAGTCTCCCCGTACCTGATATACCACCAGCTGTGAGTCGCAGAAGATTTCGATGGACTTTACCCTCAGTTCATTGGCAAGTCTTAAGCCAACAATCAGTGCTTCGTATTCGGCTTCGTTATTTGTCGCTGTAAATTCGAGCTTCAAACCGTAGCAAATCGATCGGTTTTCGGGAGTTACCAAAACTATCCCAGCTCCCGACCAACGGTCGTTAGATGCCCCGTCAGTGAACATCTTCCATCGGACAGGAGGGATTACTTTGTGATTTTCACTCGGTTCATCCGGAATGGTGAACTCAGCAACGAAGTCAGCTAATGCTTGCCCTTGGATGGTCCTTCGCGGTAGGTAGGTGATATCAAACTGGCTTAACTCGATGTTCCACTTTAGCATCCTACCGGAAGTTTCCGGTCATTGGAGTACCTGTCGCAAGGGTTGGTCAGTGTAAACACTGATTGAGTGCGCCTGAAAGTAGGGACGAAGCTTGCGTGATGCAATCACCAGGCAATAGGCAAGTTTCTCGATCTTTGGATAATTCTTTTCTGCCCCCGTCAGTCGTTTACTAACATAGTACACCGGCCTTTGAACCTTGTCTTCTTCGCGAACTAGGGATGTACTGATAGCGTGTTGAGACACAGCCAAATATACGTACAACGTCTCGTGGTCTACTGGTTTTGACAACACTGGAGGACTTTCCAAGTGTCTCACCAGGGCTCGGAATGCTTCCTCGCAGTCAGTCGTCCATTCGAAGTTTCTCTTTCCTTTCTTTATGACATCGAAGAAAGGAACACACTTATCTGTGGCTCTGGATATGAATCGACTGAGCGCAGCTACTTTTCCGTTCAAGCTCTGTACCTGTTTTATGGTTCTAGGTGCCTGTATATCTCGGATGGCCTGGATCTTTTCCGGGTTAGCTTCAATTCCTCGTGCATTCACAATGAATCCCTAGAACTTCCCTGATGCCATGCCGAATGAACACTTTGAAGGATTGATCTTCATCCCATAGTGCCTTAGTACACCGAACATCTCTGCCAAGTCTCAGATGTGGTCGTTTGACTGTCGTGACTTCACGAGCATGTCATCCACATAGACTTCCATTGTTCTACCAGTCTGATCCTTGAACATTCGGTTCACCAGGCGTTGATAGGTTGCTCCTGCATTCTTCAACCCAAAAGGCATTACTACATAGCAATACAGCCCGACGTTTGTGACGAAGCTGGTGTGTTCTTGGTCCGGGATGTGCATCGGGATTTGATTGTACCCGGAGTATGCATCCATAAAAGATAGTAGCTCATGCCCGACAGTCAAATCGACCAGCTGATCAATTCGTGGTAGCGGGAAGCTATCCTTCGGGCATGCTTTGTTTAAATCGGAATAGTCAACGCAGGTTCTCCATTTCCCGTTTGCTTTCTTTACCAACACAGGGTTGGACACCCATTCCGGGTAGAGGGCGTCGCGGACAAACCCATTGGCTTTGAGTTTATCCACCTCCTCTTTGAGAGCTGTAGACCTCTCCGGGTCCATGCCTCTCCTTTTTTGCTTCATAGGTACGTGTTTCGGGTCTATATTCAACATATGGCTCGCAATTGCAGGGGAAATCCCACGCATATCAGAGTGTGTCCAGGCGAAGACATCAAGATTAGCTCGAAGGAAATCAGATAAATTCTCTGCCATTAGGGGATCGAGCTGTGACCCAATTTTAAGAACTCGTGTCGAGTCGCTGTGGCTAACTGGAATATCAATTGTTAGTTCAGCCGGTGCTGCGTCTGGTTCCCTGGGTTCCTCTTTGTCATCTCTCGGATCTATGTCTCCAACGATCCGAGAATGTCGCCCGAGCCAGGGCTCGGGCGCTAATTGTCAATCATCAGAATTCGGGATGCGGACGATGCTGTCCGCAGTCTTCCCCTTTTCTCTACGCTGGGCCTCTCTCAGCTCAGCCACGTAACATGCACGTCCGGTTGCTTGGTCGCCATGCACTACGCCAACTCCTTTGTCTGTCGGGAATTTCAGTGTGAGACACCACGGGGCCAAGACTGCCTTGAAATCTGCGAGGGCTGGTCGTCCCAAAAACACGTTGTATGGTGAATCAACATCCAACACTATGAATGGTAGGATTCGCACTCTCCTGCGTTCACCTTGTCCCAGTTCAACTGGTAACTCCACATATCCTACTGCGTCTGTGGCTGCGCCGTTAAAGCCATGGATTCGGGCTTTAGATGGTTTCAAATACTTAGTCTCCAGCTTCATTTGGTCATACGCTTTCTTGAAGATGATGTTAACGGAACTTCCGCAATCAATTAGGATTCTCCTTACGAATGCCGGTCCGATGGTTGCGGATATGACCAATGGATCGATGGTGGGAGCTTCCACCTTATCCGCGTCTCTATTCCTGAATACAATATCGTCGTGCATCGTGCGTTGCTGCTTTGCGGGAGTTCCATCCTCCACATTTGAACACCACTCATGCTCTGTATGTCTCAAGGAATTAGCATATCGCTCCATTTCCTGCCAATTTTTATCCGCAGGATGAGGTCCACCAGCAATTGTGTTAATAACCAATCTTCCACAGTTCGAGTAGGTTGCTCTGGTTGGTGTAGAGCTGGGCCACGTCCGGGGTCTGAAGTCTCTTGTCTTCCTTCTGGCGTATCTTTGACGAATTCCTGCAGCTTCTTCTGCCTAATCAATTTCTCAATAGCGTCATGGAGATGCCTGCATTCGTCTGTGTTGTGCCCATAAGACTCGTGAAAGCGGCAATACTTTCCAGTTCGCTTTTGCTCCTCTTTTGATTCCTTAGGGCGTGGTTTTCTGTATTGAAAAGTGTTGCAGGTCGATAAGTAGATGTTTTCAAGAGACGCATTCAGTGGAGTGTATTCGTTGTAGGTTGGGATCCTTGACTTCCATCTCCCCGTTTCCTTCTTCTTTCCAGGATTTCCACTTCCAGTTCCCTTAGACTGCCCGGGCTTATTTTGGACGCTGGCCTGAGCCTTTCCAGGGTTATCGTCGGTTGCTTTCATGGCGATGTTGCCCTTTACAGACTCCTGAACGGACCCTGGTGCCTTATCTTTCCTTATCCACCGAGCTTCTTCCCTCCTTATGAACTGGTGGGCTTTCGAATAGAAACGCTCCAACATAGCTGGTGGCTTACTCGCTAACCAATCCCCAAATTCAGAGTCTGGATCCACTCCACGCATTACTGCCATCAAAATCGCGTGGTCGTTTGGATTGCTCACTTCAGTAGCGGCAACATGAAATCTCTGCAAGTATACTTTCAGTGATTCTCCAGGAGCTTGGGTCACGCTTGATAAGGACATCACATCCTTGGGTCGAGTGGCGTGTATCCTGAATTGTTCTATGAATTTCCTTGCTAATTCGTCGAAGTTTGAGATTGACCGTGGAGGAAGTCGAGTGAACCACATGGTGGCGATTCCGGACAAAGTTATTGGAAAGCACCTGCACTTAGTTGCGTCGTTAGCCCTTGCTGAATCCATCATCCATCCATACCTCATTACATGATGTCTAGGGTGAGTTTTTCCTTCATAGGCGGGCATGGTGGGCATGTTAAACTTCCTTGGGTATTCGGCCTATAGAATGGTATCTGTGAAGGGAGTATGACTATTAGACATTCCCCAATCTTCATTAGTCAAACCTTGATTCTCTCTCATCAACTGCCTGGCCATAGCTGTCAAATCCGGGGTTTGTATGGTAGGAGGAAGGTTGGGTTCCTCTCCACGGGCTTGATTTCTAGTAGAGCGATCAGTGGCACCTGCTTGGTCATCTTCATCCTTGCGGCGTCTACGCCTGGGAGGTTCATCAGCTGAAGTTGAGCTATCATCTTCGGAGTAGGGGATAGGGCTACCTCCAGCATTCTGATGCTGCTGTTGAGCAAGTCGGGTCATGAGGTCAGCATTAACTTGCATTTGCTCAGCGAGTTGCCTTCTGCTTTTCGTAAGCTCTTTTATCAAGTCATTCAATACTGCTCGTGAAACAGCTTCCGCTTGGTTTTGGTTGGAGGGCCCCGTGCCTCGAATTGTTTGTTGATCGTTAGGTCCAAGTTGTTGAACACTAGCGGTTTCGCAAGCATCTACATTTTGGGAGGTCGATCTTGTTCGTGGTCTTCCCATGGTAGAGTCGTTGGCTGTAACTCTGAGCAGAATCAACAGATGCCTTATGAATAATTACGGATCTTCTTCGGGGGATTTATGCAATCCAGTAGCTACAAAGTAGATCCTCACAACCTGAGAATTCGATTCTCGGTGAAAGCACCAAAATGTTAGCGCCAAAATTGGTCACTAACACCCTTAGAGAGTTTGTGTAGAGAGATTAATGAAGAAGATAAATTAAAATAGAGAAGATAATATAAATTAAAATGCGGGAGACGAGAACACAGAATTTATAGTGGTTCGGCATTGTAGCCTACGTCCACTTTGAAGTTGATCTTTATTTCTTCACTAGATACTTGATTACAGATACAATCCGTCCTTCGGTATTAGCATACAATTGCAAAGTAAAAGAAATAAGTCTTGAATGAGTCTTGAAAATGGCAGAATCTTCCCAGTGCTCTCTAAAAATCTGATCCCGTTTTCTGTGCCCCTGCCTCTCTATTTATAGACGAAAGTGGGTTGGACTTCCCTGGTGGGCCAGGTGGCTGAATAGCTCGGTCCAAGTAGCGTAAGTACTATGCGCCGAACCAGAGAGGCCGAACGAGGTATGCCGAGCCTTCCTTTTCGTGCCGAACGAGGTATGCCGAGCCTTCCTCTTTGTGCCGAACAAGGTATGCCTTTGAGTGAGGGATGTAGGTTGAATGAGGCTGGGATGCCGAACAACTTGGGAATGTCGAATGTTCCTTGGAGGACGAAAGTTCATGGATGCCGAACGATCTTATGCCGAACGATCGCATGTCGAGCATCCTCCTTTGGCCGAACGGTATTCAATACCGAGCGCTTCTTGATGCCGAACGCGATCCCATGCCGAACGATCATTTGTATGCCGAACGCCCTTTGACCGAGCGTTTACTTTAGCCGAACGTCCACTTCGGCCGAACATTCACTCTGGCCGGACGTGTTCTGGATGTCGGGTGTCCTTCGAATGCTGAACACACTTTACACCAAGTACTCCTTAGAGGCCGAACGTTCACTTTGGCCGAACGTTCTTGGGTAGCCGAGTACCCTTTGGATGCCGAACCTTCCTGGGAGGCCGAGCAGTGGTCAAGCTGAGTACTAAGTTGCCTGGCCAATCCCTTGGGAAACAGGAGGAGAAGCATATTAGTTCCAATTATTAAGAATAAAGGAGACATTCAAAATTTCACAAACTATAGAGAAATTAAGCTTATGAGTCCTATAATGATGCTTTGGGAGAGAGTCATTGAACATCGATTAAGAAGGACGACAAGCGTTTCAAAAATCAATTTGGTTTCATGCCTAGAAGGTTGACCACAAAGGCGATTTTCTTAATAAGACAACCTATGGAGATGTCTAGGGAGAAAAAAAGGATCTACATATGATATTTATTATTTGGAGAAAGCTAATGATAAATTAATGAGAAAGGTTATGTGGTGGTCTCTAGAAAGAAGAGAGTCCCAACAAAGTACATTACCCATAAAAGGGATATGTACGATGATATTGTAACTAGTATCAGAGCATGCAAGGGTAAGACTAATGACTTTTCCATTAATATAGGATTACATCAAGGGTCATATTTGGGACCTTACTTTTTTTCCTAGTCATGGGTGAAGTTACAAAGGGTATACAAGGTGAGATTCTTTGGTGTACGTTCATTGCTGATGATGTTGTGCTACTTGACGAAAGTAGAATTGGTGTTAATGGACAGCTGGATCTGTGGAGACTGACTTTAGAATCAAAGGGTTATAGATCAAGAAGAACCAAAACAAAGTATATGAAGTGCGGCTTCAGTGGGGTCAAGTCAGAGGATTGGAATGTCACTCTAGCCAGACAAGTAGTGCCCAGAAGGGATCCTTTCGATATTTAGGATCAATATTGCAATATAACTATGAGATTAGTGAAGATGTTAGTTTTACAATTCGAGCGGGATGGGTGAAATGGCGATAAGCATCTGGCATTCTCTATGACAGGAAAGTCCCACAGAAGCTTAAAGGAAAGTTCTACAAAATGTCAATCAGGCCTGCAATGTTGTATGGTGCATAATATTGGCATACTAAAAGCCAACACATCCAAAGATAAGTGTAGCAGATATGCCTATGCTATGATGGAGTTACGATCATACAAGAGGAGATCGAATTACAAATGATGATATACGTGATAAACTTAGAGTAGCAGCAATTGAGGAGAAGCTAGTCCGACACTGCTTAAGATGGTCTAGACATCTCCATTGGAGGACTCCCAAGGCACATGTACAATATGGAATTATAGGCCGCGTCAAATGATCAAATAGAGGTAGAGATCGACCAAGGTTTATATGGAAGGAAGTATTAAAAAGGGACTTGAAGGATTGGAATATATCCTCTGGTGTCGGATAGGAGCGCATGGAAGTTAGCGATGTATGTACCAGAACAATAAACTAGGTTTTCTTCTTAGGGTTAGTTTAGGGGTTGCTTTATAAGTTTTAGATTATATGACAAGTGAATAAGAGCCTAAGACGTAGCGTTTGGTGTTCGGTCAATATTACTATTAGTAACATCATTACTATTGATATTATTATTATCATCATGATTTTTTACATTTTATTTTACTTAGTTATTATTATTATTTGTTTACTTGAATTTATTTTGTTAATATCATGGTTATTATTATTATTGTAATTGTTGTTGTTATTATGACTTTTAAATTGACTTTGTCAGTTAGATGTGGGTTCCATCCCTGGTCGAACCCAACTTGTTTGGGAATAATGACTTAGTTGTTATTGTTGCTCCCGTTTAAACTAAAAGCTTAATTTAAATGTTAATTTTAAATTATATGGCTACACACACACCCCAATGTTACATATAAATAATTGTTTAAAAATTCATTAATTGCAAGTTATACATATGGTAATATATAAATGGGTATCATAAGATGGATCTTGTATAATAAACGCCGTAATTAATTTCAATCGTTTCTTTAATTAAAACAACTCACTATTGGTAATTTTAGATTCCAAATCATATAGGATTATTTAACATGTTTAATGTATACACATATATTTATGTACTTCTCCACTTTTATAATATATAAATATTTTTAATCAAAATCTTGGACTATAAAGGCAAATGTAAATGGAGGATTAGTCCATTGTGGTGTAAATCCCAACACCAACGTACGCTTACATTAACTGTGTAGACTTCTTATCTGCAGCATATGCACTTCATACGAACATGTTTATTTGGTATACTTGTAAACTAAAACTTAAATAAACCTTCCAAACAAAATTAAATTAAATAATGTTTTATTTAAAATATTTAGATTAGATATAAAAATCCATTTAGGCTTCATAGACTTAACAAAGATCAAAATGGATTATTTTTTTGAAATTCATTCATTTAACCCACTTTGGATTAGTCTGGTTCCAATTGTAGTATCAAAGCCTAATAGTCTTTGCATTCTAAAATTTCTAATGTTAGGGCCAACCAATTAAAGCCTACCCACTTAGTAGGGTGTCTCGAAAAGTAGAATCAAATGTTGGGTTTCGATAATCAAGTACTCAACAGCGCCTAGCTACCAGTATGGCCGGAGGGATGAAGGAAGCCCAAACATTATCCCCTATATAAAGGCAAGATTTATTTTAGGCCGTAGGCAAAATTTTCAAATTATGTCTTGAAAATTAAAAATTATATTTTAAATTCAAAAGTTAAATTAGGAATATACCATTTTATCAATGTTCTCCACTTTTCAAAATTGATTTAAAAGGTAACAAAACTAAATTTCAAAATGTTCATCTTAATTACATAAATAATTGGATTAATTAAATAATTAACTAAAAGTTTATTAATTAAATGGAAACATGTATAATGATATGTGATATTCATCTTAAAGCATTTAAGGTATATGGTGATAAAATTTTGAATTTAATTAATATTATGTTACTTAAAATATTTTTTAATAAATTAAGTTAATTGAAAGTCTATTAGTAAGTTATATATACCATATGTTTTATAGTCTCTCATCATTTTTAAATTGTTAAGGATGAATAAATTAAAATTCAATAGTTTAAGTTTAAATAAAAAATTAATTAAATATGAACTGATTAATAAGAATTAATTTAAAATTAACAAAATAAGATTTGTTTAAAAAGATATATGTATATACTATATAAGTGAATTAAATTCTAAAGGTTATAAACAAGATAATACTTATAAAGCTATACATGTCTAGCATTAAGTAGAATTGGAAAGAAACCCTAATTTGATTTAATGAATATATATGTATGTATGTATGTACATATGTATATATGTATTTATATGTATATGTATGTACGTATGTATAGAAAGTATGCCATGATTTCAAATGGTCCAACACTTGAATCGCGAGGACATTTCATAGGAAATACATTATTGCCTAATTGATATCACTCAAATAATCATACATTATAGATTACAATTATCTAATATATATGTTGTCTACTATCATTTATATATTAATAAACTACTTGCATACTCTTAAGTTGACAAAATCAAGCTAGAGATGTTACAAGCAGTATTATAAATATATCGACCGGATGATGTAAGATAACTGTATATATATTTATTGAGCACACTCAAGGTACATATATTATACTTAGGCCATCGTGAAATGGTGGGTATGAGTGAATAATCTCTATATGTTGAGCAAACTCAAGATCGAGATTGAAATTATGAAAAAGACCACAGGTTAGGAGTTGTATATAATATAACAGATAAAGTGTTAACCATTTCTTACAGGTCTATGATATGTTGAGAGAACTCAAGATCAGAATCCTAAGGCAAGCGAGCCGTTAATTTTCACCAGAGAAATTGAAAATTTTGTAAGTTTTTCTTAAGGTTCCGAGAAACATTACCAGTGCGAGCCTTATTATACAATTGAAACGGTAACATTTAACCATTCTAATATTGTAAGAACATTTGCTATATAAAGTTAAATTAATCCACATCAATAAATTTGTATGGCTAATAAAAGATTGATAAAATGTTTAATAATTAAGATATAGAAATGAATTAAAAAAATTGTCAATGAAATATGAAATGCACTTACCTAAAATCCATTGGCATGTTATCGCTTCAAGATTCATGCAAGAACCTAACTATGCACTACGAAACACATCCTTAACTTCGTCGCTTAAGTGTTTATTTACCTAAGTCTTTGTATATTTTCATGAGTTTTAAACTATTTATAAACACAGGAACATGGGTATTTGATTCGTATTTGACCATATATAAATATTGTATGATGAACATTCGTAGTTCATAATATACAAAATTACAATAAATTATTTCATTGGAAATAAGCAAATAAAGCATAATGTGAAAGTAACTATTCAATATGATTGATTATGATAAAAATTTCCTTTTGAATGGTTCGATCATTTGGAAAAAGAAAGCATGTGTACAAGAGGGGTGCAACTTACGCACGGTTAAGAGGAAGAGAGTGAATAGTCACTCTACTTTATGGGTAGTGATGACGGAAACAAGAATTGTACAAAATATTAGTAAATACTTAATATGGAACGAGAAATATAACTTTTTATTCCAATTGTGTTTTTTCATATAGAAAATTACTTTCTATAACAGTCATTTCTATGAGTTTAAAATATTTAATTGAAAACTCTTGACTGCAAATTACCAAGCCTACATTATATTAGCTCATCGAGTGCTGTTGATGCTCGAACTCATTCTTCGTCTACTCCTACCAAGCCTGTGTCATTAATGCCTAGGTTCATTCAACCCATCTAAGATTGTCCCTTAGTGTTGAATATGCTAGTATATGATTTTTGTTTGATGATAATAAACATATATATATATATATATATATTCATTTAAATGTATTTGTTATTGTACTATTTTATTTTTCACATAATTAAATAAATATTTGCTGAATAAAATAAATAACACAGAATTTAAATTCAAACAAATATTTTATTCAAACAAATATTTTATTACAATTTTGAATAGTACAAATTTGAGCTCCCACTATATATATATATATATATATATATACACACAAATTTCCATTAGAAAACAATATCTATTACATCACAATTTTTTCACTAAAAAATGTTTACATACATCTACACCTCACTAGGTATCACTCGTTCACTTGTATTTATCTTCAACTCTATTCCAGATTGAATCCAGCATCCGAGCTATCTGCAAAATAAACACTGACGCATTAAAATTGAAAAAGAAATATTTTTGCAGTGTAAAATAAAATGTGTATTTTGAAAATATTAATTGCCACAGTTATTTTGGTTGTTCTTCATCACTTATTTTGAATTCATCATACACGAACAGCTTATGACATGCACGGTGTATCACTATACATGCCACAAGGCCATGCATACTGATATACACTCGATAAAACTGCAGGGACAGGTGAGCACAAGGTCAAACCCAATCAAAAGGTAGGCTTAACTCAAGTGAAATACAAATAAAGTCATTATATTAGCACAAGGTCAAACCCAAGCTATAAGCTGGATTCAACACATGTGCAATCCAAATGTACAAGTTCAATAAAATGGTCAAGACAACTGAACAACTCGACCAGTCCCAAATCAAAAATGAACAAGTAAAAAGTGGTGAATAGCACATAAAGTAGACAAACAAGTATACGTATGTAAAGTGAAGGCCACACTAGCTCAACTGTATACAAGTGCACAAAAGTATACACATGAACCAATAACTTCAACCAGAACTAACACATGAGGTCAGAGAACATAAAGAAGGTAGTAGAGATAAACACCTCAAGTACAAAACAGGTTACATATTGCAATGCAAAACAACCAGCAGTAAAACAGAGGCTTGAAGCATGCATATGGTCAGGCAAAGTTAAAGATATAATGCTACAGAGGTGACATTAATATACAGAGATATCAAGTGAAGCCCCAACGGTCATGAACCAAAATATGCATACAGACTCAACTAAAACTAAACAACTTCAACTAGATACAAGTGAATGAAAGCTTCAGACTGCCAAGAAAACAACAGTCCAGATGAATGGACAAGATGACCAGCATTCAGGTACTAATGGTTCAGATATAAGGAAATGGATATGAAACTCGAAGTCTGAAAACAAGTCAAAATTTCAGCTACAAAATATACAACATGAAGACATCAAGAACCAAACATATGCAGCAAGTTAACAATGCAACTTGTGCACAAACCAAAGTGATTATGATCAAGCCCGTGAAACAGCATACACAATTACATACGCAACTGAATATAGTTTGACTGCTCAGGATAGTGGCATGGTACAAAGACTAGAAAATCAAGATATACAACCCATAATGGTCAAAGAAACCATAAAGAAACATGTAGACCAAATTTATATGCATTCATACAACTCAACGGTTCAACAAGATATATATGCAATGTCGACATATATGCAAAAGGGTGCATAAACTAGCTCGAAGCAATAACTCAATCAAGCTCCACAAAAAACCAGACCACATGACAGATGACTCGTGAAGTAGAGCACATACAACATCACGTGAGACAAGCTACTGACATAGATCTTCGAACAAGTAGTGACAATGTTCAACTCAGAGAGCAAAGAATTATTCAAAATTGAACCGAACAATGCACATAGAAGCATATGGCAGTGGACAACGCAATGCAGACTACAAGACCAAGTCTTAAACAACAAATAAAATGACATACCAGATTTCATTCCAAGAAAACAATTACAACGAGAAACAATTTATAGTATTACAGGAATCAAGGTAGAAGTTTCACACCAAAGTCAAAGCCAGGAGATATTGAACAAGTCGAAGTAAACTTCTCATCTCAAAATATCGTTACAAAATCAAAGTGCCAAAGTCATAGAGGTAACAAATTCGTATATTCATGATGCCGAGTTAAACCATAAATTCACAAAGGAAGTTCAAAATTCAAGTGAAATCGAACGGCCAAGAATATTAATTGACGAATTCAAACAAATATATTCGAACACAAATTAAGGGAATTAAACCCTATTTAACCCGTTAACATCATTGTCGTCAAACGCAATCGAGTTCAAGCATATCAACAAGAATAAAAAAAGAAAACTACGTACCAGATTTTTCGAATCGAACTCGACGAAATTGAAGCAGCCAAGTGTAGTAAAAAGAAAAATGATCGACAAAGCAAGGAACGCAAAACATCTATTCCATCGAGCAAATGAAGTCGGCGCCTTTCAATTTCCGGAAGCATTAAATTCATAAATAAGAAAGAATGAAAAAAAGGAAGCAGCCATTTTTAACGCAAAGTAAAGAAGGCCAAAGAAATAAAAAGAAAAGGGATATTTTTTTATCACTTTGTTTATTTTGGGCCGCTTTATAATTTACATTGGGCTTTAGTTTTAAAATTTTGGGCTTCTTATTTTTATTTTGTAATTTACTTTTAACCGTTTGTAATTTTCAAGTCGTGTGATAAGGGATGAACTGCGGTGGTGTAGTTCGAGAATTCACAACTCAATGGCTGAGTTATAGCAGCATTTTAAGCATAGAGTTAGGTTAGTCGATAGTAGTGTCACGAGTTTACGTGTGCATGAGTCTGACTACTTAATTTCTAGTAGAAACCTTAGGGGCAGCACGTAGGCAGGGTCTTGCCGAAGCTAGGCAAATATGTGTTATTCTATTTCTGTTTTTTATTATTATGCTATTATGTGTGCTGCTATTACTTTTCTATATCTATGTTGCAATTATTTATACTTTCGCATTAAATTTTATAGTTAACAGTATCACTTTATTCTCCTGCCCCTCTAGGGTGAAATCGATCCTACAAGTGGTATCGGAGCTAGGAACAAAAGCCAATTTTTGATTTTAAAATTTTGATTTTTCAAAAACAAATTGTTGTTTTAAAATTTTTAAATGGCTTCTTTCAATAATGTTTTACTGAGGATCAGTCTATGGTTAGACCACCAATGTTCATTAATGAATATGCTTAATGGAAAAGTAGAATGAATTTTTTTCTATTTTTCTAAAAACCATTGATGCTTGGAATATTATTGAGATAGGATATTATACACCAATAATAGTAGTAGATAATCAGGAAATACCAATGGATCAATGGACAAATCTAGAAAATAAATTATAAAATGCAAAAGCTTTGAATTCTATTATTTGTTCATTAGATCAAATTGAATTAATCGTGTCTCACATTATCTAACTGCGCAGGAAATATGGCACACACTCGAAGTGACTCATGAAGGAACATCTCAAGTCAAGGAATCTCGCCTTGCCTTGCTTAGATGCGAATACGAGAATTTCACAATGGCCAAGGATGATAATGACAAAGAGATGTATGGACGACTTTCCAATATTGAATACAAATCAAAAGCTCTTGGAAAATCATACACATAGTTGGAAATTGTCCAAAAAATCCTCTGAGTCCTTCCATGAAATTTTGAAGCCAAAGTCACTGCCTTTAAGAATCAAAGGAGTTGAAACAAATCAAAGTTGAATAACTCATCGAAAATCTCACTACTTATGAGCTAGAAATGAAATTCTAAGAAGAACGCGAAGGAGGTGATACACAAAAAAAATCAATAGCTCTCAAAGGAATATTGGAAAGTGATGATGATAATGATGATGGAGCGGATGAATTGGCACTGATAATAAAGAAATTCAAAAGATGGAATTGCAGATATGGAAGTCCAGCTCTAAATTAACAACTGAAAAGCAGAATAATTAAATTTCTAGACAACCCAGAAGAGCATGAGATCATCTGTTACAAGTGCAATAAACCGGGTCACATCAAGCCCAATTGTCCTCAGAATCGACTTGGCCAAGAAAAGAAATCGAAAAGGACAAGTTTTGCAGCCACGTGGAATAAAAGTGATGTTGATAAAAGCACTAGCAGTGAGAGTGAAAAAGTAGATCTATATCTTTGAGGTGATATAACTGGTAGCGATGATGAAGAGCAAAGCAGGGTATCAAAATTTATTCGCTAAGAATTACTTATATATTTCCACGAAGTAAATGGCTGTTTCAAAAGACTTTGGGTGAAATACGTGAAAATTGAATCACAAAGAGATACTTTGACAGATTTAAATAAATAGCTTGATCAATTGGTTAAAAACTATCAAACGAAAATCCCTAAGTGTGGCAAGTGTCCATCATTTGAAGAAGAGATTAAAAAATCAGAAATTAGAATTAAATCGCTTGAAAATGAAATTGTGATATTGAAAGAAGGTGAAAATACTAGGAGAGAAATTCTATTAAAAAGTGCACTCAATTATTGAATGAAAGTGAATCTCTCAAAACACAAGTCCAATAATTGTCTGCAACTTTAGGAAAATTTTCCAAAGGAGAAATATCAACCAACATATTATTAGGGAAACAAATTGTTAATAAGATAGACAAGGACTTGGATATAATTAAACTGAACTTATTAGAAGCAAAATTAGTCAAGTCAAATACGAGTGAACAATTTGTAAAAAAACTGGACACAATCAAAACATTTGTTGGTATAAACCCAAAAACGTAAAAACCATACCATTTGGGTTCTAAAAGACACGAATATAAAATCCCTCAAAGTCTAACAAATCGGGGTGCCAAAAGAAACTAATATAAATAGTTTTGGGTCTACTCAAACATATTTTTCAAAATCTCTTGCCACTAACAATTATGGACCTATAAAAATAAATAGGTCACAAAAATCTTTTCTTGTGTAGATGCAGTTGCAGGCTAAGGAACAACAACAGTATTACCTAGATTCTGGCTGTTCCAGACACACAACAGGTGACGAATCATAGTTCATTAGCCTAGTACAAAGGTGGGTGAATCACAATAGGCAATAACGAAAAATTATTGTAAAGGTAAAATAAGTAAGGGTACATCTATCTTGAATGATATATTAAATGTGATAATCTGCACCATAATCTGAATTTAATCAGCCAATTATGTGATAATGAATGTTGATTTTGATTTTGACTTATGCAATATTGTTGCCCAATAATCTTTTATGCCAAGAACACTACATGTATCTCTAGATTCTTTGAACTAGTTCATATAGATGTTCTTTGGACTAATGATGGTGTTTTATTGATTGTTGATTACTCGTGATACAAGTGAATATGTTTGTTATGACACTACGTTTTCTATTTGCTTATTTGCACTGTTTCAATTCAAATTCAGAAGAATTTCATTTAAAAGTTGTTAAAAATGATTTTAAGGTAATTGTTGCAACTTCACAGTCTGGTCTATAACATCCAACTATTGATAATCTTGAGTCAAAAGGAAATTCGAATGCAGATTACACTGGTAATCTAGTTGATAGAAAAATTACTAGTGGAACGAGTTTTATATAGAGACATGTATTAGTTACATCACATTTTCAAAGAAAATATCTGCATATTTTTCGTTTCAACTAATTTTCAATTAGCAGACATTTTTTCTTATAAACCCCTTCCAGAAAATAGTTTTTGTTGACCTTGTTTTAGATTAGTCATTTTAGAAAATTTGATTTTCTAATTATTTGAAATTGATCTTAAATGACTACGTTAACTTATCTGACTCCCTACTAATTATCGAAAAGATAAATAATGATTGAAAAAGTGGCGAGTGTTGATATTGATCATATATTATAACTTGAGAAAGTATATTTAGTAAATTTACTAAAAAATTTAAACAAGATTTATAATAACTCTTGTTTGGTTAAAATTCCATGACCATCTCTATTTCTATCACATTTATATCGACCATCATTCACCAAAAACCAATATAGTATGTTAATATATGGTATTTTAAACGGGAATTTTTTTTCATTTTATATTATTTTTTAGCAATAAAAAACATCCAAAGTATTCACTCTCATTTAAAAGTCCTCGTGATTATGCATGGATGAATTACTTGGAATTTTTGATTATGTGCTTTCATGCTCATTTAAAAGTCCTCATAATTATGCATGTATGGAACGCATGTCAAAATTGATTATTAAATAGGCAAGTTGATTCCAATCCCATTTAAAAGTCCTTATGGTTATGCGTGGTTTGTAGATACTTGAATTCATTTTTTATATATAAATTTGAAATACTACTAATCTCATTTAAAAGTCCTAGCGGCTATGCATGGTTAATAGATATTCAAAATTCCTGATACAAATATACCATAAATAGACACAGCTATATGGTTTTGCATCATCCCTATCATTCTAAAGTGGAATACGCGACAGAATATTTATGATTTTTGTTTGATATTTTATTGAAATTTAATATTTATACACGCTTGAATATTAATGTTGTTTTAATGTCTATCGTTTATCTCTATTTTTCTAGCACTAGCACTCTTTAACTGAAACAAAAGGACGATAGAAAAGTTAAGATTTTAGAAAATAAAGGTCAAGTATTTTATTTTATATATTCTATTTGCATCTAAGTTCGTTTGCATATTTTATTTATTTTCATGAATATACGAAGGGGGAGCTTTATTATAGAGAGGGAGCATTCAAATGAGGGGAGAAAATAAAATGATCAAATACATTTAACAAATTCAAAATCTTAAATATATGTTTGTTATCATCAAAAGGGGGGATTGTTGAATATGCTCGTACATGATTTTTTTTGATGATAATAAACACATATATATATATATATATTCATTTAAATGTATTTGTTATTGTACTATTTTATTTTTCACATAGTCAAATAAATATTTGCTGAATAAAATAAATAACACAGAATTTAAATTAAAACAAATATTTTATTCAAACAAATATTTTATTACAGTTTTGAATAATACAAATTTGAGCTCTCAATATATAGTCACACACACAAATTACTATTACAATACAATTTCGATTACATCATAATTTTTTCACTATAAAATGTTTACATACATCTGCACCCCAATACATATCACTAGTTCACTCATATTTATCTTTAACACTGTTCTAGATTGAATCCAGCATCTGAGCTATCTGTAAAATAAACACTGACGTTGTAAAATTGAAAAGGAAATATTTTTGCAGTGCAAAATAAAATGTGTATTTCGAAAATATTATTTGCCTCAGTTATTTGGGTTGTTCGTCATCATTTATTTTGAATTCATTTTGTAACAAAGTAAACCAAAGCACCAAAGTCAGAGAGGTAACAAATTCGTATATTCACGATGCCGAAGTTAAACCATAAATTCACGGAGGAAGTTCAAAATCAAAGCTGTGATATTCAAGCAAAAATAATATACAAATTGAACAAGTCCAGATTAATCACCGACATTCAAGTTAAATCGAACGGCCAAGCATATTAATTGACGAATTCAAAATATATTCGAACGAAAATTAAGGGAAATAAACCCTATTTAACCCGTGAACATGATTGGCATCAAATGAAATCGAGTTCAAGCATATCAACAAGAATAAAAAGAAAAATACATACCAGATTTTTTCCAATCGAACTCGACAAAATTGAAGCAGTCGAGTGTAGTAATAAGAAAAATGATCGATCGACAAAGCAAGGAACGCGAAACATCTATTCGATCGAGCAACTAAAGTCAGTGCCTTTCAGTTTCTAGAATCCCTTAATTCATAAAGGGGAACGAATGAAAAAGGAAGCGTTCATTTTTAACGAAAAAGAAAGAAAGCCAAAGAAATAAAAAGAAAAGGGATATTTTTTTATCACTTAGTTATTTTGGGCCGGCTTTATAATTTACATTGGGCTTTAGTCTAAAATTTAGGGTTTCTTGTTTTTATGCTGTTTTCATTTAGTAATTTACTTTTAATCGTTTGTAATTTTCTAGTCGTGTGACTAGGGGACGAACTACGGTCGTGTAGTTCAAGAATTTGCAACTCAGTGGCCGAGTTGTGGCAGGGTTTTGAGCGTAGAGTTAGGTTTGTCGATAGCGGGTACCATGAGTTTACGTGCATAAGCGTCTGACAACTTAATTTCAAGTAGAAACCTTAGGGGCGGCACTTAGGCAGGGTTTTGGCGAAGCTGCGTAAATCTATGTTGTTCTATTTCTGTTTTTTATTATTCTGTTATTATCTGTGCTGCTATTACTTTGCTATATCTATATTGCAATTATTTTATAGTTCCACATTAAATTTTTGTAATTATTAGCATTACCTTATTCACCCCCCTCTAGGGTGAAATTGATCCTACACTTAGGTCATGGTTATGGCCTTTTACAGATATTAGTGGATCATGTAGAGTTGGTTGCCACTACTTTGACCTCAAGGCAGTTGGACACTATTTGTAATGACCCTAATTTTAGTTAACATTATTTAGAACATTTAATTGGGTAAATTAAATAAAATAATGTAGAAAGTTAAGAGATTAAGATTTGTAAATTAAGGAGGAGCGTAGCCTTGATGAACGTGTTAACAAAAGGGAAACCAAACATAGTTATGAAAAAGGAATATGATGAGGGTAAAATGGAAATAGAGTTTATTCCTATAACCTAAACCTTCCATTCTCTAAACTTTCTCATTCATTCTACATTCACAGACTTAGCAAAAACAATACTGAGCTTAGGCCGGCCACCGTTAAGAAGATTTAAAGGAAAGATAAGCTATGATCCAACCAGAAAGCTTGAAAAAATCAGTCTAAGGGCAAATCTCAACCTTCTTAACACAAAGCAAAGGTGAATAATTAGTTTACATCTCTATTTTTGATGAATGATTTATGTTTAATGGCAAATATATTTTCTTTTGCAAGTATATGCCACTTTTATTGTTTAAAAGTGATTATATGCTATGTTGATGATTTATGGTTTAAATATGATTTATCATGTTATGTTTGAGTTAGAAAACTATTCATATGAGATCCGATTGAATTGAGATTTTGATATGATATGAGAATCATTATTTTAGAAGTGAATTTGAAGTTCTATAATTTTCCCAGTTAATATGAATTTATGGTTAATTTCTTAATCCTAGAAATGGTTTTAATCGATTTTAATTATTAAAAATAATTAAATATTGTTTTCGCCCCTGAAATTTAAATATAAGGAAGAGAATGCTTAATTTGATTTAATGGATTTTTGAAGATTTTTCCAAATAGTTTAGCATGAGTAAATAAATTATTTTTCGTGACATGGACTTATTTGCTTAAGTAAATGTTTAAATTTGAGCTTAAGTGTAAATTGTTTGATTATTCATGCATATAGCATGCGGTAGTATTTTCGGAGAAAGAAATCGATAACGTTTTATAAACCAATGAGATTTTGACAAATATTGATGGTTAGGTGAAAAGGAGTTTCTTTTTTAGAAACAAAAATGCAGCTTTTATTTTAATTACAGCTTCAACACTTACCCTACTTGCTTCCATCACTATACTCCCGCGCATCAGCCTTCCGCATCCATAGAAACCAATACATAGGTTATCAAGCATTTGGTACGCGGTATAAGGTTTGGTGGAAGGAAGGGATGGTGGTGAAGGCATGCTTGCGACGAGGTTGAAGCCGCCTTTAATAGCTTTCAAACACGTTGACCTGCCATTGTTTTGAAGTATGTTTACAACAGGGTTGCTGCTTTTGAAACCCTTTGACACCTTAGCTGCCACATTGATACCCTTCGCCTTTATTAAAGGCCGCCTTTTAAACAATAAACTAATACATGCAGAAGGAGACTTTTGGCTCGGTTCCCTTTCGACATCACTGTTGCCACTTTTATTAGCTAAAGATTTATGAAGGGGTGGTGCCGCTCATCTCCTTTCATCATTTTAGTGCGGCTTTCCCTAATGCCTTCCAAGGGGACGCCTTTGAAGGGAATGCCTACCGTTCTTTTTTAGTTTATAAAATAACGATTTCGAAGCTATCTTTTCCACTATCCTTTTACTTGAAACTAATGCTTTCGAAAGTGGCGCTTTCGTCCCTGTTCCCTTAGATCCTATATTTTTATTAAATGTTTAACTCAATGATTTTGAAAGGCATCTTTCAATGGTTTTGGAAGAGAATGTTTATGTTTTAAAAAATGGTTTCGAATGTATAGTTTTGGCTTTATAGCCTAATGTTTTCTAAGTTAAAAAGGGCATTAACTTATATTAAAGGGATAGATAACCCTATTGATTTTAGGTTTTCATCAACATTGTTTTGTGTAAAGCCTATACCATGGAACATATATTTTGAGTAAAGCAAAGGGTATATTTTCCTTGTTAAATATGATTTAAAAGGGTTACATCAATTTGAAAGAAATGTTTTCAAGGAAAATTTAATAGGGTGGTTAGCCCTAAGTTTATGACTCAAATATTAGAAAACCGAATGAGACTAGTGTGGGGTCGCACCCTATACTTTAGCTTATAACCCTTAGCTAATATAAGCCCAAAATTCCAATGTGTAGGGCTTTGTCACAGCTAAGACTAAAATGATGTTACACATGGAAAGGAATGCACAGAGTAAAGATAGGTTATTTGCGAGCCCGTAAAACCATTAGAATCAATTGTCCCTAGGAGAAGTTAGTTAAGAACAGACCTTCCAGTATGGTGTCTAAAAGAAGTAAAAATATTTATTATGTCTGGTAGGCCCGAGTTAGCCAGTGGTTAGTAGTCAGCCAGATAAAACTATAATGTTTGGATTAATGGTCCATTGATTAACTGATTTATATGCATATATGTTTTTTCTATTGTTGTTGTCTTCAGTTTGATTCAAGGATTTTGATTTGCAAAATACATGATTTTAAAAGAATATTAGTGAGGGGAAACCCATTCGCTAAGTAGTGTGGTCTCACTAAAAATCAGTAAACCGAGATGTAATAGAATTATTCACACCAAGCTTTATGTCTGATTCGAAGTTTATGTTTAACCCTTAAACTCTCGGTTGCTCAAAATTTAATTTGAGTAAATTGAGATTTAAGGTATTTCAGGTTTTAGTAGGAGATAAATACAGCTTCCGAAGACGAGCAGAAGACAAGGATAAGCTATTTAAGAATCTATCCATTATTGTTCCACTGCGATGTGTCTATTGGTTGATATGTCTATTTAGTACTCTGATCATTCAAGGGGCTATCTTTATATGTCTCTCGTGGCATATTTTGTAATAATGATATTTATCTAAACCTAAGAATCATTTTGACTTTTGCAATTGCATATGAAAATATTGATTTGAAATGTAATGAGAAAATCTGTTTTGGAATTTGTGTTGATTTTATTTCATATTCATGTGCTTCTCATATTATAGATACCATTAACATTACCGTATTTTGTCACTGGAAGTCAATACTGTAGATGACTACAGCAACTGTATCGATTAGTTTCGAACCTCGAAATAAGGGATGTTACAACTTGGTATTAGAGCATAGGTTTATGAAAACTTAAACGAAATTTTAAACCTAAAATGATTTTTCGAAAAAAAAAATAATCCTAAGGAATTTGAGAAAAGATGGGGATATGAGATAACGCTATAGTTATGTACTTGTATATTTCATATATATGTATATGCTTTATCTCCATCTTCCCATTTCCTTTATGTTATTCTTCTGTATCTTACAAAGGTTTGAATGCATATTTAAAGGAAGTAAGATATGGATTCTAGGAATAAAAGAGTTAATCTTGGTGGAGGAAGCACCACAACTAGTGGAAATGCCAGGCCGAGTACTCGTAGGAATCCAGGTCGGGCACAAGCTGCTAATGTGGGTGCTGAAGCACTACAAGTTGATATGTGAGCTTTGTATTAGTTCGTCATCAAGATGATGCAAGCTAGAGCTACTGTGGGATTAGTTGGAGGAAATGTTGGAGAAGGCAATCAGGATGCTCTAGTGGTCAATAACTATGCAGTATTAAGCAGAGATTATGCTAGGCTTGGAAAAAAACTGTTTATCGGGAATGAGGATGCAATTAAAGTGGAGAACTGGTTGCTACATTACGAAAGGATTTATGCTAATTTAGGACTTAAGATGAGTAGAAAAGGAGATTGGAATCCAAATAGTTGTAAAGAGCAGCGCTGCTGTGGGAGTACATGAAGAGATAATGATTTTGGCGGAATTCAGAAAGAGGTTTGAGGAAAGATTCATGCCGGACATCGCCAAGTCAACTTTACTCAGGAAGTTTGCTGAGTTGGTGCAAGGAGACATGACAGTGCTTGAGTATGCTACTAGATTTAAGGAATTATCGACATAAGATATGCAATGGTTGATACAATTATCAAAAGGAATGAGTAGTTCATCCATGAATTAAGACCCGAGCTTGTTAAAGTAACTTTACCACATATTAGGTATTCGTGTGATGCGTTTATTGAGATGGCTTTGAGGAATAAGGAGATGATCACTTTCTTTAATGGTAACAATGTAGTGGAAATTCAAGGTGGTTAGAACCAGAAAATAAATTTTTTCCACAAGAAGCAAGCTAAGAAGAGTGGAGCTTCCAAGAAAAGAAAAACATAAGTTATTTGCTATAAATGTGATAAGAAAGGGCATTTCACTAACGATTTACATTCAGGAGGTGGAAAGAAGGTGATCGGGAAGAAGAATATCAAATGATTGAACTGTAATCAGATTGGACATTATAAGAACCAGTGCGAGGAACCCGCCAAGGATGGAAAGGGCAAAGTGTTTGCATTGGAACCAGCTACCTTAAGACCAATAGCAGAGGAGAAAGGAAAGGCTATGTTGGGAGGTACGCTTTTGATTCATGCTACGTCAGTTAGAGTTCTATTTGATAATGGTGCATCACATTCTTTTATATCTTATTATTTGGTAGATAAGCTTAACTTATAACCCTCATACCTAGTTACATCATTAAGAGTTATGAATTCGATAGGAGAGTATGCAACTCTAGGGATGACATGTGACAACTTAGAGCTTGAATTGTTAGGTTATATATTTGATTTCCGTTTGCATATGTTTAATTTTGTAAGTTTCAGAATTATTTTGTTTATGAATTGGTTAGGCAAGCACGATGCTAGGGTATTTTTCCATGATAGGAAAGTATCACTTAGACGTCCTAGTTGTAGTGATTGGATTATACACACTACAGAAAACCAAATTAGATTCTTGCGTTTTGTTGGGCCTTATAGACGAAGAAGATGAGTTGAATCAAATTTTCATTATTAAAAAATTCAAAGATGTCTTTGAGCCCGTGATAGGACTACCATCAAAATGAGCCCATTGAGTTTCAGATAGATCTTGTACTAGGAGCTGAACCTGTGAATAGAACACCAAGTAGAATGACACCTACCGAGATGAAGAAGCTAAATATGTAGTTGGTGGATTTAGAAGGTAAAAATTTTAATAGACCAAACAATTTGCCTTACAGAGTAGCTGTAGTGTTTGCATGGAAGCTATAACGACCCTAAATATTGAACAATTTAAATTGGAAATATTTAATTTATTTTAAAATATTTGAATGATGGTTTGACTTGAATTTCAAATTATCAGAATGAATTTGACGATTAAAGTATAAAATTTAATCTATTGAAAGTAAAATAAAAATTTGAATCTTCAGTTTTATGCTGATTAAAAATATTTCAAAGGCTTGTAAAATTCGTATTGATAATACTAAAGATAATAGAAGCTTCAGAAATTGATTTGGAAACAATTTGTTCAGTTTTGAATTATATCGTTTAAATCGATATTCAAAAAAATAGCCTTCTGAGACGCACTCTCGGAATTCAACGAAACCAGTTCCATTGGCTCCGTAATATTGAATTATTATCGGATTTCAAATTTCGGATTATTCGGAGTTGTTATTATGAGCACACGGTAAGTAAACGTGTTGAAATTAAATCGAATTCAATTTGAATTTAAAATTTTTTTTTAGTCAACATCAGCATGTTATCTCCCGTTAAATACGCCTAAAATCACGAAAATAATCGTGTAAAGCTTACCCCTTCATTTCAGAGTAATGGCCGATACTCCTATTTACAGAAGCAAAATCGAATTCGAATAGAAAATATAATTAATGGCCGTAGCCTGGAAATCCAATCCAAACGAAATCAAATAAAAATCAAGCCGAAACCTAGATTTCCCTCTTTCTAAAATCAATGGCTACGTACGCCATTACCTCTCTTCATCTTCAAATCTAAATTGATTCAGTTTATAAAAAAAAGGGAACGATCGAATCGACTGTTCGATCGAAAACAAAGGGGATCTCGCGCACGCGTGAGGAAGTGGAGCACGTGACAGAAATGGCGGCGAGCGATGTTGGGGGGAGGTCGATTGAATTTGAGCGCGTGGTCTGGTGTTGCGAATTCGAGCATTAGGGTTTGTGATGGTGGCTGTGGGATTTGGGCGCGAGCAGGTGCCGATCTCGTTTACGATGGTGAGGGCAGAGGAGTTCGATGGCTCCTGGAGTTCGCGAGCTAGTTCATGGCTTTGTGGATGGGTCGCAGCTAGGGCAGCGATGAAGGAAAGTTGTGGCCGCAAATTCCAATAGAAGGTGGAGTCGAAATCAATTGCGACTTTGATCGTGAAGTTCATCGCGATTTACAGAGGTATACAATTTTATTTTATTTAGTATATGTGTATATACAGAGAAAATATGTATAGAATGCAGTATTTGAATTACAGTAAAGTTTAAAAATATAATAAATATATATAACTCAAAAAAGAAATTTTGTTTTAAATATGTAATTTTTTTTGTACATATATATAGTCCAATAGAAAAAATAAATATACATTTACATATTTTAAACTTGCTAATTTATCTTTAAATTATTGGTTTGGTGATTAATTTATTAAACTACTTAATCATTTTGACTACTGAAAATAAATTATTAAATGGAATTTAATTTTAATTTAAATTTTAGTTAAACAAATTTATTAAAAGAAATTTGTGACGAGAACGTATTTTGCCCGCTCGAAAATTGACATCCATACTTTACATCGTATTCGAATGCCGTAGATTCGACCGTTCAAATCCGAGTCGCCGGAGCTTATAACAACATTAAGTAAACAACACAACGGAATAAAAGAATAATGCATTGACATACAGCTTTAATACAATATCTGATACAACATATGATCCAATAGATATCAATATACATCAGAGATATGTTACAATAAAATAGCAGCGGAAAAGAAACAGATCTAGCAGCGGAACAATATAACTCTAAGATAGTTTTCAAGGAAGAACTCCGAGAACTGCAACTCCCTTTCCAAGAACCAATCCAGCAATAGCTCGAACTCCCAATAACGATGCACAAAGATAAGCAAGTGCGGTGTGGTCCAGAGACTGAACTAACTCCAGATAATCCACTATATCTAACTATCTGAAAAACCCAATTCTAGACTGTTCGTGTAGAAAAATTTTGAGCACCAAGAGTTTAGGAAAGAAACAATAAACTCCGGATCAGTCATGGGACTGGTGTGAGCAACAAAAACAGTTTATCTTTAAAAACAAACAACGAAATATTTAAAAATCAATTCGCCACGCTTTTTAGAAATGAGACTACCATAAGGCCTCTCGCACACACACACAATGCAAACGCAGAATCGGAGGAGATTTCTCCTTATGATAGTCAAAGATGCTTGATACGCATTAAAAGAAACATTTGATATTATTACTAGTGCATAGTGTAGTAAAAATCATTTCGAAAGTAAAGATATAAATCTTAGCCAGCATAGGCATTCCGCACTTATGCCTACTATAGCTACCATCCAAACAGTGGGGCGCCACCATAAGTGAATGATAGGTTCTACAACTAAAACCGTACAAAATCGTATTGTTTCTTTGGATTTCCAACAAATGGTCAGGCCAAGGAACTTCCCATTGCCACATGAGAACGCCTCTGGAAGGACGTCCCCGAGAACCTAACCGGATATCTGCCAACACAAGGCCGGGTTACCCCTAACTGGGTAACTACTGACACGAGTATGCCATCCCCCGGTCCTTTGGAACCTTTATCCGAGCGCTCGTAATCAACATCACACCAAAATAATAAGTGTTTCAACATGAGTAAGCATCTGGGCTCCATACCATGATACCACCCTTTTCCAGAAGGAAATGCACATACCCTAAAGGGAGCTACCCTTCATAACCTTGCTGCATCTTTCCTGTTTTGACCATTCCGGGGTGTGAGGTTCGACGAAGTCACGTCCACAAAGCCACGCTTTATACAAAAGCTGTGCTTTGGGTCAACGAATGATCATAGAAATGATCACAAAGATAAGTGATCAAACAAATGATCATATCACAAATGATCAAACAATGATCATTTCACAGCAACACTCAGCATGTCACATTACCAAATTGGGAATATATCGCTGATAACCATCAACTACATAACCTTTGAGCTCGTACGTCTCAGAGAAGGGTGTTAAGCTAAGATAATAAATTCTCCGCCACCAACAGAAATATATTTGAAAGAAATCAGCTTTATATCTTAATCTGTAATGTCAGACATAACAATCCATACAAGTCTGTTCTGGGTTCGAACAGAACCGAAGGCACTTCCAAAGAAGTCCTTGCAATCCGGGTATTCACAATCCCGATCGGATTTCCTATCACTTAGGGAGTCTCTATACCGGCGCGACTCAGTGCAGAGACAATCGATAGGTCATCCTATCGCTCTCGCAAATACTCGGTCTTCACCACCGGTCTTCAAATGCTATCCATAACGACGTATCACATATTCGGAATGGGTTATACGACCCAAAGGTCCTTTCCCGGCTAACCCAAATAGTGAGCGCAACATTTAAAACATATGGATATGGGATTTCAATTTAGTCACAACTTAATAATTCAAAACTTTCTTTCAAATGGTTTAAACCAAATACCATTTCAAATCTTTTAAACAAAAGATTTATTTCACAAAATTCCATTTACGGATTTCAAAACAATTTCTATTTCATTTGGATTAACTCGTTTAAAATCTTTAAATTAAAGATTTATCTTATAGCTTTCAAACCATTCCCAAATGTTCGCTTTCAAAATTCATTTCCAAATATTCATTAATAACTTGGTAAACTATTTCAGTTTAAACTTGAAATCTCTTTTATATAATTTGAAATTCGTTTCTTCTATGAAAGCTTTTTATCATTTAGAAACAACAGTCTTATTTCGAAAAAACCCGATTTCGTTTATACAAGTTACAATCTTTGGGTTAATTCAAATTCACAAAAGAACAATACTTTGAAAATGGTTTGACTCACATATAACTAGTATAATATCGTTAATCCCTAGTTTCAAATCATAGAATTCAATTCCTAATTTTGAATTCAAATCTAAATCAAATTATTTAAATTTCAAAACTTAATTAAAATAAATTTTAACTTGAAATTCCATTTTAAAAGCTTTTCACTTTTATTCCGATTCCATTTCCAAAACATTTGAATTTAAAAATTCAAATTCAAAACTATTTCAAACATCTGTGACTTAACCGATTTCCTCGTGAAATCCATAATTGTGTGTGTATGGTGTGGTCCAGGGGTTTAACATAATAGTGCAACATCATTCAACCATCACAGATCAGATACAGAAATACAGTTGATAAGCGATATAAACTATAACGTTTATCGCTCATTCACAGATTTACTGATAATATACAGATGGATCACAAGTAAATGAATAAATTACACACAGCTCAATCCATAGAACAAAATGGCACAGATCAAATAGGACAATCAATTCAATGCATTTTACACAATACAATCATTCATAAGTAAAGTCAAACGTTCAATAAACATTTATAAGTAAGATTAATTAACTGCTTAATCCTAATTGATTCACTTTATTTCCAAGCAACTTAATTACTTATGAATTTATTACCCAATCCTGATAATTAATTACAAATCATTTGATATCAATTTATTTATCAAATGCTTTAACAAATTAAATTATTTTTAATTAATCATATTAATTTAATCAACCCTTAAACCAATTACATAATTAATTAACCCCTTAATCAAATCATTTTTAAGAAATTAAATCTTTAGTTTCTTACCATTAAGCAATCATACCATAACCATAAATCATTAATTACAAATTAATCTTTATCATTTAAATTAATTTACTTTAATAAATCTTTAATAAATATTAATTAATCTCTAATTATAAATAAATCTAAATCATAAATTTATAAATTAAATAAATAAGTCCTTAATTAATTATCATATAAATTATATCACTTAATGCCTTAATTGTCTCTAATATACTCAATTCCTTTATTAATGATTTCATTAATCATTCAAGTGTATTTTAAACTTACACTTTAAATTTAAATTCAAATTTCATTTTAAAACCATTTAAGATTTCAACAGTTTATTTGAAAACTGAACTTTACTTTTAAATTTAAACTTAGTTTAAATTATGTTACAGATTTTTTTTACACTTAAAACTTATTTAAATCAATTTAAATTATAAACTTTATTTTATTTCCAAAATAGTTTCAAAACTAACTCAAGTTCATTATTGGACTTTGTTTAATAACTTGGTTTAACTCAAAAAAAGAACAAACTTAACTGTTAAAACTTGTAACAGGTTTAAAACTTGAACAATTCTACCATAGCTCCTCCCCTCATCTACTTCGAGCAAACGCGAGTTCTCCCCCAAGAAAATCAACAGCCTGCTTCGAGTCTCCACTACGCAAATTCGAACCCACCAAAAAAAACACAGCCTCACCCTAAATTTCCCCACCGTGCACGTGCACATCATCGTTCGCCACTTCCGGTCGCCACCCATGCTTCGAGCAAGTCGAAGGCCATCCCCAGATCAGATCACGGCCATTCTAAGCACTCTAGTTCGACTCGAACGCAAATTCGTGAGAAAAGCAAAACCTGGAACATTCGAACCCATACGACCCCATCCCTGTTAACGCCAACTGCTCGTCGCTCCTACCACCGTTCGCCACCAAACTTCGGCCGCAGCTTCACCTACGACCCATCCACCATCCCTCCAAACCGCGTCGAACGCGATGCATCCAATAGGGTGAACGAATCCAAAAACAAAACTACAGCAAAACTAGGTTTAAAATTTTCAAAGCTCCGCCGCCGTCGCCACCGTGGAACGATCGCCACCCCTTCCATTTTTCCCAGCATCACAGAGGTTCAAACACGCTTCAGAACAAATTTCACTATTTATTAATGATTCGATTGTTAGGAATTAAGAAAAATGCAAACTTTATTAAATTTCAAACTGTTCTTGAAATACTAAATTAAAAATCCTCGTTCTTGTTTTAAAAATCATGTTTTGCAGTAATAATTCAAACTAAGAACTTGAATTAGCTTTTTATGATAGTCGAATTTATCAAAATATATTTGATAACCTGTAAACCAAGTTTTCTAGTAGAAACACTTCACAAACATATTCCATAAGCTTTGAAAAAAAAATAGTTTGAGGATTATATCTTGATTGATTTAAACTTAAATGTTTAAAAAGGATCATATGGAACAAATTTGAGTTTGAATGTAAACAACCTATAATTCATAACAGTGAAGACTAAAAATGCAGAGCAACAGATTTACATTCAAAAGATAATGCATATACAATACCACATGATCAATAACTATCCTGAACTAATTTTTAATTAACTTAAAAAAATTTAAACTTGATGTTTACTCACCTTTAAAATTCTGAAGCAGAGACAGTGATGATTCATGCCTGGAAATGATGTGTTTGAAAACTGGAAATTGCATTTGAATCTTTACTTTGGGTTTGAACTTTGAACTTTTAAATCTGAAGCTTGTTGAAGCTTGATCTTGCATGAACTACAGATTATACTACAGGCTTGTAAACTTGTGAATATAAATTGTTTTCAGGTTGATTTGTTTTGAGGTTGAAGCTCTCACTCATTTCAGGTTGAAGTTTGAATTTGTTTATGAGTTTTAAGATATTGTTTTGAACGAACTGAAGTTAAATAAGTTGATATATAAAGGAAGGCTAGAGGAGAATTATATTTGTTACAGGTAGGCCATAACTTCCTTTGTACCTTTATCAGAAATATACTTTTATTTGTGGGCAGATAGTCTTGTTTTGATGTTACCAGAGCATGTGGCATTTAATGAAAGCATGCTATGTATTGTTCATGCTCCCCTTTGTATGTTATAGCATCTTATTTTATTTTGTGCAAGTACTTTTTATTTTGTTAATGTATAGATTTTTTTTTCTTTGCCTTGAAATACTTGCAGCAACTTACATTATTTTGTTGTTTCTTTCTTTTGTTTCTTGTTTTTTCTTGTTCTTGTTCTATGTTTTGTTTTTGTTTGATAGATATTTATTTTACTCTATGTACATATTTCTTAATGTCTAAGTGTACCTGGTTTATTTTTGCAAGTATAGATATTTCTTTTGTCTTTTGTACATATTTTATGTTTGTATTTATACATATTATTTAAAAGTCAATGGATTGAAAATAAATACATATCAAAGGAATAACATAGGCGTATTTTTCTAAATTTGATTAATTTACAAATTAATTCACAATTTTTATTCAAAAATTAATATAAATTATCAATTTAAAATTAATTAAAATTCGGGATCGTTACAGACTTCCCCCCTTAAAAAGAATTTCGTCCTCGAAATTCGCAGGCACGAAAAACAACAAGGATAGATGAAAGATAGAGAAATATCCTTTCAGATCAAACTGGATACCAATTATGCATTTGGCTTACCAAATCAGAATATTAACAATAGATACAAGAAATTACGATAGAATTTCAATTTTGGTTTTAAACAAAATCATTTTATCGATACAATTCTAATCATTCTTCATATTCTATTAATCAAGTTAACTCAATTTAAAATTTCCAATTTATTCAAAATTTCCAATTCATTTATTAGAGTTTAAATCGAAAAGCCGATAAGAACCCGATGAAATACGAAGCATGAATTTTCTACAACGATTCGTAGAGCATCAACGCACCAAACTACTTCTGGAGCTGTCACGAAGTAATCAAAAGAATTTGAAAACGAATCAAAGGAGATTGACAGAGAAAGATTGTTTCCACTGTTGTTACAGAGCATTGACCAATTATAGTCGTATTTTCCTATCCCCTATCTCGTTCTCTTCTTGCACTCATACTCACTATCAGTGGATAGCAAGAGAATTTACTGAGGCGTTAAAACGGATATCTTAGGGATTACTCATTCTAGGGCATACTTCACACTATCTCTAATGAGTTACTTAATGTGTTATACTCCTGAGCTAAAGTTTAACCTTAGCTCTGATACCACATGTGACGAGAACGGATTTTGCCCGCTCGAAAATTGACATCCATACTTTACATCGTATTCGAATGTCGTAGATTCGACCGTTCAAATCCGAGTCGTCGGAGCTTATAACAACATTAAGTAAACAACACAGCGGAATAAAAGAATAATACATTGACATACAGCTTTGATACAATATCTGATACAACAGATGATCCAATAGATATCAATATACATCAGAGATATGTTACAAAAAAATAGTAGCGGAAAAGAAACAGATCTAGCAGCGGAACAATATAATTTTAATATAGTTTTCAAGGAAGAACTCCGAGAACTGCAACTCCATTTCCAAGAACCAATCCAGCAATAGCTCGAACTCCCATTAACAATGCACAAAGATAAGCAAGTGCGGTGTGGTCCAAAGACTGAACTAACTCCAGATAATCCACTATATCTAACCATCTGAAAAAACCAACTCTAGACTGCTCGTGTAGAAAAAATTTGAGCACCCAGAGTTTAGGAAAGAAACAATAAAATCCGGATCAGTCATGGGACTGGTGTGAGCAACAAAAACAGTTTATCTTTAAAAACAAACAATGAAATATTTAAAAATCAATTCGCAATGCTTTTTAGAAATGAGACTACCATAAGGCCTCCCGCACACACACACAATGCAAACGCAGAATCGGAGGGGATTTCTCCTTATGATAGTCAAAAATGCTTAATACGCATTAAAAGAAACATTTGATATTATTACTAGTGCATAGTGCAGTAAAAATCATTTCGAAAGTAAAGATATAAATCTTAGCCAGCATAGGCATTCCGCACTTATGCCTACTATAGCTACCATCCAAACAGTGGGGCGCCACCATAAGTGAGTGATAGGTTCTACAACTAAAACCGTACAAGATCGTATTGTTTCTTTGGATTTCCAACGAATGGTCAGGCCAAGGAACTTCTCATTGCCACATCAGAACGCCTCTGGAAGGACGTCCCCGAGAACCTAACCGAATCTCTGCCAACACAAGGCCGGGTTACACCTAACTGGGTAACTACTGACACGAGTATGCCATCCCCCGGTCCTTTGGGACCTTTATTCGAGCGCTCATAATCAACATCACACCAAAATAATAAGTGTTTCAACATGAGTAAGCATCTGGGCTCCATACCATGATACCACCCTTTTTCAGAAGGAAATGCACATACCCTAAAGGGAGCTACCCTTCATAACCTTGCTGCATCTTTCCTGTTTTGACCATTCCGGGGTGTGATGTTCGACGAAGTCACGTCCACAAAGCCACGCTTTATACAAAAGCTGTTCTTTGGGTCAACGAATGATCATAGAAATGATCACAAAGATAAGTGATCAAACAAATGATCATATCACAAATGATCAAACAATGATCATTTCACAGCAACACTCAGCATGTCACATTACCAAATTGGGAATATATCGCTGATAACCATCAACTACATAACCTCTGAGCTCGTACGTCTCAGGGAAGGGTGTTAAGCTAAGAGAATAAATTCTTCGCCACCAACAGAAATATATTTGAAAGAAATCAGCTTTATATCTCAATCTGTAATGTCAGACATAATAATCCATACAAGTCTGTTCTGGGTTCGAACAGAACCGAAGGCACTTCCAAAGAAGTCCTTGCAATCCGGGTATTCACAATCCCGATCGGATTTCCCATCACTTAGGGAGTCTCTATACCGGCGCGACTCAGTGCAGAGACAATCGATAGGTCATCCTATCGCTCTCGCAAATACTCGGTCTTCATCACCGATCTTCAAATGCTATCCATAACGACGTATCACATATTCGGAATGGGCTATACGACCCAAAGGTCCTTTCCCGGCTAACCCGAATAGTGAGCACAACATTTAAAACATATGGATATGGGATTTCAATTAAGTCACAACTTAATAATTCAAAACTTTCTTTCAAATGGTTTAAACCAAATACCATTTCAAATCTTTTTAACAAAAGATTTATTTCACAAAATTCCATTTACGGATTTCAAAACAATTTCTATTTCATTTGGATTAACTCGTTTAAAACCTTTAAATTAAAGATTTATCTTATAGCTTTCAAACCGTTCCCAAATGTTCACTTTCAAAATTCATTTCCAAATATTCATTAATAACTTGGTAAACTATTTCAGTTTAAACTTGAAATCTCTTTTATATAATTTGAAATTCGTTTCTCCTATGAAAGCTTTTTATCATTTAGAAACAACAGTCTTATTTTGAAAAAACCCAATTTCATTTATACAAGTTACAATCTTTGGGTTAATTCAAATTCACAAAAGAACAATACTTTGAAAATGGTTTGACTCATATATAACTAGTATAATATCGTTAATCCATAGTTTCAAATCATAGAATTCAATTCCTAATTTTGAATTCAAATCTAAATCAAATTATTTAAATTTCAAAACTTAATTAAAATAAATTTTAACTTGAAATTCCATTTTAAAAGCTTTTCACTTTTATTCCGATTCCATTTCCAAAACATTTGAATTTAAAAATTCAAATTCAAAACTATTTCAAACATCTGTGAATTAACCGATTTCCTCGTGAAATCCATAATTGTGTGTGTATGGTGTGGTCCAGGGGTTTAACATAATAGTGCAACATCATTCAACCATCACAGATCAGATACAGAAATACAGTTGATAAGCGATATAAACTATAACGTTTATCGCTCATTCACAGATTTACTGATAATATACAGATGGATCACAAGTAAATGAATAAATTACACACAGCTCAATCCATAGAACAAAATGGCACAGATCAAATAGGACAATCAATTCAATGCATTTTACACAATACAATCATTCATAAGTAAAGTCAAACGTTCAATAAACATTTATAAGTAAGATTAATTAACTGCTTAATCCTAATTGATTCACTTTATTTCCAAGCAACTTAATTACTTATGAATTTATTACCCAATCCTGATAATTAATTACAAATCATTTGATATCAATTTATTTATCAAATGCTTTAACAAATTAAATTATTTTTAATTAATCATATTAATTTAATCAACCCTTAAACCAATTACATAATTAATTAACCCCATAATCAAATCATTTTTAAGAAATTAAATCTTTAGTTTCTTACCATTAAGAAATCATCCCATAACCATAAATCATTAATTACAAATTAATCTTTATCATTTAAATTAATTTACTTTAATAAAGCTTTAATAATATTAATTAATCTCTAATTATAAATAAATTTAAATCATAAATTTATAAATTAAATAAATAAATCCTTAATTAATTATCATATAAATTATATCACTTAATGCCTTAATTGTCTCTAATATAATCAATTCCTTTATTAATGATTTCATTAATCATTCAAGTGTATTTTAAACTTACACTTTAAATTTAAATTCAAATTTCATTTTAAAACCATTTAAGATTTCAACAGTTTATTTGAAAACTAAACTTTACTTTTAAATTTAAACTTAGTTTAAATTATGTTACAGATTTTTTTTTACACTTAAAACTTATTTAAATCAATTTAAATTACAAACTTTATTTTATTTCCAAAATAGTTTCAAAACTAACTCAAGTTCCTTATTGGACTTTGTTTAATAACTTGGTTTAACTCAAAAAAAAAAAAAACTTAACTGTTAAAACTTGTATCAGGTTTAAAACCTAAACAATTCTACCATAGCTCCTCCCCTCATCTACTTCGAGCAAACGCGAGTTTTCCCCCGAGAAAATCAACAGCCTGCTTCGAGTCTCCACTACGCAAATTCGAACCCACCAAAAAAAACACAGCCTCACCCTAAATTTCCCCACCGTGCACGTGCACATCATCGTTCGCCACTTCCGGTCGCCACCCATGCTTCGAGCAAGTCGAAGGCCATCCCCAGATCAGACCACGGCCATTCTAACCACTCTAGTTCGAATCGAACGCAAATTCGTGAGAAAAGCAAAACCTGGAACATTCGAACCCATACGACCCCATCCCTGTCAACGCCAACTACTCGTCGCTCCTACCACCGTTCGCCACCAAACTCCGGCCGCAGCTTCACATACGACCCATCCGCCATCCCTCCAAACCGCGTCGAACTCGATGCATCCAATAGGGTGAACGAATCCAAAAACAAAACTACAGCAAAACTAGGTTTAAAATTTTCAAAGCTCCGCCGCCGTCGCCACCGTGGAACGATCGCCACCCCTTCCATTTTTCCCAGCATCACAGAGGTTCAAACATGCTTCAGAACAAATTTCACTATTTATTAATGATTCGATTGTTAGGAATTGAGAAAAATGCAAACTTTATTAAATTTCAAACTGTTCTTGAAATACTAAATTAAAAATCCTCATTCTTGTTTTAAAAATCATGTTTTGCAGTAATAATTCAAACTAAGAACTTGAATTAGCTTTTTATGACAGTCGAATTTATCAAAATATATTTGATAACCTGTAAACCAAGTTTTCCAGTAGAAACACTTCACAAACATATTCCATAAGCTTTGAAGAAAAAAATAGTTTGAGGATTATATCTTGATTGATTTAAACTTAAATGTTTAAAAAGGATCAGTTGAGAACAAATTTGAGTTTGAATGTAAACAACCTGTAATTCATAACAGTGAAGACTAAAAATGCAGAGCAACAGATTTACATTCAAAAGATAATGCATATACAATACCACATGATCAATAACTATCCTGAACTAATTTTTAATTAACTTAAAAAATTTTAAACTTGATGTTTACTCACCTTTAAAATTCTGAAGCAGAGACAGTGATGATTCATGCGTGGAAATGATGTGTTTGAAAACTGGAAATTGCATTTGAATCTTTACTTTTGGTTTGAACTTTGAACTTATAAATCCGAAGCTTGTTGAAGCTTGATCTTGCATGAACTACAGATTATACTACAGGCATGTAAACTTGTGAATATAAATTGTTTTCAGGTTGATTTGTTTTGAGGTTGAAGCTCTCACTCATTTCAGGTTGAAGTTTGAATTTGTTTATGAGTTTTAAGATATTGTTTTGAACGAACTGAAGTTAAATAAGTTGATATATAAAGGAAGGCTAGAGGAGAATTATATTTGTTACAGGTAGGCCATAACTTCCTTTGTACCTTTATCAGAAATATACTTTTATTTGGGGGCTGATAGTCTTGTTTTGATGTTACCAGAGCATGTGGCATTTAATGAAAGCATGTTATGTATTGTTCATGCTCCCCTTTGTATGTTATAGCATCTTATTTTATTTTGTGCAAGTACTTTTTATTTTGTTAATGTATAGATGTTTTGTTCTTTGCCTTGAAATACTTACAGCAACTTACATTATTTTGTTGTTTCTTTCTTTTGTTTCTCGTTTTTTCTTGTTCTTGTTCTATGTTTTGTTTTTGTTTCATAGATATTTATTTTATTTTATGTACGTATTTCTTATCTTAATGTCTAAGTGTACCTGGTTTGTTTTTGCAAGTATAGATATTTCTTTTGTCTTTTGTACATATTTTATGTTTGTATTTATACATATTATTTAAAAGTCAATGGATTGAAAATAAATACATATAAAAGGAATTACATAGGTGTATTTTTCTAAATTTGATTAATTTACAAATTAATTCACAATTTTTATTCAAAAATTAATATAAACTATCAATTTAAAATTAATTAAAATTCGGGATCGTTACAAAATTGGTTTAAATTTAAATCATTGTCGAATTAAATTTATCAAATGAAAATTGATTATTCGATTATTTCGAATATTAATGAAATAGTAAATTGTTATACAAGGTCAAACACTGTGAAGAAAACAAGCCGGAATTGGTAATGGTTGCGAAATAAAAAGCAAAGGCTAGAACTTCTCACTCAATCAAAATTTTGTTTTGATTTAAATTTTAAATAGTTAAATTTAAATTGGTTGATTGAGTGATTGTGTGTTTGAATGGTGATTGTTGTGTGTGTGTCTATATATATATATATATATATATATATATATATATTTGATTGAAATAGACCCTATACGCCGCCTATTAAGCGGAGGTTATTTATTACACACATATACCGCGATATTCCACCTTGAAGTGGAATTGGTGTTATATATGTACTTGGAGTTGATTTCCGGCATTATATAGCGGATGAGACCCTATTGCGCCGCCTATTAAGCGGATAATAATTTATAAATCCCATATACCGCGATATCCCGTCTTGAAACGGGATTGGTATTGTGCTAACATCTGTGGATTCAGGGAAACAGGTTGGAGGGATCCAACTGGATTCCTCACCAGTATTTATTTGATTTTAGATATTGTGATATTTGATTGATTATTATATCAATATATGACGTTTGGAAGTCGTGATTGACTATTTGGTGTGTTGCATCATCGGATCCATTTTTGAAGTTTAAAAATAACGATTTTGATTTTTAAGGGATTTTTAAAGTGATTTTCGAAATTATACGTTTATTAAATTTTCAAATTGATTTATTTCAAATAATTAAAACGTCATAAATTTTTATGTTATAAAAATTAGGATTTTTGTGAAACATAACCAAAGCATGATTTTTGAAATAAGCAGTTGACAAATTTATAAATAGTTTAAATTGGGATTTTTGAATTATTATAAACGATTTATATAAAAGATTTATAAAATTGATATTTTATAAGTTAAAGATATTGAAATTGTAAAACAAGCTTTTATAAGTGTTAAAATAAAGTTGTACCTAGTTTTATAAGTAAATAAGAATTTTAGATTTATTAATAAATGATGATATAAAAGAATGGATTTGTGAATAAATTGATTATAAGTAATTTGCTTATAAGTTGGATTCGACATGTAAACGAAATATAAATAGAATTGGTTATTAAAGGAGATATATAAATCAAAGTAGTTATTAAATAGAAATGGAATTTATAAACGTTGCTTTATAAATCCATAATCAAATAAATCTGATAAGTAAACACTAAAATTTTAAAGGAATTATATCCACGATTTTGGACTGTGGAAAATCCTTTAATTTAATATGTGAAAGTGTTGAATTTGGATTAACGAAGTATATTCACGATTTTGGATAATGAATAATATATTGAGAAAATGTTTTGGGGAAAAATGATATTTTAAATAGACTTAAAACGATTAGAGATGTTTTAAATGTATTAAGTATTGAAAACATAGATTTCAACATTCATTGTTGAAATAGGCGTTTTCAAGGAATTGAAGGAAATGGTGGACTATAACACTATTGTTATAGTAAAAGATTTCCGAAAGGAAATGTTTTTTGTACAGTATTAGGATTTATATATCTATCTAAATTTCGAATCCCTATACTAGTGATTTTGGGTCGTCGTAACGATGTTTTACGCAACATTCGTTTTGACTCAAATAAATGTGTTAAGAGAATGTTTTCTTTAAAGAATGAAATATATACTTAATTTCGATTTAAGTATATTGAATATTTTCCAAGTGTTGAAAATAAATAGATTTGTGAATTATTTATTATTAAATAAGTAGGGAAATGTTTTTTTCAATATGAAATGAACATTTTGAGAATTATCTTTTTAAAGATAAATTGAAAGTGAATATTTGAAATCGATTTGAAAATAGTATATTCACAGATATTTTGGAAATGTAAATTCAATATGGAATTTATAAATGAAATGGGGAAAATGGGTTTAAAAATAAATATCGATTTATTTTTGAAGTATGAAAATTATATATATATATATATATATATATATCTTGTTAAAATATTTTTGGAAAATTATTTGGAATCTGGTGATGTTGTGCATACGTATTGATAGTTAAATAACCGACTATCAATATTTACCTTTAAATAGGTATTTGTTGTGATTGATTGAATTTGAATGCTACACTTATTTAAAAAAAAAATAAGCGCTCACTATTCGGGTTAGCCGGGAAAGGACCTTGGGGTCGTATAACCCATTCCGAATATGTGATACGTCGTAATAGATATCAATGATGACCGGTGTTGAAGACCGGATATTTGAGAAAACGGAAGGATTACCGTCGAATGTTTCTGCATCGGCTGATCCCTGATATAGAAATTTATTGTCCTTTGTGATGGGAAGTCCGGTCGTGATTAGTGAATATCCGGATTGCAAGGACTTCTTTGTAAGTGCCTTCGGTTCCGTTCGATCCAGGAACGGACTTGTATGGAGGTGTGTCTGACATTACAATTTGAGATGTAAAGCTGGTTTCTATCAAATATATTCCCGTTGGTGGCGGAGAATTTATTCTCTTAGCTTAACATCCTTAGAGGTTATATAGTTGATGGTTACTAGTGATACATTCCCAAATTGGTAATGTGGCATACGAAGTGTTGTTGAGCATTTGATGATCAAAGCACAGCTTTTGTATAAAGCATGGCTTTGTGGACGAGACTTCGTCGGACCTCACACCCCGGAAATGGTCAAAACAGGAAGGATGCGCCAAGGTTATTAGGGGGTAGCGCCCCTTTAGTGTATGTCATTCCTTCTTGATAGAGGTGGTATCATGCTATGGAGCCCAGATACTTGACCTATGTTGTTGCTGCAAATTTATTGCTTTGTGGTTGTTGGAAATCGAGGATCCTCAGATATAGATCGGTTACGATCGGGGAATGACATATTCGTGTCAGTAGTTACCTAGTTTGAAAGGTAACCCGGCCTTGTGTTGGCAGAGATCCGGTTAGGTTCTCGGGACGTCATTCCAGAGGCGTTTCCATGTGGCAATGGGAAGTTCCTTGGCCTGACCATTTGTTGGAAATCCAAAGAAACAATATGATCTTGTACGGTTTTAGTTGTAGAACCTATCATTCACTTATGGTGGCGCCCCACTGTTTGGATGGTAGCTATAGTAGGCATAAGTGCGAAATGCCTATGCTAGCTAAGATTTATATCTTTACTTTCGAAATGTTTTCTACACTATGCACTAGTAATAATATCAAATGTTTCTTTTTAATGCGTATCAAGCATCTTTGACTATCATAAGGAGAAATCTCCTCCGATTCTGCGTTATCATTGTGTGTGCGTGCGGGAGGCCTTATGGTGGTCTCATTTTCTAAAAAGCATTGCGAATCTGTTTTAAAATTATTCTGTTCTTTGTTTTAAAAGACAAATAAACTGTTTTAAGTTCTCACACCAGTCACACGACTGACTCGGAGTTTATTGTTTCCCTTCCTAAACTTTGGTTGCCCACCAATTTCCACACGGGCAGTCAAGAGTAAGGTTTATCAGGATATTCTGGAATTCAAGAGTTGCAGGAGGCAAGCTGGATGACATGGCGTATTCACTAGTATATAGTATTTCTTTTCCGCTGTTTGTTGTTGTACACTCTGATATGTAATGTAATGTAATGTAATAACTGATATAGTTCTTTGTTTAAAGATTATTTATTTATCTATTATATGTTGTTCCGCTGCGATAGTGAGATTCTGATATTGTTCTGTTGCTTCTTCCTTTCTTTCTTCTTCTACCTCTTTCTTCTTCTTAAACCCTAATTGTTCGTATTTCCGTTCATCTTGAGTTAGTCGATGGAGATTAGTGTCTATTCAAGGAGTACGGATTTGCGGGCTCTTACATTTGGTATCAGAGCATACGGTT
The DNA here is from genome assembly GCA_030765085.1 of Allium cepa. Classification (NCBI taxonomy): domain Eukaryota; kingdom Viridiplantae; phylum Streptophyta; class Magnoliopsida; order Asparagales; family Amaryllidaceae; genus Allium; species Allium cepa. The sequence goes on along the minus strand of CM060943.1, from coordinate 401,400,568 downwards.
AAGCGACAACCATGGCTCTGTTGGGTATTACTCATTAGAGATAGAGTCAGCAGTACTCTAGAATGAGTTTGAGTGTAATAATAGATATGAGCGCGTACATGTTAGTGAATATGAAATTGTTTTTTATTGTGTTGACTTATCGGTCGATTGTTTATAGATTCTGGTCAGTGCAGTCTTGCTAACTGTGTTGATAGGGGTTTCTAAGCTCTTAAACAAGATAAACCGACACCGTATTGTTTTAAAAATCGGGTAAATGAAATAATTTTACCCAAAACTATTTTTTGTATAGAAAAGAAATCATTTCCTATGGATTATTATAGTATATGGTTGCATGGTTGTTAAAATTTGAGAATATAAATTATAAATGTGATTTATAATTAGAAATGGAATTCCAGAGAAGTTTTTGGAAATGTTTTTGGAAGAATTTGGAAATTTTAGAAATTAAATTCCTTTTTGATTTGAAAATTAATTTCAAGGGTTTTGAAAAGTATTTTGAAGGAATGAAAAGCTCTAAACTCTTTTCGGTCGTTGGAAAATAATTCCGATGGTGATCGCGACATCATCGGTGTTCATTTTCGGGTTTCCAAAAGAGGAATTGCTGCCAAATTGTTTTAATTGTTTGGAAAATTTGGGTTTGATTTTGAAATTCAAAGAATAATTTGGATTGTTTTCAAAGAAATGGTTTTGAAACCGTTGAAAAGACTCTAGAATACAATATAAAAATATTTATGGAATATAAATGAGTTGATAACTTATACAATTTAAATTTTGATAGAATAAATTTAATTTAAAGGATGGAGTTAAATTAAAGTAAGTATAAGTGAATCAATTCAATGAAGTGAATCAATTCAATGAAGTGAACCTGAATAAAGGTGAATTTTCGAAGCCTAATAGACTAAGTTGATTGGAATGAAATTATTAAGGTGAAAAATAAATTGTGAATGAATGAATAAATTTACAATTGCAGTTAAACGAAAGTTAAATTGAAAGTTGGAATTCATTTCGAATTTGTAAGCAAATTGAATTGAATTGAAATTAAATTTGTTTGTGAATGAACCAATGAAGTAACATTTGTAAATAAATGAATTGAAATTGAAAAATGGAATGAGATTTGAATCAAGTTGAATAAAATCCAAACTTGGGTAAAAATAAAATAGATTAAATTCAAGTATACTAGTATTATAATTTATTAATTCATGAAATACTGAAATGGAAGTTGAATTAATTAAATTAAAACATGAATTGTGAGCTAAATAAAAATGGTTCGAAATTGCAGATAAATTCAAGTAAGTTGAAATAAATTGAATATGACCTTGTTGTTGATAGAATAAATTAAAAATGAATGTGAATATGAAATGCAAATTGAATTGAACGAAATCAAATGGAAATGAGATACAATAAAATGTAAATTGAGTTGGTATCAATTTAAAATTAGTTATAAACTAGAGTGGATATTCTATTAAGTGCATATCATCAAAATTTGCATAGAAATGGTTGTCGTTTGACGCAAATTAGTTGTATAAATTTCTATGGCTTAATAAAAACAAATAGAATTCATATTTGAATCAATTGAAATGAATATGAGCTGTTTGGACATAAAAATGAATAGAACGTAGAAAGTGTGTTGTAAATCACTTGAATTAAATAGAAATGGTATGGAATGTAGTTGTAAGCGATTAAATTTGTATTGAAACCATAAAAATCGCTTACGGAAATTGTTTTATGTACATTATTCATGAAATGCATATGTTTTGCTATTGAAAATAAGTGAAATGCAAATAAATTTCCTATATATGTTACTTATGTGTTTAAATTGAGTAAGTACAAGTACATGAGGGCCGTTTGGCTGGATTTGGCCGCGCTAATAAGCTAATAATAAACCGCTTTGCTTAAAAATGCTAAAAAGGTACGCCTACGCAATAAAAATAGGAAATATGAACTGTTTTGGGTTTTTCGACCGTGTGGGTCGATGTATATATATTTATATCTTTTGTCAAATTGCAAAAGCTCCTCCGTACAAAGGAGACTCTGCCAAAAAATTTCGAAAATTTTGGGAGTTAGAATTTTTTTTGAAAATTGTTGAAAATTTTAGTTAACGACAAACGATTTCAAATTGGGAATTGAAATGAATTAGTAAATGAAACTAATTAAAAATAGTGAGGCGAATTAATTGTAAATGAAGGTTAATCGATAAAATTCAATATTCAGAATAGAAGATAAATTGAATTTAAATAGAATTGAAATTGTGAATTGAATTCAAATGAAATTGAAATGCAAAATTGAATGAAATTGGATATGTAACTTCATTAGTGAAGTAAAAATGTATAAGAAGCATATGTTGGAAATTTTGTAATGGAATTGGTAAAATGGTTTGAATGTTGGAATTGGATACTACTGCTTGCAGGATATACAGGTGTATTAAAAGAAATGGAATTGGGATTTTGATTTCAAAGATAAAATTGAATTGCTCGACAAAAAGGTACGTATTTCAATTTCAGTATGAAATTTGGTGATTTTCTTGTCCAACCGCTTGACTTTTTGTTTTCTTTTGGGATTTGAGGGCCTGTGGTGCCATTTTGTAGTCGTACCGAGCTAGCCGCGCATAGGAGACGCTGTCGAAATTTTTCGAAAATTTAGAGTGTTAGAAAATTTTTGAGAAAATTTTGAAAGTTGAAATTTGAATTTAAATTTAAATTTGAATTGTTAAGGAAACAATGTTGTTTGAAACTTATAATTGAAGTGGCAAAGCTAGTTGAAATAATAATGGATCTTTAATAAAAGATTTGTGTTGGTAAGTTGATAAAACTGATTAGTTTTAGAAAGAGAGCAAACGAGTTAAGGACCATTTCTTCCTAACCTGTAATTTCGTGACGAAATTCTTTTAAGGGGGGAAGATTGTAGCGACCCTAAATTTTGAATAATTTAAATTGGAAATATTTAATTCATTTTAAAATATTCAAATGATGGTTTGACTTGAATTTCAAATTATCAGAATGAATTTGACGATTAAAGTATAAAATTTAATCTATTGAAAGTTAAATAAAAATTTGAATCTTCAGTTTTATGCCGATTAAAAATATTTCAAAGGCTTGTAAAATTCGTATTGATAATACTGAAGATAATAGAAGCTTCAGAAATTGATTAGGAAACAATTTGTTCAGTTTTGAATTATATCGTTTAAATCGATATTTAAAAAAATAGCCTTCCGAGGCGCAGTCTCAGAATTCGACGAAACCAGTTCCATTTGGTCCGTAATATTGAATTATTATCAGATTTCAAATTTCGAATTATTCGGAGTTGTTATGTGAGCACACGGTAAGTAAACGCGTTGAAATTAAATCGAATTCAATTTGAATTTAAAATTTTTATTTAGTCAACATCAGCATGTTATCTCCCGTTAAATACGCCTAAAATCACGAAAATAATCGTACAAAGCTTACCCCTTCATTTCAAAGTAATGGACGATACTCCTATTTATGGAAGCAAAATCGAATTCGAACAGAAAATATAATTAATGGCTGTAGCCTGGAAATCCAATCCAAACGAAACGAAATCAAATAAAACTCAAGCCGAAACCTAGATTTCCCTCTTTCTAAAATCAATGGCTACGTACGCCATTACCTCTCTTCATCTTCAAATCGAAATTAATTCAGTTTATAAAAAAATGGGAATTTGTCGATCGAATCGACTGTTCGATCGAAAACAAAGGGGATCTCGCGCGTGCGTGAGGAAGTGGAGCACGTGATAGAAATGGCGGCGAGCGATGTTGGGGGGAGGTCGATTGAATTTGAGCGCGTGGTCTGGTGTTGCGAATTCGAGCATTAGGGTTTGCGATGGTGGCTGTGGGATTTGGGCGTGTGCAGGTGCCGATTTCGTTTACGATGGCGAGGGCAGAGGAGTTCGATGGCTCCTGGAGTTCGCGAGCTAGTTCATGGCTGTGTGGATGAGTCGCAGCTAGGGCAGCGATAAAGGAAAGTTGTGGCCGTAAATTCCAGTAGCAGGTGGAGTCGAAATCAATTGCGACTTTGATCGTGAAGTTCACCGCGGTTTACAGAGGTATACAATTTTATTTTATTTAATAAATGTGTATATACGGAGAAAATATGTATAGAATGCAGTATTTGAATTACTGTAAGGTTTAAAAATAAAATAAATATATATAACTCAGAAAAGAATTTTTTTTTAAATATGTAATTTTTTTTTGTACATATATACAGTCCAATAGAAAAAATAAATATACATTTACATATTTTAAACTTGCTAGTTTATCTTTAAATTATTGGTTTGGTGATTAATTTATTAAACTACTAAATCATTTTGACTACTGAAAATAAATTATTAAAGGGAATTCAGTTTTAATTTAAATTTTTAGTTAAACAAATTTATTAAAAGAAATTGGTTTAAATTTAAATCATTGTCCAATTCTTATACAAGGTCAAACACAGTGAAATAAATTTAAATTTCGAATATTAATGAAATAGTAAATTCTTATACAAGGTCAAACACAGTGAAGAAAACAAGCCGGAATTGGTAATGGTTGCGAAATAAAAAGCAAAGGTGAGAACTTCTCACTCAATCAAAATTTTGTTTAGATTTAAATTTTAAATAGTTAAATTTAAATTGGTTGATTGAGTGATTGTGTGTTTGAATGATGATTGTTGTGTGTGTGTGTATATATATATTTGATTGAAATAGACCCTATACGCCGCCTATTAAGCGGAGGTTATTTATTACACACATATACCGCGATATTCCACCTTGAAGTGGAATTGGTGTTATATATGTACTTGGAGTTGATTTCCCGCATTATATAGCGGATGAGACCCTATTGCGCCACCTATTAAGCGGATAATAATTTATAAATCCCATATGCCGCGATATCCCGTCTTGAAACGGGATTGGTATTGTGCTAACATCTATGGATGCAGGGAAACAGGTTGGAGGGATCCAACTGGATTCCTCACCAGTATTTATTTGATTTTAGATATTGTGATATTTGATTGATTATTATATCAATATATGACGTTTGGAAGTCGTGATTGACTATTTGGTGTGTTGCATCATCGGATCCATTTTTGAAGTTTAAAAATAACGATTTTGTTTTTTAAGGGATTTTTAAAGTGATTTTCGAAATTATACGTTTATTAAATTTTCAAATTGATTCATTTCAAATAATTAAAACGTTATAAATTTTTATGTTATAAAAATTAGGATTTTTGTGAAATATAACCAAAGCATGATTTTTGAAATAAGCAGTTGACAAATTTATAAATAGTTTAAATTGGGATTTTTGAATTATTACAAACGATTTATATAAAAGATTTATAAAATTGATATTTTATAAGTTAAAGATATTGAAATTATAAAACGAGCTTTTATAAGTGTTAAAATAAAGTTGTACCTAGTTTAATAAGTAAATAAGAATTTTAGATTTATTAATAAATGATGATATAAAAGAATGGATTTGTGATTAAATGGATTATAAGTAATTTACTTATAAGTTGGATTCGACATGTAAACGAAATATAAATAGAATTGGTTATTAAAGGAGATTTATAAATCGAAGTAGTTATGAAATAGAAATGGAATTTATAAACATTGCTTTATAAATTCGTAATCAAATAATTTGATAAGTAAACATAGAAATTTTTAAAGGAATTATATCCACGATTTTGGACTGTGGAAAATCCTTTAATTTAATATGTGAAAGTGTTGAATTTGGATTAACGAAGTATATTCACGATTTTGGATAATGAATAATATATTAAGGAAATGTTTTGGGGAAAAATGATATTTTAAATAGAATTAAAACGATTAGAGATGTTTTAAATGTATTAAGTATTGAAAACATAGATTTCAACATTCATTGTTGAAATAGGCGTTTTCAAGGAATTGAAGGAAATGGTGGACTATAACACTGTTGTTATAGTAAATGATTTCCAAAAGAAAATGTTTTTTGTACAGTATTGGGATTTATATATCTATCCAAATTTCGAATCCCTATACTAGTGATTTTGGGTCATCGTAACGATGTTTTACGCAACATTCGTTTTGACTCAAATAAATGTGTTAAGAGAATGTTTTCTTTAAAGAATGAAATATATACTTAATTTCGATTTAAGTATATTGAATATTTTCCAAGTGTTGAAAATAAATAGATTTGTGAATTACTTATTATTAAATAAGTAGGGAAATGTTTTTTTCAATATGAAATGAACATTTTGAGAATTATCTTTTTAAAGATAAATTGAAAGTGAATATTTGAAATCGATTTGAAAATAGTATATTCACAGATATTTTGGAAATGTAAATTCAATATGGAATTTATAAATGAAATGGGGAAAATGGGTTTAAAAATAAATATCGATTTATTTTTGAAGTATGAAAATTATATATATATATATATATATATATATATATATATCTTGTTAAAATATTTTTGGAAAATTATTTGGAATCTGGTGATGTTGTGCATACGTATTGATAGTTAAATAACCGACTATCAATATTACCTTTAAATAGGTATTTGTTGTGATTGATTGAATTTGAATGCTACATTTATTTTAAAAAAAAAATAAGCGCTCACTATTCGGGTTAGCCGGGAAAGGACCTTGGGGTCGTATAACCCATTCCGAATATGTGATACGTCGTAATAGATATCAATGATGACCGGTGTTGAAGACCGGATATTTGTGAAAATGGAAGGATTACCCTCGAATGTTTCTGCATCGGCTGATCCCCGATATAGAAATTTATTATCCTTTGTGATGGGAAGTCCGGTCGTGATTATTGAATATCCGGATTGCAAGGACTTCTTTGTAAGAGCCTTCGGTTCCGTTCGATCCCGGAACGGACTTGTATGGAGGTGTGTCTGACATTACAATTTGAGATGTAAAGCTGGTTTCTATCAAATATATTCCCGTTGGTGGCGGAGAATTTATTCTCTTAGCTTAACACCCTTAGAGGTTATATAGTTGATGGTTACTAGTGATACATTTCCAAATTGGTAATGTGGCATACGAAGTGCTGTTGAGCATTTGATGATCAAAGCACAGCTTTTGTATAAAGCGTGGCTTTGTGGACGAGACTTCGTCGGACCTCACACCCCGGAAATGGTCAAAACAGGAAGGATGCGGTAAGGTTATTAGGGGGCAGCGCCCCTTTAGTGTATGTCATTCCTTCTGGATAGAGGTGGTATCATGGTATGGAGCCCAGATACTTAACCTATGTTGTTGCTGCAAATTTATTGCTTTGTGGTTGTTGGAAATCGAGGATCCTCGGATATAGATCGGTTACGATCGGGGAATGACATATTCGTGTCAGTAGTTACTTAGTTTGAAAGGTAACCCGGCATTGTGTTGGCAGAGATCCAGTTAGGTTCTCGGGACGTCATTCCAGAGGCGTTTCCATATGGCACTAGGAAGTTCCTTGGCCTGAGCATTTGTTGGAAATCCAAAGAAACAATACGATCTTGTACGGTTTTAGTTGTAGAACCTATAATTCACTTATGGTGGCGCCCCACTGTTTGGAAGGTAGCTATAGTAGGCATAAGTGTGAAATGCCTATGCTGGCTATGTTTTATATCTTTACTTTCGAAATGTTTTCTACACTATGCACTAGTAATAATATCAAATGTTTCTTTTTAATGCGTATCAAGCATCTTTGACTATCATAAGCAGAAATCTCCTTCGATTCTGCGTTAGCATTGTGTGTGTGTGCGGAAGGCCTTACGGTAGTCTCATTTTCTAAAAAGCATTGCGAATCTGTTTTAAAATTATTCTGTTCTTTGTTTTAAAAGAAAAATAAACTGTTTTAAGTTCTCACACTAGTCACATGACAGAATCGGAGTTTATTGTTTCCCTTCCTAAACTCTGGGTGCCCACCAATTTCCACACGGGCAGTCAAGACTCAGGTTTATCAGGATATTCTGGAATTAAGGAGTTGCAGGAGGCAAGCTGGATGACATGGCATATTCACTAGTATATAGTATTTCTTTTCCGTTGTTTGTTGTTGTACACTCTGATATGTAATGTAATGTAATAACTGATATAGTTCTTTGTTTAAAGATTATTTATTTATCTATTATATGTTGTTCCGCTGCGATTGTGAGATTCTGATATTGTTCTGTTGCTTCTTCCTTTCTTTCTTCTTCTACCTCTTTCTTCTTCTGAAACCCATATTGTTCGTATTTCCGTTCATCTTGAGTTAATCGATGGAGATTAGTGTCTATTCAAGGAGTACGGATTTGCGGACTCTTATAGAAGCCAGATAGAACATTAAGGTTCTGTACTGATTACCGCAAGTTGAATGAGAAGATGATAAAGAACTGATATATTTACCTAGGATTGACGATTTGTTCGACATGTTGAGTGGAGCCAAAGTATTCTCTCAACTGGAGCTGGCTATAGGGTTCCATAAATGTAACATCCCCCTATATAGAGGCCCAAAACTAACGGCTACGGATGCTACAGTCATCCATAGCTATTAATCCTCGATGACCAAATACGACGGTGCTTGATACAATGATACACAAATCACATATGGAAAAAAATTAATGAAGTTAAAAACATATTTCCACATTCTATTCAAAACATTTCATGTTTATTACATAATCCCACAAATGTTAACCACATTCAGAAAAAATAATTATTACACATACGCCAACAGCAACATATAAAGACGCCTCTTAGGTCGATCAGAGTACATAATAAAGCTAATAAGTCTGCCTTTACATCCAACGTACACAATAGATAAAGATAACTGTAAATAAATAACTTCCTCCTACACGCCTTTGGAAGCTTTATTCATCTTAGAAGAGAACCTGGAAACATTAACTATCAACTTACTCAAATCAATTGAGTACCCGAGAGCTTAAAGGGAAAACAAAAACTTCGAGTCTAACATAAAACCCGATATGAATAATAATTTAACATCTCATTCCATTTAGATATCCAGTGAGACCACGCGCATAGAAAAACAGGTTTTCCCTTCATTTGCATCCTAAAACCATTCCAAAACTATATATACTATGCTCTTGCGTCCACAATGGTTGAAAATGTAGCATTTAAAAATATTATGATGATATGTATATATAAGCATTTTTGTATTTCCCATACCTAATTAAGTCGACCCCCGTCATATTTGTAATTTCAAGGGTCGTTATTAACCTATTAGTTTTCATGGATTTAATAATACCCTTTTCACAACTTATAGACACCCTATCCTAATTCATAGTTTTCATAGGATCACGAAAAACCTATAGGCCCCTGCCAATTAACTTAATAAATTCACGGGTTCCTTTAAACCTATTGGTCATTCCAATGGCTCCCATCTTATGCTAGTTTTTATGATTGACTAGGAACATATGGATTATTCCAGTAACCCCCTTCTTTTCCTAGTTTTCATGGATTGACTAGGATCCTATTGATACCTCCAATAATTTCTTTCTTATCACAGTTCTCATGGGTTGACTAGGAACCTTTTGATTGATGTCATCACTTAATCTGGATATAATTTTTATGGGTTCACTACAAACCAATTGGCCCCTGCCAACCATCCTTAACACATAGTTTTCATGAGTTTACTATGAACCTATTGGTTATCTCCAATAACTTCCTAATCATAGTTTTCATGGGTTACCCTGAACCTATCTCTCGGACAAGTTCAATATTTAGGCACCTTATATTTTGGTCTCCCTGACTCCCTGGTTGCAGTTCTACTAATTTAGGAGTTTAATCAATTTATATTTACTACTGGGTTAACCTAGCTAGTTTTTCTACGCCTTTATCCCAAAATATAGTTAAGGGTCCTTCATCATATGAATATTTAATATTTGAAGAAGCAAACTTAACAACTTAATAATACCACTTATATGGGATTAAGGCCCTTGAAAAACTTTTCGTATTAAAACATATTTAATCCCTTTAACCTATATTTTTATTAAGGCAATACTTCTTCAAATTTACATACTTAAAGTCATTTCAAAATTCCCATATTTAGACATAGGTTTTTCTGTCAAAAATGAGTTTGGGTTTAAAAGGCCTTTCGACGACTTCAAAACCTTGCTTTCAACTTCATTGGACAACCTCATTCGAGAGTATTAAACTTTATCTTTAAAACATTAGGCTTCTGCCTTTCAAACTTTAAAACATCTCTTTCGAAACCTTTCGACTGTATTAAAGTATTATCATATAAGTATAGAAGCATAGCTTCGAAACCATTCAAAAATACCCCTTTCGAAACCATTGAAGATCACCCTTCGAAACCAATACCTTTCGAAGCCATTGAGTTTATATTTAAAATAACATTTTTTGGTCAAAGTGAACACACGCGAAAGCATCTCTTTCGATACCATTCTTTATTCCATAAAAGTATTTGGGGAAAATTGATGGTGTCGAAACCATCCTTTCGAAAGCATTAAAACATCTTGGAAAAACAATTGAAGGTCGACTTTGAAACCCCTTTCAAAACCCTTGCCTTCGAAACCCCTAATCCCTTTCGAAAGCAGTAGAAAGTAGCTTATATTTATAAAATAAACATTACTTTTTGATAGCATTGAAGTCTTCAGTACCATCGAAAGGCATCAAATCATTGAAGGGTTACGACATGGTCAAAACTACCCCTTCCGAAAGCTTCAAAAAAACTAAGTAACTTCTTTGGAAGCTACACCTTGAAAAAAAATGCGGCGACCCTCCTTCGAAAGTTTCTTTAGAAATACCCTTTCAAAATTATTAGTTTTGAGTACTTTGAAACCCATGTAAACATGCAAGCATTTTTTTAAAACAAAACAAAGGAACCAACCCCTTCGGATTACGTTTCGATGCACTAAGTTCCGCCTTCCTCCAATCCACCACGTACCAGCTAAATGATAACATATTTATCGGTATACTGGTTTCATCCTAGAAGGTTTCAACTAGGTTGGGGGCGGAAGCTCTAGGTCAAAATCCCCTTCCAAAGGAGGCAGAATCAACTTTTATGAGACAAAGGCTGTTTTTACTAAATAAACTTTTTGTAACAAAGTTGCCCACATGTAAATATCTGATTGGTTACATAAACTTTCAAATTTCTTTACTAATATTTACCGCAATTTTCTCAAATGTAAACCAATTAACATTTTACAAATAGGCCCTTCCAATTAACAAAACAATTAAATCAATTAGGTCCTCCTTTTAAAATAATTTAATCTCCATACTAATTCACTTAGTAAAAACCCCAAAAATTCCAAAAATTCACTTTTATCATATTGCCTAACAATCAAAAATTTTGGCCCAAATTCTTAATATAATTTCTGAAATAAATTTATAAACTCAATCAACCATGTTTTCCTTCGAAAATTCATAAGCAATTCCCCACGGCTTGAAAAATTATAAAAATTGAAATCCAACTCTAAAAACATGTTTCTAATAATATAAAATATTCTCATGGCATTTAAAAATAATTTAACCTTGGTTTTTTTCCTAAACCCGTGCATATTCTTCTTTTGAACAATCTTTTTAAAATAATAAATTATAAATCAAGCATATCATCATCCAATATATCATAAAAATGAATTTACATTTAAAACTGAAAACATGAGATAGTAGAAACCAAAATAGAGATGTAGCGATCATTACTCACCTTAGATTGGATAAGAAAATTGAAGATTGATCGAGATAGATTTTTTTCTAGCTTGATCCTCAGCTTTAAATTTGATTTTGCCTTCTTTTCTTCTTCCTAATAGTCGGCCTTGAGATTTGCTTTCTTAGATTTGTCTTACTTATGAAAAATGAATGTGAATGGTCTTTAGGAAAATAGTATAAGGGTATGAATATGGGTGGCAATTTACTCTAATACCCTTATTTTTATTTATTTAACACTTAACCATTTATAAACCCATTCAATTTAACCAAGCATGGCCACTAATATTCATTTGCCAATCTTAATCCTCTTACCACTTTACATTATTCTATTTAATTTATTCTAATTAAATCTCCTATATAATGTTAATAAAATTAGGGGTGTTACAGGTTCCCCTCCTTAAAGAATTTCATCCTCAAAATTCAGTAAGGAATAAATATCAAACATTAGTCATCTATAACGACTCTTAACATCCATACTAGCCACCCCAACTAGCAACTAATCTATATAAATCTAATACAGACATACCATCAAAGTAGATCAGGATATGCATCTCGAATCTTGTCTTGTCTCCCAAGTATAATCCTTCTCGTTGTCAATCCACTGAACTTTCATCGACTTGACTATCTTGATCCTTAATCTTTTCTCATCTCTCGGTACAACCTAAACTGGTTGTCTAATAAAGAGCAAATCAGGCTCTACTACCAAGTCCTTCAACTCTATCTGAGAAATAGTAACCTTTGGATCATGTACATACATGTGAAGATGAGACACATGGAATACATTATGGACACCTGTCGAAGTGTTCGACAACTCTACTATGTGCGCAAGCTATCCAATCCTTTCTAAAATTTGGAATGGACCTACATATCACACCCTTCGTCGGTGATACCTTAATGAAAACCCGGTGTCTTACTGAGAACTTTAGGTCTTTACATGTTTTATCTACGTAACTCTTCTATCTGGATTAAACTTACTTCATCCATCCTTAGATTAACTCAATCTTTTTTGATGCCTCTCTAACCAAATCCGGACCTAAGACTAATCTGCCTCCGATCTCTAACAACATGTGGATGATTTGCATGGCCTTCCATATAAAGCTTTAAAAGGCACCATTCTTGTGCTAGTCTGATAACTTTTATTATAGAAAATCAATCAAATGTAGGTGGCCCTCCAAAGATCCACCAAAGACCAACACATAAGTTCTCAATAAGCCCTCGAGTACTTTGTTGACTCTCTCTATCTGCCTAACCATCTGTAGGTGATAAACTGTACTCTTCTTGAGCTCGGTACCCCGTACCTCTTTTAGACTCTTCCAAAATTTGCTCATGAATAATGCATCTCTGTTGCTGCCTATGCTAGTAGGAATCCCATGAAGTCTAACTATTTTCTTCATGAACAACTTCGCCAAAAAAGGTGTCCTCCTGGTTGACTTGATTGGAATGAAATAGACACACCTGGTTAGCCTGTCCACTATAACCCATACGATTTCATTTCCCTTATTCGATTTGGAAACCCATCTATAAAGTCGATTGATATCGACTCCCATTTCCAATCTGGAATATCTAAAGGCTGAGCAATCCACTTGGCTTCTGATGCTCGGCTTTCACTTGCTGGCAGTTCAAATACTATTTCACCCATAAGTCAACATCCTTCGTCTTGCCTTCCCAATAGAAGCTCCTCTTCATATCCTGATACATCTTGGTCCCTCCAGGATGAATCGTACACATGGATCTATGACATTCTTCCAGAACTTCTCTCTTTATGCTCGCTGCATTGGGAACACATAATCGTCCCTTCTTTCTCAACCATCTCCTTTGGTCAAGACTACAATCCTTTAGATCATCGATCTCTGATCCTTCCTCAAGCCTTCTAATCTTCTCGGCTAAAACTGGATCTTATATCTGCTTAGAAGCTATCCACTCGATCGGCCTTGGTCGAACTTCTAAATAGGACAACATGGCAGTCTCCTGACTAGAACTAGTAGTGGATCTTAACTACACACCACAACTGGCCAACGGTTCAAGATACTTCTATTCTGCTAACATACCTAACACCACATTTTGATGTTTTCCATTAAGAGCATCTTCTACTTTATTTCCTTTCCTAGGTGTATACTCTCTACCGAAATCATGAGCAGACAAAAACTCCAACAAACTTTGTTGCCTCATATTCAACGCTTCTAAGAGATATTTAGAATAAATATCTCAAAGACTTATGATCGCTATACAACTCAAATCTCTCCCCCTAAGAGATAATGTCTCCAAATTTTCAAGTCACAAATCACCACATCCAATGCTAAGTTTTTAGTAGGATATCTTACTTCGTGCGTTATAAGCTAACTGGATGCATAGGCAATAATTTTATCCTTCTACATCAACACTGCTTCCAATCCAGTACCACATGCAACAGTGTATACGACTAACCCTTGGTTTCCATCTGGAATAACTAACTCTAGTGCGTTGGTCAACAAATGCTTTAACTTGAGGAACCCATCTCACGTTTGTCGGACCATACAAACTTCAGACGCGAAAGCATCTCTTTCGATACCATTCTTTATTTCATAAAAGTATTGGGGAAACTTGATGGTGTCCAAAACAATCCTTTCGAAAGCATTAAAACATCTTGGTAAAACAAATGAAGGTTGACTTTGAAACCCCTTTCAAAACCATTGCCTTCGAAACCCCTAATCCCTTTCGAAAGCAGTAGGAAGTGGCTTGTATTTATAAAACAAACAGTACTTTTTGACAGCATTGATGTCTTCAATATCATCGAAAGGCATCAAATCATTGAAGGGTTTCGACATGGTCAAAACTACCCCTTCCGAAAGCTTCAAAAAAAGCTAAGTAACTTCTTCGGAAGCTACAGATTGAAATAAATGCGGCGACCCTCCTTCGAAAGTTTCTTTAGGAATACCCTTTCGAAATTATTAGTTTCGACTGCTTTGAAACCCATTTGTAAACATGCAAGCGTTTTTTTAAAACAAAACAAAACAAAGGAACCAACCCCTTCGGATTACGTTTCGACACCCTAACTTCCGCCTTTCTCCAACCCACCACATACCAGCTAAATGATAACATATGTATCGGTATACTGGTTTCATCCTAGAAGGATTCAACTAGGTTGGGGGCGGAAGCTCTGGGTCAAAAGCTCCTTTCAAAGGAGGAAGAATCAACTTTTATGAGACAAAGGCTATTTTTACTAAATAAAGTAAAATTTTTGTAACAAAGTTGCCCGCATGTAAATATCTGATTGGTTACATAAACTTTCAAATTATTTTATTAATATTTACCACAATTTTCTCAGATGTAAACCCGATTAACATTTTACAAATAGGCCCTTCCAATTAACAAAACAATTAAATCATTTAGGTTCTCCTTTTAAAATAATTTAATCTCCATACTAATTCACTTAGTAAAAATCCCAAAAATTCCAGAAATTCACTTTAATCATATTGCCTAACATATCAAAATTTCTGACCCAAATTCTTAATATAATTTCCGAAATAAATTTTATACCCAATCAACCATGTTTTCCTTTGAAAATTCATAAATAATTCCCCACGGCTTGAAAAATTATAAAAATTGAAATCCAACTCTAGAATCATGTTTCTCATCACATAAAATATTCTCATGGCATTTAAGAATAATTTAACCTCGGTTTTTTCCTAAACCCGTGCATATTCTTCTTTTAAACAATCTTTTTAAAATAGTAAATTATAAATCAAGCATATCATCCAATATATCATAAAAATGAATTTACACTTAAATCCAAAAACATGAGATAGTAGACACCAAAATAGAGATGTAGCGATTATTACTCGTCCTAGATTGGATAAGAAAATTGAAGATTGATTGAGATGGATTTTTTTCTAGCTTGATCCTCAGCTTTAAATTTGATTTTGGCTTCTTTTGTTCTTCCTAATAGTCGACCTTGAGATTTGCTTTCTTACATTTGTCTTACTTATGAAAAATGAATGCGAAAGGTCTTAGGGAAAATAGTATAAGGGTAGGAACGTGGGTGACAATTTACTCTAATTCCCTTATTTTTACTTAGTTAACACTTAACCATTTATAAACCCATTCACTTCAACGAAGCATGGCCACAAATATTCATTTGCCAATCTCAATCCTCTTATCACTTTACATTATTCTATTTAATTTATTTTAATTAAATCTCCTGAATAATGTTAATAAAATTAGAGGTGTTACGGTTCCCCTCCTTAAAGAATTTCATCCTCGAAATTCAGTATGGAATAAATATCAAACATTATTCATCTATAACAACTCTTAACATCCATACTAGCCAACCCGAGTAGCAACTAATCTATATAAATGTAATATAGACATACCATCAAAGTAGATCGGGATAAGCATATCGAATATTCTCCTGTCTCCCAAGTACAATCCTTCTCGTTATCATTCCACTGAACTTTCACCGACTTGACTATCTTGGTCCTTAATCTTTTCTCATCTCTCGGTACAACCTAAACTTGCTGTCTAATAAAGATCAAATCAGGCTCTACTACCAAGTCCTTCTGCTCTATCTGAGAAATAGTAGCCTTTGGATCATGTACATACTTGTGAAGATGAGACACATGGAATACATTATGGACACCTGCCGAAGTGTTCGACAACTCTACTCTATGTTCAAGCTATCCAATCCTTTCTAAAATTTGGAATGGACCAACATATCACACCCTTCATCGGTGATACCTTAATGAAAACCCGTTGTCCTACTGAGAACTTTAGGTCTTTACACCTTTTATCTGTGTAACTCTTCTGTCTGGATTAAGCTTCCTTCATCCATCCTTAAATTGACTCAATCTTTTTTGATGCCTCTCTAACCAAATCTGGACCTAGGACTGATCTGCCTCCAACCTCTAACAACATATGGGTGATTTGCATGGCCTTCCATATAAAGCTTTAAAAGGCACCATTCTTGTGCTAGTCTGATAACTATTATTATAGAAAACTCAATCAAATGTCGGCGGCCCTCCGAATATCCACCACTGACCAATACATAAGTTCTCAATAAGCCCTTGAGTACTTTGTTGACTCTCTCTGTCGACCTAATCATCTGTAGGTGATAAGTTGTTCTTTTCTTGAGCTCGGTACACAGTACCTCTTGTAGACTCTTCCAAAATTCGCTCATGAATAATGCATCTCTGTTGCTGCCTGTGCTACTAGGAATCCCATGAAGTCTAACTTCTCTCTTTATGCTTTCTGCATTTGGAACACATAATCGTGCCTTCTTTCTCAACCATCTCCTTTGGTTAAGACTATAATCCTTTAGATCATCGGTCTCTGATCCTTCCTCAAGCCTTTTAATATTCTCGGCTAAAACTGGATCTTGTATCTGCTTAGAAGCTGTCCACTCGATCGGCACTGGTCGAACTTCTAAATAGGACAACATGGCAGTCTCCTGACTAGAACTAGTAGTAGATCTTAACTATACACCCAACTGGCCAACGCTTCAAGGTACTTCCATTCTTCTAACATACCTAATATCACATTTTGATGTTTTCCACTAAGAGCATCTTCTACATTATTTCCTTTCCGAGGAGTATACTCTCTACCGAAATCATGAGCAGACAAAAACTCCAACAAACTTTATTGCCTCATATTCAATGCTTCTAAGAGATATTTAGAATAAATATCTCAAAGACTTATGATCGCTATACAACTCAAATATCTCTCCCTAAGAGATAATGTCTCCAAATTATCAAGTTATAAATCACCGCAGCCAATGCTAAGTTTTTAGTAGGATATCTTACTTCGTGCGTTATAAGCTAACTGGATGCATAGGCAATAATTTTATCCTTCTACATCAACATGCTCCCAATCCAGTTCCACAAGCATCAGTGTACACCACTAACCCTTGGTTTCCATCTGGAACTACTAATTGGGTGTGTTGGTCAGCAAATTCTTTGACTTAAGGACCCATCCTCACGTTCATCGGAACATACAAACCTCACATCTTTCTAGGTCAAATTAGTCAGAGGTGCTGCTATCCATGAGAAATGCTCAATGAATCTCTGGTAAAAGCTAGAAAGTCCAAGAAAACTCCTGATCTCGGTTACCGGCTTCGGTCTCTTCCAATTATTGACAGCGTCGATCTTAACTGGATCGACTAATAAGCCCTCCTCGAAATCTACATGACCAAGAAACTTAACCTCTTTCTTCTAAGAATGAAACTTGGAAAACTTTGCTTTAGCTGATTCTGCCTCAGCGTTTCAAGCACCAAAGACGATTCTAATGGCCTCTTTCATCTTTTGAGTACACTAAAATGTCATCAATGAATACCAATACGTATCTATCCAAGTGCTATCGAAAAAATCGGTTCATCAAATCTACGACGAAAGCACGTGCATTTGTCAATCCAAAAGGCATCGCTAACCACTCATATGAATCATACTTAGTTTAAAATTCTATTAGAGCAATACCGTCCTCCGCCATTCTTAAGTGATGGAACCCTATCGCCAAATCCAATTGGGAAAACACCTTGGCTCCATTCAACTAATCAAATAGATCATCTATCCTCGATAGAAGGTACCTATTCTTGATCGTCCTTTCATTTAACTTACGAAAATCGATAAACATCCTAAACGACCCATCTAGTTTTTTTTAAGAATACCGCGAACTGTCCCCAAGGTGAACTACATGGTCTAATAAAATTTCTTCCCTCAAGATCCACTGTCTACACCTTCAATTCCTTCATCTCTATCGGTGTCATCCTGCTAGGTGGTCTACTTAAAGGTTCAGCTCTTGGTATAAGATCTAACTGAATCTCAATAGCTCATTTCAGTGGTAGTCCCGTAAACGTATCAAGACGTCTGCAAATTCTCTTGCCACCTGAACCTGACTTAACTTTTCACCAAACAAACCCATAACACTCATACTAGAATTTTCCACTGAGAAGATAATTCGGTTATGACTATCTAGGTGTCTCAATGATATTTTCCTATCCTGGCAAAATATCCTAGTCTCATACTTGCCCAACTAATGCATACCCAAAATGAACCCGAAATCTACGAAGTCAGAAACATGCAGACTGCATAAAAACTTATAACCTAACAAATCACGTTCTAACTGATCACATCTCATCCCTAGAGTTGCTTACCCTTCTATTGGACTGCAACCCTTAAAGAAGTAACAAGGTATGTGGGTTCTATGCATAGCCTACCAACCAAATATTGTGATATAAACGAGTGTGATGCACCGGTATCAAATAGTGCCCTAACTTGTATATTCTGAATCAAAAGCATACCTTCCATCATGGTTTTCCCTTTCTCCATGGCGGTAGGCTAAGAAAAAGATAGTGGTCCACAGCAAAAACCTTCCCTTTGTTGAGACTTTTTGTTTTATTCTAACTTTATTATAATTTCGTTATTTTGAAAAACTTTCTGTACTTCAACGTCAAGTACCCCTGGTCAGGGAGGATGAAGTGTCAACGCTCAAGTTTTAATGAGTCTGATGCTATTAAGATTAAGATAGCATCTCATTCCTTTGTTCGACAAAAGGTATATTCATATATAATAATGAATATGAAGCAGGTATAGTTTAGTGGACCCTGACTGGCTCTGGACACTTGTTCTTGTAATGCCCTACTTGGTCGCAGTTGAAGCATTTCACGTTCTTCTTCTTCTTAACAGGCTTCTTCCCTTTGCTTGTCTGGCATTCGTGGGCATAATGACCCTTCTTATCATACTTGATGCACACCAAGTCAGCCTTTGTCTTCTTGGTAGCAACCCTTTTTTAGGCTCCCTTCTTCTTAAAGAATTTTCTTTTCTTTCCCTAAGGACCCTGAGATTCGATTGGCTTCTCCCTAGAAGAAACATCAGGCATTTCTTTATGGAGAATAGCCATCTCCACTACTACATTACAAGGCTCTTTGATATGAGTCATCGTCATTCTAGCAAGCTGCGGTCTCAGTACTCGAATTTACCTTTCATTCCTTCTGATGTCAATGGCTACAGTAGCATATCCATATCATGATGGCTCATTAAACTTAGTAACCTGGTCGATTGCTAACATATCTCCCTGAACAAGGTCCATAAACTTTCACATCAATTCAAACTTGGCAACCTCATATCACAACCTCTGCTCAAATCTCCTTTTGTAATCCTCCCGTGTCAGCTCTTCCTCCTGTTGTCTAACGGTCACACTAATCCCCTCAATGAAGCGCTACTCCTTGCAACTGCCTAGAGGCTAGCCTTCTCTTTTCCCTATCATCAAAGCCTAGATCAGTATAGATTCTCTCACTTCTCAATTGCAAATTCTCAACCGCAACAGCATCCTCGGCCCCAATTAATGCCTTTCTACCTAGACTGGTATAGTCTCTACTCAGCCTAGCATAATTATAGCCAACTGAAGCTATAGAATTAGCTCCTCCCGCATAACCAGCTACTCCAACTTGCAAAAGATTGGCCAATAACTGATACACCATCCCTGCACCTACTAGTAGATTTCCAACACCTACATTAGCTTCAGTAATTTGGATTAGCTTTAGCCTATCGACCTTGGTTCCTCCTGGTTTATGTTGAGCATTTTCGTTGGTTGTGGTACTTCCTCCACCTACATTTCCTCTTTTGTTTCCTTCTTTCATATCCTCTTTTTCATCAATCTATATACGAGCCTTAATAAGATACAAAAGATCGGTCTAAGGGAGAGGAGAATACATACACAGATATATACCTATATCAAATACAAGTATGTTACTATAGCATTAACCCAAATCCCGATCATATTTCTGATTTAATGGATTTTGTTTCAAAAAAAATTAGGTTTAACTTTTCTTTTAAAATTTCATAAACCTATGCTTTGATACTAACATGTATCATCCCCCTACTTGAAGGCCCAAAAATAACGGCTACGGATATAGTCATCCATAGTTATTAATCCTCAACGACCAAATATGGTGGTGTTAAATACATTAATACATAGATCACAAGAATATGGGAAAAATTTAACAAAATTAAAAATACATTTCCACACTCCATTCAAAACATTTCATGTTCATTACATAATCCCACGAACGTTAACCACTTTTAGAAAAATATAATTACTATACATATGTTAAAAGCGACATATGAAGAGGCCCTCTTGATTGATCAGAGTATATATAAGGCTAATAAATCTGGATTTACATCCAAAATTCACCATAGAAAAAGATAACTCTAAATAGCTAACTGCCTCATGCATGCCACTGGAAGCTTTGTTCGTCTAAGAGGAGAACCTGGAAACCTTAACTCTCAACTTACTTAAAATCAATTGAAAACACGAGATGCCAAGGGAAATCAAAATTTTTGAGTCAGACATAAAGCCTAGTATAAATAATTATCTAACATCTCAATCCATCTAGATGTCTAGTGAGACCACGCCGCTTAGTAGAATGAGTTTACACCTCACTAGTATCCTAAAACCTTTTCAAAACTACGTACTATGCTCTTGCATTCACAATGGTTAAAAATGTAGCATTTCAAAATATTATGATGTAATTTATATATAAAAATTTCTGGATTTCCCATCCCTTATTTAATTGACCCCAGTCATATTTATAGTTAGGGTCACTATTAACCTATTAGTTTTCATGGATTTAATAATACCCTTTTAATAATTTATAGACACCCTATCCTATTTCATGGTTTTCATGGGATCATTAAAAACCTACAAGCCCCTGCCAATTAACTTAATCAATTCATGGGTTCCTTTAAACCTATTGGTCATTCCAATAACTCCACTCTTATCCTTGTTTTCATGGGTTGACTAGGAACCTATGAATTATTCCAGTAACTCCCTTCTTATCATGGCTTTCATGGTTTGATTAGGAACCTACCGATGCCTCTAATAACTTCTTTCTTATCCTTGTTTTCATGGGTTGACAAGGAACTTTTTGACTGACATCACCACTTAATCCATATATACTTTTCATGGGTTCACTACAAACCAATTGGCTCGGCCGGCCTTCCTTAATACATAGCTTTTATGGGTTTACTACGAACCTGTTGGTTACCCCCAATAACTTCCTAATCATAGTTTTCATGGGTTCACTATGGACATATCTCCCAGAAAACTCCAATGTTTAGGCACCCTATATTTTGGTCCTTGTGGCACTCTGGATGCAGTTCTACTCATTTATGGGTTTAATCAATTCATATTCACTACTACATTAACCGAGCTTGTTCTTCTACCCCTTTATCCCCGAAAGACAGTTAAGGGTCCTTTATCATGTGAATATATTCATATCTGAAGATGTAAACTTAACTATACTACTCTTGTGGGTTTAAGGCCCTTGAAAAACTTTTCATATTAAAACATGGTTAATCCATTAACGAATATTTTTATCAAGGCAATACTTCTTTAAATTTATATACTGAAAATCATTTCAAAACTCCTTTATTTAGCCGTGGTTTTTTCCATTAAAATGAGTTTGGTTTTACAAAGCCTTTTGACGCCTTCGAAACATTGCTTTTGAATTCATTGAATGATCTCCTTCGAAAGCATTAAGTTATATGTTTAAAACATTAGGCTCCTGCCTTTCAAATAATTTAAGTCGTCTCTTTCAAAAACATTCAACCGTGTTAAAGTATTATCATATAAGTATAGAAGCATAGCTTCAAAAACCATTCAAAAATACCCCATTCGAAACCATTGAAGATTACGCTTCAAAACCAATACATTTTGAAGCCATTGGATTTATATTTAAAATAACATTTTTTGGGTCAAAGGGAACACACGCGAAAGCATCTCCTTCAAAACCATTTTTATTTCATAAAGTATATGGGGAAACCTGATGGTGTCGAAATCATCCTTTCGAAAGCATTAAAGCATCTGGGTAAAACAAATGAAGGTTGGCTTCGAAACCCTTTCTGAAACTATTTCCTTTGAAACCCCTAACCCCTTTCAAAAGCAGTAGGAAGTTGCTTATATTTATATAAAAAAATGGTACCTTTCGACGACATTGATGTCTTCAATACCATCGAAAGGCATCAAATCACAGAAGGGTTTTGACTTGGTCGAAAATACCCCTTTCGAAAGCTTCAAATAAAAAATAAGTAACTTCTTCGGAAGCTACTACTTGAAAATAAAGGTGGTGGCTCTCTTTCGAAAGCTTCTTCAGAAACACCCTTTCGAAACTATTGGTATCGACTACTTTGAAACTCTTTTGTAAACAGCCAAGCTCTTTTCTTATAAAACAAAACAATTCAAAGGAACCAACCCCTTCGAAAGCTACGTTTCAAAACCCTACCTTCCACCTTTCTCCAATCCACTACATACAATGGTAAATGATACAATGTGTGTTGGTTTACTAGTTTCGTCCTAGAAGATTTCGGTTAGTTGGAGGCAGAAGCTCTAGGTTGAAAGCTCCTTCCAAAGGAGGTAGAACTTACTTTTATGAGAGAAAGTTATTTTACTAAATATAGTAAACTTTTTGTAAGAAACTTGCCCACATGTAAACAGCAGATTGGTAACATAAACATTCAAACTAGTTTACTAATATTTGCCATAAGTTTTCTCATATCTAAACCCAACTAACATTTAACAAATAGGCCCTTGCTATTAACAAAACTATTTAATCATTTAGGTCCTCCTTTCAAAATAATTTAAGCTCTATACTAATTCAGTGAGTAAAAATCCCCAAAATTCCAAAAATTCACTTTAATCATGTTTCCTAACATATCAAAATTTCTGATCCAAATTCTTAATATAATTTCCAAAATAAATTTATAAACCCAATCAATAATATTTTCTTTGAAAATTCATAAGTAATTACCCACGGCTTGGAAAATTATAAAAAATTAAAACCCAACTCAAAAATCATGTTTCCCATAACACAAATTTTCCCATTGCATTTAAGAATAATTTAACTATGGTTTTTTTCCTAAAACCATGCATATTCTTCTTTTAAACAATCTTGTTTAAACTAATAAATTATAAATCAAGCATATCACCATCCAATATATCATAAAAACGAATTTACCCTTAAATTCAAAAACATAAGATTGTAGAAATCAAAATAGAGATGTAGTGATTAGTATTCACTTTAGATTGGATATGGAAATTGGAGATTGATTGAGACTGATTTCTTCTAGCTTGATCCTAAGCTTAAATTTGATTTTACCTTCCTTTCTTCTTCCTAATAGCCAGCTTTGAGATTTGCTTTCTTACATTTGTTTTACTTATGAAAAATGAACATGAATGGACTTAAGGGAAATGGTATAAGTGTAGGAACGTGGGTGGCAATTTACTCTAATACTCTTTTATTATTTGGTTAACAATTAACCATTTATAAATCCATTCATTTTAACTAAGCGCGGCCACTAATATTCATTTACCAATATCAATATCCTTTTCACATTACACTATTCTATTTAACTTATTTTCATTAAATATCCTAAATAATGTCAATAAAATTAGAGGTGTTACAATGGACTTAGAGGAGAAGTGGGTAGTATTCCTTTGACAGCGTTTAGGATAAGATATGGATCATACGAATGGTTAGTGATGCTGATTAGACTAACTAATGCATCAGCATTCTTCACCGACTTAATGAAAAATCATCCAAGAGCATCATGATAGATTTGGATTAGTATTCATAGACAACATATCGATATATTCCAAGGATGAAAGAGATCATGAAGTTCATCTTCCGGTAGTGCTTGAGACATTGAGACCGCATCAGCTGAAGGAAAAGTTTTTGAAGTGCCACTTTTGGGAGAAAGAAGTGAAGTTTCTTAATCATATAGTCACAGAGAAAGGGTTTTCAGTAGATCCGACTAAGATCGAGGAAGTGAGTAATTAGAAGAGATCGGAGACAATGATTAAGATAAAGAGTTTCCTGGATTAGCTGGCTGCTACTTTTGATTAATTAAGGATTTTTTGTGGATAGCAGCCCCAATTACTAAACTAACTAGGATAGAGGTGAAGTATGTTTGGACCACTAAATGTGAGAAAGCATTCCAGAAGTTGAAACATTTATTGACTAATGCACCTATATTATTTAATCCAAAGGGGAATCCGGCCTTAGTGGTATACACGGATGCATATGGAACAAGATAAGGAGTTATGCTAATGTAGGGGGTAAAGTGATTGCCTCTGCTTCTCGACAGGTCATACCACATGAAGTTAGATATTTAACTCATGGTTTGGAATTAGCTGTAGTAATCTTCCCATTGAAGGTGTGGAGACATTATCTTTTGGGAGAAAGATTCAAGCTGTTTATGGACCATAAGTCACCAAGATATTTATTTTCTCAAAAGGAGTTGAATATGAGACATCAGAGATGGTTAGAGTTCATAGCTTCATACGACATTGGTATTGAGTATGCATTGAGAGAAGGAAATAAGGTTGCGGATGCACTTAGTGGAAAATATCAAAATGCAGTATTGGCAATGATTCCTGTGTGGAAAGATTTAGGAGCGTTAACTATATGTAGAGTACTATAGACATCTAAGGCTAGTTCTAGTCAAGAAACTGCCTTGTTATCATGTTTATAAGTTCGAACGATGATGATCGAAAGGATTGCTTCTAAACAAAGAGAAGATCCATTATAAGCAGAGCGGATCAGAAGGTTAAGGAAGGAACAAAAAGTGATGACTTGAAAGATTTCGATCTTTACCAGAATGGGTGGTTGAGGAAAAAAGGAAAACTATGTGTTTCGAGTGTGAGAATTATTAGGAAGGAAGTTCTTAAAGAATGCCATCGTTCGAGGTTTACTATTCATCCACGAGGAACTAAGATGTATCAGGATATGAAAAGGAGTTTCTTTTGGGATGGTATAAAGAGAGATGTAGGCTTAAGCAATGTTTGGACTATCAACAGGTAAAGGCTAGGCATTAGAAACCGGGTGGATTATATCATCTTTTGGATGTTCCAGTCTGAAAATGGGATTCTATCTCAATGGATTTCATAAAAGGATTGCCAAGGTTGAGTAGAAGAAATGAGATTATTTGGGTTATAGTGGATATATTGACTAAGAGTGCACACTTTATATCCATTAAGTCGACCAGGACAGTACCAGATTTAGCTAAGTTATTCATGAGGAATATAGTTAGACAACATGGAATTCCAGTAGTATAGGTTGGAGTCCTGAATTTCTTCACCCCTTCTCCTTCTTCACCTCCGGCCCTTTCCTATCATCATTCAATCTCGTTGCCATGGTTGTTTAGTTAGTCGGTTCCGATTCGCTAGTAATTATCACCTCCTCGTCGATGAATGTGGAGACGTCCTCTTGACTCTATAGTGCTTCTACCTTTTCAAAATCGAGCCTAGTCCTAGATCTAGAAATTGGGATCGTTCCAAAAGGCAATATGGAAACAGTGGTGGAGGAAGTAAAAATAGTAGTAGCCAAGCCCTGCATAGTTGGAGGAGGAGGCGGGAAAGATGGCCGACCTACAAGTTTGGAAAGAGAAGTGCACAATTTAGAGAAGGACTTTGGAGGAAATTGAATTGCCCGAGCGTCGAAGAGATGAGAGAAATAATTGAGCCAGGAATCTGGTCATGAACTTGAACCTTGAAAGCTTCGCTACCAGTCCCCATCTCAGAGGGTCGTACTATAGCTGGAACTAAGTGTGGATCACCTAAGGCTTCAAATGTCCCATGGTATAGGTGGCCGTAGAAACAATCTCCATAATTTCCAAGTTAGATGCCACTTGCTCTTGAGAAGTAGGAACAAGTGTTTGGTGTTGACTCGAAGAGCTTGGGCCAGTAAGAGCTTTTGCTATGGCATCGGCGGCTTTCTTCTTTCTTCCTTCCAGAAGCGTAACTTTGCCAGCGGCTAGGAATTCTATGTCTTCGAAAGTCAAATAGTCTGCTATCAGATCTTCTTCTTAAGGCATATCATTAGCTTGCTCTGACCTAACCAACACCTCCTTCCATACCATGGCAAGGGTCTGAGGGTAGTTGACACCAAGCCATTTCAAACTCCCCTTATTCATCACACAACTGGTACAGAAGTGCAGCACACTACCATCGATATTTTTTTATCTCGTCATCATATTCTTTTTGGAGATTAGTAACTTCTGCCCTTGTGGTTAAATGATCGATTTCCTCTGCTAGTTGGCTTTTTATTTCTCTTTTACCAGTCGTTCACTCTCATCTCAAAATCAGGTAAGCTCATCAGCCTGTCCGCTAATAATGGTGGCATGGCCAACATTGGTTCGATCATGGGAATAAATAGTCCATTCAATTTTGATGAGGTGCTCTTTTAGTTTTCCATATTCAATGTGAGCTCATCCTTAAGCTGATCTTTGATTACTATGATATCTTGGTTGTGGGGAAAGTTTTTCCTCGACCATCAAGCAACAGTGGCCTTGCTCTTCAGGGTTACGTCCATCTCAATCTTTAACTTGGCAATTTCTTCATCACGATCTTTAATCGTCCTAGCATGATCTTCTCTCTCGGCTTTGAACGAGAGGATCTTTGGGTAGTTGAGGTGGTTTACATCTGATAAGGCCTTTATGAGATATTGAGAATCGCATCCAGCTCCAAGTCTTCATGGACTGTATCTAAGTTACAAAGGGAAGCAGCTATATTTAGTGGCTTTATAGCTTTTCAACTTAACTCCCTTTAAGAAAATATTCACAAAGGTTGCCTAAAGTAAGAGTGGACTAGGAGAAAGCATAAACTTTTCCCTTCGGTTGGAAGAGGTGGGAGCTATTGAAATATTCATTTCCCGAGATGGTGGAATTGCTTGAGTCACAGTAGTTGGGACATTTAAGCAAGAAGGAGTAATCGATTGTGAGGGCACATGGCGGCCACAAGTGTCTCTTTGGCATTTTAGTGCATCATTGAGGGAAACGCTCACATAAGCTCTTTCCTTTCTTCTCCCTTCTCACACTCTCATGCCAAATGGTGAGCCTCATCACCCTTCCTTTGTTCTTTACTCATCCATCTCTCGAGGGGCATAATAGACCGGATCAGAAGATTTAGTCTTTCGAGGGCTGGAGTCCTTCATAACTAGTGATGTAGTCCATGTCCCATTGTACCTAAAATGAAGACAAAAAATTAAGTTAATACTCGAGCTATGGAACTTAACGTGACGTAGAGATGCATGCTTATATCCTAAGGTGAAGTGTATAGTGTTGATGACCCTTTATATAATCTACCAACCATATCGACAGGGTTTAAGAGTCGGAGTCTTTTCACTACTACTCCTAAATATTACAAAGGAAAATTCAATTTCCAAGCCAATATCAACTATCATTTCGCTAATGGAGATATCCCTATGTTTGGCTACATAGATGGTGGCATCTCTCATGAAACTAGAAGTGGACGTATCTCCTACGGGGGGTCCCGATAGCTTGGGCTTGGATAGACCATGGAGTCTCGATAGCAGATTATTCTTTAAGTAGAGCACTTGGGGGTTTGAGGCTTGATGCCTTAGTAGTTAACAAGCCTGGAAAAGGCCATTCAGGAAGACTGGTACTCATTTCCAACGACCCGTCGAAAGATTCGTCTCTTTCTAATGCATAAGTCATAATCATCACCATTGAGCCCTCTTCCACTCCTTTCTCAAACACATGTTATTTCCCATCTCTCCTTTGATATGTTATGTATTCTTCTTCATGGATCAGAGACATCATGTGGGCCTCATCCCTATCCCTCATAGTGTCCTCCCTGGAAAGTATGTCTATATCAGTTCTAGGAATCACTGCAGTTGTGCTTCCTTCGATGGACTAGCCACTACTTCTTAAGCCTCCTTGGTGGAATCATGAACGCAAGCCTAAGAATAAGTGAATCTAGAGGCATTTTACATTGACGGCTCGTCGTCTATAGCAAATTTATCAGGATAAAGTAAGCCAAATAGCCAAAGGTAATAATTCATTAGGAGAAACTCTATTGATCGCTTAGAAGCTCTCATAGCCTTGAGGGTATCTAGCATTTTGTCAAACTCATCATTGCACCCTCTCTTTGGGATGACTATAATGAAACATGTTAGAATAAGAAATATAAGATACTGGAAAACCAATTAAAACAGTAAAGTTAGGGAACCCGGACTTGTACTAGGTAACGAAAAGCGGTTGAAGCCCATGGTACCCCTAACGAAGAAATACTCATCCTTGAAAGCCGAACATTTATTATGAAGGTCAAATATTAGCTTACATCCCCTCCAGGCTTCGATAATTAAAAAAGATGTTTCCTCCTGAAGTGCAGAAGGAATGCGAGCTCGTTTAGCCTAAGGGGGCGACTGAGTATTCTCATGAACAGAATATACAGGGAATTTACGAGTGGATAACTATTAGGATGGATTTGAAACAGTGCCAATCGAAAGTCTTAAAGCACCAAAGATAAGAATCTGTTGAATGGCAGTACGAACATCACTTATACACATGTACCGGTTGCAAGCAGTAAAACCTTCTAGTGTCTTATGAGCAAGTTCAACTCAAGTGGGCAAGTGAACATCACCCTCAGGGATGACGTGCTATACGCATGTATTCTCAAGTATTTTGGCTATTAAGTCGATGCACTTTCTCTAGAGGATCGGTTAGAATTACCAGTACAGAAGGCAACTGGTCAAATACAGGCCCAACTAGAACTATTAGGCCATGGAAATCAATGGATATGGGTTCTCTTGATCCTGCAAGAATAGATAGAGGAGCTAGGAGAGCAGTCACTGATTTTGTTCTAAAGATTTTGATGTTCCATCGACGGACTTGTGGTGCACTGACTAACACATCGTTCTAGACAATAAAACTCGTTAACCACAATCAGGTACGCTTTGTTTCTAACTAGAAGTTCAGTATGGTAAACACTTGAGATCCAAGGAATGTCGGTGTATGCTGATCAATGAGACTCCAAGTATTGACTAGGGCAGATCTAGTGTGTTTTCTATATGGAATGAATTCGGTGTCCGAAACACTACAAACGATCCATACCATATGTATAGCTCGCTCGTATTAGAAACCACGATATGTATTTTCCTTGGAAATTACCTTTCTTGTACATACCCTTATCGATCAATGATTGGTAACTGATCCATCATCCAGAATGACATGGAAAGTTCTTTCTTTTTCGAAGACATTGGATATGCAGAAATGTAATTTGATGGAGCTAGCTGATATGACCGAATCTATAATGGATTATTATATCAGAGTAAATCTGGCAATCAAGTCTTAGTTGATTTCACAGAAGGAGATGGCTGAAACTAGGAGGTGTGACTTGACTCAAGTCATACATGTCTAAAGTGAAAAATAAACCCTAGCTATATTGTCAACAATTCAAAATTGGATACAACCACCTCCTCCTCTGCAAATTACATCTAACCAAAGCAATCACCATCTCCATCACCACCGAAGTACTAGTGCACCATCACCAAACTACAAGTCAAAATGAAAGGACGATTCAACCTCGGTTCCGATCAATTTGGGTCCAGATATACATGTGACAGTGATGGCAGTGGCAGCGACAATGCAACAACGATTGTTCCAGGTAATGGAGAACGTAGCACAGTGGCAGTGGAGCTCGTTGGTGATGACGGAAGATGAGTGGAAGTAAAGTGGCAACTTTAATTAGAATAACAAGGGCTCGGATCGGCTAAGTCAGGTAGAAGGCAGTGAGGCAAGTATGGATATGAAGTTATTTAAAAGATAAAAGTAGAGAAATTTTCTCTAAAAATCCTCTAAGTCTTTAACTCAGCACCGAATTAAGGCTCTTCATTCGGTACCGAATTTACACCTCTCACCCGATTCGTCTCCAACTAATCACATTGATACTACATGCCAATTTAAAGGCTTACGTAAATTTTAGAGCCAAGGTTGCATCGTTGGTTCAAAGTATTGAAATTCAAATAGAAACTAAAACAAATAGCTAGTTAGAATTTAACTAATGAAAAAAAGTATCCTAAGATGGAATTCGGTGGACAACTAAAATTCATAGGATAGCAATCTAAATCTTAACTTATTTCATAGCACACTTTATTTTCAATAAAAGCATACTCTATGTTAACCTCGCCTCGGCCGTGGCTCACCGATCTAAGATAGTAAACGACCTAACATTCTGTCGACTTAACAAAGGATGCCGACCTAAGGCTCGAATGGGCACCGACCTAACTACTTAATGCCTTAAGGGAAGACGACCTAACACTCTGCTGACTTAACAAGGGATGCCGACTTAGTATCTTAGCATGGAAGACCGACCTAACTGCATAAGGTTTAAGAAGGATACCGACCTAAGGGACTTGAGAAGTAGACCGACTTAAAGCTTAAAGGAAGTTCCGACTCAACAGCCTTAGCTTGTTGCCGACCTAACGTATGAACCGACTCAGAATAAGTGACGACCCAACTTATTGCCGACTTAACAGGGACAGCGACTCACCGGGTTATAACCTTGATGCTTTAAAGATGTTGGCCGACTCATGGGGACAACCGACCTAAGGCCTATGGTGGGTCATTCACGACTTAAGCAAGCGAATCGGATACCTCATCATTTCTTGACCTGGCCCCATAACTCGTTTACGACTTTGGACTTGCATGAAATCAGGTAGGTCGGCTTAACTCTACTAGACCGTGAATTTGCCTCTATAGGTCGGCCGCGACTCAACTAAAGTCGGTGACGACTCAGGACTTGGGTGAAAAATTCTTACCCAGATTTGCCTATAAATAGAAAGCCATCTCCAACATTCAGGGGACTCTTTGGCCAATCACTTCAAGCGCCAATACTCTGCTGAACTCTCAACTCACCCGACACTTCAAGTTCGAAAGGCATTAACTAACTTCAAGGGAAAATCTAACGCAATCTACATGGATTCGAAGAATTCTTCTCTACCAAAGTTCTAGTTGTTTGTCTCGTCATAATTGTAATTGAAGATTGTTGTAAAGTTGTAATCGGTTTAGCAATAAAGAGAATTAAAGTGGACGTAGGCTTGCCTTGAGCCGAACCACTATAAAATCGTTGTTATTCACTGCTTTTTCTATGATTTTCTGCTTATACTCTGTTCCCGAATCATCGGGTGGTGCTTTCACAACTACACTTTATACACCGGGGTGTTAGCGTTCAAATTTTAGCGTTAACATTTTTGGTGCTTTCACTGAGAACCGAACTCGGGCGAATTATCATCATTGCTCCACGAAAGTTTGTTGAAGTAACCTCTCTAAAGACTAGAAGTTTATCTGAAATCATGGCTCCGGGGAGAAAGAGTAGATCTGTTAGATCTGGAAATGTTCAAGAGGGAACCTCCGCTTCCCCAGTACCTAATCAAGCCACTCCACCTGTTGGGGTTACAAAAGCGGAGTTGGATGCTGTAATCTTAGGGCTGAACCAGCAGATAAATGCCCAAAGTGCACAATTGGAGGCTCAGAATGCCCAAAATGCCCTAATTTTGAATAAGTTGAATGACTTGCTTGGAGTAAATCGTCAACCAACGGGTAATGAAAGGAACTTTGCTGGCAACATTCATGAGGATGAAGAAAGAAACATTTCTGAGAGGGCTGCCAGCCCCTTTGAGCGGACATTTCCTGAAGTTGGTGGATCTAAAGCTCGAAATGATGAGGGGTACCTTTCTGAAATGGTTCGACAAATCATGAAAGAAAGCATGCAAAGGAATGAAGATGAGAAGGAATGGGGTTTCGCTCCAAGTAAAACCCCGTTTACCGAAAGAATCTTAAAGGCTGAGTTCCCAAGGAAGTTCGTCCCTCCAACTATCCCAGCTTACAAAGGAACCAGTGATCCGAACGAATTCTTATATAACTGTTCAGAGCCATCTCACCCCTTAGTCAGGGATATACCTTTCTTATATAAGTGGTGACTTATACGAATTCTTATATAAGTGTTCAGAGCCATCTCACCCCTTAGTCAGGGATATACCTTTCTTATATAAGTGGTGACTTATACGAATTCTTATATAAGTGTTCAGAGCCATCTCACCCCTGAGTTCCCAAGAACTTTCAATGATGATATTGTGTTCAGAGCCAGGGATTCCACAGGTATTGAAGCTCCTACCTTGGATCCCTTAGTCATCTCGGCTGGTATCGGGCCAGCTATTGTTAGAAGAGTTCTCACTGATTGTGGCGCATCCTGCAATATCCTCTTCAAGAAAACATTCGACCAAATGAAGATCCCTATGGCTGATGTGCAAGCCTCATCGCAGAAAATCGCTGGCTTCACTGGGGAGCCAAAACAGCCGATAGGAACCGTTGATTTGCTTGTAGAACTTGGAGAGGGAGAAAGAAAAGTGGTCCGCAAGCGAACTTTTGTGATTGTCGACGAATTTTCTGCTTATAATGCTTTCCTTGGCCATCCAACTCTCGCAGCATTCAAAGCTGTTCTGGCCCCATGGTGCCTCACTATTAAATTTCCCACAGATAATGGAGTGGGAGTTATAAAAGGGGATCAAAATGCTGGGCGGGAGTGTTATTTGACAGAGCTACGAGAAACAAGGAAAAGAGAAATGGGAAAGGATGCGGCAACCCCAGTCCGCATCAAAGAACCAGCCTTGTAGCAATTACAGGGCGGACCCTGCACTGGCGAGCACAGCAGAGCACGGAAAGAGATGGATCCTAGAAAAGCCAGTGCAGGGGAGAATAGAGTAGTACCAGTGGAAACGACAATACCAGTACCTGTTGACCCAAAGGATCCAAACAAAGTGTTGAATGTGGGTTCACAACTTAATGTGTCAATTCAGAATATCTTAATATCTTTTTTAAAGGCAAATTTGGATGTTTTAGCTTGGACTCATGCCGATATGTGCGGAATATCCCCAGAAGTTGCAGTACACGCCCTAAATATTGATCCAAAATTTACACCTGTGAAGCAGAAAAGGAGAACTCAAGGTCCAGAAAGGTCAGCAGCGTTAAAAGAAGAAGTTGATCGGCTAATGGAGAATAACTTTATCAAAGAATCTACCTATCCGAATTGGGTTTCAAATCCAGTGCTGGTTAAGAAAGCCAACGGAAAATGGAGAGTGTGCATCGATTTTTCAGATCTAAACAAGGCCTGCCCCAAAGACTGCTTCCCATTACCCAGGATCGATCAACTGGTAGACGGAACAGCGGGACACGAATTGTTATCTTTTATGGATGCCTACTCTGGATATAACCAGATCATGATGCATGAGCCAGATCAGGAGGACACGAGATTTATCACCGACGTTGGTCTTTACTGCTACAGAGTTATGCCCTTCGGGCTGAAGAATGCAGGGGCAACATACCAAAGACTTGTTAATGCTATGTTCAAACCGCAATTGGGCAAGACTATGGAAGTCTACGTCGATGACATGTTAGTAAAGTCTAAGAAAGCAGTGGATCACATAGAACACTTAGCAGACATGTTCGCAATCCTCCGAAAATACGGAATGAAGCTCAACCCTTTAAAATGTTCGTTTGGAGTGGAATCCGAAAAGTTTTTAGGTTTCATCGTGAGCGCTAGGGGCATTGAGGCTAGTCCATCTCAAATTACCGCCTTAAAGGAAGTCAAAGCTCCTAGAACGAAGAAGGAATTGCAAAGTCTCAATGGAAAAGTCGCCGCCTTGAGTCGGTTCATTTCCAAAGCCACAGATAAATGCATCCCATTCTTTGACGCCCTAAAGAAAGGAAAGAAAAACTTCGATTGGACTCTCGAATGCCAAAAAGCCTTTGATGAATTGATTCACCATATGGAAACGCCTCCAATACTTTCTAGGCCTGGCGATGGCGAGGATCTTCTTATATACTTGGCAGTATCATCTCATGCTTTAAGTGCAGCGCTGATACGAGAAGACAAGAGGATTCAACATCCAGTTTACTATATCAGCAAAAGACTCACTGGGGCAGAGATGAATTACTCTAAGTTGGAAAAACTCGCCTATTGCCTACTGATTGCATCCAGGAAGTTGAGGCAATATTTCCAAGCTCATCCTATCAGAGTCCTCACTGATCAACCTTTAAAACAAGTCCTGTTTCGCCCTGAGACTTCGGGTCGTCTTCTAAAGTGGAATATTGAACTCAGTCAATATGACATCACTTATCATCCCCGAAAAGCAATCAACGGACAAGCTTTAGCGGATTTCATCGCAGAATTCACAGATAAGGGTAACAGTGAGGAGGAAACGATCGATGATTCCCCAATCCAATGGAAGTTATATGTTGATGGCGCGAGAAATGACTACTGTTCTGGAGCCGGAGTTGTGCTTGAGACCCCTGAAGGTCGATCATTATGCTATGCACTAAGATTGGAATTTCCTTCAACAAACAATGAAGCAGAATACGAAGCTCTTATCGCTGGCCTGAGAATTGCTAAAGAGCTAAACATCCGAGCATTACAGATCTTCAGTGATTCTCAGCTTATTGTATGCCAAGTCAAGAAGGAATTCCAAGCGAAAGGGGGAAATCTGCCTGCCTACTTGTTAAAGGTTTGGGAACTCCTAGGTGATTTCGTTCATTACATGATAAGTCATATTCCTCGAGAAGAAAACACGAAAGTAGATTCTCTCGCAAAGTACTCTAGCACAGGCGAAGCTCAATTTCTGGGGTTGACTCCAGTGGAGGTCCTGTCGGCTCCAAGCATTGATGAGATGGATATCGATTGGATCATGAGCGTGTCTCAAGAACAAGAATCATGGATGACTCCAATAACAGAATATCTGCTCAATGGCTCTTTACCGGAAAATTCAAAAGAACGAAAGAAGCTACTGAGGAAAGCCTCTTGCTATGTGGTCCAAGATGGCCAATTATACAGACGGGGATTCTCAATGCCGTTACTTCGATGTGTATCCAGGGAAGAGTCCAAAGCAATCCTAGCTGAGGTACATGGGGGAGAATGTGGTGATCATTTAGGTGGCCAAACTTTAGCAAAGAAGATACTCCGATACGGATATTTTTGGCCAGAAATTAATCGAGATGCAGCAGACTATTCCCGAAAGTGTGACAGATGCCAAAGATTCGCCAAAATTCCTAGATCTCCTTCTACTGAACTCACACAGATGGTCAGTCCATGGCCGTTTGCAATATGGGGGATAGACCTTGTAGGACCGTTACCAACTGCCAAATCTGGAATTAAATATGCCATTGTTGCTGTAGATTATTTTACTAAGTGGGCAGAAGCTGAACCACTGGCTACTATCACCTCAAAAAAGATGATAAGTTTTGTGACTAAGAGTATCATTTGCAGATATGGTGTGCCTCAAAAAATAATTACAGACAATGGTACTCGGTTCGAAAGTGAAGAATTCCAAGATTTTTGCAAACGATTCAAAATCCGAAAAAGCTTCTCAGCAGTAGCTCATCCGTAGGGAAACGGGCAGGTAGAAGCAGTAAATAAAATTATCAAGTCAACCATCAAGAAGCAACTTGAAAGAGCAAAAAGTGGTTGGGTCGATAAGCTACCGCTAGCACTATGGGCATACAGAACTACCCACAAAACTGCGACTGGGCATACTCCATTTTCATTGGCATACGGATCAGAGGCAATGATTCCGGTAGAAACAGAGGTCCCTTCACATAGAAGAATCCATTTCAATCAAGCGGAGAATGAAAAACTACAGCTTGAGGCACTGGATCTCCTTGATGAAAAAAGAGAAGAGACTGAGCTCAGAATCGCATCTCATCAGCAAAGAATAGCCAGACATTTCAATTCCAAAGTTCGCCAACGCAGCTTTGAGATTGGAGATCTAGTCCTAAAAGAATTATGACAGCGACAGGTGTGTTTGGGCCAAATTGGGAAGGACCATATGTCATAGGTCAGAAGCTTCTTGACGGCACATTTAAACTCACTACTGTCGAAGGAGATCAAATTCCAAGAGCCTGGAACAGCAACCACTTGCGCCCATACTTTACTTGATAACTTTGTTGAAATATTGTAAAAAGAATTATGAATGTATGATTCCTGTAATTGAAAGCGACTGTAAAACCGATGCAAGTGAATAATGAAAGACTATAAAGTGGATGCAGGCCCAAATTCTTGGCCGAACCACTATAAATCTTGTGTTCCTTATTATAATTACATGTTTGCTTTATTTTCGATATGAAAAGTACATTAAAAGTATTACTGAAATGTCGATTTAAATTTTTGCAGGCAACGAAAATAAAACTTGCACATTACAAGACCAAGTGATTCTTGTTATCATTCAACAAACAAATTCCAAGTCACAAAATTCCCGAATATAAATCCTAGATAAGAAGTGCTTCAATTGAACGGTCAACGATTTCGCCGAAAACGGGCTCTAGCTAATAAATTGAGAAGTTTGAACAAACAAACATCCGATTAAGAAGCTTATGTCCGTTCTCGTGAACTGGCCTAGCAATGAAGTACACTTCTTTGGATTAAACAAACTACTTGTAAGAGAAGGGAGTGCGAGCTCGAAAAGAAAAAAAATAGAGGATCGCTAAAAAGGCATAAGCAAGTGGACAAGGAACAGCTAAAGCCCTCTTCGGAGGCACAAGTCCTTTTCAAAGGCACAACTCTTCGGAGGATAAAGACCTCTAACGAGGCATATGCCGCAAAAAAGAAAGTTCTCTACTCAACCAAAAAAGATTGGAGGAGTCATGACCCTCCAACCATGAGAGAGTAACTTCCAGGCAATCCTCGGAGGCACATTTCACCAGGAGTTGAAGTGTGACAACCGCTCTTCGGATTTTCACTTCACCAAAGTTGAAATGTAAAACAAAATAAAAGCCCTCTTCGGAGGCACATTTCACCAGGAGTTGAAGTGTTACAACCGCTCTTCGGATTTTCACTTCACCGGAGTTGAAATGTAAAACAAAATAAAAGCCCTCTTCGGAGGCCCATTTCACCAGGAGTTGAAGTGCGACAACCACTCTTTGGAGTTTCACTTCACCAGAGTTGAAATGTAAAACAAAATAAAAGCCCTCTTCGGAGGCCCATTTCGCCAGGAGTTGATGTGCAACAGCCGCTCTTCGAAGTTTCGCTTCACCAGAGATGAAATGCAAAAAAAAAAAAGAGAGAGAGAGAGCCTCTCCCAAGGGGCAGAAACAGAAAGACCTCTTCCCAGAGGCACAATAAGACAGAAAGACCTCTTCCCAAAGGCAGAAATGAAAAGACCTCCTCCCGGAGGCACAATCAAGCAGAAAGACCTCTTCAAAGGCACACGTTTCACCAAGATTGAAGTAAAACTTCCAAGTGTTGAAACGTGAAAAAGTCTTCCTCAGAGGTGCAACTTTTCAAAGAAACAAAAATCAAGAAGCCCTTTACTGTGGCAAGTTAAAAAAAAATCCTCATTAAAAGCACACTTTAACTTTCAAAGGAAGAGTGAATTACTTGTTCTAGAAAATTCTCTTCCTCAAAAAGAAGTTGAAGTACCTTACAAATACCCGCTTTACCACATAGAAGATTTCATTCAATAAAATGTGTATATGCACAAAATAAAGAGTGATATCTTCGAAGGTTAAAGCGTAGAAACTTATTTGTGCTCTATTTTTTAATGAAATCATATTCCTCCAAATGTGGAATAATTATTCTCTAAAAAATAAAAGCACAAGTTCCTCATAAAATAAAATATTACAATGGGCTTATGGTATAGGGGCAGCATGGCATAACTACATCGGTAAAATTGCGCTCGAACAATATATACCACAAGCTCACTGCAATATCGTACAAAGAAACTTGTACAAAAATGAATAGTAAATGCATTCTCAGATATAGACAGAAGTTTGTACAAAGAAAAAGAATCATTTTATTCAACACTATTTTATATACAGGTACAGGTTCCAAAGTAAAAAAAAACAACAAAAGAAAAGCGGGGGGCCGGTACCCGCACAATTTTCGGTCATTGCATGCAAAAAAGGCAAAAAAGCGATATGGAAGCCACAGAACCAGAGCCATCATTTCTTCTTCCGCCCACCTTTTGAACCCGCACCTGGCCGAATGACCAACTTTTTAGGTCGGCTTGTAAGGGTAGGGGATGAAGGAGAAAGGGGCTCGATCGGACTTTCTTCCGTCTCTTCTTCGCCAGTTAAAGATCCCTTCTTATTCTTCATCTTGGAAACTCCCTGCTTTCCTCTCTTCTTGGAGGAAGGCCCACTCCCTGGAGAAAAAAGTTTGGATAACGGTTCAGCGTCGGAGCCAGTGGGTTCTGGCGTCCTCTCGCTTCCTTCAGTTTCTTCTCCTTTCGGATCTTGAGAAGCAACGGGATCATCTAAGCCGTGAAGGGCTTCTATTTGCTCTTCCTGTGACCCGGGTTGCGAGGCAGAAGGAGGAGTGACCTTAGGAGGCGGAGAAGGAATAATTGGAGGAGGAGAAGCCTGAACAATGCCCGACGTTTTCTCTGCAGAAGGAAAAAAGTTTAAGTCAGCAAAAAGCAGAGATAAAGGTTCGCTGAGATTCAAGAAGTAGTCAAAAATCCCATCAAGTTCATAAGAAACAGATGAGCAGTCTACTTGGGCAAGATTGTCAGTAGGGTTACCTGCGGAAGTCGGTTCCCTGATGTCAACTTCGTAAGCTTGTGCCTCGGCACTCTCGCTGCCCTCATCTCCACCTTGTATGCTTGTAATATCAGTGGTGACTTTAATAGGAGATGGGGAATGAGAACTAGAACCGATAATGTCAATTTCGGCTGAAGGAGAAGGTTGAATTGGAGTAGTTGAGGTGATTTTTCCTGAATATTCTCCTGCCGCTGTTTTGGCCCTTAAGTTTTCAAGCTGTTCTCTCCCCCTAGCGAGAGCGGCACGAGCATCATCATCAAGATAGTGCTCCTCAAGAGCTGACTCAG
This sequence comes from Allium cepa, assembly GCA_030765085.1. Taxonomy (NCBI): domain Eukaryota; kingdom Viridiplantae; phylum Streptophyta; class Magnoliopsida; order Asparagales; family Amaryllidaceae; genus Allium; species Allium cepa. The sequence continues at coordinate 401,361,313 of CM060943.1, read as the reverse complement.
CATAGCCAGCGCCGCTGCCACCGAGCATATCGAGTGCTGCCTCCCAAACTTCAGCCAGTGTAATTTCATATTTGGGGCCTAGAAAAGCGAGGCTACCATGCCCCAAAATGCTGTGCAGATAGAAATCAAATAATGTTGAGCTGATGTTGGCCCACGTTGCCTCGTGAGAATCTTCAGCTGCAATTTTGCCGGCAACGGCCTCATCACGCTCCATTTCAGCTTTAGAAAGTTGAAGCTTCAGCATTTGAATCTCCGCCTCTTGGGAGCTGTTTTTCTTCCGAAGCTCTTCAATGTCAGCGACATAGCCCTCACTAATTCTTTTCTGCACTTCAAGCCTGTCTTTGGCATCCCTTTGGCTGGCATGAGCATCTCTCACTTGTTTTAGGAGCACTTCTTCTTTTTGAGAATAAGAAGTAGAGGAAGCAGCAAGCTCTTGTTTCAGTTCTTCAACTTTTGCTTCAAGCTCCTCATTGTAAGAAGCAATGCTTCTCATCTCGGTGTCATGTTACTCAAGCACCTTTTGTCATTCGGCTTTATCATTTTCCATAGTGAGCATGGCCTCTATGTTTGCACGATTAACCCTCTGAAGCTCGTCAACAAGTTTCTGCCAGTTCGACATCCTCTCAATATCAAGCTTGACGGCGTCGAGATTTCGTAACATGGCAGACTTGTCAATGGGAACCAAGTCAAGGTCGAACCTCACTCCCTTCAGACACCACTGTGGAAACCGACTTTGCAAAGTGGCCGGGCCCGGTCCAACTTGGAATTTGGGCCTGCTAATTATTGTTTGGATGTCTGTCTTCCCGAGAGCGGGAGAGCCGGAAGGAATGTCAAGCGAGGCAGGAGCAGAAACCTTTTCAGGAGTTGTAGAGGTGTGCTTCTCACCATGTCGGGCTCGCTTGCTCGTATCTTCAACCATATGACTTTTTCCTCTGTCATCATGGGATTTTCTTTTATGGGAATCGTCGCCTCTCTGCGAAGAATCGTGGCGCTCCTCCCTCTCTCTTCTTTCATAATGCTCCTCTTGAGCCCTCTTCTCTTGAGCCCTCTTCTCTTGAGCCCTCTTCTCTTGAGCCTTTCGGGCGGCTCTTTCTTCATCGGATTCTCTGTAAGAGGGGAGGTAACGCCTATAATCATATTGGCTACGCCTCCCGTAGCGTTGGAAGTCATCGTAGTATGAGCTGCTGCACCCCATCGGAGAATTTGAAATAAAAAGAGATAAGTTTTAGAGGTCTTCAAAGTACAAAAAGTGAGAAACATAAAAGTGCCGAAAAAATTCTAAGTGTGTGTGATGTGCAAACTACGCGCATCAAACTACGAACCACTCTTTAATTGAGGAGTGGTTGTGGGTGTAATAGTCAGCGTCAACTCCTGAGTCGACGGAGTCTGCTGCAGGACAGAAGTTGCTTCAACTACTGAAGAAGAAACCCCAGTAGTGATAGGATCATCTTTAAAGATCTCTTGCGAGGTGGCAAAGAGGTCGCTCAGCCCTTCGAAAGTATCATCCCTGCTCTGCTTGGCAAGGCTAGTTTTCTCGGCTTCTTCGCCAGATTTCTGTGAACGTCGGGGAGATCCCTGAGGCTCTTCTTCCTCAATAACCGGGGCAAGTTCGTCAGATGGCCCCGCAACATCAACAGAAGTGGAGCACTTCACTAGCGAAGCCTCGGGAGCAGGTCCTTTTGGTATGGATGTATTTGTAGAAACTGGGGCATCCAATGCTCTAGCCGGGGAGTCTGGGATTTCATGAGGATGTGTAGAACGAGAAGTATGTAAAAGCCCGTATTGGTGCAAAAATTCATCCCCCAACAAAAACTTGATGCTTCTCTCTGCTACGGCCACGGCACTCAATTTATCAAAAGTCTGCTTATGGACTGGATCTCTAGAGGGAAGAGGAAGTGCTGAAAAGAGCAAAGAATGAAATTAGCAATTGGTAATTCGGATCTCGAGAAAGTTTAAAAATGGAGACAAGTAATCTTACTTCCTGCTCTCCAATCGGCATAAAACCCTGGGGGGGCAGCGAGCAAAGAAAAATTGGTTCAGAAATCCATGAACGCTTTCGGTAAGGTCAGAAATAAGTTTGCGGTTTCTAGCACTCCTCACAATTATAAGGGAAGGATGATCTCTACTCTTTGCAAACGAGCATAAGTAACGAATTTCTTCAAAACTTGGTAAGTGATCAAAAGTTCTTCTGAACAAAACGCACAACCCCATCAAGATGGCATAACCATTAGGATGAAGTTGGGACGGAGAGATTGACAACCGAAGGAGAAGAATTCGGAGAAAGTCATTAAAAGGAGGGATCGCTCCGCTTAAACGCATTTGACGATTGATTGCAATAAAGCCACGGGGAGGACTGTCGGCAGTATCACTTGGCCCAGGGAGCAGGACATCACTTTCAGTAAAACCAAATTGAGTGCGCAGCTGAGTAAATGCTCTCGGGGTTAGAATGGTTGGAGTTCTCTCTGGAGGGTTCTCTATAGGTAGAGCTACCGGAAAAGTTTCTTCCTCTTGAGTTGCCATTTCTTCTTGATGAGAAGTCATTCTACATAAATAGCTGGATATTCAAACATCAAGGTGCACGTTTCCTAAAATGTGTGTGAGGTGTTGTATAAAATTAACAAAGCAATAAACAAATATAACTGGAATGAAAACTAGCAAGCATTTGTTAGTTAAGAAACCCAGGGATTATTGTTTTAAGCCTAAATATGCAAGTATAATATTGATGCAGACAAATCAGTTCAGATTGTTGATATTTTCCATTAATGTTTAACTTTAGTTGATTAATTCACAAACATTTCATGCAATATATTTAAGTTGCTTGTCTCGTCTCGACTAATCTGTCATTTGATGTGGGCAGTCAATGACAGTATTTTCGCCTTGGTTTCTTTGTTTGTTATTTTCAGCAGGTTGGCAGCTTATAAGTTAATGCGGTCTGTGAAATAATACAATGAGATTCAAGCGAGTTTAAAATTGGGGCAGTTCAAAATTCAGACAACTTAGTTCGGCAGTTCAAGTCAAATACCCAAAGTGGGTCTATGCTCCTAAACGACAACACGTCCAAAACTTACGTATTAAGTCGGCTACGATTTAAAATTCCTTCGCGAGTTAAGGCTAAGTTCCTTCGTTCCTTAAATCGGTAGTCCTCTAGGTCGTGGAGTAATCAGAAGAAAGGCTCCGGTTCGAAGAAGTAGGAATTTCCCCAAGTGTTAACTCGGCGACGATTCAATTCTTAAAGTTTAGGTCGGCCAAAGAATTAGGTCATCCGAATTTGCTGAGTCGTCTCCGAACCAACATTTCACTCCATTCAACCCATTAACCCGATAACCATTTCATCAACAATAGCCTTCATTCCTGCTCTCGAATCACCCAATACAACAATTCGAAATTGTTACAAGTCCGATACCCTGCCATCAGAGATCATCGAGTCTAAGGTGATAAACCATCTTAGTTGTATCAATGATCATCTGAAGCCGAATCGAGCAACCTAGGCTTCATCAACTATAAATGTGATGGGATTCGTGATGGAGCATCGTACAAGGAGGCAATTCGAGTTCGAGCAACAGAATTCACGAATCGATAGTAATCTGCGGTCGAAAGAAGAGTAAAATCACTTACGTAATGAATAGTAGAGATTATCGGTGATCAGTTGGAATGAATTCGCCTTCAAGAACTTGAGAATATTTTAATGGCGGAATCGAACAAGGGAGTAAGTAATAAAGAGGAAAAAGAAGAGAATGTGGACGACTTATATCTCACTAAGGTAGAGACTGAAGCGACTTAGGCCATCTAACTGTTAGGTCGTTTACGACCTACCGATCTAAAAAAGGAACGGGTTAAAGAGTATCGAAGCATACGACCTAACCATTAGGCGCATGCTTCGAGGGGCAAATGTTAACCTCGCCTCGGCCGTGGCTCACCGATCTAAGATAGTAAACGACCTAACACTCTGCCGACTTAACAAAGGATGTCGACCTAAGGCTCGAATGGGCACCGACCTAACTACTTAATGCCTTAAGGGAAGACGACCTAACACTCTGCTGACTTAACAATGGATGTCGACTTAGTATCTTAGCATGGAAGGACGACCTAACTGCATAAGGTTTAAGAAGAATACCGACCTAAGGGACTTGAGAAGTAGACCGACTTAAAGCTTAAAGGAAGTTCCGACTCAATAGCCTTAGCTTGTTGCCGACCTAACGTATGAACCGACTTAGAATAAGTGACGACCCAACTTATTGCCGACTTAACAGGGACAGCGACTCACCGGGTTATAACCTTGATGCTTTAAAGATGTTGGCCGACTCATGGGGAAAACCGACCTAAGGCCTATGGTGGGTCGTTCACGACTTAAGCAAGCGAATCGGATACCTCATCATTTCTTGACCTGGCCCCATAACTCGTTTACGACTTTGGACTTGCATGAAATCAGGTAGGTCGGCTTAACTCTACTAGACCGTGAATTTGCCTCTATAGGTCGGCCGCGACTCAACTAAAGTCGGTGACGACTCAGGACTTGGGTGAAAAATTCTTACCCAGATTTGCCTATAAATAGAAAGCCATCTCCAACATTCAGGGGACTCTTTGGCCAATCACTTCAAGCGCCAATACTCTACTGAATTCTCAACTCACCCGACACTTCAAGTTCGAAAGGCATCTTAACTAACTTCAAGGGAAAATCTAACGCAATCTACATGGATTCGAAGAATTCTTCTCTACCAAAGTTCTAGTTGTTTGTCTCGTCATAATTGTAATTTAAGATTGTTGTAAAGTTGTAATCGGTTTAGCAATAAAGAGAATTAAAGTGGACGTAGGCTTGCCTTGAGCCGAACCACTATAAAATCGTTGTTATTCACTGCTTTTTCTGTGATTTTCTGCTTATACTCTGTTCCCGAATCATCGGGTGGTGCTTTCACAACTACACTTTATACACCGGGGTGTTAGCGTTCAAATTTTAGCATTAACACTCTATGAGGAAAATGTTAACCAAATATTTAACCTAGTAGAAATCATTAGGGGTTAGAGCATCGATACCAAGATAGAATGACTTAAATCTTAGCAAAGGCACTCAGAAGGGAAAAAGGAAGAAGTCATAAAAGTATGAACTCAAAGGGTACTAAGTCCCTATTTTGGCTCTAATTAAGAAACATTAATTCAATCCCAAATTTAGGTATTTGACAATGGCATCTTTATACTCTTGGAAAGAGATCCCCTAGTCCTTTTATGCATATTCATGAAGTTTTATAGATTTCCAGATAGCCTATCATTAAGAATGAAGACATGGTGATCTAAATGACAAGATAATCGAAGTCATGGAAGAACGATGATAAAAAAACTCATCAAGGACCTGCCAAATTACATGGAGAGAATGTAGATGGATCAAGAAACTCAATACAAAAGAGTTTGGTCACCCAAAACATAAGGATTGGAATCTGTACCGAATTAATGGTCTTAATTCGACACAGAATCTAGCCTTTAACTTGGGTGGTCACCCTTTTCCTTGTGCTATCTTGGGTTAATTTCTGGACTTCTCTAGTAGTGGGCTTCTAATCCAATATGGCTGCTACCACTACAAATACAAACCTCAGAGCAATTAAGATCATATCTGGATTTTGCCATTACAACGTAGAAGCCTTATTATTTCTTCAACTCACTCTACTCCATAGTCACCAAGGCAGTTCCTTTAAGCAACTCTAGGACTTAGAATATGTCCAACCCTTGTACTTATGACTAACTCTCCCTCACTCACTTTTTAATCATACTCTAATAAGAACAAATCGAAAATAAAAGTTATAAAGTGGACGTAGGCTTAGTTAATAGCCAAACCACTATAAAATTCCCTGTCTCTTGTTTATTTTTCTCTTATTTTCTATTATATTTCCTCTATTCTAATAGGGATGGTGCTTCTACAACACACTTCAGGGTGTTCATCCATTTTTTGGGTTAATACTAGACGATTGAGGTCTCTTAGAGATTGGGAAGATGATGTTATTGGGGTGTAGTTGTAAAGGGAGGAATTTCGCTTCCCTAAGATAGTGAGGCTACCACTTCCATACAAAATGAGAGCCATTCTTTCGGACCTCTTGGTCTTGACCTACTGATTGACCTTGATGTCAAGGAGGCACTACATAAAACCTTTGAGTCGACGAGTCGAGAAGATTTTTTTTCCTTATGACATACATAAGGACCACAACGATCTGTTTAAATGTTATATGCACTTCACCCACACCTAGATTTATACATGTTCCATTAGTGAACTTTCTTTGCAATAAAAAGGTTCTAACGAATAATCTCATTTTCCTTATAGGAATTATGAGTTCGAGAACGACCACACTCCAATCTAAGTTCAAGCAGTTGAGTCGAGAAGGTGCCCTAGAGAAGATTAAGACGACACCTTCTTCATTTGGCCTGAGTAAAAATATAAAAAACCAGAAACAAATCTCAGAATCGGGGATTTCTAATCGTCCATCTAGTGATCAAAAAGACCAAGATCGATGAAGCGAATCACAGAAAAGGTCCCGTTCCGCAAGCAAACCTAGATCCAGACTACCTCCTCCTCCTCTAAAATTCCAAAGACATCCTTTTTTTTACTCTTTTGGGATTTGAAACTTCTAAGCAACAGGAGAAGTCGGATAGGAGGGAAAGCACCATTATCACTAAGTCGATTCCTGCTTCCAGAGCTATTTCCAAAGGTCTAGTAGAGGAGAAGGGAATGAAGAAGATGGATGCTATCAGGACCTTAGTGGTCCTAATTTTAACGAGTTCTAACAGGATTATCAGCCTAGGGACCTCTTGGCTCGACTGCTTACTATTCTCTCCTACCTTCATTAGCCTTCTTAGGTATCAAATTATCAATGTAAAGGCGATGCATGAATTTCATGCCAAGGTGGTGCAAGCGAGAGAAGAAATTGATCTAACATAATATTGCCAAAAACGTAAAGATTTTTGACCTTCGGAAAGAATTATGCAAAAAGTCCAAGGAGCACAAGGAGGTCATAAATGCTCTAGAGAGGGTCTATACCGAGGAGATTGAAAGCTAAAAATGTGCATCTTCAAAAGGTGGAAAAGTAGAAAAAGGAACATTGGCTGACCTCAAGCAACTAAGAAATATGTACAACTACCAGGCCAAGGATCTATATATGTACGACAAGAATACAGAGTTTAAGTACATGAAGTGGTTGGACAAGAACCAAGGTAAAGCTAATAAGGTAGAAATTAGATGCGTTGAATTACGCAGGATTGCTAAGGAGTGAAAAATTAAGAAGACCGCTTTTCAAGTGAAGACTGAAGCCTTATCTTTTGAAAAAGTGGCTTACGAGAAAATCATAAGAGAGCTCCAAGATGAGAACGAACAGTTGAACAGTCAATTAGATCAGGTTGAGGAACTCCTCGACAAAGTGTGCATCTGGATGTACAAGGAAGGGACATGAAATGGATGGATGATAATCTAGGGATCATGGCATTCATCCACTAAAGGATTGTAAGGGAGATTAAAGATACAAGTGAATAAGGAGGACCACCTTTCAGTTTAGACGTCGTTGACGCTTGATTCTCTGACGAAAAAGGGAGACTATACATCTAGGCTACCAGAAACTGACCGATGAGGAAGCTGAGAGGAAAATGCAGGAGGAGGGAGGTATAAAGAATGATTGTAGTACTACTTCCCTCAAGGGCAGAACTCCAAACTAGTTCTCTATTATCCTATGCATGACGTCCCTACAAATTTTTACCACATTTTTCAGACGTGATTACTCAAAGTCATCCTTTGGAACACACTTCACGACACCTTGACGGTGGTGGGATCATCCAAATGCATATTAAAGGAAAAGCAACCAAAGAAGATTGCCGCTTTGAAAGACGACATGAAGATTGAGATTATGGGTTACGATAAAGTATCTTCGAATTTTTATAGGGAAGAAAACCCTTAGAGCTAGCATAATGATTTAATTTCCGATAGAGATGTAGAGCTAAGCTCCTAGCAGTGGAAAATTTAGGGTTATAAAGAAGAAGTAAGTTGAGCTTGATGGTGCCACCCAATCCAAGGCTGCAAAGGATAAGGATAAAAGAAACCAACCGGATCTAGGTCTTCTAGGAGGGGACGTTCATCTCGATTCAAAGGATAGTCGCTCCTTTCCCAGTTGATGTTCTGCATTCTTTTTTCTTTCGTACAACAATATGATGGCATATATCCAATTTTGATGATGTTTTAGGGGTGTGTTTATTACTTTAGATGGTTGTGACATTCCGATGTTGATATTGAGTTGTGTTATGATGGCTAGGTGTTGAAAACTTTGTAGTTTATTTTCTTTCCGTTTCGCATCACTCCTATTAGATTATTTTTTAGAGCACATTTACACTCATATATGTTTCACATGGGATTTTTATACTTTACAAACCTTATTTTATTAAAGTGTTAACATGAACAACATCATCACTAGTGCATCCATGATTTAACAGCTCTATTCCACCCGCTCTAAGCATTTGTAAAAAACAAACACCGTCATATTAAGCAAGTAGCTCTCGTCAAGGGTGAACTACCTAGCGGTGATCATGTCTTGACCACGGATAAGTCTAGTTCAGCATTATCAACCATGGTTTTTGAGCTGATCATCAATGGTAAAATACCCAGTCGGTAGTCATCTCTTGACCATAGATAAGTCCATTTCGCCACTATTAGCTAAAGTTTTCTGGATAATCATTAATGATGAAGTAGCTAATCGATGGTTGTGTCTTAACCATGGGCAAGTCTAGTTCACCATTATCGGGAATGGCTTTTAGACTGATCATTAATTGTAAACCACTAAGTTGGTGGCTATGTCCTGACCATGGGTAAGCCTGAATCACCAACGCTGAACACAGTTTTTAGGTTGATTATCAATGTTGAACTAACTATTTGGTGGCCATGTCCTGACCACAGGTAGCCTGGCCTACCATTATCGACTAAAGTTTTCAAGCTAATCATTAATTGTGAAATACGCAGTCGATCGTCGTATTGTAATCATAGGTAAGTCTTGTTCACCATTATCGGCCAAGATTTTTGGACTGATTATCAATGGTGAACTACCCAATCGATGGTCATATCCTGACCACGGGTAAGTCTTATTCACCATTGTTGGCTAAGGTTTGCACATGTGATTCTTGTGACGATTTATCATGGTATACCCTAGGTGGATGGAGATCTCGCCTGCAAGGTTATAGAAACCTTAGCCAGCACAGGGAAAGGACTTTGTAGTGATTGGGTAAGTCCGATTGCTCATCTTGATTTCATAACCTATTGATGAAAGTTGGTGAAATTGATTCGATTGATGATGCCTCATTTCATAATTCTAGCAATTACAATAATCCATGCACAAGAAAAGATATACCAGATATAACAAGATTACATGAAATGCACATTCAATATTAATAATTGCTTTAAAGTTGCTTCTATTACAAATTAACAATATTTAAATAAGAATATAAAAACTTGGTAAAATAATGACGAAGGTTCTATGCCTTCCATGCTTTTCTTGAAATGCCTCCATCTACAATGCTAATAATATAACCTCTATCACCAGTCCTTATTAATGGCGTATGGTCCTTCCTATATCAAATCAAGTGCCATTGGTCTAAGGAATAATCGTTTCAAGACTAGGTCTCCTTCTTTGAGCATGCGGTGTTTAACTTTGGAGTTGTATTACCAAGCTAACTTCTACCTATGTGCAGCAGTCTTTATAATAGCCTCGTCACAATCAAATCCAATGACATGTTCAGAAATTCCTTGTTCTCATTCAGGACATAGTGAACTCATATTTGGGTTGGTACTATGGTCTCGATGGGTAGCATAGCGACTAACCTATAAGCCAAGGTGAATATGGAGAGCTCCAATGTAGTTTCGTATGAAGTATGATAAAACCATAGTGCAGAGGGAGTTCGTCCACCCATGTAACCTTTCCTCGTTGCTTTTTAACAAGGATTTTAAGAAAGTTATTGATTACCTCTACCTGTCCATTGGCCTACGGATATGACATTATACAAAAACTTTTCTTTATTCGGTGTTGCCAGTAGAAATCGGTGAACTCCTCATTATCAAACTACATTCCATTTTTCAAGATATTCAAAAGTAAGATTTCGTACCTACATATTGCATTTTAACCAATAAATCGATGATCTTAGCGAAAGATACTTTAATAAGTGACTCTACTACAACTCACTTAGTAAAATAGTCTACCTCCACTATTGCATACTTAGCTCTGCCCACAACCACAGGAAGTTCTCTAATCGGGTCAATCCCCCAAATTGTGAAAGGCCATGGGCTAACCTCATATGCCAGCTCAGTTATGGAAATCTTGGGATCTTCGTGAATCTATGTCATTTTCCGCACCTTTTTGCATGTTCTATAATGTCACAATTCGAAGTTGGCCTAAAATTTCTACATCGCAACATTTTTTCGCTAAAGTTTCCCCAGTGTGGTCTAAATAGTGCCTTGATGTATATTGTCCGATGCTTCACAAGCTTCCCTCTCGGTAAGACATCTTAACAATGAGTCAGAGAACCCTCTCTAATATAGCATGCCATCCTGAATAGTAAAGCAAGGCAACTTCCGTAACACCTCCCTAGCTTCATTTCTGTTACCTAGAAAGACTCCTTTATTCGAGTTCTCATGATTGGGCTCATCGAAGTTACTTCTCTATTAATAGTCGTAACTATATTTACCTCCTCGAAGCTTGAATTTGGTAAGGTCATCACTTGTAGTGAACCTAATAGTGGTCCGCTCCTCGATCTTGCTAATTTCACCAAGTCATTCGCATCTTGATTTTCTTCTCTCGAAATATGTTTTATCACGTAGTGCTCTATCTCATTAAATAATACCTTCGTCTTTGTCAAATAAGACGCCAAGCATTCTCCTTCGGCCTGGAATTCTCTAAGCACTCGCTTAGCTATTAGCTAGGAGTCACTATCTATACATAATTGTCTAGTCCCCAATTTCTTTTCTATTACCAATCCTACTATCAATTCCTCATATCTGGCCTCATTGTTTATTGCTTTGAATCCCAAATGTAACATATGGTTCAGCTTCTGCCCTTGGGATGCAACTAGCACCACTCCATAGTCATACTCATTTGATGCTCCATCCACTTACATTTGCCACTTAAGAGCTTCTTTTGCTTGGGTTAATAAACCATGATTATGAATAAACTATGAGTGTTTCTGCGCTTTTACTGGTCATTATATATAGAATATTTGTAATCGGACGTCAATTCAGTAATAGACTATTATGTTGCATTCCGAATTTATTATAAAATTATTTTATGTACTTTCAGTCTGATACTTTTATAGATAAAATCATATAACATCTTATATACATCTTTGCTTTACACCTTGCAATCTAATTGATTTTTTATTCATGGCTAACTTAATGCGCTAGCATGATTTTATAATGCATATTCAGGCATAAATAATATCTTTTTCATAGTTTGTTACATTGTAGGTAATATGAAAACAAGATATCCAATTTCTGTTATCCAATTGTAGAAATTTAATATAGTCTTTAGGTCATTGTGCATTATATTAAAAGCAACATATTAAATATGCATTCTGTTTTATGGCATGTGTTAATTATCTTTGAAATATGTGGAGCCTTCAGTAACCAGTGGATGATAATGAGTTTCTGTTTTTACAATTAAAGATTAGAAGAAAAGTTTTGTTAACAAAAAACAATATTACAACGCGAGTAAAAGTGCTAGTCTAAAGAATTTAACAACATTTGAGAATGGCAGGAAAATGGTTTGCAAACAATTTAGGTTGCACTAAAAAAATGATTATCAAAAAACTAATAGAAAAAGAAACGTAGATTCTAGATTATTTTCAAGATAGTATTGGTTAGGTAGGGCGAGAAAATAATTTCATTTGTATTAAGAATCAAAAAGCCCTAGCCTTTTAATCAATTCATGAATTTTCAACTATGGTCTTACCCTAATATACCATGTTTTGTATCCACCCTCCATCTATGAAATCCATAATATAGTATCGTTCGTCAATTAACTTTATTTTTGATACTGTAATATACCATGTTTTGATTTTATATATATTTATCAGTTAGTTAAATTTTTTTCGATTAGTGTAATCTAATAGAGTATGATGTCTGTTAATAATATTTCCATACATACATATGTATAATTTTGGTATGCTATATTTATCGATTAGTCGTGTGTGTTTGTGTATTTGAATGTTTACGGGTTTTATATTATTTAACCAATGTTCTATATGTTAGAGGACCTTTATAGTGAATGAGATATTGTCCTACATCACCGAAAATAAGTTAATATTCATGCTTGCATACTAAATTCCTTAAACCCATATCGGCCCTTAGGGTCGGGTAATTTTGTGTGAGGAGAAGGACCTATATGGCCATCAACTGACACACACGCGTATGCGCCGCCCGCCTTTCCCATACCGAACCGGGCCCAGTTGGGTGCGGGTGCAATAAAGCTGGACCATGTTATATTTTTGCTGTACAAAAGTGAATAGTTTTCTCTTGTTTAAATTCTAACAGAAGCGACTATTGGTTGTTAAATAGTCATACGCGAATGGATACGGATTTCCCAACTGAAACGACTGTTGCAACTAAATGAATGGATGCCACTTTTTTCAAACAGAAATAGGTGTTGCGAATTCAAAAAGTGTTGCAAATAAGGAGACGTGACCTTACCGTTGCAAACTACTGTTGTAGGCTTGAACAGATATGAAATGAAGAGACGTGACTTTACCAACGGATATAGCCATTGCAAAATTCACCTATAAAAGGATTAGGAAACATGATCATTTTCTAACTACGTTTTTTCTCTTCTTCCTCTTCATTTTTGAAATCTCTAAATTCAAGCGATCCAACGTATCAAACAGAAGATCATACACACCATAATCTCGAGCAGATCACGTCTGCTGTATCTTCGGAGACTTTGAACAAAGTCTTAAGAAAATTGTTATGGAAAGCCTCAGATGAAATTTATTTCTTCATCTGGTTAGATTTCTTATTTATTTATATATATGAACACATCATTCTCTAATCTTTACGTTTCGAAGTTGTACTGTTTCTACAAAGTAGTACAACGATTGTTTATTGCTATAGTTTAACACAACACTTTTGTTGTTTTTATTGCTATAGTTTGTTGTTGTAAATTCATTACAACAATAGTTATTGTTCAAAATTACTAATATACAATTCCAAAGTAGTGGAAATCTGATTTGTAGACTTTTATGAGGGGTTTGTAAGCTATTCATCTCTGCTTTCGTATGCTAATCGTATAACCTCTTAAGACTTTATTATTTTCACTAAAACAGAGATGGTGGCAGTCAAACTACCAGTAAAAACTGATACCCACAACATGCCTGATCCGTTTAGAGGAGAAAGTGATGACTTTTTGACATGAAAGAATCAAATGCTGTTTTATCTCACTACATTAGGGCTACAAAGGTGCATTTATGAGGATGAACCAAAGCCCAAAGACAGACATACTACAGAAAAATTCGTAGATGATTTTCTCAAAATTGACTCATGGAAGCATTTAGACTTCTTGTGCCGAAACTACATTCTAAATTTTTTGGATAAAAACCGCACAAAGTGTATCAGCCACACCAGATAGCAAAATCCCTATGGTGTAACGAACCGCAGATCTGTACCCCTTGATTCAACACTATTCTACATTAACCGACTCAAGTTGAACAGAAATACGAATCATTAGGGTTAAAGAAGAAGAGGGAGAAGAAGAAAACAGAAAACAATATCAGAATCTAACCATCGCAGTGGAATAAAATATAATAGAAAATCGTAGATCTTTACACCAAAAACAAATACTATATCTGTTTATACATACATCATCAGAGTACGTCACCAGGGTTCAACAACATCAATAACATACATCTGGATACACAACGGAATAATAATCAAATACGGAAGTACGTATCGCCATCCAGCTCGCCTCCTGAGCTCCACAACATCATATCCTGTATCCTATAATACTCGGTTTGACCCGAGCATTACAGTTAAATAACACCCGAGTTAGTCTGGAATACCAGCATGAGAAGGCACACTCAAATTGATTATTAAAGTTTTAAAAATCCTTTAAAAACAAAAGCATCTCGTAAGACCACGCCATAAATAAACATGTAGCGTTTTTACCTTACGATAGCTAAAACACTTCTTATTAAAATTCTCCGATATTATAATAGGGTCTATGTACAAATACTTATTGAAATAGCTGAAATTATTACATTCATTAAATTCTAGCTACTAGCCATAGAGTGGGTAATACAAACAAAACTCGTAAAAGGCGCGTAGGGAGAATGGGTTTCCAACGAATGACTAGGCACTGGGGTACCACCTGTCACAGTACCTGGTCTGGATAAACGTACTGAGGATCACTCCCGACCCCCTGCAACACAAGACCCGGACTATCCCTTACTGTATAGTCCCGAGTAAGATCACCCCACAATTGGGATCATCAACCGCACCACTAAGCCGAAATAAAAAGGGACAATAAGACAAGGATGACCTTACCCGGAAATGGGTGCTGCCCACCAAGCCTTACTGCATAACCCCTGATTTTCAGTCATTCCCGGTTGATTAGGATTGAGGCTAAGCGTTACCTTTTTAGAACATATCTCTTAGAATGCCCATCATCCACCTGACGATGTTCCGAAAGCATTCATCTATACAAGTCCGTCCCGGGATCAAACGGAACCGAAGACACTCTTCCTACTACATCCATTTTGAAAATATCCTCAGGATAAGTAGCGAATAGCCCTTGCACTTCACTGCTCCATCTTCGAATCCAAACTCGTTTTTCCACGAAAACGTACAAACCGGATCGAAGTGGTTTTTGAGAATCTCGATCCCGTTCTCTTCAAAACGATCAACGCATTCGACCAATATTGATAGTCGGTTATTTAACCATCAATTAACATTCACAACATCCATCACACAACAAATAATTTCCCAAATTATTTATTTATCTCAAAACATCTTTGCAAGATATATTTCCAATTTCAACCCTTTGAAAACAATTTCAAACTGTCTCCTTTTACATAATAAATTTCCTAAATATTTTCTATTTCCTCTGAGATCACCAAGCACAAAACTTAGATTTTTAAAATAATTTGAAAACACTTTATTGTGAAATATGTTTATCATTTAAATTTAGAAAAATTACTTTAATACTTAATTTAAAATAATACTTTAGAAATAATTAAAATAAGGTTACTTTATAAATATAACTAGATTTTCTTCTTTAAACAAAATATCAAATCATCTTTTAAATAATTATTACGGTAATAGATTTAAAAAAAATACTTATTTCGGAATTTAATCATTTAGAAATAATAAATTTTCTAAAACATGCTTTTTGAAACAACATTAAACTTTTATCTTATATTTAAAAATTTACTTTGAAAACGTACTTTGTTATCCAGAGAAATATATTTCTCTTCACATTCTTCTTTAAATTTCCAATTCAAACACTTGAATCAATTTTCAAATTGACTTCCAATTTACTCCCCTTTATTTCAAAATCCATTAATTTCAGATTTATTCCTTAATTATGATATAAAGTACTTTTAACTGAAAATACCAATTTTAGATTTCTCAACTTACTTCTTAATCCCTTTTAAATAAATTTAAAATTAAATTTTAAAATACTTCTTTATTCCTTTAAAATAATATTACTTAATTTTACAATACATTAATTTCTCTTCATTCAAAATCTTTTTCCTTTTCATACTCGAAGTTATTTATTTGTATTTTAATATCACTTTCATTTTTTTTCAATCCATTCTTAATGTATTCAAATTTTCTATAAATTATTTCGCTTACAAATTCACTTCTTTTATTTTCTTTTCCAAAATCCAATTTATATGTTTTTGGTAACTCATTATACCCAAATATATTCAATAAACCCATAGCATTCAATATCCTAATATAATTCATCATAGAATATCAAATAATCACAACAGAGAATATTAAATAATTTAAATAAATGTTGAGGGATCCAGTTAGATCCCTCCAACCTGTTTTCCCTGCATCCACAGACATTGGCAAAACATAAATACCAATTCCACTTCGGTCATTCCCGATTGATGAGGCTTGAGGCTAAGCGTTACCTTTTTAGCACATATCCCTCAGAATACCTATCGTCCACCTGATGATGTTCCGAAAGCATTCATCCATACAAGTCCGTCCCGGGTTCGAATGGAACCGAAGGCAATATTCCAACTACATCCATTTTGGAAATATCCTTAGGATTAGTAGCGACTAGCCCTTGCACTTCACTACTCCATTTTCGAATCCAATTTGTTTTTCAATGAAAACGTACAAACCGGATCGAAGTGGTTTTCGAGAAATAAATCTCGATCCCGGTCTCTTCGAAACGATCAACGCATATGGCCAATATTGATAGTCGGTTATTTAACTATCAATTAACATTCACGACATCCATCACACAATAAATAATTTCCCAAATTATTTATTTATCTCAAAATATCTTTACAAGATATATTTCCAATTTCAACTCTTTGAAAACAGTTTCAAACTATCTTCCTTTTATAGAATAAATTTCCCAAATATTTTCTATTTCCTCTGAGACCACCAAGCACAAAACTTAGATTTTTAAAATAATTTAAAAACACTTTATTATAAAATATGTTTATCATTTAAATTTAGAAAAATTACTTTAATGCTTAATTTAAAATAATACTTTAGAAATAATTAAAATAAGATTACTTTATGAATATAACTAGATTTTCTTCTTTAAACAAAATCTTTTAAATAATTATTACGGTAATAGATTTAAAAAAATACTTACTTTAGAATTTAATCATTTAGAAATAATAAATTTTTCAAAACATGCTTTTAAAACAACATTAAACTTTTATCTTATATTTAAAATTTACTTTGAAAACGTACTTGGCTATCCAGAGAAATATACTTCTCTTCACATTCTTCTTTAAATTTCCAATTCAAACACTTGAAACAATTTTCAAATTGATTTCCTATTTACTCCCTTTATTTCAAAATCCATAATTTCATATTTTATTCCTTAATTATTATTTAAAGTACTTTTAACTGAAAATACCAATTTTAGATTTCTCAACTTACTTCTAAATCCCTTTTAAATAAATTTAAACTTTAAATTTTAAAATAATTCTTTATTCCTTTAAAATAATATTACATAATTTTATAATTCATTAATTTCTGTTCATTCAAAATCTTTTTCCTTTTCATGTTAGAAGTTATTTATTAGTATTTTAATATCACTTTCATTTCTTTTCAATTCATTCTTAATTTATTCAATTTTTCTATAATTATTTCGCTTACAAATTCACTTCTTTTATTTTCTTTTCCAAAATCCAAATTATATGTTTTCGGTAACTCATTATACCCAAATATATTCAATCAACCCATAGCATTCAATATCCCAATATAATTCATCATAGAAAATCAAATAATCACAACAGAGAATATTAAATAATTTAAATAAATGTTGAGGGAACCAGTTGGATCCCTCCAACCTGTTTCCCCTGCATCCACAGACGTTAGCACAACATAAATCCCAATTCCACTTTAGTCATTCTCGGTTGCTGAGGCTTGAGGCTAAGCGTCACCTTTTTAGAACATATCCCTTAGAATGCCCATCGTCCACCTGACGATGTTCCGAATGCATTCATCCATACAAGTCCGTCCCGGGTTCGAACGGAACCAAAGGCACTATTCCTACTACATCCATTTTGGAAATATCCTTAGGATTAGTAGCGACTATCCCATGCACTTCATTGCTACATCTTCGAATCCAACTCGTTTTTCCACGAAAACATACAAACCGGATCGAAGTGGTTTTCGAGAAATAAATCTCGATCTCGGTCTCTTCGAAACGTTCAACGCATTTGGCCAATATTGATAGTCGGTTATTTAACTATCAATTAACATTCACAATATCCATCACACAATAAATAATTTCCCAAATTATTTATTTATCTCAAAACATCTTTGCAAGATATATTTTCGATTTCAACCCTTTGAAAACAGTTTCAAACTATCTTCCTTTTACGGAATAAATTTCCCAAATATTTTCTATTTCCTCTGAGATTACCAAGCACAGAACTTAGATTTTTAAAATAATTTAAAAGAACTTTATTGTAAAATATTTTTATCATTTAAATTTAGAAAAATTACTTTAATACTTAATTTAAAATAATAATTTAGAAATAATTAAAATAAGATTACTTTTATAAATATAACTAGATTTTCTTATTCAAACAAAATACCAAATCATCTTTTAAATAATTATTACGGTAACAGATTTAAAAAAAATACTTACTTTAGAATTTAATCATTTAGAAATAATAATTTTTCTAAAACATGCTTTCTAAAACAACATTAAACTTTTATCTTATATTTAAAATTTTACTTTGAAAACGCACTTGGCTATCCGTAGAAATATACTTCTCTTCACATTCTTCTTTAAATTTCCAATTCAAACACTTGAATTAATTTTCAAATTGATTTCCAATTTACTCCCCTTTATTTCAAAATCCACTAATTTCTGATTTTGTTCCTTAATTATGATTTAAAGTACTTTTAACTGAAAATACCAATTTTAGATTTCTCAACTTACTTCTTAATCCCTTTTAAATAAATTTAAACTTTAAATTTTAAAATAATTATTTATTCCTTTAAAATAATATTACTTAATTTTACAATTCATTAATTTCTGTTTATTCAAAATCTTTTTCCTTTTCATACTCGAAGTTAATTATTTGTATTTTAATATCACTTTCATTTCTTTTCAATTCATTCTTAATTTATTCAAATTTTCTATAGTTATTTCGCTTACAAATTCACTTTATTTTCTTTTCCAAAATCCAATTTATATGTTTTTGGTAGCTCATTATACCCAAATATATTCAATCAACCCATAGCATTCAATATCCCAATATAATTCATCATAGAATATCAAATAATCACAACAGAGAATATTAAATAATTTAAATAAATGATGAGGGATCCAGTTGGATCCCTCCAACCTGTTTTGCCTGCATCCACAGACGTTAGCACAACATAAATACCAATTCCACTTCAGTCATTCCCAATCGATGAGGCTTGTGGCTAAGCGTTACCTTTTTAGAACATATCCCTTAGAATGCCCATCGTCCACCTGATGATGTTCCAAAACATTCATCCATACAAGTCCATCCTGGGTTCGAACGGAACCGAAGGCATTATTCCTACTACATCCATTTTGGAAATATCCTTAGGATTAGTAGCGACTAGCCCTTGCACTTCACTGCTCCATCTTCGATCCAACTCGTTTTTCCACGAAAACGTACAAACCAGATCGAAGTGGTTTTTGAGAAATAAATCTCGATCCCGGTCTCTTCGAAACGATCAACGCATTTGGCCAATATTGATAGTCGTTATTTAACTATTAATTAACATTCACAACATCCATCGCACAATAAATAATTTCCCAAATTATTTATTTATCTCAAAATATATTTTCAAGATATATTTCCAATTTCAACCCTTTGAAAACAGTTTCAAACTATCTTCCTTTTACAGAATAAATTTCCCAAATATTTTCTATTTCCTCTGAGATCACCAAGCACAAAACTTAGGTTTTTAAAATAATTTTAAAAAACTTTATTGTAAAATATTTTTATCATTTAAATTTAGAAAAATTACTTTAATCCTTAATTTAAAATAATACTTTAGATATAATTAAAATAAGATTACTTTATATATATATAACTAGATTTTCTTCTTTGAATAAAATATCAAATCATCTTTTAAATAATTATTACGGTAATAGATTTGAAAAAAATACTTACTTTAGAATTTAATCATTTAGAAATAATAAATTTTCCAAAACATGCTTTTCAAAATAACATTAAACTTTTATCTTATATTTAAAATTTACTTTGAAAACGTACTTGGCTATCCAGAGAAATATACTTCTCTTTACATTCTTCTTTAAATTCCAATTCAAACACTTGAACCAATTTTCAAAGTGATTTCCAATTTACTCCCCTTTATTTCAAAATCCATTAATTTCAGATTTAATTCCTTAATTATGATTTAAAGTACTTTTAACTGAAATACCAATTTTAGATTTCTCAACTTACTTCTTCATCCCTTTTAAATAAATTTAAACTTTAAATTTTAAAATAATTCTTTATTCCTTTAAAATAATATTACTTAATTTTACAATTCATTAATTTTCGTTTATTCAAAATCTTTTTCCTTTTCATGCTCGAAGTTATTTATTAGTATTTTAATATCACTTTCATTTCCTTTCAATTCATTTTTAATTTATTCAAATTTTCTATAGTTATTTCGCTTACAAATTCACTTCTTTTATTTTCTTTTCCAAAATCCAATTTATATGTTTTTGGTAACTCATTATACCCATATATATTCAATCACCCCATAGCATTCAATATCCCAATATAATTCATCATAGAATATCAAATATTCACAACAGAGAATATTAAATAATTTAAATAAATGTTGAGGGATCCAGTTGGATCCCTCCAACCTGTTTTCCCTGCATCCAACAGACGTTAGCACAACATATTATATAAATCATCCGCTATTTGCGGCGTATATGGTCTCATCTGCTATATAATGCGGGAAATCAATCATTCCAAGATGTAATATATACTATAATATGGCACATCAATCAATTCAACCATTCAAACAATTATCAAAATTTAATCATTTAAATTTAAATTTAAATTCAGCTGAGTGAGACTAACTCACCTTTGATTTTGTTTTGCAATCCACCTCCATCTTGACACGATTTTCTTGATTTGAGAACTTGTATAACAATTATATGATTTTATTAATGTTCGAACAATTTGAGCTAATGATTTGGTTTTGAACTAAAAATTCCCTTTTAAAATCCTTTTTAGTAGCAAAAATAATTCAAACAAGTTAGTTAAACAATTTTTTTTCACCTAACCCATTATTAAAAATAAACCTATCAAATTTACAGTATGAATATTTTTATTTAACAATGTGTTTCCCTTTCTAATTTCATATATACATAAACTGTATATATATATACACCTTACCATAGAATCAAATATAGAGTTACATATTTTTTTCCTTTCTCTGCTTAAACATATTTTATTTATTTAAATTAAAAATAGAAACGAGCAAAGAATTTACCCTACTCGAGCAAGTAGCAGCTACTCGAACCCCTTGAGCACATCACCTTCCCCGACCTAGCTGTGACACCGAGGAACCCACCACGAGGCCTCTGCCTTGCTCGCGAGCGCCATCGAGCTCGAGATCGAAATTGCGACACTCAACATCACCTCGATCACCACTTCAACCTCACGAGACCCACTGCACTTCAATGCCCTAAGCACGAACGAATCCATATATCTCCCCTCTAATCATCGCGAGGCCACTCGACCATGATCTGCCCACCACTGCGGCGACGAGGTTGGAATCGCACGAGCGCCCTTCCATTTTCGGTTTGGGGATTTCGATTCGACGAATTAAATTGGGAATGGGGAGAGAGGAAAACGAACATGAATTTGAATTAGAAGATTGTTTTTTGGCCAAGGATTAAACAACGAAGGCGAGATCGATTGAATTCCGTTGACTAACAGAGCTCCGCCCTTATCTCGGCATATTTTATTTTATAAAATGAACTGTCTTTATTTTTTTTTAAAAAGAAGAAGGGGATTTGATAAAAAGAGACGAGCGTTGGAGTGTACGGTAAGATAAGGGAAGACCTTGGCGTAGAGTAGAAGGTTGCAGCGATTTGAAATAAAGGAAAGCTGTTGAGGGGAAAGTTTTGACGGTGAAAGAATTTCAACTGATGGGAAGAAAATTTCAATGAGAAAAATTTGACGAGTCAAACAAAATATAAACGTTATATTTAAATTTCAAATTTAAATTTAAACCGTCTTCAATTTAAATCTTAAAATCTTGACATCGTATGGAGAACATAGCTTTTTGGATCTGAATTATTATATTGAATTTTCGATAGAATTTCTACGCGTTTATATATCATACACTCTCCCAACAACTCCAAATGCTACGAAATTTAAAATCCGATAATAATACAATATTACGGATCCAATGGAACTAGTTTCGTCGAATTCCGAGACTGTGTCTCGGAAAGCTATTTTTAAATTCAATTTAAACTATAAAATTTTTAAACTGAACAAAACACTGTTAATTTCAATTTTACAACTTCTATTATCTTCAGCACTAGCAATATAAATTTTACAAGCCTTCAATTATTTTTAAAAGGCTTAAAACTGAAGATTCAACATTTTACCCAACTACAACTTATTTAATTAAATAATTAAATTACCGAATAAGTGGTGATATTTGAATTCAAGTTAAAAATTAACCTTAAATATTTAAAATCAATTAAATAATCCGATTTTAAATGCTCAAAAATTTCGGGTCGTCACATTCCTCTCCCCTTAAAAGAATTTTGTCCCCGAAATTACTAGTTACGAAGGATAGTCCAATACCCGTTTACCTTTCCCAAAACCAAAAATTCAACATCTTGCTAATTATCTTTTTATAAAAGTCCCACTATCATTCTTACTAACTTCTCAACTCTCCCATAGTTTTCAAACAATATTATTTGCTCAATCATTCAAATTATAATTCAAAACTAAGTTTTAAGTTTTCAAATTTCTTAAAAAATTTCTAACTCCCTAAATTTTCGAAAAATTTCGTCAGCGTCTCCTTTGTGCGGCTAGCTCGGTACAACTACAAAATGCCTCTACGGGTTCCCAAATCCAAAAAAAACAAAAGGCCAAGTGGCTAGATCAAAAACCCAATCAAATTTCATACAGAAATTTAAACACATTCCTTTTTGTCGAGCAAGTTCAAATTTATCTTCTGAAATCAAAACCAATTTTCCTTTTCCTTTGTATCCTTTGTAATTCCTGTATATCCTTCATAGCAATAATATCCAATCGCAACATTCAAAATATTTTATTGACTTCCTTATAAAATGTCAATATTTATTCATTCAAATACTAACTTGGAATATATTTGTAATATCAACTTCCAATTAAGAATTCACCATTCCTTTCTTAAGTTTAGTATAAGCATTTTATACGTTTCATTATTTATTTTCACTTCACCACTTTAGTTTATATCTATTTCTATTCACACTAGTTCTTCCATTTCCATATAAATTCATTTTATCTTCCGTTTATACCGATTCATATCATTATTTTAAATTAATTTCGATTTCCAATTTGGAATCATTTTGTCACTAACTAAAAAATTTTCAAAAATTTTCAAAAAAATTTCTAACTCCCATAATTTTCAGAAAATTTTGGCAGAGTCTCATTTGTACGGAGGAGCTTTTGCAATTTGGCAAGAGATATAAATATATATACGTCGACCCACACGGTCCAAAAACCAAAAACAGTGCATATTTCCTATTTTTATTGCGTAGGCGTACCTTATTTAACATTTATAAGCAAGCGGCTTATTTATTTTAGCATTTAGCACGATCCAATCCAGCCAAACGGCTTCCCGGTACCTGTACTTACTCAATTTAAATATTTAAGTACTAAATATATGGAATTTATTAACATTTCCCATATATTCAAATAGCTAACACATAGATTTCATAAGTAATGCATGTGATATACATTCATAAGTACATATACAAGGTTTCGACACTAGTTTTAAATTGTTTGCATCCAAATTACATACCAATTGATTTCAAAACCATCTCATTTCACTCCTAATAATTCATAGAGTTTTATCCAATCTCGTTTACATCAAACGATCCACTTCCTTATGCAATTCTGCAATATTAATGTGAATAAATAATCACTTAAGCTTTTTAACCATTTAAATTGATTCCAACTCAATGTATATAAATTCCGTTCCAAATAAACTTATTTACAAACCGTATAGTTGCATTCCATCCCGTTTCACATTGGTTTTGTTCAAAGCCATTTTGTTATACTCGACATCATCCCATGCTTTTATTAACCTTAAACTTAAGTTAATTTACTTCGATTCACTCCCATTTCATAACTTAAGTTCATTCTCATTTTAATTTATTCATATTCGAATTGGATTTATTTTCATCTCAAATCATTTTTATTTTAATCCAATTCCATACAACTTCAATTCATATTTAATTCACTTACATTCTATTTATAACACAAGCTTCATTTCCAAACTCAATTATCTATTCACAATTCAATTCTAAGTTAATAATTTCGAGTTCCATTTCCATATTTCATCAATTAATTTATTATCTAATTAGTTCTCCCTGGTTTAAATTCAATACTTGATATTTAATCTCAGAATCTCTTCATTAAATTTCTTAAGTGCAATTTATTTTATAATTCAAGTTTGGATTTTTCGTTTTATTTTCCAATTCATCAAAATATTTATTTTGGGTTTTCTATCCTACTTTTCAATTTTATAAGTCACAACTTATTATTTTACACATTTCCATTCATTCTAGGCTTGAATATATTCATCTTTTATTTTTAACTCAAGATTTACGCTTATTAATAGCCCAAGTATATTTTATTCTATGGATTTTTAATTCTTTTATAAATTATTCTAATTTATTTATTCCAACTTATTTCTTATCCAACTTACTTCCATACATTCAGGTAAGAATCTAATTCCGTTCAATAACACCCATATCCCAACTGAATTTTACTCCAATTCAATTCTATTTAACTTAACCCCAGTTAAATCTTGTTACATACCATTCCTTTGAATTTTGTTAAGCAAGGACTTAATTCCATTTAATATCATTACAATATCCAATTTCAGTTCATTCACTTACAATTACAAATTCATTTGTTCATTCTCTAATTCATTTCCAACCAATAAATTTTATTTCCAAACATTAATTATTTTTAGTCCATTTGAACTAATTTTGCACTTATTTTTATACAATTTTAAATCAAACATAATCCTATATTCAGTTTCATTTCAGTTGCATACAATATAAACCGTTCAGTTACTTACAAATTTTAAATCTCAAAACTTCGTTTTATTTAGTCCAACTTGACTAATTTTTCTATTTCACATAATTTAACACAATTCAAATTTTAGATTCCAGTATCCAGTTTTCACTTTACTTACTTACAAAGTTGAATTTTATTTCAACAAATTCCAACTTTACAAGTTATCAAACTTTTTATGTGCCATAATCATTCTTAATTAAAATTCCAAATTTAAACAGTCTTTTAACATTTCAAAATTCCCTTTGAAATCACCTATATCCAAAATTCCTTGCATTTCTAAAATCAAATTTATCTTTTGCAAACAAATCCAATTTAAAATAATTTGGTAGCAATTTCTCTCTTGGAAACTCGAAAATGAACATCGATGATGCTGCCATCATCACCGAAGTTATTTTCCAGCGACCGACAGAGTTCAATGCTTTTATCTCTTTTAAAACCCTTCAAATATTTTTAAATTCCAAATCTCTCTAGATTTCAAAATATTTCTTAAATATATTTTATTTTTCCCAACTTTTTGAGAACCATTTTCAAATTCAAAGGGATTTAAATTTCCAAATTCCAAATCCCAAATCCTTTAAATTTATATCCAAACATTACTTTGAAATTTTATCTTATTTTAATAATTAATCACACTATAATTCACATTTAGTTTATATTTACAAATTTCGTTTGTATGCAAATTGATTTCTTAGTTTTTAATTATGGTTTCAATATCTTATTCAATTATAGTTCATATTTACAAATCCCATTTATTTATTAATTTATTCCTTAACCTTTGGTTATTGTTCCAATTTCTTATTCAACTTTACACATTAATAATAATAATTTAATATAATCATTCTTAACAACCAAGCACCATATATAACTATAACAATTTACGAAAAATCATTTCTTTTATATACAAAAATAATTTTAGCTAAAATTATTTCATTTACCCTAGTTAAAACAATACTATCTTGTTTAAGTGTTTAGAAACCCCTATCGATAATATGGTGTCCCACACATCGACCAGAATCCATAAACACTCAACCGATAAGTCAACACAATATAAAACAATTTTATATTCACTAACAAATACACGCTCATATCTGTTAATACTATCAAACTCATTCTAGAGTATCACAGACTCTATTCTATGAGTTATTCCCACCAGAGCCAAGGTTATCACCAACCTAAGCTCTGATACCAAGTGTAACGACCCGCGGATCTGTTCAACTTAAGTCGGTTAATGTAGAATAGTGTTGACTCAAGGGGTACAGATCTGGTGGTCGTTACATATGGATTGCACTTGCAAATAAATATAAGACGTAGGATGTCAGTTTGAAGAAGTTCATAGTAGACAAATTTATAAAATACAAGATGGTGGAT
Organism: Allium cepa; assembly: GCA_030765085.1. Taxonomy (NCBI): domain Eukaryota; kingdom Viridiplantae; phylum Streptophyta; class Magnoliopsida; order Asparagales; family Amaryllidaceae; genus Allium; species Allium cepa. The sequence continues at coordinate 401,334,928 of CM060943.1, read as the reverse complement.
TCTATATCCGTAAATAGTCAAGTGTGGGAACTCCAACTTATAATTCATGAACTTGAAATGGAAGAACATACAGTTGGAGTGTCGTTCCATGTTGAAGCATAACAGGAAAATTGCCACTATCCTAGAAAGACCACCGCAACTATCTGAAACATAAGAAAAAGGAGATTTCATTAGATGATCTCATTGTTAGATTAAAAATTAAGGCGGATACTCGCGGAATAACACAACCTAAAGGCAAAGAAGCATTTGTTGCAGAAGGGTCAAAGGAGAAAGGACATTTCAACAACAAAAAGTAAAACTTCTCTAAAAAGAGAAAGGCGCCAGATAATTAATCCAAAGATAAGCAAACCAAGAAGATCAAAGGTGAATGTTGGGTCTGCGGAAAGACTGGGCACACAGCCAAAGATTACAGGCAGAAGAAGATGAATGACAAGTCTGTGGCAAATATAGTGGAAGATTTGAGTTCAAACATTAAGGATATGAAGTTTTCGGGAGTTGTTTCAGAATGCAACTTAATATAGAACCCTGCACAATGGTGGGTAGACAAGAGAGCTACTCATCATGTCGTGTCCAATATATCTATATTCCCTACTTCTAAGAAGTATGATTAGGAAGAAAAAATCTATATGGACAATTCTACAGTTTTCATGATCGAAGGTAACCACACCGTCGTCCTTGAATTTACATCCGGAAAAACCGTGACACTTGGGGAAGTTCTTCATGTTTCGGATATCCATAAGAACCTTATCTCTGGACCTATCTCTCAAAGAAAGGATTCCAAATGATCTTCGAGTTAGATAAAGTGGTTCTATCTAAGGCAAGAATTTATGTAGGAAGGGTTGTTTTGTGATGGCCTATTTAAGGAAAATGTAGCCGTGGTCGGCAATAAAACTATATATTCTTATTGTTCTATTGACAAAAATGAAGTTTCTTATTTGATTGAGCATGAAATATTTTGGCATGGTAGATTAGGACACGTATATTTTTGAAAAATGAAAAAATTTAACAAATTTAGGATTAATCCCTAAATTCGAAGTAGATAAAAACTACAAATGTGAGACATGTGTAGAACCAAAATTGGTCAAAAAACCATTTCATACTATAGATAGAAGTACTGAACCACTAGGTTTGGTGCATACTGATTTATGTTATTTTAAATCATTACCTACAAGAGGTGGGAAAAAGTACTTTATCACTTTCATTGACGACTATACATAATATTGCTACGTATGCCTTTTGAACAGTAAAGATGGCGCAATTACATCATTTATAAAATATAAGGCTAAAGTAAGAAATCATTTAAGTAAAAAGATCGAGAGATTGATATCTGATCGAGGTGGAGAATATGAATCACTGTTTGAGCAATTCTGTTCAGAAAATGGTATAATTCACCAAACAACAGCTCCATATTCACCACCACAAGTGGTATTGCTAAGAGAAAGAATAGAAAATTAAAAGATATGATAAATTCAATGCAATTGACTTCTTGTCTACCGGAGAACTTGTGGAGGGAAGCCTTAAATATGTCTAATCGCATATTAAACAAGGTTCCTCACTATAAAACATGAACAATTCCATATGAGTTATGGAAAGGACACATACCAAGTTTCAAATACCTCACAGTGTGGGGTGCTTGGCCAAAGTTACAGTTCCACCACCTAAGAAAGTCAAACTTAGACAAAAAACCGTAGACTATTACTACCTAGGACCAGCTTAAAATAGTAGTTACTACCTAGTGCCTACAGATTTTTGGTATTCAAGTCTAATATGGCTGATATTAACGTAAATACAATCATAGAGTCGACAGATGCCTCATTCTTTAAAGATGTGTTTCCGCACAAAAGGAATGAAGGAAATTATGTCCCTAAAAGGAAAATAGAAGAACCAAGCAAGCTAAATGAAGATGAAACTCATCGTGAAATTGAGGATGTTGAACCAAGAAGAAGCATAAGGGCAAGAACATCCAAGACATTAGGTTCATAATTTCAAACGTACATGTTAGAACACAAACCTCAAATGTACAAGGAAGCAATGTCATCTTCTGATTCTTCATGATGGAAAGAAGCGGTCAAAAGTGAAATTGATTCAATTCTAAGTAATAAAACTTGGAAAATAGTTGATCTTCCCCCTAGAATAAATTTGATTTGCTGTAAATGGATCTTTAAACAAAAGCTGAAACCAGATGGCTCTACTGAAAAATATAAAGAAACATTGGTAGCCAAAGGATATCGTCAAAAAGAAAGTATAGACTTCTTTGATACTTATTCACTAGATGCATGAATAACCTCTATAAGAATGTTAATATCAATGGCATCCATATATAGTCTGGAGATTCATCAAATGGATGAAAAGACGGCATTCTCAAATGAAAAAATTGATGACGAGATTTACATGGAGCAATCTAAGGGTTTTATTTCCAAAGGAAACAAAAACAAAGTATGCTGATTAGTAAAATCATTAAAGGACTAAAAAAAGCTCCAAAAAATGGCAAGTAAAATTCAATAGTGTCATGATGAAAAATGGTTTCCGTGTACATGAATGTGATAAATGTGTTTATTATAAACAAGTTGGACAACCGTACGTGATGATTTGTTTATACATATGAGATATGCTAATCTTTGGTCTAAATAGTAAGGTAATAGAGACCATAAAGAAATCGTTAATCAACAATTTCGATATTAAAAATTTAGGAGTTGCAAACGTTATTTTGGGAATCAAAATAATAAAAACACCTAATGGAATTGAAATATCTCAATCACACTATGTGGAAACAGGGATTGAAAAATTCCAAAATTACGGAATTAAATGAGTAAGAACACCTTTTAAACCATCTAAAGTATTGTATAAAAACACTAATGAGATTGTAATGCAACTAGAATGCTCTTGTGTAATAGGATGTTTAATGTATCTCATGAATTACACAAGACCAGATATAACTTATGCAGAAAGTCGACTGAGCAGGTATATAAGCAACCCTGGGAAGCAAAACTGGAAAGCACTAATCAGAGAGTTGGGATATTTAAAGAGTGCCATGAACTTTTCCATACATTACGGAAAATATGTTGTTGCCATAGAAGGATATAGTGATGCAAACTGGATTTCTGATTTAGAGGAATCTAAACCAACTAGTGGTTGTGTCTTCACCTTAGCAGGAGCAGCAGTGTCATCGAAATCTACTAAGCAAACATGCATAGCTCGATCTACTATGGAATCAGAGTTCATCGCTTTATAAAGAAAGCGAAGAAGTAGAATGGCTTCATCAATTGTAAGATGATATTCCATTTTGTCCTAAACCTGTACCGACCATATGCATACATGGTGATAATCAAGCAGTGTTAAACACAGCGCGAAACTTTATGTACAATGGAAAGTCACGACATATTCGTCGACGCCATAACACAGTTAGTCAGTTACTCTCAAATGAAAGCAGTTTCATTGATTATGTGAGAACTATCGATAACCTTGAGGATCCATTTACTAAAGGTTTATCAAGAGGGAAAATAGACTGCACATCGAGGAGAGTGATTTTAAAAACCTAAACCAACAAGAGTTATCTTATACGGAAAACTTTCCTAGAAACTGGAGATTCCGTGGACTAGGATCAATAGGCAAACCAATTCTGAGTAACTCTAAAAGTAATGCATTTGTTTGGACTTAGTCCTACTCCATTTTTGTGGTGCACCATAGAATGCATTCCTAAAGAAGTATTAAAAGGTTAAAGCTATGCTTTTTGATGATGACCATACCTTGAAAATAACAAGTGGGGTATATGTAGGATACTCTTAAGGGTTGCGATCATCTATGTTAGTATGAGTTGGGTCGACTCTATTAGAATATTGCAGGCTTAAATTCTCTAAAACATTTGTAGAACCAAATTTGTTTGGGACCAAAACGAACACAACCAAGAGATTGGATGTGAGGGGAAACAATGCTTTGTAAAGATTATTATCTGGTTATGCACAAACGGCTGAAGGTTCAAGATGAATTAATTCACCGATTAGCCAAGTATATGCGATAATTATTAACTAGAGAAAGTTCAAAGTGAAATATCTACTCATCCTCCATATAACATTATTTCCATACGAACCATGTGATATTACACTTTATGTGGGAAGACATATATCATCATTCATGTAGGGGATTGTTAGAAGCCCTTATAATGAATGAGATTTTATTCCACGTCGTCAAAAATAAGTTAATATTCATGCTTATATACTACTTTCCTCAAACTCATATTGGCCCTTAGTGTTAGGTAATCTTTTGCGAGGGAGAGGACCTATATGGCATAAACTAACACATACGCGCACACACCGCCCGTCAGTCCCGTATCGAACTAGGTAGGGTGCGGGTCCAATAAGGCTGGACCGTATTATGTTTTTCCTGCACAAAAGTGAATAGTTTTCTAATGTTTAAATTCAAACAGAAGCGACCGTTGATTGTTAAACAGTCATATTTGAATGGACGTGGATTTCGCAACAAAAATGACCGTTGCAACTAAATGAATGAACGCCACTTTTTTTCAAACATAATTAGGTGTTGCGAATTAGAAAAGAATTGTAAATGAAGAGATGCGACCTTACCATTGCGAATTGCTGTTGCAGATTTAAATAGATATGAAACAAAGAGATGCGACTTTTACCCACGGATAAAGCCGTTACAGAATTCGTCTATAAAAGGAGCAGGAAACCTGATCATTTTCTAACTCTATTTTTTCTCTTCATCCTCTTCGTTTCGAAACCACTAAAATCCAAGCGGTCTTGCGTATCAGACAGCGGATCATACACCCCACAATTTGACGGGAGTATGAGCTAGTTTCGACTCTATGAGAATATTAATGGCTTAAATTCTCTAAAACACTCGTAAAACCGAATTTTTTTAGGACTAAAACAAACATAACCAAGAGATTGGATGTGAGGGGAAACAATGCTTTGTAAAGCTTATTGTATGGTTATGCATAAATAGCTGACGGTTCAAGATGAATTAATACACCGATTAGCCAAGTATATCCGATAAGTTTTAACCAGGGGAAGTTCGAAGTGAAATATCTACTTATCCTCGATATAACATTATTTCCATATGAACTGTGTGATATTACACATTGTGTGGGGGAGACATATATCATCATTTATGTAGAGGTTTGTTAGAGGCCATTTATAGTGAAAGAGATATTGTACCACATCGCCAAAAATAAGTTAATATTCATGCTTATATACTACTTTCATCAAACCCATATTGGCCCTTAGAATCATGTAATCTTGTGCAAGGGGGAGGACCTATCTGGCCTTGAATTAACACACGTACGTGCGTGCCGCCCGCCCATCCGTACTGAACCGGGCTGTAACGACCAGAATTTCTATTAATTAAAATTTGTATATTTAATTGATTTTAAATATTAATAAGTGAAATTAAACAGTCGAATAAATTTTATTTCGAATAATCGGATTTAATTGGATAATTAAATCGATAATTTAATAGTTGAAATTACAGAAATAATTGGAAATTAGGTTAAATATGATTGAAAATGATTTGTAAAATTTTTATTATATCATATTGGAGTTAGAATGATGTTATAAAACTTTTAAAATTGAATTAAAAGTTAATTTGTGAAAATTTAATATTTTAATATTTAATTGACGACTAAAATTAGTCATTTTTCAAACAGTCTCAAATTTCGACAAAACCAGTTTCATCGGATCCGTAATGTTATATTATTGTAAGGTTTCAAATTTCGTGTCAATCGGATTAGCCAAAACGCATAGAAATTGGTTTAAATCGATTTAATTTAAATCTGAGTTTATTTTCGTAACTCGCACATACAATGGAATTAGCTTCCGAAACATGTTCCATTGTGTTCGGAACGTGGGGTAAACCCTAGAAACGCCATCTGGCACATTTCGTTTGGAATTTGGAAAATTTCGGGATGAATAGTGTCGCGTAATTTTCTATAAAAGGACCTCCACTCTCACAATTTGCTCAAAACCTTAACTCTAATGCTTCAGCCACCACTTACATTTTAATGGCTGAAAATTTCGATACTTCTCCTCTTAATCTCTCTCAATCCGTAAAGAATTAGCAAATACTTTCAACTGGGAACTTGTAGAGGATCGTGAGAGCTACAAATCCATACGGTGATGATCAAGAAACACGCAATGGATCGATGGAATTTCCCTTGGAATGGCCAAACTTTTTGCACGCATTTCGAGGGCAAGGGGGGACGAGCCTCAAACCCTTCAAGCTGAAGGTAGAGTAGAGTGTGGCCGTTCGTTTGGCGCTAGCTGATCGATTTCTAGTCAAGCGTGGAGGAGGCAATATTCAAACCTAGTTCGGCGGCTATGGGTTCAAATGCGTGCGTCCCTACCTTGAAGAGAACGAACATGAGGGAGAACAGAAAGGGGGGATGGCCTGATGTTGAGCTAGGAAAAGGAAAGGCCTGGATTGAAGGTTGTTAACATAAAATAAAAAAAGAAAATATAAATCATATTATATTATAAATTGTACGATGTTTAAAATATCATAACTTTTTCATACGAGGTCGAAAACGTACGAAACGAATTGCGTTGGCGTTGTTTTGATGAGCACTACGCAATGGAATAGGATTGGGGTAGATTGGAGGTAGTGAAAATTTTTGGTAAAATTAAACGCACGTTTAATTTTATTCGGAATAAAACACTACAACCGTTATTGAAAGCAAGGTGAGAACTTCTCACTCAATCGAATTGTTTCGATTTAAATTTTAAATAGTTAGATTTAAAAATTGCTTGAATGTATGCTTGAATGATGATTGCTATCTATTGATTGTTAAAATAGACATTATACGCCGTATATTAAGTGAAGGTTATTTATTAAAAACATATACCGCGAATATTTCACCTTGATGTGGAATTGGTATTATTTATGTAATTGGAGTTGATTTCCCGCATTATATAGCGGATGAGACCCTATTGCGCCGCATAATAGCGGATAATATTTTATGAACCCATATACCGCGATATTCTGTATTGGAAAGAAATTGGTATTGTGCTAACATCTATGGATGCAGGGAAACAGGTTGTAGGGATCCAACTGGATTCCTCAACTGTATTGATTTATTTACAAATATTGTGATATTTGTTGATTATCATATTGATATATGATGTTTTGATTGTCGTGATTGATTATTTGGTGCCGTTACATCATTGGGCATATTTTGAAGTTTTAAAAGTATTAAAGTGATGATTTTCAGAATTTAAAAGGATTTTAAAGCGATTTTGAAAGTATACGTTTTATTAAATTTTTGGAATTGATTCATTTTTAAATAAATAAAACGTTTTAATTTTAATGTTATAAAAATTATGATTTTTGAGAAATAAGTTGAAAATTGATTTTTGAGATATGGAGTTAATGATTTTATAAAATAGTTTAAATTGTGATTTTTGAATTTATTATAAACGGTTTATAAATAAGATTTAAAAAATTGAATTTTTATAAGTCAGAATAATGGAATTTTACTGGAGTTTTTGTAAATGTAAAAAGGGAGTTATTAATGAATCTTAAAAGTAATAAGATTTATAATTTGTAAAGTTTTAAAAGAACGATTTTGGTAAATAAATGAATTATAAGCATTTAACTCATAATATGGATTTTTGGCATATAACTGAGTTATAAATAGAATTGGTTAATAAAGGAGATTTATAAATCGAAGTTTTTATAAATAGAATGTGAATTTATAAACGTTGTTTTATTCGTGATGAATTTGATGAATTAAACATAGAAGTTTATTAAAGGAGAGATATTCGTGATCTTGGACAGCGAATTATCCTTTAAGTTAAATGTTGTAATAATAAGAGTTTGGTTGGGAATTATATTCACGATTTTGGACAGTGAATACATTATTAAATAAAATGGATATGTTTTGGGAAGTGATATTTCAAATAGAATAAAAAAGATTTAAAGATGTTTTAAAAGGCGTTAAGTATCGAATACATAGATTTCAACATTTATAGTTGAAATAGACGTTTTCGAGAAATAGAAGGAAATAGTGGACTATAACACTCTTGTTATAGTAAATGATTTCAGAAAGGAAATGTTTTATATAGTATTGGGATTTATATATCTATTTTAAGTTCGAATACCTATACTAGTGATTTTGGGTTGTCGTAACGATGTTTTACGCAACATTCATTTTGACTCAAATAAATGTGTTTAAGCGCACGTTTTCTTTAAAGAATGAAATATATACTTAATTTCTATTTAAGTATATTGAATATTTTCCAAGTGTTGAAAATAAATGGATATGTGCAAGTATGGAAATGTTTTCCAATATGAAGTGAATATTTTGAGATTTTATCTTTTAAAGATAAACTGAAAATGAATATTAGAAATCGATTTGGAAATCGTATATTTATAGATATTTTGGAATTGTAAATTCACTATGGAATTTATAAAAGAAGGGGAATTTTTTTAAAAAATAAACATCGATTTATTTTTGAAGTGAAAATAAATTTACGGATTTGGAACGTAAGTTTAAAATAAATCGGTAAGGATTTATTTGATTGATTTAAATGAACCATTTTAAATTTAAAATGGATAAATATTTGGAAGTGTTTCCGTTTAAGGAAATTGATTTGAAATTTGTTTTCAAAGATTGAAAGGTGAAAAATGATTTGTAATTTGTTTTCAAATGGTTGAAGTGTGGAAATTATATATCTAGTAAAGATATTTTGGAAAATAAATAATTTGGAAAATTATTTGGAATCTGGTGATGTTGTGCATGCCTATTGATAGTTAAATAACCGACTATCAATATTTACCTTTAAATAGGTATTTGTTGTGATTTGCTTGAATTTGAATGCTATACTTATTTTTAAAATAAGCGCTCACTATTCGGGTTAGCCGGGAAAGGACCTTTGGGTCGTAAAACCCATTCCGAATATGTGATACGTCGTTATGGATTGCATTTGAAGACCGGTGTTGAAGACCGGATATTTGTGAAAATGGAAGGATTACCGTCGAATGACTCTGCATCGGCTGATCTTCGATATAGAGATTTTATCACGCTTTGTGATGGGAAATCCGGTCTTAGTGAATATCCGGATTGCAAGGGCTTCTTTGGAAGTGCCTTCGGTTCCGTTTGATCCCGGAACGGACTTGTATGGATGTGTGTCTGACGATACAATTTGAGATGCAAAGTTGGTTTCTATCAAATATATTTCTGTTGGTGGTGGAGAATTTATTCTCTTAGCTTAACACCCTTCTCTGAGACGTACGAGCTCAGAGGTTATGTAACTGATAGTTACTAGTGATACATTCCTGAATTGGTAATGTGACATACGAAGTGCTGCTGAGCATATGTGATCAAAGCACAGCTTTTGTATAAAGCGTGGCTTTGTGGACGATACTTCATCGTACCTCACTCTCCGGAAATGGTCAAAACAGGAAGGATGCAGCAAGGTTATTAGGGGGTAGCGCCCTTTTAGTGTATGTCATTCCTTCTAGATAGAGGTGGTATCATGGTATGGAGCCCAGATACTTAACCTATGTTGTTGCTGCAAATTTATTACTTTGTGCTTGTTGGAATTGAGGATCCTCGGATATAGATCGGTTACGATCGGGGAATGACATATTCGTGTCAGTAGTTACCCAGTTTGGGGTAATCCGGCCTTGTGTTGGCAGAGATCCGATTAGGTTCTCAGGTCGTCTTTCCAGAGGCATACCCATGTGGCAATGGGAAGTTCCTTGGCCTAACCATTTGTTGGAAATCCAAAGAAACAATACGAATCTTGTACGGTTTTAGTTGTAGAAACTGCCATCCAATATGGTAGCTATAGCGGGCATAATATAATGGTACCTATGCTAGCGAAGATTTATATTCTACTTTCGAAATGTTTTCTACACTATGCACTAATAATAATATCAAAAATGATTTGATTTTGCGTAGTAACCATCTTTGACTATCATAAGGAGAAATATCCTCCAATTCTGCATTTGCATTGTGTGTGTGGCGGGAGGCCTTATGGTAGTTTCATTTTCCAAAAGCATTGCGAATTGACTTTAAAATTCTCCTGCTTTTGTTTTAAAGATAAATAATTGTTTTAAGTTGTCACACCAGTCTCATGACTGACCTGGAGTTTATTGTTTTCCTTCCTAAACTCTGTGTGCCCACCAATTTCCACACGGGCATTCTAGAGTCAGGTTATCAGGTCATTCTGGAATTCGGGAGTTACTGTAGAGAATTGGAGGCAAGCTGGAGGGAATGGCATATAAAACTAGTATATAGTATTTCTTTTCCGCTGTTTTTTATTGTATACTCTGATGATGTTATGTAATGTAATATGATGTAATGTAATAACTGATATAGTTCTTTGTTTAAAGATTATTCATTTATCTATTATATGTTGTTCCACTGTGATTGTGAGATTCTGATATTGTTTTGTTGTTTCTTTCTGTTCTGTTCTATCTTTTTCTCTCTTCTTCTTTAACTATAACATTTCGGTTTTCCGGCATTCGATTGCTCGGAAGTTGATACAGTGGACGTATTGATGTCGATTTTCGAGCGTCGAAAAATTGCAAATGTTACATTTGGTATCAGAGCATATGGTTAAGCGACAACCATGGCTCTGTTGGGACTCACTCATTATAGATGGAGTAAGTAGTACTCTAGAATGAGTTTGAGTGTAATAATAGATACGAGCGCGTATTTGTTAGTGAATATAAATTGTTTTATATTGTGATGATTGGGTTGTTGAGTGGTATATGGATTATGGTCAATACGAGTAATTAACGTTATTGATAGGGATCTCTAAACACTTGTGCAGAACAATTTGACATGATATTGTTTTAAAATAGGGTAAATGAAATAATTTTACCTTGATTATATTTTATATATAAAGGAATAATTTTTTAGAATTATTAAAGTGTATATAAAATTGATTGTTTGGTTGTTGAAAATGTAAGATATATACAAGTTAATAAAAGTTGTTTGAATAAGTTAAATAAAACATATTGTAAAAGAATAATTGTATAAGCAATTGAATTATAAAGTATGGAATTATAATTAATGTGATTTACAATTGTGAAATAATCTTGTATATAAAGGTGAAACTATATGAATATATTTATTAATATGAGCTGTAAATATAAAAAATGAATTTGGACTATGAATTTGAAGATTTTGAATCCTGTTTATTTTGGAAGTTATTTTTCGAAATTAAAAGTTAAATAGTGAAATTCTATAAGTAAAAGATTTGTAAATATGTTTATAAATAAAGGAAAAATTTTGAGAGAAAATTAAGCACTGAGTTCACTGCTGTTACTGGGAAATAATAAGGGTGATGACTGCAGCATCATCAATATCATTTTCGAGTCTCTATGTGATGGATTTGCTACCACAGTAAATTGGGAATTGAAATTTTGATTGTGATAAACAAATTTGAAATCAAAATCCAAGTTGAAATAAATTTGAGTTGTCATCAAAGACATGTGATTTGAAATTTAACTAATGGATAGTTAAATAAATTGATTAGGATTAGATAAGCTATTGAAATTGATGAATATAAGTGAAATAAATTTAAGTTAACTTATAATATGAGTTAATAAATTTAGCTTTGGTAAAAGTTAAATAGAATTTACTTTAGAATTGAAATCCGAATTGGATTTATAAGTGGAATTTAAGTTAAATTAGGTTAAACAAATGATGTTTAAATGGAATATAAATTAAGTGAAGTTGAAAAAAATTGATTTTGGTATCGAAGTAAATTAATCAAGAGAAGTGAATATGAACTTGAGTTATATAAATGAAATTGAACCTTATTTGTTCAATGAATTAGCAATTGAATGAAGGAATGAATTGAATGTAAATCAACTGAATGTAAAAGAATTGATATGGGATAATGAATGTAAGTGTAAATTCATTAGAAGCTAATGAAGTGGAGAAATTGAATAATTGAATGGAAGTCAATTTAATATCAACCAATTGGAGTTAAAAAGTGTTAAACCAGATAGAATGTAAATTTAATAATTTGGTTATATTGGATATGCATTGGTTGTTATATGATTGTTAGTTGATTGTATATAATTCATTAAGTGTTAAATGAAAATAAATTAATGAAATGGAAAGCTATAAATCATTGAAATCAAATTGGAAGTTAATTGAATCTTAAATAGAATTGAATTTGATTTGTAAGTGAACCAACTTGAATATGAATTAGTGAATAATTACTAATTCAATGTGAATAAATGAATGTTAGTAAAAAAACATCCAATGTTAATGAATCAAATGTGATTTAAATTGGAAAACCAATTCATTGAATATTAATGAGAAGTGAATGTAATTGATTTGGTTATGGATGTTAGTTAAATGCTAGTTGGATGATGGTTGGATTTTTTGTTTTGTTGCATTTGCTATATTGGCATATATAATTGTTGATATATGTTGTATATTGATATTACTTTCATATATACATGTTTCTCATTGTTTGTTGAGTGTATAGTAGGTGCGGATTGCTCTTGTTTCGCATTTGGAGCTCGCTTTCGCGCTATATTAGCCGTATATGCTCGCTAATAAAATATAAGGTACATATCTCGGATTAAATATCGTACTTTTACACTTTTTTCCCTGCGGGATGCCTCATCACTTGATGAGATGTATATTTGTGATATATATACTGTCATTTTTTGGACCGAGCCGCTCAAAGGAGGTTATGGCGAAATTTTTCGAAAATTTAAGGCGTTAGAATATTTTGAGAAGAATTGGAAATTTTGAAAACTAAGTTGGATTTGGAAACTTAGTAAAGTTGTTGAAAGAAGTTTAACTATGAATTTTGGAAAAGTTAAACACTTAAGAGATTTGAAAGATCTTAATTGAACGGTTTGTTTTGAAAAATTAATGGATTCTGTAACCTTTTCTTACTTGGTAATTTCGAGGACGAAATTCTTTTAAGGGGGAAGTTTGTAACGACCCAGAATTTCTGTTAATTAAAATTTGTATATTTAATTGATTTTAAATATTAATAAGTGAAATTAAACAGTCGAATAAATTTTATTTCGAATAATTGGATTTAATTGGATAATTAAATCGATAATTTAATAGTTGAAATTACAGAAATAATTGGAAATTGGGTTAAATATTATTGAAAATGATTTGTAAAATTTTTATTATATCATATTGGAGTTAGAATGATGTTATAGAACTTTTAAAATTGAATTAAAAGTTAATTTGTGAAAATTGAATATTTTAATATTTAATTGACGATTAAAAATAGTAATTTTTCAAACAGTCTCGGATTTTGACGAAACTAGTTTCTTCGGAACCGTAATGTTATATTATTGTAAGGTTTCAAATTTCGTGTCAATCGGATTTACGGTTTGTCCTGGGCGAGCCAAAACGCATAGAAATTGGTTTAAATCGATTTAATTTAAATCTGACCGTTTATTTCCGTAACTCGCACATACGATGGAATTAGCCTCCGAAACACGTTTCATTGTGTTCGGAACGCGGAGTAAACCATAGAAACGCCAGCCAGCATGCTTCGTTTGGAGTTCGCAAAATTTCGGGATGAATAGTGTCGCGTAATTTTCTATAAAAGGACCTCCACTCTCACAATTTGCTCAAAACCCTAACCCTAATGCTTCAGCCGCCACTTACATTTTAATGGTTGAAAATTTTGAAACTTCTCCTCTTAATCTCTCTCAATCCGTAAAGAATTAGCAAATACTTTCAACTAGGAACTTGTAGAGGATCGTGAGAGCTACAAATCCATACGGTGATGGTCAAGAAACACGCAACGGATCGATGGCAATTTCCCTTGGAATGGCCGAACTTTGTGCACGCATTTCGAGAGCAAGGGGGCCGAGCCTCAAGCCCTTCAAGCCGAAGGTAGAGTAGAGTGTGGCCGTTCGTTTGGCGCTAGCTGATCGATTTCTAGTCAAGCGTGGAGGAGGCAATATTCAACCCTAGTTCGGCGGCTATGGGTTCAAATGCGTGCGTCTCTACCTAGGAGAAAACAAACGTGAGGGAGAAGAGAAAGGGGGATGGCCTGATGTTGAGCTAGGAAAAGGAACGGACTAGATTGAAGGTTGTTAATATAAAATAAAAAAAGAAAATGTAAATCATTTTATATTATAAACTGTACGATGTTTAAAATATGAATAACTTTTTCATACGAGGTCGAAAACGCACGAAACGAATTGCGTTGGCTTCGTTTTGACGAGCACTACGCAATGGAACTAGATTAGGGTAGATTGGAGCTAGTAAAAATTTTAGGTAAAATTAAATGCACGTTTAATTCTATTCGAAATAAAACACTACAACCGTTATTGAAAGCAAGGTGAGAACTTCTCACTCAATTAAATTGTTTCGATTTAAATTGTAAATAGTTAGATTTAAAAATTGCTTGAATGTATGCTCGAATGATGATTACTATCTATTGATTGTTAAAATAGACATTATACGCCGTATATTAAACAAAGGTTATTTATTAAAAACATATACCTCGAATATTTCACCTTGATGTGGAATTGGTATTATTTATGTACTTGGAGTTGATTTCCCGCATTATATAGCGGATAAGACCCTATTGCGTCGCATAATAGCGGATAATATTTTATGAACCCATATACCGCGATATTCTGTATTGGAACGGATTTGGTATTGTGCTAACATCTGTGGATGCAGGGAAATAGCTTGGAGGGATCCAACAGGATTCCTCAACTGTATTGATTTATTTACAGATATTGTGATATTTGTTGATTATCATATTGATATATGATGTTTTGATTGTCGTGATTGATTATTTGGTAATGTTGCATCATTGGGCATATTTTGAAGTTTTAAAAGTATTAAAGTGATGATTTTCAAAATTTAAAAGGATTTTAAAGCGATTTTTGAAAGTATACGTTTTATTAAATTTTTGGAATTGATTCATTTTTAAATAAATAAAACGTTTTAATTTTAATGTTATAAAAATTATGATTTTTGAGAAAATAAGTTGAAAATTTATTTTTGAAATATGGATTTAATGATTTTATAAAATAGTTTAAATTGTGATTTTTGAATTTATTATAAACGGTTTATAAATAAGATTTAAAAAATTGAATTTTTATAAATCAGAATAATGGAATTTTAATGGAGTTTTTATAAATGTAAAAAGGGAGTTATTAATGAATCTTATAAGTAATAAGATTTATAATTTGTAAAGTTTTAAAAGAACGATTTTGGTAAATAAATGAATTATAAGCATTTAACTTATAATATGGATTTTTGGTATATAACTGAGTTATAAATAGAATTGATTAATAAAGGAGATTTATAAATCGAAGTTTTTATAAATAGAATGTGAATTTATAAACGTTGTTTTATAAATCCGAAATCAATTAAATTTGATGAATTAAACATAGAAGTTTATTAAAGGAGAGATATTCATGATCTTGGACAGCGAATTATCCTTTAAGTTAAATGTTGTAATAATAAGAGTTTGGTTGGGAATTATATTAACGATTTTGGACAGTGAATATATTATTAAATAAAATGGATATGTTTTGGGAAGTGATATTTCAAATAGAATTAAAACGATTTAAAGATGTTTTAAAAGGCGTTAAGTATCAAGTACATAGATTTCAACATTTATAGTTGAAATAGACGTTTTCGAGAAATAGAAGGAAATAGTGGACTATAACACTCTTGTTATAGTAAATGATTTCAGAAAGGAAATGTTTTATATAGTATTGGGATTTATATATATATTTTAAGTTCGAATACCTACTAGTGATTTTGGGTTGTCGTAACGATGTTTTACGCAACATTCGTTTTGACTCAAATAAATGTGTTTAAGCGCATGTTTTCTTTAAAGAATGAAATATATACTTAATTTCCATTTAGGTATATTGAATATTTTCCAAGTGTTGAAAATAAATGTATTTGTGAATTACTTATTATTAAATAAGTATGGAAATGTTTTCCAATATGAAGTGAATATTTTGAGATTTTATCTTTTAAAGATAAATTGAAAATGAATATTAGAAATCGATTTGGAAATCGTATATTAATAGATATTTTGGAATTGTAAATTCACTATGGAATTTATAAAAGAAAGGGAAATTTGGTTAAAAATAAACATCGATTTATTTTTGAAGTGTGGAAATAAATTTACGAATTTGGAACGTAAGTTTAAAATAAATGGGTAAGGATTTATTTGATTGATTTAAATGAACCATTTTAAATTTAAAATGGACAAATATTTGGAAGTGTTTCCGTTTAAGGAAATTGATTTGAAATTTGTTTTCAAAGATTGAAAGGTGAAAAATGATTTGAAAATTGTTTTCAAATGGTTGAAGTGTGGAAATTATATATCTAGTAAAGATATTTTGGAAAATAAATAATTTGGAAAATTATTTGGAATCTGGTGATGTTGTGCACGCCTATTGATAGTTAAATAACCGACTATCAATATTTACCTTTAAATAGGTATTTGTTGTGATTTGCTTGAATTTGAATGCTACACTTATTTTTAAAATAAGAGCTCACTATTCGGGTTAGCCGGGAAAGGTCCTTTGGGTCGTATTACCCATTCCGAATATGTGACACATCGTTACGGATTGCATTTGAAGACCGGTGTTGAAGACCGGATATTTGTGAAAACGGAAGGATTACCGTCGAATGACTCTGCATCGCTGATCTCCGATATAGAGATTTTATCACCCTTTGTGATGGGAAATCCGGTCGTGATTAGTGAATATCCGTATTGCAAGGGCTTCTTTGGAAGTGCCTTCGGTTCCGTTTGATCCCAGAACGGACTTGTATGGATGTGTGTCTGACGTTACAATTTGAGATGTAAAGCTGGTTTCTATCAAATATATTTCTGTTGGTGGCGGAGAATTTATTCTCTTAGCTTAACACCCTTCTCTAAGACGTATGAGCTCAGAGGTTATGTAATTGATAGTTACTAGTGATACATTCCCGAATTGGTAATGTGACATACGAAGTGTTGTTGAGCATATGTGATCAAAGCACAGCTTTTGTATAAAGCGTGGCTTTGTGGATGAGACTTCGTTGGACCTCACACCCCGGAAATGGTCAAAATAGGAAGGATGCAGCAAGGTTATTAGGGGGTAGCGCCCCTTTAGTGTATGTTATTCCTTCTGGATGGAGGTGGTATCATGGTATGGAGCCCAGATACTTAACCTATGTTGTTGCTGTAAATTTATTACTTTGTGGTTGTTGGAATCGAGGATCCTCGGATATAGATCGGTTACGATCGGGGAATGGCATATTCGTGTCAGTAGTTACCTAGTTAGGGGTAACCCAGCCTTGTGTTGGCAGAGATCCAGTTAGGTTCTCAGGTCGTCTTTCCAGAGGCGTACCCATGTGGCAATGGGAAGTCTCTTGGCCTGACCATTTGTTGGAAATCCAAAGAAACAATACAAACCTTGTACGGTTTTAGTTGTAGAACCTGCCATCTAATATGGTAGCTATAGCAGGCATAATATAATGGTACCTAGGCTAGCTAAGATTTATATTCTACTTTCGAAATGTTTTCTACACTATGCACTAATAATAATATAAAAAATGATTTGATTTTGTGTAGTAAGCATCTTTGACTATCATAAGGAGAAGTCTCCTCCAATTCTGCATTTGCATTGTGTGTGTGGCGGGAGGCCTTATGATTGTTTCATTTTCCAAAAGCATTGCAAACTGACTTTAAAATTCTCATGTGGTTTGTTTTAAAGATAAATAACTGTTTTAAGTTCTCATACTAGTCCCATGACTGACCTAGAGTTTATTGTTTTCCTTCCTAAACTCTGGGTGCCCACCAATTTCCACACGGGCAGTCTAGAGTCATGTTATTAGGTCATTCTGGAATTCGAGAGTTACTGTAGAGAATTGGAGGCAAGCTGGTGGGCATGGCATATCAAACTAGTATATAGTATTTCTTTTCCGCTGTTTTTTGTTGTATTGTAACATCCCGCCTTTTCGCACACTTTAAACCGACACACGTGCCAATTCAAAGCATACGCAAGGGCGGATTGTTATGGGGTAAATAAGAAAAACAGAGAAGAAATAAAAACAAAACAGAATCTCACAGTGGAAGGATAAAATATAATAATAAATATACAGTTCAAAACAGTTTACAAACACTTGATTTGCTTTATACAATAAATACCAGAGTTACACATACCAATACTATCAATGCAGCGGAACAGTATGAGTGTGGTGCAATACTATAGATAATATAATACGGATTCTTCGTCTTCGTCCTCCAAAGCTAAAATCTTCGATCCTGAAACGCTCGGACTGACCCGAGCGAATTTGAAAAGACAAAAACACTCGAGTCAGAACTAAAAGATCTTATGTGAGTTAAATTAACAAAAATAAATATGAGTACAGTAACTCAAGAGATGTTCGGGATTTACATCTCCTAAGGATCCGTTAAACTATTTACTATGTAGTATATTGCGCTATTATAATAGTGTCTAATTGTAAAATAAACTTACTTTTAAATAGCGTTAAGGCTTTACATTTTCCACCTTAACACGTAAAATGCCAATAGTCTATACAGTACCGTAATACCTCCTGATCGGGAAGCTACCAGAGGATACTCCATAGCTACGACACAAATAGAAACTCGTAGTAAAGGCTCGGTATGGTAGGTGACACGGCACAACTAGGCAATGCCAGGGTAGATATACCAATTGCTATCCAGGCTGGTGGAAACGCGTAGCCGCAGTTACCGCCCACCTCGGACTAACTCCCCAAAATCAAAATATAGAAGTGGCCACTGAATCAATCCAAAATCAAAGTATAATATCAAAGAGGAGGGTCCGATCAGAGGAATGACCTCATTGGCCTGAGAATCGCTCCTGTTTTAGCCACCTTATGCCAACTCACGGGAGTCGGGTCCACGTATTTACCTTACAGGAAACGTCACCACCACCTACTTCATTCTGGAATCTCCACCGCGTACACGGTTAGTCAAAGTGGTTTTCGGTATCGACAGAGAGTATGTCCATATCCGATCCCGGTCTCTTTGCCAACCCATCGTTATTATAACACCGCGGTCATTTAAAAATAGGTTATACTTTAAAACCAGAATAAACATTTCCATTTTAAAATTATGAATACGATATCATTTTAAAACCCAAAACAATATGATATCCTTTATCCCAAATATAAACCTTTTCAAAAATCCAAATGCTTTAAAATTTATAACGTCTGAAAGCCAAATATCCTTTCAAAGCATAATATTTCGAAATTCATAATTTAAAACCATAACTTTTAAAACTTGAATGGTTTGGATATTCAATGGTATATGAATTAAAAGGTTTAACTTAAATGTTACTTTGTAAAGAAAATAGTTCTCATGGCTTTACAAATACATTTCTTTATTAAAGTCTAAACCAAAATTTGTATTATCTCTCTCAAGTTCCAAAACCACTTCAATTTATATATATATACGTATATCCATTTGGAGTATTAATATTTCAAACTAAAGTTGGATTTTATTCTTTCAACAAATCGAATGTTCTATTAATTAGTCTTGAATATTCACATAAAATCCATAAATAAATAAAACTCCAATTTTTAGTAATAAAATATATATTTTTTTCAATTCAAATTATACTAGAATATTCATTTCAATTTATCTTGGGAAAAATCCAATTATAAATATCATATCTTAAAATTTCCAAACTTAACATTTAAACATATGATATAAATTATCAAACTCCATTTTCTTAAAAAAAAATTCCATTTTTAATAAAGAGATTTATACACCTTTTAATTTCAAAATTTTCAACTTCATATGTATATATATATATGGAAGAAAAATATTTATACAATATAAAATTTAAGATTATTATAAACCGTATTCCATCCAAACCATAGAAATCACATTAAAATAGTTATATATAGACCGCGGTGCCTGTATATAATTTTCTATCCTATGTTCAAGTGATACGGATATTTATCATTTCAATCCGCAATTTAAAAGATATAAAATTTTGCGGTTGTATATCATTTCAAACCACAATCCCGAATGAAAGGAAATATGCATGATAATTTGCAATTTAATGATATACAATAAAACATCCATCAATGTAACAACCCGCATATTTATCGAGTTTACATTTAAATATTTTTATTTAAATATTAAATCGTTAATCGGATTTTGGTCCGAAAAACTACTTTTTGCAAACGGTCAAATTAGGACTCGAGACCACTTCCATTGAGTTCGAAATGTCGTTTACAACTTTTTAAGTATAAACATCGATAGGTTTGGAGTTAGTGAAATTTCACTAACTTTTCCCGCTTTGGACTTTGGGTTAGTTTAGCCTATTAAGCCCAAGTTCCAACCCTCTTCTCCTCACTCTTCATAAATTTCCTAACTAACTCAAGCTTTGGCATTAATGGTGAAGAGAATGGGAAATTAAAACTCCAAGCTCAAATTCAATTGCAACTCCATCATTCAACTCCAAATTCAAGTAGAAGATATTGGATTCAAGCTTTGGATTGCTTCTCCTTGCTTTCAAGCTTCATCTTCATAAATTTTAGTGCAAAGGTGAGATTTTTATCTCACAATTCTAGTCTATATCTATCTTGGGCTATTGGAAATGCATCCCTATCATGTTTGCATGCACATTTGCATTTGGTTTGGATTGGATTGGCGAAAAACTCCACTTTTTAGTGTTTTGGGGTGAATTTCTGGCTTAGGTCGCTCTGTCGCCCTTAGGTCGCCCAGCATCTATAGGTCGTTCGCGTGGAAAAGTCGTCACCTTCATTTGGGTCGTTTCTGGCCTTAGCCCATTCGTCCACTATAGGTCGTTAGGCCTTAGGTCGCTTGGAGTTAGGTCGTAGGTCGGCAGGTCTTCAGCTCGCACGCGTTGAAAAGGCGCGTCTGGAGTTAGGTCGTTCGCGAGTTAACGTTAGGTCGTTTGCGAGTTAGCGCCCTAGGTCACTCGCGTATAGCTCGTTCGGAGTTAGGTCGTTAGGCCTTAGCTCGTATGGCCTATGCAATTTGGTTAGGTCGTCCAACCTCAACACCTTAGGTCGTAAGACCTTAGGTCGTACCCCTTAGGTCGTTAGACCTTAAGCCTTCACTATTGGAACTCGTTAGGTCGTAGCAACCATAGGTCGTAGGTCGCTCACACGGAGTTAAGTCGTAGGTCGTCTCCGACCTTATATCGCTCAGCCAGGTTTCACTTTAAGTCGTTAGGTCGTTTGGACCTTGTTTCCAGTTAGGTCGCAAGACCCTTAAACCGTTAGGTCACTAGGTCGCGATGTTTTAGGTCGCTGCACCCTATGCCTCTATAGGTCGTTCGACCTTGCTAACTTTTAGGTCGCGAGTTTTATAAGTCGCTCGCCTCCCTTAGGTCTTCACTAGGTCGCGATGTTTTAGGTCGCTGCACCCTATGCCTCTATAGGTCGTTCGACCTTGCTAACTTTTAGGTCGCGAGTTTTATAGGTCGCTCGACCCTATTCCCCTTAGGTCGTTAGACCTCATTTTGTCTTCACTAGGTCGTACCGTTTTGGTCGGGGCGCTGCCCCGCACCCCGCCGGGGGCGCTGCCCCCTGGACCCCCGCGACCTGACCGGGCAGGTCGAACCCCGTAAGCGGTGGCGTTGCCCCCGCACCCCCACCTTGGGGGGTTGCCACCCCCCCTGGACCCCCCCTCCGTAGGGGATCTTATCTGAAAAACATTGAGCTGATTTCCTTGGATTTTATTCACATCTCCGTATGCGATTTTCGTGACTGATTGTTTCTACAATTGCTTCTGTGTTTTGTCACTTTATAATATAAAGGTTTCAATACTAGTAGTAAATATCAAAACTCTTTTAACAAACAATTTCAACTCTATTTTTAATAACAAAGCTCTTTTCTTAAACCGTTTTCCAATCTATTAGTATATACAAGCCTTTACCTCACTCGGATGAGAAATCTAATTAAACGACTTAGTAAAACAAGTGGTATGAAACGCTTGCGTTCACTTTGTCGGTTAATTCTTGGACTTGTTCGATTGAACCTCTTGTGACAATTTTATTAGTGAAGATTTACAGTTTGTTCGTAAATATTTAAGTTAAGCAAGTGGTTATGGGACATGAAGCTAAACTTCTATATTTACTAGCTTAGTGTAATTGACACTTCTCGTTGATCTTGATGATCGCTTTATGAATTAGACTAGCAATTGCGCGATGTCTCTTTCATTGCAAGGTTAGACTAGACACCACTTGTGTGATTCCATTCACACATACCTTTCTGCTTTTTGGTTAGTCTTGACCTCAATCTGTGTGATTCCATTCACACATGCGGGGTAGCTCCCCATGGTCTTCGGACCGTCATGTGATAGGCCTCTTTCCCTTTTATGATTTCTGGATTTCTCGTGTTGATTTCTGGAATTTATGTCATTGACTTGTTATGAGTACAAGTTTAGGGTATGATGCCCCCTTCGAATCTTTGAGAAGATTCTTGTGATATTGATTATCTCTTATTGATTGATCTTCTGTTGATCATTATTTACATACTTATAGTGGTATGTCGTTATGGATGTTTATGTTTATGCCATATCTTTTATGTTATATCATGTCATCTGATATTTATAGCTAGACTGATCCGTTTATTATTTTCTTAAATAATACTCGGGTCAGACCGAGATGTTACAGGTGCTTCTGCTTGACTTCTTCCCAGGGATTCATCACTCTGACTTTTGGCTAACTGTTTAGATTAGCAGTTTTTGTTGTATACACTTGAGATATAGACTCATAGTTGTATTCTTTTGTATAGCACGTGTTGCTATTCTTTTGTATTATCGTGGATCTTACTGACCACTACTCTGATGTACACTTTCATGTGTTAGTTATATATTCATATCTTCTTCCGCCTTTGTGATATGGATATCTGTGACTGATTTGTGATATGATTATTTCTATGTTTGTTTCCGAAGATTATTTATAGCCACCGTGTGATAAGCAATTACATGGATGGTCGCTCCTCAACAGCCTTATTCTCCGTGCTAGTTGACAGCACTACTCCGGAGTGTTCTTGGCTAGCGTGGGTATAGAGGTGGGGCGTCACAATCAACATCACCCATCATCCAATCACAATCATCAAGCAATATCAATCAATAACAATTTATATTTAATAATATATAACAGGTAATAACTGGCAATTTTATTCAGATTAAATTTAACAACTATTAATCTAACAGTTTATATTCAGTAATAATCTATATAACTGTTAACTAGCAGTTTATAGGCAAACAAATAAATTCTAACTATCAATTAATACGCAATAAATAAATTAAATTAACAGTTAAATTTAATAAATGCAATTCAACAAATATGAGTGAAATAAACATGCCAAATACTCATAAATAAATTTCTATTCATTTCTAAAATTAACTTAACAAACATAAAAGCTTCTAGTAGTTGTGAGTGGGTTTAAACACTCACCTTTGGAATTTAAATCGAATTTAAATTCGATTTAAACTCAAAAATTTGACGGTCTCCAAATTTGTCCAAACCAGCGCAAAACGTCAGAAATTCCGATACGATCCCATCAAAACAAACCGCGCGCGAATCCGAGCTCGTATGCAAAAGTTATGAAAATTTGAAAAATGGAAAATTCTGGTCCTGGGTCGACTTCGGGTTTGACTTCGGTGCGCCGCCTCAATTTCCCGGTGCTTGCTTGGAGTTTTCGCCACCCGGAGCGACCCGAGTCATTTTCTTCCTGACCCGGAGTTGCTCTAGGGTTTTCTCCCCTGAAACCCAAAGCGCGACCAGAAGCTGCTGCAGATCCGCAAATTTTTTTTTTTTTTTTTTTTTTTTGAAATTGAAATTATTATTATTATTATTATTTTTGAACTGACTGGATCTAGGGTTAGCCCCCATTGAAGAAGAAGAGAAACTTGAAGAAGATGAGCGCACAGCAAATAGACAATAGAATGAAGCTAGGGTTTATAACTGTATATTTATAGGTAGGGTTGGGTTAGAGTAGATAGACTAGATAGATGAACGTACGAAACAAACTAAGGCCCAAAAAGCCCGTTCTGACCCCGGAACGAAACTTGTCAAACCCATATATCCAGATAGGTATTTTAAAATATTCTGAACGCGATGGAAAAAGTTTCACGTCCAAATTTGATCGTATGAAGAAGTTATGCTGAAAACAAGATTTCCAAATTGATTTCAAATTGATTTTAATAAAATTGATTTTCAAGGCGTTTCGCGTCCGTACGATCAAACGACAGGTCCGATCGATACGAAACTTGAAACCCTATAATAATACACCGATACGGATCCAATGAAACTGGTTTCGTCGAAATCCGAGTCCGTGACCAAAAAGGCTATTTTTAATATTCATTAAATAAATTAAATAAATTATAGAAATCCAATTCTATATGAATATTCTAAAATTGTCCCAATTCTATTGCTTATGTAAATTAAAATCAATTTAAATGATTTAACAAGTTTGGCTGTGAATTAGAGTTGACAAGTCTATCAAATTTCAGTATACATTCCTCCGCTTCCTTATATTAAGGAATTATAAATAAATTCCTCAAAACCTATTTATTACATTTTTAATACTTGTATACTTATCTTTTATCCGAAATAGGGATGCCACATACTTTGGTTCATGATTCACATTATTATTCTTAAAGTCTATTTTAAATTTCAGTAACGTAATATTTAACGTTAAATTCCCTTTATTTATGCAATAAGCGCAATTATTGAATTTGATACTCAAATTAATTTATAGATTCTGCTTTCTAAAAATCTATATCAACAATTTGGTCCAATTATAAATAGAATAAGTATTAACCTCATCTTATAGAATTAATTATTGCAATAAATCCAATTTACCATATCTTAAATCCAAATTAATAGATAAAGCTTGATTCCTTTATTAACTCCTTTGGTTTTCAATTAACCTTTTATGGTGAATATAAATTCCAATGTATAATTGAAACCTTATTTCCATTTGATTTCACTATTTCATTAAAAATCCTCATATTCCAGCTAAATTTCAACTAACGTATAAATTAGCTATTTCAATTTCATTTAATTGCGATTATCATACTATAGAAATTAAATTCCATTAAATAAATAAATAAATGTTGATTCCCATCTATTTACATTATATTACATTGGTACTTCTATTTACAACTTAGCTTTGTATAAATGTTTGAATGTGGAGTCTTGTCTATTTCACGTATTAATTAAGCCTTAAAAATCAATTAATATTATATCCTTGGTCTAATCTCATTTTACCCATATTTATATTAATATATCCTTTGAATTAGGTAAATTACCATTGATTATCTACCTTAACTTATCAGACTCCACTAACGTAATGGTTAAATATTAATTCCACTTGTAAAAAAAAAAACAATCCACAAGATTTGCATTTCACATTACAAATGAATTCATAAATCTTGGCTTTCTTTTTCTTTGCTTCTTAAAGCCAAATCAAACTACCCTATCATCACAAATTTATGGCAATTAATTGCAATTGATTCTCCATTAAACTACATAAGTTATCCAATTGAAACCTAAGTGAAACGTTTATTTATTTAAAAATCCTACTGTTTAAAAGAGTATATCATCTACGGTATAATTTACATTTGACTTGATTTCTCATATATTTCACACAACGGTGAATTCCAATTTCTACCAACATTATGTTTAATATAAATTGGAAATCCAAATCATTGGTATTTCACAACCTTATTGCGTACATTTACGTATAGTTACACTAAGTCCATACACTGATTCATGAATTCATTAATTAATACACAATTTGCCTTTGTTTTCTTATATTAAGTTTATTACCGTTTTTAAGTACATTCATTATTGAACAATATTCATAAAAAAAAAATTATCTACACTTATTGCATTGGTTTATTCAACGGTCACCAAATGAAACAATCCTACTATTTATTTTAATATTAAATGAATCCCATTCTAGTAAATATTTTATTAATATTCACTAATTCAACATTTATTGGTTTCTTAACATTAACTTTTAACAAAGTGTGACAATTACATTATCCAAAACTATTGTCATAAAAATTAAATTGTTACATTAAATTCCAATTACTATAACAAATTACTACATTTTCTCAAATAAATCTTAAAGCTTTTTTATTTTATTTTATAATATTATCAAATTTAATGGGTCGTTACTTGTATACTCTGATGATGTAATATAATGTAATATGATGTAATGTAATAACTGATATAGTTCTTTGTTTAAAGATTATTCATTTATCTATTATATGTTGTTCCGCTGCGATTGTGAGATTCTGATATTGTTCTGTTGTTTCTTTCTATTCTGTTCTATCTTTTTCTCTCTTCTTCTATCCTTTTCTTCTTCTTTAACTATAACATTTCGGTTTTCCAGCATTCGATTGCTCGGCAGTTGATACAATGGACGTATTGATGTCGATTTTCGAGCATCGAAAAATTGCAAACGTTACATCCGAGCCGTGTCGGGTGTGGGTACAATAAGGCTGGATCGTGTTATATTTTTGCCGCACAAAAGTGAATAGTTTTCTACTGTTTAATTCAAACATAAGCAATTGTTGATTATTAAACAGTCATATTTAAATGGACGCGGATTTCCCAACAGAAATGATAGTTGAAACTAAATGAATGGGCCTCGCATTTTCGAAGAGAAATAGGCGTTTTGAATTTGAAAAGTGTTGCAAACGAAGAGATGCGACTTTACCATCACGAATTGCTATTGTAGATTTAAAAACTGAAACAAAGCGACACGACTTTTAACAACGGATGTAGCCTTTGCAGAATTCTCCTATAAAAGGAGCAGGAAACCTGATCATTTTCTAACTCTGTTTTTTCTCTTCTTCCACTTCGTCTTTGAAGCCTCTAAAATCCAAGCGGTCCTGCGTATCACAAAGAAGATCATACACACCACAGTCTTAAGCAAAACACGTATGTTGTATCTTGGGAGATTTTGAATAAAGTCTTAAGGAAATTGCTATGGCAAGCCTACGACAAAGTTTCCTTCTTCATCTAGTTAGATTTCTTGTTTATTTATGTATATACACATCTTTCTATATTCTTTTTGTTTCGAAGTTGTACTGTTTCTACGAAGTAGTACAATGATTGTTTATCGCTATTATTTAACACAACACTCTACTATTGTTATTGCTATTGTTTGTTGTTGTAAATTCATTACAACAATAGTTATTGTTCAAATTATTGATACACAATTCCAAAGTAGTTGAAATCTGATTTGTAAACTTGTGTAAGGTGTTTATAAGCGATTCATCTTTATTTTCATATACTGATCGTATAGCACTATAATATTTTCATATTGACGTGAAAGTTTTTGTTTTTACTATGCCATTCAAATCCAACTTACTAGATCAAAGCCATAGTAGTTCAAAACTGAATATGAAGCCTTAGTTTAGCTTAATTTTATTGTGAATATTTATGTGATTTGCTATTAAGGTTTTTTTCTTGACTTCTTTGTCATTGATATAATTAGAGATAATAATTATTATATATTTGTCCTCATGGTTATTACTGATTCATGAATTATACCATATCCAACCTTTAAACATATGGAACTTTTACCTATGTTCAATTGTTGGGTAATTGATTTATAGTTAAGGTACTAACATGAGGTTTTATTCATGTCCATTAATGGATTCTTTTATATTCCTTTCAATTACACATTAATTATAAGATAAAAAAATTTCTAGCTCAGGCCTTAAATTACTAATTTTTTTCATTATAAGCTCTTAAAAAGCCTTTTCTAATATTCAGGAAGACTTTCTCTGACTCGTTTAACTCTAACTCTATAAGCTCATGCTTCCTAGAGTTATAATCACAAAATTGAATATTTTGAATGTTCATGAAGATTATTAATAATGATTTCATAGTTGTAAAAGTTAGTCTATTTAAAAAATAATCTAAAATTAGTCTTGCTAATATTTATATTATTAAACTGAGATAGAAGCAGCGAACATATAATTATTTTTAGTAGATGGTTTCTACCTATAACGACAATTGGAGAAAAGGAGCATTTCTAAGGTTTTCATCATTGAAAGCCTATAATGAAATGTTTTTCAAAGTAATTTTATAATAAATTATGAAAAATGATTAAACTTTGATAAGTTCAGGAAAATGTAGGAAAGCAAAAGAATAAATGAATGGAGATAATTCTCTATTTATATCATTCGTACTTCTAACATGGTAGGATAAATTTGTTTGGTTTTACAATTATATTTGTATATAATACATATTTTTGTGTAATATAGCTTTCAGAATAATTGAAAGAGTTAGAAATGTTGGTTTATCAAAATAATACTTACTAATAGATTTAGGGCTTTAGTATCTACTTCGTTTTATTACTATAATATACTTCTTGACATATACATATGCTATTATGCTAAGGAGTACTACTTCTTAATAAATTAAAGACTTATGTAACCAAGATGAACATTGGTTAACTACTTTAATCTATTTTTTTAATCGATAATAGTTTACTATATTATATTATGCTTACTAAGAATGATAACTTTATCTTCAAAAATATTTTTGAATCTCTATCAAAGAATAAACATGAATTAACCCATTAGTATTCTGAATTTCACTCAAACTAAGTAATATAACTGAATGCTTTTAAAGTAATTTTGTATAGTATAAAAATGAGTTCCTTCTCATCTTACTCCATTACCAAACCACTCATTATCTATAGCCTAAAAGTTTCCATGTATGAAAGTGAGATCCATATATATGAGTACATTAGTATCGTCCTATTACTTATTTCAACAATTATTTCAAGTTGGCTTATCTCCTTAGCAATTGTATGAGAATAAGATCAATATAAAATCCCTTTAGTAAAAATTATTTATGGGTTTAATTTATATCATTGTTATGAAATAAAAGGATTTTTTATCATCTTCTTTTCATCCTCCGATTAGTTAGTAGTAAGCTATATTGTGAAATAATAGCATTTTTCATCGTTTTCTTCACTCTCCTTTATTTATGGGTTTTAATTTGGTTCATAAATTTCCTAGCCAACATTCTTTAGTAAAATCTATGAATATTTATGAAAGAAAAACATTGTCATATTTGATCCTATCAATGAACTGGATTAAAAAGAATGAATTTGAATGAATCCTTTTTATGCTGTTTTATGAAGTACTGCACCGAGGATGATTTTACTTCCTACTTTGTTGTGAAGTATTCCATTATCCATAAATAAATAAGTTTAATTAATTAATGTTATATTATCCCAACTCAAATACATTAATCTGCATATCTTAATTCTCATTCAAAATAGTGGTAGTTTTATATAATTATTTTCTAGCCTATGCTATATGCTGATCTCCCATTCCTTTATGTGTTTGTAATAATTATTGGTGATTACGACATAGTATAGATATTTTCGTTCGAATTTCCAGCTAAAATGGATTCTAATAACATTGTGCCGCACACTCTTATTTTCATAAGTAGAGAGCTTTGTACTAACCTCGCTACCTCTGTGCCATTAGTTTATATTTTTATCTTTTGTTCTTTGTCATTATAGAGGATATTTCTTTGTTAGTTTGCATTTATGCGAGTAATGTTTGTTTTAATTGGGAGTTGTTGAACTTTTGCTTGCTCTCTATGATCTCAGATTCCGTGTCATAAGATTTCGAGATTTATTTTATTTTGCACATAGGATGATAAGCACATATGTGCATGTACTAGGAACAATAAAAACACACATAATTTGGAGCAATTTTTCTACGTATTGCACTACACAATTGTTACATTAACAAAAACCATTAATTATATGAAATAAATTTGTATTTAACTTTCAAGTAGGGGATTATTTAGTTTCCATCCTATATACTAAATTATTTGTTTGCTTATATTGATTATGATGATAGTTTATTAGGATATCATAAAACCTTCATGGTTACGATATTGGTTATGATATTTTGAAGTAGGTTGAGAAGATTGAACTGCAAATATTGATCTTTGTGATGATACATATCATATATTAGTAGTGTAATTCTTTTAATATGTATTTTCAATGGTATAAGTTGGTTATTAAATCCTTAAATTTGTATATTTGGTTTATTGACCTACTATTTCCATAGTCAAATTCGAGCAACTTCAAGGATGTATTTTGTTAAGGAAATTGAAAGAGAGAAACATCCAACCATCCACTTTTTTAATCATCATCATCCATGAATGGTTCAATAATAGCTTATAAAAAGTATGATCAAATCTATGCTTAAAGCCAAATTAGATGAAACATGAAAACATGGAAAGTCAAAATATCCATGATTCCAAAGTATAAATTTCGCAGCAGCCTATAACATAGGCTACACGTGGAACTTTTATTGAGACATAATAGTTATATTGAATGGGATTTTATTTAAACTATTTTCTAACAAAATGAACGAATGGAATAAAGATTTTACTATGAATGTAGTAAATTTTGTAAGATAACAATATAAAAATAATCTTCTTCATGCTTACTGGCAAGATGTAATATTATTTAATAGTGGTTTGAATTGTTTGCAAACTATTTAACAACTACCTGAAAATTCCATGCTATAATAGGTATGTGTCCCTGAACCGAGTCAAATCTACAAGCCAATGTGTCACTACTTGCAATAAAAATTAGTAACCCTTTACTAAAAGATATGATGGCAGGTGAGAGATGTTTCTTCTTGCGTTGGAACTTGGAGCAATGAATTTTGTGTTATGCTTGTTGAAGTTCTTTGCGACATTAAAGGAATGTTGTATGTTGGATGACAGTTTTAGTTCTTTGTGACATTATCACTAATCAATTCTCCTTACTTATAACTATTTACGAAACAACTTCTATAACCATTGTTTGTTCACTTATTTACTGATTTGAACAACATAAAACTTTGTATTATAATAGTTCATAATTCATACTTTGTTGACCTTTCAACATATAGATTTAGTCTTATGTTTTTCAATGTCAAACTAACAACCATATATCTTTTTATTTTCTGAACATCTGATCTAGTTTGGAGTATCGATAACACAACATAAAGGAATTTTCAATGAAACGGACTATCAAATTTACATAATTTTACTTTAATGTTTTATTGGTAATTAATTGTAATTTTAACGCAGTTAATAAATTCTTTCAAGGAATAAAAATATCATAACTTATATTATAATTTTAAGTGTTATAACTAAATTGCATTTCTTATGTGATAAACGATCCTTTATATAATTAATTTATTGTTGGATTCAGCCGCTTGTGCTGGGCTTTTATTGTAATTTTTATAAATAAGATCTCACGAATACAAAAATCTATCAGTTGTGTAAAGTCAAGTGACAAGTAATGAAAATTTTAGGAGTTATGCCAATCTTTGTTTCGCGTATGTCCACAACCTGAAATTTAAGAATAAAAATTAACATGTGGAGGAATTTCGTATAGAGTACCGATAAATTAATTAAGTGAATGAATATACAAAATTCATAAAAGGAACTCTGAGCACATCTATGTTTATTTTACCTTTTAAAATAAGAATACGAAAAAAAATATAACTAACTTACTGCTTAAGTATTAACCTGAATATTGAATGTTTAATCAGGAATGTCATAAATTAAATGTGTTCATAATGGGATGTTGATTGTTGACAAAATAACAGTTGTCATTCTAAATAGAGGATTACTTGAATATTGATATTCAGTAATTGACATAGTTGTTACTTGCTATTAGGTTGGGATGGACATAAATTTGTTCACCAAATCCACTATACTCACAGGTTAGAAGAAAATTATGTGAATAAGTTTGATCGTCCGGGTAGGGCCTCTTCAAGGCTCAAACAATGAGTTACGTTGTCGTGATTATAGTTGTACCTTGTATGCGTACTACCTAGCTACGCATATGACAGTTGGATTGGCTGCTTTTTGACCATACAACAACTACTGCACTCTTCTTCTTACTCTATACACTAATTGAACTGTTGTTAAGTCTTGGTTTAATACTCACAACATTACAGCTGTATGTAGGACTAGCTCAAGCATCATCTTTTGAAGTGGTTAGGATAACGACATTTTTTCAGACAGATTCAGCAGTAAGGAGAAACTGCTGCATAGTTCGGTGCAGACTGTTTACTAAGGAAAAAGTTGAATTGTACCATTTTTTAAGGATCTTCAGCAAACACGTTTTTTTTCTTAGCTTTTTCCAAGGTAGGTTTGAAGTGTTATATGTGTTAAAAAACAATATTTATGTACCTCTGTTAATGTACGAACTGACCTTTATTGCAAAAAGACATTGTACCTATTGCAAGCATACATATTTGTAGCTCTTGCACTGCCCCTTTTGACAGCAATCGGCTGTACTACAACTTCTTCACTGAGTACGTTTTTTTCCTGTCCACATATAACTTCCCCTGTTCTTCCTAAATCAGGTGACAACAAGTGTATTCTATGTTAAAAACAATATTCACGCATGGAATTCACTTGGTGTATATATTGCCTTGTTGTCGTTGTATATGTCCTTCTAATTCTCAACCTTCAAACAATATGTTCTGCAGTTGTAGGATTTACAATATACAACTATGTCCACATACAAAAATCATAGATTGCTTGTAAGGTAATAACCGTTGCCAATGCCCAATGTGTTTGTCCAACACCGCAACCATGAAATGTACTATGCAAATTTTATTTACTCATATTGTGTAGTTCTATGTGCGAAGCATGGGTTCACACTAGTTATTTATCTGATGTTTAGACATTTTTTGTAATTATTTTAATACATTTATAAAAGTTATATTTAGGTGCATTGATACAAGATATTGATATAATTTAAAGACAAATGCATGAAATGATATATTGAAATTTTATGTCGTCTAACGACGAGATTTATGAAAATTTTACGTCATTTGATGACTTGATTGTGGAAATGTTATGTCATTTGATGACATATGTATAAAGAACGGACTGGGGAGAGGGAAACAATCAAGGAAGTTAATTAGGGAAGTTTTAATTAAAGAATGATAAAAGTTTCCTTCTTTTAAATCAAATATATTCTCTAAATCATTTATATGTACAATTCATCCCTTCTCATTCAAACTTTTTCTTTCTCTTGTCCAAACTTTTCATGGAAGAAAACAAAAAAAAAATTCCAATATTCTTTCAACTACATATAAAAAATTAATAAAATAAAGTGGTTCGTCCATCTCTTGCCAGGAAAGAATGTGGACCTTGAATATCTTAGGAGACATCATCATTCGAGGTGTGACTTCTAGGCAACTTCCTAAGAGAAGTCCATTATCAAGATGTGCTTCAAGGCTTTGGGTAATTAGGTATGTTTTTCTTTAATAGATAATGATATTTAATGTAATGTTTGTTGAAAGAGAAATTTAACTATCATAATCTGTATGTACATATAACTGCGTCATTTAAGTTGAAAATTATTTATGTAGCTTAAATTGTTTGTTAATGAATTAGTTGGTGTTTTATTTTGTAAATCAAAACTAATATTCGTATATTTTTAAAAATAATTTTTGGTTTTGGAACTAAGTTCTAAAAATTAAATTTAAAGTCTAATTTTTAGATCAGAAATTTTGTATGTTCAATTTATTAATTATGTTATTATTTTGTTAAATTAAAATTAAAATTTATATATGTTTGAATACATGTTTTATTATAGATCTATATTGTAAACATTCAATTCAAAGTATAATCCTTTAGATCTAAAATTTTGTATGTTCATATTGTTTTGATTGGATCGTACTTTAAAAATTAAGCTAAAATTTGTTTATGAATGTTACAGTGTTTTATTGAAGATTTACGTTCTAAATCACATAAAATAAAATGTAATTTTAGATTTGTAAGTTTACATGTATGTATTTTGTATTTGTATTGTTTTTTGGCAATTAAAAAAAGGAAGATGTTTTGGCAATAAATATAAATTTTAATTTGATTACTATAGTGTATAGTTACTATTAATTAGAGATATATTATTGAATGTTACATACGTACAATTAATGTTTTGACAATAAACCTACTTTTGAATTGATTGCTACAAATCTCTAATTTTTCTTATGTGGAAATATTTGATTTAATCTTATATACACACGATTAATTTTATATGTATGTTTGCATATGCAAAATTTATTACATGTATTTCACATCGTTAAAGTTTGATTAGATTACTTTCCAAAAGGAGGAAACAATTTAAATGAGGCAATAATATATACATACGTTTATTTTCGACTGTTCATATCCTTATATTATGATGCCTATGTTTTGTCATTTATATGATGCATTAAATAGGTTTACGAAATGGGACATTGAATCAATCATCGTGTTACCCTTTATTTATTTTCCATTTTTTCCTTTATGTGATAAGCTATCCATTTATTTTTTTTATGTGTCTACACCATGCCATCAATCAATACCACCTATCATGTTGCACTTACAGAATTTACACTATAATATATTTGTTTATACTTACATTCATGCCATATGCATATTTCTTATTAATGACATTCATATGATCAATCTATTTAATTAAAGAGATAGAGAAATAAAAGTTTTCTCTCTCCATAAAAATAATGTGAATCCTCGTTAATTGAATAAGTTAATAGGAAGCAAATGAAAAGTTTCTTTCTTTAAACAAATTTATACCTCTCATTAATTGAATAATTTAAGAGATAGAAAATGAAAAGCTTCCTTCTCTAAATAAATTTAATAAGCTAGTGTTACAGACAAATATGTACATAAGAGTATATTTGATATACTCTAATTTACATACAAATTAAATTAAAGTAAAACTTTATTAATAAAATGAAATAAAATATTGATTTTAGATAAATAAAACTTAGAAAAGTTAAGTATATTTAGACTTCATAAGCCCATTAAATATCCAAAATGGCTGAACTTTTTGAAATTCACTCATTTTTCCCATGCTAGCTAGCCCAGTTTCTTCAATGGTATCAGAGCCTAATAGCCTATGTGGTCTAAATTAGGCATGTTAGGATTAACTAATTAAGCTTGTGCACTTAGTACAGTGTGTAGAAAGGTGATGTCTAGAACTGGAATCAAATAATCAAGTACCATGTCCTACCTGATTACCAGCCTAGCCTGAAAGGTGGAGTAAGCAGAAAGGTTACCCCTAATAGAGAAGGCCCAATTTAATTGAGCCTTGGGCTAATTTTCAAAATAGTTCTGAAAATTAAGACATGATTTTAAATTTAAATGTTAAGTTTAAAATAAAAACATGTTTATATTAAAGCTTATCATATAACAAAAATTTTCAAAATGTTTGAAAATGTAATGATAAGTTCAAAATGTTTGAAATTATGTAAATATAAATTTATAAATTTAAAATTATTAATAAGATTAATAAGATAAATTAATTAAATGAGTTAATTAATTAATATTTGTATGCGTGTATTATATATGTTGATATATTTTATGTTATTTTAAAGTGTTTAAGATAACATAGGCATACATGTATGTATATAAGATAAATTTTTGAAATTCATATAATTTAATTAAAATTATTTAATTAATAAAGTAATTAAAGGTCTGTTAATTAACTAAAAGTATGCATACATAAGATGTATGTGTCCAAACTTTATAGTAGACATGTCCAATATAAAAGTTTTATTAGAATACAAATCTAAAATCAATTAAAGAGTTAATTAATTAAAATTAATTAAATAAGATTTAATTAATAAAATGTTATACATAAGAAAAGTTAATTGAAATTAATAGTTATATAATAATGAAACTTATATAATATGAGTGTGTAATCTAATGGTGAAACATTAAAGAAACCCAAATAGACTGAAGGAATAAATACATACGTAAATGTATGTATAATGTGATTTTTGATGTGTTTGACAACTGAATCATGAGGGTATTTGTAACGACCCAGAATTTCTGTTAATTAAAATTTGTATATTTAATCGATTTTAAATATTAATAGTGAAATTTGTAAGTCGAATAATCTATTTTTCGAATATCTGGATTTTACTGGATAATTAAATCGATAATTTAATAGTTGAAATTCCAGAAATAATTGAAAATTGGGTTAAATATGTTTGAAATTGATTTGTAAAATTTTATTATATCATATTGGAGTTAGAATGATGTTATAGGACTTTTAAAATCGAATTAAAAGTTAATTTGTGAAAATTTAATATTTTAATATTTAATTGACGAGTTAAAATGGCCATTTTTCAAACGGTCTCAAATTTCAATGAAACTAGTTTCATCGAATCCGTAATGTGATATTATTGGAAGATTTCAAATTTCGTGTCAATCGGATTTACGGTTTGTCCGAGGCAAGCCAAAACGCTTAGAAATTCGTTTAAATCGATTTAATTTAAAATTGATCGTTTATTGCCATAACTCGCACAGATGATCGAATTAGCTTCCAAAACCTATTCCATTATGTCCGAAACGCGGGGTAAACCTTAGAAACGCCAACCGGCATGCTTCGTTTTGGAGTTCGAAAAATCCGGGATGAACAGTGTTTTTGGTAGAATTTCTATAAAAGGACCCGTCCTCTTCATAATTTCAGAAACCCTAACTCTTCTAACCCTAGTCGCCGGCTATGCAACAAATGGCCAGAAATTCACGATCTTTCTCCTCCGATCTCTCTCAATCCATCTACTTTTACGAAAAATTTCCAACTAACAAATTGAAGAGCTCGTCATGCTCATTAAAATCAACGGTGGAGATGGAGTTTCACGTGGTGGATCGACGTCAATCTCAGTTCAAAGATGCGGCAGTTGTTCACGTTATTTGAGGCAAGATGGTGGCCAAGCTTGCCGTCCTTCACATCGATGGTGGAGTTGGGTACGAGCTACAAGATGGCATAGTTTGATCGACGTGGAGATGTGGGTATAGCTTGCGTGTATTAGGGTTTGGGAATGCTTTTGGGTTCGGCTTCGTTCAACCTGGAAGAAGATGGAACATGTATGCGTGCGACCTGATTGGGGGGGAGGCCAGATCTAATGGTCTGGATTATTTTAGGTTGAAAATAATATAAAAGAAATTGTAAATATTATTATTATATTTAAATACGTGCAAACTTTAAAATGCTATATCCTTTTGCTACGAGGTCGAAAACGCACGAATCAAGTTGCGTTGGGTTCATATGGACGAACAATACGCTATGGAGCTGGATTGGAGTCGTTTGGAGCTAGTGAGAATTTCGAAAAAAATTAAACGCGCATTTAATTTTATTCGAAATAAAACGCGAAAATTGAATTGAAAGCAAGGTGTTTCGATTTAAATTTTAAATAGTTATATTTAAAATTTCTTGACTGTATGTTTGAATGATGATTGTTATCTATTGATTATTAAAATAGACATTATACGCCGTCTATTAAGCGGAGGTTATTTATTAAAAACATATACCGCGAATATTAAACTGCAAAGTGAAATTGGTATTATTTATGTACTTGGAGTTGATTTCCCGCATTATATTGCGAATGAGACCCTATTGCGCCGGATAATAGCGGATAATATTTTATAAATCCTATATACCGCGATATTCCGTATTGGAACGGAATTGGTATTGTGCTAATGTTTGTGGATGCAGGGAAACAGTTTGGAGGGATCCAACTGGATTCCTCACCAGTAATTATTTGATTACAGATATTGTGATATTTATTGATTATCATATACTAATATATGA
Source organism: Allium cepa (assembly GCA_030765085.1). Taxonomy (NCBI): domain Eukaryota; kingdom Viridiplantae; phylum Streptophyta; class Magnoliopsida; order Asparagales; family Amaryllidaceae; genus Allium; species Allium cepa. The sequence goes on along the minus strand of CM060943.1, from coordinate 401,297,292 downwards.
TGTCTTTGTTGTCGTGATTGACTATTTGGTGCTGTTGCATCATCGGATCCATTTTTGAAGTTTTAAAATAAAGATTTTGATTTTAAAATAATTTTAAAGTGATTTTTGAAAGTATATCTTTTATTAAATTTTTGATTTGATTAATTTTAAATAAATAAACGTTAAAATTCAATGTTATAAAATTATGATTTTTGTGAAATATAACAGAAATATGGTTTTTGAAATAAAATTTGATTAATTTATAAAATGGGTTAAATTGAGATTTTTTGAAGTATAATAAACGGCTTATATAGAAGATTTATAAGATTGATATTTAAAAATTTAAAATATAGGAATTATAAAACGAGTTTTATAAGTATTAAAAATGAAGTATAAATGGATTTTATAAGTAAATGGGATTTATAGATTTATAAAATTGTGAAGTTATAAAACGAATAGAATTTGTAAAATAACATATTTATAAGTAATTAACTTATAAATCGGATTTTGGTATTTAGATGAGGTATAAATAGAATTTGTTAATAAATTGATTTTTTTTAAGTTGAAGTTATAAAATATAAATGGGATTTGTAAACATTGTTTTTATAAATCTGAAATTGACTTATTTTAATAAGTAAATTATTATAGCTTACTAAAAGAATTATATTCCGGATTTTAGATAGTGGATAATCCTTTATATAAAATGTGTAGAAACGTTAAATTTGGTTAACGTAGTATATTCACGATTTTGGACAGTGAATAGTACATTAAGGAAATGTTTTGGGGAAGTGATATTTTAAATAGAATTTAAAACGATTTAAAGATGTTTTAAAACGTGTTAAGTATCGAATACATAGATTTCAACATGTACTGTTGAAATAGACGTTTTCGAGAAATAAGGAAATGGTGGACTACAACACTGTTGTTATAGTAAATGATTTCCAAAAGGAAATGTTTTATATAGTATTAGGATTTATATATCTATCTTAATTTCAAATCCCTATACTAGTGATTTTGGGTCGTCGTAACAATGTTTAACGTAACATTCGTTTTGACTCAAATAAATGTGTTTGAAAAGATATTTCCTTTAAAGAATGAAATATATACTTAATTTCGATTTAAGTATATTGAATATTTTCCAAATGTTGAAAATAAACAGATTTGTGAATTACTTATTATTAAATAAGTATGAAAATGTTTTCCAATATAAAGTGAATGCTTTGAGATTTTATTTTTTAAAGATAAATTGAAAATGAATATTAGAAATCGATTTGGAAATCGTATATTCATAGATATTTTGGAATTGTAAATTCACTATGGAATTTGTAAAAGAAAAGGGAATTTGTTTAAAGATAAACGTTGATTTATTTTTGAAGTGTGGGAATAAATTTATGGATTTGGAACGTAAATATAAAGTAAATCGGTAATAATTTATTTAATTGGTTTAAATGAACCATTTTGAAATGAAAATGAATAAAGATTTGTGAATATATCTTGTGTAGGGAAATGATTTGAAATTTGTTTTCGAAAGTTGTAAAGGTTAAAAGTAATTTGAAATTTGTTTTCAAATGGTTGAAGTGTGGAAAATATATTGATGTGCACGTAAATGTGCATATTTTTACCACCATATTTATTCTATTTAAATTAAATAAATGATCATATTGGGTATTTTAACTTGTTTTAACCAAAATTCATATTAATTCCAAATTTTCACATATTCATCTTCATATAAGGGTAAAATGGCCATTTGTGCGCGTATATTAATTTGAAAGAATTTAATTGGAAATTTCTATACTATTTTGTAGGAATTTAGTTTCTCATATTAGTGGGTTCATGAAGAAACACGCATGCACAAAATGGATATAAAGGAATGAAGATGGAAATAATTCAAAGTGAAGATCATGGAGGACCCCACCTACCCACCTACCTTAATGTACAAATTAAAGGCTAATGCACATGCTTTTGGACTTAATGGCTTCATGTACACTTAATGAGGGATTAAGACATGTTAATGATTACTTGGCCTCCACACTTCCTACGAGGCATTTTGGGCATTCCCCAAAAAGTGTATTAGGGTTTTAAAACTTGTATATATACCCCTTATGTTTCATGTAGCCATCTTCCTCTTAATTAGTTAGTTTTAGTTTAGAAAATAAAAGAAAGCTCTCTTTCTCTTTTCATGGCTACTTAGCCATTTTTATTTTATGTAATCTTTTTTATTTTATGCAATTTAATACATGCTCATTCCTTTTCATGTTCATTTACTTTTATGTTGTAGTGTAGATCTCTTTTCTTTTATGCAAGTTAATTAGTTTATCTTTTCATTTTGCTCTCTTTTTCCTCTTCATTTTTCTTTCATGTTATTAGCTACATTTGTTAATAAAATGACAAATATGAGAAGCTAAACCCCTTCAATTTAGGGGTAATGAAGCTCTCTAATTATGTAGCTTCAACTATATGTTAATCCATGCTCTCTTTTTGTGCTTAATGATGATGATGGAAATGGTTTACTATTTGTTTTTGCTTTGAATTTTGATAGCCTATATTATTGACACCAAATAGGCTATGCTTAAACAATCACTAACAGTAATTGCCTCTTCATCAAAATATGATTATGGCAAAAGAAAGTGATTTGAAATTAAAATTTGATGGTCTATGTTTCTAATCAATAGTTAATAGGCCATACTTAAAATAGATTTCATTTTCTTTGTCAAGTTTCATGAAAGTTAATAAGTGTTTTAAGGGGTGTGTTATACTTTGATGGCTTATGTTGGCTAATCAATAGCTCAAATATGTCATACTTATGATAAACACATCAATTAAAACACTAATGACCATAAAAGAGAGATCATGATTTCATGTGTTGAACTACATGATCTAGAGAGTGGATTTATTCTCTAAATTGTCATTTAAATCTCATATTTGCATTTCTTTTCTTTTTGTTAGTTAGTTCATATTCTCATTTTCTAGCTTAAAGACACTCTCGACTTTGGTATAATTTGATTGAGTAGGAAATTTAAATCAACAATTCCCTGTGGATCCACTCGTATTCGTCGCGTGCTACATTCGTACACCGTGCGCTTGCGGTTATTTTTATTTCAAAATTCGTTCGACGGTTTTCTAAACCGATAGAATTTCCGTCGACGAACATATATATCTTGTAAAGATATTTTCGGAAAATAAATAATTTGGAAAATTATTTTGAATCTGGTGATTTTGTGCACGCCTATTGATAGTTAAATAACCGACTATCAATATTTACCTTTAAATGGGTATTTGATGTGATTTACTTGAATTTGAATGCCACACTTATTTTTAAAAATAAGCGCTCACTATTCGGGATAGCCAGGAAAGGACCTTTGGGTATAACCCATTCCGAATACATGATACGTCGTTATGGACTGCATTTGATAACCGGTGTTGAAGACCGGATATTTGTGAAAACGGAAGGATTACCGTCGAATGTTTTTGCATCGGCTAATCTCCAATATAGAAATTTATTACCCTTTGTGATGGGAAGTCCGGTCAGGATTAGTGAATATCCGGATTGCAAGGGCTTCTTTGGAAGTGCCTTCGGTTTCGTTCGATCCCGGAACGGACTTGTATGGATGTGTGTCTGACGTTACAATTTGAGATGTAAAGCTGGTTTCTATCAAATATATTTACGTTGGTGGCGGAGAATTTATTCTTTTAGCTTAATACCCTCAGAGGTTATGTAGTTGATAGTTACTAGTGATACATTCCCAAATTGGCAATGTGGCATATGAAGTGCTGTTGAGCATTTGATGATCAAAGCACAGCTTTTGTATAAAGCGTGGCTTTGTGGACGAGACTTCGTCAGACCTCACACCCCGGAAATGGTCAAAACAGGAAGGATGCGGCAATGTTATTAGGGGGTAGTGCCCCTTTAGTGTATGTCGTTCCTTCTGGATAGAGGTGGTATCATGGTATGGAGCCCAGATACTTAACCTATGTTGTTGCTGTAAATTTATTACTTTGTGGTTGTTGGAATCGAGGATCCTCGGATATAGATCTGTTACGATCGGGGAATGACATATTCGTGTCAGTAGTTACCTAGTTTGAAAGGTAACCCGGCCTTGTGTTGGCAGAGATCCGGTTAGGTTCTCGGGTCGTCTTTCCAGAGGCGTACCCATGTGGCAATGGGAAGTTCCTTGGCCTGACCATTTGTTGGAAATCCAAAGAAACAATACGATCTTGTACGGTTTTAGTTGTAGAACCTATCATTCACTTATGGTGGTCACCACTGTTTGGATGGTAGCTATAGTAGGCATAAGTGCGGAATGCCTATGCTGGCTAAGATTTATATCTTTACTTTCGAAATGTTTTCTACACTATGCACTAGTAATAATATCAAATGTTTCTTTTTAACGTGTATCAAGCATCTTTGACTATCATAAGGAGAAATCTCCTCCGATTCTGCGTTTGCGTTGTGTGTGTGTGTGTGCGGGAGGCCTTATGGTAGTCTCATTTTCTAAAAAGCATTGCGAATCTATTTTAAAATTATCCTGTTCTTTGTTTTAAAGATAAACTATTTTAAGTTCTCACACCAGTCCCATGACTGACTCGGAGTTTATTGTTTTCCTTCCTAAACTCTGGGTGCCCACCAATTTCCACACGGGCAGTCTAGAGTCAGGTTATCAGGATATTCTGGAATTCAGGAGTTGCTGGAGGCAAGCTGGATAGCATGGCGTATTCACTAGTATATAGTATTTCTTTTCCGCTGTTTGTTGTTGTTTGTTGTTGTACACTCTGATGATGTAATGTAATGTAATATGATGTAATGTAATAACTGATATAGTTCTTTTGTTCAAAGATTATTCTTTTATCTATTATATGTTGTTCCGCTGCGATTGTGAGATTCTGATATTGTTTTGTTCTTCTATCTTCTTTCTTCTTCTACCTTTTCTTTTTCTTCAACCATAAGGGTTCGTATTTCCGTTCATCTTGAGTTAATCACTGGAGATTAGTGTCTATTCAAGGAGTACGGATTTACGGGTCTTTACATTTGGTATCAGAGCATATGGTTAAGCGACAACCATGGCTCTTTGGGTGTTACTCATTAGAGATAGAGTCAGTAGTACTCTAGAATGAGTTTGAGTGTAATAATAGATACGAGCGCGTATTTGTTAGTGGATATGAAATGTTTTATATTGTGATGATTGGTTTGTTAAGTGGTATATGGACTCTGGTCAATACGAGTAATTAACGTTATTGATAGGGATCTCTAAACACATGTACAGAACAATTTAACACGATATCGTTTTAAAAATAGGGTAAATGAAATAATTTTACCTCGATTATATTTTATATATAAGGAATAATTTTTCAGAATTTTTAAAGTGTATATCAATTGATTGTTTGGTTGTTGAATAAGTTAAATAAAAACAACAGCTGTAAAAGAATGAATAGTATAAACAAATGAATTATAAGTATGAAGTTATAATTAAAATGATTTAAAATTATGAAATAATCTTATATATAAGAAGTGAAATTATATAAGTTAAAGGTTTGTAAATGTGATTTATAATCTGAAAATAAAATTCCAGAGAAGTGTTTTGAAAGGATTTGATATTTTGGAAAATTGTTTTGGAGAAATTAAAGCTCTAAACTCTTTTCGGTCGCTGGAAAATAATTCTGATGATAATCGCGACATCATTGGTGTTCATTTTCGGGTTTCCAATAGAGGGATTGCTGCCAAATTGTTTTAAATGGAAGTTGTTTGGAAAATTTTGAGTTTGGGTTTTGAAATTAAAAGGATAATTTGAATTGATTTCAAAAATGATTTTGAAAGGTTGAAAAGACTCTGGAATCCTATTTAAAATATTTTGGGAATGATAAATGAGTTGATAACTTATACAATTCGAATTTGGATAGAATAAATTTAACTTAAAGGATGGAGTCAAGTTAAAGGTAGTATAAGTGAATCAATTAAAATCCAAGTTGTAATTGATGAATATAAGTGAATCAATAAAAAAATTCAAGTGGCAATTGTTGAATATAAGTTGTATAACTTATAAAATGAGAAAATGAACGTGAAACAAATTGTTAAAAATGGTTAAACGATTTTGTTAAGCAAAATATATCTGAATTTGAATAAGTGATGAAAATTTGACTTTGGTAAAACTTAAATAGAAATGAAATCTGAATTGGATTTATAAGTGGAATTTAAGTGAGGTTGAAAGAATGATGTTTGGAATGGAATATAACTTAAGTGAAGTTAAATAAAGTTGATTTTGGTGTCGAAGTAAATTAATAAGTGAATTAATGAAATGAAGTCATTATGAATATGAACTTGAGTTATACAAATGAAATTCAACTTTATATTGTTAAAGGAATTAGCAATTGAATGGATGAAATATTAATCAATTGAATGTAAAATAAATAGATATGGGATAATGAATGTAAGTGTAAATTCATTAGAAGCTAATGAAGTTGAGAAATTGAATAAATTGAATGGAAGTCAACTTAATATAAACCGATTGGAATTAAAAGTGTTAGACCAAATTGGATGTAAATTTAAATAATTTGGTTATGTTGGATATACATTATTTGTTATTTGATTGTTGATTGATTGTATATAATTCATTAAGTGTTAATGAAATTGAAAGCTATAAATCAAATTGGAAGTTAAGTGAATCTTAAATAGAATTGAATTTGATTTGAATGTGGAAATGAACTAATTGAAAAATGAATAAATGAATATTTATGAAATCCAATGTTAACAAATCAAATGTGATTAAATTGAAAAACCAATTCATTGAATATTAATGAGAAGTGAATTTATATTGATTTGGTGGTTGCATTTGTTGCTTTTGTTGCATTTGCTATGTTGGCATATGTAGTTGTTGTAGTGATATATGTTGTATATTATTATTATTTTCATATATACATGTTTCTCATTTGTTTCTTGAGTGTTTAGTAGGTGCGGATTGCGTTTGCTTCGCATTTGGAGCTCGCTTTCGCGCTATATTAGCCGTATATGCTCGCTAATAAAATATAAGGTACATATCTCATATTAAATATCGTACTTTTACACTTTTTTCCCCTCGGGATGCCTTATCACTTGATGAGATGTATATTTGTGATATATATACTGGCATTTTTTTTCGGACCGAGCCGCGCAAAGGAGACTATGGTGAATTTTTCCGAAAATTTAAGGCGTTAGAATATTTTTAAGAAAATTGGGAAAATTTTGAAAACTAAGTTGGATTTGGAAACTTAGTAAAGTTGTTAAAAGAAGTTTAACTATGAATTTTGGAAAAGTAAAACACTTAAGAGAATTGGAAAATCCAATTTGAATGGTTTGTTTTCAAAAGTTAATGGATTTTAAGACTTTTTCTTACTTGGTAATTTCGAGGACGAAATTCTTCTAAGGGGAAAGTTTGTAACGACCCATAATTTCTGTTAATTAAAATTTGTATATTTAATTGATTTTGAATATTAATAAGTGAAATCTGTAAGTCGAATAATTTATTTTTCAAATATCTGGATTTAATTGGATAATTAAATCGATAATTTAATAGTTGAAATTCCTGAAATAATTGGAAATTGGGTTAAATATGTTTGAAATTGATTTGTAAAAATTTACTATATCATATTGGAGTTAGAATAATGTTATAGAACTTTTAAAATCGAATTAAAAGTTAATATTTAATTGACGAGTTAAAATAGCCATTTTACAAACAGTCTTGGATTTTGACGAAACTAGTTTCAGCGGATCCGTAATGCGATATTATTGTAAGATTTCAAATTTTGTGTCAATCGGATTTACGGTTCGTTCGGGCAAGCCAAAACGCCTAGAAATTCGTTTAAATCGATTTAATTTAAAATTGATCGTTTATTGTCGTAACTCGCACAGATGATCGAATTAGCTTCCAAAACCTATTCCATTGTGTCCGGAACGTAGGGTAAACCTTAGAAACGCCAACCGGCACGCTTCGTTTGGAGTTCGGAAAATCCGAGATGAATAGTGTTTTGGGTAGAATTTCTATAAAAGGACCCATCTTCTTCATAATTTCAGAAACCCTAACTCTTCTAACCCTAGCCGCCGGCTATGCAACAAATGGCCAGAAATTCACGATCTTTCTCCTCCGATCTCTCTCAATCCATCTACTTTTCCGAAAAATTTCCAACTAACAAATTGAAGAGCTCGTCATGCTTTTTAAAATCAACGGTGGAGATGGAGTTTAACATGGTGGATCGACGGCAATCTCAGTTCAAAGATGCGGCAGTTGTTCATGTTTTTTGAGGAAAGATGGTGGTCGAGCTTGCCGTCCTTTACATCGATGGTGGAGTTGGATACGAGCTACAAGATGGCGTAGTTTGATCGACGTGGAGATGTGGGTATAGCTTGCGTGTATTAGGGTTTGGGAATGCTTTTGGGTTTGGCTTCGTTCAACCTGGAAGAAGATGGAACATATACGCGTGCGGCCTGATGGGGGGGAGGCCAGATCAAACGGTCTGGATTATTTTAGGTTGAAAATAATATAAAAGAAATTGTAAATATTATTATTATATTTAAATACGTGCAAACTTTAAAATGCTATATCTTTTTGCTACGAGGTCAAAAACGCACGAACAAGTTGCGTTGGCTTCGTATGGACGAACACTACGCTAAGGAGCTGGATTGGAGTCATTTGGAGCTAGTGAGAATTTCGGGTAAAATTAAACTCGCGTTTAATTTTATTCGAAATAAAACGCGAAAATTGAATTGAAAGCAAGGTGAGAACTTCTCACTCAATCAAATTGTTTCGATTTAAATTTTAAATAGTTATATTTAAGATTTCTTGATTGTATGTTTGAATGATGATTGTTATCTATTGATTGTTAAAATAGACATTGTACGCCTTTCTATTAAGCGGAGGTTATTTATTAAAAACATATACCGCGAATATTTCATTGCAAAGTGAAATTGGTATTATTTATGTACTTGGAGTTGATTTCCCACATTATATAGCGGGTGAGACCCTATTGTGCCGCATAATAGCAGATAATATTTTATAAATCCTATATACCACGATATTCCGTATTGGAACGAAATTGGCATTGTGCTAATGTTTGTGGATGCAGGGAAACAGTTTGGAGGGATCCAACTGGATTCCTCACCAGTAATTATTTGATTACAGATATTGTGATATTTGTTGATTATCATATACTGATATATGATATCTTTGTTGTCGTGATTGACTATTTGGTGTTGTTGCATCATCGAATCCATTTTTGAAGTTTTAAAATAATGATTTTTGATTTTAAAAAGAATTTTAAAGTGATTTTTGAAAGTATATGTTTTATTAAATTTTTGAACTGATTCATTTTAAATAAATAAACGTTAAAATTTAATGTTATAAAATTATGATTTTTGTGAAACATAACCGAAATATGGTTTTTGAAATAAAAAGTTGATTAATTTATAAAATGGGTTAAATTGAGATTTTTTGAAGTATAATAAACGGTTTATATAAAAGATTTATCAGATTGATATTTAAAAATTTAAAAATAGGAATTATAAAACGAGTTTTATAAGTATTAAAAATGAAGTATAAATGGATTTTATAAGTAAATGAGATTTATAGATTTATAAAATTGTGAAGTTATAAAACGAATAGATTTTGTAAAATAACAGATTTATAAGTAATTAACTTATAAATCGGACTTTGGTATTTAAATGAGGTATAAATAGAATTTGTTAATAAATTTATTTTTTTTAAGTTGAAGTTATAAAATATAAATGGGATTTGTAAACGTTGTTTTTATAAATCTGAAAATGACTTATTTTAATAAGTAAATTTTTATAGCTTACTAAAGGAATTATATTCACGATTTTAGACAGTGGATAGTCCTTTATACAAAATGTGTAGAAACATTAAATTTGGTTAACGTAGTATATTCACAATTTTGGACAGTGAATAGTACATTAAGGAAATGTTTTGGGGAAGTGATATTTTATATAGAATTTAAAACGATTTAAAGATGTTTTAAAACGTGTTAAGTATTGAATACATAGATTTCAACATGTATTTTTGAAATAGACATTTTCGAGAAATAAGGAAATGGTGGACTATAACACTGTTGTTATAGTAAATGATTTCCGAAAGAAAATGTTTTATATAGTATTGGGATTTATATATCTATCTTAATTTCAAATCCCTATACTAGTGATTTTGGGTCGTCGCAACAATGTTTTACATAACATTCGTTTTGACTCAAATAAATGTGTTAGAAAAGATGTTTCCTTTAAAGAATGAAATATATACTTAATTTTGATTTAAGTATATTGAATATTTTCCAAATGTTGAAAATAAACAGATTTGTGAATTACTTATTATTATTAAATAAGTATGGAAATGTTCTCCAATATAAAGTGAATGCTTTGAGATTTTTCTTTTAAAGATAAATTGAAATTGAATATTGGAAATCGATTTGGAAATCGTATATTCATAGATATTTTGGAATTGTAAATTCACTATGGAATTTGTAAAAGAAAGGGGAATTTGTTTAAAAATAAACGTTGATTTATTTTTGAAGTGCGGGAATAAATTTACGGATTTGGAACGTAAATATAAAGTAAATCGATAATGATTTATTTAATTGGTTTAAATGAACCATTTTGAAATGAAAATGAATAAAGATTTGTGAATATATCCCGTGTAGGGGAACGATTTGAAATTTGTTTTCGAAAGTTGTAAAGGTGAAAAGTGATTTGAAATTTGTTTTCAAATGGTTGAAGTGTGGAAAATATATATCCTGTAAAGGTATTTTTGGAAAATAAATAATTTGGAAAATTATTTGGAATTTGGTGATGTTGTGCACACCTATTGATAGTTAAATAACCGACTATCAATATTTACCTTTAAATGGGTATTTGATGTGATTTGCTTGAATTTGAATGCCACACTTATTTTTAAAAATAATCGCTCACTATTCGGGTTAGCCGGGAAAGGACCTTTGGGTCGTATAACCCATTCCGAATACGTGATACTCGTTATGGATTGCATTTGATAACCGGTGTTGAAGACCGAATATTTATGAAAATGGAAGGATTACCGTCGAATGTTTCTGCATTGGCTGATCTCTGATATATAAATTTATTACCCTTTGTGATGGGAAGTTCGGTCCTGATTAGTAAATATTCGGATTGCAAGGGCTTCTTTGGAAGTGCCTTCGTCTTCGTTCTATCCCGGAACGGACTTGTATGGATGTGTGTCTAACGTTACAATTTGAGATGTAAAGCTGGTTTCTATCAAATATGTTTCCGCTGGTGGCGGAGAATTTATTCTCTTAGCTTAACACCATCAGAGGTTATGTGGTTGATGGTTACTAGTGATACATTCCCAAGTTGGTAATGTGGCATATGAAGTGCTGTTGAGCATTTGATGATCAAAGCACAATTTTGTATAAAGCGTGGCTTTGTGGACGGGACTTCGTCGGACCTCACACCCTAAAAATGGTCAAAACTGGAAGGATGCGCAAGGTTTTTAGGGGGTAGTGCCCTTTTAGTGTATGTCATTCCTTCTGGATAGAGGTGGTATCATGGTATGGAGCCCAGATACTTAACCTATGTTGTTGCTGCAAATTTGTTACTTTGTTGTTGTTGGAATCAAGGATCCTCGGATATAGATCGGTTACGATCGGGGAATGACATATTCGTGTTAGTGGTTACCTAGTTTGAAAGGTAACCCGGCCTTGTGTTGGCAGAGATCCGGTTAGGTTCTCGGGTCGTCTTTCCATAGGCGTACCCATGTGGCAATGGAAAGTTCCTTGGCCTGACCATTTGTTGGAAATCCAAAGAAACAATACGATCTTGTACGGTTTTAGTTGTAGAACCTATCATTCACTTATGGTGGTCACCACTGTTTGGATGGTAGCTATAGTAGGCATAAGTGCGTAATGCCTATGTTGGCTAAGATTTATATCTCTACTTTCGAAATGTTTTCTACACTATGCACTAGTAATAATATCAAATGTTTCTTTTTAATGCGTATCAAGCATCTTTGACTATCATAAGGAGAAATATCCACCGATTCTGCTTTTGCATTGTGTGTGTGCGGGAGGCCTTATGGTAGTCTCATTTTCTAAAAAGCATTGCGAATCTATTTTAAAATTATCCCGTTCTTTGTTTTAAAGATAAACTGTTTTAAGTTCTCACATCAGTCCCATGACTGACACGGAGTTTATTGTTTTCCTTCCTAAACTCTAGGTGCCCATCAATTTCCACACGGGCAGTCTAGAGTCAGGTTATCAGGATATTCTGGAATTCAGGAGTCGCTGGAGGCAAGCTGGATGGCATGGTGTATTCACTAGTATATAGTATTTCTTTTCCGCTGTTTGTTGTTGTTTGTTTTTGTTTGTTGTTGTACACTCTGATGATGTAATGTTATGTAATATGATGTAATGTAATAACTGATATAGTTCTTTGTTTAAAGATTATTCATTTATCTATTATATATTGTTCCGCTGCGATTGTGAGATTTTGATATTGTTTTGTTCTTCTATCTTCTTTCTTCTTCTACCTTTTCTTTTTCTTCAACCATAAGGGTTCGTATTTCCGTTCATCTTGAGTTAATCACTGGAGATTAGTGTCTATTCAAGGAGTACGGATTTACGGGTCTTTACAGTATTTCATAAGAAATACATTATTTCATAAGTTGATATCACTCAATATAATGTAGTCCTCTACCATATATATTAATAACTTACTGGCATGCTCCTTAGTTGTTGAGAAAACTCAAGCTAGAAATGCTATGTCTAGTACTGTTAATATATTGTGTAACATCCCGCCTTTTCGCACGCTTTGAATCGACACACGTTCCAATTCAAACCGTTCGGAAGGGCGGATTGTTATGGGGTAAATAAGAAAAACAAGAAAGAAATAAAACAAATAGAATCTCACAGCGGAAGGATAAAATATAAAAAATCAAATATACAGTTTATAAAGTTGTTTTACAAAACATTCGATTATACTTACACATTTATCAGAGTTACACATACCAATAAAAATGCAGCGGAACAGTATGCGTATAGTGGACTAATAATAATAATATAAATCTCCATCTTCGTTCTCCAGAGCTAAAGTCTTCGTTCCTGAAACGCTCGGACTGACCCGAGCGAATTGAAAAGACAAAACACTCGAGTCAGAACTAAAAGATCTTATGTAAGTTAAATTAACAGAAGTAAATATGAGTACAGTAACTCCAGAGATGCTCGGGATTTACATCTCTTAAGGATCCGTTAAACTATTTACTATGTAGTATATTTCGCTATTATAATAGTGTCTAATTGTAAAATAAACTTACTTTAAAATAACGTTAAGGAGTGACCCAATATTCCCCTTAACATATAATATATTCCCATATTCTATACAGTACCTTAATCTCCCCCGTAATGGGCGTCGTCAGAGGGCACTCCACGGGTATGGTACAAAACAAAATCGTATAAGGCGCGCTAGTGTAGGTGACACGGTACAACTAGGCAATGCCCAGGGTAGATATACCAATTATGCTTCCGTACCGGTGGTAGCGCGCAGCCGCAGCTACCGCCCCCCTCGAACAAACTCCCCCCTAAATCAAAAGTAAAGGTGGCCACCGAATGAATCCAAAGTCAGAGTATAATATCTAAGAGGAGTGTCCGATAAAGGGCGCTAACCCCCTTAGCCCGTCGATCGCTCCTGTTTTAGCCACCTTATGCCAACTCACGAGAGTTGGGTCCACATATTTACCTCAAAGGAAACGCCGCCACCAACCTACTTCATTCTGGAATCTCAACCGCGTACACGGTTGTTAAAGTGGTTTTCGGAGTTGGTAGAGAGTATGACAACTTCCGATCTCGGTCTCTTCAACAACCAAACGTTATTATAACACCGCGGTTATTTCAAAATAATTTATCCTTTAAAACCAGAATATAATATCTCTTTCAAACCATATAAATACGATATCATTTATATTTTTAAATACCCGAATCAATATGATATCATTTTTATTTTATAAGTATGCCTTTCCCAAAATCATAATATTATCAAATATATATATATATATATATATATATATATATATATCTTGAAACCATAGCTTTGAAACATAACATTTAATAATTAATGGATCAAATATATTGCTTTATAAAATAAACATCTTCATTAAATTTCAAAATAAATTCCCAATTAACAATTTGAACCTCCAAATAAACCATTTTCATTACTATATATTTCAAAGCTTAAATATTCTATATTTCAAAACTTTATAGTTTATATATTTAAATCTTTAAATATTCCACTATTTCAAAATGGATTCTTTGATAATTTAATATATATCAAATCCAATTCTTATTATTTAAGTTTGAAATATTTACTTACTAAACAAATATTATTCAGATAAAACCCTTAAACTTCAATAACAGGATATTCTTTAAATAAATTTTATATTCATTTAAATCCTCTAATCAAAAATCAAGTTATAAGATCATACCCTTTAAATCTTAATTTATTTACATTTCAAAACAAATTTTTTCGAGGAAAATTCTTAAATACTTTAATTCAAATCATATTCACATTTACCTTCAACCTTACTTTTATTTGAGTTATTATAAACTCTATATATAATAGAATTACAGATATATTCTTAACCATATTATATAAACGAAATCAACTTCATTATTTAGCTTATTTAAAAATTTAAAACAAATTTATACATAGCTAAATTCAAGAAATTTTACTACATATATATATATATATATCAAAATTAAATATTTATTAAATCGTATTATTTCCAAAACCATAGAAAAACATTTCAAAAATAATTTTATATATATACCGCAGTGCCTATATACAATTTCTATCCTATGGTCAAGTGATACGGATATTTATCATTTCAATCTACAATTTAAAAATAAAAATGCGGTTGTATATCATTTCAAACCGCAATCCCGAATGAAATGAAAATGCATAATAATTACTTGTAGTTTATACAATATAAATACAGCATCCATTCGTCCATCATATCAATCATCAAACATTCATCAATTTATCATCCAATTCAAACAATCACAACAATAAATAATAATTAATTACTAATAGTTAAATTTCCAATAATGAATTAAATAATTGTTTAACTATATTTTATATGCAATAATAAATAAATTTAACTAGTAGGTTATATGCAATAATAAATTTTACTAAAATTTTAACTGACTGTTTTAATGCAATGAATAAATTAATTAACAATTGACTGGCAGTTTTAAATGCAATAATGAATTAAATAACGCGTAAATTAAATGAATGCAATTTAACTGAGAAAATGATGAAATATATGCCAAACAGCTACAAATATAATTCTGAACACATCATAAATCAATTTAACAAACATAAGATATTTTAGAAGTTGTGAGTGGGTTAAAGCACTTACCTTATGAATTTAAATTAAATTTAAATTCAGTTTAAACCCAAAAATTGTACAGTCTTCAAATCCATCCAAACAAACGCCAAAACATTTGGAATTTTATTACGATCCTAACAAAAAAATTGCATGTGAAACGGAGTTCGTATGTAAGAGTTATTAAGATTTGAACATTGGAAAAATTTATTAACTTAAATAAAAAAACAAATAAACTTACAACTCAAATCCACGCCACCCTCATCTTCACTAAACAGCCGAAACCCTAATAAGCTTCTGGAACACGCCGCCTCTGCAATTAACCTATACGCATCAATGCTCGCGCCCTCTGGAACACCGCCGCGTGCCCCCCTCCCGATCCACGACCAACCTCCTCGACCATCGCGACTGCACGCGTACGCCCAGATCGACCCAGAAATGCAGCCGCCTCCACCATATGTAAACCCTAGCTGAATTTTAGGGGCCAATCCGACCGTCGATTTGTACGATGAACCGTATAGATGTGATCTCCTCCGTCCCCTCTACACAACCGTACCTTCAATTCGTCGATCAGACGAATTTGATTTGGTCGCGATGGAAGGCCTAGAATAAACGATCAATTTATGAACAAACGGTGATTCGATCAGAAAAACGAATCATGGATCTGTGATGCGTACATCGAGAACTTCAACGTATATTTTTTTTTTGGAATTTTTCTGAGAAATTTGAAATTTTTGGGTTTGGATTTGATTTTTGAAATTTGGAATTGGATCTAGGGTTTGCAGACATTGAAAGAAGAGGAGCTGATGAAATTTTACGCGTATATAAATGAAAATAGGCGGAGGCTAGGATTTAGTAGGGTATTTGTAGATAAAGTTGGAATAGACATATAGATCCGACTTATAAACGTGTTCAACGATAATTGGCCCAAAAAGCACGTTCTAACTCCCAAACGAAATTGGGTAAACCTGTGACGACCCAAAATTTTGAACAGTTTAAATTGGGATATTTAATTGATTTTAAATGTTTAAAGGTTAATTTTAACTTGAATTCCAGATATCAATATTTGCTTGATAATTAAATCACTGAATTATATAGTTTAAATATTGAATTTAATAATTGAAAATTGGGTAAAATGTTGAATCTGGAGTTTTAAGCGTGTTAAAATATAATTTGAAGTCTTATAAAATTTATAATGATGATACTGAATGTAGTAAAAGTGCTAAAATCGAATTTGGAAGTGTTTTGTTCCATTTTGAAAATGTACCGTTTAAAATTAAATTTAAAAATAGCCTTCCAAGGCACAGTCTCGGAATTCAACGAAACCAGTTCCATTAGATCCGTAATAGTTATTTATTGTCGGATTTCAATTTTCGTAGCCATCAAAGTCGTCGTTTGACCCTGGCGGTTCGAAACGCGTAAAACTATTCTAATCAATTTAATTTAAAATTGATCGTTTGCTTCCGTAACTCGCGCATACAATTAAATTAGCTTCCGAAACATGTTATATTGTGTTCGAAATACGGGTAAAGCTTTAGAATCACCTCACGGCATTCCTTAAGAGGAGTTTGAAATTTTAAATAGCAAGCGATGAGGCATTTTGAAAGCTTTATAATATAATATAATTTAAAGTCAACAAGTCAAGGATATTTTTATCCACAATCATTCTCAGGAAGCTTCTCCAACCCTTTACCTTATTCCCGACCTCTCTCTAACTTTTAAAAATAGTAAACAAAAATTCACGAAAAAAAGGGGGGAGAAAAATGAAAAATGGCCGATGCCCTTGCGTTCAAAGGGAAGTCGAAAGAAAGGGGGGAATCTGAATTTCATCGATGCATCTATGCTCGATTTCAAGACTAGTCAAGGAAAGGGGAGGCACGCGATTGAATCGCGTTTTCACGCGAGCTAGGGTTCGCGGAAATTTTGGAATGTCGCGACGAGGAAAAGGGGAAACGTTAGCAGTGGTGGCTCGTCGCGCGCGTAGGGTTGGTTTTTAGCGAATTTTGGGATGGACTCGAGTGGATTCGCGCACGGCTTGGAGTCAAGGCCGCGTTGTGGGAAGCTCGTGTTCGGGTTTCGTGCGCGCGCGTACGAGGCGCACACCGAAGTCGAAGGGAAGCTTGCCGAGGTTGATTTCATAGGGTGGAGGCTGTAACGTAAACTCTGGATCTTTCAATTTGGTTAGTAAAATATTATTGACAGAGGAAGAAGTTGAAAACATATTAGTTGCAAAACTGAAAGGAAAGTATACATGTATGTTTTGATATATATAGAGGTTAATAGAATTTATTTTTTTAGGTAAGAAATAAAAAGGAAATTCTGTTTTTAATATATATGCATGTAAGAAGGATCTGATTCGGAAATGTTTTTATTAAAAAGAAATTTTGTTTAAAATTTAATATATTAGTTTAACACCAAACTATTGGTTTAAATTAAATAAATAAGTGGAAATTAATTATTCAAATTGTTCGTGTATTAATAAGATCGTATAACTGTTTATACAAGGTCTAAATCTGAAGGAAATTAATCGAGAATGAAGTGGATTGCAAATTTAAGAGGCAAAGGTGAGTAAATCTCACTCTGTTGGATTTCTATTTAAATTTAAATGGTCAAATTCAAATATTTGGTTGAATGATTGAGTTGATTTGATATGCACTGTTCAATTGATGATCTGGTGATTTTGGTTTTGGACGGCTCTCGAGTTAATTGTTGCTTAACTCGAAATATTGGAAATTTTAAGTTATTTTAAACCTAAAACCTAAATAAGAAAATGTTTCCGTTTTAAAGTTACTAAAGGCTTAATGATTTGTGATACATTAAATTAGTAGGGTAATTAAAATGGATAATTAATTAATTCAATTAATTAATGATTTGGGTTATTTAATTTAGTAATTAAATGTTTGAATAAATTAAGTTGCAAATTAATTATCTATGTGTAAGTAATTCAGAATAAATAAATTGTTGGTGTGATAAATAATAACTTAATGAAATTAATAAAATATAATTACTTTATGAAATTAATCAAGAGATTAATTAAGATATTTAAGTAAGGAGTAATTAATTTATGAATGAAATGAAATAAAAGATAGTTAATTACAGTTTGGGATTAATCGGAAATGATTAATACTGTGTATTAATTAACGTAATTAAATTTGACAATGATAAATTAAAATATAATTGAAAATCATTAATTGATATAATTAATGAAGTAATCAAAGATTGGTAAATTAAAACTGATTAATCCATAATAAGAGGCTTATGAGAAATTAAGGATTAATGTAACTAATATAGTTAACTAAATTATGAATAAGTAAGATTACTTATTGATTTTTGAAAGATGCTATGTGGTAGGATCGTGTAATATGGAATAACGGAATAGTCTAGGTAGATAAAGTAGGTAAATGCAAGGAGACACAAGGATTTTATACTGGTTTGGACCTCTAGTCCTACGTCCAGTCCCTAAGCTTCACTTAGGAGTTTTACTAACTAACACCCTCACTTCACCCGGAGGAATAGGTTTACAACTTACCCGAACAACCGAACGGGATTTCTTGCCTCAACTACAGAAGAGGACTTCAACTCAATTACTAAAATACAATATTCAACTTGTTGTGTTCTTGCCAAAACTAATGAGTCTAATGTAGTACAATATTCCTATAATCTTATCCTCGAGAGTATGCAATGTGTTTGTGAAGATTTAGGAAATGTGAATTGCTATGAATCAAAAGAATGTTATAAACAAAAACAGTGATTCAAGCAATAGATTGGTGATTGCTTTGAGAATATCTAGAGAATATGAACAAGAGAATAGTAAGATTAAAGCAAGAGAATTCGGTGAATTAAATGACGTTAGAATCATGTATATATACTTGTAGAAGAGGTACATTTGTTGTCAAAGGTTGCAAACAAGAGATGCTTCCATTTCCATTGATGAATGGTTGCAACTCTTGGGAGGGAGAAGGTGTCTTTTCAGAGAAAATTCGCAGGTTCAAATTTTCAGTCGACTGAGCAGGGAATTCAGTCAACTGAAAATATGAAGTAAAATTTTCGGGAGCAATTTCAATCGACTATGCAGGAAATTAAGTCGACTGAAACTGTGCATGTTTATATATTTGTTCCAGTTTCAGTCGACTGGCTATTCCTGTTCAGTCGACTGAACTTATAAAATATGCACAGTGAAAAACTTAAATAAAAATGAAGTTTTATAAAATGTTTTCTATGCAAGCCTCTTGAGGATAGATTTTAACAATAAATCCAGACTAAGACCTATATAAAAAACATACTTATGTTTGTTTGGTCTTCATCGATCTTCCTTTAGCATTGCATATATTTTTTCCTTGTTTGTTGAAGCACATTGTCATTGATCAAAATCTTTGCGTATCAACATTATCCCCCTTTTTGATTGATGACAATACTGATTTATTCTAGAGATGTTTTACTTATTTTCTCCCCCTGAATGTATACATTATCTTTCCTACAAAACAAAGTTAGTACCATCGATTTTATCCCCCTTTGTCATCGACAAAAAGGAAGAACTAACAGTAGAAATATTTTATCAAAACAATCACCAAATCATAGAGAATAGAATATTTGCATTAAATTTTTTTTAAAAATGTTGCGACTAACAAGCACAAAATGGCTATTTATACAAGCCATTAGAAGTTTTAAATAATCATCAAACCATACTTAAAATTACTCATCTCTATCCCAGTCATATGAACCTTCTCTTCCTGTTGGTTCACGTATGACGGGTCCTCTTGTTGGTAGTCTGTGCGCTCTTCCTCCTTGGCCACAACTAGCTCTGCTTGCGCTGCTACTTGTGTGCTCTTCGGATGTCGTCCATGTAAACGTACGTGCTGAACGTTTGCCGCGAGATGTCGAAGCGGTAGTGGTGCTTGAGCACGAGATTGCATCCTATAGCTTGTTGAAGAATCCTTTGATTTTGTCAAGCTTGTGATCTACCTTTTGAAGACGAGTGTCAAGAATTTGTTTATTTCTTGACAATATCCCCAAAGATTGGTTGGTAGTAAAGCTTGGGTCAACAAGACGAATTTCATCATCTTGCTCGAAATGTTCTTCGTGGTGAGGTTGTGGAGGTTGTTGTTGTTGTTCTTGATGCCTTGCTTCCCATTCGGCGAGTGACGTTATGCGTGGAGGTCGAGATGGGAGTTGCATTAGGCTTATGGTCCAGTGGTTAATTTGATGGACCATTGTATTCTCTGACTCAGGTAATGGTGTATCGACATTAAGGAGAAGTTGCATCATGTACTCTCCAAAATAGATAGTGCGCATTTTGCCATTATTAAAAGTGAGAAACTCATCAAGAATAAGTTGTACCCAATTGACTTGTATATTGCCAAAAATAGCATATATAGCTCGATAGTTATTTGGGTAGACAATTTCGTACAAGCCCGTGCGTGGAATAATTGTTCTCATTAGGGCTTTGTGAAGGATTCTTGCCATAGGTCGAAGAGAGGTGGACTTAAAATCTCTAAAGTTGATATTATCATCCATAAATCGATGGTTTATGTTGTCGCGAATATGTGGATTGAATTCTATCTCCTCTAACTTTCTCCCGACATTTGGTGATTCTAAAATGTGTGCTATTCTATCCAAGGAAAATCAAACTTTCTTTCCACATACCATACTCCAAACACTATTGTTTGGATTTCTTGGATTTTGGTGTCCAAGATTAAGGTTAGCATAAAATAATTTGACCATTACATGATTTATGGCATGTCATTTCTTTTCAAATCCAAAAGAGAAGTTAAACCTGCTGGATCGGTTAACGCTTGGATGTTGTAGGTTTGAAAGCTTTGGAAATCAACGAAGGAATGCTCGAAAATTCGAGAATTCTTCATCTTATTCCATCTAGTGACAGCGGTTCCATCGTAAAGCCATTGCGCTATTTGAGCATCAATTGGCTCAGAGGATGAAGAAGATGAAGCTCTTGATCTCTTTGGTGCCATTTGGGTGAGATTTGAGTGGATTTTGAGGAATTGGGGGCTAGGGTTTCGAAATTTATTGGGAAAGAAAACTGATTTGAAAGTAAAAAGTGAATTGATAGGGTAAAATTTGGTGGTTAAAAAGGGAAAGTTGCCTGGGAATTGGCGTTCAGTCGACTGAATACTCTGTTCAGTCGACTGAATTAAAGGCCGAAAATTTTTTGGGCGGAATTCAGTCGACTGAACAGGATTTTTAGTCGACTGAATGTTTGCCTGAAAGTTTCTGTTAGTATTTCAGTCGACTGAGCAGAGGATTCAGTCGACTGAATTGTAAAAAAAATTGCATTCTGGCTTGAGTTCAGTCGAATGAACAGGGGGTTCCAGTCGACTGACTTATGTTTTTTGTTGTTCTTTGTTAATTTTGAAGGTAAACTCCTTATTCAAGGAAATAATTACAATTATATAGATGTAATATCATGAATAGATTTCAAAACTAACTATTTCTTAGGGGGTGGACTTGGATTCTTTTTCCCTTCATTCTTTATATAATTTATATCCCATGAATTTGGACTATATTAAGGAGTCTTAGGAGACATCCAAGGATTCACAGAATCGACTGGTGTACGATAAAATGAAGACGGATCAAGTGAGCTAACGGGGGAGGTAGGGTTTCAGCCACTTCGTTCTTTTTTGATCCACAAAAGCGTAAACCGATTTGCTAAAGGAAGCTTAATCGTCTAGCCGTAACCTTTTGTTCGAAGTATAATTCTCGTTGAATATCTATTTGTTGTTGTTGAAAGTGATGAATTTCATCAATCTTTCTTTTTGTGTCTGGAGAAATAAAAAGTCCGCGTTTCGCTTTCTTGGATTCTGGTGTGTAGCCAGTACGATAATTGTTCCATTTGTAAACTGGCTCATGTGTCGGTGTTGGAATGGGAAGTTTTGGAGACGTTGGAGTGTTATCGACTGAAGAGGTAATGTTGATCGGGGAAAGAGAGTTGTTTGACGACATTTTTATAATGAATTTTTCAAGCTTTTATTTGTGAGAATGAATTGTGAAAAAAATAATATTTTTTTAGATATATTTATAGTAGGAATTTTCTAAATATATAGTGGTTATAATTCTTTTGACAAATATTTTAAAATGCTCAAAAGTGTCACTTTTATTTTTCATAAAAATAGTCCATGTATATCTTGAGAAATCATCAACTATTTCAAATATGTATCGATTGATTAATGGATTGAACTTGTGTTGGTCCAAATAAATCCATATGTAGTAATTCTAATGGTTGTAAAGTCGAAATATTTTTCTTAGACTTGAAAGATGATTTCATAAATTTCCCTTTTTGACAATCATCACAAAGATTGTTTATTTTAAAATTTATTTTGGGTAAACCTCTTAATAATTCATTTTTAGAAAGTTTTCTAATAGTTTTAAAATTTATATGACAAAATATTTTGTGCCATAACCAAGGATCATTATCTTTGGCAAGTAAATACATACTTGTATTATGATTAATATTCATATTTAGAACATAAATATTTCTATCTCTATTTTCTTCAAAAACAAGATTTTGGTTTTGATCAGAAATACTACATTTATTATCCGAGAAAGTTATTTTAAAACCTTTGTCACACAGTTGACTTATGCTAAGTAGATTATGTTTTAAATTTTCAACTAATGAAACATTTGTTATAAAAGGTAAATTTGATGTACCGTAATTGTTCACATCTCCTTTGCCAATGATATAGCCTTTTGAATTGTCTCCGAAAGTAACCGAGCCACCATCAAAGTATGTGATGTTTTTAAGCATATCTTTGTCTTCGGTCATGTGTTTTGAACAACCACTGTCTAATATCCATTTCTTCTTTTTGAGTGGGACCTGAAAATAAATATGAAATTATTGGTACCCACCTTTTAATAGGGTCCTAAAAAGTTAGAGTTTAGGAAACAAACCCAATTTGGTTTAGTATCCTTTTTATAAATATAGTTTTCATTATGATGAACATTATCCATAAATGTTTTAATATATTTATTTCTTATTAATACATTGTTAGTCGTTGGTATCCAAATTTTAACTACCTTGTTTTCTACTTTTGTTTTTAATAGGTTTCTTTAGCAATATTTGTTGTTTTGAATCCATATTCCTCTTAAAATTTGTATTTTTCTTTTTGGGAATTTTTGACTCCTTTTTATATCCTAATCCATGTTTACTTGAAGAGGATTGAGAATTTTCTAAAATCTTAGATAAATTTTCTCTTCCTTTGTTAAAGTTAGAAACATTTTTAGTGATGTTATCTAATCTAGCTTGAAGACTATTATTTTCTAACTCAACTTGTCTAATCTTAGTTTTTAACTCATGATTTTCAGAAACAATTATATCATTCTTTGTCTTTTGAGTTTCAATTTCTTATCTTAAAAGTGATAATTGAGTTTCCGAATTTGAATGAGATTCTTGAACTTTTTCAAGTTCTTCTTCTAAAAATTTCTTTTCATTTTTTAACATATCCCTTTCAAATTCAGCTTTGTTTTGATTCTCACGAGTTTCTTTGAGTTTCTTTTTAAGAGTTTTTATTGTGCTTAAAAGTTCAGTGTTTACTTCAATTAAATCGTCGAAAGTTAAAATACTTACCTCGGATTCTTGAGCCATGAAGCATACATTTGCCTGCTCATTGTCGCTATCACTATCATTTTCGGATGAAGATGAATCTGAATCGTCCCATGTTACAGAAAATGCCTTCTTTTTGAATTTATCCTTCTTGTTTTTGTTGTTGAAGCTTTTCTGATTCTCCTTCATTTGTTCTTGACAATCTTTTTGCATGTGTCCTTTTTTGTGACAATTGAAGCATTCTATATTTGAGGATGAAGGTTTGTTCAAGAAATTCTTTTTGAATCCGTTTTTGTTTCCTTTTCTATACTTTAAGAATTTCTTGAAATTTTTGGCTATAAATGCTAGATCCTCATATTCAGACCCTGATTCTTCCTTTTCCGCATGAAAAGCAACATTCTTTCTTTCTTGAGCTTGATCTTTCTTAGCTTGCATATTTACTTCATACGACCTAAGATTTCCAATCAATTCTTCTGGTTTCATTGTAGATAGATCATTTGCTTCCTCGATTGCTAGTACTTTTCTCTCCCATTCATCAGTGAGTGAATTTAGAACTTTAGACACAATGTCAAAATCCGTGTATCTTTCTCCTAGTCCGATTAGAGCATGATGAATGTCTTGAAATCTTGAGTACATGTCATTGATGGATTCGTTTTGTCGCATTCTAAAGTTTTGGAATTGATTCTTCAGCATGGATATCTTTGTTTGTTTAACTTTGTTTGTGCCTTCATGTATGACTTTAAGTGTTTCCCATATCTGATATGCAGTAGTACATATGCTAACACGGTTGAATTCATTTCTATCCAGGGCGCAAAATAGCATATTCATAGCTTTGGCATTTTCACTAGCTTCATTCTTCTGAGTTTGTGTCCATGTAGGATAATCTGTTGTGGGTACAATAAACTCTACTTGAGTAGCATTCCAGGCTTCGAAACTTGTTGCTTGCATATAAATCCTCATCCTTATAGCCCAATAGTTGTAGTTTAGTCCATTGAATAGGGGGGTCTTTGGGTAGATTGTCCTTCTGCAAATGTAGAACTATAGGCAGATGTTGTGCTTGTACTTACGTTATTTTCCATATTATCAATATGTCTAATAACGGTGTTATGGTTATAGGACGGCCTTGCTCTGATACCAACTGAAAGATGCTATATGGTAGGATCGTGTAATATGAAATAACGGAATAGTCTAGGTAGATAAAGTAGGTAAATGCAAGGAGACACCGGGATTTTATACTGGTTCGGACCTCTAGTCCTACGTCCAGTCCCTAAGCTTCACTTAGGAGTTTTACTAACTAACACCCTCACTTCACCCAGAGGAATAGGTTTACAACTTACCCGAACAACCGAACGAGATTTCTTGCCTCAACTACCGAAGAGGACTTCAACTCAATTACTAAAATACAATATTCGACTTGTTGTGTTCTTGTCAACACTAATGAGTCTAATGTAGTACAATACTCCTATAATCTTATCCTCGAGAGTATGCAATGTGTTTGTGAAGATTTAGGAAATGTGAATTGCTATGAATCAAAAGAATGTTATAAACAAAAACAGTGATTCAAGCAATAGATTGGTGATTGCTTTGAGAATATCTAGAGAATATGAACAAGAGAATAGTAAGATTAAAGCAAGAGAATTCCATGAATTAAATGACGTTAGAATCATGCATATATACTTGTAGAAAAGGTGCATTTGTTGTCAAAGGTTGCAAACAAGAGATGCTTCCATTTCCATTGATGAATGGTTGCAACTCTTGGGAGGGAGGAGGTGTCTTTTCAGGGAAAATTTGCAGGTTCAAATTTTCAGTCGATTGAGCAGGGAATTCAGTCAACTGAAAATATGAAGTAAAATTTTCGGGAGCAATTTCAGTCGACTGTGTAGGAAATTCAGTCGACTGAAACTGTGCATGTTTATATATTTGTTCCAGTTTCAGTCGACTGGCTATTCCTGTTCAGTCGACTGAACTTATAAAATATGCACAGTGAAAAACTTAAATAAAAATGAAGTTTTATAAAATGTTTTCTATGCAAGCCTCTTGAGGATAGATTTTAACAATAAATCTAGACTAAGACCTATATAAAAACATACTTATGTTTGTTTGGTCTTCATCGGTCTTCCTTTAGCGTTGCATATATTTCTTCCTTGTTTGTTGAAGCACATTGTCATTGATCAAAACCTTCGCGTATCAACAATTTTGGTTAAAGATAATTAATATCGTGAAATCGATTAAAGATATTTACTTGAATGTAATTGAAGGATAATTAATACAGGATGATTAATTAAGATGAATAAGGAAGGGTTGATAAATTAATTGATTTGAAATTAATTATAATTAATGAAGGAATCTAAGTGATTGAGGTTTGAAATTCAATTAGAATCAACTGAATTGATTTGTATGTGATTAAGCTTGGCTTCTGAATGATTTAATGGCATTGGATGATTTGAAGCAGTTGATAATTCTGATGAAATGTTGTGTATTTCATTTGGATAACTGGGATAGGATGTTATGAAATTTGAAGAGACCGGGGTCGGGTATTAGGAAATACCCGAAACCACTTCGAATTTTTATAAATTGATTTGTTAAATCAATAGGTTGGAATGAAATGATTTAAGAGAATTGTATTATTTTATCTAAGTTTGGTACTTAGAAATTGATATGTGAAATAAGTGTTGTCTATGGAAAATTGTGAATTGGTTATATTGATATAAGTTGACCCGGGTTTATATAAGTTGTTTGCTTGGTATTCCATGTTTAGGTTTACTCACGCTGGTTTCCAGCCTGACCCGGGTGTTACTTTGGTGTAACGCTCAGTCAGACTGAGTATTACAGATTTTCAGGTAGGTACGTTCTGGAGCTCAGGAGACGAGCTGGATGGCAGGAGCGTATAGAATGTTCCCGCTGTATTTATATTATTGTTAATCTGAGACATGATAACTGTAAGTATTCAGTGACTGAGTATATGTGAAACTCTGATGTATTAAAATGTAATCGATAGATATAGTATTCTTTTGTAAGATGTTATTATTTATTATTATATTTTATCCGCTGCGAATGTGAGATGTTGGTGTTTCTGTTCTTCTTCTTCTATCTCTTTTTTTCTTTTTCATAACTATCTGGGATTTTCGGCTTCGAAAATTTCGGGTCGTTACATTTGGTATCAGAGCTGAAAGGTTAAGTGAGAACCTTGGCTCTGGTGAAGATTACTCATTTAATAGAGTCTGTAGTACTCTAGAATGAGTTGAGAATATATATATATATATATATATATATATATATATATATATATGAGAGCGTACTTGTTATTTTCTTATAAAAAGGTTTTTAATGATTTTGTATAAAAATATATTTTGATATATAAAGCAATATTTCCTTCTAATAAAGATTAAAGCGATTGGTTGCTAAATTTATTGAAATGAAAATTAAGAAGTAATATTATACAACCAAACTGAAGTCTTAAATTGGAAATAAATTAAGTAGAATAGAAATACAACCAAATTAAAATTTAATTAATTGAAAATGAAATTCTAAATCTGGTCCCAGAATTCGGAAATTTTGTTTCAAAGTAATGAAAAATAATAAATAAGTATTATTTGGATAACTGGACTTGTTGCAAACAATGGGTTGTTTGAAAATTGATTTGAATTTAAAACCAAAGGTGGTTTAAAATTTTAAAACATGGCTGGGAGGGCCAAGAAACAAATATGTATATATGTATGGATATATACATAATATCAAAGATAATTTGAAATAAACTCTAAGAGGTTGAGATTTGATTTTCCTTGAAGTATGATGTAAAAACCCAAAGTGATATAAGTTTTGAACTTATAAGAGGGAAAGAATTTTGAAGTTTGAAGCGGGAATTCAAATTGAGTAAGATTGATTGGATTAAGCAAAATTGGAATTTAACTTTGGAAAAGTTAAATAAGTGTAGAGAAAACAATCAGAATGGAAATTTCAAGATGAAATTTGAATTTAACTTGGAAAGTTAAATGATTGATTTGAATTGGCAATTTGTGTGATCTCAAAACGGGTTTGAGATTTAGAAATAGAAAGTGGATGGACGTTTTAAAATAAATTGGATGATATCATCCTATTGTTAATAAAAATCTTTAAATTGAGAATGGAAGTGTATAAATAAAATAAATTTTAATAATTAAATCGTAAAATAAACTTGTTTAAGAGCTGGCTTCAAACTGGAAGATAAAATTTAATAATAAATTAAATAAATTTGTATTGAACTCTTCTTTGAACCTTGAAATACATAAGTAAAGATAATTTAAAATGGAATTTTGAGAATTGAACTCATAAATTAAATTGATTAAAAACTTGGAATAAAAGTTAATTTGGTTTAAAGAGTTTAACCAACCTTTGAGAATTTAACTCGGATTTATATAATTCGAGATAGTTTAAATTCAAGATTGAAATTGAATTTGGTTTGTATTAAGTGGATTGGTGATTGAAGATGTATAAGTTTAAAATTTTAAATGGGAAATTAAATTGGATTATATCGAACTGATTTGAAATTGAAGAGGACTTAATGTGGAGTTATTCTAAATTAATTTGAATAATTTAGGATTATAATGAATATGTTTAAAATCAAATGGTATTTGACTTAAAGTTGGAAAGAAATTGAGAATAATTCAACTTTAATTGGGAATAAATCAAGTCCAATGGAAATTGGAGTTATTTAAATTGGAATTGGGTCAATTTAAATGGAAGTGGAAATTTAAATTGAATTGATGAGAAAGTGAACAGTTTTGACTCTGGCCTATTTTCAGTATAAATTGTTTTAACATAAATTTTTCCAAGCTATTAAATATATACAACCTTTCTTTCTTAAAGCCAAATTATATTATACTTGTTTTACAATTATTATTTTTGTGCTATTTAACCATTTTTCAACTGTTTTCTGAACTAATTACTATTTTTCAACTATTTTATAATTAGTTAACTATTTTACAGCTATTTTGTAGGCTAATAATTATTTTTCAACTACTTACCTGTTTTCAAATTTTCAAGCTATTTTCTAAGTATAAACTGGTCAGAGTTCAAACTGTTATTGATTTAAATACCCAATTGAGATAAGAATTGAAGTGATAATCCAATGGAATTGAAGCAATTGTAAATAAGTGAGTGAAAATTTAAGTGAATATGAATGGAAAGGAAATTGATTTGGCTAATAATTAATGAAATTAAATACGTGGAATGTACGTATATTATTCTATTCGCATAGTGATTTGATCCAGATTCGAGCACACAATTTCGAGATAGTTTATCGATCCGAGTTGGGATTTTTCACTCGATTTTCGACGGAGAACCTGGATATGGATTGTTGATTGGTTCTGGATATTCTCTATCATAGTTATGGCTATGTAAGGAGAATGACGATTTCTAATCAAGAAACCAGATCTGAGTCCGCACTAGGAAGTTGGGTGGACGATACTAGTTCGGAAGTGAAATTGTGTGATTGAGTGGACGATCAGATTGATATAGCGTACGGATAATATGTGTATATCGTACGGATTTGAATGAAATTGATATTGAAAAGAGTAATCAAATTTGAATATTTGATTTTGAATAAACAAAGTTATATATCTTTGTTATATGTAAGATAAATCTTTCCTTGTTAAATCTATTGCCGGAAGAAAATGATTTTTGAAGGTGTTTGAAGTATAAAAGGAGTTTTATACAAGTTTGAAAAGATCCAAAGTTTTTAAAATTTTATATATCTGAATATATATGTAAAGGATCTTATGAGTAATTCCGAAAAAGGTTTTGAGAACCTTTGGATTTGGAAAGGCTTTTGATTTTTGGGTAAAATCAATATTAAAATTTGGAAAGCCTAGTTTGAGAATGATTGATTTTGGGTTAATCGATTTTGTGTAAAGGAGCTTTGTATGACATCATACTAGGTGTATGATTTGAAGATACTATATGTATAGTATAAAGTGTTTGATGATGGCTCTGGGGAAAAAGGCGCACCCTTGTAATGAACTTCTCAGGAGTGCCACCGGGTGGTGCTGCCTTGAGCCCGGGGGGTTCTAAAGTTGATCCTGTGAGGAGTCCGGACAAACTAGTTCCTGAGGATTATGTGTAGTGTGTAGCGAAAGTCGAGGGCACTGATGCCTACAGAGGCGTTTGGGTTATTCTATGACGACAGTTTAACTCGATGTCACTACGATCTACTCTACTGCAGGCCATAGCGAAAGTCGTGTGTGCCATTAAGAGCCACCAGTATACGTTTGATTTTATATCAGTAGACTTCGACCTATTGAGACATAGCAAAAGTCATGTGTGCTGTTGAGAGCCAACAGTCTACGTTTGATTTTACATCAGTAGACTACGACCTATGTGGGAGTGGAGAAATTTCATTCTTTTGGCAACAAAATTCGAGGGCGCTGTTGCCTACAGTTACATGGACTTTTGCTACGATGGCAACGTAACCCTGGATTTTACTGCGATCTTTAGCGGGTTCCATGGCATAATCGAGGGGTGCGGAGGCCTACAGTGATCTATGGATTTTACCGGGACGGCAACGCAACCATCGGGTTAACTGCGACCATTGATGGGGGTGATGATTTCCAAAGCATTCTCACCAAAGATATTCCCTCTATTTTCAAAAATGTTTTCGATATTTTCAATAAATTATTTTTCAAGTATTTACACAGGGTGTTTAAAATGGGTCTGCTAAGTACTTATAGATTTTTACTCATACTTTTGATCAACGTATGACTGAATTTTTGTGAGAACAAGGATGGACTTATGGGAACATCGAGTTATAAAAATTATTTTTACGAAAACTATTTTATAATATTATGTAGATTTTAAAAGTGCTTTAAAGATGATCAAAAGATAATTTATCTGATTTTAAGTATTGAATAAATTCTGGCTTCGTTTCTTTTCGAGGATGAAAAGATTCGAAGGCGGGAGGAATGTGATAACCAGGATTTCTGGACATCTATAATTGATAAAATAATTGGGTTAATTAATAGAAATACTGAATTATAAATTGAACAAACGAATCTAATAGTAAATATTTATATTTGGATAAATATTTATTTGATCATGTCCTAATATAATTACTTAAAATTTGACAAATTATTCGCTTAAAAATAATAATAATGGTTTATATATATAAGTAGATTTTAAATAAGAATTTATTTTATTTTCGAACAAATTAAATATGTGTTTGTTTAAATATATATATTTTCTAGTGGATTTTGAATGAAATTTGAATTTGAAATTTAAAAGATAAATATCTTGAAATGAAATTGGATTTAAATATATATATATATATATATATATATATGAGAATATGATTATTTATTTATGTATAAATTAGTTTCAAAATTTATTTTCTCAAAGGATATATAAATGCAAATAAAAGAGAAGTATAAATATAAATTTATAACATATATATAGTAAAAATATAAATAAATAAATATAATATGAGTAATATAAAGGGTATATACATTATAATAAAAATTCTCATGCTAAAAACAAGTGTTAAGCTTTAACACACAAAAGTAACAAATGTAAATCATTTAACTTAAGATACTATATGTATAGTATAAAGTGTTTGATGATGGCTCTGGGGAAAAAGGCGCTCCCTTGTAATGAACTTCTCAGGAGTGCCACCGGGTGGTGCTGCCTTGAGCCCGGGGGGTTCTAAAGTTGATCCTGTGAGGTGTCCGGACAAACTAGTTTTCGAGGATTATTGGGTAACGGAAGTCGAGGGCGCTGATGCCTATAGGGGCATTTGGGTTATGTTGTGACGATAGTGTAATTCGATGTCACTGCGATCTACTGTGGGGACCATAGCGAAATCGTGTGGAGGATGAGTGCCAACAGTCTACACTTGATTTTGCCGGGAAGGCAACGCAACATCGGTAGACTGCGATCTAAGGTCAAGTGGAGTGGAGAAGTTTCATTTTTGGCAGCGAAATTCGAGGGCACTAATGCCTACAGTCATATGAGTTTTTGCTGTGATAGCTACGTAACCCCAGTTGTAGCTGCGATCTGTCGTGGTTTCCATGGTGTAATCGAGGGGCTCGGAGGCCTACAGTTATCTATGAGTTTTCTCGGGATGGCAACGTAACCATCGGGTTAACTGCAACCATGGATAGGGGTGATGATTTCCAGAGCATTCTCACCAAAGATATTTCCTCTATTTTCAAAAACTGTTTTCTATATTTTCAATAAAGTTATCTTTCAAGTATTTTCACTGGATGTTGAAAACGGGTTTGCCAAGTACTTATAGATTTTCAGTCCTACGCCTGATCAAAGTATGACTGAATTTCTGTGAGAACAAGGATGGACCGGTTGAGACATCGGGTTATAAAAAGTATTTTTATAAAGAGTTATTATAATAGTATGATGTGAATTTAAAAGCATTCCTAAAAATTTTAAATAAAGATGTTAGAATTTTGGGAAAATAAAAGGAAATCCAAAAAAGAATTTTAATGAAGTGATTTTGTAATTAAAATGGAATATTGATTTAGAGGTTGGAAATAAGCTAATTGGCTAAATAATTAATTGATATGGGTATATTAATAAAATTTAAGTTAGGTAAATAAAATGGATTGCGAATTAATAATGGAGTTTGGAATTGAATTCGAATTGTAAATAGGATTTGACTTAGATTTGATAATGAATTAAATAGTGGAGATGCTATAAAAATAGAAATAAAATGGAGTTGGATCGAAAGAGAGATGGTTTGAATAACAAACAAATTTCAAGTGTGATATGAACAGTATTTAACGGAATTTGCAAGTAAATTAGATATAAGAGAAATGTTGTCGAATGAAATGAAAGTGAATTATAATAGAAATGGTTTGAGTGCAAACGAAACCCAAATAAATAGAAATAAATTGAGAATGAATTTGTAGTAATAAAATAAATTCGAAATGAGTTAAGTAAGTAAATTAAAATTTTAAAATGGGTTAATTGAGTTAAATAATAAAGGATGAAGCCTGATTAAATTAAAACTAAATCAAAGGGGTGATTAGAATTGGATTATCAGACTGAACTTAAGTTCAGTGACATATTAATTTGAAGTATAAATGAGTTAAGTATGTGTTTGGATAATTATTTTGAAAATTGAGAAGGTGAATTAAAATTTAAATTTAAAAGGGATGGGCTAACTGGATTTAATGGAATTTGATTAAATAAGAATCAAATAAAAGTAAACTTAAGTTTGATATTGGAATAAATTAAAGTAAATTAACTTAAGTTTAAAATTTGTGGAAGAATAAGAGTGAAAGCCCATTAAATAAAAGCTTGGATTGAATTAATTTAGGAATGGCTAGAAGTATACAACAATGGAATGTGTCGAGTTAAATGAATGGTTGTTAAATAAATTTGAAATGAGATGGAATTTAATATAAGATAAGTTGAAATTAATTTAAAGTAGTTGTAAACTTAAATGGATACTCTGCTAAGCAAATATCGTCAAAATTTTCATAAAAATAGTTGTCGTTGTTGTAAACAAAGGTAATAAAAATTATATGGGTTGAGAGAAGTTAAATAAATTGATTTTTGAATCATTGGAAGTGAATATGAGTTTGTTTGGATTAAAAATAAATTGAACATAAGCAATTGAGTTGTAAACCATTAAAATTGAATGAAATGGCATATAAATTTGGTTGCAAGCAATTGGATTGGATTTAAAACCATATAAATCGCTTATGATAAGCGTTTGGTGCTTGATGCTTTTGTAGTGCTTGTGTTTTGCCATTAAAGTAAGTGACATGCTAATAAATTCTCTATATATGGCACTTACATATTTAAATCGAGTAAGTACAGGTATCTGAAGGCCGTTTGGCTGGATTTGGATTGCACTAATTGCTAAAATTAATAAGCCGCTTGCTTAAAATGCTAAATAAAGGTACGCCTATGCAATACAAATAGGAAATATGAACTGTTTTTGCTTTTTCCGACAGGGTGGGTCGAGGTATATATATTTATATCTCTTGTCAAATTGCAAAAGCTCCTCCGTACAAAGGAGACTCTGCCAAAATTTTCCAAAAAATTTGGGAGTTAGAAAATTCTTGGAAATTTTTGAGAAAAATTTTTGTTGAGCAATTAAACGATTTTAAATATGAAACTGAAATAGATTAGTAGATGGAACTAATAAGACTCATTTATAAATGGAAAATAAAATTTAATATTAAAATTTCATATTAAAATGGGAAAAACTAAATTGAAATGGATAAGAAACCTAT
The DNA here is from genome assembly GCA_030765085.1 of Allium cepa. Lineage (NCBI taxonomy): Eukaryota > Viridiplantae > Streptophyta > Magnoliopsida > Asparagales > Amaryllidaceae > Allium > Allium cepa. The sequence goes on along the minus strand of CM060943.1, from coordinate 401,263,153 downwards.
GTAAGAAAATGTATGGAATGATTGGAAATGTTATGATTGGATATTATTGTTAAGTAAGATATGCAGGGATTATAAGGGAAAAGAAATTGGATTTGATTCCAAAAGATAAATTTGTATTGCCCGACAAAAAGGTATGTATTTGAAATTTCTGTATGAAATTGGATTGGGTTTTTGATGTAGCCACTTGGCTTTTGTTTTCTTTTGAATTTGGGAGCCCGTAGAGGCCTTTTATAGTTGTACCGAGTTAGCCGCGCGAAGGAGACGCTGGCAAAAAATTTCGAAAATTTAGGGAGTTAGAAAAATTTTGAGAAAATTTTTATAATTCAAAATTTGGTTTTAAATTGAAATTTAGATAATTGAGCAAAGGAATATTATTTGAAACTATGAAAGGTTTTGGGAAGTTGGTTGATGTGATAATGGGTTTTTAATAAAAGATAGTTGGTAGGATGTTGAATAGTGAGTTTTGGAAAGAGGTAAACGGGTATTGGTCCATTCTTCCTAACTAGTAATTTCGGGGACGTAATTCTTTTAAAGGGGAGGAATGTGACGACCCAGAATTTTGAACAATTTAAATTGGGATATTTAATTGATTTTAAATGTTTAAAGGTTAATTTTGACTTTAATTCCAGATATCAATATTTACTTGATAATTAAATCATTGAATTATATAGTTTAAATATTGAATTTAATAATTGAAAATTGGGTAAAATGTTGAATCTGGAGTTTTAAGCGTGTTAAAATATAATTTGAAGGCTTATAAAATTTATAATGATGATACTGAATGTAGTAAAAGTGTTAAAATCGAATTTGGATGTGCTTTGTTCCGTTTTGAAAATATACCGTTTAAAATTAAATTTAAAAATAGCCTCCCGAGGCACATTCTCGGAATTCGACGAAACCAGTTCCGTTGGATCCGTAATAGTTAGTTATTATCGGATTTCAATTTTCGTAGCAATTGGAGTCGTCGTTTGACCCTGGCGGTTCGAAATGCGTAAAACTATTCTAATCAATTTAATTTAAAATCGATCGTTTACTTCCGTAACCCGCGCATACAATTAAATTAGCTTCCGAAACATGTTCTATTGTGTTCGAAATACGGGTAAAGCTTTAAAATCGCCTCGCGGCATTCCTTAAGAGGAGTTTGAAATTTTAAATAGCAAGCGATGAGGCATTTTGAAAGCTTTATAATATAATATAATTTAAAGTCAACAAGTCAAGGATATTTTTATCCCCAATCGTTCTCAGGAAGCTTCTCCAACCCTTTACCTTATTCCCGACCTCTCTCTAACTTTTAAAAACAGTAAACTAAAATTCACGAAAAAAGAGGGGGGAGAAAAATGAAAAATTGTCGAAGCCCTTGTGTTCAAAGGGAAGTCGAAAGAAAGGGGGAATCTGAATTTCATCGATGCATCTGTGCTCGATTTCAAGACTAGTCAAGGAAAGGGGAGGCACGCGATTGAATCGCGTTTTCACGCGAGCTAGGGTTTGCGAAAATTTTGGAATGTCGCGATGAGGAAAAGGGGAAACGTTAGCAGTGGTGGCTCGTCGCGTGCGTAGGGTTGGCTTTTAGCGAATTTTGGGATGGAATCGAATGGATTCGCGCACGGCTTGGAGTCGAGGTTGCATTGTGGGAAGCTCGTGCTTGGGTTTCGTGCGCTCGCGTACGAGGGGCACACCGAAGACGAAGGGAAGCTTGCCGAGGTTGATTTCATAGGGTGGAGGTTGTAAGGTAAACTCTGGATCTTTAAATTTGGTTAGTAAAATATTATTGACAGAGGAAGAAGTTGAAAACATATTAGTTGCAAAACTGAAAGGAAAGTATACATGTATGTTTTGATATATATAGAGGTTAATAGAAATTTTTTTTTTAGGTAAGAAGTAAAAAGGAAATTCTGTATTTAATATATATGTATGTAAGAAGGATCTGATCTGGAATTGTTTTTATTAAAAAGAAATTTTGTTTAAAATTTAATATATTAGTTTAACACCAAAATATTGGTTTAAATTAAATAAATAAGTGAAAATTAATTATTCAAATTGTTCGTATATTAATAAGATCGTATAACTGTTTATACAAGGTCTAAATCTGAAGGAAATTAATCGAGAATGAAGTGGATTGCAAATTTAAGGGGCAAAAGTGAGTAAATCTCACTCTGTTGGATTTCTATTTAAATTTAAATGGTTAAATTTAAATATTTGGTTGAATTATTGAGTTGATTTGATATGCACTGTGAATTGATGATCTGGTGATTTTGGTTTTGGATGGCTCTCGAGTTAATTGTTGCTTAACTCGAAATATTGGAAATTTTAAGTTGTTTTAAACTTAAAACATAAATAAGAAAATGTTTTCGTTTTAAAGTTACTAAAGGCTTAATGATTTGTGATACATTAAATTAGTAGGGTAATTAAAATGGATAATTAATTAATTCAATTAATTAATGATTTAGGTTATTTAATTTAGTAATTAAAGGTTTGAATAAATTAAGTTGTAAATTAATTATCTAAGTGTAAGTAATTTAGAATAAATAAATTGTTGGTGAGATAAATAATTACTTAATGAAATTAATAAAATATAATTACTTTGTGAAATTAATCAAGAGATTAATTAAGGTAGTTAAGTAAGGAGTAATTAATTTATGAATGAAATAAAATAAAAGATAGTTAATTACAGTTTGGGATTAATCGGAAATGATTAATATTGTGTATTAATTAACGTAATTAAATTTGACTAGGATAAATTAAAATATAATTGAAAATCATTAATTGATATAATTAATAAAGTAATCAAAGATTGGTAAATTAAAACTGATTAATCCATAATAAGAGGCTTATGAGAAATTAAGGATTAATGTAACTAATATAGTTAACTAAATTATGAATAAGTAAGATTGCTTATTGATTTTGGTTAAAGATAATTAATATCGTGAAATCGATTAAAGATATCTACTTGAATGTAATTGAAGGATAAGTAATCCAGGATGATTAATTAAGATGAATAAGGAAGGGTTGATAAATTAATTGATTTGAAATTAATTATAATTAATGAAGGAATCTAAGTGATTGAGGTTTGAAATTCAATTAGAATCAACTGAATTGATTTGTATGTGATTAAGCTTGGCTTCTGAATGATTGAATGGCATTGGTTGATTTGAAGGAGTTGATAATTCTGATGAAATGTTGTGTATTTCATTTGGATAACTAGGATAGGATGTTATGAGATTTGAAGAGACCGTGGTCGGGTATTAGGAAATACCCGAAACCACTTCAAATTTTTATAAATTGATTTGTTAAATCAATAGGTTGGAATGAAATGATTTAAGAGAATTGTATTATTTTATCTAAGTTTGGTACTTAGAAATTGATATGTGAAATAAGTGTTGTCTATGGCAAATTGTGAATTGGTTATATTGATATAAGTTGCCCCGGGTTTATATAAGTTGTTTGCTTGGTATTCCATGTTTGGGTTTACTCACACTGGTTTCTAGCCTGACTCAGGTGTTACTTTGATGTAATGCTCGGGTCAGACCGAGTATTACAGATTTTCAGGTAGGTACGTTCTGAAGCTCAGGAGACGAGCTGGATGGCAGGAGCGTATAGAATGTTCCTGCTGTATTTATATTATTGTTAATCTGAGACATGATAATTGTAAATATTCAGTGACTGAGTATATGTGAAACTCTGATGTGTTAAAATGTAATCGACAGATATAGTATTCTTTTGTAAGATGTTATTATTTATTATTATATTTTATCCGCTGCGAATGTGAGATGTTGGTGTTTCTGTTCTTGTTCTTCTATCTCTTTTTTTCTTTTTCATAACTATCTGGGATTTTCCGCTTCGAAAATTTCGGGTCGTTACGAAACCCATATATCAAAATAGATGTTTTAAAATATTTTAAACGCAATGGAAAAGGTTTCAGGTTCAAATTGCATCGCATGAAGAAGTTATGCTGAAATCAATATTTTCAAATTGATTTCAATTGATTTCAATTAAATTGATTTCAAGGTGTTTCAAGCCCATACGATCAAACAACAAATCCGATCGTTACGAAACTTGAAATACTATAATAATTCACCGTTACGGATCCGATGAAACTGGTTTCGTTGAAATCCGAGTCAGTGACCAAAATGGCTATTTTTATATTAATTAAATAAATTAAAAATCAATAATTTAAATCCAATTTTAAATTTTCTTCTATAATTGACAATTTTTATCAACTTCATATTTTTATATCATTTATACAAATTAAACAAATTTATATGCCCTTTAAATGTTGATTCAATTATCAATTTCAATATTGAATTACAATTTCATTTAAATTCAAAGATTATAAAATAAACTTTCAAAAATTGCATTGAATTAAATTTTCATTCTATGATTCTACTTATTAGTATCAAATAGATGGAACTAACATTGGATTCCCACTTAATTCCATAAATATCTCCAAATTTAATCTAAATTTTTATTAACGTAAAATTTTAAAATGTTTAATTCATTCATTTGCAATAAATTCAATTTATTATAAATTAAATAAATTAAACCACTATTTATTAAATTTTTAAACTTTTATATTCTCATCTTTTACCAAAATAAGGATGCCACTAACATAGATTCGTGGTTCCACATTATTATCCTCAAATTTCATTTAAATTTCAATAAGCAGTATTTAAACGTTTAATTCCATTTTATTTTTCAATAAATACAATTGTTGAATTTTATACCTTAATTAAATTTATAAATCTTGCGTTCTATACTTTAAATCAACCGATGGTCCTATTACAAAGAGAATTAGCACTAATTACATCTTATAAAATTTACCCTTTTCAATGACAAATCACATTTACCCTAACTGCACAAAAATCAAGTCAATTAATTGTAATTGGTTTCACGTTAAATATTATAAATTATAAATTGGACTCTCAATAAATTCGTTTATTGATTTAAAATCTTGCTATTCAATAAATTGACATTTGATGGGTATAATTAACATTGAATTATATTACATATCATTAATGTATTTATAAATTTATTTCTAATTAACGTGCTGCTTAATTTCCTTTGATTTCAAATTGATCTCCAAATTGTGTAATAACTACCATATTTCAATATATAACGCTAATTTTATTCATTGCATTAATATACGCCTATTTACATTCTAAATTTGAATGAATATTACGTTTTTAATTGTGTGCTTCTATCAAATTGAACACGTTAATTTAGGTTTTTAAATACATTACATTCTATTAAATTACTTTACATACTTCACGTATTAATTTCCCAATTAACACAATTTAACTTATTTTCCCAATCCACTAATTATTACTTAAAAAAAAAATTACGCTTCTATTACTTTACATCCACACTTTCGTTACTATATTAACAATTAGTAACGTTTATATCAGCAACACATTATAGTTACTTACCATTCAAATGAGTTTGATATCTAATAAATTAATTGACCAATTAATTAGGTAATTTATACAAATTTGTCATCATACCCATAAGTTTACACTTATACCTAAGTCCTACATTTGAATTTATTTATTAAATTGAAATGTTCATTCCAATATTAATTTATCACCTTTATTATTTCTACAAAAATTTGATTACAAAATCCTATTTAATTAACAAATTTAGTTGTCGAAATTTACGGGTCGTTACACTCTCCCCCACTCAAAACTTTTCGTCCCCGAAAAGGAAAAAGAAGGGAAAGGAAGAATTTAGAAATCAATATATCTTATTCAAAACATTAATTTTATAAACAATTAAATTTACAAAAAATTTTACTTTAAATAAAAGGTACAAATTTACAATCATTAAATCTTTTTATGCTTAAATCAATAAAGTTTGGAAAATAATTTCAAAAATTTCTAAGTCCACAATTTTACGGAAAATTTTGGCAGAGTCTCCTTTGTACGGAGAGGCTCTGCAGAAAATATAATATCAATTATAACAATATACACATATAATATCCAGAATATTATATCCCAATACAGAAAAAATATAATAACGCTATAAACCGTAATCCGAAACGTACCTATTTGTTGGCAATTAACGCTTATATTATGAAACCAAATGCAGTAGCAATTGCTTCCATAACCTGTATTTCACTTATAAAATCCAAAAGAGTTAATAATTTTAAAAAAATGAAATATTTAAGTTGTTTTAATTACAACCAACCAAACCAATACAACAACCAATTGCAATCACAGCAAACAACCATCACATAGAATCAATATAATCAACCATTCGTTCATATCAAACAAAACAAATAGTTGTTCGGGTTCAAAGCTTCAAATTGTACAGGATGAAAATAAACTTTTAAGCGCACCGTTTACTCAACAGTCTTTAATGAAGCTAAATAGATTATTCATTCATCCAACCAATTTTGAAGTATCCCTGCCCAAACAACCATAAACCAAAACAAATAACAAATCCAACAATAGATCAAGTTACTATTATTTATTCTCATTTATTCATACCATGTAAATTTTCCTTTTATAATTTACATTTATTTCTAACAAACTTTAAATTTCATTTACTCATTCAATGTTTGTTTCATTTATTTTCACTTACTTCTTACAATTATTCATTTCCATTAACTCAGGTCATGCCAGTTCCTTTTATTTCATTATAATTATTCATTTGTTGCATGCCCTCATTTATTTACATTCATTTATCAATAGTATTCATGTCCCATTCAATTTCTTAGCATTTCCATTTTATTTACTTAAGTTTATAATCATCTATTTGTAATACTTACCTTTAATTATATTTATTTATAGTAAAATTTCAATTATAATCTTAAGTTTATAACATTAAATTCTAATTTATAATAGAAAATTCATTTAATACTTCATTACCTACTTTTACTTGTACAATTTCCACTACATTTCCTGTTAAACATTTCAACTTTTTATATTTGGAAGTTATATATGTTAAATAAAATGCAAATGAACTTATACAAATTTATCTCATCCTTTAATTAAATTTAATGTTCAATAATATTACTCTTTGTTTCATATGTTACAAATTTCCAAATTCCTTTAATACCATTAATAACCTAGCATTAAATCTCTTATTTTATTTAGGGTTTTAATTATTAGTTAAATTCCGTTTCACTACATTAATTAAACTATTAATAAATGGAAACTTAAGTTAAACACCGGGTTTATTTCAAAATCATTTTAGAAAAATAAATAAATAAATACTTACAATTTATATCCAATAATATTTGAAACAATTCAAAATTTATACTTGTTTATCAAAATCAATCTGCAGTAACACTACTACAGTGGCCTTCCCGCTTTGAAACTCGAAAATGAACATCGATGATGCGTGCACTCATCACAGAAATTATTTTCCAGCGACAGAGAGTAGAGTACAACTTATTTCTTTCCAAAATTTCTTTAAAACCATACTTTCAAATTATATTGAAATATTTATATCAGAAAATATTTCTAAATACTATTGTTATATTTCAAAAATCCTTTGAAAGCAATTTTTCAAAATCCCGGACTTAAGTTCTAAAATTTCCAAATTTTCATTGATTTTATTTCCAATCTTATTTACCTATTATTTATAAATTTTATTCCTAACAACCAATATATTACAACCAAATTTAGCTTTTATAAAATTATAGAAAATATAATAGGCAAAATTATTTCATTCACCTATATTAAAAACAAATATTGTGTCGGTCTGTCCTATTAAGTGTTTAGGAACCCCTATTGATGTCATAGCGTCCCATGCATCAACCAGAATTTATAAATACAAAACGGAATAGATTAACACAATATTAAAACCTTTTTATAACACTAACAAATACTCTCTCTCATATATACACTCAGTGACTCCCATAGGGTATTCCTACCCTATTAATAAAGAGTCAAACCCCCAAAGCTAAGGTTTATCGCTAAACCAAAGCTCTGATACCACAATTGTAACATTTCGCCTTTTCGCACGCTTTAAATCGACACACGTGCCAATTCAAACCGTTCGGAAGGGCGGATTGTTATGGGGTAAATAAGAAAAACAAGAAAGAAATAAAATAAATAGAATCTCACAGCGGAAGGATAAAATATAAAAATCAAATATACAGTTTATAAAGCTATTTTACAAAATATTCGATTATACTTACACATTTATCAGAGTTACACATACCAATAACAATGCAGTGGAACAGTATGAGTATAGTGGACTAATAATAATAATAATAATAATATAAATCTCTGTCTTCATCTTAAAGAGCTAAAGTCTTCGATCCTGAAACGCTCGGACTGACCCGAGCGAATTGAAAAGACAAAACACTCGAGTCAGAACTAAAAGATCTTATGTAAGTTAAATTAACAGAAGTAAATATGAGTACAGTAACTCAAGAGATGCTCGGGATTTACATCTCTAAAGGTTCCGTTAAACTATTTACTATGTAGTATAAATAGTGTCTAATTGTAAAATAAACTTACTTTAAAATAGCGTTAAGGAGTGACCCAATATTCCCCTTAACACATAATATATTTCCATAGTATATACAGTACCATAATCTCCCCCGTAATGGGCGTCGTCAGAGGGCACTCCATAGGTATGGTACAAAACAAAATCGTATAAGGCGCGCTAGGGTAGGTGACACGGCACAACTAGGCAATGCCAAGGTAGATATAACAATTACGCTTCCGGACCGGTGGTAGCGCGTAGCCGCAGCTATCGCCCACCTCGAACAAACTCCCCCCTAAATCAAAAGTAAAGGTGGCCACCGAATCAACCCAAAGTCAGAGTATAGTATCGAAGAGGAGTGTCCGATAAAGGGCGCTAACCCCCTTATCCCGTCGATCGCTCCTGTTTTAGCCACCTTATGCCAACTCACGGGAGTTGGGTCCACGTATTTACCTCAAAGGAAACGCCGCGACCAACCTACTTCATTCTGGAATCTCCACCGCGTACGCTGTTGTTAAAGTGGTTTTCGGAGTTGGCAGAGAGTATGACAATTTCCGATCCCGTTCTCTTCAACAACCAAACGTTATTATAACACCGCGGCTATTTCAAAATAATTTATCCTTTAAAACCAGAATATAATATCTCTTTCAAACCATACAAATACGATATCATTTATATTTTTAAAAACCCAAATCAATATGATATCATTTTTATTTCATAAGTATCCCTTTTCCAAAATCATAATATTTTCAAATATATATATATCTTGAAACCATAGCTTTGAAACATAACTTTTAATACTTAATGGTTCAAATACTATATTGCTTTATAAAATAAACAACTTCTTCAAATTTAAAAATAAATTCCCAATTAAAAATTTGAACCTCCAAATAAACCATTTTAATTCCCATGTATTTCAAAGCTTAAATATTCTATATTTCAAAACTTTATAGTTCATATATTTAAATCTTTAAATATTCCACTATTTCAAAATGGATTCTTTGATAATTTAATATATATCAAATCCAATTCCTATTATTTAAATTTTAAATATTTACTTACTAAACAAATATTATTCAGGTAAAACCCTTAAACTTCAATAACAGGATATTCTTTAAAGAAATTTTATATTCGTTTAAATCCTCTAATCAAAAATCAAGTTATAAGATCATACCCTTTAAATCTTAATTTATTTACATTTCAAAACAAATTTTTTCGAGGAAAATTCTTAAATACTTTAATTCAAATCATATTCACATTTACCTTCAACCTTACTTTTATTTGAGTTATTATAAACTCTATATATAATAGAATTCCAAATATATTCTTAACCATATTAAATATTAAAATTAAATATTTATTAAACTGTATTCTTTCCAAAACCATAGAAAATCATTTCAAAAATAATTTTATATATATACCGCGGTGCCTGTCTATAATTTTCTATCCTATGGTCAAGTGATACAGATATTTATCATTTCAATCCGCAATTTAAAAATAAAAATGCTGTAACAACCTGCAAATCCGTACCCCTTGAGTCTACACTATTCTACATCAATCAACTCAAGATGTCCAGAAATGCGAATCATTATGATTAAAGAAGAAGAGGTAAAAGAGGAGAAAACAGAAAACAACATCAGAATCTAACCATCGCAGCGGAATAAAATATAATAGATAATAACAGATTTTTAAACAAAGAAAACTATATTTGTTTTTGTTGCATACATCATCAGAGTTCAACAACATCGATAACATACAACTGAATACACCACTAAACAACACATCGGAATATATATATAAACAAGTACGGTAGTACGTATCGTCATCCTGCTCGTCTCCTGAGCTCCACAGCATCATCCTGTATCTTATAATACTCGGTCTGACCCGAGCATTACAGTTAAATAACACACGAGTCAGTCTGGAATACCAGCGTGAGAAAATCACACTCAATTGATTATTAAAGTTTCAAAAATCCTTTTGAAAACAAAAGCATCTTGTAAGGCCACGCCACAAATAAACATGTCAGGTTTTTGCCTTACGATAGCTAAAACAATTTTTATAGAAATTCTCTGATATTATAATAGGGTCTATATACAAATACTTATAAAATAGCCGGAATTATTACATTATTAAATTCCAGCTACTAGCCACAGAGTGGGTAATACAAACAAAACTCGTACAAGGCTCGTAGGGAGAATGGATTCCCAACTAATGACTAGGCACTAGGGTACCACCTGTCACAGTACGTAGCCTAGATCACAATACCGAGGAATACGCCCGCTCCCCTGCGACACAAGACCAGGACTACCCCTTACTGGATAATCCCGAGTGAGATCATCCCGCGGTTGGGATCAGCAACCGCCCACTAAGCCGAAATAAAAAGGGGCATCTAGACAGGAATGACCTCACCCTTCTTGGGTGCTAACCACCTAGCCTTGCTGCATAACCCCTGATTTTCAGTCATTCCCATTTTATGAGGCTTGAGGCTAAGCGTTACCTTTTCAGAACATATCCCTTAGAATGCCCATCGTCCACCTGACGATGTTTCGCAAGTATTCATCCATACAAGTCCGTCTCGGGTTCGAACGGAACCGAAGGCACTATTCCTACTACATCCATTTTGGAAATATCCTCAGGATTAGTAGCGACTAGCCCTTGCACTTCACTGCTCCATCTTCGAATCCAAACTCGTTTCCACAAAACGTACAAACCGGATCGAAGTGGTTTTCGAGAAATAGATCTCAATCCCGGTCTCTTCGAAACGATCAGCGCATTTGGCCAATATTGATAGTTGGTGATTTAACTATCAATTAATATTCACAAACAACCATCAAACAATAATTCATCTCCTAAATTATTTATTAATCCCAAAAATATCTTCACAATGATATATTTCCAATTTACAAACCCTTTGAAAAAACAGTTTCAAACTACCTTCCCTTCTCATAATAAATTCCAAGTATTTTCTATTTCCACTGAAATCACCATGCATAAAACTTTAGATTTTAAAAAATAATTTAAATCGTTTTAATTTAAAACATACTTTAGTTTATTTAAGCTAAGAACTACTTCAATAATTTATTAAAACACATACTATACGAATATTTGAAAATAAGTTTTCATTAAAAAATAAAACTAGGTTTTCACTTTTTAAAACAAAACACTAAGTCACCTTTAAATAATTACTACAATAATAGATTTGAAAAATATTCACTTTAAAATTTTAAACATTTAGAAATAATAAATTTTCTAAAATATGCTTTTTAAAACAACATTAAACCTTTATCTTATATTTTTAAAGTTTATTTTGAAAACATACTTGGCTATCCAGTGAAATATACTTCTCTTCACATTCTTTAAAAATAAATCACTATTTATTTTTAAACAATTTTTTTCTCATTCCTTTAATACATTCCCACCTTAAATTTATTCTTCCAAATATCCAATTTCAAACACTTAAATCAAAGTTCCAAATTGATTTCCAATTTACTTCATTTATTCCAAAATTCTTTAATTTCAGATTGTATTCCTTAATTATGATTTAATATACTTTTAACTGAAAATTTCAATTTTAGATTTCTCAAATTACTTCTTAATCCTTTTAAATAAATTGAAAACTTTAAATTTTAAAATAATTCTTTATTCCTTTAAATTAGTATCACAAAGTTTTATCATTCGTTAATTACTCTTTATTCAAATCCTTTTCTTTTCAAACTCGAAGTTATTTATTTATATTTGACATACTTCCATTCCTTTTTCAATTCATTCTTAATTATTAAATTTTATAAGATTATTTCATTTACAAATTTACTTCCTTTATTTTCTTTCCAAAATCCAATTTATACATTTTCGGTAATTCTTTATACCTAAATATATCCAATCAAATCATAATATTCAATATTCCAATATATTCATCATAGAATATCAAGTAATCGCAACATAGAATATTAAATAATAAATGTTGAGGGATCCAGTTGGATCCCTCCAACCTGTTTTCCTTGCATCCACAGATGTTAGCACAATATAATATGCCAATTCCAACATATATCATACTATAGCACATCAATCAATTCAACCATTCAAACAATTATTTAAATTTAATCATTTAAATTTAATTTTTAAATTAACTGAGTGAGATTAACTTACCTTTGCTCTTAATTTGCAATCCACTTCCAAACGGCTTGTTTCCTTCACGATATTGACCTTGTATAAACAACTTATGGTTTATTAATCTATTAACATTTGAACTAATCGGTCAATTAATTTCATTTAACAAATTTAATTTAATCAAACAATTTTATTTCAACTAATTTCTCCATTTAAAACTATTTTATTTTAAAATTTTCTATTTACTTTTTTTTCAAACCTTATAAATAAATTTTCTGTTACAGTAAATATCAGCAGTAATTTACCTTACTGTATAAACATACATTTACAAATATTAATCTCCATAATTCTTTATGCTTGCATAAAATATCTTAAACAAGGAGCTGTCGTATTACATATATACTTAAATTAGATTTAAAGTGGAAAATAAGTTGTTAATAGATATACCTTACAGACATTAGAACCAAGGCCACCACGAATTTCCAGAAACGCCATCGTAACCCAAGTTCGAACGCTCACGCAATGCTCTCTCGCGCTCCCCTTGCTGCCACGAACCCGTAGCACACCGATCAATTACAATCGCCGCACTCGCCTAAAAACCATCCCCGATAGGCTTGCTTGAGAACACCACTCACGACCACGGCCGCCTCGGTCTGCCGTCGCCATAACCCTGCTTTCGAATCGCGAAATCCCCAAATCGGCTTTACCATCGAATCTCGACGTTGGCGGCCTCCCACCAGAAATCGCGAACACACCTTCCTCGACTGAACGCACCTACGACGCACTTCCCTTAGCGATTCAAGTATCGAACTCAAGAAGATTCGATTTCGAATGGTCATTCGGCGAAATATTTTTTTTTCCAATTTTGATTTATGAACGAAGAAGAATGGAAGAGTACTCATATTTATACTGAAGACATCGATCCCCTTTTTTTAAAACTGTCGTGTAAAAGAAATGGGAACAAGAGAAGACGTTTGCGTGCTGAGGAGAACACGATTTGATCTTTGCGTGAACAAGAAAGACTACAGTAGTTGCATAAAAGTTTCGACGTTGATAGAATGTGGGCTGTAGTTGAAATAGTTTGACTCATCAATTTAATATGTATTACATATTTAAATTGGAAATTTTAAATCGTCTCGAAATCGTAGCTCAAAATCTCGACCTTCTATCGACGCGTGCCGCTAGGCGTTTATAATGTTATACCCCTATTCCAAACGCAATGGAAAAGGTTTCGAGTCCTACTTCGATCGTATGGAGAAGATAGCTTTTTGAACCAGCTATTAAATAGAATTTTCGATATAAATTCTAGCTCGTTTATATATCGTACGCTCACACATCTCTGATCGCTATGAAATTTGAAATCCGATAATAATTTAATATTAAGGACCCAATGGAGCTGGTTTCGTCGAATTTCGAGACTGCGCCTCGAAAGGCTATTTTTAAATTCAATTTAAACTATAAAATTTTAAAACTGAACAAACCACTATTAATTTCAATTTTACAACTTCTATTATCTTCAGAGTTATCAATATAAATTTTACAATCCTTCAAATTATTTTAACAGGATTAAATTCCAAATTCAACATTCTATCCAACTTCAAACTATTTACTTCAATAATTTAATTATCAAATAAATCGTGATGTTTTGGAATTCAAGTCAAAAATTAACTTTTAAATATTTCAAATCAATTAAATATTCCAATTTTAACTGCTTAAAAATTCCGGGTCGTCACAAATATGGTTGTATATCATTTCAAACCGCAATCTCGAATGAAATGAAAATGCATAATAATAACTTGCAGTTTATACAATATAAATACAGCATCCGTTCGTCCATCATATCAATCATCAAACATTCATCAATTTATCATCTAATTCAAACAATCACAACAATAAATAATAATTAATTACTGATAGTTAAATTTCTAATAATGAATTAAATAACTGTTTAACTGTATTTTATATGCAATAATAAATAAATTTAACTAGCGGGTTATATGCAATAATAAATTTTACTAAATTTTAAATAACTGTTTTAATGCGATGAATAAATTAATTAACAATTAACTGGCAGTTTTAAATGCAATAATGAATTAAATAACGCGTAAATTAAATGAATGCAATTTAACTGAGAAAATGATGAAATATATGCCAAACAGCTACAAATAAAATTCTAAACACATCATAAATCAATTTAACAAATGTAAGATATTTTAGAAGTTGTGAGTGGGTTAAAACACTCACCTTTTGAATTTAAATTGAATTTAAATTCAATTTAAACCCAAATAATGTACAGTCTTCAAATCCGTCCAAACCAACGCCAAAATGTCTGGAATTTTATTACGGTCCTAACAAAAAAATTGCATGTGAACGGAGTTCGTATGTAAGAGTTATTAAGATTTGAACATTGGAAAATTTTATTAAATTAAATAAAAAAACAAATAAACTTACAACTCAAATCCACGTCACCCTCATCTTCACTAAACAGCCGAAACCCTAATAAGCTTCAGGAACACGCCGCCTCTGTTATTAACCTATACGCATCAATGCTCGCACCCTCTGGAACACCGCCGCATGCCCCCCCTCCCGATCCACGACCAACCTCCTCGACCATCGCGACTGCACGTGTACGCGCAGATTGACCCAGAGACGCAGCCGCCTCCACCATATGTAAACCCTAGTTGAATTTTAGGGGCCGATCCGACCATCGATTTGCACGATGAACCGTATAGATGTGATCTCCTCTGTAACGTCCCGCTTTTTCGCATGCTTTAAATCGACACACGTGCCAATTCAAACCATACGGAAGGGCGGATTGTTATGGGGTAAATAAGAAAAATGGAGAAGAAATAAAATAAAATAGAATCTCACAGCGGAATGATAAAATATAATAATCAATATATAGTTCATAAAACTGTTTACACACATTTGCTTCTTCTTTATACAATAAATGTCAGAGTTCACATACCAATAAATATCAATGCAGCGGAATTAAATAGTGTAGTGGGATATAACATATAATAATAATAGAAATGAAATCTTCGTCTTCTTCCTCCAGAACATCTTCAAATCCTGAAACGCTCGGACTGACCCGAGTGAATTGAAAAGACAAAACACTCGAGTCAGAACTAAAAGATCTTATGTAAGTTAAATTAACAGAAATGAATATGAGTGCAGTAACTCAAGAGATGCTCGGGATTTACATCTCTAAGGATCCGTTAAACTATTTACTATGTAGTATATTTCGCTATTATAATAGTGTCTAATTGTAAAATAAACTTACTTTTAAATAGCGTTAAGGCTTTACATTTTCCACCTTAACGCAGTTATATATTCCCATAGTCTATACAGTACCGTAATCTTCCCCATACTGGGCGTCGTCAGAGGGCACTCCATAGGTATGACACAAAACCAAAATCGTATAAGGCGCGCTAGGGTAGGTGACACGGCACAACTAGGCAATACCAGGGTAGATATACCAATTACGCATCCGGGCTGATGGTAACGCATATCCGCAGCTACCGCCCACCTCGAACAAACACCACCAAAATCAAAGAAATCAATAGTGGCCACCGAATCAATCCAAAGTCAGAGTATAGTATCAAAGGAGTGCGTTCGATTAGAGGAATGACCTCATTGGCCCGAGAATCGCTCCTGTTTTAGCCACCTTATGCCAACTCACGGGAGTTGGGTCCACGTATTTATCTTATAGGAAACGCCGTCGCCAACCTACTTCATTCTGGAATCTCCACCGCGTACACGGTTGTTAAAGTGGTTTACGGAGTTGGCAGAGAGTATAACAACTTCCGATCCTGGTCTCTTCAACAATCAAACGTTAGTATAACACCGCAGTCATTTAAAAATAATTATGCTTTCAAAATCAGAATATAATTATCCATTTCAAACCCTATAAATACGATATCATTTCCTTTTAAAACCCAAATAAATATGATATCATTTTATTTCAAATATATTTCTTTTCCAAAATCATGCCACTTTTAAGATTTATAATACCTCAAAATCAAATATTTGAAATTTAACTTTCAACATAATACTTCGAAATCCATAGTTTTAAAACCATAACTTTCAAAACTTAAATAGTTTGGATATTCAACAGTATATAAAATAAAAAGTTGAATTTAAAATTTCTTCAAAAGAAAAAAAATTCCACGCCTTCACAATTTTTATTCATTTTAAATTCAGTCTGAACCCATAACTTTTAGATTCACTTTCAGTTTGAATAAAACACTTCGATATCAATATTTTCAAACTTTGAGTATTTAATGAATTTCAAAACTAAGGTTGGGAATTTCTAGTCAACAATTCATTTTGCTATTATTTAGTTTTGAAAGGTTTACATGATAAATCCCTAACCATTTAAAATAAAACTCAATTTAGTAACACTAAATATTTCCTTCCATTTATTTATACTAGAATTATTCATTAAATCCAGTTATAAATATCATTCCTTTAAAATTTCCAATTTTTATAAGTTAACATCAACTTATGGAGTTAAATTTTTAAATAAGCTCAATTCCAATTATTTCCAATTTATCTTTCAATCTTAATTGATTTGAATCATTTAAAACTCTATATATATATACAAGATCTTAAACCTATACTTAATCATATAATATAAATTATCAAATTCCATTTTTCAACTTATTCATTTTTATTTATCAGATTTATGCATAGCTTAAATTCAACAATTTAACTATATATGTATATATAAAATATATTTATATCGTATCCAAATTTAATATTTATTAAACCGTATCACATCCAAACCATAAAATCATTTCAAAAATAATTTTATATATATGCCATGGTGCCTGTATATAATTTTCTATCCTATGGTCAAGTGATACAGATATTTATCATTTCAATCCGCAATTTAAAAATAAAAATGTGGTTGTATATCATTTCAAACCGCTATCCTGAATGAAATGAAATGCATGATAACTTGCAGTTTATGTAAATAAACATCCGTTCATCCAAATATCAATCATCAACCCTTTTTATTATAAACATCATCCAATTTGAACAAAACATCAATATATAGCATATAAATATAACAGGTAATAAATAACAGGTATTAACTAACAATTTATATTCAATAATAAACTTAATAACTGTTTAACTAGCAGTTTATATGCAAATAAATAAATTTTAACTGTAAATTTTTATGCAATAATAAATAACACTTCAATTTAAATAAATGCAATCTAACTGAGATGATGAATAAAATATGCCAAACAATCATAAATGAATTTCTACTTATATCATAAATCAATTTAACAAACATAAGAAAACTTAGAAGTTGTGAGTGGGTTAAAAAACTCACCTTTTGAATTTAAATCGAACTTAAATCCGATTTAAACCCAAAAATTTGACAGTCTCCAAATCTGTCCAAACTAGCGTCAAAGTGTCCGGAATTTCGATACGAACGCAACGGAGAAAACCGCGCGTCAATCCGATCTCGTATGCAAAAGTTATTCGAGTTAAAAGATTTAAATATTAATATAACATAATTAATTAATACATAAAAAATATAACATACCATCCTCTTCTTCCTTATCCATGAACCTACTAACCTATCACGCACGCGCCACTTTCTTCCGTGCGCATGCAACTCGAGACATATAGAGTTCGATCAGCGACTATCAGTGTGTGCGCCACCTTAAGAGCCACCTATGGACCAAGTTTCACATCACCACTCGCTACTGTTTGCATGCAATCCAAGAAAATACGTCCATGCTTCCAAGCCAGATTCTGGCGAATCCGTGGTCCAATAGATCAACCGTATGGATTTGAAGAGCTCGCCGAGATCTACAACTTTGCTTTTCCAAACTTTATTTATATATAAAATATATATATATAATGATTATAAAATGGGTATATTTTATTTAAAGTAATAAAATTTGTGAATTATTGTTTATATGTTAATATTTTGAATAAGATGTATTGTTTATTTAATTCTTCCTTCTCCCTTCTTTTTCCTTTTCGGGGATGAAAAGTTTTGAGTGGGGGAGAGTGTGACGACCCGTAAATTTCGACAATTTAATTTGTTAATTTAATATGATTTTGTAATTAAATTTTAGTAGAAATAATAAAAGAGGGTAAATTAATATCAAAATGAAGGTTAAAATAAAATATATAAATGGTAATTAAAGCCTACTTATTTGTAATATGAATAAAATTTCAATAAATAAAATGGTGTAAGTATTGTACCTGGATATAATGTGAATACGAAAAATATAGGGTAGGCATTAAATTAGAAGTGTAAGGACACATTGTTACAATAATTGATTTTAAGTAGGGATACGTTATTTCAAGTTAATAATTTATAAACTTGAATGAACATTTCAATTTAATGAATTAATTCAAATGTTATAACTTAGCAAATGGAATATGGTAATAAGAACAAATTGCAAAATTTGTATTTAGGGGCAAAATAAATTTTGATAGGTAGTAGTTGTTGTGAGGAGTAAATATACAAGTATATTAAAGGTTATAATAAGGGGTTGCTAGTAAATTCACTCATTTACCAATAAAGATAATTAGATGTGGCTTGATGATAATTAATAATATAACGGAAAGAGTAAATGTATTCATTAGAATACTAATTGCAATTGGATAGGGATGTTTAGTAACAATGTTAATGCAAGGTAATTAATGCTAAATTAAAGTCAATAATAATGAATAGTGATTAATTCAATTCTTGTAACATATATTATAAATTACCTGCTTATTTGTTAATGGAATTAGAAATTGTAATAAGTGATAATAAAATGAATCAATGTTACACTAATGGAAAATGGAATAACGTTCGTTTAAATGTTGAGTAATTATAGGTCGTATTTATTATAAGCGTTACTTTAATAATTATTTGAAATAACGTTCGTTTAAAGGTCCCCTCTACAGAATCGTACCTTCAATTCATCGATCAGACGAATTTGATTTCATCGCGATGGAAGGCCAAGAATAAACGATCAATTTTTGAACAATCGGTGATTCGATCAGAAAAACGAATCACGGATCTGTGATGCGTATACCGAGAGCTTCAACGTATATTTTTTTTGGAATTTTTCTAATAACTTCGAAATTTTTGGCTTTGAATTTGATTTTTGAAATTTGGAATTGGATATAGGGTTTGCAGACATTGGAAGAAGAGGAGCTGATGAAATTTTATGCGCAGATTAATGAGAATAGGCGGAGGCTAGGGTTTAGCAGGGTATTTATAGATAAAGTTGGAATAGACATATGGATCCGACTTATAAACGTGTTCAAAGATAATTGGCCCAAAAAGCCCGTTCTGACTCCGGAACGCAATTGGGTAAACCCATATATCAAAATAGGTGTTTTAAAATATTTTAAATGCAATGGAAAAGGTTTCAGGTTCAAATTGCGTCGTATGAAGAAGTTTTGCTGAAATCAATATTTTCAAACTGATTTCAATTGATTTCAATTAAATTGATTTCAAGGCGTTTCAAGCCCATACGATCAAACAACAAATCCGATCGATACGAAACTTGAAATCCTCCAATAATTCACCGTTACGGATCCGATGAAACTGGTTTCGTCGAAATCCGAGTCAGTGGCCAAAGTGGCTATTTTTATATTAATTAAATAAATTAAAAATCAATAATTTAAATCCAATTTTAAATTTTCTTCTATAATCGACAATTTTTATCAACTTCATATTTTTAAATCATTTATACAAATTAAACAAATTTAGAAGCCCTTTAAATGCTGAGTCAATTATCAATTTCAGCGTTGAATTACAGTTTCATTTAAATTCAAAGATTATAAAATAAACTTTCAAAAATTCCATTGAATTAAATTTTCATTCTATGATTCTACCTATTAGTATCAAATAGATGGAACTAACATTGGATTCCCACTTAATTCCATAAATATCTCCAAATTTAATCTAATTTTTTAATAACGTAAAATTTTAAAATGTTTAATTTCATTCATTTGCAATAAATTCAATTATTATAAATTAAATAAATTAAACCACTATTTATTAAATTTTTAAACTTTTATATTCTCATCTTTTACCAAAATAAGGATGCCACTAACATAGGTTCGTGGTTTCACATTATTATCCTCAAATTTCATTTAAATTTCAATAACGTAGTATTTAAACGTTTAGTTCTATTTTATTTTTCAATAAAGACAATTGTTGAATTTTATACCTTAATTAAATTTATAAATCTTGCTTTCTATACTTTAAATCAACCGCTGGTCCTATTACAAATAGAATTAGCACTAATTACATCTTATAAAATTTACCCTTTTCAATGACAAATCACATCTACCCTAACTGCACAAAAATCAAGTCAATTAACTGTAATTGATTTCACATTAAATATTATAAATTATAAATTGAACTCTCAATAAATTCGTTTATTGATTTAAAATCTTGCTATTCAATAAATTGACATTGGTGGGTATAATTAACGTTGAATTATATTACATATCACTAATGTATTTATAAATTTATTTCCAATCAACGTGCTGCTTAATTTCCTTTGATTTCAAATTGATCTCCAAATTGTGTAATAACTACCATAATTCAATATATAACGCTAATTTTATTCATTGCATTAATATACGCCTATTTACATTTTTGTGTGCTTCTATTAAATTGAACACCTTAATTTAGGTTTTTAAATACATTACATTCTATTAAATTACTTTACATACTTCACGTATTAATTTCCCAATTAACACAATTTAACTTATTTTCCCATTCCACCAATTATTACTTAAAAATAAATTTACGCTTCTATTACTTTTCATCCACACTTCCGTTACTATATTAGTAATTAGTAACGTTTATATCAATAACACATTATAATTACTTACCATTCAACTGAGTTTGATTTCTAATAAATTAATTGACCAATTAATTAGGTAATTTATACAAATTTGTTATCATACCCATAAATTTACACTTATAACTAAGTCCTACATTTGAATTTATTTATTAAATTGAAATGCTCATTCCAATATTAATTTATCACCTTTATTATTTCTACAAAAATTTAATTACAAAATCCTATTTAATTAACAAATTTAGTTGTCGAAATTTACGAGTCGTTACATATTGAGTAGATGAGGTAAGATAATTATGTATTTATTGAGCAAACTCAAGGTATATATACTATACTTAGGCCATTATTATATGGTAGGTACGAGTGAATAATCTCTTTCGATTTGTTAAGCAAATTCAATGTCGAAATGAGATCAAGATTGGGAAAAATGGGTTAAGAGTTGTATATGATACAACCGATAAGGAGTTATACATCATTTGTAGGGCTATGATTTGCTGAAAAACTCAAGGTCAAAATACCAAGAAAGATGAGTTCTAACACCCGGTGAAGTCGAAAGACTTATGTGTTTCATCTTAGGTTTGGAGAAATATAAAAGATTAGTGGGAGCCTTATTAGAAAAATGAAATGGTAACATTTATACTTTCTAACATTGTTAGAACATATGCTAAATAATGTTACAATTATCTACAATGATAAATTTATTCATTTAATATGATTAATAAAATGTTTATGAATTAATATATATACATAAACGAACTGAATTGAAAGTTGACAAATGGAAATATAATACCCAGTATTAAATTCCTATTGCATGTTAGCGTTTCTATAACTATGCAAGTGCCTAATCTTATAGGTATTAAATACATTCGTGGTTTGGTCACTTACGCATTTATTTGGTCAAGACCATGTATTGCATTCTATGAGTTTTGAACTCTAAATGAAATACAAGACTATGGATATTTGAACCATATACAATTGCATATAAATGCTATATGGTGAATGGCCAAAGTTTGTAATGTACAATATTTCGATGAAATTAGTTCATCCGAAAAAACCAAATAAACCTTAGTGCGAGATCGAGTATTTGATCTGATTGATTACAAAATGGATCATGTTATGTTGATGTAACACGAGACCAAAAACTACAAGATAGATCTAAGAACTCAATTGCTGAAATTCCATTTTGGTCGGTTTACGTAAAATGTAACATATTTGATGTCCTTAAATGTTAAGGATAATCAAATGTGCTTTTGTAAAGAGTTTGTTATGATATTTTAGTAAGGTTTTCTTTTGAATAGTTTGACCATTTGAAGGAAAATGAATGTGTAAGAATAGATGTAATTTAAGGTACAGTTGGGATAGAAAGAACGAATAGTCACTTCTGCTTCATACAAAAACATTGGAAATGGGAGTTGCAAAAATAATTGATATTTAATATTGGAATAATAAACATGATTTCTATTCTAAAATTTGTTTTCATATAGAACATCATTATCTATGAGAGATATTTCTTTGAGCTCAAGATATTTGATCAATGAACTATCCACCGCAAATAGTTGCAGTGTATGAAATAAACAAATTGTACTAAGTGAATAACGGACCTCCAAATTTAGTACACTATTATAATAATGGTGGAAACAGTGGGGGCATGCCATATAGCACTTATTAATTACATTATAGTATGGAAATTGTTTTTGTGTAACTTACCATACATTATTTATGAAATAATGATTATTTTTCGGTATCGATTGAAAAAAAAATAGACATAACTATATTTCAATATGAATATTATGACATTAGTTAAGAAATAAAACCATAATGTGGTATTTTTTTCATAACAAAAGTGATTCATCAAAAAATACAAAAGTATCTAATATTATTTATAGTTTTTTTTGGAATTACGGACTGAGCCATAATTCTGATAGAATAATTTTATCACATGATTTTAAATCATATGATACTAGTTAACTCTATCTCAAACAATTAAGGGCTATGCACCCATTCAGTGGGAGCATCATAAGAGTTGATGAACTCTTCAGATTGATACATATAGGTGTATACAATCATAAGTCTATTAATACCAAAACATTTCCACGTACCTCGTCATATTCACTGATGAGTTATCATGGACATGGACATGTGTATTTGTCACACAAGTAGTATGTTTATGGTAAATCATAAAGTATAAAACGGAAGTAAATAAAATAACATGCAATAGAAATGATTCGATTTGATTGAATGAGTGAGTATATTGGAAAATATTCCTAGCGTACATAAAAATGAATACAGATTCAATTTTGAAAGTCACTCTTCCATGTGATACATAATGATGCATCGATAAGGAGTAATCGAACTTTGTCGGATAATGTGCGATTAACTATGAGTGAAGTTGGGCTAGTTTCTTTCTATAAGGTCATGTAGTTAAGAGTACTACACAAGGCTAATATTATTTCATCTAAATAACAGTTTGCAAAGTCACACAAGATGAGGGTTATAAGAAACCTCAACATATTCTAGGCAAATGAGTTGGTAGGTGTGCGAGTTGAAAGATTGCACGTAATAATTGTTCGAAGGGATCTTGTATGAAACTTCCCAAAAGAATTTTTGAAAGACTGTCATTCGATGATATATCTATGTTTTGAACATAAGTTTTGTAAACAAAGACCAAATTAGTTTTATAAATAAAGAAATTCATAAAACATTTATGATTGCCTATTCTGTTGCACTGAAAAACAATTGTTGTTCCAAGAAATACCAACTTCAATTTAAAGAAATTTCTTTGAGGAATTACTAGTAGTAAAATGGAATTAGATATCGTCCACAGATAGAACTGATTAGATGATATGAAATGAAATTAACCAACCTAAACATGCACAACACATTAGAGTGTCTAATAAATATTCTCACACAATGAAGAGAAACTTTGAGTTTCTTATCAATGTCGAAAATATATAATACTAGGTTGTTTAATTAAACCACTAAGAGTGTTGACTCTATGGTATTATATGCAAATCTAGAATTATTCCAAGTACACAATCAAAGTATGATTTTGGTAGTTGTAACTGAAGGGATGTGATCTATTCGGCCGCGTTTGTGTCTTTATGAGCAAGACTAATGCAGTTGGAATTAAATAAGCAACGTTAATAAGAATAATATCGAAATTTTGGTTGTTGAAATTAGCTTAATAGATTCGGTATTCAACTTGCTCAAATTAATTCAGATTTACTCACAAAATTACCACTTAATATGATTTTATGTTTGGTACATATGTACTGAAATAGAAAAGTCTAAATAATGATTTACAATAAGCTATTTACATATAATAACCAAAAATGTCTCGAAGTCAGTGGGAGCGATGTTATGCTTGTGAGTCTTTAGATATGATCCAAAATTTGATAGAAACTATCATTTTATAAGCATAAAAATTTGAAAATTATTTTGATAGAAATATCAAACAGTTTGATTATCAATCAAAATGTAGACGAAGTGTGTGTTCATAAGGAAGAACGTTAAAAGGTACATTAATATTTCTAAATCATAACAACGCATTGTTGATTTTAAATAATGTAGTTGTGTTGAAAAATCAACCTTAGTTGTTTTAATACTTAACTTTGGATTGTAAATGATATCTTTTATATTGAGTATAAAAGATACTGGGAATGTCCTAAATCAATATGCAAAGACACCTTATTAAATTGTTTAATATGTAACATGTGAGATTAGTTCCTTACGCATTAGCAATACGAATTATCATACATGTTATGTTGTCTAAGATAACATGATTCGTTTATGTTTTTGATACATGAAGCAAATATCAAATCCAAAATTGATATCACTAAACGGTTGTTTGATATGTTCTCTTGTAGTTATAAAATACTAGAGAATTGTTTATAGAAAAAAAAAACTCCTTGTGAAGGAGTATTTGAACTCAAACTTCATAAGCGATATTGAGTAAACTATATCAATGATAAATTCAAGTAAAAAATCTTTAAGTTGGAAATGTTCCATGTGAAAGACGTGGCTGATTCAATAAAAAAGGCTAAGTACATCGTCTTGAGTAGCGTCGCAATGAAAGCAATGTATATAAAAATATAAATCACAAATTTATAACTGAACTGATTCCAAATTTTGAGAATCTCATAAAGTTATTATATAATAATAATGTCATGATATAGTTTGTAACAGAACTTATAGCTCACTAGAAGTCAAGAGACGTACTCTAAATTGTTATACATGATAAAGCAGTTTATCGTTGTCGGAGAGAGTTGATCAACATAGTAGATAATTAAATCATAATAGCATACCCATTCATAAAGAGACTAACCCAATTGGATTTGAGAAAAGCGATTAAAGAAGTTAGAATATGATTCCATGATTGACCCCAAGTGCAAGTTGAAGATTGATAGGTTAGGGGTAAGTCCTAGGGGCAATTATGTAATTTGTTACATACATCTAACATGTTGGCCAATCTTGTTTGAAGTAAAGTTATTTTCTTTCTATTATATACTTGATATAATGTGGTTATATTAATTAATAAAATAAATTAAAAGTATATTTAATAGAAAATCCATAAATGATATGTTTTATGATAATAGTTATAAAGTGTTATAACTATGAGTAATTTATCACAGTGAAACAAATATACCATTTTCAATTTTCCTAGTTAACAAGCATCGAGACTAGATATCGATATATCTGTTGAGACTAGAGTACATAATGCTCTCCAAATGTTGGGCACTGTATTACTTATGACTGCTGGAGGCACCAAGAGGTTACGCACTGATAGTTATTGGATAACTATGGAATGACTCACTCGCTAGTTTTCTATTGGTAAATTTAACTAGGGTCAAGCAGAGAATATCGATGTGACTAATTTACACAATTCACTCGACTTGAGAATATTGTCGATCTTCAATGTGGAAGCTCCACTTTGATTATAGTTAATCTTGGCATAGGGTCCATCGAACGACTATGATAGGGTCGAGTGGAAGCATTGGAAGTGAAACACTATTCAAGAGAGGATTCGCTTCCTCAGTTATATGAGGTTAGTATTACGGTCAATTGAAGTCAACTCAAAGTCAAAGTCTTCGGCTAGAGCATTTTGGTCAATAATAATAATTATTGTTGAACCAAGAACTTTTTAGACAATAAAGTTGAATGTGGATGATATTGGAATTTTGACCATTACCAAATTCCATAAATGTAAAGTGATATAGTTTTAACGTAGATAATTGGTATAAATAATTGTCACTATTAGGTATCGCTTAAAATAAGCAAAACTGGATTTTACCAAAAGATGTGTTTGTGATAAATTCGGCCAAAATGTCACACTTCCTGCCAAGTGACTTGTAAACGCTAATATTCGAATAGTTCGATATTAATCACTGACTAAATTTACACATTTGAGTCGCATCACTATAATAATGAATTCTTTGAAAATCAAATGATTTGGTTAATTTATAAAATGTTGTAAATTGATTAAATTAGTTAATATTTGAGAATTATTAATTATTATTTATTTGAATATTTGGGCATTTATTGTAATTATTTTAATGCATTTATTAAAAGTTATATTTACGTGCACTTATATACGATATTGATATAATTTAAAAATAATTACATGAAATGATACATGGAAATTTTATGTCATGTGATGATATGATTTATGATCATTTGATGACTTGATTTGTGGAAATTTTATTTCATTTTATGACATATATGTAAAGAAAGGATTCGGGAGAGAGAAACAATCAAGGGAATTAATTAGGAAAATTTTAATTAAAGAATCGAAAAAGTTTCTTTCTTTCATGTAAAATATATTCTCTAAATTATCAGTACATACAATTCATTCTTTCTCATTCACTTTGTGTTCTTTCTCTTTCTAACTTTTCATGGTAGAATAAAAAACCTCTAAAATTCTTTCATCTCCATATTATAACATTAAAAAATAAATATAAAAAAAGTGGTTCATCCATCTCTTGCAAGGATAGATGAGGATCTTGAAGTTTTGAGGAGATATCATCATTTAAGGTACGACTTCTAGGCAACATCCTAATGGGAGTCAATTTCAAGATGTGCTTCAATGATTTGGGTAATAAGATACGTTTTTCTTTAATATATAATGATATTTGATGTAATGTTTGCTGAAAGAGAAATTTAACTATCATAGTTTGTATGTATATATCACTGCCTCATTTAATTTGAAAATTGTTTGTGTAACTTGAATTGTTTGTCGAATGAATCAATTGGTGTTTTATTAATAAATCAAAACTAATATTTGTATATGTTTAAATATAATGTTTTGTTTTGGAACTATGTTCCAAACATTTCAATTTAAAGTCTAATTTTTAGATCAGAAATTTTGTATGTTCAGTTTATCAACTGGGTTCTTATTTTGTTAAATTAAAATTTATATATGTTTGAATACAATGTTTATTATAGATCTATATTGTAAATGTTCAATTTAAAGTATAATCCTTTAGATCTAAAATACATATTGTTTTGATTGAATCTTACTTTATCAAATTAAGCTAAACTTTTTTTATCAATGTTATAGTGTTTTATTCAAGATTCATATTTTAAATCATAGAAAATAAAATGTAATTTTAGATTTGAAAGTTTACATATATGTATTTCGTGTTTGTATTGTTTTGGAAATTAAAAATGGGAAGATGTTTTGTAATAAATCTAAATTTTAATTTGAGTACTATTGTCTCTAATTTGAATAAAGATATTTTATTGAATATTACATACATACAATTAGTGTTTTGAGAATAAACCATCTTTTATATTGATTACAATTAATCTCAAATTTTTGTTAAGTAAAAATATTTGATTTAATCTTATATACACACGATTAATTTTATATGTATGTTTGTATATATAAAATTTATTATATGTATTTCATATTGTCAAAGTATGATTAAATTTCTTTCCAAAAGGAGGAAATAATTTAAATGAGGCAATAATATATACATTTATTTATTTTCGACTGTTTATATCCTTATATTATGATGCCTATAAATTGTCATGTATATGTCACATTTATTAAGTTTACGAAATGAAAAATTGATTAGACCATTGTTGTTACCCTTTATTTATGTTCCATTTTTTCCTTTATATGATTAGCTATCTATTTAATTTTGTTCATATGTTTACATCTTGCCATCAATTGATAGCACCTATCATGTTGCACTTACATAATTTGCACTATAATATGTGTGTATGTGCGTGTATTTATACTTACATTCATGCCATGTAGATGTTGCTAATTAACGACATTCATATGATCAATCAATTTAATTAAAGCTCTCTTTATATAAATAATGTGCCCCTCATTGATTGAATAAGTTAAGAGGAATCAAATGAAAAGTTTCATTCTTTAAATAAATTTGTGCCCCGTCATTAATTTAATAATTAAAGAGACAGAAATTCGCTAAAGAAATTTAATAAGTTACTGTTACAGACAAATAAGTACATAAGAGTATATTTGTACTCTAATCTACGTACATATTAAATTAAAGTAAAAATTTATTTCAAATAAAATAAAATATTGATTTTACTTAAAAGAAATTTAGAAAAGTTAAGTATATTTAGACTTCATAAGCCCACTAAAGATTGAAAATGGATAAATTTTTTGAAATCCACCTATTTCTTCTGCTACCAGCTGACCCAGTTTCTTTAAAATCCCTGTTCTATATCTCATTTTTTATTTGAATTTGAATTCAAAAAATAGATTATTATAACAGTTTGGACCAAATGGGGTATATTGCATGATTTTAAATTTTATTGTATTGTTATCGATACTTCGATTTTTGATATGAGAGCACTAAATATTTTGAGCACTCCATCAACATTAAATTGCTAAGAAGGGTGCACGTTATATTAAGAAACATATATTTTTGCCTCTTTAGTCCTTAGTTAAAACATGAATACCCTAAACACTTGTTATACGATCAGTATACCAAAACAGAGACCAATATGTTATAAACTCGTCACACAAGTTTACAAATCAAATTTCCACTACTTTGAAATTTGTATTAGTAATTTTGAACAATAACTACATTATAATTAATTTACAACAATAAATTATTGCAATAAAAACAGAAAATTGCTGTATTAAACTATAGTGATAAACATGCATTGTACTACTTCGTAGAAACATCAAAATGTTGAAACGGAAAGATTAGAGAACGATGTATAGAAATATATAAGTAAACAGAAATCTAACTGGATGAAGAAGGAAATTTCATCTGAGACTTGTCGTAACAATTTCCTTAATACATTATTCAAAGTCTTCCAAGATACAACAGACATGGTCTGCTCGAGATTATGATGTGTATGATCTTCTGTGTGATCGGCAGAAGCGCACAAATTACAGAGATTAAGAAATGAAGGGGAACAAGAGAAAATTCAGAGTAATTTACTGATCAAGTTTCCTTCTCCTTTTATAGGCTAATTCCTAACGGTTATGTCTATTGGAAACAGCAGCATTTCTTCGTCTACAACGGCCAAAAAACTGTTGCGGTTTGCAACAGTCACGTCTCTTCATTTGCAACGGCCAAAACCATCGTGATTTGTAACAGTCACATCTCTTCATTTGCAACACCCAACAACCGTTGTGGTTCGCAACAGTCGCGTCTTTTCATTTGCAACGTCCATTTCTGTTTGAAAAGCCATGTCCGGTCAGACAATAGGCAATTCCAATCCACCAGTCGCTTCTGTTTGAATTTAAACAGTAGAAAACTATTCACTTTTATGCAGCAAAAATATAACATGGTCCACTCTTAATGGACGTGCATCCACACCCGCACTTGCCTGGTTCGGTATGGGATGAGAGGGTGGTGCGCGCATATGTGTTAGTTCATGACCATATAGGTCCTCCCCCTCGCACAAAATTACTTGATCCTAAGGGCCAATATGGCTTTAAAGAAAGTAGTATATAAGCATGAACATTAGCTAATTTTTGGTGATGCGGGGACAACATCTCATTCACTATAAATGGCCTCTAACAATCCCCCACATGAATGATGATATATCTCCCCCCATAGAAAGTGCAATATCACGCAGTTCATATAAAAATAATGTTATATCGAGGATAAGTAGAAATTTCACTTTGAACTTCCACTAGTTAAAATTTATCAGATATACTTGGCTAATCGGTGAGTTATTTCATTTTGAACTATCAGTAGTTTGTGCATAGCCAGACAATAAGCTTTACAAAGCATTGTTTCTCTTCACATCCAATCTATTGGTTGTGTTCATTTTGGCCCTGAAAAAATTTGGTTCTGTGAGTTTTTAGAGAATTTAAGCCTTTAATGTTCTCTTAGAGCCGACCTAGCTCACACTAACATAGGCGATCACAACCATTAAGAGTATCCTACATATACCCCCACTTGTTATTTTCAAGATATGGTCATCATTAAAAAATATAGCTTTATCCTTTTAATACTTCCGTAGGCATGCATTCTATTATGCATCATAGGAATGGAGTATGACTAAGTCTAAACAAATGCATTACTTCTTGAGTTACACAAAACTGATTTGCCTATTGATCCTAGTCCGTGAGATCTCTAGTCGTTAGGATAGGTTTCCGTATAATATAACTCATGTTGATTTAGGCTTTTAAAACCATTCCCCTCGATGCGCAGTAAATTTTCTCTCTTGATAATCCTTTAGTAAATGGATATGCAAGATTATCAGTAGTTCTCACATAATCAATGGAAATAGTTCCATTTGAGAGTAACTGCCTAACTGTGTTATGGCGCTGACGAATATGTCACTTTCCATTATACATAAAGTTTTGCGCTCTGCTAAATGTTGCTTGATTATCAAAGTGTATGCATATGGCCGGTACTGGTTTAGGCCAAATGGAATTTCTTCTAAAAATTGACGAAGCCATTCTGCTTTTTCGCCTGCTTTATCTAAACCGATGAACTCTGATTCCATAGTGGATCGAGCTATGCACGTTTGTTTGGTAGATTTCCATGAAACTACTGGTCCTACTAGGGTGAAGATATAACCACTAGGTTATTTAGATTCCTCTGAATCAGAAATCCATTTTTCATCTCTATATCCTTCTAAGACGGCAGGATATTTTCCATAATGTAGGAAAAGTTCATAGTACTCTTTAAATATCCCAATAATATCGTTAGTGCTTTGCAGTGTTCCTCTCTTGGGTTGCTTGTATACCTACTCAGTTGACTTACTGCATAAGCTGTATCTAGTCTTGTGCAATTCATGAGGAGCATTAGACATCATATTACACGAGAGTATTCCAGTTGCATTACACTCATTATGTTTTTATGTAGTACTTCTGATAGATTAAAAGGTGTTCTTACTCCTTTAATTCCGTAGTTTTGAAATTTTTCAATCACTATTCCCACATAGTGTGACTGGGATAATTCAATTCCATTAGGTGTATTTATTATTTTGATTCCCAAAATAACGTCTGCAAATCCTAAATCTTTCATGTCAAAATTGTTGATTAACATTTTCTTTATGGTCCCTATTACTTTACTATTTGGACCAACTTACAAATCTTCATGTATGATTCTCCAACTTGTTTATAATAAACATATCTATCACATTCATTTATACATAAACTATTTTTCATCATGACACATCAAATTTTGCGTGTAATTGTTTTGGAGCTTGTTTTAGTCCGTATAATGATTTTTACTAATCTACATACTTTGTTTTCATTTCCTTTGGAAATGAAACCCTCGGGTTGCTCCATGTAAATATCCTCGTCAAGATTTTCATTTAAGAATGTTGTCTTTACATCCATTTGATGAATCTTTAGGTTATATATGGATGCAATTGCTATTAACATTCTTATAGAGGTTATTCCTGTAACTGGTGAATAAGTATTAAAGAAGACTATACCTTCCTTTTGATGATATCCTTTGGCTACCAATCTTGCTTTATATTTGTCAATAGAGCCATCTGGTTTCATCTTGTTTTTGAAGATCCACTTGCGGCCAATCTTTTTTATTCCATGCGGAAGGTTAACTTTTTTTCAAGTTTTATTACTTAGAATTGAATCAATTTTACTTATTATTGCTTCTTTCCAACATGAAGATTCCGAAGATGATATTGCTTCCTAGTATGTTTAAGGTTTGTGTTCTAACATGTATGTTAGAAAATCTGAACTAAACGTCTTGGACGTTCTTGCTTTACGCTTCTTCTTGGTTCAACTTCCTTAATTTCACGATGATTTTCATCGTCATGTGCCTTGCTTGATTCTTCTCTTGTCCTTAGGATTACTCAATATTTAGCTATGAGACCTAGCAATATTGTGTGTGGTCGTCAATAAATGTGATAAAGTACTTTTTCCCACCTCTTGTAGGTAATGATTTAAAATCACATAAATCAATGTGAACCAAACCTAGTGGTTCTATACTTCTATGGGTAGCAGTTTTTGTTGATAGCTCAACTGTCGCCATCTCTGTTTTAGTGAAAACAGGAAAGTCTTAAGATGTTATGTGATCAGTATATCAAAATAGAGACCAATATGTTATAAACTCGTCATACAAGTTTACAAATCAAATTTCCACTACTTTGGAGTTTTATATTAGTAATTTTGAACAATAACTATATTGTAATTAATTGACAACAATAAACTATAGCAATAACAACAACAAATTGCTGTATTAAACTATAATGATAAACAAGCGTTGTACTACTTTGCAGAAACAACACAACGTTGAAACGGAAAGATTAGAGAACGATGTATAGAAATATATAAGTAAACAGAAATCTAACCTGATGAAGAAGGAAATTTCGTCTGAGGATTAGCCTAACAATTTCCTTAAGACTTTATTCAAAGTCTCTCAAGATACAACAGACGTGATCTGCTCGAGATTGTGATGTGTATGATCTTCTGTGCGATATGTAGAAGCCCACAGATTGTAGAGAATAAGAAATGAAGAGGTAGAAGAGAAAATTTAGAGCAAGTTACCGATCAAGTTTTCTTCTTCTTTTATAGGCTAATTCCCAACGGTTATATCTGTTAGGAATAACTATATCTCTTCATCTGCAACGATCATAAAACCGTTGCAGTTTGCAACAGTCGCGTCTCTTCTTTTGCAACTACCAAAAAACCATCGTGGTTTGCAGCAGTCGCGTCTCTTCATTTGCAACATCCAAAAACCGTTGCGGTTTGCAACAGTCGCGCCTCTAAATTTGCAACACCCACATCTGTTTGAAAAGCCGCGTCCGGTCAGACGATGGGCATTTTCAATTCACTAGTCGCTTCTATTTGAATTTAAAACAATAGAAAACTGTTTAATTCTATGCAGCAAAAATATAACACGATCCACTCTTATTGGACGCGCACCCGGTTTGATTCGGGAAAGGATGGGCGGCACGCGTCTCTGTTAGTTTATGCCATATAGGTCATTCCCCTCGTATAAAATTACCTAACCCTAAGAGTCAATATGCGTTTGAGGAAAGTAGTATATAAGAATGAACATTAACTAATTTTTGGCGATGTGGGACAATATCTCATTCACTATAAATGGCCTCTAACAACACTTTCATTTACTCTCTTCTTCTCCTTCATTATTTAAAAAGAAAATAATAGTGAGAAAAATAAGTCATCACAATCTTTACAACCAGATGCAAACTTTGCCGAGGAGTTGATAGAAATGTTATTTTTTTACATAATTTATCGTTAGTTTTTTAACTGCGATAAAAGTTAGGGTTAAAAATTCCAGTGTCGAATGCTTTGTTGAGTATGAATCATCTTTTCTCTTTCTCTTTCTCATTTGCAATTCTGTTTGAAGATGAATTTGAATTCGTTATTACTTGATTAATGATTTTAGGTTAAAGATAAATGATAATTAAATGAAAATAAGGCTAAATAAAAAAAAATTAAAATAGTCTACGCACAATAAACCGAATGTTAATTGTTATTAATTACTGCCGACATCTGCGTCAGACATGTCAGACGTCAATGATGCAATTTCAATAGTTTGTTCAAAGCGAGCATTCGTCGAGGCTCCAACTTTGATTCGTCGGACGTGATGACTTTTTTAACCGGATTAAAAAAAATAGTGACCAAAGTGTCAAACCGTTGCTATTGTTTATGTTATATGATGGCCCACATTTGATTGTTTACACTGACTGGACGGCAGTAGACAGCTTGCAGTCTTGTGCCGGAGCAGGCGCACATTGTGTCTGTGTGAGCAGTGATCTGTTGCAACCCAATCAATAAAGCAAACACCTCACTTTTCCTTTTTCCTTTTTAAAGTAACGTGTGACATAGCACATTATTCTTTTTCTCGTGCATGCATTCTTTAACCTTTAATATATGATAGTGGAATATTAGTATAGTTTAAAATATAGGAACAAAGATCTTGCACACGCGAATATATAGGCTACACAAAGTACCAGTATATATATATGTGTGTACGCACACGTTGAGAGTTGCAATGAGTGACCAAAGCAAGGGAACGTTGTTTGTTCTTTTTTGATAATCACACCTCATTATTATACTCATTGCTAAAAAAAGTAGTTTTAAAAGCTAAGTATGTTGCAATTTTAAAATACAAGTCTCTCAAACCAATTATGTCTCGTTAAAAATGTTGCTAGATGTGGACATTCACTCATTTCTATGCTAGAGTATAAATAGAAATCTGTTCAAATTACAATGTTACACATGCAACACACAGTATTTTAAATCATTGTAATGTTCAAATTCGCAATTCAAATGGGGAGGATGGAGAGAAACAAAAAATAACTTGTATCAAAACACCATCTAAAATACTTATGAAAAGTTAAAATACCTTTTGCTTATATACATCATTTTTCTTCTTTAAAGTAACATCAAAGTACCTTCACTATCATTACGTATATAACTTGGACAGTATTATCACCTATGTGGAGCATAATAAAACAGTAACATTCTTGCATGATATTACAAAAATAAAATGTTGCCTTTTTCAATAAAAAAGAAAATGCTACAACTCATAGAAAAAGACCCGTACTGCTAAATAATGTTAATGAAAAAGGGAAAAATTATTTATGATATCCACAACATATGTGGTACCAAATGTAATATCATCCATTAGAAAAAAGTTTCACTAATAATTTTTAGTACATATGGCAAAATTATGTCTGATGCATAAGTTTGAGATATTAACTTATTTGATCCTCTAGTTATATATTCTTGTGTATTGAAATGCAAGATGTACATACAATGCGCAGGCATAAGTTGCTTCATGTCTTTCCATTAAATCGAAGAACTTTATATATGATGTTTACGTGCAAGAAAATAAGAGAAATTATAGAAGAATTTATTTGTCATTAAACGGCAGCTGAAATGGTGACCATGGTTATTAGTATCTATATACATTAGGTTTTTCTCATAAAAACCCCTACTGAAATATATACCAAGTAAAAGTGACGATACCATGAATATCTTTTTCCTCGTAATAATTTTTATATTTTGCATAACCAGTGGACAAATTATTTTCAGATTGTCTTTTGTATTTATACAATCATTATTTTCCTCATAATTGCGATAAGGAGAAAGATGCTTTGGACAAAAAGGAACATAATGGTACTGGTACACTTTGTGAGGACAATATACATCAGATTATAAATCGACTCAATTAATATTCTTCATGTGTTACATTCGTACGTGTTCATTCCGAATAGTAAACAAAACTATATGTTCAATTTCGTTCACAACAACCAAAAAATTGTTATTTTTGTCCCTACAGATGTTTGGTGCTTTTTGAACACAAGGGAATGCATGATCATTTCTTATTTAATAATTGGAAGAAAAACTATATTTTCATTGTTTTTTTTATTCCGGACTCTCCTGGTGATTTAAGAAAGAAACGACGAAGTCGATCTGTTCCATTTTTTTATGCTAACATGAAAATGGCAGCGCTTTCAAATCATTTTATTTTAACTTTTTCCTCAATTGATTTATCATTATATTAAAAAATGTATTTTTTTAACATATGCCAGTGTTACTTGTTATGAAAATTTCCAATTTAGGTTTGTATTCGCGGTACTCAAAAAAATATTTCACATATTAGTAATCTAAATTTTTTTCACTAATTTAAATAAGAACAATGAACTTTTAGTATTTTTATCTTTCATTCACTCTCATTTAGAATATTTTTCTCTCGTCGATTCAAATGTAAACATTCATTTACTTCTACAAAATTAGTAATTCTCATTTAAAACTAAATTAATAATTTTTCGATATGTAACTCGCTTTATCATATACCTCACTTGATGTCTTTATTATTCTTAAATAATCTAACTGACATTCTCTTCCTCTTCTCCACATTTTAAATGCAAGGACAAAATTCCAAATTCACGATTATTTCACATCTTCACTTTCTTCTTCCTCCTTGTTTATTTCACATCTTCACTTTCTTGTTTCTCATCTTTGGTTATTTATGGTTTGTACCAATAGTGGCACAAACACTCATTAGAATGAATGTAGAGAAAGAAATGAAGAAATCTAAATTAAAAAAAGAGGAAATAAGCAGAAACCAAGTTGTAACATCTCATATGTGAATGCCCGAAGCTTAGAGCTACAAATGTTGCAGTAATCCATAGTATTAACTTCCGTTGACCAAATACGGTAATGTTAATAGTACCCATAATATCAAAAGCACTTGAATATGAAATAAAATCATTACAAATTAAAACACTTTTCTGATTACATCTCAAAACAACATTTCATATCCAAGTCACATAATCCTAAACGTTTACTAGGTTTAGATCAAATATAATAATTACATAAATACGCTAAGAGGGACATATGAAGATATCTCCGTGGTTGATCAGAGTACTAAATAGTCATAACAGACTTAATACAACAAAGTGGAAATAAAACAAAACAACTCCTAAATATAGCTAGCACCAGCCTCCTGCTCATCTCCAGAAGCTTTATTCGTCCACCTACTAAAACCTGAAAATCCTTAATCCTCGGCCTACTCAAATCAATTTTGAGCATCCAAGAGTTTAAGAGGAAAAAGATAAATTTCGAGTCAGACATAAAGTCGGGTGTGAATAATACTATACATCTCGGTTATTTGATATTAAGTGAGACCACGCAGCTTAGCGAAACGAGTTTCTCCTTACTAATATCTTTTAAAACATATCTTTTGCAAATCTTAATCATGCAACCAAAACTAGTTAAAACAAAAATATGAATATCATGTAAGCATATAAATCAGGTAACAACTGGAACATCTGTCCGATCATTGTAGTTTTGCTTGGCTGACTAGTAACCTTTGGCCGACTTGGGCCTACCAAACCGAAATAAACAAATAATCTAACTTCTATTAGATACAACTCTTCTGGGTGGTTTGTCTCTAACTTAGTTCTCCCAGGGTCAACTGATCCTAATGGTTTTTCGGGCTCATTAATAACCTATCCTCACTCTGTATATTCCTTTCTACGTGTAGCGTCATTTTAGTCATACCTGTGGCAAAACCCTACACATTGGAATTTTGAATTTATATTAGCTATGGGCTACTAGCTAAAGTATAGGGCGTGATTCCATACCAATCACATCTGGTATTCCAATATCTGAGTCATTTTACTTAGGGTCGTCTACCCATAAAATTTTCCTTAAAAGCATTTTCTCTCAAATTTATTTAAACATTTACATCATACTTTAAACAAGGAAAATATACTCTATACTTTACTTAAATCGCCTTGTCATGTTATATATACTTTATACAAAACTTTTTTGATGAAAATATTTAAACCTTTGAAAGCACCTTTTTTGAAATCATTGAAAGTACCCATTTCGAAACACTTGAAAGTGCCCCTTTCGATACAAGTAAAACCTTAGACTGAAAGGTCAAAACATACCTTTAGAAACCATTTATATAGTCCTTTCGAAAACATTCAAAACCTCTCTTTCAAAAGCCTTTTAAAACCCTAAACATACTCTTTTGAAAACACTTTAAATATGGCTTTCGAAAACCTTTGGAAACCTTCCGTTTATAACCTTTCGAAAACATTGGGAACCACCCCTTTGAAACCTTTATCTTAATATTTCGAAAGCACTAAATCCTTTTCATAAAATCAAACCTTTCGACAGCATTTGATTTCAAGTAAAATATGTGGAATATCCTTTCGAAACCATTCCTTTCAAAATCTTTGGGTTTAACTTTCAATAGAACAAAAGTGATGGTGTCGGAACTAATCCTTCGAAAGTATTGGAAAAGTGCCTTGGGTTTTAAAACAAAGAAACCCTTTCGAAGGCGTTGCTTCGAAAGGTGAAAAGGAGCATCAAGGAGTTTCGACCCTTTTCAAAGCATTTACTTAAAAACAAAAGGCCCAATCTCTTTCGAAACCGTTCCTTTAAAAAAAATTGACCCAGTCGAAAGCTAACTTAGTCGAAGCAAAAGCAAAGAAGACGCCTTTTCATTTAAAATCAAAGTAAGGTTTCGACCCCTTCGGAACCCCTTGTTTCGACTTGATACCTTATGCTTCAATCCAATTCGCTATGTAACAAGTCTTTGATACCAAGCGTATTGGTTTCGATGGAGATGGAGGTGGAAGTACTTGGTCAAAAGCTGGGTGCCGAAAGTAGCGAAACGTGTAAAAAGCATGTATAAACTGATTTTTAATTTTTTAAAGCGATTCTTTTCAATCGACCTACCATATTGGTCAAAACATGATTGATTTCTAATTTTCTTTTCGAAAAGTACTGCCGAAATTTCTAAAATAAACAAATTAAATTATTTACAATATACCCCTTCTCCTTTTTTAAATATATAAAACATTTATGTTTTATACCTTAAATAATTTTATATATTTATTAAAACACTTAGGAAAATTTTATAAAAGTTCTCATAAATCATTTTTAATATGTTTTCTAGCATATAATAATCTCTGACCCAAAA
The DNA here is from genome assembly GCA_030765085.1 of Allium cepa. Taxonomy (NCBI): domain Eukaryota; kingdom Viridiplantae; phylum Streptophyta; class Magnoliopsida; order Asparagales; family Amaryllidaceae; genus Allium; species Allium cepa. Next base: position 401,223,879 of record CM060943.1, on the reverse strand, counting down.
CATACATATACTAGTCGTAATTAATTTTAAACCCAAATAACCATTTTCTTCACTAGGAAATTAATAATAAATCAACATTAATTTATAAAATTGAAACCCATCTCTAAAATATCATTTATGATCATATACTAAAATCGCAAGGCATTTGAATGTCATTTAATAGGGTTTTCACATGAAAACATATCATAAAATCTATATGAATTAGCATACATCATCAACGAGCATATATTTCCAATTTAACAATAAATAACATGGCAAAACCTTGCAAAATAGATCGAATTTAATCTAAAACCAAAAAGAATTAAAAACATGAGACGTAGTCACTATTCACCTTAGTTTTGTGATTAAGGAGTTGAGATTTGATCTTGATTTAAATTGAATAAGCTTCCTCCTTTTATTTTCTCTTGTTTTCCCTTAAAGGTGGTCGACCTCTCTTTCTTATATTCTAATTTGTGAACTTGTAAAATGAACGTGAGAATGGTTATGGTTCAAGAGTTTAGGGTATAACAATAATACTTATTCCTATATTACCCTTATCTATTTGCTTAACTTATTTTATTTCATCTTCCCTTAGTTCATTTTTTTAATGGACACGGCTGCTCCTTATTTACACAACCCATAGTCCCTTAATCATTTTACATTATTTTATTGAATTTTACTAATTAAATTTCCTAAATAATGCTACTAAAAATTAGGGATGTTACAAACTCCCCTCCTTAAATAATTTCATCCTCAAAATTACTATAAGGTACTCAACAAATCAATCAAAAAGTAAAACATACCATCAAAAAAATGGGGATAAACGTCTCTAATCCCGCTCTCAATCTCCCAAGTACAGTCCCTCTCATTGTCGCTTCAGTGGACTTTAACTAATCTTACTACCTTCTTCCTTAGCTTCTTCTCATCTCTCATGACTATATGAACTGACTTACTAACTACATTCAATTTCCGTACAACTACTAAGTCCTCTAACACAACGGTGCTATAATAGTCTCTAGATCTCGAATACACTTCCTTAGATGAGAAATATAAAAAATATCGTGGACTCCTGCCAAACTGTTCGGTAACTCTACTCTATATGCGAGTTTCCCGATCCTCACTACGATGGGAAATAGTTCAATGAACCTTGGCGCTAACATTCTCGATTTACTGGATCGAATTACGCCTTTCATTGGTGATACTTCGACGAAAACATGGTCTCCGACCGAGAACTCCAAGTCTTTCCATCTTCTATCGGCATAGCTCTTCTGCCTAGACCGAGCTTCCTTCATTCTAGCTCGAATCAACTCAATCTTCTCTGCAACTCTCTTACTAAATCCAGACAAAGAACTAACCTATCCTTGGTCTCTAACCAACAAACGAAGATTTGTATGGCCTTCCATACAAAGTTTCAAATGGTACCATCCCTATACTAGCCTGATAACTATTGTTATATGAAAACTCGACTAAGTGTAGAAGGTCTTCCCATGATTCCCCAAAATCTAACACACAAGCTCGTAACAAATCTTTCTAGACATTGTTAACTCTTTTCGTTTCCCCATTGGTATGTAGATTATAAGCGGTACTCATTTTGAGCTTGGTACCTAAAGTATCTTGTAGACTCTTGCAGAACTCACTAGCGAATAATGAATCTCTATCACTTACTATACTATTAGCACTTCCATGAAGTCTGACTATATTCTTCATAAATAACTTAGCCAAAACAGGTGTCGTCCTGGTTAACTTAAAAAAAATGAAATGGGCACGCTTGGTTAACCAGTCCACTACGACCCATATACTTTTAGTTCCTCTATTAGATTTTGGCAACCCGTCTATAAAATCCACAGAAATAGAAACAAACTTCCATACTGGAATATCTAAATGCTGAAGTAACCCACTTGGTTTCTAATGTTCGTTACCTATTGGAAGTTCAGACATTGCTTCACCCATAAACCTACATCCCTCTTCATTCCTTCCTAGAAGAAACCCCTCTTCATGTCCTGAGACATCTTAGTTCCTTCCAGATGAATAGTGAACTTCGAACGATGACATTCCTAAAAAACCATTCTTCTTAATGTCTCCCACATTCGGAACACATAATCTTCCTTTCTTTCTCAACCACCCAATCTGGTCAAGACTAAAATGCTTCAGGTAATCATTCTTGGTTCCATCCTTTAACTTCCTAATCCGTTTAACTAATATTGGTTCCTCTATCTATTTAGAAGCAATCTTTTCGATAATCTTCGGTCGAACTTCTAAACATGATAACACTACCGTTTCTCCACTAGATCCAGCTTTAGATCTCCACTATACTCTACATGTCGTTAACGCTTCCAGATCTTTCCACTTAGCTATCATTGCCAACACTACATTTTGATGTTTTCTGCTAAGTGCATCTGCAACCTTGTTGCCTTTTCCTGGTGTGTATTCAATTCCAAAGTCATAAGCAACTATAAATTCCAACCACCTCTGTTGTCTCATATTCAGCTCTTTCTGAGCGAATAAATACTTCAATGATTTATGATCCATATATAACATAAATCTTTCTCCTAAAAGGTAACGTCTCCGCACCTTCAGTGAAAAAATCATCGTAGCTAATTCCAAGTCATGCGTCGGGTATCTCACCTCATGCAGTCTAAGCTGTCGAGAAGCATAGGCAATCACTTTACGTCTTTGCAATAACACAGCTTCTATCCCAGTTCCACAAGCATTTGTAAATACTACTAAGTCCCGATTCCCTTCCGGAGCAACCAACAAAGGTGCATTAGTCAATAAGTGTTTCAAGCTTTGGAATGCTTCCTCACACTTATCGGTCCATACAAACTTCACATCTTTTCGTGTTAGCTTGGTCAACGGTGCTACTGTTCGTGAAAAATCCTTTATGAACCTCTGATAATACTAGCTAATCAAAGATTTTTTTATCTCGATCACTGTCTCGGGTCTCTTCCAATTATTCACCGCTTCAATCTTACTCGGATCTACAGACAACTCTTTCTCTGAGACTACAGACCAAGAAACTTCACTTCCTTCTTCCGAAAATAACACTTCGAAAATTTTACCTTTAGCCGGTTCTGCCTTAGCGTCTCAAGCACCACTCTAAGATGAACTTCATGCTCCCTTTCATCCTTATACTATATCAAAATATCATCTATAAATACCAATATGAACCTATCCAAGTGCTCTCGAAAAACTCGATTCATCAAATCCACAAAGAATACTGGTGCATCAGTTAGCCCGAACGGGATTACTAACCATTTGTATGATCCATATCCAGTTCTAAACGCCATCAAAGGAATACTTTCCTCTGCCACTCTAAGCTGATGGAAACCTATTGCTAAATCCAACTGAGAAAATACCTTGGCTCCACTCAACTAATCGAACAAATCATCAATTCTAGGCAACATATATTGATTCTTTATCATCTTCTCGTTTCACTTACGATAATCGATACATAATCTTAACGACCCATTCGGCTTCGTAGCAAACACTACGTCTTCTCCACAAGGTGAACTTGTAATGGCCCATTTTTCCATACCCTTTGAACCGACAATAAACCACACATGTCCACCTCAAATTGCACGAATAAGCGGATCATTAGGGGTAGAAACAAAATAAAGACAGGATAGAATCTCACACGAATGAAATAAAATATAGTATTTCAATAACAATCTTTACAGTGGAATAATTTAAATACAATATCAAAGTCTAACCTAGATTTAGCTTGGACAGTTATAACACCTACCCTTACAAATGCTGACAAACAACAAAGCAAATATAATAGATGTAGCGGATAATAGAATACGTCCAACCGTCTTCAACTCAACTTGAAACTACACGGATATGACCCGAGGATTGAAAATATCCGGATCAGGCTTGATAAACCAACATGAGATACTTGAAATTTAAAATGATTATGTTATCAAAACCTTGAAAAGAAGGGTATGTCATAAGACCACGCCCACACATAAACACGGACGGGTATTTTTTTACCTTATGATAACCAAAATACTTTTATACCAAAATACACTTGATATTATTTTTAATGACATTCTTTTGAAAACACTTTTCAAATAAACTTATTCAAATAAGGTATCAATACCTGGACTAATTCTAAGGTAATATATCCAAACTAGGTCAACGGAATATACCGAATGGAATATATGATACCAGAAAGGGGGTAGCTGAAATGTTTGCAAGTCATTACAGCTATTTTGGGAATACAATCAAAACCCTAAATCTCGTGTTGGGATTGGATTTCCAACTTGATAGGGACTAGTGTAAAGATCAATTTGTGTCCACGGCTTACGTCCAAGACTCAGACGTCATTATACAACAACACAAGCGGCTAAAAAGTGGATACAATCTGCGAATAACATCCAAGGACTCGGACTTCGCGCATCCCGCCATGTGGCCCAAACGTATCTGCTACCTAGGGCTCGGAACATCTGATAACCCAAATCACAACTATCCAAAATTCTAGCATACATCTGACCACATAGAATCCCATAATACCCGGGGTGTGAGGCTCATGAGGCAACGCTCAGTTTCTTCAAAGCCACGCTTTTCATACAAAACCACGCTTTGATCATAACAGGTTCCACATTGAATGCTACACTGTCATTCCTCCAATTACTATTTGACTCCCACAAAAATACAACCCTTGAGCTCGTACGTCACAATGGGGTGTTAAGCTAAGAGAAGTTGCCTTCTTCGCCACCACTGGTGTACATTTGTGAAAGTCAAACGTTGTGTCTCGAAAATGCAATGTCAGACATTCGTCCATACAAGTTCGTTCTAGGACTGAACGAAACTGAAGGCACTCCTCTACTACCAATAGTAGCGAGTAGTCCTTACAATCCGAAAAATCACCACAACGGGGAGACCACTACTATAAATAACTCTATAATGGGAGCAATCCAGAGCATGTTTAACAAGCAGTCCTCACTCTATGAAGATTCACAGTCTTCAATAATTATGATCTTTAACACGTCTTCACTTTCGAACGTATACATTGGTTCGAAGTGGTTTTTGAAATAGGAATTACCCAAATCCGACTCCGGTTCCTTCGAAGCCAATCATCGCTTTAAAAGATGTTAAGTTCATATGTGGATATCAATCACAATCAATTACTTCAGCTTTTATCTAATCAAATAACTTTCTTAGATATATTCTTTTCAATTTATTCTATTTTCTTTTCAAATGTATATGGAATCATTAAGCCTCATTTACCAAATCATTTGGTTTATTTAAACCTTTCTTGAATCCTGAAATAATTCCAAATAAATTTCCTCTTTTACTTAGAAAAACCTTTCCAAATCATTTTTTTACTCTTAATCAATGATTTCTTATATTCAAATTATAACTTTTAACTTAGGGAAAATATTCCCAAATCATTCATTAAATCTTACTCAAAGATTTTCTTTTTTAAATTCAAATCATATTCTTACAAATCGAAGATTTTCATAATAGAGCACTATTGCCACTTTAAATATGGTAAATTTCACCTCCAATGACAAATGGCAAGTAATCCAACATCATAAAGATCTTCGTCATCAATCATTATTGTCTTCAAGATGTTTTACTTCGAAAATTGGTTTGAAGGGGTTTTTGTATACAAATCACCTAAATCCGATCCCGGTTCTTCGGATAGGAATCACCCAAATCCGATTCTGGTTCCTTCGTACAAATCATCGATAAAAGATGTTAAGTTTATATGGGGTTTCGAAAATTGGTTTAAAGTGATTTTCGGATAGGAATCACCCAAATACGATCCGGTTCTTCGGATGGGAACCACCTTAATTTGATCCCGGTCCCTTCGTACCAATCATTGAATAAAATATATTAAGTGGTTAAATAACATTCAAAGAATTTGTTTCTTTTCTTTTATCTTGGAAAAACTTAAATATGATCTTTTAGAGCATCCGGGCTTTCCTTTTGATCTATTCCACCCCTCGCCTAAAAAGAAAAAATATAGACCAGGTAAGTTCAGGGCACTGATTGCTCCATCCCTAACCTTAGTTAAACACCTTGTTCTATCTTTCCAGATATCAAAGGCGGGACAAATGTACTAGTCGTTGCCGCATACCCAGTTGTTAATCTTTATTTTAGAAATGATTTATTGAACTTCGAAATCATCATTTAAAACACTTATTTATTCTTTTAAAAACATTCATAATTGATTCTAGAAAAAACCATTAAGTTTAAACCTTCTTTTAAAAAGTCGTAGCAACGGTAGTAGAAAAGTGCTACGGAAATTGCTTTATAAGCTTATTTGATTTAAACAACTGTTTAATATTTGAAAATTCATATTTTCCATTCCAAATCTCTTTCAAACCATTTTAATAGATTTATCAAATTTATTTCATATTTTTAATCATTTAAAAATATCATAGATAAATAAATCCCGTTTTGGATTCCGAACTGCAAAACAACGATGTTTTTAGAAAATTATTTTGGAGATATTTCAAAATCTACTTAATGAAATCTGATTTTCTTTCTTCGTTGGAAAACTATTATCATTATGAACAAAAGAATTTTTATTTTGAAGAAATCCGACTTATAAATCATGCTCTACATCAATTTGAAGTTAAGGGTCGAAATTTACGAACTAACGCTACGCAACGAGCTTGATTTTGACCAATTTTATGAATTGCTTCGGAACTTGTTTGAAACACTTCAAATTTGTTTTAAACCATATTTAAACTATTTTAACTCATTTAAAATCATTAAGAGGCTAAATAACTTCCATACACATATTTGTATGGATTTAATTCTTATAATTAACTTTGGTTAATTACTAATCATTTCTCTTATCATTTATCAAACAAGTTATCAACCAAATAAACAATCGCATAATCAACCAATTTACAACCAAGTTATCAAACATTTAATCATTCAACATATTTAAACTTTTCAATCATTATACTTGAAATAAGTTATGGATTCGTTAATAAATAAGAGTACTCACCTTTAACCAAATTGTTCACTTCTTACCAACATTCATATCATCCAACACTTCACTATTTCTTTTAACTTTAACCAACTTCGGAAAATTCGACAGAGCTTCCGCAGTACCTTGAATTTTCTCCTATCTCCTTGGAATGAAATCGACGACACTTCCTTCTCTTTTCTTTCCCCAGAGATTTACGACTTGCTCCTCTTCCTCCATAGGTTCGGCCTTCATCTATTTCCCTTTTTCCTCCATTATTTCTTCCCTTATTTGGTGTTAAACCATGTTTTAATGGTATTCTAAGGTGTTTGGCAAAGTTTAGTGGGGTTTGGAGTTGATTTGATATGATTTTGAAAAAGTTAGTAAGCATTTGGAAGAGAAGAAGATGCCATTAAAGAGAGCTTCAAGGAAGAAGAAGAAGAAGAATGTAGAAAATGGTGTGGAAAAAAATGAGGAAGTGGATGCTTATTTATAGAAAAAGAAATGAAGTGGTAAGTTACCAAAATATCCCTTTACCAAATTACCAAAATAACCTTACTTACTTCTTACTTATCTTTTTTCAACACATAACATCACATTTCAAATTATTATTTTATGTCATTTTCACTTAGATATTAAGTAAAGAAATTAGAAATTATGTTTCTTTGATTTGATGTTTTATTTTTTGCTTTGAAATGACATTTTAATCTTTTTGTGCTTATTTTTTCTTAATTGTTTTCTAGAAGTTTCTAACCTTGTTTTGTAAAAGTAAACTTGATTAGTGAACTAATTAATACTTACCCTATTTGTATATATGTTCCTTTATAAGAAAATAAAGGTGTAAAGACATTGCGACAACTTTTAATCGACAAAACATTATTTTTCGACAAAATGTTTTACGGTCACAATTTGACGTTTTAGTTAAACCATTGATTTATGTAATCCATACTTCTTTAAATAAATTAAATCATGTCTCTTTATATTATAAAATCATATTCAAATAATATCAAAATCTCTAATTTTACGGTGTATGTAAAACCGACAAAATACGATAAAATTTGGTTATTTTTGTTAAACGATTATTAACATAATATTAAATATTTTATTATAATTTTATTATCTTTATTAAATGTTTTTAATAAGATTTATCTTTTTAAATAAACATTTAAACCTATTTATTTAAGCATTTATTTATTTTTAACAAAACTTAACTTTTGTTGTTAAATTTATACATTTTAAATTATCAACTATAAGAATAAATAATTTCTGTATTATTATCTATTATAATTAACTTATTTATTTAAGTTTTAAACCTTTTTAAATTTAAAACAAACGAAATCTCTCATTTTTGAAGTAGCGAAATTACGGTTCGTTACATTCTCCCTCTATTTAAAAGATTTTCGTTCTTGAAATTACCCAAATAAAAGTTTGCCTAAAATTTTTAACTTTAAACTTAATTCCATATAATATACACAGATCATCCGTATGAAATATCTTATTCAACCTCCTATTCGAATACACAACTTTATTTCTAAACTATTATCGATCCCCTGATCCTTTAGCGCAGACTCTGATTAGGCTTCTAGATCAGAACCTTTGCTTCCCTTGCATAGCTCTCAACTATGATAGAAAACTCAAGTACCCAACCATAAAACCTGATTAATGTTCATAAAGAATCGAGTGATAAATCATTTTTCGGATTGGTGTAAACACATCAAAGTTTCGTACTCGCATATTAGATCAAAAAATTGTGTGATGAGATGATCTACATATAACATATGTATTTATTAATTTTCAAAAACTTTTCATAAACTTTTATCCTAAGTTTAAACATTTTATAAAGATGCTTCTTATATAATCCCATTAGTTATTTATTTTCAAATATTTTTATTAAAGGAAAACATTCTGAAGAAACCATTTTTCGCTCAAAAGATAATTTATCCGTAATATAGTTTTTTTCCACAATCCTTCAACTTAGTATATATTCTTTAACACTAATGTTATTTACGAATCATTTCGTAAAAGTATCGCTTAACTTTATTACATCTTATAACTTATGTAAATTAATCACATTTTAAAGACTTAAGTCCAGATCCTTAAATTATGCTAGAATTCATTAATAAAATATTTTCCAGGTTATAATTTCCTTTTTTGGTTTATAATTACATTCATTAATTATACTTATTCAATTTCATTTACTAAGTATATTTCACAATCTTTTAGTTTTCATAAATTCTTTAGCTCCGAGTTAGGTATAATTCAGATATTTTCGACTACCCAAAATCGTTGAAAATCCCGCTTTATCTTGTCAATTAGCGATCCCAATTTATCTTTGGTTTAAACACTTTTATAAAAATTACTAATCAATTTGTTAATTAATGATTTACATTATCTCTATAACATATGAAAATTATATAGATCGAGTAACTCCGAAACAATCCAAGGAACTGGTACTACCAATAGTATCATATATCCACTTAACAAGAAGAGAATACTTAAGGGAAGTGATTATCATCTGAACACATCATTTGCCCATTTTTAATTTATTTTCGAGCCAATCAAATTAGTTATCATAATATATCTCTTTTTATTTGAAATAATACCATTTTCAAAATCCTCCACATATTACTTTGTAAAACCTATCTTATAATAATCAACTTCATTTCAATTACCACAATTGTTTTACTCGAACTTAAATTTTCATTTATATTATTCTTTTTTAAACAATCATTTAAATACTTTTTTATCTTATATGTTCATTCCTTAAACAAATCTTATTATCAAACAACTTATAATCAAATCGTGAAACTTAATTCCCAAGGTATTTGTACTTAAACTTTTAAATCAAACAACTGATCAATTTATTATTTTGGAATAAGTATTAAAGATCTTAATTACCTTATCAGATTTCTTACTTATCGATTGTCTTTATGAAACATCTTACAGTCAAACTGTGAAATTCTAATCGCAAGATGTTCATATTTAAATTTCACTAATCATGATTTCTACTATACAACTTCTCAAAAAATATATATTATATTCAAAATATAATCCTAGGTAAAATTATTTCATCTACTAATCTTTTCAAAATTAGTGTGTCGGTTCGCCTTGTTTAAATGTTTAGGAACCCACATCGATAACGGTGATTAGATGCATCGATCAGAATACATAAATCACTCAACCGATAGATCAACACGAAATAGTTTATTGGTCACTAACAAATACGCACTCATATATTATACACTCAAACTCATTCTAGAGTGTTACTAACCCTACCTCTAATGAGTCACTCATCCTAGGGCATTACTAAACCTATCTTTAATGAGTGTTTACCCCAACAAAGCCAAGGTTCTCGCTTAACCTTCAGCTCTGATACCAAATGTAATGGCCCATTTTTCTGTACCCTTTGTATCGACAATAAACCCTTCATGTCCAAATCAAATTGCACGAATAAGCGGATCATTAAGAGTAGAAAGAAAATAAAGACAGAAAAAAATCTCAAACGAATGGAATAACATATATTATATCAACAATAATATTTACAGCGGAATTTTTTTAATACAATATCAAAGTCTAACCTACATTCAGCTTGGCCAGTTATAACACCTTCCCTTACAAATGCTGACAAACAACAAAACAAATATAATAGATGTAGCGGATAATAGAATTTGTCCATACAATGATGAAGATCTACAGCTCTCCTCTGGAAACTCCAACCGTCTTCAACTCAACCTAAAACTACTCGGTTCTGACCCGAGTATTGAAAATACCCGGATCAGGCTTGATAAACCAACGTGAGATACTCGAAATTTAAAATGACTATGTTATTAAAACCTTGAAAAGAAGGGTATGTCATAAGATCACGCCCACACATAAACACAGACGGGTTTTTTTTACCTTATGATAACCAAAACACTTTTGCACCAAAATACACTTGATATTATTTTTAATGACATTCTTTTGAAAACATTAACAATTAAACTTATTCAAATAAGTTATCAATACCTAGACTAAGTCTAAGGTAATATATTCAGAATAGGTCAACGGAATATACCGAATGGAATATATGATACCAGAAAGGGGGTAGCTGAAATGTTTGCAAGTCATTACAGCTATTTTAGGAATACAATCAAAACCATAAATCTCTTATTGGGATTGGATTTCCAACATGATAGGGACTGGATTAATCTGTATCCACGGCTTATGTCCAAGACTCAGACGCCGTTATATAATAACACAAATGGCTAAAAAGTGGATACAATCTGTGAATAACATCCATAGACTCGGACTTTGCGCATTCCTGCCATGAGGCCTAGAAGTATCTGGTACCTAGGCCTCAGAACATCATATAACCAAAATCACTACTATCTGAAATGTGAGCATACATCTGAGCACATAGAATCCCATCATAACTAGGGTGTGAGGCTTGCGAGGCTACGCTTAATTTCTTCATAGCCATGCTTTTCATACGAAACCACGCTTTGACCATAACAGGTTCCAATTTGAATGCCACAGTGCCATTCCTTTGATTACTATTTGACTCCCACAAAATACAACCCTTGAGCTCGTACGTCTCAAGGAGGGTTTTAAGCTAAGAGAAGTTGTCTTTTCCGCCACCACTGATGTACAATTGTAAAAGTCAAACGTTGTGTCTCAGAAATGCAATATCGGACATTCGTCCATATAAGTTCGTTCTAGGACTGAACGAAACCGAAGGCACTCTCCTACTACCACTAGTAGCGAGTAGTCCTTGCAATCCAAAAAATCACCACATTGGGGAGATGACTTCCATAAATAACCCTATAATGGGAGCGACCCAGAGCATGTTCAACTAGCATTCCTCACACATGTCTTCACTTTCGAATATATACATTGGTTCGAAGTGGTTTTCGAATGGAATTGCCCAAATCCGACTCTGATTCCTTCGAAGCCAATCATCGCTTTAAAGGATGTTAAGTTCATATGTGGATATCAATCATCAATCAATTACTTCATCTTTTATCTAATTAAATATCTTTCTTAGATACATTCTTTTTAATTTATTCCATTTTCTTTTCAAATGTATATGGAATCATTAAGCCTCATTTATCAAATCATTTGGTTTATTTAAACCTTTCTTAAATCTTGAAATAATTCCAAATTATTTTCTCTTTTACTTAGGAAAACCTTTCCAATCATTCTTTTACTCTTAATCAATGATTTCTTATATTCAAATTATAACTTTTAACTTAGGGAAAATATTCCCAAATCATTCATTAAATCTTAATCGAAGATTTCCTTTTTTAACTTCAAACCATATTCTTACAAATCGAAGATTTTTATAACAGAGCACTATTGCCACTTTAAATATGGTAAATTTCACCTCCAAGGACAAATGGCAAGTAATCCTACATCATGAAGATCTTTTTCATCAATCATCATTATCCTCAGTATGTTTTATTTCAAAAATTGGTTCGAAGGGTTTTTGGGATAGGAATCGCCTAAATCTGCTCCCCGTTCTTCAAATAGGAATCGCCTAAATTTGATCCCGGTTCCTTCATACTAATCACCGATAAAAGATGTTAAGTTCATATGGGGTTTCGAAAATTAGTTTGAAGTGATTTTCGGATAGGAATCTCCCAAATCCGATCTCCGTTCTTCGGATGGGAACTACCCAAATCTGATCTCGGTTCCTTCGTACCAATCATTGAATAAAATATGTTAAGTGGTTAGATAACATTCAAAGAAATTGTTTCTTTTCTTTTATCTTGGAAAAACTTAAATATGATCTTTTAGAGCATCCGGGCTTTCCTTTCGATCAATTCCACCCCTCGCTTAAAAGGAGAAGACATAGGCCAGGTAAGTTTAGGGCACTGGTTGCTCCATCCCTAACCTTAGTTAAACACCTTATTTTATCTTCCTAGATCTCACAGGTGGGACAAATGTACTAGTTGTTTCCGCATACCCAGTAGTTAATCTTCATTTTAGAAATAATTTGTTCAACTTCTAAATCATCATTTAAAACACTTAATTATTCTTTTAAAAACATTCATAATTGATTCTAGGAAAAACCGTTAAGTTTAAACCTTCTTTGAAAAAGTCGTAGCAACGGTGGTAGAAAAGTGCTATGGAAATTGCTTTATAAGCTTTTTTGATTTAAACAACTGTTTAATATTTGAAAATTCATATTTTCCATTTCAAATATCTTTTAAACCATTTTAATAGATTTATCAAATTTGTTTCATATTTTTAATCATTTAGAAATATCATTTATCAAAAATTCTTTTTTGGATTCCAAACTGCAAAACCACGATGTGTTTTTAAAATTATTTTGGAGATATTTCAAAATCTATTAAATGAAATCTTGATTTTCTTTCTTCATTGAAAAACTATTATCATTGTGAACTGAAGAATTTTTATTTTGAAGAAATCTGACTTATAAATCATTCTCTACATCAATTTGAAGTTACGAGTCGAAATTTACGAAGTTACAGCTACGCGACGAGCTTGATTTTGACCAATTTTATGAATTTCTTCGGAATTTGTTTTAAACCATATTTGAACTATTTTAAGTCATTTAAAATCATTAAGGGGATAAATAACTTCCATACACATATTTGTATGGATTTAATTCTCATTTAATTAACTTTGGTTAATTACTAATCATTTCTCTTATCATTTATCAAACAATTTATCAACCAAATAAACAATCACATAATCAACCAATTTGCAACCAAGTTATCAAATATTTAATCATTCAATATATTTAAACTTTTCAATCATTATGCTTGAAATAAGTTATGGATTTATTATGAAATAAGAGTACCCACCTTTAACCAAATTGTTCACTTCTTACCAACATTCATATCATTCAACACTTCACTATTTTTTGTAACTTTAACCGACTTTGGAAAATTCGACAGAGCTTCCGCAGCACCTTGAATTTGCTCCTATCTCACTGGAATGATATCGGGGGCACTTCCTTCTCCTTTTCTTGCTCCGAAGCTTTACGACTTGCTCCTCTTCCTCCATAGGTTCGGCCTCCATCTATTTCTCCTTCCTTCATCATTTCTTCACTTCTTAGGCGCCAAAGCATGTTCTAATGGTATTCTAAGGTGTTTGGGAAAGTTTGGTGGGGTTTAGAGTTGATTTGATATGATATTGAAAAGTTAGTAAGCATTTGGAAGAGAAGAAGAAACATTAAAGAGAGCTTCAAGGAAGAAGAAGAAGAAGGTAGAAAATGGTGTGAAAAAAAATGAGAAAGTGGATGCTTACTTGTAGAAAAATAAATGAATTGGTAAGTTACGAAAATATCCCTTTACCAAATTACCAAAATAACCTTACTTACTTCTTAAGCAACCTTATCTTTCTTCAACACTTAAAATCACATTTCAAATTATTATTGTATGTCATTTTCACTTAGATACTAAGTAAAGAAAGTAATAATTATGTTTCTTTGATTTGATGTTTTACCTTTTGCTTTGAAATGACATTTTTGTCTTTTTGTGCTTACTTTTTCTTAATTGTTTTCTAGAAGTTTCTAACCTTGTTTTGTAAAAGTAAACTTGATTAGTGAATTAATTAATACTTACCCTATTTTAATATATGTTCATACATAAGAAAATAAAAGTGCAAAGACGTTGCGACAACTTTTAATCGACAAAACGTTGTTTTTTGACAAAATGTTTTACGGTCACATTTTGACATTTTAATTAAACCATTCATTTGTGTAAACCAAATTTAAAAATGAACTTTTTAATTCTTTAAATAAATTAAAACATGTCTCTTTATATTTTAAAATCATATTTAAATAATACCAAAATCTCTAATTTTATAGTGTATGTAAAACTGACAAAATACGACAAAATTTGGTTATTTTTGTTAAACGGTTATTGACATGCTTTTAAATCTTTTATTATACTTGTATTATCTTTATTAAATGTTGTCAATAAAATTTATCTTTTTAAATAAATATTTAAACCTATTTATTTAAGCATATATTTGTTTTCAAGAAAACTTAACTTTTGTTATTAAATTTATACTTTTTAAATTATCAACTAGAAGAATAAATAATTTCTCTATAATTATCTATTATATTTAACTTATTTATTTAAGTTTTAAACATTTATAAATTAACAAATGAAATCTCTCATTTTCGAAGTAGCAAAATTACGGATCGTTACAGAACTACTTATCCTAATAAAATTCTTGTCTTCCAAATCCATCAACTGCACCTTTAACTCCCTCATCTCGGTAGGTGTCATCCTGCTTGATGGTCAACTCACTGGTTCTGCTCTGGCACTAAATCTGTCCGAAACTCAATGACTCGTTTCAGTGGTAATCCTACTACAGGTTCATAAACATGCACGAATTCCCTAACCATGAAAACTAAATTTACCTTATCTTCTATCTCCACAACACCCACCAAAGCGTTGACCTCATAGCTAGGGTTTTCTTTTGTATATACAATTCGATCACTACAGTTAAGGTGCCTAAGCAATATTTTTCTATCATGGAAAAATATCCTAGCATCGTACTTACTTCACCAATCCATACTCAAAATAATTCCGAACAATATGAAATCAAACACATGCAAACTACAAACAAAGGTATGACCTAACAAATCAAACTCTAGGTGGTCAGACTTCATCTCAAGTGTCGCATACCCTCATATCGGATTTGCAACCCTTAAGGAAGTTATTAAATACAAGGGTTATAGGTTAAGCTTATCTACCAAACTATGTGATATAAAAGAATGTGATGCACCGGTATCAAACAGAATGCTAACTGACATACCATGAATCAGAAGCGTACCTCCCAACATAGCTTTTCCTTTTTCCTCTGCTGTTAGCCTCGAGCTAGCTGGCTCCAATGCAAACACCTTTCCTTTCCCATCCTTAACTGGCTCTTTGCACTACTTCTTATAATGCCCAATTTGATTGCAGTTGAAGCATCCAATATTCTTCTTCCAGATCACCTTCTTTCCATCTCCTGAGCGACATTCATTAGCAAAATGCCATTTCTTACCATACTTAAAGCAAACAAGCTTCGACGTCCCTTTATTTGCATCTCCACCCTTCTGAGCTCCTTTCTTTTGGAAGAACTTTCTTTTCTACCTCTGCCCCACCTAGACTTTCTTTGCCTTATTTCTCTCTAGAAAAGCAAGAATCTCTTCATTCCTCAAAGCTATTTCCACTACAACATCACATGGATCCCTGATATGCGGTAACATTGCCTAAGCCAGCTCAGGCTTCAACTCCCTAATGAACTTCTCATTCCTCTTAATCATAGTATCTATTATAGCATAGCCATACCTTGCTAACTCCTCGAACCTCGTCACATACTCAAGCACAGTCATGTCTCCTTGCTCCAATTCAGCAAACTTTCTTAGCAGAGCAAACTTAGCAATCTCCGACATAAACCTCTCTCCAAACCTCCTCTTGAACTCAACTCATGTCATTGTCACCTTATTAACTCCAACTGTAACGCTGCTCCACTAATACAACACTGATCCCCGAAGCTGTCTAGAAGCAAGCCTTCTCTTCTGCTCATTATTAAGCCCTAAATTAGCGAAAATTCTCTCGCAATGAAGCAGCCAATTTTCCACTTCGATATCGTCTTCGATTGCGATGAATGGCTTTTCTCCTAATCAAGCGTAATCGCTACTTAGAATAGCATAGTTATTCACCACCGGAGCTTCTTGGTTTCCTGCTCCAATTACTTCGGTAGCAACTCCCGCTTGCATCATGTTGACAAAGAACTGATACATTGCTTCCATGTCAACTTGCGGGACTCCGGCAACCACTACAAGAAAAAGCATTTTTAGTTGCATTTATTAGTAGCATTTGCTATCTAAGTGCAACTAAAAAGTTATCCAAAGGAAACCAAAGTTTTATGGAATAAAAAATAAAAAAGAATCGCCGCCGATTGACGTAGGGAACAACAAAATAAAGTGGCCGTAGAAAAATTCTTTCTCCATTTTCAATTGGCGCTACGTTACTTAGAAAATTTTCCCATTTCCCTCCTTCCCAATCCCCTACCCGCTCAAGTATTTTACCCAAAAAACCTCAAAACATTATCGGTTAATTAAAAGCACTATCTACTATCCCAGATTCGTCCCTCAAAACAAAATGAAAGGTGGCCAATTCAGGAATTAAATCGAAGCTAAGTTCTGGAAGTGGTGTGCGCAGAGAAATGGAATCGATTCAACTGGGAAATACAGTGGCGACTCAGATCTGCAGCTTGAAAGAATCGACATTTACTACAATGAGAATTGTGACTTTTTGCAAGGTATACTATTTCTGCTGGTAGTATTAGCGTCAGATCTATTTATTTTGAACCACTCCATGTAGATCCGGTATAAATTACAACAAAATATATTTGATAATTCGTTATATCCATTGTTTGGGTTGTTGAGTGAGAAATTAGGTTAAGTTATAACAATGACAATATAATAATTAAGGAGGGAGTTTATGTTGCTATTGTTTCCGAATGAGATCTTAATATCCAGTTTTTCGAGTTCAGTTTATTTTCGTTGATCCAAGTTACGGCTATGACAATTAAAACTTGTAGTCAGTGAAGATTTATATTTTGATTTTGGTAACACACACACACATATGTATGTATGTATGTATGTATGTATGTATGTATAACACAGATGATCGAATGAATTCCATTCAACTCGAATTGGATTTGGTCTTCTAGAGATAATGTTAATGAAAATGACACTATTAGCTAAGTATTTTTGAATTTTTTAGTGAATATTTGCTGACTTATTTTACATCAACCAAGTTACAGTTACTATCATTATTTATTTGCAGTTTGTTAGAAATGCAGCAGATCAAAACTTAACTTGAATAAAATTTCTTTATAATTATTCTAATGCAATACATAATTTGTTTTTCTAAATTGTTTGTTGTTTGTTGTTTCTTCTTCTGTGTGCATACGGTTTCTTGGTCCGATATTGAATGGTGGTGTGACACATGCTTCTTTTTATTTCATTTTTAATTTAATCGTGTGCACTGCAGGTTTTCAAGTATGCCACTCTCTTGGAGGTGGAACAGGATCAGGCATGGGAACTCTTCTCATTTCAAAAATCAAAGAGGAATACCCAGACAGAATGATGCTTACATTTTTTGTGTTCCCATCTCTAAAGGTTTCTGATATTGTTTTCGAGCCTTACAATGCAACTTTATCAGTTCATCAACTTGTGGAGAATGCTGATAAGTGCATGGTTCTCAACAATGAGGCTCTTTACGGTATCTGCTTCAGGACTCTTAAGCTCACCACATCAAGCTGTAAGAGCTTGTTATAATCATTGATATTTATTTAAGTATGTCAAATCGTGTTCCATTATTTCTATTGTTATTATGCAACAAATTACAATTTATTTACTATTGTTATTCTAATTCCTAAGCTCATGCTACATCGTTATATTTATATGGTTGGAGACCTGAATCTCCTAATACCCGCAACAATGTCCGGTGTTACCTGCTGCCTTCGTTTCCTTGGTCAACTGAACTCCGATCTCCGAAAACTTGCTATGAACCTTATCCCATTCCCTCGCCTTCACTTTTTTACGATTATGAAACCGTGTGATTGTTTGGTTGCACATGTAAAAGATAGAAAATTTGACCTATTGTTCATTTTTTGTGGCGAATATAGGAAAACGCGTTCGGCTTGAAATTGTTTGCAGGAAATTTAAACATAAGGTGATTTTAAGTTTAAGTGGAAATGGAGGGTTAAAGTTGTGTAAGGTGATTTTAAGCATAAGGTGATAAGGCCTTTGTTGTACATTTGTCGGAATTATTTAAGAGAAAAGGAGAGTTGGAGAAGGAACAGAGACATGAAGAAACAAGATGTTCATAATAATCTGTTTCACAGTTATTCGGTTCAGTGAAAACATACTAAATGACCTCGCTCATCAAATTTGATCCACTATTAACATATCAAAGGTATTATGCAAAAAGATAACCATGTTCGTGGGTAGCTTCAATTGCTTAAAATACCCGACTTTGTATAAAAGGATTGCTATTTTTAATCATTAATAAAATAGATTTAGTAGTTATTTATTAATGACCCTAATTCCGGATTTAGCAATTTTATTTCATAATAACAATGTTCATAGGTAGCCTTAATGGCCCTAGTTCTAGATTTGTTTATAGCACATATAGTTTCAGTTATTTATTTCAGCTAGCCATAGTTATTATGAATATATTTATTCAAATCTACTAATTTTGTATCCTTGTGCAGTAATAAATTGATAGATAAAGGAGGGGACTTGCTGTAATAAGAAAGGACTTAAAGCATATGATCGTCGCACTTTAGTTTTAAAGCTTGGAAAAGAGAGCCTAAGTTATTTATGTCCTAATTCATATACTTGAATTATTTCTGCATGGTTTTTTTATTTCATAGTACATTATTTATAGGCATAAATATAACCTTAAGTGTGTTAATGGTTACCTATGATTCTATTCCTTTGAGTCAGAGTTGATCTAACACTTCGAAAGAGAAGAAGATTGGAGCAGGTTGGTTATTATCAATACTGTTAATTTTTGGTTCTTTGTGTGTGGGTTCTGTTAACTTTAACTTAAAAAATTCAATTATTCAATTATAAGTCTTCTTGGATCATGAAGATTTGTGGATGGTCGATTTGAGGTAGTCAAGTTTGGTGATTCAGGCGATTGGCTAAGGTGATGAATTTAAAGTCTATTTTGGGTTGGCGATGAGGCAAAGCAAGGCAATGGGGAGGGTTAGGGGCAGTTAGGTGGTTTGGTTGTAGAAGGAGAAGTGGTAGCTTGGGTTGTTGAACTCGCTGTTGAGTAGGGATGTTATGTGTTGTATGATGTGACAATAGGGATGTTATATGTTGAACTGGCAGGTTTATGTTGTATTTACTGGTTGTATGTTAATCATAGGTGAAACTGGGTAGTGGTGGCAATTGTATGGTATGGAGATAGCAAATGGGAGTTAGTGAGTGATGTCAGTGCACTGTTTGGTGATGAAGAAATAGGGTAGGCTGTGAAGAAAAAGTAAATGCACAGTGGTTAAGCATATATTTCTATGCATCAAGGAGGTTATATGCACAAGGTAATATGTAGCAAGGAGGTGATATCATTCGCAGTTAGACATATGTATTTAGAAAAGGACTGTAGCAGGTAGTTAGAAGTGATGCAGGCAGGTTGCTGGCAACAAGTAATGGTGGTGCAGTGATTCAGTGGGAATGTTCGTTGAAGGATGGTATTGATGATATTGTAGTTTGATGAACTGATGCTAATTGATAACAATGTAATGGTTTGAAGGATGGTACTATAGTTTAAGGAACTAATATGGAAGTCGGGGGAAATGGCTGATGTAGGTGGGTGTAGGTTGTTCTATTTTGTGAGAATGTGGAGAGGGTTGGACAGTGGTATGTGCACAGGGAAGGGAAAATTGTATGTGGGTATGTGTGATGGCATGCCTAGTTTGCAAGGGTGAAATGTGAAGGCAGTTGATTTGTAACAGAGATGATGAAGTTCTGTGTGTTGATCTGATGATGGTGATGACTGTGATGCATGGGTGAAGCTTGAACTATGTTAGCAAATTGTTTGCTACAGTGGATGGAGGTGCAGCAGCTTTGAGTTTGAAGAGGTAATTATGTTGTTTGTGGTGAAGGTGTTGTAAGATGATGGTGGAATGATTTTGTGAATGATGATGATGGTGAAGGTGCTGTAAGAGTTCAAAGGGGAAGGCAGGCAGTTGTTGTGGCCAGAGAAGGCTGAAGTGTGATAGGGGAGAGGGACGCCGGTGATGGTCACTGATGTGCACAGTGAAGTGGGTGGTTAGGTGCACAGTAGAAATGGTAGAAACTGTGTAGTGTAATGTTAGAGGAAGATGTAGGAACAGTGCAGGCAGAAACAATATAGTGTTAGAGGAAGGTATTTGGTTGGTTTGATGTAAATCGATCAATGGAAGAACACAGTCTCATTATTGTCGACTTGGTTGCACTCTCAGGTGCTGCATTTTTATAGATATAATTAAAAAAATTCTAGAACGATGTATAGTCAGTGTAAGTTATAATTGATTGATTATAAGAGTAGAGTTGATTGATTTAGGATATCTTATAAAATTAACCAAGTTTATATTAATAATAATACTAATAAAAATAATAATATAATTAATTTAATCTTGTTTTTTATTAATAATAATAAATTAACTAAGTTAACTAAGTCAATAAAAATTAACTAAGTTTTGTTAAAATTAAACAAGTTTTATAAAATTAGTTCAGTTTAAGCTAACTAAATTTCATAAATAATAATATAATTAATTTAACAAAGTTTTATAAATAATAACAATGATTATGATGATGATGAATTAACTATGTTTATAAAAATTAACTAATTTTATAATAATAATAATATAATTAAATTAACCGAGTTTTAGTAATAATAATAATAAATTAACTAAGTTAACCAAGTTAATAAAATTAACTAAGTTTTGTTAAAATTAACTAAGTTTAAGTTAACTAAATTTATAAATAATAATAATATAACTAATTTAACAAAGATTTATAGATAACGATGGTGATGATAAATTAACTTAGTTTATAAAATTTGACTAAGTTTATAATAATAATAATATAATTAAGTTAATCAAGTTTGAATAATAATAATGATAATAATAATAAATTAAGTTAACCAAGTTAATAAAAAATAACCGGGCTTTGTTAAAATTAAACAAGTTTTATAAAATTAACTAAGTTTGAAACGGGACATATTTGATGATTAAGCAAGTTTGAAACGGTTAATCCTTTTGCTTATTTATTTGATGATTACGACATATTTGATGATTATTTATTTATTTGCTTATCCAACAGGGTGCAAATCTGGTACCAAATAGTAGCTGTAAGCTGATTGATGTGGGTGAAACGGGACAAGTAGTGGCTGAAGGAACTATCGCTTCAACTGATCCAACAACGATGGTTCATTGTGTTCCGATAGGAAAAGATGCGGTAAAAGTTTGGGTAAACTTTGTGAGAGTTAATGACGCATTGCTATGGCGACCTACATCTGGGTGTACATACATGGAAGATGCCTTTGGTACTATGATAGCTTGGCCAGCAGCATATGTCATTGGACAATCAAGTTCCAGTAAGTATTATTTTTCAGTACATCATATCTCAACATTAAGTTTTAGTTCTGTTTATTCGGGTATTAAAAAAAATAAAAATTTGTATCACAAAATTTAAGTTTTTATCTGCAAAGCCACAACATTTCAGTACATATCCTCTATGGTAAACGTGTTTATCTACAGAGCCACAACAACTAATACACTTGAAACTAAAACTTAAATAAACCATCTTTCCTAAAACTATCTACTCAGATTAATCGTTATGTCATTGCACATGTATTACACAAATGTAGTTATACAAGAGGGCTAACACAAATAAATGGAAGTAACTGACACTACAGTTGTTGCCTAATACAGTTACGACAATGTGAATTTAGGGAATATTTTTGTTCTAGAGAACCAAATTGATAAAAAACGACAAGGGTAAAGAAAATTGTACATTTCAATTAGTGGATGGATGCATCATCGATGGATTACGGACGTTCCAGATACTTTTTCATATTTTATAAGATTTAACTTGACCATAGTACTGAATACACAATCTGCCCATATAGTACTGAATACACAATCTGCACATAGAATGAAATCCAGTCAGACTTCTAACCCAGTTTTGATCTGAATATTTTTTTAAATTGAAAATTGTGTATTCATTGGGGAACTATATAGGATGCATATAAAAATAGAACAATTTTTGTTAATATGTGTTAATATAGAATATCGAGTTATAGATTACATGATTTTCATATATACATACACACACACACACATATATATACATACACACACACACACATATATATATATACATACACACACACATACACACAGATATATATATATGTACATATATATATATTGTTGATTGTTAATCTCGTTTGCAGGTAATTAGCTATTTCGAAGCGAAGACTGTCGACAACAAAGAACTATTGGTAATCAAGCAACGAACATGAATTTAATTGTTATATATGTTGTCGTATTTTGCTAGTACCATTTGTGGAAACTTGTCTGTGAATGCTTGTAGTATGTGACTTATTTTGTTGAAAAACTACTATCTAATTGATTATGGATATTATATTTGATTGTGAGATTAACATGTTTTTGTAATTATTTGAATATGATGATCATATGATTGATTGTTTGTATATGCTAATTATGTGATTTAATTGTTTGTTTGAATATATGAAAATTATGCGATTGATCGTTCGTTTTAATATGAATAGTATATAAGTGATTGCTGGAAATGGTATAACCATCAACCATAAATAGTAGCATTTAAAATATGCTACCAAACAACCAATAACTTTTAGTAGCGTTTCAGAAATGCTACAGAAACAAATGTAAACTAATATAAAAATTATACAGTTGCATTTTAAAAACGCTACTGAAAATCAAAAAAAGCATATAAACAAAAAATGCAACCAAAAAATGAAGACTTATGGTAGCGTTTTTTTAACCCTACAGAAAAAATCTATAGCTGCATTTAAAAGTGACTTTTGGTAGCGTTTTTTAAATCCTACAGAAAATACCTATAGTTGCATTTAAAAGTGACTTTTGGTAGCGTTTACTACAACGCAACAAAAAGTTTTAGACTTTTAGTTGCATGTCGTATAGCAGCGTTCTCTAAAACGCTACCATAAGTTATGGTAGCGTTTTTCCAACGCTACCAAAAGTCTTTTCTGGTGTAGTGGTACCCACATTTCCAGCATGTGCCTGACCTTGGTTCCTTTTCGTATTTGGTCTAGTATTTCCATTTGTGGTGGTGCTTCCCCCTCCAAGGTTAACTCTTCCACCTCTAGTATCCATATCTGTATTCAAACCCTGTAAGATACATAAGAATAGCCTAAGAGAGATAGAAGAATAAAGATATAGCGTATACCTATATATAGCAAATATAAGTACATTACTATAGCGTTATCTCATAATCCAATCTTATCTTTAATTCCTTAGGAATATGTTTTCAAAAATCATTTTAGTTTAAAGTTTTTTCATAAACCAATGCTCTGATACCAAGTTGTAACATCCTCTATCAGGAGGCCCAAAGCTAAGCGCTACGGATGCTGTGGCCATCCATGGTATTAACTTCCCGTGACCAAATATGGTAATGTTAATGGTAACCATAATATCATAAGCACTTGAATATGGAATAAAGTCATTACAGATTAAAACACTTCTCTAATTACATCTCAAAACAACATTTCATATCCAAGTTACATGATCCCAAACGTTACCTAGGCTCAGATCAAATATAATTATTACACAAATACGCCAAGAGCGACATATGAAGATTCCCCCTTGGTTGACAAGAGTACAAAATAGGCATAACAGAATTAATATAAAACATCGGAAAAAAACCAAACAACTCCTAAATATAGCTAGCATCAGCCTCCTGCTCATCCCCGAAAGCTTTATTTGTCCACCTACTAAAATCTAAAAATCCTCAACCCTCGGCCTACTCAAGTCAATTTTGAGCACCCGAGAGTTTAAGGAGAAAAACTTAAACTTTGAGTTAGACATAAATCCTGGCGTGAATAATATTATACATCTCGGTTATTTAATATTAAGTGAGACCATGCCGCTCAGCAGAAAGCATTTCCCTTTACTAATATCCTTTTAAAACATATCTTTTGCAAGTCTTAATCCTGCAACCAAAACTAGTTAAAACAAGAATATCAACATCATGTAAGCATATAAATCAGGTAATAAATGGACTATCCATCCGATCATTGTAGTTTTGTTTGGCTAACTACTGACCTTTGGTTGACTCGGGCCTACCAGACAACATAAACATACCTTTCAAAACCATTTACATAATCCTTTCTAAAACATTCAAAACCTCTCTTTCGAATGCCTTTTAAAACCTTAAACATACTCTTTTCAAAACATTTTAAATATGCCTTTCGAAAACCATTGGAAACCTCTCATTTAAACCTTTCAAAAACATTGAGGAACCACCCCTTTAAAACCTTTATCTTAAACCTTTTGAAAGCACTAAATCCTTTTCATAAAATCAAAACATTCAAAAGCATTTGGGTTCAAGTAAAACATGTGGAATACCCTTTCGAAACCATTTAAAACCATTCCTTTCGAAACCTTTGAGTTTAACTTTAAATAGAACAAAAGAGTCATAAAACAACTAAGTTGACAGCACTCTTCCGAAAGCTATTTTCTAAGTAAAGAAGTGATGGTATCAAAACCAACCCTTCGACGGTAGTGGAGAAGTGGATCGGTTTTAAAACGAAGAAAATCATTCGAAGGCATTGCTTCAAAAGGTGAAAAGCGGCAGCAAGGGGTTTCGGCCCCTTTGAAAGGATTTACTTAAAAACAAAAGGTGCAACCTCTTTCGAAACCACTCCTTTAAAATAATTTGACTCAGTCGAAAGCTAACTAATTCGAAAGCAAAAGAAAAGAGGGCGCATTTTCATTTAAAATCAAAGTAAGGCTTCGATCCGTTCGAAACCCTTTGTTTCGACTTCATACCTTTTGCCTCAGTCTTCACTACGTATCAAGTCTTTAATACCAGGCGCATTGGTTTTGATAGCGATGGAGGCGGAAGTACTTGGTCGAAAGTTGGGTGCCAAAAGTGGAGACACATGGAAAAAGCGTGTATAAACTTATTTTTAACATTTTAAAGCAATTCTTTTCAACTAACCTGCCTTATTTGACAAAAAATGATTGGTTGCTAATTTTCTCTTCTAAAAGTACTGCCAAAATTTCTAAAATGAACAGATTAAATTATTGCAAAATTCCCTTCTCTTTTTATAAATACATAAAACATTTAAGTCGCATACCTTAAATAATTTTATGTATCTGTTAAAACACTTAGCTAAATTTTATAGAAGTTTCCATAAATCATTTTTAGTATGTTTTCTAACATATATTAATCTTTGACCCAAAACATACATATATTAATCGTAATTAATTTTAAACCCAAATAACCATTTTCTTAACTAGAAAACTAATAATAAATCCACATTAATTCAGAAAATTATGAAAATTAAAACCTATCTCCAAAATATCATTTCTGATCATATGCTTAAATTGCAAGGCATTTGGATGTCAATTAATAGCGTTTTCACGTTAAAACATATCATAAAATCTATATGAATTAGAATACATCATCAACAAGCGTATATATCCAATTTAACAATAAAAAACATGGAAAAACCTTGCAAAATAGATTGGATTTAATTTAAAACCAAAAACAATTAAAACATGAGATATAATCATTATTCACCTTAGCTTTATGATCAAGGAGTTGAGATTTGATCTTGATTTAAGTTGTTTAAGCTTCCTCCTCTTATCTTCTCTTGTTTTCCCTTAATGGTGGTCGGCCTCTCTTTCTTATGTTCCAATTAGTGAACTTGTAAAATGAAAGTAAGATAGGTTATGGTTCAAGGGTTTAGGGTATAAGAGTAATATTTATTCCTATATTACCCTTGTCTATTTGCCTAACTTATTTTATTTCATCTTCTCTTAGTTCATTAGTTTAATGGGCATGGCTACCCCTTATTTAAACAAACCTTAATCACTTAATCATTTTACATTATTTTATTTTATTTTACTAATTAAATGTCCTAAATAATATTACTAAAAATTAGGGAAATTACAGACTCCCCTCCTTAAAGAATTTCATCTTCGAAATTATTATAAGGTACTCAACAAATCAATCAAAAAGGTAAAATATACCATCAAACAAATCGGGATTAGCTTGGTCATTCAACCGATCGCCCATGTTCACCGTTAACGAACCTTGAACCCTGATCCACCAAAGATTCAGACCCTTTAATCTTGCGTCCATCAACTTTAGTTTCGACCAATGTCGGTGCCTTTTCCCTATTCGCCATTAGAAAGTCAAAGCATTCCATTGGAGTTAGCTTCAGATCTAAGCCCCAAACCCTTTGATTCTTGAACCCGAATCCATATTTTCACTTGAGCTCCGTTCAAGCCTTGACCAATCACACTCGTAGACATATAATTAGGTATTGGATTGTTAAGTGGTGGAAAGGATGTTGGAGTCGACTATGGGATGGTTTGGCGTTGGTATTGGTGATTGCGTGTTAGGGATCGGTTGTTGATCGGAGATCGGTAGTGGTTTATCGGATCGATAGAGGCTATATGAAATGGTTTCATTTGTGAGTTGGAGGCAGTTGTTCATAATGGAGGTTGGATCGTTGGTTCAGGGATCGCTTATGTGAACTGTGAAGGAGGAGTTACGCATGGGTAGGATCGGTAATGGACTTGGAGAAAGTGTGCAAGCATCCTAGGTAGAGGGATCGGTGCATTTCCCTTAAATGAATTTTCAATCTCCGAACTTATGTCTTTAAATTTGAATGGGATTTCATTACCACTTTCTTTTCTTTTTTGCTTTAGACATTGATGGTACAATGTCTTTGGTGTTCGCAGTTGTCCTGGAGAGGGATTCGAAAGCTTCACCTACGGTACTTTTAGTTGTACTAATTAGGACCGTGCATTGATTTGATGATCTGTTGATTTTGTTTGTATGTTGTAATGTGGCATGTCTTTCAGATTTCTGTTTGAATTATTTTTATCATATTTTGTAACCTAAGAAGGAGTGTTTGTCTAAGTATCTGCTGGCAAGATTTGGTTGTTCATTTACTACCAAAGTTACTGTAGCATTACTTCCATTTGCATTTGAATTATGATCTAAATCCATTTGTTGATTTTAAGGTTTTTTATTTCTATCATTCAAAGGAACCCATGTCTTTTTAGATTGGCAAATGTTTTTCATGCGTCCAAAATTTTGAACTGAATTTGAATGCATGCATACGCATCGATTATAAACTTAAACAATTTGGATGCACAGACCTGTTTATTTGAACATGAATTTAGATGTATACATATACCTTAAATGTTGACGGCATGCTCTTATGCACTGATAGCCGATCCCTAAACTCGAACATAACTCTTACGCAAAACCATCAATGTGAAATAATGTTGGGATGGTCAGCGATGACGGTTACTCTGTTTGAACCCCCAAGTTTTGCAATAACTGTTATATGACATTGTACCATGTAACGCTGCACAACACAATATTACACTAGATTTCACCTAGCATGGAGGAACACGTTAATCCATCTAATAATGACTATATATTGAGTTCGATAGTTATAGGTCATAGATACTTTGAGAAATTATCTGCAATGGTTGATGATGAGGCTTATAGGCACGTCGAATCAAAAGTCGAGTAGATTTCAACCTGTGTTATGTGCAGCTACGTAGCTGGCGTTTTATTTGAGTTTGAATCTGCTTGTGTATTCGAGTAACGCACTTTCCATTTAATGCACTCATGATTTGTTGCATATTTTTATGGTTGGAATGATAACCATTTTCCCATGAGTCTTGGCATCGATCCAGTGATTCTTTCTCTAGGCATCTTTCAGTCTTAGCCTCGAGCCGCTATAAACACTAGCCATGAGTCACGATATTGAGTTATCATGCTCAGCTTTTGGATGATCACACTTCTACCCAAAATTATAGGTTAATAAATGTACTACGTAGATGGTCAAGTCTCATTCTAATTGTATTTATACTCCCACCTAAGCTTCAAAGAATTAGAGTTGATTGATGAATGATCTAGTCATATTCATCTTGATTCTTACTTGTGCCCCCAAGTAAGTGGCAAATGTCGATAAATGGATGGATAAGTTATGTCTACTTTAGTTTTATACTCTTTCTGTCGAATCTGAGGTCAGAGTTAGTTGATGGAAGGCTAAGTCTCGCCTATTCTGGTTGTACTCTGGTTTTTTCTTCCTGGAGGAAAACTTGGATGCTTCGTCGGATTTCGAGCATGAGTTAGATACTAGACGACCAATCACATCCACTTTTGGTGCAGATGTCACCATACTCTGGGTAGGAACTGAAAAATGGTTGGTCAGGTCATATCCACTGTGATTCATGTCTCCCTTGCCGAATCAAGGAAAAGGACTAAGCAATGGATTATCGGATCATATCCATTTGTGGTTGATAAGGATGGACATTAACCGTCGATCAGGTGGCATGATATTAGAGGTTGGAATCGATATTTCCCAGCGATTCTATTGTACGATATAGTCGGTCGCCCGTAACTTCGGACGTCGTTTCGATTAGTTTTGTATTAAGGCCTCCTTGCGATCATTGCCTTAAGCCGTAAAGAACACTAAGACGGAGCTACAGTGAGCTATCTTACTCAGTTTTAGTAGTTTGTACTCCTGCCCCTAGTGTTGAGTTAATGGAGTTAGTTCATGGATGGACGAGTCATGTCCTTTTGAGTTTATACTTCTCCTATCGGGTTTAGGTCGGAGTTGATGAATGAATGATTGAATCACATCCATTCGCTATTTATACTCACATCTGTTGCTCTAGGGACTAGGGTTTGTCGATGGGCAGTACCCATTTGGTGTTTATACTCCAGCTTAGGCTCTGAAAACTAGATTTATCGATGGATTGTCGAACCACATCCCTTTTTTATATTTATACTTCGGTCCATGCTAGGGGATCAGAGTTATTCGACAGGCGATCAAACCACGTCCATTTTTTTATATGAACTCCCTTTATCGAATGCAGAGCGAGATTCGCTGAGCGAACGGTTGAACCGCACCCACTTAGTAAGTTTATACTCCATCTTTTAAGGAAAAGATCGAAGTTGGCGAATTAATGGTCGAGTCACGTTCAATCGCGGTTGGATGGGCAGTCACATCCATTCAGAATCGGACCGTCAGTTATGTCTGTTTTGTGAATCTGGCTCTTCCTACCGAGTCAAGGAAGAAACTTAGTATTGTATGGTTGGAGCGCATCTGCATGTATTTATTCTACGGATCATGTGTCATCGACAAGAAATGATGCATGGATGGTCATGTCGCATCCGCTTTTTACTGAATGGTTAGGTCGCATCCAAATTTGTTGCTTACACTCCGGTACGCACTTGGGGAATATAGTTTGTTGACTCGTTCTCGAACCATGTCCATTTGGAGTTTATACTCCAATACATATTAAGGGACTAGAGTTATTCGATGGACGGTCGAACCGCATCCAATTTATGTTCGGGGTCTCAAAATTCCCCTTGTGTCCGGGGTGGGAGTCGATGCGTGGATGGTCGAACAACATCCACTTTTATTTGGAAACCGTTTTTGTCGAGCTTTGGGAGCAAGATGAGTGTTCTGGTGAACTTCGAGCTCAAGCAGGGGAGCGGATGGTCCGACTGCATCCATTTTGAGTCATGTCTTCGATCCCAAGTAAGGGGAAAGAGGTCACGTTCACTTTACGGTTTGTGCTCTTCCATTCAAGTTGAGGAAGAGAGTTGAAATGACGGCTTTAACAGTTAGCGAGCATGTGTTCAGTCCATGCCCACTTTAAATCAGGCTCTAGCCTTGATGTGTTCGTGTCAAGGCTTGTGTGTTTCACCAAACTCTGGGAACGAGCTAGGGATTCGGTTCATATCTACTTTAATTTGTTTATCCTTTTGAGTCGAACAGGAAGGTCAATGACTGGACGGTCAATCGTATCCACTTTATATTGGAGTTTGACCTTGACGGGCTTTGAGCAAGACATATATATTCTATCGAAATTGAAGCATGGAATGGGGAGTCGATGGTCGAGTCACACCCACTTCCCGTTTCAAGTTCTTGCCCCCAAGTCGGGGCATATCGTAGCTAATGAGAAGTCGAATTGTGCTTGTCTTAATAATACTCTAAAAGTCCGACCATGGTTTGTGGAGGTTGTTTGGTGCCTACCTCTAGCAACCTGCATTATTCGCATGTAGTTTAATTCAAGTTTGCCAGAGTTCACAAAGTAATTACATAAAGATCAAAGTACATGACCAAAGGTCCATTTTATTCAAAAATAGAAATAGAAAAATCTATTTAATGAAATAGTTTAAGGAAAATCGAAACAAATCTTGTTGATAAGTGAAGCAACATCATGTGCTCACTGTTCCACTTTGCTTCAACCCTTCTCAGCTGGAAGTCGACCATCGGTGGTCCAATTGATAATCGACGGCCTTTATTGGTAAGGATCGAACGTTCCTTATCTGCCATCCAGTGGGGCTTGCACATACTATTTAAGCTTTCATTTCCAGATCAACTCTTCGATCATATCTTTGAGGTGTCTGCAACAGCTAGTGTTACGGCCACATGTCTCATGAAATATGCAATATTTCCTAGACTTCTTTTGGGCTTCAGTGGACTCTCTTAGGGCTGTCTTATTGTATTGCTTCGAGCCATGAGTCTCCAGGTGGATGTTTTCGACCGAATCATTCAATGGAGTGTATGTGATGAATATCGGGGTCTTGGGTCGTCTTCTAGAATCCGAATCCTCATCTAGGTCATCATCATTGCTCTTGTTTTGAACCCCTACAACCAACGGGCCTGCACTGTATTTTTTCCTAATCTTCTTTTTCTTTTCTTACATAAATACTGGTTCACCTTGAAGTAAAAATGGTCCAAAGTGGTAGGAGGCATTCTAGCTAACCAGCTGCAAAAAAAAATCTACCTTAGGGTCGATTCCCCATATCAATGTCATTAGTATGGTATTCCCACTGGGATTGATCACTCGGTTATGACGGCGTTGAACCTTTGCAAGAAGTCTTTGAGAAGCTTCCTCGGCGCCTGGAACAGGTTTGATAATGATATCGCATGCTTAGGGCAAGTCACTTATATTTGAAATTTCTTAATGAACTTTTGTGCTAGCTGGTCGAATGAGGAGACGGACTTGGGTGGTAGTCATGTAAACCACATTGTTGCCGCTCCTTTAAGAAAGATAGGAAAGCATCCGTGTATGATTGCATCCTTCACTTTGGAGAAATCCATGTGCCATTCACATTTCATGAGATGTAGTCCAAGGTCAGTTTTCCCTAAGCATGTTGGTATGGTTGGCATGTTGAATATGCGAGGAAACTCTACAAACTAAATGGTTTTAGTAAAAGGATTATGGCTCCGGTACTCTCCCTAGGTGTCATTAGTTTGGATTTGGTTTTTTCTCA
Source organism: Allium cepa (assembly GCA_030765085.1). NCBI lineage: Eukaryota > Viridiplantae > Streptophyta > Magnoliopsida > Asparagales > Amaryllidaceae > Allium > Allium cepa. Next base: position 401,191,909 of record CM060943.1, on the reverse strand, counting down.
TGATTCGTATTACCATGGCTACCAACTCAGGTGGCTAGAAGCTGGTCAGTTGGGAGTAGTTGACATCTACCTCGGAAGCTTGGCCCGGTAATCCATCCTGGTTTGTTCCATATTGTCTGGTTTCGCGGCTTCTAGGAGTACCATTTGAGTAAAAGTTCCTTGTTCATTCCTTAATGGTAGTCCAGCAGCTTCCTCTTGGTTCCTAGCATCTCGATCAGTCACATAGATTAGAGAGAATGCATCATCTCTTAGTTGAGTTCTGAATCCAAAATGCGGGTGCTGCATATCATCGCGACAAAGGAGGGGCCGAACCTCAATTAAAGGGGTCGATACCTATCCCACATTGTTGTCCCAAACTAACTAAGATCGAAAAAGAGTGACAAGGAGGGCTCTATAAGACTATATTTCAAATTTCAAATCGTTTAAAGTTCGTATGCTCGAGTTATGGACAAAACAAGATGGATCATTGTTAATGGATCAATGGTAATTTACTTAGAGTCCGACCCAAAAAAATTTGCTACTTTCCTGGAGTCAGCACATGATTCACTTGGAGTCGCATAAATGTGAAGTGTTGGGTCGATGAGGAATGATTTTTGGAGTCATTTGCATATTTGCTTGTAGTTCGACACTAAAGCCTGGGCACGGTTTGGTGACGAGCGCTATGTGGAATTAAATTAGGGTTTTCTTAGAGAAAATCTTGATCTTACCCATGTCTGATTTCGGGCTAGAATTTCCAGAGTCTGCTTCGAGTCAAATGGGTGACTTCTTCGGGTCAAACTTCGGGTTCACCCTAAAGTGAGTTCTAAGTTAGGGATCGGTACCATTCCCTGAGTTTGCTTAGAGAAATTCATAGTTTTATCAGGGTCTGACTTTGAGTCAGAATTTCTAGAGTTTTCTTTGAGTCGCATTGGTGATTACATCGGGTCTGACTTCGGGTCAACTTTGAAGTGAGTTTTTCGATGATCGTTTCTACGGTAGGAGTTCCATGATGGTATGTACGGCTTCAATGATGGATAACTATACTTTGAGAGGTAGAGTAGGCGAGACGAGTCAGATTGAAGGGACTATAAGAGGCAGGTTATAAGGACTTTGTTCTCTCGTATTTGTTTCTACAATTCTGCAAAAGTCTCATGGAGCTCTCCCCTCAGTATTTCCATATCAGCATTAGTGATTATTCCATAAGAGACTTGTACATCCATGGCTCCCTATTGTGCTCCATCATCGAAATGAGCGATGTTCGTGTTCTCTACCGCTTTATCAATATGTTATGAGGAGGTAGAAATGACCTTTTCTTTCCTGGGCGGCATTTTAGGCTTTTTCCAAGTCTGAATAGAATAGGAAACTTAATGAAGATGAATCTGGATCTCTTCCTTGGATTTGTGCAATCCAATAGTAGAATAGGGATCCAAAGATGCTGAGAATTGCCTTCTCAGTGAAAGCATCAAAATATTTGCACCAAAAGTTGGCACAAACACCTAATAGAATGAATGTAAAGAAATAAATGAAGAAATCTGAATTAAAACATATGAAATAATTATAAACCAAGTAAAAAAAATGACAAACAGATTTATAGTGTTCAGCATTGAATGCCTACATTCACATTGATGAAACAACTATATTGATCACTTGAATTTCTGAGTACAAGAGGGATCAGATCAGAATCCGTAAATACAATGGACTACAAGGAAGATAACAACATAAAGATTCCTAAAATGAACTATGAACTCAATATTTACAAAGGTAGATAACCGGATATCTTTTTTTGATAATTCACTAATGGAATCTTCTGATGTAGATGAGGTCACACAGAAAATTTCATGGTCCAACTCCCAATATTGAGTGGTTGGGGCCGATCGATCTAGGTGACCATTTGGGGAATGCAATCCCTCATATAGGTCCATCTTGATGTTATCTTCATGTTTCTTAAGTTTGTTTGTATAGCCACCTACATGTTTTTTGGAGATATCGATCTATTCTCGTTAAATTAAACTGTTGTGCTGATACCATCTGATCCCCAGTCTAGAGAAGAAATACCATCAGATCCCCTGACTGGGGAAGTAATATGATCTGGTCCCCTAAAGGAAAGGATAGGTACCGATCCCCTATCTAGGCGAGATATAAATCCATACTTAGAATATTCCAAAGAGAATATTTCTTGGACTTGCTTAATCGCTGCTTTATACCATTATTCGTGCTTGATCTCTAGCCTCTATAATCACCCCTTCGGGCTACTTGTCTAATTCGTCCTACTGATCTAGTTATTGCTGGGCCAAAATGCCGGATAATTTTTATATAAAAAATTCAATCATTACTTCGCCCCTTCTCTAATTTCATATTAACATAATTCAATTAGGGTTCCTTTCCAAAAAAATTATGTACCAATATCATAATTATCATAACATGACTATAATTTGATTGAATTCATTAATAGTTCTTCACCTTTGCAAACATAGTTCTTCACCATAATTAATTTTGATTCTATTTATGTTTTGCAGTGGTTGTTTTTCTACGTGATGCATTTAGATTCTTGAATTTTCTGAAAAATATATCTAAAAGCCACCATAAACTTCAGCTTACTGAATCGACAAGCTCGAATTAAAGTCTAGATCTTTATTTTTTACCTATTTTCTTTATAATTCAACTTTGAATATGTTGTTTTACTAGACAAACGACTTTACTCTTTGATCCAAATTGTCTAACCAAATTCTGTTTTCTCTTATTTTGTTTTGATCAGTATGCTTATGAATATGTTTTTAATGGATTTATTAATGCATAAACATCTTAGAATTCAGTTGTTTTTAATAGCTTCAGTCTCTCCAAGTTTTTTGACAAAATTTTGCTTTTCTCTTATTTTTTGTTTCGAATTGTGACGAACCAAAATTTTTCGATCCCGAAAATCCTAAATAGTTAGGAAAAGAAGAAAAGAGATGAAGAAAAAGAAACATAAACCAAACTAAGAATCTCACATTCGCAGCGGATAAAATATAATATCAAATAAAATTCTTTACATAAGGAAAGCTGTATCAGTCAGTTACATTTTAATACATCAAAGTTGCAACATTTTACAATCACGGGACAGTTAAAATAACTTGTTGCAGATATACAACCATATAACACAGCGAAAATGCTCCATTCATTCCTGCCATCCAGTTCGCCACCTGAGCTCCAGAACGTCCTTACCGGGAAATATTTAATACTCGGTCTGACCCGAGCATTACATCAAAGTAACACCCGGGTCAGGCTGGAAGCCAGCGTGAGTAAACCCATCTAACATGGAATACAAAAGTATAAAACTTAAATAAACCCGGGGTAACTCATATCAATTTACAAATTCACAAATTGATATAGACATCCCTTATTTCACACATCAATTTCTAAGTACCAAAACTTAGATTAAAGGGTCTAAATTACTTAAATCATTCCACTTCCAGTCCATTGATTTCACATATCAATCTATAAAGAATCGAAGTGGTTTCGGGTATTTATTAATACCCGACTCCGGTCTCTTCGAATCCAAAGTCGTCTAAACCAAAGTTGTTCATTTAAATACAATTCAACTTCAATTAATGGATAACACTTTTACACAGTAATTCATAATTGATAGATAATCACATTATCACTGTCCATCCAACATATCATATCACAAAGCAATTCATATTAGAGATATCAACCAATCCAAAGCACTTATCATCATTCAATCATTCATAAGCATGATTGATCACTTCTATTAATTATATTAATTAATGATCCTCTAATTACGTTTATTAGTTAATTATTCTTAGATTTCATTTAATAGTTAACCTTTAACTTAATTACATTCATTAATCAGACTTGATTAATCACAATCAGAAATTAACTTCCCTTAATCACTCTATCAATTAAACCAACTCCTTGATTAATTGTATTAATTAATCCTTTAATTATACTAAGTAATTATCACTTAATTACTTCCCTTAAGTAATTATTCCTTAATTACTTCCTATTAAGTAATTTCTCTTAATTAATTACATCAAGTAATTATTCATTAATTACTTCATTAAGTAATTATACTCCATTAATTACATTAAGTAATTATACTTAATATCATCATTAAGTAATCCTCTTTAATTGATAAAACTTAATTAATTAATTAAAATTAACCATATTAACTTAATAAATTACACTAAGTAATTAATTTCCTTTAATTACTTCATTGAGTAATTACTCTAATCATCTTCTTAACATTAAGTAATTAACTTCTTAATTACTTATTACTTAATCATTTCTTAATTGATTAACCTTGATTAATCAAATATTAATTAAGTAATTAATTATACTAAATTAATTACACAAATTAGTTTATCTTAATTAAATTACCCAAATTAATTATTTTAGTTACTTAAGCAATTATACTTTAATTACTTTAGGTAAATAAACATGATCAAATTAAATTACATTAATTTTTAACTTCTATTTTAAAATAAATTAAATTTTAAAACTTGAATATGATTTATTAAAATCATCCTTCTTTAATTCAAGTTAAAACTTTTTACTTCAATCATAATTCTATTTCAACAACTTAATTTAAGTTGAAACATTTAAAACTAATTACAAATTTATTCTAAATTAATATTTATCAAAACCTTTTTTTAAACAAGATTTAAATCTTTAAAATCCTTAACTTAAATTTAAATATGTTTTAAACGTCAATTTCTCACTTAAATCATTTTATACATTTAAAACTATTTAAAACTTTGCTTAAAAATTTGGTTTGCTTTTAAAAATTTGAAATCATTTTGGTTGGAATGATCTGAACCAGTTTAAAAAAAATTCTAGAAACAAACGACTCGAGCAAACAACAGATTCTCGAGTAACATAGAAAAATTCTCGAAACAAAATTGTGAAAATTCAAGACAACTAAAGCAACAACTTCTCCATTTTGACACTCCGAGTCAAACATGCGAAAATTCATGAAACACTTCGAGACTACTCCCTATCATCTTCGAGTTCGACCGGAGTTACTCAATACCCAGAAAATCAAAACAGAACAGATACACACTCGAGATGGTGCACGTGCACCAGCCATCCCAGGCACTCCGACCAACTACACCAGCCTCCTCCCATCGACAACGATCTCCGCAAGCCCTTCGACCCCTCCCAGGCACTCCGACCAACTACACTAGCCTCCTCCCATCGACGACGATCTCCGCAAGCCCTTCGACCCCTGAGATCCAAAAATATTATCGTACAATAAAATCGAGCATCCAGTCCAACACAGGAACCCAAACCATATTGAAAAAATAGGTTCGCCATGAAGATCATGATGATCAGAACCTAAGTCCCTCCGACCAAAACATCTTCACCTATCCACGCAGCAATTCCCACACTCGCGATGATCTCCGATACCCCAAGGCCGACACCATTGCCTCACGAATATCAACGTTCCAGTTTGACCTTCGAACCTTAGTTCGTCATTTTCCGACCGCCCTAACCATTGAAAAATTTGCCTCCCATTTTTCCCAAGATCGACAGCCTTCCTGTTATCTTCACTGGCAATCTCGACGGTGATGATCACCTCGATCATCTGAATTTGATGATAGACCAAATTCTGGTTTACTCGATCTATACTCATTTATACAATCTTAAAAATCAAGGTTTTCATATTGAAATTCTTAACTTTTAACTACGAATTAATCTATATAATCAAAACATGAAATAATAGTGATTTATTTTTGACCCAATCTGGCTCAGCACTGTATTTTCTTGATTTTTGATTAATTCCTAAATTAAAATTATTGAATCTATTTTTAGAATTGGTATTACATTGTTATAAGCATACTTCATTCAGGAATCAAGGTTAAATTCTAAATGTATGAGGGAATTTAGTTTTTTTTTTAAATTGTTTTGGGCCTGTGCACATAACAGAACAGTCTGTGTGCATATATATACACACATTTAAACAGTGATAGTGAAAACATTTATCCAAGAAAAATCATCATGCAAAACAATTACACCCTTCCTATGCAAATTTATCACATGCATTTCTAGAATCATTGATAAAACTGTTTTTAAATTTAAGGATTGCTCATCTGTTAGAGTTTGAAGCAGAGAGCTTTGAAACAGAAGCCTAAAAACTGGAAGCTACTGCTCTTTTGAAAATTGAAAACTTGATTACTTAAGATCTGAGAATCCTTTAAAATTGAAGCTTACAACTTGTTTTTTGATGTTTGATTGAATTATTAGCTTGATCTCAGGTACAAAAACTAGGAAACTGATGTTATATTTCCTTCTGATTCTCAAGTTTGCAAATTTGGTCACAGGCTTTTGATTTGTTTAATTTTCTGGTGGATTGAAAAATGTTTTACAGATTCTGGTTGAAGATTTGTTTTGATTAGTTGAGAATGTTTAACAGATCTGAGTTTTCTTTGTTTTGAAATGAAGAATAGGAAAAGATTTGAAGAAAAAGGGAAAGATGCATATATAGATTAAATTAAGATTTATTAAAAATAAAAAGGAAATAAACTAAATGGTTGACACTTGTTAAATTACTTTAACATTTGTCAATTACAAAATTTAAGCATATTACACATGTTACAATATGAATTAATCTATTAACATTTGTAATTGTGCATTTTTTAATTTACTTTTAAATGTTTTTATAAAGCTTTTAATTTTTTTTCCAATTTAATAAATACTTTCTTAATTTATATAAATAAAGTTCTTTAAGGAAAATAATATAAAACAAATCTTATTCATATATTTTTAAACCCAAAATATTTAAAATAATTATCTTTTATATTTAAATTTAAATCCAAATTCAAATTCATTTTCAATTTAAACTCCAATTTTGAAATCAACTCAAATATATGTATGTATTAAGCAACGCAAATTAAATTTGTAATCAATAATTCTATTTTACAATCAATGTATATATATACAACACAATTACAAATATAAATATTTATTTGGTCAGATTCATTCGTTCAATATATAATTCAGTATTTCTACTAATTAACCCAATTATATTATCAATTACAGATGCCCAGAAATTCGGGTTATCACATTCCTCCCCTTTCGAATCATTTCATCCTCGAAATGGAAAGAAGCCAGAATTTATTAAAATACTTAATATTAATTAAATCACTTTTGATCATTTTTAAAATACTTTAAAATCTATATCATTTTTCCAAAATAGTTTTATAAAAATACTTTTATAACTCAATGTTTCAACAAGTCCATCCTCGTTCTTACAGAAATTCGGTCATGCGTTGATCATGCGTAGTACTGAAAATCTATAAGTACTTGGTAAATACGTTTTCAACCCCTAGTGAAAATAGTTGGAAAATAATTTGAAAATATAGAATTTTTTTTTGAAAATAGTGGAAATATCTTTGGTGACAATGCTCTGGAAATCATCACCCCCATCCATGGTTGCAGTTACATCCTGGGTTATGTTGTCATCGCAGCAAAAGTCCATGTAACTGTAGGCACTCCGCGCCCCTCAATTACGCCATGGAACCAACAACAGATCACAGTTACATTCCAGGGTTACGTTGCCATCACAGCAAAAGTCCATGTAACTGTAGGCACCAGCGTCCTTGATTTTCGCTGCCAAAAATGAAACTTCTCCACTCCCATATAGGTCGTAGTCTACCGATGTAAAATCAAACGTAGACTGTTGGCTCTTGGCGGCACACACGACTTTCGCTATGTCACCATAGGTCGCAGTCTACCGATATAAAATCAAACGTAGACTGTTGGCTCTCAGCGGTTGTAACAACCCGCATGTTTAACGATTATATATTTAAATACTTTATTTAAATATAGCGTCGTTAGTCGGATTTTTAGGTCCTAAATGTTACTTTTTGCAAACGGCCGAATTAGAGCTCGAAACCACTTCCGTTGAGTTTAAAATGGCGTTAGCGATCTTTTTGAGTATAAACTTTGATATGTTTGGAGTAAGTTGAATTTTGCTACTTTTTCTAGTTGGGTTTTGGGTTCAGCCCACTAGCTAACTAAATACCCTAACTCAGTCCCCTCTCCTTCCATTCACTCATTTTCACTTCTAAACTCAAGCTAAAACTGAAAATGGGGGAAAGGAAGAAGAATTAGAAATTCCAAGCCCTAGTTCTTCTTGCAAACTTGAATTCTTGCTGCAAAATCAAAGAGAAACAATTGGTAAGCCTCCTCTTCATCTTCTCCAACTCTTTCTCCTTCAATTTCAGAAAGTCTCCTAAACCTAACTTAGGAAATACTTGTTTTGATCTTAGATTTAAGCTAGTAGAGTTGAAGTGGAGAGTGGTTGGTCTTTTCTTTGCAATTGGGCTTCTCATCTTTGTTTGTGAGTTAAAAGGTGAGATTTTTATCTCCCATCTTTGTCTATAACTATCTTTGATTGCCGGGTATGAATTCCTAACACTTATTTATGTGCACTTGCTTTTGGTTTGGATTGAATTGGTGAATATCCCAATTTTTAGAGTTTTGGGTTCAAATCTTTAAAGATCCTAACTTTGATGTTTGAACATGTGTTTGGTGATGCATCGAGGAGCCAATAGGACCGGGTAGCCGATGGGCGTAATCCCCTAGCGTCTGTGCTCGTCAGGTTGCGAATTGGGAGTGTTTGCACTTCAATTAGTGGGGCAAAAAAATGCAGGGCATCAGGTTCGACCGACCGACCTCTCTGAGCCGGTCGACCGAGCTGGAGCCCGAAACATTTCTGGGCTATTTCGGTCAGCCGACTCAGGAAGTCCGGTCAACCGACCTGCTCCTGTTTCTCTGTTTTTCCTAGTTTGCCTATTTGTGTGTGATTCCAACTTTTATCGATCTATGTCAATTCCATTTAGTTGTTTATGCATATTTGACCTTGTTTTTGACTTCATCCATGGGTTTTTATAAAATAATCTTTTAAATTGTATTAAAAGCTTGCTTCTCCAATTTATAATCTTATTTAAAACACACACACATATAATTTCGCACTCCGAGCGGAGAGGAAGGGAGATTAAATGGTTAGGTAAAACACGGACCATGAATCCATGCGTTTGTCTTTCCGATTAATCCCCGCCCTATTCGATTGATCGTTTTGGCCTTTTGGTCTAGTTTACCGATGAGATGAGGTAAACTATGTACTGCTTTGAGTGTGAAATTAACTGACGGATAGTAAACCGTTTAGAGCGAATGAGTGGTTATGGGACTCATGTTACCACTTGTCGGATTCTTTTTCGAGAGTTGTGACACATTCTGCTAGTTAGTGGTGTCCAGTATTGGGCCTCCGGACCTTCACCACTACGGTTTGTTGCCTTTGGGATAGTGTCTTCGGACTGTCTCCTTCAGGTTTGTTGCCTTCAGGTATGTTGCCTTCGGGTATGCTGCCTTCGGGTTTGTACCTTCGGGTTTGTGCCTTAGGGTTTGTTGCCCTATTGTATCGCTTTCGGAGTTGGCCATTCGTCATCGCTCGAGTGATATTGGGTTTGGAGTCTTCGGGCTCATGGATCCTTGTTTATACAGTACTGAGCATGTGCAAATTTTCTGATGTTTCATTGATATGTATATTCCCTAGGTATCGCCTTTCGGTGTTGGTTTTTTTGAGCCGCACGATATATAGCGGTTACCTTGAGGAATCTGTGTTACCTTCATTGTTATTTGTTATTGCCTTTTTGGCTTGTTTTAGGATATTCATATCCTTTGTTTATTTGTGTTGCCGATGATATGAGGCTTGTCTTGTTACGATTCATCTCTTGTTAGATGATTGTGTTATCTCTTTTAGAGATATTTGTTATACTTTGTGACCTTGCAGGTTATTGTTGTTCAGTTTATCTAACTCATTTGTTTAGCAAGACTGACCCGTGTATTTATGCTTGGGTCAGACCGAGATGTTTCAGGTTAGGTGCTTTTGGACTTAGCCTATTTTTCTTCCGCATGGACTATTCAGCTTGCTTCTTTTTGTTAAAGCTTTTTGTGTAGTCCTTTTTGTTGTAACTCTGATATATGTATTCTTTTGGATTCGTCTGTTTGTGGTTTGCTATACCACTTGACATGTATTAGTTTGTATACTCTGTTATGTATCAATATATGTGTATATGATGATCTACTGTTCTGTGATGTATATTACATTTGAGTTGTTATATTTTTTTCCGATAGATCCTCCAACCACCTATGGTTTTGTTTTAAGTATTCGTTGGATATGTCGACCTGCTTGGTATGTCTATTGTCGATGTATTCAATAGACAGTTAGAGAAAGGCTATAGATGGTCACTCCTAACCAGCCTTATTCTCCATGTTAGTTGACGACATTACCCTGTAGTGTCCTTGGCTAGCGTGGGTATAGAGGTGGGGCGTCACAGCGGCACACACCACTTTCGCTATGGTCTGTAATAGATCGCACTGACATCGAGTTAAACTGTCGTCACTGCATATCTCAAATGCCTCTGTAGGTATCAACGCCCTCGACTTCCACTACACACAACACAAAATCCTCAGGAACTAGTTTTGTCCAGACTCCTCACAGGATCAACTTTAGAACCCCCTTTAGGGTTCAAGGCAGTACCACCCTGTGGCACTCCTGAGAAATTCATTCCAAGGGAGCGCCTTTTCTCCAGATCCATTTTTAAAACACTTTATACTATACACATATAGTATCTTCCAAATCATACACCTAGTATGAATCTTATATAAATCTCCTTTCTCAAAATCGATTATCCCAAAATTGACAATTCTCAAATTAGGCTTTCCAAATTCCAATATTGATTTTTCCCAAAAATCTAAAAGCCTTTCCAAATCCAAAGGTTCCAAAAACCTTTCCCCAAAATCCTCATAAGATCCTTTATATATATATATATATATATATATATATATATGTGTATATATATGTATGTATGTATGTATAATCTTGAAAAATCTTTGGATCATTTCAAACTTGTATAAATTTCCTTTTATACTTCAAAAACTTTCAAAACCCTTTTCGTTTGGCAAAAGATTCAACAAGGGGAGATTTATCATATATAACAAAGACATATAACTTTGTTTGTTCCAAATCAAATATTTAAATTTGATTACCCTGTAAAGTCACTTACCAGTTTACTTACTTCCGTAAAGTAAATTTTTACCATAGAAATATCTAATTTCCACTTTTATTCATTGTATATTTCACTAAATATACCTTCATTCAAAAACCATTTCACATTTCTTATCCAAAAATTTCCAATATCAATTTCATTCAAATCCGTACGATGTACACATATCATCCGTATGCCATATCAATCTGATCGCTCACTCGATCATACAATTTCACTTCCGAACTAGTATCGTCCGCCCAACTTCCTAGTGCGGACTCAGATCTGATTTCATGATCAGAAATCGCCATTCTCCTTGCATAGTCATAACTATGATAGAGAATATCCAGAACCAATCAACAATCCTTATCCAGGTTTGCCGTCGAAAATCGAGTGAAAAATCCCAACTCGAATCGATGTAACTATCTCAAAATTCTATGCTCGAATCTGGATCAAATCACTATGCGAATAGAGTAATATACGTACATCCTACGTATTTATCTTTATTGGTTATTAGCCAAATCAATCTCCTTTTCTAATTCCTTTAATTCTACTCATTTATTCACAATTTCTTCAATCCCATACCATTTGGATTATCGCTTTAATTCTTATCTCTATTGGTAATTAAACATAAACAGTTTGCACTCTGACCAGCTTATATTTAGAAAATAGCTTGAAAAACTAAAATTAGACAAGTAGCTGAAAAATAATTATTAATTTGTAAAAGAGCTGTAAAATAGTTAAGTAATTATAAAATAGTTGGAAAATAGTCAAATAGTTATAGAAATTTTAAATAATTGCAAAATAGTTATAAAATAGTAGTTAGTTATAAAGTAATTGAAAAACAGTAATTAGTTTATATTTTTTTAAATAGTTCGAAAAAAATTGTAAAACAAGTATAAGATAGTTTTGGGTTTAAAAAGAAAAGTTGTATTGTAAATAGTTTGGAAAAATAGTTTTGTATTGTAACAATTTATTTTGAAAATAGTCCAGAGTCAAACTGTTCAATTTCCAACCTCCATTTCCAATCAATTCAATTTAAATTTTCACATCCGTTTAAATTGACACAATTCCAATTTAAATAACTTCAATTTCCATTGAAATTGATTTAATCCCGATTCAAGTTGAATTAATCCTCAATTTCTTTCCTAATATTCAAATAAATTTCAAATTTAACCAATTTCAATTCATATCAATTCCAGTTTGAATTAATCCCAATTCCTATTTGAATTTTTAAACTTATCCTTCTTCAGTTACAATTCAAATCAAATTCAATTTGAAATAATTAATTCAAATTTCAATTTTAAACCATCCCGAATTATATAAACTCGAGTTAAATTTTTAATGTTGATTTAATCCTTTAAATCAAATCAACTTATACCTTTAAACCGTTTAATTCTTGATCCAAATTCCATTTTATCTTAATAATGGATATATTACCATACCCCATTTCTTCAACCATTTAAACAAATCTAATTTCAGATTATTAATAACAACATGATGGTATCATTCAAATTATTTTAAAACAACCATTCATTTTCAATTTCTAGATCTCAAACCAATTTTGAGATCTCTCATAACTCCCGTTTTAAATAAACCATTTAAATTCCCAAGTTAAAACCCAATTTCATCTTGAAATTTCCAATTCAGGTTGCTTGTTAAATTATTTAATCTTCCCAAAGTTAAATTCAATTTACTTAATCCAACCAACCTTACCCAATTTGAATTCCCATTTCAAATTTAAAACTCAACATTAATCATCTTTCCACTTATAAGTTCAAAATTTATATCACTTTGGGTTTTCTTATCTCATTCCAAATAAGAATTTAAAACTCAGCACGTAGAGTTTATTTCAAACCATCTTTGATATTATTGATATCCATACATATACATATTTATTTCTTAACCAACCAGGCTATACTTTTAAAATTTAAACCACCTTTGGTTTTTAATCCAAAACAAATTCCTTCAAATCTTCAAACAACTCTTGTTTGAATCAAGCTCTCTTATTCAAATAATATTATTTATTATTCCTTTTAATAATCTGAAAAAAATTCAAATGTTTTTAAATATTTGGATTCAAACTTCACAATTTAGATCATCTTTAATTCCAATTTATAAGTCATACTTACCCAAATGTTTTACTTCCCTAAAACATTTCATTTTGCATACTCATTTATTCACATTATATTATTAAATACAACAGTTATTTATGATAATAGCCAAGATTATCACATCTGGAAACTAATCCATTATCTTTTTCTGAAACTCTACCCCAAATTCAAGATTTTATTTTTAGTTTGAATCCATTTCAAAATTATCTTTATTTAATTTCAATTTGGTTGTATTTCTATTAGTACTTAATTTAATTCCAATAATTTAACAACCAATTACCTTAATATTTATTAGAAAGAAATATTGCTTTATATATCAAAATATATTCTTATATAAAATCATTTAAAATCTTTATATAAGAAAATCACAAGTACGCTCTCATACACACACACGCACACTCAACTCATCATAGGGTAATACTGACCCTATCCTTAATGAGTAATCCCACCAGAGCCAAGGTTCTCGCTTAACCTTCAGCTCTGATACCAAATGTGACGACCCGAAATTTTCGATCCCGAAAATCCCACATAGTTAGGAAAAGAAGAAAAGAGATAGAAGAAAAAGAAACAGAAAACCAAACTCAGAATTTCACATTCGCAGCGGATAAAATATAATATCAAATAAAATTCTTTACACAAGGAAAGCTGTATCAGTCAATTACATTTTAATACATCAGAGTTACAACATTTTACAATCACCGGACAGTTAAAATAACTTGTTCCAGATATACCACAATATAACACAGCGGAAACACTCCATACGCTCCTGCCATCTAGCTCGCCTCCTGAGCTCCAGAACGTCCTTACGTGGAAATCTGTAATGCTCGGTCTGACCCGAGCATTACATCAAAGTAACACCCAGGTCAGGCTGAAAACAACGTGAGTAAACCCATCTGACATGGAATACAAAAGTATAAAACTTAAATAAACATGGGGTAACTCATATCAATTTATAAATTCACAAATTGATATAGACATCCCTTATTTCACACATCAATTTCTAAGTACCAAAACTTAGATTAAAGGGTCTAATTTACTTAAATCATTCCACTTCCAGTCCGTTGATTTCATATATCAATCTATAAAGAATCGAAGTGGTTTCGGGTATTTACTAATACCCGACTCCAGTCTCTTCGAAACCAAAGTCGTCTAAACCCAAGTTGTTCATTTAAATACAATTCAACTTCAATTACCGGATAACACTTTTACACAGTAATTCATAATTGATAGATAATCACATTATCACTGTCCATCCAATATATCATATCACAAAGCAATTCATATCAGAGATATCAACCAATCCAAAGCACTTATCATCATTCAATCATTCATAAGCAAGATTGATCACTTCCATTAATTATATTAATTAATGCTCCTTTAATTACTTCCATTAGTTAATTATTCTTAGATTTCATTTAATAGTTAACCTTTAACATAATTACATTCATTAATCAACCTTGATTAATCACAAATAGAAATTAACTTTCCTTAATCACTCTATCAATTAAACCAACTCCTTGATTAATTATATTAATTAATCCTTTAATTGTAATGGGTAATTATCACTTAATTACTTCCCTTAAGTAATTATCCCTTAATTACTTCCCATCAAGTAATTTTCCTTAATTAATTACATTAAGTAATTATTCATTAATTACTTCACTAAGTAATTATACCCCATTAATCACATTAAGTAATTATACTTAATTTCATCATTGGGTAATCCTCTTTAATTAATTAAACTTAATTAATTAATTAAAATTAACCATATTAACTTAGTTAATCACACCTAGTAATTAATTTCCTTTAATTACCTCATTGAGTAATTATTTTAATCATCTTCTTAACATTAAGTAATTAACCTCTTAATTACTTATTACTTAATCATTTCTTAATTGACTAACCTTGATTAACCAAATATTAATTAAGTAATTAATTATACTAAATTAATTACAAAAATTAATTTATCTTAATTAAATTACCCAAATTAATTATTTTAGTTACTTAAGTAATTATACTTTAATTACTTTAGTTAAATAAACATGATCAAATTAAATTACATTAATTCTTAACTTCAATTTTAAAATAAATTAAATTTTAAAACTTGAATATGATTTATTAAAATATCATTCTTTGGTTCAAGTTAAATACTTTTTGCTTCAATCATAATTCTATTTCAACAACTTAATTTAAGTTGAAACATTTAAAACTAATTACAAATTTATTCTAAAGCAATATTTATCAAAATCTTTTTTTAAAACAAGATTTAAATCTTTAAAATCCTTACCTTAAAAATTTAAATATGTTTTAAACATCAATTTCTCACTTAAATCATTTTATACATTTAAAACTGTTTAAAACTTTGCTTAAAAATTTGGTTTGCTTTTAAAAATTTGAAATCATTTTGGTTAGAATGATTTGAACCAGTTTTAAAAAAAATTCTGGAAACAAACGACTCGAGCAAACATTAGATTCTCGAGTAAAATAGCAAAATTTTCGAGACTAAATTGTGCACATTCGAGACAACCAAAACAACAGCTTCTCTATTTCGAAACTCCGAGCCGAACACTTGAAAATTCATGAAACACTTCGAGACCACTCCCTATCATCTTCGAGTTCGACCCGAGTTCCTCAATACCTAGAAAATCAAAACAGAACTGACATACACTCGAGATGGTGCACGTGCACCAGCCATCCCCGGCACTCTGATCAACTACACCGCCTCATCCCATCGACGACGATCCCCACAAGCCCTTCGACCCCTCAGATCCAAAAATATTATTGTACAACAAAATCGAGCATCCAGTTCAATACAGGAACCCAAACCACATCGACAAAATAGGTTCGCTATGAAGATCACGATGATCAGAATCTATGTCCCTCTGACCAAAACATCTTCACCTATCCACGCAGCGATTCCCACCCTCACGATGATCTCCGATTCGCCAAGGCGACACCATTGCCTCACGATTATCGACGTTCCAGTTCGACCTTCGAACCCTAGTTCGTCATTTTCCGACCACCCTGACCATTGAAAAATTCGCCTCCAGTTTTTCCCAAGATCGACAGCCTTCCTGCTATCTTCACTGGAAATCTCGACGGTGATGATCACTCCGATCATCTGAATTTGATGATAGACCAAATTCTGGTCTATTCGATCTATACTCATTTAGACAATCTCAAAAATCAAGAATTTCATATTGAAATTCTTAACTTCTAACTACGAAATAATCTATATAATTAAAACATGAAACTATAGTGATTTATTTTTGACCCAAACTGGCTCACCATTGTATTTTCTTGCTTTTTGATTAATTCCCAAATTAAAATTCTTAAATCTATTTTTAGAATTGGTATTACATTGTTATAAACATACTTCATTCAGGAATCAAGGCTAAATTCGAAATGTATGAGGGAATTTAGATTTTTTTTGAAATTGTATTGGGCCTGTGCACGTAATAAAACAATCTGTATATATATATACAGATATATACACATTTAAATAGTGATAGTGAAAACATTTATCCAAATAAAATCATCATGCAAAACAATTACGCCCTTCCTATGCAAATTTATCACATGCATTTCTAGAATCAATGATAAAACTGTTTTTAAATTTAAGGATTACTCACCTGTTAGAGTTTGAAGCAGAGAGCTTTGAAACAGAAGCCTAAAAACTGGAAGCTACTACTCTTTTGAAAATTGAAAAC
Organism: Allium cepa; assembly: GCA_030765085.1. NCBI lineage: Eukaryota > Viridiplantae > Streptophyta > Magnoliopsida > Asparagales > Amaryllidaceae > Allium > Allium cepa. The sequence goes on along the minus strand of CM060943.1, from coordinate 401,175,058 downwards.
TTGATTACTTAAGATTTAAGAATCCTTTAAAACTGAAGCTTGCAACTTGTTTTTTTTTATGTTTGATTGAAGTGTTAGCTTGATGTCAGGTATAAAAACTTGGAAACTGATGTTGTATTTCCTTTTGATTCTCAGGTTTGCAAATTTGGTCATAGGCTTTTGATTTGTTTGATTTTCTGGTTGATTGAAAAATGTTTTACAGATTTTGGTTGAAGATTTGTGTTGATTACTTGAGAATGTTTAACAGATCTGAGTTTTCTTTGTTTTGAAATGAAGAATAGGAAAAGATTTGAAGAAAAAGGGAAAGATGCATATATAGATTAAATTAAGATTTATTTAAAATAAAAAGGAAATAAACTAAATGGTTGACACTTGTTAAATTACTTTAGCATTTAACAATTACAAAATTTAAGCGTATTACACATGTTACGATATGAATTAATCTATTAAAATTTGTAATTATGCATTTTTTAATTTACTTTTAAATGTTTTTATAAATATTTTAATTTTATTTCCCTATTTAATAAATACTTTCTTAATTTATATAAATAAAGTTCTTTAAGGAAAATAATATAAAACAAATCTTATTCATATATTATTAAACCCAAAATATTTAAAATAATTATCTTTTAGATTTAAATTTAAATCGAAATTCATTTTAATTTAAAGTCCAATTTTGAAATCAACTCAAATATATGTATGTATTAAGCAACACAAATTAAATTTGTAATCAATAATTCTACTTTAAAATCTATGTATATATATACAACACAATTACAAATGTAAATATTTATTTGGTCAGATTCATTCGTTCAATCGATAATTCAATATTTCTATTAATTAACCCAATTATATTATCAATTACAGATGCCTAGAATTCGGGTTATCACACGAATAGTATGCTTATAAATATTGTTATATTAGATTTATTAATGCATAAATATCTTAGATTATTCATTTGTCTTGAAAAAATATTATAGGTAAAGTAGAACTATTTTTTGTTCCTTGCATTTTCTATCAAAATCAATTTTCATTTCATTTTTTTGTTAAAGAATATAACTTTGGTCTTTCATTTCTTTTGCAAAAAATTATCATGTTTATTAACAAATATATATACCAATAAACCTTAAGTTGTTGTATATAATTAAATAGAGGTAAATTTGGTCTTTTTTCACGCTCAACTGTAAGTAAGTTCGTTTCTTATCTATCTCACTCTGTACATTCATTATTTTTAAATAATCAACTAATATCCTCTTCCTCTTCTCCATACTTTCAATGCAGAAAAAATATTTCTTGATTATTTCTCATCTTCACTTTCTTCTTCATCAGTTATTTCACATACCCTGCAAACTTGCTACTATCACTTACTTGATTGTTAAAACCCTACGCTCAAAACCCTGCCTCAACTTTATCCTCAAGTTGAGAATTCTTCAAACTACTCCTCGTAGTTCGATCCTAGTTACAAACTAGAGATTTACAAATTAAAAAGAAAATAAAATGAAATAAAAAACCCTAATTAGCGACAACTTTAATATAGGGTACAACCCAACAAAAATAATATAAAAAGAGTAAAAATAATGAAGCTCGTATCCTTTTATTTTTCAATTCATTTTCTTCCTTCAAGTGAACCTCTTTTTCATTGTTCTCGAACTAGGGTTTTTCTATTTCGAAGCTGCCGATTCCTTAATTCAATCGATTGAAGAAATAATATTTCGCTGACAACCTTCTCGATCAATTTCTTTGCTTTGACTCTCTCAATTGCTTCTAGTCTCGAGTTGGTCGATGTTGATTTGGTACGCATTTTGATTTGCCTCTTTTATTTTATTTGAACTCGACTTCTCATGATCGCCAAGTTATTTTTATTAGTATTTATATGGATTAATTTCATATGCTTCCCTATATATCTCTTTTGGATATCAGATTTGAATATTTCCACTTGATGTGGTTGATCATCGATTTCTGATTGAATGGTGTTTTGATTTCTGACTAGTTCAATTCTGATATATTCACACACACACACACACACACACATATATATCTTTTTCCACCGTTAGATTTCTCTCTCTTTAAAATACTTATACTGTTATTTGAGCTTGGTGATACTATTGTGTTGTAGTCCCCAATGTCTGATATTTCTTTCAAATCTTCATTTTTCTTAGAGCTGATGTTTCTGGTATAGCATAGCCAGTTGTTGTTAATGACGATATTGTCCCAATACTTGATTCTGCATTGCTTGAGTTGGGTCATAAGTGATTATCAGACTTACACTATATTGTTAGTTTATCATAGTTGAAGTTTTAGCTGATTAGATGAAGTTTTGACTTTGTGACGTGCAAGATGCTTATCTAAAACCCAAGAACTATTTCTTTTGAAATGATAAAAATATAAAGCATCCTTTTAGATTTAAAGTTTACTTATGTTGGAGTATCTGACAACCTAAAGTTGTTGCCTTGATCTGAGATGCTCTACTTTGGTCTGAGATGGAAAATGATTGCAATGAAGTTGAGTTTCAGGTGGCTGTGGAAATTAATTGTCGAACTGATGCTATTGACACATTACCTTTTATAGTTTGTGTGCTTTGTTCTTTTGCTACCTGATTGCACTTTTTTTTTGCTGCTGCATTTTCCTGCTTATACTGGTCTTAATTGGTTGCTTGATGATTCTTGATGAAACAAACTTTCGATCACTGTTTGCTATGTTTCTGGAACTAGACTTGTTGTATCATGAAATCCGACATACTAATATGCTATGTTTTGATATTCCTTGCAATGTTAGCTTGTATTAGTTTGCACTAGTTTTGGTTGCATCTCTTGTTTTTGTGCACTATGTGGTGTCGCATGTACATGACTTCTTCTAAACTGATTTCATCCTTGCTGCACCACATGGTTCCTTTTGTATGCTTGTGTGCATTGCTACACTTATGCAGTCGCCTTTAAACTTGTTGCTTCATTTTGTTTTTCTGGCTACAATTGTATATGCTGACTCGAAAAAGCTTGTGCATTTGTTTTGTTTTCTACATTCTTGTTGACCTGAATCTCTGGCTGCACCATTGTGTACTATGCACATGTTAAACCATTGAGCACTTGAGTTGAGCCAATTTGGCTTGACCTTGTTGTAACTGTATATTATTTGGTTTTCATTTGTGTTGAGCGTGAATTACATTTGGGCTTGACCTTTGCTTTCGCTTTTGCGGGCTGCTTGTATATTTTAATTTGCTCGGATATGGCATGTACAGTGGTACACTATGCATGCCATAGGTTGTTCGTGCATATTTTTTTTTGGTTCCTATTTAAAATATGAAATAAACAAACCAATAAACTGAGGCAATATCGTATTCAATTATATTTTTATTTTTGCAGTTTCAATTTGTTACTTTTTTTACTACGTTGAGATTTTATAAGAGAAATCTTATAAATGGAATTCTAGAGACTTAAGGAAATTTCCAATGTTTAGATGCGATAACTTCGGAAAGAATTTGAATTCATTTAAAGAAGTTATAAATGGTTGGTTGGGTTTATAAACGAGTATAATCAGTTTGGAGATCACACGAAGGATTTATTAAAAATCCACAGACTTATGAGACAAGTTATGAAATATTTCCAAGTTTAATATCGAGATGATTTTGGAAATTATACGTATAAATATTTTCCTAAGTATAAGAAAAAAGGTTTTGGAAATATTTTTAGTGGGAAATGATTTGGAATAGAAAGTATTTTCTAAGTGTTATAAAAATGGAAGCTGTAAATATTTTTAAGTATCGAGAAGGGTGAAATATCTTGTTATGGATGCAAGTGTTGAAATTGTTTCCAAATGTAACATTCCTAGTTTTTAGCTAGATTTAAATTGATAATTAATTTAATTTTGGAATTAAATTGTGAATTTATTGGTGAATTAATTAGAAAAAATCTAGAATAAATAAAAATATGTATTTTAAAGAGAAATTTAGTTTGGAAATTCAAAGAATAAAAATCTTGAAAATAAATTTAATTTAAAACTTTATATTTAAAACTAATAAAAGTTGTTTTCTAATATATATGAAAATTATGATTTGAGATTTATATATCAATCTTCAAAAGATTATTTTAAGTTAAATTTTATATATACAATATTTAAATATATATACTTTCTTCTAAAAATTTGCATGAACTAAAATGGTTTTGTATTTATATAAAGTATTCTTGAATATACAAAGGTGTAAATATATTAACATAAAGGTATAAAACAAAATTTATAAAATTATTTAAAAAAGGGATATAAACATAAATTTTTATAAATGACATTTGTAAGATAAGTAACTACATACTTAACAAGTGTCAACAAAGAGAACAAGTGGTAGAGCTTTTATTTCTTTTTGGTAATAATATTAACATGTATTAAAAGATAATAAACCAGGCTTCTTCATTTCAATTGAATTCTTTCTATTATCTTCTCAAACCTGAAACTACAGATCAAAAGAAAATCAAATAAAATCAAAGAAAGAAAACTGAAAACAGTTCAAGAAGAAGAAACACAAACCTGGAAATTAAAAAGAAAACAAATCAAATCTGGGCAAACATGCAAATCTGAAGCATCTCAAATTCAAAAAGCAAGAATCTGATCGAAAGTTTAAAAAAAATCAAATTCAAAGGGGAATTCAACTTCAACGACTAAGATCCAAATCAAAGCAAACATTAACTTTAGGATTTAAAATCAAGCGTAGCGGTGACGAACTAGGGTTTTTGACCCAATCTTGGTCGCGGTTGGGTTTTAAGTCGCTGTGGCGACATCAAAGCACCGGAGTTGATCGCTCCGGTGGGAATTGAATCTAGGGTGTTTGAGAAGCTCTGGTTAAAGGGGCGTGGTCGATGGTGGTTGGAATCGTCGGCGAAGGGATGGTTTTGTTTATTGGATTGGTTCCACGAAGAAGCGGATGGGCTCCATTTTGTTTCCAGTGACGTTCGACAATGCTGGGCGTTATGGATGGTCAGAGGCATCATCGACGATGTATAGGTGGTAACAGGGTCGATCGAAGTTCGCCAGATCGTCGGTACATGTTCACCATGCATATTTATATCTGGCTGTTTTTCGAAATTATGGAAGAAGACGAGAGCTTGGGTCCAAACTCGAGAAAAATGATGGATTGCTCGAAGCAAAAGAAATGTGGGTTAACCCGGTGTTAGGCTCAGGTAAAACAAGAATTGGCTCGGGTCTGGAAATTAACATAAAAATAGTTTTAATTATTAAACCCAAATCAAGTTTTTGATTGAATTTTTTTGGTTAAAACCAATTCTCTTGTCAATGTTAAGTGTTTATCCAAGTTTTGAATTGGTAAAAGAGTTTTTTTTAATAGAAATTATTTTAGTTAAACAAGTTTTCAAAATATTTAAGATACGTATAACCTTTATTTTTAAAAGTTTATTTTAAATAAACTTAGTAATATTAAGAAGTTAATTAAGAAGAAATGTTTTAAATTGTTAATTAACCTCAAAAAAATAAATTAATTTTTTTGTTAATGATAATTAATTTTAAGGTTTATTAAATAAAGATTTCTAATGATATTTTTTTAAGATAAATATATTATTTTTTTAATAATTAAAAGTTTTAAGTGATTAAAGATTTATTACTTAATGAAAGTAATTAAATGATAATTGATTGATGAATGGAATTTAGAAAGATAATTAACCAATGTAATTAAAAGGAATTGATTATTTAATTACTTAAAGATATATTAATTAATGTGATTAATTAATTTTATGCAATTAATTAAAGGAAAATAAATCAAGCTGATTAATTTATCTATGTGATTAATTAGATAATTAATTAAAATATAATAAATTAAGAGTTAATTGATTATGTGATTAATTAAGATTTATGATTAATGAAGGGTTCATTAAAGGAAAATTAAGGATTGATTTCTTAATGATTAATTAACTAGAGGATGATTAATTTTTATAATTAATCAAGGATAATTACTTAAAGAATAATTAAATAATTAAGGGCTAATTATTTAATGATTAAAGGTTAATTGATTTATTAATTAAGGTTGATTAATTAATAATTAATGGTTAATTAATTTACTATTAGAGATTAATTAATAAATGATTAAAGGTTAATTAATTATGATGGTTTGTAATTAATTAATATTAATTTACTAGGATTAGAAATTTATTCATAAGTAATTAATTTGGTTTAAAACTAATCAGATGTTAATTGATCCTACTTATGGATGATTGTATTCTATTGAATGATGTGAATTGTGTGATATCCCAGATGTGTGATGCTTTGTGATATGAATTGTTTTGATTTGAGCTTTGATGAATGTAATTTATTTATCTGTGATAAATTTACATTATTTATCTGTAAATTCTTAAATGAAGATAAGCGTTATAGGATTATACCGCTTATCGATATTGCTGTGTTTGGATTATGATGATTAATAGTGTTGCACTATTGCGTAAAACCCCTAGAACACTGTACACAAACAAAGATGGATTTCATGGGAAATCGGTTAAGTCACAGGTATTTTGAATTTAAAGTATTTTATTTAAAAGTTGAACTTTAAATTTAAATAATTTTTGAAATGGAATTGGGTTGAATATGAAAAGTTTTTTTTGAAAAGGAAGTTTGAAATTGAAGATTGGATTGAATATAATATATCTTGTTTTGAAATTATTTTAGAAACTATGTTTTTCAAAGTTGTGATACAAGTTATATAATATGTATAGATTTTAAACCATCTTTAAAGTATTTTAAATGTATTATTTTGGGAATTTAAATTTAACCCAAGTTTATACTTTAAAGGCTATAACTTGTGCATAATTGATCGGATTTTTCCAAAACAAAAACTCTTTGTTTTCAAAAGATAATTTCTTTCCTATTTATGAAAGAATTTCCACTTTTATTGAAAGGGTTTTCCATGTTATGAATGAATCTTTGGAAATGGTTTTGAAAGCTATGAATTGAATCTTTGATTTAAAGATTGGATGAGTTAATCCAATTTGAAATGGAGTTGTATTAAAATCTATAAATGAACCTTTGCTAAAGATTAGTGGACTTTGTTTCCAAGATAAGAGGACCTTAAAGGTGTATCTTTTGTATAAAAGATTTGAATTGTAAATAGTTTTGAAAGCTAAGAATTAATCTTTGTGAAAGATTAATGAACTTTGTGAAGTGAATATTTTTGTTTAAAGATTTGAAAATGGTAATATGTTTAAGCCATTTGAAAGAAAGGTTTTGGGTAATAAGTTGTGACTTAACTAAGATTCCAATATCTATATGCTTTTTAAAATATTTCGCTCATTATTCGGTTTAGCCGGGAGAGGACTTTGTGTCATATAACCCATTCCAAACAATGATACGATGAAATGGATAGCATTTGATGACCGGTGGTGAAGGCCGGGTATTTTTGATAATGAAAGGATTACCCGTCAAATGACTCTGCATTGAGTAGCTATGGTATAGAGATCTCTATATGTGATGGGGAGTCCGATCGGGCTTTTTAATACCCGAATAGCAAGGGCTTCTTTTGAAGTGCCTTCGGTTCTGTTCAAACCTGGAACAGACTTGTATGGATGTGCGTCTAACTTTACACTTTGAGTTGTAAAGCTGGTTTCTATCAAATACATTTCTGTTTGGTGGCGAAGAATTTATTCTCCTAGCTTAACACCCTTCTTTGAGTCGTACGAGCTTAGAGGTTATGTAGTTGATGTTACTAGCGATACATTCCCAATTTGGTAATGTGGCATACGAAGTACTGCTGATCATTTTTTGATCAAAGCATGGCTTTTGTGTAAAGCGTAGCATTATGGACGTGACCTCGTCGGACCTCACAACCCGATAATGGTCGAAACAGGAATCTTTGCAGCAAGGTTATTTGAGGGTAGCGCTCCCTAAGGATATGTCCATTTCCTTCTGGATAAAAGGTGGTATCATGTTATGCGGCCCAAATATTTTACCTATGTGGTTGCTGCAAACTTATTGCTTTGTGGTTGTTGGTGTTGAGAGCTCTCGGATAAAGGTTGGTAACGACCGAAGGAGGCATACTCGTGTCAGTAGTTATCTAGTTACAGATGTAAACTGACCTTGTGTTGGCAGAGATCCGGTTAGGTTCTCGGGGGCGTCCCATTCGGTGTAGGAAGTTCTTTAGCCTGACAATTTGTCGGAAATCCAAAGAAACAATACGCGCCTTGTACGGTTTTAGTTGTATAACCTGCCATGTAATGTGGTGGTAACCTACTATTGAACATGGTATCTATAATAGGCATACGATAATGGTTGTATGCTGGCTAAGATTAATATTATACTTTCGAAAGGCTTTTTGCACTATGCACTAATAAAAATATCAAAAGGTTTTTACCTATCAAGCGTGTTTGACTATCATAAGGAAAAATCTACTCCAATTCTGCGTTTGCATTATGCGTGTGGCGGGAGGCCTTATGGTAGTTTCATTTTTCAAAAATCATTACGGATTTCTTTTAATTTCTTTTGATAAAGATAAATTGTTTTTGTTGCTCACACCAGTCCCATGACTGACCTGGAGTTTATTGTTCCCTTTCTAAACTCTGAGTGCCCACGATTTTCCACACGGGCAGTCTAGAGTTAGATTTTTCAGATAGTCAGATAGTAGATGTAGATTCGATAGTATCCAGCCATTTGGATTTGGCGATGGCATTTGCTTCTCTTTAGCAATCATGACTGACCTTGCTTAATACAACATGATAGGGGGTTCTCGCTTCGCGTTTGGTAGCGAACGGGAGATTCTTACCCCTACATGTCCCTGGGGAAGGGTTGGTTAACTGGTTAGGTGAAGAAGTCGAAAGGCTGGCCGTAGAAGCAAGGGTAGGGTACCATTGTGAGCCATGGCATGGCTGGGATGGTTGAAAAGCCTACCAGTCAAGAGTGGCCGCTGTTAGATGGTCGAAGACCCGAGACTATCACATGTGGTATCAAAGCTGAAGGTTGAGTAAGAACTTTAGCTCAGGAGTATAACACATTAGGTGACTCATTAGAGATAGGGATATAAATACCCTAGAATGAGTATCCCTAAGATATCCGTTTGTATGCCTCGGTAAATTCTCTTACTATCCACTGATAGTGAGTATGAGTGCAAGAAGAGGATGAGGTAGGGGACAGTGAGTACCACTACAAATGATCAATGCCCTGCAACAACGGAAACAACTTTCTCTATCAATCTACTTTTTTGATCATCAAATTTCAAATTCTTTGATGGCTTCATGGCAGCTACAAGAAGGAGTTTTGGTACGGTGATGGCCCTGCAAATCGTTGAAGATAAGTTTCTATTTCGTATTCTCTTCATTGGTTTCTTATCAGTTTTCCATTCTTTTACCTTAATGAATTCAAAATTCTATTTGAAATAAATTGATTGATAAATATAAAGTTAATTTGATGGTATCATTAAAACGATTTCGGTCAATACCAAAATTTTAAATTTTTGTTGTAATTTCTTGTGAGGATCAAAGTCCGAAGAGGGACAAGTTGGTGTATACTTTGGGATATTCCAACCTGGGTTGAGTATCCATTGTTTGTTTTGTTAGGTCCAAACATATTCTACGAGTGGTTAGTTATCCCTTCGGACTAACCAATGCCCCTACATATTTTGTAGATCGGATGACCCGAGTACTTCATGAGATATTGATTGAGTTCGTTCTCATATTTATTGATATTTTGATTTGGTGAGCCAAATGCAGAATGGATATTCAGTTTGACCTGGTAAAACATTTCTTATCTGTTCTTTGTTTGTCACCCTATCCAGCAAATTTCGAGGACCAAATTTTCTTAATGGGGGAATCTGTAACATTCCCGGTTTTTAGCTAGATTTAAATTGATAATTAGTTTAATTTTTGGAATTTAATTCTGGACTTATTGGTGAATTAATTTGAAAAATTCCAGAATAAATAAAAATATGTATTTTAAAGAGAATTTTAATTTAGAAATTCAAAGAATAAAAATCTTGAAAATAAATTAAATTTAAAACTTTATATTTAAAACTAATAAAAGTTGTTTTCTAATATATATGAAAGTTATGATTTGAGATTTATATATCAATTTTCAAAAGGTTATTTTAAGTTAAATTTAATGTATACAATATTTAAATATATATACTTTCTTCTTAAAATTTTCATGAACTAAAATGGTTTTGTATTTATATAAATTATTCTTGAATATACAAAGGTGTAAATATATTAATATAAAGGTCTAAAACAAATTTATAAAATTATTCAAAAGAGGGATATAAACATGAATTTTTGTAAATGACATTTGTAAGATAAGTTACTACATACCTTAAAAAGTGTTAACAAAGAGAACAAGTGGCAAAGATTTTATTTCTCTTTAGTAATAATATTAACATGTATTAAAAGATAATAAACCAGGCTTCTTCATTTCAATTGAATTCTTTCTCTTATCTTCTCAAACCTGAAACTATAGATCAAAAGAAGATCAAATAAAATCAAAGAAAGAAAATTGAAAAACAGTGTAAGAAGAAGAAAGAAAAACCTGGAAATTAAAAAGAAAACAAATCAAATCTAGGCAAACATGCAAATCTAAAGCATCTCAAATTCAAACAGCAACAATCTGACCAAAAGTTTAAAACAAATCAAATTCAAAGGGGAATTCAACTTCAATAACTAAGGTCTAGATCAAAGTAAACATCAAGCTTTAGGATTCAAAATCAACTTATCAAGTTCAAGGATTTAATTTGCAGTTTCAAATTCCAGAGTTTTCAAATTCAATCTTCCAGGCATGAGTTCTCTGTTTTACATCATTCTAGGTGAGCAACTTTTTACTTAAACCCTGAAATTGCTTATATGATTTAATATTGTGGTTGATGTTGAAGTTAAATGATGAAAAATGTTTAAAATGGATGTGAATATGTTTGTATATACATATAAAAATGCAAGGGTTGAATATGCATGTCTGTAAAATAGGTATATTTATATCTGCTTTTGGTTTCAGGTCCTTAAATAGAATTTAAAATTTCAATATCTCTTCCAATAATCAAATTTAAGCTATAATCCCCAAAAGGAAGATGATTGTAACAAGGTGACACAAATTTTAAAAATGGTTTTCAAGATTTAAATTGAATAATCATTTCAAAAATATTGAATTTATAGTAAATTCATTTTTAAGTAAAGAAATCAATAAACTTAATTTCGTGTTTTGGTCTTATAATTCGATTAGTGTTAAGAAATGATGAATTTTGGTACGAAAATCTTGATTTTTAAGAATGGGAGTATCGAGGTAAGTTGGGTTGAATGGGATTCGGTTTTGTTGGCAAATTCTGGCTATCGAGGTCGTAATAGTTTCCATGGTTGACGCTAGAGAAAGGTGGAGATTAGGAGAATTGTGGAAAAATAGTAGGTGGATTTATCATCCACCGTGGTGGCATAGCGGTGACGAACTAGGTTTTTTAACCTAATATTGGTCGGGGTTGGGTTTTGAGTCACTGTAGCGACGTTAGAGCACCGGAGTTGATCGCTCCGATGTAAATTGGATTGAGGGAGTTTGACGAAGCTTTGACCAATGGGGAATAATCGATGGTGGCTGGAATCGTCGGCGAGGGATGGTTTTATTGATTGGATTGGTTCTAGGAAGAAGTAGATGGGCTCGATCTTGTTTTCGGTGATGTTCGACAATGCTGGGTGTTGGGGATGGTCAGAGGCAACGTCGGCGATGTATAGGTGGTAGCAAGGTCGATCGAAGTTTGCTAGATCGTTGGCACATGTGCACCATGCACATTTATATCTGGCTATTTTTTGAAATTGTGGAAGAAGATGAGAGCTCGGGTCCAAACTAAAGAAAAATGATGGATTGCTCGAAGCAAAAGAAACGTGGGTTAACCCGGTGTTAGGCTTGTGTAAAACAAGAATTGGCTCGGGTCTGGAAATTAACAGAAAAACAGTTTTAATTAATAAACCCAAATCAAGTTTTTAATTGAATATTTTTGGTTAAAACCAATTCTCTTGTAACTGTGTATCCAAGTTTTGAATTGGTAAAAAAGGTTTTTTTAATAAAAATTATTTTAGTTAAACAAGTTTTCAAAATATTTAAGATGCATATAACCTTTATTTTTAAAAGTTTATTTCAAATAAACTTAGTAATATTAAGAAGTTAATTAAGAAGAAATGTTTTAAATTGTTAATTAACCTCAAAATCTAAATTAATTAATTTATTAATGATAATTAATTTTAAGTTTTATTAAATAAAGATTTTTACTGATAATTTATTAAGATAAATGTATTATTATTTTTATTAATTAAAAGTTTTAAGTGATTAAAGATTTATTACTTAATGAAAGTAATTAAATGATAATTGATTGATGAATGGAATTTAGAAAGATAATTACCCAATGTAATTAAAAAGGATTGATTATTTAATTACTTAAAGATTTATTAGTTAATGTGATCAATTAATTTTATGTGATTAATTAAAGGAAAATAAATCAAGGTGATTAATTTATCTATGTGATTATTAAGATAATTAATTAAAAGATAATAAATTAAGAGTTAATTGATTATGTGATTAATTAAGATTTATGATTAATTAAAGGTTGATTAATGGATAATTAAGGATTGATTTCTTAATGGTTAATTAATTAGAGGATGATTGATTTTTATAATTAATAAAGTATAATTAATTAAAGAATAATTAAATAATTAAGGGTTAATTATTTAATGATTAAAGGTTAATTGATTTATTAATTAAGGTTGATTAGTTAATAATTAATGGTTAAATAATTTATTATTAAAGGTTAATTAATAAATGATTAAAGGTTGATTAATTAAGATGGTTTGTAATTAATTAATATTAATTGACCAGGATTAGAAATTTGTTCATAAATAATTAATCTAGTTTAAAACAGATCAGATGTTAATTGATCTTACTTATGGATGATTGTATTCTATTGAATGCTGTGAATTGTGTGATGTCCCTGATGTGTGATGCTTTGGGATATGAATTGTTTTGATTTGAGCTGTGATGGATGTAATTTATTTATCTGTGATAAATTTTGCATTATTTATTTATGAATCTATAAATGAAGATATGCGTTATAGGGTTATACCACTTATTGTTATTACTGTGTTTGGATTGCGATGATTGATAATGTTGTACTATTGCGTAAAACCCTGGGCCACACTATACACACACAAAGATGGATTTCATGGGAAATCGGTTAAGTCACGGATATTTTGAATTTAAAGTATTTTATTTAAAAATTGAACTTTAAATTCAAATGATTTTTGAAATGGAATTGGGTTGAATATAAAAAGTTTTTTTCAAAAGGAAGTTTGGAATTGTAGATTGGATTGAATATAATATATCTTTTTCTGAAATTATTTTGGAAATTATTGTTTGAAAAGTAGTGATACAAGTTATATAATATGTATAGATTTTAAGCCATCTTTAAAGTACTTTTAATGTATTATTTTGGGAATTTAAAGTTAACCCAAGTTTGTACTATAAAGGCTATAACTTGTGCATAATTGATCGGATTTTTCCGAAACAGAAACTCTTTGTTTTCAAAGGATAATTTCTTTCCTATTTATGAAAGAATTTCCAGTTTTTTTGAAAAGGTTTTCCAAGTTATGAACGAGTCTTTGGAAATGGTTTTGAAAGCTATGAATTGAATCTTTGATTTAAAGATTGGATAAGTTAATCCAATTTGAAATGGAATTGTTTTGAAAGCTATAAACGAACCTTTGCTAAAGATTAGTGGACTTTGTTTCCAAGATAAGAGGTCTTAAAGGTGTATATTTTGTATAAAAGATTTGAATTGTAAATAATTTTAAAAGCTATGAATTAATCTTTGTGAAAGATTTGTGAACTTTGTAAAGTGAATCTTTTCGTTTAAAGAATTGAAAATGGTAATTTGTTTAAACCATTTGAAGTAAAGGTTTTAGGTAATAAGTTGTGACTTAACTAAGATCCCAATTTCCATATGCTTTTTAAAATATTACGCTCATTATTTGGTTTAGACGGGAGAGCATTTTGTGTCATATAACCCATTTCGAATAATGATACGATGAAATGGATAGCATTTGAAGACCGGTGGTGAAGACCGGGTATTTTCGAGAACGAAAGGATTACTCGTCGAATGTCTGCACTGAGTAGTTATGGTATAGAGTTCTGCATATGTGATGGGGAGTCCGATCGGGATTGTGAATACCCGAATTGCGAGGGCTTCTTTTGAAGGCCTTCGATTCTGTTCGAATCTGAAACAGGCTTGTATGGATGTGTGTCTGACATTACACTTTGAGATGTATAGCTGGTTTCTATCTAATACATTTCTGTTTGGTGGCAGAGAATTTGTTCCCTTAGCTTAACACCCTTCACTGAGACGTACGAGCTCAGAGGTTATGTAGTTGATGGTTACTAGTGATACATTCCCAATTTTGTAATGTGGCATACGAAGTGCTGGTGATCATTTATTGATCAAAGCATGGCTTTTGTGTAAAGCGTAGCTTTGTGGATGTGACCTCGTTTGACCTCACAACCCGGTAATGGTCGAAACAGGAATCGTTGCAGCAAGGTTATTTGGGGGTAGCACCCCCTGAGGGTATGTCCATTTCATTCTGGATAAAAGGTGGTATCATGGTATGGAGCCCATATATTTAATCTATATGGTTGCTGCAAACTTATTTCTTTGTGGTTTTTGGTGTTGAGAGCTCTCGGATAAAGGTTGGTGATGACCGGGGGATGGCATACTTGTGTCAATAGTTACCTAGTTACAGAGGTAACCCGACCTTGTGTTAGCAGAGGTCTGGCTAGGTTCTCGAGGGCGTCCCTCCAGAGGCATCCCATTCAGTGTAGGAAGTTCCTAGCCTGACTGTTTGTTGGAAATCCAAAGAAACAATACGCGTCTTGTACGGTTTTAGTTGTGTAACCTGCCATGGAATGTGGTGGTAACCTGCTATTGAAAATGGTAGCTTTAGTAGGCATACAATAATGATTGTATGCCGGCTAAGATTAATATTATAATTTCGAAAGGTTTTCTGCACTATGCACTAATAATAATATCCAAAGGTTTTTGCGTATCAAGCATGTTTGACTATCATAAGGAGAAATCTCCTCCAATTCTGCGTTTTCATTGTGTGTGTGGCGGGAGGCCTTATGGTAGTTTCATTTTCCAAAAAGCATTGTAGATTTCTTTTAATTTCTTTTGTTTTCTTTTGATAAAGATAAAAAAAATTGTTTGCTCACGCCAGTTCCATGACTAACCTCGATTTTATTGTTCCCTTTCTAAACTCTAGATGCCCACAATTTTCCACACGGGCAGTCTAGAGTTAGATTTTTCAGATTGTCAAATAGTAGATGTAGATTCGATATCCTAGAAGTCTTTGGTTTGGCAATTGCATTCCCGGACTGAACTTGCTTAATACAACGTGATGATGGTGGTTCGAGCTTTTGGATTGGAGTCCTTGGAGCTTTGGCAATGGAGATGCAATATTGGATTCTCAACCTCTCTCTCTTTCTATTGAAGTTAATGTTGGTGTACCTCTATCAAAGATTTCCTTTCCGCTATTATGTATCTCTGATTATGTGATATTTATTTGTATCAGAATGTTGTATCTATTGTATATTAATGATATAGGTATTCATTTTCTTCCGCTATGTTGTTGCACTTAATGTGTTATAAGCTCTGGCGAACCAGATTCAACGTTTGAATCTGCCGCATTTGAATACGGATGATATATTCGTTGTCGATTTTCGAACGCCGAGTCAGAGTCGTCACACCAAAATGCATAAATATTGAAAGGGGTTGAGCATATATCTTAGTAAATATATTTTAAAGAAAATGTTTTGAAGGTTATAAAAATAAGGCCTGGTGTCTGCTTATGAATGTTTTATTGATAGTCAAATGACTGACTATCAATATTGGCCAATTTCGTTAATCGTTTGGAAGATATCAGGATCAGATTTAATTATTTGAAAACCACTTCAATCCGGTTGAACGTAACGAATGAATACCATGAAGATGATGAAGACGGTGATTCGATTTGTTCAGATTTAGTGCAACTTGTATGGACAAATGCTATCAGAACATCATTATTAGAGGACGATGAGCATTCTAAGTAGAATTATTTCTTGAAAGCTAACGCTTAGCCTCGAGCCTCATCAACTAGGAATGACTAAAACATGGGAGATGCAGCAATGCTAAGTAGGTCAAACCCAATTAGGGTATGTTATCACCTTTCTTAATGTCCTCGAAAATCAAATTATTATGGATATGGTTATGCATGAAAGAAGAAGCACTCGATAGTAAGGGTAGGAACATTCGGGGTGATAACATATTCGATCTATCTAGGTTAGGGGTAGGCTGGTCTTGTGTAGCAGGGGATCCTGGCGAGGTCCTCGGTACATTGTTATAGAGGTGTACTGTGATGGGCGGTACCCCAGTGGCCCAGTCATTCGATGGAATCCATTCTCCAATAAGCGTCGTGCGGTTTTGATTGTGCCCAACTATGCTGAAACATGAGATGTAAGCATTTCAGCTATTTTCTATGTACTTTCTATAGATACAATTATAATATCAGATGATTTTGATAAAAAATCATTTTGGTTATCGTAGGGTAAAAGCCTGTCGTGTTTATCTGTGATGTGGTCGTACGGGATACCTTTTTTTTTCAAAGGTTTTCAGGGAAAAAAATTAATAATCCAAATTGAATGTGTTTTCTCATGCTGATTTTTAGACTGACTCGGGTGTTATTTTATTATAATGGCCGGGTCAGACCTAGTATTACATATTCAGGATAGGATGCTATGGAGCTCAAGAGATGAGCTGGATGTTAGAGACATATTTTTGTAATTGACTTATATTGCCGCTGTATGTGGACAAGTTGCTATAACTGTCCAGATTGATGTATGGTTTGTTGTACTCCGATGATTGTAAGTATATAAACTGTTACAGATTCTTTTGTATAAAAATCTATTATTATATATTATATTTTGTTCCGATGCGATTGTGAGATTCTGTGATGTTGTTTCTCTTTCTTCTTCTACTTTTTCTTCTTTACCCTAAATATTGGATTTTTTTTTCCATTCAATTTAAGTTGGACTGATGTGAATTATGGTCGACTCAAAGGGTATGGATTTATGGCATCCAAGGGTCTCTAAGATGCATCAGGATATGAAACGTGCTTTCTGATAAGTAGGTATGAAAAGGGACATTTCTATCTTTATGAGCAGATGTGCTAATTGCCAGCAGGTGAAGGGTAGTAATCAGAAGATGACCGGTTTGCTTTATATGTTGGAGGTCCCGAAGTGGTAGTGGGAGCATATTTCCATGGATTTTATTGATGGGTTGCCTAGATCGGAGAGAGGTAATGAAGACATCTAGGTTTTTGTTGATAGATTAACCAAGAATGCGTACTTCTAACCAGTTAACGCAATAAGGACGGTGTCTAGTTTAGCTTAGCTTTATGTTAGAGATTTTGTTAGGCTTCATGGCATTCCATATAGTGTTGTGAATGATCAAGATCCGATCTTCACAAGTCAATTTTGGAAGGGTTTGCATGATGTATTTAGAATGGAGCTTGGCTTGAGTACAGCTTATCATACTCAGACAAATAGACAGATTGATAGGGTGAATCGGGTTTTGGACAATCTTGGGAGGATCACTTACCACTTGTTGAGTTTTTTATAACAATAGTTTCCAAACAAGTGTTGGATTGAAAACTTTTGAGGCATTATATGGAAGGCCATATAGGTCTCCTCTGTTTTGGGTAGAACAGGGAAATCGCTTAGTGCTTGGACCAGATATGATACCTGAGGATACGGATAAGGGATTGGAGATTAGGAAGCACTCAAAGGTAGCTCAAAGTAGGCAGATGAGCTATGCTAATGTGAGGCATCAGGATTTGGAGTTCTCAGTTGGGGATTCTATGTTCATCAAAGTTTCTTCAATGAGAGATGTGATTCAATTTGGCAAGGGAGGGAAGTTAGCTCCACATTTTATTGTACCTTTTCCAATATTGGAGCAGATAGGCACTTTGGCTTATCGGGTTGAGTTGAAGACTAGATTATCGGGTGTACATAATGTTTTCACGTCTCTCATCTACGGAAGTATGTACATGATCCTACGTTGATTATCGAGCTGTCACAACAAGAGTGTTTGGACATTAAGCCCGACTTGACCATTGTGAGATAGCCTATTCATATTTTTTTATCATGATATGAAGAGGTTAAGGACTGAGGTTGTAGAATTTGTCAAGGTACATTAAAGTGAGGATGTTAGGGATTGCAATTGGGAGAAAAAGGAAAGTATTAGAGCCTCTTATCCATAGTTATTTCTTAGTCAGTAGGTTTTGTTGTATCTTATCTATTATGTTATACTCACCACTCGTGGTGGAGTCACTTAGCTTGTATCTTTGTTATTTGTAGTTTGAGAAGTATTCTATATACACCTTCCTCTAGTTCTCTTTGAGTTATTCTTATTTGGATTGCAGGGATGAAATATCCTTAGGGGGAGAATGTAATGACCCGGAAATTCAAACACTTCATCTCGAATATCTCAACTTTTTGGAAAATGACTAATTATTGAAATATGGTTTTATAACCTTGTTAAATAATTTTTAATTAATAACTAATGTCAAAAAAATTATTTTTTAAATATTTTTACAAAAATATATTCTTTGAAGAAATACTGAAAAGTCGACTGAAAAACGTTTTGTTAAAGATCAATATTCTGTTAAATTAAAGTTATGGGAATAAATGCACACTTGTAGGATGTCATATTAGTGCATTAATAAGTGCTTAAAATCTCTTTTATCTAATGGTCATTAAATAACTAAAAAGCTTCTAGAAAGAAGTACTAATTGGATCCTTGATTTAAGGAGCAAATGGTAGAGTGAATTATGGATGTTATGGTGTGTAAGAGCATGGTTATCCATGATTTCATGGCTTGCCATTTGTGGGCATGGAGGGTCATTTAGCCACTTCCTAAAGCCTATAAATAAGCGCCCATACTCATTTGAGATAGTTACCAAGACACTTGAAAATGTTTCACTTCATTTCATTTTTTTTCTTTTTTCAAAACCCTCTAATTTGGAGCAACTCTATCAAACACTCCCCAAACTCATGCAACCATCCTACTATAGCATATAACTTCACGCCACCACCTCAAAACCAGAAGAAGTGGAGCCATCCTCCCAAAACATGCTTGGGCCGTGAGCAATTAGGCATAATATTGCCCGGGCTATACACTTTCTAGCCTCCATTCTCTCTTGTTCGAGATTATCTTGGACCATCTCTCTCTTATTTGTGTGCTTGGGTTGTGGGTAGGAAGCTTGTTGTGTTGTTGCAAGGTAGAGGTTGAAAGGAGCTAGCTTGATTTGGTTGAAAACTGAGTTATATCACTCATTAATCAAAACTCATGAAAACCTATCACGTGTGATAAAATAAGTGATAATATTACTTGCTGTATATTAGAAATAGTAGACATTAACTATTTAAAGTTATGACCTTTGATTATATGCTTTAAAAAGTATATGATTTGCTAAGGTAGTTGCCTTATAAACCCTTGAATTGTATTGTTTAAATTAAGTATGTTCAAACACTAAATTTGGACATGTTATTTTGTACACATGTTAGTATATGCTTCCTTATGTTATGATTAAATTTGGAGATAATATATGATTATAAAGTGAATGGCATTAAACATTGAATTGAGCACGGAATTGTATGTATAGCGACAATCGCTATAAATGCACTTAGAAATCCCTTCTTTTAAAACTCACTTTTAAACTTTATATTTCATTTATTTTCATGTAAGAATGTTTTACATAATTATAGTGGTATAAATGATAGCAAAAAGTGCAGTTTTAAAGCTACATTGTTTAAAAAACAAAGTTAATGGAATTATGGTCCATATAGCGATAGTCACTATAGGTGCACTTTGGAAAAACAATTTTTTAACAGAGCTTAAAGTGTTGTTAATTTGGATATTTTATGAAATATTTTAAAGGGAGTTTTATAAACAATATATAAGTATTTTAAAAAGAATAAGTAAGAAGTTTAAATAGGTTTTAAATAATTATCTTAAGTTTTAAGTAAAATGTTATTTCTAATGTATGTACACAAAAATTGGTTTATTGTATAAATATAGTAAAAGTTTCAAAATTAACTTTAAGTAACTATTTTTAAAGTGATATTTCCTAAAACAATTTAAGACTTATTTAAAGGCGCTTTAAAGGTAATTAATTATATATAAATCTATAAAATTATTTTTAACTCTTTTATGAAAATAAGAATTTTTAAACACTTTCCTTTCTTAACTTATTTAAATTCAATTTTCTTATTAAGTAAAAATTATTTTTCATATATATATATATATATATATATATATATATATATATAATTTCAAAAGAATTCCTAACTTATTTGTGCAAGTAATTTCAGAAGATTATTGTTTTAGAAGAAGGGATGAAAAGCAACACCTACGTATTGACCTTAATTTGATTGTTTATGGAATATAGTATTATAATGCTTAACACTAAAAACCAAATGAGGTAGGCTTGTCTATTTGTAAGAGTCAAGGTTGATGTTCGAGTAGGGATGGAGCAATAGAGCTCTAACCTATCGAGTTCACTCTTGGCCGAGGAATAGTTAGTTGGAAAATCTGAAACATGTTAAGTGTATGAACCTTGATTTCTATAAACAAGCGCTTTAGACTCGATAGCCGACTTGTTTACTACCAATCTTGACCAAACTTAACTTAGGAAGTATGTGAAAGGTTTCATGGATTTACACCAATGAGAACCACTAGGGAGGAGCATTGGTACGAAACGCCTCTAGCTTTTGGTTACTTCTAAAAGAACCGGAATTAAGTCAATCAAAAATTCATCTATTAGTTTGAAGAGTCCAGGATCAATAAGTGTCCTACATGTCAAATATCACTTCAAAACTATTGTACGATTCAGTTAAGAAAATATCATTAAAGTGGTTTCTGATCGGGTGATGAAGACTTGTAGGAAAGGTGCCAAACATAGCCTCAACATTGAAAAAATGACTAAACACAGAGTAGGTTGACGATCCTGGGGTTTTGCTGACCCATAATGGGTACAACAACTCCATATCTAGAGTAAGCTTATATATGTTGCTAGTAGGGGGTTGTTGATACTTGGTTTACATTGTTTAGGAGAGTATTCGGATAATGGCCTAGTTGTTTTTTCCTTATAGCATATTTTATCTTGAGATATACGATGCTCGAAAAGGTATCTTCTTATCCTTGTCATAGGAGATCAATCTCATTAAGGAGACCACCGTGGAAAATCCATTTATATGGACGTTCCTTAGCAGTTTTGATATGTACTTTAATATGTTGTGGTGTGACAAATTTAAGTATCACGGCTATTTTCATATTTATATGACACGCCTTAGACATTATCGATAATATCACCTAATAAAAATCAATTGAGTTGGTTCTTTTGAGGGAAAACCAACCCCGTGATTTGGTTGGTCTCGGAAGTACTGTTATGTGTTTACATGCATTTACGAGTTTCTCATGCCAGACTTATGTCTAACACTTGGTGTTTCTTTTCCCAAAACTCCTTGTATGCTCTTTCCAGTAGATTGAGTAAAGCATGTCTTAAGGTTGAATGTTTCAAGCTAATGGAGATAAGCTGGATGCTTCCACCTATCTATCTAACTATTTTCACTTTCGTTTACTATTATGTATGTATTCAGCATTGTGAGGACATGCAATTATAAATATCCAGGCTGATAGTAGTACTTAGTCATTTTGTAACTTTGAGATTCATGTATATAGGAGTTACCCTTGTACTACACATTTTATATATTATATATTATCGTTTCGCATGTGAGATTCTAATATAATGTTCTTTCTTGTTCTGTTTCCGTTTTCTATTATTTTACCCCAAATTTCTGTCTTTCCAGCACTTGGGTTCTCGGTACACAAATATCGTGGATGTATTTCATGTCAACATTCAGGGATCGTAAATGCGATTTTTACAGGGAAGTCTATAACAGCCTGAATTTTAAATAGTAATTAACTAAAGTTAATAATAGAAATTTAATGGTTAAAATTAAATTTTGGAGTTTATTTGATAAATTGGTTTTGAAATTATCGAATAAAAGAATATAATTGTGACAATATAATATTTAAAATTTAAAATAAGTTAAAATGTGGAAAATAAAATTAATAGAGTGATGTAATTAAAATTAAATATTAGTTGAGAAAAGAAATGATTTTTGAATAGGAATTTGTATATGTTTAAATTAAATAGAATTGAATTTTAAAACTTAATGAAAATAATTATATATATGTATATATATATTCACTTATTATATTTTAAGGCCCAAGCCCATGTTTTAGCCCAGACCCATTTTCCATATCCACTCTTGATTTTCCTTCGTTCACACATTCTTATATTCTCCGTTAACTATCTAATGAAGTAAATTCACCAAACGCTCAATTGTTTGATAACAAAAAATATATCAAATAAATTTAGATAAATCCTCAAACTTGAATATGTGCCTCTTAATAATCATGTGCACCTATGCTGAGTAGCAAATCGAGTTTTTATGGCTACAGCGGTATGTTGTATGCACGCGTTTAAGAGCAAAGAAGTAGAAGAGAAAAAAGTGAGTGTTTTCCACTCACACGTCTATGTTATAATTATATAAATAATGATATATATGTTATTTGGATTGCTGTTGGATTAGATATCAAGTTTATGCTTTGAATCGGAGGAGAATCGATGGAAAGGGAAGGGAATGGTTGCCAGAAAAGCAATCTTTCACACAAAACAACCCTTTACCGATCGATTGTTTAGGTCATTCGGTTGACCACATGTGGTCGACCGGTTAAGTGCTGTTTTTATGCATGCTGTTGTGTTTGTGTATGAGTCGTGTGCTATGTCTATTTGTGTTAAGTATGCATGCATGTGCGAGATTTTATGTGTTTGTTTGTGCACAAGCTTCAACCATATTTGTAATTAAATTGAAACGCACAATTATATACATGTATATATCAAAATATAAAATAAATCAAAATAAATATACATACTCTTTAATATATGTATGTATATATGTATGTATGTATGTATGTATGTATGTATGTATAAACTTATATTTTATATATAAGTGAGCATATAATTTAAAGCCTTACAAATTAATAAAGTCAATCTAATAGTATACTGTAATGGAAAAATATGAATGAGACCCTAATTAATCTTTTATAGTTTTCAAAGTGTATATCTAATATGAACATTAATATATAAATCAAGTTTTAAAAATAAATTTAATTGTTTATGAATAGATAAAAATTGATTTGGATAATATAAAATTATTTAAAAATAGTATTTATGTACAGAAAACTAGAAATGGACGCCATGACTAATATTTAGTTTTATAAGCTATTTTTGGAGTTTTAAAAGAAGGAAAATAAGTTAACTGAGATTTTGGGTGATTAGTAAAATTTATGTCTGAAATTATAAAAGGTTGGTAAGCTAATAGTTTATCGAAAAGAATTTTTTTATATTTCGTCTTAATTAAACATTTAAAAGATTATAAAATTACTGAAAATTTGAAATATTCTCGGGTTAGTATTTTTGTTATTTTAAATGGTATTTCAATAGTAATGTAAATAGTTTTGAATTATTAATGTGACTTTTAAATATATATACTATGCATGATTTCTAAGTCTTTTGGTTCTTATTCTCTCTATACTCATTTCAATGTCATGAGTGATTCACCAGGGAGATGGATTCAATTAATGATTTCAGATGATATTGTGAATGCATCCTTCATATGATTTTATTGTATTTACTTCTATGTGACGAGAAATCTAAATAAATGGAATTACAATACTGTTTGGAATGGGGCATTCTGTAATATTTCTCCAGTTATTCTTTGGACTCATTGTATAGAATATTACGGAGATTGAGTGTAGTTTATAAGTAGTGAGTAAATGTTCGGGTGTCACAAAGTGGTATAAGATGATGTAGTGATATTTACTCGATTATTCATTGTAAGTAGATGACACTTACATGACGGGAATAGTGATATGAGTATGAGGTGGTACACGTAGTATTGAGTATAGCTTCGTGCCTATATTCAACGAATATGTCTATACGCCTTATGATGAGCATGACTTCGTGTCCATCATTATTAGTTCTATATGCCATTATATGATATACTCCTTTAATTTGTGCTGAAGATGAACAAATGTCTAGAATCCACCCTAACGTTCCGGTCGTGGGGTCGCACCCCAGATCTGTGACACACTATATTTATATAGCTACATGTTATCTCTATGCACACAAAGCCACCGTGTCAACTAGGCCAGTAGTCTTTACTTATAGAGGCTAGAGTCAGGTCATGACTAATGAGTCCTTATGTTGACGAGCACATTGGAGGAGACGTGTTACGATGTCGTGATGGTAACTAAGACTGCAGAGACTTCATGACTCCGGAGCTAGCACGGTGCTAATAGTCTCCCTTCTGGTGCTAACAGAGTAGTAGATATGCATATAATATTGATACACTTATGTACAGATATGGGTGATGACATCTTTTGACATCAGAGCTGTTGCTTTGTATGGTTTTGAGTTATCCATGTGATGTGATGCTTTGATAGTTATCTATTATATTCATGTACACATTTCCATATTTATATGTACATATATATTGACGTATCATCTGATGATTTGAGTACCTCTAGTAGTATTACCATATTATTATTTCTTGTTTATATTGTATTATTCATATTATATGTTCTTGATTAGACATAATCTGATCCGTTTGTAATTTATGTAATACTCAGGTCAGTACGAGACATTTCAGGTACAGGGATCACTGGACCAGCATTTGTATTTCTTAGCTTAGAGGAGATTTATCTAAGGATTGTGATATGACATTGTATGACATTAACTCATATATATATATATATATATATGATGCTGAGTTGTATATTAATTGTTCATTACATTATAGTGAGACAGACATCATTTGAGATGATTTGTTTCCTTGTATTATTATATGTTATATGTTATCCCCATGATTCTGACTTTATGTTTTATGTTATTTATTGTATATCATGCATTATTCTATCCTAGAAGCATATGTATTTATTGGTTTGTACAAATACTAGGTACATGCAAGTGAGATATTTACATGATGTTTTACGTACCAGTGTTTTTCTAAGGGAGTATTCATGTGTGCGCCTCATACAGCTTCATTCTTCACAGACAGTATTACTTTGTGTTACTCTAAGATTGTAAGGGTATAGAGGCAGGGTTCTCTAATAACAAAACATGTAGCAAAATAAAATGATTCAATTTGCTCGAATTAGTGAGTACATTAGAGAAAAGTTACATAAGTACCTAAAAACCCATAGGACTCAATCTCTAAAGCCCCACCTCCCTATGTTACATAATGATGTAGTGATAAGGAGTGATCGAACTTTGTTGGACAAAGCACAATCAACGAAGAATGAAGTTGAGTTAACTTTATTCTATAAAGACATGTACATAAGAGTAAGTACATAGGTTAAATTTAATTTCATCTAAAACATAGTTTACGAGATCATACGGTAGAAGAGTTGATAAGAATTGCCTACATCCTAGGTCAAGGAGTTGATAAGCTATATGTCGAGAGGCTGCACATAATATTTGTTCTTGAGAGTTCTTGTATGGACCACCCTATAGGAGTTTGGACCAACCAATGTCGGTTGATTGGCTTATGTTACGAATATAAATTTTGGCAAACTCAAAACTAAATTAGTTTTACATGTATATAAAGGTAGTTCAATAAATGTTTATGGATACATGTTCTATATCCTAAAAACAACTATTTTAAGAAACGTCAACTTCATGATAAAAGAATTTATTTTAGAAATTACTGGTAGTATATGGAGTAGGATACGATCCAAATTTATAATTGTCCACATAAGATGAAATGAAATTAACCAAGCCAAAATAGACACCACTCATTAAAAAAATTAATAGAAAAATTCACATGTTAAGGAGAAACTATGAGTTTGATACCATCGTCAAGAAAAGAACATCCTTTGTCGTCAATAAGATATAAAGAGTGCTGACTCTACCACAAACACAATGTAAAAATTCGAAATGAATTCCAGATACTTTATCAAAATATGTTTTTGATAATTGTACCCAAAGGGATATAATCTGTCGGCGGCAAATATATCTTCAGAAAGAAGGCCAATTGTGCTGATACGTAGTAGAAAAATTGATGAGAACAACGTCGTAAATTTTAAATGTTAGATTTGACATAATATATTGATCATTCAACATGCTTAAGTTAATTTGGATTCTACTCGCAAAATTATCATCCCATTATGATTTTAAGTTTTGGCATATCTTTATTGAAATGTAAAATTCTAAATAACGATTTTAGAAAAGGCAGTTTGCACATAACAACCAAAATGCCTCGAAGTCAGTAGAAGTGGAGTTATGGAATAAGATACAAGAATTGATATGACATTATCTTCCGACAAGTATCAGAATTAAGCAAATATTTTGATGGAGAAATCAAATAGCTTGATTTTCAATCAAAACACAGAGGAAGTGTGTTTATAAGAACTAATGTTAAAGGTACTAAGATATTTCTACAATATTAAAAGCAACATGCCACTAATTGTTAAGATATACTCATGAATAAATCAATTTTAGTTTTGTTGTCTAATACTCGGTATCAGGTTTGAAACAAAATCTTGTATAATTAGCATAAAATGATGCTAGGAAAATGTCAAAACAATATACACAAACACCATATTAAAATGTTTGATGTGGAGCATGTTAGATGGATTCCTAATGCATTAGCAACAAAAACTATCATACATGTTGTATTGTCTATAATGTCGAAACTCGCTTATGTATTTGATACTTGGAGCAGGTACTAAATCCATATTAGTATCACTTAATGATAGTTAATACTATTCTTAAGTATTTGATGAATTACTAGATAATTATTCATTGAAACAACGAACTCCTTATGAAGGAGTATTCAGACTCAAACTTCATACATAATACTGAACATAGTATGTCAATCCTAATTCATGTTCAATCTTAGTTTAAAAAACCTTTAAGTTGGAAATGTTTCAAATAAGAACTGGTGGCTGATTTATTAGAAAGGATTAGTAGATTGCCTTGAATAGCATAAAAATAATATACACTAATCCTAAATTTAAAAATGAGGAAGAGACGGTTCCAAATATTAATGATCATATAAAGTTGTATTTTGAAAAGTAGGCCACGACATAGATTACAAAAGAACCTGAGGCTCATAAGATTTTTAGACACGTACTCTAAAAGTTTCATGTGATAAAGATAGTTTATCACTAATGGATAGATGTAAGAAAACAAAGGAGATAATATAATAATATAGTAGATCCACTAAGGAACTAACTCAATCACTTCTGAGCTAACTAATCAATGGGACATGATTGAGATTCCATAATTGAATCCAAGTGCAAGTGAATGAAAAAATACTGTGCGGATCGTGTAATATGGAACTCTATTAAACTAGGGCGAAAATAAACAAAGTTACTATAGTAGAGTAAATAAGTAAAATAAAACAAGCACACCAGGAATTTTTATACTGGTTCAAACTTTATGTTCTACGTCCAGTCCCAGACTCCTTTTGGAATTTCAACTAACAATAATCCTCGCTTAACCCGGAGGAACAGGTTTACAACACCTGAACAACTGAACAGGATTTTGATGCCTCGACAGCCGAAGAGGACTTCACTTGCCTGAACAGCAGAACAGGACTTCAACTTATATAGAAGGTATTTGACACAGTGTGTTGTCAATAACACGAATTTGTCTCTTGATAGTACAATCTTCCTATAATCTTCTCCTTTTGATATATGTGTGTGTGTGTGTGTAAGTGAAGAATATGGAAGTAAATGAATGATTTTGTGTAAATTAGACTGCACAAAAGTGTTAGAATCAGAGTAGTATAAGAATAGAAAGAGTTAGATCGATTAGGTGATTAAAACAGATGATTCTAACATGTTTATATAGAGTATAAAGAGGTGTAATCATTCTTGAATAGTTATCATGAAAGAGTATGGACATATCTGTTAATAATAGATTGTAACTCTTCATGGAAGAGAAAAGTCCATTCAAAAATATAGCAGTTGTATTAGTTCAGCCTTTTGAAAATTGGGATTCTGACTTCTGAAATTGTTATCGTGCAAACCAGAAAGGCAATAGGTCATTTTTTCCCAGATTCAGACGTTTGAAATTTCCAATTCAGACGTCTTCATATTGTAGAAATTTTAAATTTAGTTACATATTCAGACGTCTGAATTGGTCATTTCAAACGTCTGAATTTGACTTGAAAATTCATTTTTCTTTTGTGAATGTGCGTATGTGTATGTGTCAATATATATATCCATAGGAGAGATTTTAACATCATTTCAATTCTAAATAACGACTCAATACAACATATATACAGCATGAAGTTCATTTGAATCCGGTCTTGTAGATATTCCTGCAAAATCAAGTTAGTATAGAAAATCAACGTATATAGTTGTCGTAGTCAAAATAAGTATGAAACGTCGTAAACGAGGTTTGAACATTCTCCCCTTTTTTGACGATGACAACTATATAATACGAGAGAAATATATATATACACATATACTCCCCCTATTTAAAAGCTCCCCCGCTAAAAACCAAGATAGAATAGATAGACAATATCAACACCTTCTCCCCCTTTGACATCGCAAAAAGATAATCAAATGATCAACAGATAAAGCAAATTGAACTTGAATTAAAAAAAACTACAAATCAGCAAAAAATTAAGGAGTTCATGACAGAAAATAACAAACAACGAAATAGTTCAAAATAAACTGAATAACGTTAAAGAAAATCAAAATCTAGGACTTGAGTCACTTCCTACATCATCATCATCTTCTTCACCATTGTTGTTCCCCGAGCTAGATGACCATTGGAATGGAGTGGGGTTGAAAATTTCGGTAGATGATGAGGTGTAGCAACCAATACGTTTCCAAATTTTGTTTAGAAAGCCGCGAATGGAGTTAAAACATTTTTCAATTTTCTTTTCAAGTTTTACCATTCGGGTTTGAAGCTTTGCTTGGTTTTGGGAAAGAGTGACTAAAGCATTCCTTGAGCTCGAGTGGGGAGAAAGAATCACTATATCATCATTGTCTTCCTTTTCTGGGGAAGGAGCGATTGGTTGAGCATATGGAACATGATGACGAGGTCGGGGTCATTTTTGATCTCGGTTGGCGACCCATTCTTGAAGAGAGATATATGCCAAACTCCTCGGTCATTTTGGCAAACCCATAAGACCTAATGTCTTTGACCCTAGTTCTTTGATTGATGTGAATTCAGAATAAGGAAAAGGAATGTTAAAATTTTGAAGAATCTTCATTATATAAGCACCATAATGAAAAGTCTTATATCGTCTTCGACGATTAACATCCACAAATTCTTCCAAAATCACTTGAGCCCAATTGATTGGTTGACCGGAGTAGATAGCATATAAGGCTTGGCAGCTTCCTTTATTAACTACTTCGTAACTTCCTGTCCGTTGAATGACGGATCGAATCAAAACTCTATGGAGTATACGAGCTTGTGGGCGGAGTTGTATTGAAGTAAGTCTAGTAATATCATCATTCAAGAATTGATGTGAGACCTCGTCTCTATCATCCAAGTTTAAAGAAACATCAATCTCATCCAAATCAGTCCCCGTTGATGGACATTGAAGGATTTCACCAAATCTAGCAATCGGTAGATAGATTTTTACTCTACATACTAATGTCCAAATACAATCGTTGCGATTGTGAGGAGTACGATGATCCAAATTCATGTTAGCATTGAACAATTTAACCAAAAGATGATTAATTTTGATATTATTTGCAGCAAAAGAAACAAGTGACTCTAACCCATTTGCTCTTAAAACTTGTTGAATCCAATAAGCTTCGAATTCTTCAAATTTGATGAAAGATCCTGGAAAGAAATTAGATCTAATCATTTGAGGAAAACGTTGTCTTGCTGGCTCATTCCAAAGCCACTGATCGATGTTTGGGGTAGATGATGAAGTGGATGGCCTTGATCCTTTTGATTTTGGAGCCATTTGTGAGTATGAGGAAGAAAGATTTGATTTTTAATGGAGTAATGACTGAAAAAAGAAGATGAAGAATGAAGATAAAAGAAAGCTATCGGTTAAATAAAGGAGTAGTTACATTGAAAATCGAGCAAAGGCATTTCAAATTTGAATAGGCAGCAGAATTCAGATGTATGGAATAAGCAATTCAGACGTCTGAATTGAAGTAAGTCGAGGCAGAAAGAAAATAGTGTATTTCAGGCTATATTCAGACATCTGAAATTGTTGATTCAGACGTCCGAATCTGTAGAAAAAATTCTTTTTCAACAATATTCAGACATCTGAAACAATACTTCAAACGTCTGAAATATATATGAAAATGTATTTCAGGCAGTTGAAAAAATATTGACAAAAGAAAAGGATTATATTAATATTTGAATGAATTACAGTATACAAATATGACCATTTAACAACAGATATAGATAAATGAAATCATTTGTCCGAATCACTTGGAGTCTTGCACTCTTCCGGTTCGATCTTGGTTATCTCCGTGTATGGTCGTAATGGAGACCAATATGGTTGACATTCCCAAGAGTTAAGAGAAACCGAAGGACGCTGTGGACTCGGCTCCAATGGATTCGAAGTTGAAGGTTGAACTACATCTTTCTTTGGGGACGTATCGTAGAATTTTAATGCCACTTGTTCAATGAAACTGAGTCGTTTGGCATTAACTTTCTATTCGTAATACATCTCTCATTGCAAATCCAACTGTCCTTTCTAGTAATGATGAATCTCGGATATTTTTCTTTGGTTGATGGAGAACCGAAGAAAAGAAACCGTCTAGATTTCTTCTTTTCTGGAGTACAACCAGAATGTTCGTGTGAAGGATGAGGTCTATCCTGTTCACGAGGTGTTGGAGTAGCCAAAATTTCTATAGATGTAGAATGTAAAGAAGGTGAGTTGTCAGAATCAGAATTGTTAATTGATGCTATAGAGAGAAGAAGAAAAATCATGTTGAATTCCATTGTAATAGTTCTTTTGGTAAAAAGAAAAGTAGAATTTGTGTGTGTAAATGGAAGAAAAAAGTCTAAAAATAGAACTTTTAGTTAAAGAAATTTGTGGCTGAAATGCTTTAACCAGTAATACACACACATTTAAATGCAAAGAAAATAAGAGGTGAAAAATGAAAGTTAATATTAGTTACCTAAGAGAGAAGAGTTTTGAAGTGAAAAGATAAGAAAAATATATATTAATATCTCATAAAAGATATCATAGATTTTTAAGAAAGACGATACCAAGCTCTCATCTGAGTTTGATAAAAACATTTTCTAAAAGAGGTTTTGTAAAAGTATCAGCCAACTGATTTTCAGAAGAAACAAAATCCAAATTTATTATTCCTTTTTCAACGTTGTCACGAAGAAAATGATGGCGGACGTCAATATGTTTTGTTCGTGAATGATTGACAAGATTTTTAGATAAGTTAATAGCACTAGAGTTGTCACAATATATAGTTGAATTTGTTAACTTTATATTGAAATCTTAAAGTGTTTGTTGCATATAGATTACTTGAGTACAAGCCAAAGCAGCATAAATATATTCTGCTTCACATGTAGAAAGAGAAACACAGATTTGTTTCTTACTAAACCAAGATACAAGTGATTTTCCAATAAATTGGAACGTATCACTTGTTCTTTTTCGATCTGTTCGAGAACCACCGAAGTCAGCATCACTATATGAAACTAACTCGAATGGACATTCTTTAGGATAGAACAGACCAAAATTCTTGGTGTTAGTGAGATAACGTAATATACGTTTCACTGCTCTTAAATGTGATTCCTTTGGATTGGCTTGAAATCTAGCACACAAACAGACATTCATCACTATGTCAGGTCGACTTACTGTTAAATATAGTAATGATCCAATCATACTTTGGTACGATTTCTGGTCAACACTTTTGCCACTGTCATCTTTTTCAAGATGTGTTGTTGTACTCATTGGAGTTGGTTTGGCAGAAGTATTTTCCATTCCGAATCGTTTGATTAAATTATCACTATATTTTTCTTGATTAATGAAGATGCCATTTTGAAGTTTTTTAATTTGTAAACCAAGAAAATATGTTAGTTCTCCTATGTGAGACATTTCAAATTCCTTGGTCATTATTTCGGAGAAGTCCTGACGCAACTTGTCATTAGTAGAACCAAAAATGATATCATCTACATAAATTAGAACTATTAAAATATCCTTTTTAGAATGTTTAATAAAAAGTGTTTGATCAACTTTCCTAATTTGAAATCCCAAAGAAATTAGATATGTCTTTAGTCGATCATACCAAGCACGTGGTGCTTGTTTTAAACCGTAAAGAGCTTTCTTAAGTTTATAAACATGATTAGGGAATTTCTTGTGAATAAATAAGGGAGGTTGTTCAACATACACTTTTTCTTTTATATAACCATTTAGAAAGGCACTTTTAACGTCCATTTGATAAAGTTTGAAAATGTGAAAACATGCATAGGCCATTAAGATTCGTATTGCTTCTAGTCTTGCAACCGGAGCAAACGTTTCTTCGTAGTCAATCCCTTCTTCTTGATTGTATCCTTGTGCAACTAACCTTGCTTTATTTCTAGTGATGTTACCTTGTTCATCTGCTTTGTTCTTGTAGGCCCATTTTGTTCCAATAGCAGTTTGCTCACTTGGTCTAGGAACTAATTCCCAAACTTCATTGCGTTTAAACTAATTTAGCTCTTCTTGCATTGCAATTATCCAGTAGCCATCCGTGGAAGCTTCTTTGGGATTCTTTGGCTCGATATTTGAAAGGAATGCTACGTGGCCCATTTGATTTAGTTGACCTCTAGTTCGTACATTTGAATTAATTTCTCCGATAATATTTTGAACAGGATGATCCCATAATATTTTTGGTAGAGATCTTAATTCATCATTATTATTATAAACAATGCTTTCATCATTTTCAAAATTTGTAGTTTCCATATTTGTAATGTTATCCGAAAAATCTTCATCTTCTTCTATACTTCGTTTTTGTTGAAAATTTTCATCGAAAGACACATGTAATTTTTCTTCAAAAGTATTTGATCTTTCATTAAATACGCGATAAGCTTTGCTACGATCTAAATATCCTAGAAAGATTCCTTCGTCGGATTTCACATCGAATTCTCCAAGCTGATCTTTTGTATTTAATATAAAACATTTTGAACCAAAAACTTTGAAATAAGAAATCTTTGGTTTTCTTCCAGTAAAAAGTTCATAAGAAGTGTTTTTCGTTAGAGGTCGAATAGAAACATGATTCAAAACATAGCAAGCAGTTGCAACAGCTTCTGCCCAAAAGTGTTCTGGAAGAGTGCTTCCATTTAACAAGGTTCATGCACATTCTTGTAAAGTTCTGTTTTTACATTCTACAACTCCATTTTGTTGTGGAGTTCTAGGGAACGAAAAATTATGAAAAATTCCTTTCTTTTTACAAAAATGGTCAAAAACATCGTTTTCAAATTCTCCTCCGTGATCACTTCTTATCTTCTTTATCTTCAAACCTTTTAAATTTTGAATTCGTTTGGCAAAAATTTTAAAATTCTCAAACGTATCACTTTTATTTTTCATAGAAAAGGTCTAAGTACATCTAGAAAAATCATCTACTATTACAAACACATATCTATTTTGGTTTAAAGATTGAACTTGGGTTGGCCCAAATAGATCTTTGTGTAGTAATTCAAGTGGTTGTAAAGTATAAATAACTTTCTTAGATTTAAAAGATGATTTGGTTAATTTTCTTAATTGACATGCATCACAAATATGATTGACTTTGAAGTTCATTCTTGGTAATCCTCTGACTAAATCATTTTTAGAAAGCTTGTTTATAGTTTTGAAGTTGATATGACAGAATCTTTTGTGCCGTAGCCAAGGATCATTTTATTAGCTATTAAACACATGTCTGAATTGTGATTGATTTTCATATTTAGAACATAGATATTTATGTCTCTTTTTCCTTCAAATATAAGATTTTGTTTTTTATCAAAAATGCTACACTTATCTTCAGAAAAAGAGATTTTGAATCCTTTGTTACATGATTGGCTGATACTTAAAAGATTGTGTTTTAATTTTTTGACTAATAAAACATTAGAATAAGAGGTAAATTAGATGTACCGACATTGCTGACGTCTCATTTTCCAATGATACATCCTTTGGAATTGTCTCCAAAAGTGATAGAGCCACTATCTGAGTAAGTAATGTTTGTTAGCATATTTTTGTCTCCAGTCATATGTTTGAGCAACCGCGGTCGATTATCTATTTTCCTCTCTTTTTAAGTGGGTCCTGCAAATAATAATAACATTGGTACCCACTTTGCGATAGGGTCCTAAGAGTTAGGCCTTAGGAAACCAAACCCAAGTAGGTTCGGTATCCCCCTTAAAAATAATTTTTTTATTTTTATGAACAGTTTCCAAAAAGGAATTTATATATTTATTCCTAACCAAACTATTGTTTGTTTTAGGAACCCATATTTTTATGGTTTTTGAGTTATTGTTCCTTTATAGACGAGTAGTAGGATAAAAAATATTTCTTCTAATTTCCTTTTTAGTTGAATTCTTTGATTTCTTAGGATATCCTAGGCCCTTTTTATTAGAAGTGGATTGAGAATTTTAAAGAATATTGGATAGAGTTTCTCGACCTTTATTAAAGTTAGAATCATTTCTAGTAATATTATCTAACTTGGTTTTTAGGCAAGTATTATCTAATTCTATCATTTTGATCTTAGTTTTCAGCTCATGATTTTTAGAGACAAGAGAATCATTCTTTTCTTTTTGATTTTCAATTTCTTGACTCAATAAAGAAAGTTGAGAGTTATCATTAGAGAAGGTATCTTGAATTTTTCCAAGTTCTTCTTCTAATACTTTCTTTACATCATTAAGCATATCTCTTTCGAATTCTGCTTTTCTCTGATTTTCTAGAGCTTCTTTATATTTTCTTTTGATACTTTTTAAGGTATTAAGAAGTTTTGAAATAATTTCAATCATATCGTCAAAAGTAAAATCATTTACCTCATTCTCTGTAGCCATGAAATAAACATTTGCTTGTTCTTTTTCACTATCACTATTGCTTTTTGAAGAAGAAGAATCCAAGTCATCCCATGTTACTGAAAATGCTTTTCTTTTAAACTTGTCCTTTCAATTCTTATTGTGATATGTCTTCTTTTGTTCTGGATAATCTTTTTGCATGTGCCCTTTCTTGTGACAATTAAAGCATTCTAGTATTGATAAAGATGGCTTATTTGCATTGTTGTTGAAGTTCTTTTTCCCGTTGTTTCGATTTCCTATTCTATACTTCAAAAACTTTTTAAATATTTTAGCAATGAATGCTAAGTCTTCTTCATCCGAGTCTGATTCTTCTTTTTCTGCATGAAATGCCATATTCTTTTTGTCTTGTGCTTGTTCTCTTTTAGCCTGCAAATTCACTTCGTAGGATATTAAATTTCCTATCAACTCTTCTGCTTTCATGGTAGAAAGATCATTACTTCTTCAATGGCTAAGACTTTTCTTTCCCATTCATCCGTTAAAGAGTTAAGGATTTTTGAAACAATATCAAAATCGGAGTATATTTCTCCTAGTCCTAGTAAAGAATGATGAATATCTTGAAATCTGGAGTACATAACATTTATAGATTCATCTTGCTTCATCCTAAAATTTTGAAATTGATTCTTTAGCATAGATATTTTACTCTGTTTAACCTTGTTAGTACCTTCATGAGTCACTTTAAGTGTTCTCCATATTTCATATGCAGTGTTACATATACTAACACGGTTAAATTCATTTTTATCTAATGCACAAAACAACATATTCATAGCTTTAGCATTAGCAGAAGCATCGTGTTTTTGTGCAGCTGTCCATGTAGTATATTCAGTAGTAGGTGCAGTATATTCTGCTTGTGTAACATTCCATGCATCAAAACTACTGGCTTGCATATAAATACGCATTCGTGTTGTCCAATAGTTGTAATTCATGCCATTGAATAGTGGAGGTCGTGTAGTCGATTGACCTTCAATAAAACTAGTGTTAGTGGTAGTGCTGGCATTGTTTTCCATATTAGCAAGAAATCAAATAACTATGTAACGGTTATAAGATGCCTTGCTCTAATACCAAATGAAAAAATACTGTGCGGATCGTGTAATATGGAACTATATTAAACTAGTGCGGAAAAAAACAAAGTTACTATAGTAGAGTAAATTAGTAAAATAAAACAAGCACAGAAGTAATTTTTATACTGGTTCGAACTTACCGTTCTACATCCAGCCCCAAACTCCTTCTGTAGTTTCAACTAACAACAATCCTCACTTAACTCGGAGGAACAGGTTTACAACACCTGAACAACTGAACAGGATTTCGATGCCTCAGCAGCCGAAGAGGACTTCACTTGCCTGAACAGCAGAACAGGACTTCAACTTATACAAAAGTTATTTGATACAATGTGTTCTCAATAACAGAATTTGTCTCTTGATAGTACAATCTTCCTATAATCTTCTCCTTTTGATATATAGGTGTATGTGAAGAATATGGAAGTAAATGAATGATTTCATATAAATTAGAATGCACAAAAGTGTTAGAATCAGAGTAGTATAAGAATAGAAAGAGTTAGATCGATTAGGTAATTAAAACAGATGATTCTAACATGTTTATATAGAGTATAAAGAGGAGTAATCACTCGTGAATAGTTATCATGAAAGAGTATGGACATATCTGTTAATAAAAGGTTGTAATTCTTCATGGAAGAAAAATGTTCATTCAAAAATATATCAGTTGTATCAGT
This sequence comes from Allium cepa, assembly GCA_030765085.1. Taxonomy (NCBI): domain Eukaryota; kingdom Viridiplantae; phylum Streptophyta; class Magnoliopsida; order Asparagales; family Amaryllidaceae; genus Allium; species Allium cepa. The sequence continues at coordinate 401,138,194 of CM060943.1, read as the reverse complement.
TCAGCCGTCTGAAAATTGGAATTCAGACTTCTGAAATTGTTATCGTGCAAACCAGAAAGGAAATAGGTCATTTTTGACCAGATTCAGACGTCTGAAATTTCCAATTCAGACATCTGAATATGGTAGAAAATTTAAATTTAGTTACATAATTGGTCATTTCAGACGTCTGAATTTGACCTGAAAATTCATTTTTCTTTTGTGAATGTGTGTATGTGTCGATATATATATATATATATATATATATATATATATATATATATATATATATATCCATAGGAGAGATTTTAAAACCATTTCAATTCTAAATAACGACTCAACACAACATATATGCAGCATGAAGTTCATTTGAATCCGGTCTTGTGGATATTCCTGCAAAAACAAGTTATTATAGAAAATTAACATATATAGTTGTCGTAGTCAAAATAAGTATGAAACCTCGTAAACGAGGTTTCAACAGTGAAAGATTTAGAGAGTTAGATGTATGTCTTAGGGGTAATTATGTAATTTGTTACATATGTCTTACTTTATGACAATTCTCATTCGTAATAAAGGCATTTGATTTCTGTTATATGCTTTGTCATATTGTGATATTTAATTAAATAATTAATTTAAATTACATTACATAGAGAATCCTTAAATAATATGTAATGTGGTAAAAATTACAAATAGCTATATTCATGAGAGAATTATCATGGTTTTAAAATAACATATTGTTTTAAATATTCGTTGAGAAGATACATCGAAAAAGATTTCGTAGCATTCGTTGAGACCAGAGTATGTAATGTTCTTCAAATGCAAGGCATTGTATTACTTATGGCTTCAGGGGCACCATGGGTTTATGTACTCGTAATTATTTGATAACTATGAAATGACTCATCTATATGTTTATTGTTGGTCAATAACAACCAGGTCAAACAGGAAATCTCGAAGTGACAATGTTGCACAGTTTTCTCGACTTGAGAACAATATTGAGTTTCAATGTAGATATCCATTTTGATTGTAGTTAAATCATGGCATAGCAACCATAGAGTGACTGAGTTGGGTTTGAGTTGAACCATTGAAAATAGACACTATTCAATAGAGAATTTGTCTCCTTAATTGTATGAGATTAGCTCGGTCAAATGTAGCAAACTCAAAGTCAAATCTCTAAATAGAATAGTACAGTTATAATAAATGTTATTATTGAACCGAAGATTTTGTTTAGGGAATAATCGAGTTAAATGTGGATGATATTGGAACTTTGACCAAAACCAATTCCCATACATCCTAAATTGATATTGTGACAACCCGCACTCCGGATACACCAATTCAAAGCCTAAAATGATTTTCGAACTCACGTTAGGCTAAGAAGTATGAGTCAACGGGGTTAATATAAATTTTAAAGCTTTCTACACTTTTAGATCTTATAGAGGAAGGAAATAAAATATAAACACTGAAAATAGCCAAATCAAATGATAGTCTCAGCAATACATAGTCCATACAACAACTGACATACTCAAGCTCCCAAATCAACTTGGTGCTCGACTGATAACAAAATAAAATAAAAAGTATATGGAGAGTAAATGTAAATAATATAACTCCAGACGCCTAGTCCCCTTTCCATGCATTGTATCTAGGCCTTGTCCTCCTGTAGTTAGTATAATAGGGGAAGAAAAGGAGTCGATTAGACAACATCTGGTGAATGAATTGTATTACTAGTATATGGTGTTTATGAGAAATTAATTTTATTTATAACCTACATGACCTAGGGTGTTCATTTATTTTTAAGCATTTCATATAAAAGTTTGGTGTAACGCCTCACCTCTATACCTATACTATCAAAGAATATTGTCTGCTAATATAGAGAATGATGCTTGTTATGAGCGACCATATGTGTATATGCCCTTAGGAAAACATCAATACATATTCATACCTAATTGAGGTTATTAAATATACATACTCAGTATCGGTAACAAAGAAATAAACATGTGGGTTTGCTAGGATAGAACTTACAACTTATACAAACGAACACAAAGTCGTAGATCGCACCAGAAAAATATAATACATAAAATATACATAACATGTTGACAATATACATCAAGTCAAGTACAAGATATACGAATCATAGCCATATCATAAAAACAAGTACATGGAGACATCTATGGAAAATATACATAATCAACTTCTAAAAATACTATATATATATAATGTCTCCTCTATAGCCCAATCATCTGAAATGGCTAATGTCTTTATACCTAAAAAGTCTCGGACTGACCCAAGTATTATATAAATGACAAATGGATCGGACTATATTTAAATCCAAGGTGAGTACATAACTATAAGTGTGACGACCCGGAATTTTCAAACAATAAAAATCGGAATATTTGAGTGATTTTAAGTATTCAATAGAGCAATTTTAACTTGAATTATGAATATCACAATTTATTTGATAATTGAATTATTAAATTAAATAATTGAAGTTGGGTAAATTATTGAATTTAAAGTTTTAAGACTATTAAAAATAATTTGAAGGCTTATAAAATTTATATTGATAGTGTTGAGAATAATAAAAGTTTTAAAATCAAAATTTAACACTGATTTGTTCAGTTTTAAAATTTAATAGTTTAAATCGAATTTAAAAATAGCCTTCCGAGGCGCAGTCTCGGAACTTGACGAAACCAGTTCCATTGGGTCCGTAATATTGAATTATTATCGGATTTCAAGTTTCGTATTGATCGGGTTTGTTGTGTGAGAGTAAGAGATAAAAACGCGCGTCTAGACGATAATTATCGATTTAATTTAAATATCTCTATCTGGAAGAAATTCAAACCACAGCTGAAATAATTTCGTATCAGAATTTTTAAAGCTTTCATTTCGGGGTCACCATAGCAAATTGTCTCAGGCACGCTAATATTTTCAACGCACAGAAATTAAATTATGACTTCCTTTTGTCTTCCGAAGCACGACACCCCTCAGCTTTAATTAACTTACCCGTTCCCTTTTTCCTTTGCTAAAATAAACAAGATTCAAAACCCAAAAAAAAAATGGCCGAAACCCTTTCAATTTCAAAACCGAATTTGTTCGAAGCTTAAAAAAAAAATCGAAGGTTCGTGTTCATTCTCTTTGAATCTTCGCGATGTCGTCGAGATGGGGCAAGCGATTTAGGGGCTCGGCTGTTTTTTTTGGGATGCTTCTAGGGTTCGGTGTTCGTGGGTTTTGGGGCGGCGGTAGGTGAAGCGGACGGGGAGCTTGGGTCGGGAGTGTAGTCGCATCTCGCGTGTGGGGTGAAGGGGAGTAGCGCGACAGCAAGCAGTGGTCACATTCACGTGCGTACGCGTGGATCTAGAAAGAGGTGCGACCTTGTTCAGGCGTTAGGGGGTGCTCACGTGAGTGGTTTCGAAGGTGCAAGGCATCGACTTCGGCAATCGCGATTTCGCAGGAGATGTCGCGATTTGAATTATAGAAATAGTAAAGAAGGAATTGAGAAATATATATATATATATATATATATATAATAAAGTCCATAACTACTGAATTTGGAAATGAACTGATAAGTAAAAAAAAATTATTTCAAATAAAATAAATTGGAAATCAATTTGGGGAAAATTGATTTAAGTGCTTGAAGCTGGAATTTTCTCTGGAGGGCCAAGTACACGTTTTTAAAAGTAAATTTGTAAATATAAATTAAATGTTTTAAAGTTGTTTTTTTTAAAGAAAGAAAGTTTTTTTTTTGTAAATTTATTATTTTTATTATTGAAAGTCTAAGTAAATATTTTGTAAAATTTATTATTTCTAATATTTAAAGTCTAAGTAAGTATTTTCCTTTAATCTAATTTAGAAGAAATTATTAAGAAGTAATTTAGTATTCTGTTTTTAAAAAAAAAAGTAGAAATCTAGTTTTATATTTTATTAAGTAGCTTTATTTTCAAATGTTTATATGGTATGTATTTTCAGTAAACTCTTGAAGTAATCTTAACTTGAATGTTTCAAGTAAATTCCAGAGTAAGTTTTTTATTTTGATTATTAATTACAGAATGGTTTGGTATTCTGTTTAAAGTATTATTATAAGTTAAGTATTCAAGTAAATTTTTCTAAATTGAACGTTAAAATATATTTTACAATAAAGTGCTTTTAAAATTGTTTTAAAAATCTAAAGTTTTCTACTTGGTGATTCCAGTGGGAATGGAGATACTCGGAATTTATTCTGAGAAAATAAAGATAGTTTGAAAACTGTTTTCAAGGAGTTTGAAAATGAGGATATATCTTGTAAAGATATTTTTGAGATTAATAAATAATTTGGGAAATTATTTATTGTGTGATGGATGTTTGTGAATATAAATTGATAGTTAAATCACCGACTTTCAATATTGGCCAAACACGTTGATCGTTTCCAAGAGACCGAGATCGAGATTAATTTCTCGAAAACCACTTCGATCCGGTTTGTACGTTTTGTGAAAAACGATTTTGGATTCGAAGATGGAGCGGTGAAGTGCAAGGGCTAATCGCTACTAATCCTGAGGATATTTCCAACATGGACGTAGTAGGAATAGTGCCTTCGGTTCCGTTCGAACCCGGGACAGACTTGTATGGATGAATGCTTGCGAAACATCGTCAGGTGGACGATGGGCATTCTAAGGAATATATTCTAAAAGGTAACGCTTAGCCTCAAGCCTCATCAAATGGGAATGGCTGAAAATCAGGGGATATGCAGCAAGGTTTCGTGGGTAGCCCCCACTGGAGGATGATGTCATCCCTGTCTAGATGTCCCTTTTATTTCGGCTTTGTGGGCGGTTGCTGATCCCAACCGCGGGGTGATCTTGCTCGGGACTGTCCAGTAAGGGATGGTTCCGGTCTTGTGTTACAGGGGAGTTAGGGTGGCTCCTCGGTACGCTGATCTAGACCAGGTACTGTGACAGGTGGTACCCCAGTGCCTAGCCATTAGTTGGAATCCATTTTCCATACGCGCCCGTACGGTTTTGATTGTGCCCAACCATTGCTGAAACGTGAGATGCAAGCATTTCAGCTTGGTTCTATTTTACTTTCTATAGACACTATTATAATATCAGAGGACTTTAATAAAAATGTTTTAGCTATCTTAAGGTAAAAACCTGACATGTTTATTTGTGGCGTGGTCTTTCGAGATGCTTTTGTTTCAAAGGAGTTTGAAACTTTAATAATCAATTGGGTGTGATTTTCTCACGCTGGCATTCCAGACTGACTCGGGTGTTATTTAACTGTAGTGCTCGGGTCAGACCGAGTATTATAGGATACAGGATATGATGTTGTGGAGCTCAGGAGACGAGCTGGATGACGATACGTACACCCGTACTTGTTTATATATATATATATATATATATATATATTCCGCTATGTTGAGTTGATGTGTATCCTGTTGTATGTTACTGATGTTGAGCTGTGATTTGATGTACTCTGATGATGTAATATATAAACAGAGATATTTGATTTTGAGTAAAGATCATTTAATACCTATTATATTTTATTTCGCTGCGATGGACAGATTCTGATGTTATTTTCTATTTCCTTCTTCTATCTCTTCTTCTTTAACACAAATGGTTCGTATTTTTGTATAACTTGAGTTGATTTAGGTAGAATAGTGTTGACTCAAGGGGTACGGATTTGCGGGTCGTTACACTTGGTATTAGAGCTTAGGTTGGAGATAACCTTGTCTCTGGTGGGGATTACTCATTTAAATTAGAGTCTGTAGTACTCTATAATGAGTTTGAGCGTATTAGTAGATATGAGTGCGTATTTGTTAGTGAATATAAATTGTTTTAATATTGCAATGATTGATTTATTGAGTGGCATATGAACCTTCGTCGACACAGTCTGCGCAACTGTATTGAAGGGGTTTCTAAACACTTGAATAGAACAATCGACACAGTATTGTTTTAAATATGGGTAAATGAAATAATTTTACCCAAAAACATATTTTGATATAAAGAATAGTTTTTGAAAACTATTTAGCTAATATATGGTTGCTTGGATGTTAGAAATGATAATATTAACGTATTATCATTGTTAAGTGAAAATTTAACTAGAAATTTCAATATAACTAAAATATAAGGGAATAAATTCATTATAGAATGAAATTTATAAATATGAATTGTAAATGTAAATTATAAATTGAAATATAATCAAATAAGAATTTGTATGAGCATAAGCTATGCAAATGAATTATAGATAAAAGTGATTTAAGTAGGATTTGCAAATTTAAATCCTGGAGATTTTGGAAGTGTTTGTCGAAGTGTTTTAAGGATAAATAATAGTATTATTATTTTGGAAATATTTTTGAATGGAAATCTGTTTTAAATGAATTTTGGGAAGTGATATAGCATTGAAATCACTTGGATCATTGGAAAATAATTCTGATGATGACGGCCGCATCATCAGTATTCATTTTCGAATTTCTAAGTGACGGATTGCTACCAAAAATATATTTGTTCAGAAAAGCTAGTTTTTTTGAAATTTCCAAAGGAAATTTGTTGGAAATAAAAATCCAGGATTGGTTTAAAATTTGAGAGGTGTAATTTGAGATGTTGAAGCTATCAAAATGATTTGAAACCAAAGCAGGAAGTTGAAAATCCTGATGAGATAGGTTGTAAGCTTATAAATTGAGATGATTTTTAAATCGGGAAGAAATATAAGCTTTGAATAATGGAATGTAAATTTTAAGTGAAAAGTTAAAATGAAATTAACTTGGATTGGGAAATAAAAATTTAACTGGATTGAAATTAATTGAATAAGCTAAAAATAATATCCAGTTGTATTCGAATTAAGTTGAAGTCAAATTGAGTTAAATAAATCTGAGTTAAAATAAAATTGAATTGGAATAAAATTTCAGCTGAATTACTAAATGAAATTAAATTCTTACCAGGATAACTGGGAAATAAGTTGGAAAAGAAATAAATTGGATAAGAATTAGATTGAGTTAAATAAATTAGAATAACTCGTAAAGGAATATAAGTCTATAGAATAAAATATGCATGGAATAAAAATATGCTTGAGTTATAGATAAGCATAAGGCTTGAGTTAAAAATAAAAGAATAATATATTCAAGCCTATGATGAAGGGAATTGTGTAAATAAATAAGTGTAAAACTCGAATTAAAATACAAAGTGAATACATTCAAGCCTAGAATGAATGTGATTGTATAAAATAATAAGTTGTGACTTATAACATAGAGAATGGAATACAAAGCCCAAAATTAATATTTTGATGAATTAGAAAATGAAGGGAAAATCCAAACTTAAATTATAAAATAAATTTGAAATTAAGAAAATTTAAATGAAGAGATTTTGAGATTAAAATCAAGTTCTGGATTACAAGTTGGAGGAAAAGACTAATTAGACAATAAATTAGTAAATGAAATTGAACTGTGAGTTCACAAAATTTGGTGGTAAGTTGAGAATGGAAAGAGGATTCAGAACTTGAGTTGTTAATTTAAATTTAATGTGAAATGTTAACAAATTAAATATAATTGGAGAGGTATCGAATAAAAATAAAATTGGATTAAAATAATAATGGTTTGTATTGTGAATAAAATCCAGATATGTGGAAATAAATTGGATATGGCCTTGTAATCAATCGAGTTAAGTTGAGTAATAAAAGAGAAAAATTTACTTGTAAAATGAAAATGAGCTTAAGTATAAATTTGAATAAATTGAAGTAAATTGACTTAAGCTGAATAAATCGAAGAGAGTTGTATTTAACTCAACTTAAACCAAGTTTAATGATATTGGATTGAATTTGAATCAAGTAAAACAAATTTGGATTGAAAAAGAACTAGGTGGGTTGAAAATAATATTTAAGGTAATGAAAATTCATAATAAATTGAGTGTATAAACTAATTATATTGAATAAATAAATGGATGGAATAAATAAGAATCAAATGGAAGTGAACTTAAGTTTGAAATGAAATAAATTGAGTAAATTAACTTAAGCGAAGAATAATTAGAAAACTCGACTACGAGTAAAATTGGAAGACCATTAACTTAAAGCTTGATTTGAATTAATTCGGGAATGGGTACTAATATGCAAGCTTGGAATGGGTCGAGCTAAATAAATGGTCATGAATGAATTGAAATAAAAAGGGAATTAATTGGTAATGAAATTTGGAGATGGAACTTGAATTGGTTAAATGAAGTCAAATGCCAATTTAATGTGGCAAATGTTTAGTTTGCAAATCAATTATGAAATGAGTATTGGATGTAATCAATATGAAATGTTCCAAGATAAATAAATGGATTCAAATAAAATGAATGAGAATATAGCATGCAAAATAAATTGAGTTGAAATCCATTTAATTGGTTATAAAGCATAAATACTTATTTATTTACATAGATCTCGTTAAATTGCATAGAATAAATTGTCATTTGATGTAAATGGGAGAAATTAAGGTGCTATGAATTGATAAAAGTGAAATAGAATTGATTTTAAAATTGACTGAATTGAATATGAGCTTGTTTGGAGTCAAAATGAATTGAAGGTAAGAAATGGTATTGTAAACCATTAAAATAAAATGAAATGGCGTGTAGATTGCTTGAAAAGTGTGCGTAAGTGTTAAAAAAACTATATAAGTTGCTTATAACATTGTTTAGTTACACTGCTTTTAAACATTCATGTGTTGTAGTTGTTTAAATAGAGTGAAATGTTAATAAACTTCATATATTTGGCACTTACATATTTAAATTGAGTAAGTACAGGTTTTTGGAAGTTGTGTGGCTGGATTTGGTTGCGCTAGTTGCTAAAAATTATAAGCCGCTTGCTTAAAATGCTAAATAAGGTACGCCTACGTAATAAAAATAGGAAATATGAACTGTTTTTGGTTTTTCCGACCGTGTGGGTCGATGTATATACATTTATCTCTTTTGTCAAATTGCAAAAGCTCCTCCGTACAAAGGGGACTCTGCCAAAATTTTCCGGAAATTTTGGGGCTTAGAAAATTTTTGAAAATTTTTGTTAATAACAAAACGAATTTAAATTGGCAACTAAAATAAATTAGTAAATGAAACTAACTAAAATAATGACATAAATTAGTTATAAATGAAGAATAAAATTTATATATTCAGAGTTAAAGATAAATTGAATTCATATGGAAATGTAAGAATCAATTTGTATAGAAATAGACATAAACTAAAGTGGTAATGTGAGAATAAATATAAGGAACATATTTCATGCTCATACTAACTTAAGAGGGAATGGTGAATTCTTAAATGAAAAATTGATACTACTAATATAATCTAAGTCAATAATTGGAATGAATAGATATTGGCATTTTATTTTATGAGAAAGTCGATAAAATGTTTTTGAAAGTTGTGATTGGATATTAGTGCTAAGCAGGATATGCAGGTAATATAAAGGGAAAAGAGATTTGATTTTGATTTCAGAAGATAAATATGAATTGCCCAACAAAAGGTATGTATTTAAATTTGGTGTGAAATTTGATTGGGATTTGGATCGAGCCACTTGGCTTTTTGTTTTCTTTTTGGATTTGGGAGGCCGTGGAGCCCTTTTGTAGTTGTACCGAGCTATCCGTGCAAAGGAGACGCTGGCGAAATTTTTCGAGAATTTAGCAAGTTAGAAAAATTTTGAGAAAAATTTTGATAATTCGAAATTTCGTTTTAAATTGAAACTTGAATGGTTAAACCAATAGGATAGTTTGAAACTATGGGAAGTCGGGAAAGATTAGTAAGAATGGCAGTGGGTCTTTTATAAAAGATAGCTGGTAGAATGTTAAATTGTTGGTTTTTGAAGAAATAATAACGGGTATTGGACCATTCTTCCTAAATTGTAATTTCGGGGACGAAATTCTTTTAAGGGGAGAGGGATGTGACGACCTAGAATTTTCAAGCAATAAAAATCGGAATATTTGAGTGATTTTAAGTATTCAATAGAGCAATTTTAACTTGAATTATGAATATCACAATTTATTTGATAATTGAAGTATTAAATTAAATAATTGAAGTTGGGTAAATTGTTGAATTTAAAGTTTTAAGCCTATTAAAAATAATTTGAAGGCTTATAAAATTTATATTGATAGTGTTGAGAATAATAAAAGTTTTAAAATAAAAATTTAACACTGATTTGTTCAGTTTTAAAATTTAATAGTTTAAATCGAATTTAAAAATAGCCTTCCGAGGTGCAGTCTCGGAACTTGACGAAACCAGTTTCATTGGGTCCGTAATATTGAATTATTATCGGATTTCAAGTTTCATATTGATCGGGTTTGTTTTTGCAAAGCAAGCGGGGTTGAATGGTCCCCTACCATTTTATTACTAACCAAAAATTGTACCGCATAAGATTACAAAATACTGACCACCACAAGATAGAAGAAAGCAAAGCGGGAACTATAAATTACTAGTAATAGAAAGGACCAATACATGTTTAGAGGAAGCTTGCCCTTTAAACACTCTATTGTTCCTCTCCAACCAAATAAAATACAAGACCTTCTTCATAATTCTAAGCAGCCCTCTACTTCTATCATTCTTCCACCTCGTTGCCTTAAATATGTTGAACCATTCCATACAGGAACTTCTCATAGGCATATGATATCCATAGTGCTGAGCAATGGTACACCAGATATGATAAGTGTAATGACATTCAAAATATAAATGGCCAACAGTTTCCTCAACAGCACCACAAAAGATACATTTATCACATTGAATAACCCCATGACCTTTCAACCTGCCTAGAGTTAGGATACCATTCTTCAGCACCTTCCACATGAAAATGTTTTCCTTAGGAATAGACTTATGATCCCAGATACGAGAATACCAAGGAAAAGAAGGAAAATGCATGGATGAGTCAAGGGCCTTATAAACAGTTTTAATAGAGTGCTCTCTGTCATTCCAAGTCATATGAATAGGGCTTAGCTTATAAGTGGTGTTGTGTATATCAGTCCACACTCCAGTAATCACTGCAGAGCTACTATTCGGGAGAGAAACAGAATCATCTGCCCAATATCTTGCAAGAGTAGCATTATTTCCAATGCCAGTGGATCTTCTCATGTCATAATCAATTATATTCGCTAAAATCACCCCTTTTGCAGACCATGGATCAAACCAAAAAGACACTTTGTTAATCTCTTTCATTCTCTGTTGCACCATAGGAAGGAATAACGGTCTTCCTCTCAAGATATTCCTCCATGTCCAACTGCAGTCAGAAGAAGCTGACATACACCAAAAGTTGCTATGACGTATAAGGTAATGCCTACACCAAGAAGACCACAAATTTCCATCCTTCCTTGACAGCTTGTCAATTCTTGAAGAGAGCATAGCAAAATTCCAATTCTTAATATTTATTATTCCAAGCCCACCTTTTTCCTGAGGGCAACATATTTTACCAAAGGCAATGGGTATCATTTTCAAAGAGAAGGGATTACCATGCCATAAAAAATGATTAAGAGCCGAGTTGATCATGGAAATGAGTTTGGCTGGAAGAATGAAGACCCTGGCATAATAAACACACATGGATATTGCTATGGACTTAACAATAATAAGTCTACCAGCCATCGAAAATTGAGAAACTTTCCAGCTAGCAAGTTTAGCAGTAATTTTTTCAAAAAGTTGTAAGCATTGGATAGTCCTGATTCTCGAATTACATATAGGCATCCCAAGATAATATTCATTGTCATTGAAAGGAGAGAGGCCAGACATAGTGTAAATCATCTCTTTATCTTCCTCTGGAAGGCCAGCAATGAGCAATTTAGATTTACTGCTGTTTATGACCAGACCAGTTAAGGTTGTGAATGAATCAAGCACATTTAAAACCCCACTAATCGATTTAGAATTAGGCTTAGTGAATAAAAGTAAGTCATCAGCAAAAAGGAGCGAAGAGATACTGATCTTTCTACATAATGGATGATAGTCCAGAAGCTTATTACGCATAGCAGCAGATAGCATAGTATTGAGCAGCTCCATAACACAGATAAAGAGATAAGGAGAGACCGGGTCTCCTTGTCTGATACCCTGAGTGGCACCAAAGTAGCCAAAGATATTACCATTAATGCTAAGAGAATATTTGACAGTGGAAATGCATGAATATAACCAACACAAGAAAGGGATGGGGAAATTCATCTTGTACAAAATATATATGATAGTTTTCCACTGAATGGAGTCATACGCTTTCAGAATATCAAGCTTAAGGACACACCTAGGAGAAATGATTTTCCTATTATACCCCTTCATAAGTTCTGAAGCAAGAAGAATATTATCAGTTATGTCCCTGCCAGGTAGAAAAGCACTCTGATTTGCAGATATCAATCCATCCAATGGCGTTTTCATCCTAGCTGCCAAAATCCTAGCAATGCACTTATATATAACATTGCAACATGCAATGGGCCTGAACTGATCAACAGAAGTTGGGTGGCTAATTTTAGGGATCAGAGCAATTTTAGTAGCATTAATACCAGAGATAAGCTTGCTATGACTAAAAAAGTTCTTAATGGCCTTGACAAAGTCCCTACCAATTATATCCCAAGTGATTTTGAAAAAATGAGCATTATAACCATCAGGACCAGGAGAACTGTTGGAGTTTAATCCAAAAATAGCATGCTTGATTTCATCATCCGAAATTTCCTTAACTAAGTCAGTGTACATGTCATCAGGAATTTTAGGGAGTTGGTATTGAGCGAACTGATGCAGGAAGATGGAAGGAATCTGAGGCTTCCCCAGGTTATGTTGAAAATACTCCATGAATGCATCTTGAATTGAAACTTGGGAATCACATGGCTGACCATGTATGTCAAGAATAGAAAAAATGTTTGTTGAAGATTGTTCAATTTTTAATCTTTTATGGAAGGTTGCAGAATTTTTATCACCATTCAACTGCCATTCATGTTTAGATTTTTGCTTTTCCATCTTATTTTCTTCAGTGAGAGCTTTGGAGAGGTCCTTATGAAGAGAAGCTTCAGTATGTATCATCTGTTGATGGTCAGGACATCTTTGTATTTCCAGTTGAACTTGAAAAAGCTTTTCACGAATTGAAGAAGACAAGCTGCTCCCATTACCATAAGTTTGCTGAGCCCAGTCCTTCAGAATAATCTTCAAGTGCTTGAGCTTAGCCTGCAAAACAAACATATGGTTTCCAAATGTATGAAAATTCCAGCCATTTTTAACAATTTCAAGGAAATCAGGGTGTTTAGACCAGTTATTAAAAAAAGAAAATGAGGAGCGTCTTCTCACAGTGTCCTTTCCCCAGGAAAGAATAAGAGGGGAGTGATCGGATAATGATGGCGGAGGGATAAAGGTAGATAGGTTAGGCCATTTGAGAATAGAGGAGTAATTAGTATAAACTCTATCAAGTTTACAGTACGTTCTCCTTCTCAATTTACTTGAGTTATTCCAAGTAAAGAAAGCCCCAGTACTGTTGGAAGGAATAAGGTTAGCATCATAAATTGCTTTGTTTAAAGGGCGTGTTTGACTGTAAGATAATGGAGAACCCCCACTCTTTTCAGATGATAGTTGCATGCAATTCCAATCACCAAGACAAATCCAAGGCAGATTGGACTGCTGAAGAGAAGGTAGAATGTCAAGAAAGATTTGCCTCTGAGTAGCATTATTGACAGCATAAACAGTGGTAAGGATAAAAGAAGTTGAAGAGGGAATGTGAAGAATTTCAGAGTGAATGAACTGTCTATGGACAGTGATAGGGGATAGGGAATAGATAAGAGGATTCCATAGAATTAACAATCTACCAAAAGGAGCTTGGGATAAATTATGGATACTGCTCCAATTATGTCTGATGATGGAGTGAGCATGTTGAGTAGTATTATGATTAAGTTTAGTTTCAGAAATGGCCATAAGTTGGATGTTGTGAATAGAAATAAGGTTAGAGATTTCAAGTTGCTTGTCAATGGAGTTAGCACCCCTTACATTCCAAAATCCTATTTTATCATTCATCATGATAACATTGAGGATGAAGCTCTGGTTTGAACACCAGAGGACAAGTTTGCCTTAGAATTATGAGACAAAACTTCAAGACCAATTTGTTCAATTGAGAAATTGATTCCATTGTCCAAGTCATTTCTCTGTATATTAATCGATTTCTTTGGCCTTCCTTTCTTCTTTATTCCAGAGGATTCTGGATTGGTAGGTTGAGAGGGTAGGGGAGGAATTGATGAAGCAGAAATGTCTTTGAAGATATGGTTTGGAAGAGAGAGGGAAGAATAAGGAGATACTTCATTGTTGGGAGGAGAGTTAATGGCAGTGGTAATTGCATGTGGAGAAAGATTGTGCATGTCAGTGCACAATACAGTATTGTGCAAATCTGGAATTTGAGGAGAGACATGTTGATTAACTTCTTCATTTTCACTAATATCCTGAAGGACAGAGAAAGGATTGTGTGTTGACACAACACAGCAATCATGATTTGTATTATCAAGAATTACAACATTATTATCAGGCTTTTCTGTTACATTCTGTATTCCACCATCTATTTGACCATTACTGCATTTATCATATTCAGGTATATTCACAGTTTGCTTCCTGACTTCCTCAATGGTACTCAACTGTTGATTAAAATCATTAACCACATTAGCACTACTGATATTTTCCAATGCAGTAACAATTATTGGTTCATTTTGTTTCGACGCCTGTAAATCAACATCTTCTCTTTGACTCACTTCAGTAGGTACTCTTACCAGACTTCCTTCCATTTCACTATTGTTATTTTTGTCCCTATTAACTTTTCTCCAAATCTTTTGACCGGCTTTAAATCTCTTTTTACTTCGTATCAAAAAACCCCTTTTATCTTTATCATCATGAATTTTTTCACCATCCCTGACTATGTCATCAACTGCAACATTACTTGTACACAAGATATCATTCTTAACTCCATTTTGCTGACTTTTATTCCTCTCACATTGTTCAGTAGCATGGCCAAAAGCTTTACAGTAAACACAAATGAGGGGTTTCCATGAGTATTCAATCTGAATATTAGGACAGGAATCATCCCCAATAGCAATGTAATCAGGCAATTCTTTTTCTGGAGAAACTTCAATTAAGCATTTAGCATATTCAAATCTGTTCATCCTTTCAGTGTTCTCATCAAAGCAAACAAGCTTCCCAAGGTGACACGCTATCCAATTGATACCCATCAATGACCATAGCATTATTGGAATTCTGTATAAATGAATCCAGATTGGCACTAATCTCACTGCCGCATGAGCAGAAGACAGGGTGGGATTCCATTTAGTAATGATAAACATCTGACCTTTTATGAACATGGGATCACGACGCAGAATATTAATCTTGTCTTCCTCAGAGGCAAATTTGAAATAATAATTTTGGTTATCAAAAAAGATGTCATAAGATCCTTTTAACTTCCATACTTTTTGAAGATGAGATTTAACTGCCATGTAATTAACATTTCCAGCCAAAAAGGAACCAACAAGGCAATCAGACCAGGCCTTAATACCCTCATTCAATACTTCCTGAGGAGGTTCAATCGGGGATCCAGTGTACTCAACTTCAAATTGCTTTGGAATGTAAGAACCAGCATTCCGAGGTTTTGAGTTAAAAAGGGAGGACCAAGAAGCAGAATGAGATGAGGAAGATGCAGCACCAAGGGTAGAGAAATGATCAGAAGAAAGAGGAGAGCCAGAAGGCAAGGACGAGTTAAGAGATGTAGGAGGAGGAATAATATCAGGAGGAGGAGGAATTGGTGGAGGAGGTGGTGGAAGGAGGTTAATGGGGATGGTAGCGGGTATGGGCAGGATAGGAATAGAACTGTATAAAGATGGCAGAGCAGAATTGGCGACAATGGGTGACTGAAGAGGAGGAGGGAGAGGGGACAAATCAGAGTCGGGGGAAGGACGATGGGGAGAAGATGTGACATGAACGGGGCGCATGGGAATTGAAGATGAAGGTACAGAAAGGGATGGGGGAAGGACACCATGATTCAACATGAAGGAGAGTTTATTGTATGTGATGACTTTGATATGTGAGAATAAGAGATAAAAACGCACGTCTAGACGATAATTATCGAATTAACTTAAATATCTCTATCTGGAAGAAATTCAAACCACAGCTGAAATAATTTCACATCAGAATTTTTAAAGCTTTCATTTCGCGGTCACCGTAGTAAATTGTCTCAGGCACGCTAATATTTTCAACGCATAGAAATTATGACTTCCTTTTGTCTTCCGAAGCACGACACCCCTCAGCTTTAATTAACTTACCCGTTCCCTTTTTCCTTTGCTAAACCAAACAAGATTCAAAACCGGAAAAAAAATGGCCGAAACCCTTTCAATTTCAAAACCGAATTTGTTCGAAGCTTTAAAAAAAAATCGAAGGTCTGCGTTCATTCTCTCTGAATCTTTGCGATGTCGTCGAGATGGGGCAAGCGATTTAGGGGCTCGGCTGTTTTTTTTGGGATGCTTCTAGGGTTCGGTGTTCGTGGGTTTTGGGGCGGTAGTAGGTGAAGCGGACGGGGAGCTTGGACCAGGAGTGTAGTCGCATCTCGCATGTGGGGTGAAGGGGAGTAGTGCGGCAGCAAGCAGTGGTCGCATTCACGTGCGTACGCGTGGATCTGGGAAGAGGTGCGACCTTGTTCAGGCGTTAGGGGGTGCTCACGTGAGTGGTTTCGAAGGTGCAAGGCATCGACTTCGGCAATCGCGATTTCGCAGGAGATGTCGGCGACTGGGTGGTGAGCCGTGGTGTCGGTTTCGAGGTTTGCGAAGAGGCGGGAGATAATATTATATTTTCTTACATTTTATTTATGTGAATTTTTATATAGAAAAGAAAAAAATTTATTCCAGCAACTTATATGTATATACAGATTTTTTTCAACTTAAACATATATGTAGAAGAGGAAAATTATATATATATAGGTAGGTTTAAATAGTAGATAGATGTTTTTAGTTTAAATATATATATATATATATATATATAATAAAATAGGAAGCAATTCTGTTTTCATTTAATGTACGAATATGGGTCTGGAAGGAATTTTTACTTAATTTATTTTACTTACTAGAAATAATTTATTATAAGAAAATTTGTCCAAAATCAAATTTACGAGTTGAAACCCAAATTTTTAGTTAATTGGAAATTTATAACTGGAAATTTAAATTGTTCGATTAGTACAACTATTTATAAATGGTATAAATATTTATACAAGGTTTAAATTAAAGGAATAGATAAAAATAGAGTTGCTCGATTAATTCAAATATTAATAAATCATATAATATTTTATTCAAGGTCAAAAATCGAGAAAACCAAGGGAATATTGGAGCGAATGGCAATCATAGGCCAAAGGTGAGTTAATCTCACTCAGTTTAAATTTAAATTTAAATGATTAAATTTAAATAATTGATTGTATGGTTGAATTGATTGATGTGATATAGTATAGTATAATTTGAAATTGGCATATTATGTGATACTAACATTTGTGGATGCAGGGAAAACAGGTTGGAGGGATCCAACTGGACCCCTCAACTTTTATTTAAATTATTTTATATTCTATTCTCTGTTCTGACTGTTTGATATTCTATAATGAATTATATGGAAATATTGAATGTTATGGCTTGGTTGATATAATTGGATATAATGAATTACCAAAAATATAAATTTGATTTTGGAAATGAAAATAAAAGAAATGAAATTGCAAGTAAAATAATTATAGAATAAATTTAAGAATGGCTTAGAAAAGAAATAAAGTGACTTCAAAATTCTAATAAATGAACCCTGAGAATGGAAAAGGAAAGTAAATAAACAGTAAGTTAATGAATTTTAAAATGAAGTATTATTAATTAAAAAGAACAAACATTTATTTATTTAGAATTTAAGATTTGAATTATAGAAAGAGTAAAGAAGGAATTGAGAAAAAAAAATATATATATAATAAAGTCCATAACTACTGAATTTGGAAATGAACTGATAAGTTAAAAAAAAATTATTTCAAATAAAATAAATTGGAAATCAATTTCGGGAAAATTGATTTAAGTGCTTGAAGTTGGAATTTTCTCTGGATGGCCAAGTACACGTTTTTAAAAGTAAATTTGTAAATATAAATTAAATGTTTTAAAGTTGTTTTTTTTAAAGAAAGCAAGGTTTTTTTTTGTAAAATTTATTATTTTTAATATCTAAAGTCTAAGTAACTATTTTGTAAAATTTATTATTTCTAATATTTAAAGTCTAAGTAAGTATTTTCCTTTAATCTAATTTAGAAGTAATTATTAAGAAGTAATTTAGTATTCTGTTTTTTTTATTAAAAAAAAGTAGAAATCTAGTTTTATATTTTATTAAGTAACTTTATTTTCAAATGTTTATATAGTATGTATTTTCAGTAAACTCTTGAAGTAATCTTAACTTGAATGTTTCAAGTAAATTCCAGAGTAAGTATTTTACTTAGATTATTAATTACAGAATGGTTTGGTATTCTGTTTAAAGTATTATTATAAGTTAAGTATTCAAGTAAATTTTCCTAAATTGAACGTTAAAATATATTTTACAATAAATTGCTTTTAAAATTGTTTTAAAAATCCAAAGTTTTCTACTTGGTGATTCCAGTGGGAATGGAGATACTCGGAATTTATTCTGAGAAAAGAAAGATAGTTTGAAAACTGTTTTCAAGGAGTTTGAAAATGAGGATATATCTTGTAAAGATATTTTTGAGATTAATAAATAATTTGGGAAATTATTTATTGTGTGATGGATGTTTGTGAATATAAATTGATAGTTAAATCACCGACTATCAATATTGGCCAAACACGTTGATCGTTTCGAAGAGACCGGGATCGAGATTAATTTCTCGAAAACCACTTCGATCTGGTTTGTACGTTTCGTGAAAAACGATTTTGGATTCGAAGATGGAGCAGTGAAGTGCAAGGGCTAATCGCTACTAATCCTGAGGATATTTCCAAAATGGACGTAGTAGGAATAGTGCCTTCGGTTCCGTTCGAACCCGGGACGGACTTGTATGGATGAATGCTTGTGAAACATCGTCAGGTGGACGATGGGCATTCTAAGGAATATATTCTAAAAGGTAACGCTTAGCCTCAAGCCTCATCAAATGGGAATGGCTGAAAATCAGGGAATATGCAGCAAGGCTTCGTGGGTAGCCTCCACTGGAGGGTGAGGTCATCCCTGTCTAGATGTCCCTTTTATTTCGGCTTAGTGGGCGGTTGCCGATCCCAACCGCGGGGTGATCTTGCTCGGGACTGTCCAGTAAGGGATGGTTCCGGTCTTGTGTTGCAGGGGAGTTAGGGTGGCTCCTCGGTACGCTAATCTAGACCAGGTACTGTGACAGGTGGTACCCCAGTGCCTAGCCATTAGTTGGAATCCATTTTCCATACGCGCCCGTACGATTTTGATTGTGCCCAACTATTGCTGAAACGTGAGATGCAAGCATTTCAGCTAGATTCTATTTTACTTTCTATAGACACTATTATAATATCAGAGGACTTTAATAAAAATGTTTTAGCTATCGTAAGGTAAAAACCCGACATGTTTATTTGTGGCGTGGTCTTACGAGATGCTTTTGTTTTCAAAGGAGTTTGAAACTTTAATAATCAATTGGGTGTGATTTTCTCACGCTGGCATTCCAGACTGACTCGGGTGTTATTTAACTGTAATGCTCGGGTTAGACCGAGTATTATAGGATACAGGATATGATGCTGTAGCGCTCCGGAGACGAGCTGGATGACGATACATACACCCGTACTTGTTTATATATATATATTCCGCTGTGTTGAGTTGTTGTATATCCTGTTGTATGTTATTGATGTTAAGCTGTGATTTGATGTACTCTGATGATGTAATATATAAACAGAGATATTTGATTTTGAGTAAAGATCATTTAATATCTATTATATTTTATTTCGCTGCGATGGTCAGATTCTGATGTTATTTTCTATTTCCTTCTTCTATCTCTTCTTCTTTAACCCAAATGGTTCGTATTTCTGTACAACTTGAGTTGATTTAGGTAGAATAGTGTTGACTCAAGGGGTACGGATTTGCGGGTCGTTACAATAAGCATGGTAAATGAAAAGAATAGCACATACATGACACAACATAGTGTCCAACATAGCATAATAATATTATTAATATACCATGCACACATCTCAAATATCACCCATGGAATACATATACGCAAGTAACAATCGGAATGCACATAAATTGGATGATACTATCAAGCCCATCAAAACCACAAAACACTATGGACAAGCATACAGTGTGTGCCCAAAATTCGCAAATAAAGGAATGAATCACGAACCATACCAAATACAAGAGTCAACGACCAAAATATCTATCTTGACTTACAGTCCCAATGGAAGTGAAGATTCCCAATTGTTAAGCCTTAAAATATAAATCAAGAAAGGCATATCCTAAATCAAACATAATCCACACAAAATATAGAAATTAATATCCAAAAATACTATCTCAATTTACAGTCCTAATGGAAGTAAAGACTTCTGATTGTTAGTCCTTTGAGATAGCTAGAAACATAAACCAAAATAAAGTACAATTCATACAAAATATTAAAAATAATATTTAATAATTATCTCGACTATAGTCCTAATAGAAGTAATAACTTCTGACTATTAGGCCCTTAGAGATATCAAGAAACCAAACAAAATAAACATCATAGTCAATTAAATAGTCAAAGTACAAAAAAAAATTATCCTTACCTAGAGTCGTTAGAGAGGCGAAACTCTCGACTAAATGGTCCTAGAAGATAGAAACAAAAAATCATGTAGAAAGAGATCTCTCAGCCATATGATCTTATAACAGAATGAAAAACAACTACACAACAAGTCTTCAAAGTCATAGATTGACAACATGCAACCATCTCGGGTCAGGCTATCTTCAATAACAAAGAAGCATGTAGCTAGTCTCTAATGTCAAATAATCATCTTCTCTAGTAAGGTGATAATACAAAGTGTCTTATATACAATGGATCTACCAAAGTTATCCAGATGGAAGATAGACATACCGCATAACTACTCTAGCAAATGCTAATGACCATAGCCTCCCTACAATCTCTTAAGTTACTCCCACAATCACAACATCGATACCATCTGCATGTCATAAATACGCTACCAAACTACACTGCAAAATTCGTCATGATTCCTTCTTGCCATTGTAATGAACTATTGATTCTTAAGAGTTGTTTGGGCTATAGCTCTAATGAGAGTATTAACTCTTAGCCGACAAAATCATTAAAGTTATATCATGGATCTGGGGAATGACTCCATAATCAGGATCATTGGGATGGATACTCGACTTTCTGGCTAGTTCTAATCACGCGCTCTCCATAGTGGTGTGAACTTTATGATGTATATTCCCAACAGTACTTTCAACCTGAAAAGTCCTAATAGTGCACTTCAAGATAACATATTCTCGACTATTATCCATAAGAGTAGATAATGATACTCGACAGATTAGTCCTTAGATGGTGAAATGAATACTCTCGACTAAGTGAGTCCTAATGACAGTAATAATAAGTGCTCTCGTTTAACACCCCATATTTTGGTAACATTATTTATAATATTTAATTAATTAAATAAAATAAAATAATGTGTCGATTATGGGATTGAGATTTGATTTGTAATTAAGGTGTAGCCAAACCATGTAACATATGAACTAAAGAAGAGTTAAAATGAAATAGAGGAAGGGTAAAATAGGAAAGAGGTCATTCTTATATCCTCCAAACCTTGGGCGTGCATTAGAATAAATGTTCGTTTCATTTTGAAAATTTTATAACCCAAGGCCGGCCACCATTAGCAAGGAAGAGAGGAAAAAAGCTAGGAAGAAGCTAATTCAAATCAAATCTATTTACGTCCCAATCTCTATAATCTCTAAACCTAAGGTGAATAATGTTACATCTCATTTTTGATGGTATTTTTGGTTTTTAGATGATTGCCGAATTTTTTCATTGATTTACCATGATTTTGAATGATGAAATGACAATACATACATGTTAATGATTTGTGTATATTCATACTGATTTTATGAAATGTTTTAAGGTGAAAACCGTATAAAATGACATCCAAATGCCATGAGAATTTTTATAAAGATCGTAAATAATATTTTGGAGATGGTTTCAATTTTTAGAATTTTCTGAAATTATGTGGAATTTATATGAATTTTCTAGTAAAGAAAATGTTAATTTGGGCTAATATTTATTGTCAGTTAAATAATAAAAGATTGGGGTCAGAAATTTTTATATGTTGAAAAGCATATTAAAATAGATTTTCTAGAATTTCTGTAGATTTTTCCTAAGTTTTTTAGGGTTATACAACATTATTTAAGGTATGAGACTTAAATGTTTTATATAATTAAAAGAGGAGAATGGAATTTTTGTAAAATGATTTAAATTATAAAATCTGGAAATTCGGTAGCACTTCTAACAAAATGCAATACTTTTTATTGGTAAAGAAAGAGGCGACCAATCACAATTAGACACGTAAGGCGGGTTAGGTGAAAAGAACTATATGCTACATGTTTTTCACTGTTTCGAAATCGTCAGCACCAGGTTCCACCTCCTCATCTTTGCTTCTGACAGTGAATTGGATGTAGGCGGAAGGTAGGGAGTCGAAACCAGGGGTTGAAGCAGTCCTTTGTTTTAAATTAAAATACGCCTGCTTGGTTTCAACTAAATGCCTTTCGACAAAGTAGCTTTCGATAGGTCAAATTATTTAAAGGAAATGGTTTCGGCTTGGTTGCGCCTCTATTTTTAAATAGTTGCTTTCGACTAAGTCTACCGATAGGGATAATTCCCCCCAGAACTACATTTTCTTTCAGACCTTTCAACCAATCAATACGCCCCCGTAGAGAAGCTTTTGCTAAAACTCTAGCAGTTTCTTGAAAATTTGCTTCAGATATGAAGCTTTGAGTATTCAGAGATGCCCTCGTTATTCCTAATAAAATTGCCCGATAACATTTTTTCTATCGCCTTTTTACCTTTTGATTTAGATGGTTTCGAAAGGATTGTTTTGTTTTCTAAAAACTTGGCCACCTCTCTAATGCTTTCGAAGGGATGGCTTCGACACCGTCACTTCATTACTTAGGAAATAGTTTCGAAACAGTTGCTTTCGACTTAAATGTTTTAAGACCTTTTTCTATAATAAAAGTAAAACCCAAATCGTTTCGAAAGAGGTAGTTTTAAGTAGTTTCAAAGCAGATCCTTTCGAGTTTAATGAGTTTTTGATTCTTTTGCTCTTCTTGAAGGAAGAATCCAAATGATTTCAACTAAGACATTTTCAAAGGTTTCGAAGGGGTAAATTTTTGAATGGCTTCGAAAGGTTTCCACCTGTTTTAAATTGAACCCAAAATGCTTTCGAAAGGATTAAGTTGACTATTTCAAATGGTTTTAATGAATGGTTTCGAAAAGGGTGGTTCCCCAAGGTTCCACAATGGTTGAAGGGAAGGGTTTAAATTTTCAAAAGGCAATATTTGAAAGGTTTTAAAAGAGGATGTTTGAAATATTGAAGCTTTCGGAGAAACGAAAGGAAACGTTTTTCAAATGTTTTTGATGTGCAATATTTAATGGTTTCGAAAAGGTTTTTCAATGGTTTCGAAGGGGTTACCTTCAAGGGTTTCGAATGGGTTGTTTAAAGGTTTTATACAAAGGTTTTGAATGTATTGAATAGGCAATATAGCCTAATTATTTTCAAATTAAAAAGGGTTTTAACTTGTTTTGCAAGAATAGCCAATCCCTATTAAAATTCGTCAACATTATTTTGAGTAAAGTATATATAACATGGAAAATGGCTTAGAGTAAAGCTAAAGAAATATTTTCCTTATATATATAAGATTTGAAGGACTAAATCATTTTGAAATGGTTTTCAAGGAAAATTTAAAGGGAAGTTAACCTTAAGAAAATAATTTGTACAGTTAGTCCATTTTATAGGTAGTCAGCCAAGATTTCGGATAGTTACTCCAGTTTTGTAAGCAATTGGCCCAGTTGTACGGATAGATAGTCCATTTGTAGCATAACGGACTTTGCTATTATGTTATGGGCAGATAGTTCACATATTGCCTGTTTTACAAATAGTTAGTCTAATTATTAGCTTAAAGGATATTGCTATTTTGATATAATAATTTGATTAACCAGTTTGGTTGCAGGAAAGGATTGCAAAATATATGTTTTAAAGAGGATATAAGTGAGGGGAAACCCGTTTCGCTAAGCGGCATAGTCTCACTTAATATCAGTAAACGAAGAGGTAACAGAATTATTCACACCAGGCATTATGTTTGACTCAAAGTTTTTTTTTCCCTTAAACTCTCGGATACTCAAAACTGTTTTGAGTAGGCTGAAGGTTAGTTTTTTAGGTTTTAGTCGTTTGGCGAATAAAGCATTCGAAAACGAGCAGGTAGCTAATGGATAGCTAATTAGGGATTGCAGATTGTTTTGTTTGTTTCCGATATGTATATTAAGTCTAATATGACTATATTGCTTTGATCAACCAAGGGGGCACTGTCATACGCCGCTCTTAGCGTATTTTTGTAATGATTATAATTAATCTTTACCTGGGAAATGTTATGGGATTAAGTAACTTGGATATGAATTTGTTTTGAAATGTAATCATTTAAATGTTGTTTTTTCAAAATTTGTTATTTTGTTCATATTCAAGTGCTTCTAATATTATGGGTATCATTATCATTACCGCATTTTGTCATCAAAATTTAATACGATAGATGACTGCAGAATTTGTAGCGCTTGGCTTTTGGCTTCCAGATAGAGGATGTAACATCACGATTCCATGCATCGGAATGAGCGCGTCCCGTACCACTCGGTATTACTCGAACTTTTTCTAAAAGATAGTAAACTACACTTACCAAAACAATAGTATTCTATAGTATGAGTCAATAGAATAAATGGAAAATTATTATCGAGAGTCTCATACCTCCTGGATTTCTAATCCATTTATTCAACACCCTCATTTTATAGAATTAAAACATACTTCAAATCAGATACTTCGTATGAGGAGTGAAGGGAGTAATCAGAAAAGTATTACGAAACATCACATACTGCTTGGTATTGCTAAACATTTACTCAAAATTCTAATAAGAAAATTAGGAATAGTTTCCAAATTAGTCATTTTCAAATCCAACTATATAAATAAAAGGGTTTATAATGTGATAGTCTCAAAGCCTATTCAAATAATTCTTAATTTGGCTCTTCTTTAAAATAGATTTAAATAATCGTAATACCTTTTTGAATATACGCTTGATTCCTATCTATTAGTACATAAATACGCTTCACAAAAAAAATTCCTTTTCGAAAATATTATTACTTGATATCCACATATTTTATAAAGAGGAGAAAATAAAGCTGAAGTGTTATCGAATCCAAATGCGATATGGATTATTGCATTTCTGAACACAAAGCAATTACCAACAGACAATATCAAACCAATGAAGATGAAGTTTCTGCATCATTAAGAGCATCTCACATTCATACAAGAATGGTTGATGTTGAACCTACTACAAATAATGTCTTGTCTCATGTGATATTATACATCATCAATGCGGCATGAAATGCCACACCTCATCAATACGAAAGTTAACGTCGAAGACTAGCAAGTGGAAAGATATCAAAAGCCTACAACAATAATAACACCGCATGTCATTCATGCTACACTCAATCAATATCGCATTGATTTCATACCGAACTCAATCAACAACGCATTGATTCCATGTCGCATACTGATAAAGAAGTAATAATATTGAAGGCTTACAATCAACTCTATGCCGCGTAGATTATATGCCTCTCATTTCCAATATTGCTTCTTATTGATGCCACCTATTATTATATGCCTCTCATTACCACTGTCACCTCTTATTGAAGTCACCTCTTATTAATGTCGCCTCTTATTAATATTTCCTCTCAGGCAAATGTCGTATCTCTCCAATGTCGCTTATTGTTAATTCCACCTATTACCAATACCGCATATTATCAATGTCATGCCTTAATAATGTCGTAGTTCACCAATATACAAAGGAATGCCAAAGATTATCAAAATAAAGTATAACGTTGGGCATCATAGAGATGAACCTTAATGCCAAAGATCATCTAAATAAAACATAGCACCATGCACCAACAAAATGGTTAATGCCGAAGGTCAAGCATACCACATGGACTGGCAACCATACCGCTCTTTTCAACCTCTATAAATATGGACCTAGGGCACAAAGGAAGGGGTGATCGTTTCTTTCCTCTTCTCTCAAAATTAAACAATTGTAACCCTAAATCGAATTGGGGCAAAACTTAATTTGATTATAATACTTGTAGATTTATATGAACAAGGACTTGGATATGCCCATTACCTTGATTATGCCTTTAGACAGTATTGGACATGGGTATGCTTATAGTAAATCTCTTTGGACCCTAAGATTGTCATGATTTTGTTTCATATAGAATCACATGAGCTTCAGTCTAGACTAATGTTTATATGCATAGTCACTGTCTTGCCAACTATATATGACATAAGACTACAAACTATGAAGATTTCCTATCTAGTCCATATTCATGCTTAATGGGTTACTACACATACTCTCGACTTATTCTTTCTCTCCTTGATCATGTGGCATGGGATTTCAAATACCTTACTCCAAAAGCCTATGGGAATCATGGAACTATTTCTTAATTATATCATCCTGCACTTGATTTTGAATGCTAAGCACATTCTTAATTCCTTAGCATAATTTGATCAACACCAACTACGCCAGCCTTAGTCATGTCACCAATGTTACATAAATCGAGTTTTGGCTCATTATACTTGACATCATGGGTGTTACATCGATTTTTGGCCAAACATTTTTTTTCTAGCAGGAGGGCTTGAACCTCGGCTTTATTATAACTCTATACTTAAAATAATCGCATAATGTTTATTTTGTTTCAGGAAAATGGTGAGACCAAAGCGAGTTAACGTTCCAAATGAGGAGATAATACAAAGAGCGACATTATAAGACAATATTAACCGCCACTTTATTCCATGAAATATAGAGACAAGACTGCGATCGAAACCAACAAGGCCTGCCAGTAGTGAATCCAAAATCATAGACTTGACACAACAAATTGCGACAATGTAGGAATTGTTAGAAAAGGTCCTTAAAAAAATCTTATAGAAAAATCAAAACAGTCAAAGGAGAAGAAGTTGAATATTAAGGAAAAAACCTAAATGCTTCCTTGCTTGGGGGTAAAAACAAAATTATTATGACTCTATAAAAGCGGAAAGGAGACCAAGAGGCTGGAGCAATAGAATTCTTATCCAAATCATTAATAGACAATAAGGCTAATGCAAATCATCATGCAAGATTAGTGGAAAGGTCCTATGAGTAATATGGAAGTTCAATCTTCAAGGAGAACAAACCTAATAGGAGCAATTATCATAACGATGATACTTATCTAAGGGACACGGTTGTAAAGACGGTGAAGGATTTTCTTAACCTTAAAGGTATAAGGACCCTCGATGCTATAGTTAACAATAACTCCCGAAAAGCCCCGTTTACAGCTAGAATTATGTCCATAAAGATCCCATCTCACATTAAAATTCCATCCTTGAGATACAATGGAACTACTTATTTGGATGATTACCTAATGGCATTCGAAAGTCAAATGGACCTCTATAATGCTTCAGGAGCTGTACGCTGCCGACTTTTTCCCACTACCTATCAAGGGGCAACAGCTAAGTGGTATAGACATATTGGGAAAAGTCCACTCTCGGGAGCAATTCTCGTTAAATTCTCAGCATAAGTTTGTATCTATGAGAATTCTATGATTGACTTTGGTGTATTATCCAACGTCAAACGTTGTGTGAGAGAGTTGCTGGGTGACTGTGTTAAGAGTTTCAATGCGAAGGAACTAAAAGTGGAGGATATGACCGAAAAAGACAAATTAATGGCAGCATACTCAAGGTTGATAGAGCAGACGCCATTCTCGTGAGAATTTTATCTTCATAAATGTAAAGATCTTCAAGACTTCCATTTTCAAGCTGATAAGTTCATCTGTATTGATTAAATGTTTCATTCCAAGAAGAAGTCCTGACAAGACAAAGAAACGGGAAAGTCTAGCTTTAATCATAATAATAAGAAACCAAGATAAGAGGAGGTCCCAAACTTTGAATAAGTCAATATCCTACATCTTCACTATAGAAAAGGAAAAAGATGACTTTCTGATTCCCTACTAAGCAAAGAACTGCCATGAACTGAGAAAAGGGGGAGATAACAGTGCTCATCATAAGGCGAATGACAATAAGACAAATGAATGTCGTGTGTTGGTCGGTATAATTCAAAGCATGATCCATTCAAGACACTTGATAGAATTTATCAAAGACAATTATAAAATTCCGCATCTTGATGAAGGCAACCAAAGGCTCTCGGGAAATGCTGCAAATTTTGTAGAGAATGTTACTCAACCAAGTTTTATTCCACCCGTCAACTGAATTGATGTAATTCGTAGAGGTCTTCATTTGGCTGGAAGCAGAATGGGAGCTAGAAATCGATATATTAGAGAGGCAAGAGATAGGGTTTTCTCTATTCAAGAAGAGCCACTGCTTAAGAATCTCAATTTTCAAATCCAAATGCATTATCTGACTATAACCCCATAGAAGCGAAGAGTGGTTCATCATTTGCATAACGACCCGCTTTCGATCACTGCACAGATCATGCTTCTGTGGTAACCAAAATCCTCATTAAAACTACAAGTGCAGCGAATGTTATTTTCAAACATGCCTTTGATTAGAATAGGAATTCTAAAAGAAAATCTAGAGCCAAGTTTTGAGCCAATTTTTGGGTTCAACAATAAAGGATCAACTCCCATGGGGCAGATAAAGCTTCTGGTAGAAACGGGAGTTCCACCCTATTTTAGGACCTTCGAAACTCTATTTTTCATTATGGACCATCCCTCTTAAATAATGCCTTCATTGGGAAGCTAGCCTTAGATGAGGTCAATGCTTTTGTCTTCCTAAAATATCTGATGGTGATGTTCCTAACCAAGAGCGGATGGGGAACTGTGAGAGGAGAGCGATTCCGCTCTTGGGAATTGTACTTTGCTGCTCTTGATCAATACAAATGAGATAATCTTTCTTCCTACGATTTGTATAAAAATGAATCGATTGTAATTCAACTCAAAAACCCTTGGATGAAGGTCCTTTAGACCAATCGCCCAAGGCAACAACAGAGGCCATCCAGAAGGCTAAATCCACATTGAGAAAATCTAAATTTTCTAAAAGAAAATGAAAGAGGAAGGAAATAAATCTAATATAAGAAGAAGTAGATAGTGGAGAAATCATTATTGAGTTAGAATGTAGAGATGAGCAGGAGAGGATAAAGCCTACCGAGGATCTTGAAGAGAATGTTTAGATCCATTGACCCCCATAAAGATAGTGAAAGTCGGGGAAGAACTAGATGGAAAACTCAAAAAGGAGTTAGTCTAATTTTTCTAATCTAGCAAAGACGTATTTGCCTGGACTCATTGAGATATGATCTGAATAGATCCAACCAGCATGTGTCATGCCTTAAACATAAATCTAAGTATTACACCCATTAGGCAAAAGAAGAGACAATTCAATAATGTTCGAGCTAACACTTTGAAGAGGAGATCAAGAGGTTACTCGAAAATGGATTCATTGCAGAAGTGCTCTATCCGAAATGGTTGGCCAATCAAGTATTGGTCAAAAGGCATAATGGAAAATGAAGGACATATGTTGATTATATTAATTTAAACAAGGCATGCCAAAAGATTGCTATTCCCTTCAAAAAATAGACCAACTAGTCGATACAACCAGTGGACGCAAACTTTTATATTTCATGGATGCGTACTTCGGGTACAATCAAATTTCGATGTTCAAGCTAAATGAAGAAAACAAAAGTTTTATAATAGACCAGGGAACATTTTGTTACAAAGTAATGTCATTCGAATTAAAGAATTACGGAGCGACCTACCAATGGTTGGTGAATAGGATGTTCAGAGAACAGAATGGCCAAAATATGGATGTATACATGGATGATGTGCTGGTTAAATCTCAAGAGGAAAACAACCATCTAGCGATCAAGAAAAATGTGTGGGGTATTACGAAGATATAAGATGGAGCTCAATCCACAGAAATGTTCATTCAGAATTCAAGCTGGAAACTTCTTGGGATATGTTAATAGTGCTCATGGAATAGAAGCCAACCCTAATTAGATTTAGGCCATTAAAGACACGGCGAAAATTAAGACAAATAAAGATATAAATGAGCTAAAATGGAAGAGTGGCAGCATTGAATAGGTTCATGTCCAAGGCCATCGACAAATGCATCCCATTCTTCTATGTGACTAAAAAGAAGAAAAACTTCGAACGGGGAGAGGATTTTCAAAAAGCCTTTAAAGAACTAAAAGATCATCTTAAGTACCCACCAATTCTATCCAAACCTATAGAAGGGGAAAACCTTTATTTTTATATGGTTGTTTCAGTCCATGCAATTAGCTAAGTTATTATGAGAGAACAAAGGGGAACTTAACTTCCAGCATACTATACAAGTAGAAGGCTCAAAGATGTAGAAACCAGATATCCAATCATAGGAAAACTGGCATACTGTTTAATGCTCACATCACAAAAATTGATAGCTTAGCACATCCTATTAAGGTTCTAACCAACTTTCCACTCAAGCAAGTCTTTAGCAAACCCGAAGCCTCGGAAGATTAGTAAAATGAGAGGTGGAACTTAGTCAATGTGATATTGAATTTCTACCATGAATGGAAATTAAGGGACAATCCCTAGCTAATTATTTTAATGAACGTATATGATTCATCAAAGAGCAATCAGAGAAATAAAAAAATCTTAAACATAAGTGGCAATTATTTATTGATGAGGCTTCAAACGCGCAAGGTGCTAGCACAGGATACGTGATAATTACCCCCGATGGATACCATTTGCATTACGTAATTAAAATGGGATTTTTAGCCACTAATAATGTGGCAGAATACGAGCCGATGATGTCAGGACTAATCTTGGCCCTAGAACTGAAAATCACTAGGATTGAGATTTTTGGTGATTCCTAACTAATGGTAAATCAGTGAACCAAACATATCAGACAAAAGATGCCAAATTGGTTTTATATGTCAAGAAGGTATTGAAAACGTTGACCCAATTTGAAGATTTCTTAATACATCAAGTACTAAGAGGGAAGAACTCCCAAGTTGATTCTTTGGCTAAGTTGGCCAGCTCACGAGGAGCACTCCAACAGGCTACCAATCAAATCCTAGTATAGAGGAAAAATGTCCCAAAAAAAAAAATGAATACTTGGTATTGACCAAATCTCAAGCTTTAACGCATAAATAAAAGGAAAGTGAAATGAAATCTCTCAGGAGAAATCTTCCCATGCAGAAGATAACAATCAATATTAAAATAATTGGATGACACCTATCATTGAATATTTAACAAAAGAGTAGTTTCCAATGGATAAAAAGGAAGCAAGAAGAGTAAAACATCAACCCTTACCATTATTATGGCAAGTGGAATACTTTACAAGGAAGGGTATTCACTCCCTTAGTTAAGATGTGTAAGTATATAAAAAGGAGAAAAAATATTGAAAGAAGTCCACAAGAGATTTTGTGGAGACCATTCTAATTGCATAAAGCTAGCCATAAAGGTTATGAGACAAGTCTTCTATTGACCTTAAATGACTAACCGTGCTATATATTATGTGAAGAAATGTGAGAAATGCCAAAAGTTTTCAAAGATCCCACACTTGCCACCAAGTGAATTGACTCGATCTCAAGTCTATGGTCTTTCGATGTGTGGGGAATTGATATAATCGGACCACTACCTATATCCAAAGGAGGAGAAAATTATGCAGTAGTAGCCATGATTTTTTTTAACATATGTGTAGAAGCAGAACTACAAATAGCACATCGAGAAAAGTGTTCAATTATATAATCAAGAATATTGTCACTGGATTTGGAATTATACATAAAATAATATCTAATAATGGGACTAAGTTCGAAAGTAATGATTTTACCTGATTTTGTAATAGAAATGGGAATATCAAGAGCTTTTCATCTATATCACACTCCAAGGCTAATGAAGCCGTTGAAGCTGCTGATAAAAATATCGAGATTGTCCTAAAGAAATGGTTGGACAAAGAAAAAGGAAATTGGGTAGAAAAGATACCTCTTGTGCTTGAGTATATAGAACTTCTGCCAAAACTACAGCGGGACATACCCTCTTTTTTTAACATATGGATCTGAAGCCATGATTCCAATCGAGGTAGAAGTACCCTCCCATTGAAGGATTGCATATGCATTTAGTCCAAATGAGGAATTAAAAGGGAATCTCTAGATCAATGAATTAAGGGATGAAGTAGCCATACAGACGACTGAATATCAAAGAAGGATAAATGAATATAACAAATCCAAAGTGAGAGAAAGATCATTTCAACAATAAGACTTCGTACTCCGAAAAGTTATGGCAAATACTAAGAATCCATTGGATGGATTGCTCGGACCTTATTGGGAAGGACACCTTGATGTTCACAAAGTAATCACATCAAGGACTTACTAACCATGCTGACTTGATGGCAACGCAATAGCAAGAACATGGAACGCTGAACATTTGAGACCATACTTCCCGACAACAGATGAATAAGGAAGTTGAAACAAGTATATCTACTGGATTAATCGTGGAAAGGAGTAAGATCCCCTAAAAAGGAAAAGCCTAAATCATTACCTATAAGGTAATATGAGGCAATAAAGCATTTAATCCCACCAAAAGGGCCTGGTCAAAGCACCTCCCAAAGCGAGGATAGAGTAAGCCTTTGGTCCTGCCTGAAAAAACCTGGCAAAAGCACCGAGCAGCCTTCAGTATCACCTATAAGGCCTGACTAAAGCACCTTCTGCAGAAAGGACGGAGTAAGCCTTTGGTCCAGCTTGAAAACGGCTTGGCAAAGCATCGTACTAGCCTTCTACACCGCTAATAAGGCCTGGCTGAAGTGTATTCTAGAAGGAGGTCGGGTAAGTCTTCGGTTCTGCTTAAGAATGCTAACTAAATGCATGGGAAAAAATCAATCGA
Source organism: Allium cepa (assembly GCA_030765085.1). NCBI lineage: Eukaryota > Viridiplantae > Streptophyta > Magnoliopsida > Asparagales > Amaryllidaceae > Allium > Allium cepa. The sequence continues at coordinate 401,105,197 of CM060943.1, read as the reverse complement.
ATCAATCGCACTCCATCAAAAAGAATGGATCAAAAACATTCTTCTATAGGAAGATCTGCCGAAAATGAGCCATCGGCACTCCAAAGCAAAAACAATCTTCTTGAGGACGATCTGTTAAAGTTGAATCATTAGCATTACAAAGCGAAAATAGTTTTCTTGAGGAAGATCTATCAAAGTTGAGCCATTAGCACTCCTAAGACAAAAAAATCTTCTAGAGGAAGATCGACCAAAAATGATCCATTTGTGTTCAGAAACAAAAATTAAGAAACCTCTTAGAAAAAGATCTGTTAGGTATAAGCTAAGGTGCTGCAAAGCGAAGATAAAACAATCTTCTATGGGTTTCTAATCTTCTACTCAGAAATTAATATTGCCAGATGATTTTTTGGTCTTCTGTTTAGACGTCAATATTTCCAGATGGATTTTTTGGTCTTTTAGTCAGACGGATTTTTGGTCTCCTATCCTTGATATTGCCAGAAGATTTTCTAGCCTCCCTTCTATAATATGTCTAGAACGTTTTCTGGTTTTCTATTCAAGAAATTATAATTCTTAAATGGCTTTCTAGTTTTCTATTCATAAAATCATTATTCCTAATAGTTTTCTAATATTGATCCTATGGGATTCTATTCCAGTGAAATTGCTGCCAAATAGGTTTATGGTCTCATCAAGCAAATCTACAAATTCCGAAAATGTAACACTGAATTAAAGATGGAAGATCCTTTTAATCTTATCAAAATCTTGGAAGGAAAACAAGGTTTGAAAGAAAACCTTGCAAAGAAATAGGAAATTGAGAAAATTCTTGGTTTTAAAAGTGTGGAAAGCTTCTTTTATACAAAGAGAAGGGTAAATATTATCCACGTATTTTATAAAGGGGATAAAATGAAGCCAAAGTAATATCAAATCTAATGGCGGTATGGACTATCGCATTTGTGAACATAAAGCAATTACTAACAGACGATATCAAACCAATGAAAATGAACTTGCCGCACCATTAAGAGCATCTCACACTCTTACAAGAATAGTTGATGTCGAACCAACTGCAAGCAATGCCACGTCTTAGGAGATATCATACATCATATAAACGGCATGGAATGCTACACCTCATCAGTATGAAAGTTAACGTCAAAGACTAGAAAGTGAAAAGATATTAAAAGCCTACAACTATAATAATAACGCATGTCATCCATGATACACTCAGTTAATGTCGCATTGATTCCATGCTTCATACTGATAAAGGAGTACTGATATCGAAGGCTTACAATTAACTCTATGTCGCATTTAATCAACGTCGCATAGATTCTATGCCAATCATCACTAGTGTCTCTTTTTACTGATGGTGCCTTTTATTCTATGCCCCTCATCATCAATGTCGTCTCTTATTGATGCCGCCTCTTATTAACGTTGTCCCTTATTAATGGTTCCTCCCAGGCAATGCCATATCTTTTCGATGCCATCTATTATCAAGGATGAATATTACCAATCCTCATATTACCAATATTGTGCCTTAATAATGTTGTAGCTTACCAATATACAAAGGGATGCCACAGATTATCAAAATAAAGTATAATGCTGGGCACTATAGAGACAAACCATGATTTCGAAGATCATCTAAATGAAACATAGCATCATGCACCATCAAAATGGTTAATGCCAAAGCTTAAGCATGCCGCACGAACACGTGGTAACCATGTCACTCTCTCAACTTCTATAAATATGGGCCTAGGGGCGCAAAGGAAGGGATGATTGTTTCTTTCTATTCTCTCAAAATTAAACAACTGTAAGCCTAAATCAAATTGGGGCAAAACTTGATTTGATAGTAATCGTTGTGGAATCATATGAACAAGGACTTGGACATGCCGGTTACCTTGATTATGCCTTTAGACAGTATTGGACATGGGTATACTTATAATAAAGCACTTTGGACCCCAAGCTTTTCATGATTTTATTTCATATAGAATCATATGAGCTTCAGTCCAGGCTCGTGTTTATATGCATAGTCATTGTCTTGCAAACTACGTATGACATTGGACTACGAACTATGAGGATTACCTATCTAGTCCATTAACATGCTTAATGGGTTAATACACATACCCTCGACGTAGTCTTTCTCTCCTTCGATCATGTCACATGGGCTTTCGAATATATTATTCCAAAAGTCCATGGGCATCATGGAACCATTTATTAACAATATCATCTTGCACTTGACCTTGAATGCTACGCCCATTTTTGACCACTTAGAACTATTTTATCAACACCAACTAAGCCATGCTTATTCATTTCATCGATGTTGCACAAATCGAGTTTCGGCTCATTATACTTGACATCATGGGTGTTATATAATTTTCTGTCTAACATTACCCTTCATTTATATTTGTAAAAAATTACATACATTCCAATACTATTTAAAATTCTCTATTTTCTTCTACAAAGAACTTTTATATCCAAAATAATTTCTAATAAATCATTTTATTTTCCGGCAATTTTAAAAAACAACGATTCCTTTAAATAGTAGTGGATAAAACTTTATTTCAAATGAAATTCCATTCTTTTGAATAAACCTTTTATTTATTTGTAAATACACAACAATAAAAATTTTAAATCCCGTAATAATCTTCCAAAGCATTCTAAAAACTTTAAAATAAGGAAATCAATAAAAACATCTAAAATATAAATCATGGAATGAAATTCTCCAATAATATAAACTAATTATTAATATAAATTTCAATGTATGACTCAAGTCGAATTCCATCGAACTTCGATCATCCATACAAAGCGCACACAACTACTTTTAAACTACAAAATCAAAATACATTTGGACAACATCTCATTTACATTTTGATAATCCAACATACATAAATTTTCACTATCTAATGCCAAATCATATCCAATATCCCAAACAATTTATTCAACCAAGCAATTCAATCAATAATCACAATCTATTCAACAAATCTATTCAATCAATAATCGGGATAAATATATATAACATTAAAGGGGAAATATATATAGGTATGAGTATAATACTCACCAAAATTTCACGTAAAACGCTTTACGCCATTGATGTCAATGTTTCCATTTCAGCCATCACTATTGGCAAAAAATCATCATTCCTCCACTTAATTTGTCAGTGCATCATTTGTGTCGTGCACCTCCAACCTTTGCCAGCACCATGCCTACACAGCACCGCTTCATCGAAGTCCAGGCATAGCCATGCCTAAGTCACTGATCATTGTTTGACAGCTAACTTTCTATCGGATTAGAAAAATAGCCGAAAAAATTAAATTAAAAATAACCGCAAGCGCACGGCGTATGATTGTAGCACATATGCGAGTACGGGTCAATCCATAAGGAATTATATTGATTTAAAATTCTTTTAAATCAAATTAACCAAGAGTTTGAAATTATTTTATGCTAAAAATGTAGAAAACTACAAAAGAAAGTAGATAAAAATATGAGAGTAGAAGGCAATTTAGAGGCAATGTCCTTCCCATGGTCATATAAATCAACATGTATGAAATTATGATCTCTTTTTTTAGTCATTAGTGAATTTAGTTGATGTGTGTATCATAAGTATGGGGTATTTGTGCTATTAATTAGTCTAACATAAACCATCAAACTATAACACAACCACTTGTTAGCTCTCATGAAAACGTTAATGGACTTGAACATAAAATCTATTCTAAGTATGAACTATTCACTATTGATTAGTAATATAGACCATCAAATTTTTATTTTAACATTCACTTCATTACCATAAACATATGTAGACGAAGAGGTAATTTGTATTTTGTTTGTTTAAGCATAGCCTATTTGGTGTCAACAACATAAGCTATCAAATTCAAAGCTAAAACAACAAAATTTAACCACATCAAACATTTCCATCAAGCACAAAAAGAGATCAAAAATTAGAAAAATGTTGAATCTACATGCTTAAGAGAGCTTCATTACCCTTAAATTGAAGGGGTTTAGCCTCTCATATTTGTTATCATTTCAATAGATGTAGAGTTCAACATGAAAAAAACAAGAGGAAAATGCAAGCTAAGTAAGAAGAGAGCTAATTAACATAAAAAGGTTAATTAATCTACTTGCTTAAATTAAAACTAATTACTAACATGAAAGGAAAAAGAGCATGTAAGGAAAAAGTGCATGAGTTAACTTTGCATAAAAATAAATTAATAAAAGAAGAAAATGGCTAAGTAGCCATGATATATAAAAAGAGAGTTTATATTTATTTTTGATCCTAAAACTAAACTAACTAAAGAGAAGGCTAAGAGCTTAATTACATGAACATATAAGGTATTTGTACAAGCCTAAAATCCTAATCATATTTTTGGGGACTATCCAAATTGACCTTGAGGAAGTGTGGCCAACAAGATATCACTAGCATTAGCATAATCATCATCTACATGTGCATGTAGCTTTTATTCCCACTAACATATGCATTAGCTCCTAATTGTAGATCAAGATAAATGAGTAGGTGGGGTCTCCATGTTGCATGAAATGATTTATTTCCATCTTCATTTGTTTCCTAACTCTTGTGTATGTATATCTTCATGAAGCCTCTTCCAAAATTCACTAAAATTCATATAAAACAACATTAAATATCTAAGTAAATTTTCTGAAACTAATTCATGCACAAAATTTACCATTTTCTCCTAAATGAAAACGAATAAATGATGATTTGCAAAAATTTGAATTTTGGTTTAAACATGTTAAAATACCCGATATGCTCATTTATTTAATTAAATTATATTAAACGTGGAAGTAAAAATATGCACATTTACATGCACATTAATCATCGTTAAGTTTACGCATATGTGCCTCTACCATTGTGGGCCACAAGCGCGATGCTCCAAATTTGCAATCGCCTAGTGTCATCGCTTGCCCCTCCTCTACTACCAGCCTCACATCGCAGCACCTCCATGTTTTTGGTTTTTCTTCTCCTTTTTCTAATCGATTTGATTTCTAGAATTTTCTAAGGGATTTAGGGCTTTCGAATCCATGAAAGAACAAGGGCATAAGTTTGTTGAATTAAAATAAAGGAGAGGGGAAAAAGGACGGGTTTGGCTAGTTTTTATTAATTTACTTTGCCCATTTATTTAATCTTCTCTCTCTATGTCCTTCTCTCCTTCTTTCTTTTATTTTAAATAATTCTTCTATTTAGTTGTAAATAAACTTTAATTTAATTCAAATTTATCTACACTTCATTACAAAAGATATATTTCAATATCTAGACACTTTTTGCAATTCAATGCTTGTTTATTTTTATTTACTTATTCACTATTCCAACTTAAAGTTAAAAAAAAATTGAACCATTTTAATCATATAAAACTTATTTACGCTTTTAAATAGTATATATTGATTAAAACATTTTATTCAGTTTTAATACATTGTTTGAAAAGAAATTATTAATTTAATTCAATTTATTAAAACATGATCTTTTATTAAATAATCCTTAGTTAAAAAATTATTTTCCAAAATAGCAACTACCAAAAAAAAATTAACTTAGATATTTCTAATTTAATTAAATTTACATGTTATTATGAGTAGAAAGTAGTGTTGTTACAGACCTACTCCTTAAAAAAATTGCGTCCTAACAATTTCCTATAGGGAGACATCATACACAGCTTATACCCTGAACTTTCTTTGTATTCTACGATCTTCTATCAAACTTAAACTTACTCAATCCTCTATGTGTCTCTGTATCTCTCCAACTTCTCTTATTGTATACTACAATTTAAATAGACTCATTCGATGATTTTTTCTTTCTGCATACGATAATTTAGGAAAATATTCCAAGTGTCAGATTTTTCAAAAAAATTCTATATGGACTCCTTTGTATGGAAAGCATTTCAAAAAATCAAAATACGATATAATCACAATAAATATACATCCAACCATAGGGCATCTTGAAAAATGGAGAAACAATATAATATCACATTTTAATATAGCTTAAAAGTGAACATTTTATTAGCATTTTAAGCAATTTCCCTTGTTATTATGTGAGCAAAAGCAAGCTATCGCCACAAAGCAATCCAAATAAGCCAATAGTGCCTATTCTAAACTCAAGTTTACTATTAGCCATATATATAAAGAAGTATAATAAATATGCAACCATCTACTATAAAAGCAACATAATGTTCATATTTAAACCACTTTTGGATTGCAAAAATGTCAACTACAACTTAAGTTATGAGAGTTTTCCTATAGAGAGTGAAATCTAGAAATGAAATAAATGCACAATCCCGCTCTAAAAACCTACGTATTTGGCCTAGAAACATTAAAATTTTGTGAAACATTTGAAACAAAAGTTCTTGCTTACATTCTTAACTTTCTATGAAGGGCAAAATCGTCGGTATCGAACAAACTGATGGAAAGCTACTACCAAATGAATTCAACACCGTTATAAGATATTTTCATTTCAGAACAACAATATACATCCATTTTAATTCATGTTTTAACTATAGTTAACTTAATATTTTAGCATTGCATTTCAAATAAAAATGATTATATATTAACATAGCTTTCTAACGAATTTAAAATCATCAAAAAAGAATCAATAGTTTGAGGTTAAAGCTAAAACAAATCATAGTTTCAACTCAAAATTTATTTTAATGCAAATCATCACTTATTATTTTTCAAGAACTTATTCCACAAATTACTCTTATGCATCATTTAGATAAAAATCTTTACTTACACCTATCGATATTAAAATACATAACTTCTTTTGAAAACTTCTTTTAATATCAAAATATCAAAATCACAAAACTACTTTCCTTGCTTCATAAAATATTCTATGTTACGCCATTACAATTTTATAAACCACACTTTCCAAAATATTTCCAGTTCACTAAATCGAAGTACCTCTAAAATCAATAATTAATACCACACACACACACTATAATTTTATTTCAGACTTCCTTTAAATTTGGAAACTTCTACATATATAAGTTCTATACAAGCTTTACATTATACATATTATTATAAATATATTTTAACGTTCATGTAAGTCACAACAAGCCATACACAATTATTCAAAAGGATAACACTTAATTATTCAAAAGTATCACCATATTTTCAAAACAATATTTTACATCACCGAATAATATTTTCTTTCTTTATCAAACTACTTTATTATTCTTTATCAAAATACCATATGATACTTCATTTCAAAAATATAGCTCAATATACTTCTTTCAAATATTATTCCAAACAATCTTCTCCAAAATCATTACTAATATTCATCCTTGAAATTTCAGTTTCTTTCAAATTAATACTCTTCTTATATTTTAAACTATTACCTACGTCGCAAAACAATAACTCCTCCTTTTCAGAAACATTATTTTCATTTTGATTTTTTCTGAATATTCTCTTTTTTAGAATCCCAGTCATCACTCAAAATAAAATTTTCAAAACATTTTGTCCTAATATCTTGTCCTAGTGTTTAGGAATTCCTATTGGTAACATTGGCTAGACGCATCGACCAAAATTCTTAAAGTGCTCAACGGACAAATTAACACAAAAAAAACAACAAGATTCAAATTAGTATCTGTAACCAAACTAGTTCATCCATATTCAAGCCACACAGATGTTGATTCACCATCACCAACGCCAACCACTAGTCAAGCTAACCACTCCTTACTTCGCCGCCATCCTCAACCACTTCCATTTCTCATAGAGACATTACATAAAAAAGGCAAGTACAATGAATATACATATTTATAATAGGAAAAATAGCAAGTACTGCCACTGATGATTACCCTAGTAATCATCATGTACTCTTACTATCCCTTTAGTATAGGGTAAATACAACACAACCAAAGGTGACAGGGACTCCAAGTCACTTTAAGGCCAAGACTCGTGTTACGAATAATCCATATTGTTCCAAACCCACTCGAAACTAAACTATAATGCCCTATTTGTACACCCATACTACCAAAGAGTATTACAAAAGGACACTTTCTAGTAACACAGAGAATGGGGCTTGTTAAGAGCGACCACATGCGAATATTCTCTTAGGCTAACACCATATGTCTTCTTATCTAATTGAATTTTCCAAATATACATACTCGGTATCAGTATAAAGCAATAAATATGTGGGTTTACTTAGACAAAACAATATACAACATATACAAATGAACACAAATTCATAGATCACACTAGAAAAATAAAAAACATAACTATATATATAACACATTAACAATATACATCAAGTCAAGTACAAGATATACGAATCATGGCAAAATCATCAAAAACAAGTACAAGGAGACAACCAAGGAAAATATACATAATCAACTTCTCAAAATATGATATAGTGTACGCGTGCGCACGCATGCACGCTTGTGTGTGTATTGTATCCAGTAAAGCCCAATCATCCAAGTGGCTAATGTCTTTGACCTTGAAAAGTCTTAGACTAAGTTGAGTATTATACAAATAATAAATAGGTCAGACTATAACTAAATCTAAGATGAGTACATAACAGTAAACATGGTAAATGAAAGGCATGGCATGTACATAACATAGCATCATAATAATATTAATATACCATGCCATACATCTTAAATATCACCCATGGAATACATATAAGCAAGTAAGAATCATAATGCACATAAATTTGGTGATACGATCAAATTCACTGAAACCATAAAATACAATGAAAATACACACAACGTGTCCACAAAAGCCATAGATAAAGGAATGTATCATGAATCATACCAAATAAAAGAATCAACAACCAAGATATCTTTTTTGACTTACAGTCTTAATGGAAGTGAGACTCATGATTGTTAAGCCCTAAAAGATAAATCAAGAAATGCCTAATCCTAAATAGAACATAATCCATGCAAAATATAGAAATCAATATCCAAAAATAGTATCTTGACTTACATTCCTAATGGAAGTAAAGACTTCTGACTGTTAATCCTTGGAGATAACTGGAAACACAAGCCCAAATAAAGTAGAATTTGTAAAAAATATTAGAAACAATATTCAAATAATTATCTCGACCTACAGTCCTAATGGATGTAGAAACTTCCAACTGTTAGGCCCTCGGAGATATCAAGAAACAATAAATTCAATAAACATTAGAGTTAATCAAATACTTAATGTACAAAACCATATATCTTGACCCATAGTCCTGAGAAAGGCGAAACTATCGACTGAATCATCCTAAGAGATTGAAAAAATACCATATAAAAAGAGATTTCTCAGCCATAGGCTCTTGTGAGAGAATGACAGACAAGCACACAATAAGTCTCCAATGTTATAGACATACAACATGCAACTATCTTAGATAGGCAGTCTTAAATGACAAACGAGCATGTAGCCAGTCTCCAATGTCAAATAATCATCTTCTCTAGCAACGTGATAGTACCAAATGTAAAAATATATATTATGGATCTACCTAAATCATCTAGATGGGAGATTGACGTATTATAGCACTACTCCAAGAAATGCCAACGATCGTAGCCCATTTCCTATAGTCCCTTAGTTACTCCCAAAATTCACAATACTACTATCCATCTGTAGGTGTTAGCGCCAAAATTGGTCACTAACACCCTTAGAGAGTTTGTGTAGAGAGATTAATGAAGAAGATAAATTAAAATAGAGAAGATAATATAAATTAAAATGTGGGAGACGAGAACACAGAATTTATAGTGGTTCGGCGTTGTAGCCTACGTCCACTTTGAAGTTGATCCTTTATTTCTTCACTTTAAACTTGATTACAGATACAATCCACTTTTAAGTATTCGAATACAATTGTGAAATAAAAGTAGAAGTCTTGGATGAGGTTTGGATGAGGCAGAGTCTCCCCTGTGTTCTCTGAAATCTCCCCCCGTTTTCTGTGCCCCTGCCTCCCTATTTATAGATGACAGTGGGTTGGACTTCCCTAGTGGGCCTGGTAGTCGAATAACTCGGTCCAAAGAGTGTAGGCACGGCGCGCCGACCAGGGAGGCCGAACAATGGAATGCCGAACAGAAACCTTCGTGCCGAACGAGTAGGCCGAGCAACAGTTGGAACAGTTGTGTTGAGGAGGATGCTGAAACATCTTGCTGGCCGAACGTTCGGGGATGCCGAGCGTTCTTACGCCGAACGTTCGTAGAAAGCCGAACAAACTTTGGTGGCCGAACAATATTATTTGGCCGAGCGGCATTCAATGCCTAACTATCTCTCGATGCCAGACGACCTCTAGATGCCGAACGATATCCTTATGCCGAACGGTCTTATGCTGAATGTTTACTTCGGTCGAACGCTCCTTTGGCCGAACATGCTCTGGATGCCGAGTGTCCTTTGACTGCTGAACACACTTTATACCGAGTACACCTTGGAGGCCGAACGTTAGTCTTGGCCGGATGGCATTCAATGCCGAACGTTCTTCTGATGCCGAGCGATACTTGATGCCGAGCGCTCCTCTCTGACCGAGCGTCCTTGCTATGCCGAGTACTAGGTTGCCTGGTCAATTCCTTGGGAAACACTTGCCCCCCAAAGTGCATTACGTGCCCGAACGTGATGCGCTTTGATCCTTGGTCGCCACCTTTGTCTTAAGTCTCTCTTGGCCGAACGCAGTAGGGAAGGCCGGACGTTAGCAGGGAAAGCCGAACGACATATGTTACCCCGAGTGAGTTTGTATGCCGAGTATTCGGGCCGAACAATACAAGTGCCGGTAGATCCAAGTGGGCCCAAGCTGGACGAACCGAGGTGTCCGAACATGACCGTTTTGACCGGTAGAGCCGGTCAGAACCCCTTTGACTTCCTCTTCTCCCTTATAAAACCCAACTTCTTCTTCCTCCCCCTTTTTCTCTACTTTCACTTCTGCACTCTCGATCTACCCCAGCCATCACACTTTTCAGACTTCTCAACCCTTCCTAACACTCGATCCACGAACTAGGTAAAATCCCTTCATCTGATTCCTTTCCTTGATAAGTTTCGATCGGTTGGGATAGGTTAGAACGGTGGCTGAACGAGCTATGCGGGTGGATGATCCAAACCCTGATTTGGACGTCCCCACGGCCGAGAGACTTAAGGCAGGGAGGTGTGGTGAGGGTTGATCACCTCATAGGGTTCGCTCCGTTGTTTGAGAGGGATGCTGTGGTTCGGCACGGCCTCTGTGTATTAGATGAGGCCGCGGGAAAGAGTTGGGTGGAAGAGTGGAAAGTATGGAGGCCATGTTGAATGTTAGGACACGATTCAACTTTGGTTCGGCATGGCATATTGTCGGCCGAACGATGGGTCAGAAGGTTAGGGAGGAAGTGTGAGCCAGTAGGTAGGCCGGGCGTTGTTTCGGCCGAATCATGTTTTAGCCGAACAACACTAACTCAGTACGAACTGAGGTCGAGCCGAACGATGGTTGTAGGCCGAATAGTAGTTTTGCCGAGCCACTACTTTAGCCGAACAAACTGTTATGCCGAGCGTACATAAATGCCGAGCCTACCTCCATGCCGAGCAAACCAACATACCGAACGTACTTGAGTGCCGAACAAACTATCCTGCCGAACAAACTAAGCGCCGAGCAGACCTTAATGTCGAACCCAAGTAAATGCCGAATATACTTAACATGCCGATCATACATAAATACCGGACCTATCTTCATGTCGAACATAGTTAGCATGCCGAGCATAATTAAGTGCCGAGCACACATAAATGCCGGATATATACAAATGCTGAACATACTCTCCTTGCCCAATTTCATAACTGGTCTTTACTTGGCATAATCGGATAATTACCTCTAGTGTCTTACTGCAGTCGTTATTCAGAAGGCTTTCGGAGACGGTCAGCGATGACGGTTTTCGGAAGCGATGTTTTTAGGCTTGACGTTATATTAAATGCTTATGCACGATTGATTGCACTAGTTCACACACCACACGGGGGGGTTATCTACGTTGTTAATTCTAACGTCGATCATTTTTCTAGTATAGTTCACACAGGTGCTTGGTTGGGTCTGCTATTTATTCAAGATGTCCAAAAGATCCAGTTCTACTACACTTTCCGACAAACCTGGGCCATCTTCTAAGCGAACGGCTCCCGACACAACTGACCCGTCAGTTTCTCCCGCTCATGACTGGGCTCCCGATACTTTGGAATCGTCGATTTTAATGGATTACCCATTTGACTCACAGGCTTCGAGAGTCACTGAGGCCGCTCTTAAGCGGATATGTTCTATTCATGGCATTCTGTTTGCTGACGTGCTCGTTCCGTCGGGGCATGACCGCCCACATCTGCCCCCAGTGGGATATACGGCGTGTAGCAAGTTCATGTGCTGGGTTGGTAGCGTGCCACCTTTCAATCTATTCCTTCGCGACGTGCTGCAGTATCTGGACGTCGCCCCGTCTCAACTTCATCCAAATGGTCACGCTTTCATTTATGGCACGTACATGCTTTTCATGGCCGTCTTCTCCAGGCCTCCAACTCCCGGCGATATAAGGTACATCTATATGACCAAGAAACGGGGAGAAAGCCCCTCTTACATGTTTCTTGAGCCACATCGGAAGTGCCAACTTTTCACTAGCGCGTGGAGTAGCAAATTCGCCCTGTACAAACAGGAGTGGTTTTATGTGCGCTGCCCCCAAGGCTTTGCGAGGCGGTGGGTTGAAGGAAGTAAGTCCTTTCTCTGAGTTGATGTCCGTTCCCGATTGAGGTTGAACTTCTTCTAACTCATTGTTCTATTTTTTCAGATCTCGTCCCCCGTCCCGAGGGCCGGGGGTACTCCGATGCTGTCGACGCCATTAGAGCTCTTCCTGCTGAAGAGCGAGATATCCGAGCCCTCATTTCCAATGAGTCACTATCGAAGTTCGGCTTGCTAGCCCCTGGCCGCCGGGTTAGCCTTCCAGAGGGCGTATCGCTTCCCAAGTCCGTGCCCGTCAGAGGGAAAAAATTGCCTGAATCATCCGTTCGCCCTTCTCTTGAAGTACCGGAAGAAGGGGAAATTCTAGGCGAGCCACCTAAAAAGCGAGGTGAGGATTTAGGTCCTGCAGTTGAAGCTCATGATATCGAAACGTCATCTTCCCCTTCGAAGGGGAGAAAGGAGCTGGCGCGCAAGTTGAGGAAAGAGAAGGTTGGTGGGACTTCCAAAGCTACGCCTGTTCAGCCAGAGAAAGAGGCTTCTTCACAGCGCGTTGGAAGTTCTCTTAAAGGCTTATCGAACCTCTCCATTCCCGACGACTTGCTCGACTATGATTTTGATGACCCGGAGCTGTTTAAGTTTCGCTCACCCGTCAGGGGTGATGCGGGCGTCCCGGCCCCGATCCAAGGGGAAAAAACTCCCGTTAGCAAAGCCACTGGTCCGTCGGAGGGTAGCACTAGGACACACACAGATACATGCATTTCGCTTTGCACCTACTTTTCTTTCACCATTCTGCTCTCTTGCTAATTCGCTATTGTTTGATTGCAGGTGACATGGGGCGCTCTCACGGATACGACCGCCTTCGCGGTTCGTCGACTTTACGCCAGTCTGGTCGGGACTCGGGCCTCGAGAAGCGCCGAGACAGAGACAGCGACAGCGACCGAGATTATCATGCCCGGGACTCATCACCCGGAAGAAAACTTATTATCAGCCCGAGCACCGCCAGGAGACCTCTTCTTATTAGGAGCGAAGCAAAGACAAACGTGGCCATAAGAGGTCGCATTCTGATGCTCCCCGGGACCAACACTCTGACTCTTCTTCTACCCGGCACTCCCGAGATTCTCATAGGAAGGGCGAACTTTCAAAGCCGTCTCCTCCCGCTCCCGTAACAAACCCGACAGTGTCGAAGTGATTGAACAAACTTTAGGCTAAGTTTCCGAAGATTTGTTTTGATGGGTTAAAGTTCCTCCCGGCGATTCATCCTATTCCCGGAGATGTCAAACAAAATGTTATCGCCTGTACCAATGACGTCTATGTGCAACATGACGCGTTCGTCCATCTGGCTGAGAAACTTTCTGAAGTCTCTATGGAGCGCCAGCATGAAATCGATCGTCTAAAACTCGAGGCCATCCATGACAGGGATATCATTAAGGCCCAGGACGAAGAGCTGGCTACTTACAAGTCCGAGCTTGATGCTTCTCGTTTGAATGCTAAAGATACCGCCGAGGCAGTCTCTCGGCTTGAATTGACTCATAAGAAAGAGCTTGACGAAGCGGTTCAACGGAGCGGAGCTCTGGCCTTGGAGAAGGATTCCGTCCAAAAGGAGCGAGATGTGCTTAATAGGCGAGTTAAGAAGCTCGAGGAGCAACTCAATAATGAGAAGAAAGAGAAAGTGGCCGCCCAGGTTGAGGCACAGCACTATTGTGATGAGATCGTCGCCACCCGGCTCTTAAAGGGGAAACTTGAAGACCATCTCTCCAAAATCGAGGCACTGAGGAATAAGGCCCGTGAGGAAGGTAAAAGGGCAGCAACTGTCGACATCGACTCTCGCCTCGAGGCGGCCAGGGAAGAAGGCAGGGAGGAGATAAAGACCGAATTCGACCCGCTTATCGCTGAGTTCAATGCCCGAGTTCTCATGCATCGAGATCTAACTTTTCTAGGCGACGGCTACCTTGAGTCATTGGCCGAGGCATGGGAGACCCTGATTCAGATCAGGAAGGTTGAGAGCGGTGCCGATGAGGTTGACGAAGAAGCATTGATAAAAGAATTCCTGAGGGGGAAGGAGCCTTCAGATTTATCGGCGGCTAAAGCCCTCTACAGCAAAGGTTCTCCCTCCAGGAAAGGGAAAGAGGTGGCTACGGACCCTTCCGGTGTTGTGCCCCCAGTTAACGTGCCTACCCAATCGGCCAGTCGGTCAACACTTGACCCCTTCGAGCAGCACGTTGGTTATGACCCGGAAGCCCCCGGGCTTGGCATTCATGTTTTATCTCCCATCCCGGAGGGCGGGACACCCCTGGCGACTGAGAACCCACCGGCATCTGGTGAGTAACCTCTAGGCTTCACAAAGATCTTTGTCGTTCCCTCAGAAGTTGTTGTGTTCTAACACCTGTTTATTTTTGTGTCTTCTGTGCAGGCTGTTCTGACCCCGAGCCCACTCTGAGGAGCGATGCGGCCAAGGAGGTGGAGATAAAGGCGAGTGAGGCTGCTCAAGTCGGCGGAGATCCTGGTCCAGATGCTCAAGTAATCGGGGCGCTGGATGAAGGCAAATCTGACTCTTCCTCGAAGAATTTCGAAGTAGAAATCACAGGCGCCTCTGAGCACACATCCGACTTGAGCATGAAGGAACGGCTTGAGAAAGAGAAAAGAGATACGACCTCAGTCAAGGTCGAGCCACGTGAAGTGGACCTGGACGATCCTCTGAACAAACCATTGAAGGTCATTCTTCCTGGCAAGTCCCAGCCCATGGATGTTCCCCCTACGTCTTCGGTCGTCACCCCTCCGTCAGGGAAGGATTCCAAGAGTAAGCGCTCTGGGAAGGAACCATCCGGGAAGAAGTCAAAGAAACACAAGAAATCACTGTCGTCCCCGTTCAACGAGAACTAGTTTAAGTCATGTACTAATTTTTGTAGACTGTGTAAATAGGCTGTTGGCTCCAGACTTCGGAGCGTTTTTGTAACGGGAAGCTTTTTGTGAATAAAATTTTAATTTCACTTTTGTCTTCTCAAAAGACTTTTATTATTCAGTTTCTTTTATGGCTGTGATTGAAATCTGAATTGTTATGGGTAACTTAGACTTCTTGGTCCGTCTTTACATGGCTTGGGAGCTTCCCTGGATTTGATCAATCTCCACTTGGTGCTTCAAGCACTTAGAATATTTCATAGCCCGTATGTTGGGGACTTGACATATCCAAGTCATTTGCGTCGTAGTTCCTATTCAAGGAACTCGGAGGTCTGAACTGCTTGTAATTAAGTCTATACACCGGACTTCGAGTACTCCAGTCCGTGCTCCGGGGACTTGGAGATTTCGAGTCATTTGTATTCAAGTCCGCACTCTGGGGACTTGGAGATTTTGGATCGTTTATACTCGAGTCCGTATTCTGGGGACTTAGAGTACTTCAGTCTGCGCTCTGGGGATTTTGAGGTTTCAAATCATTTATACTCGAGTCCGCACTCTGGGGACTTAGAGTACTCCAGTCCGCGCTCCGGGGACTTGGAGATTTTGAATCGTTTATACTAGAGTCCGCACTCTGGGGACTTAGCGTACTCCAGTCCGCGCTCCGGGGACTTAGAGATTTATAATCGTTTATACTTGAGTCCGCACTCCGGGGACTTAGAGTACTCCGGTCCGCACTCCGGGGACTTGGAGATTTTTTGTTGTTTATACTCGAATCCGCACTCCGGGGACTTAGAGTACTCCAGTCCGCACTCCGGGGACTTGGAAATTTTGAATCGTTTATACTCGAATCCGCACTCCGGGGACTTAGAGTACTCCAGTCCGCACTCCGGGGACTTGGAGATTTTGAATCGTTTATACTCGAGTCCGTACTCCGGGGACTTAGAGTACTCCAGTCCGCACTCCGGGGACTTTCAGATTTTTTGTCGTTTATACTCGAGTCCGCACTCCGGGGACTTAGAGTACTCCAGTCCGCACTCCGGGGACTTGGAGATTTTTTTTCGTTTATACTAGAGTCCGCACTCTGGGGACTTAGAGTACTCCAGTCCGCGCTACGGGGACTTGGAGATTTAGAATCGTTTATACTCGAGTCCGCACTCCGGGGACTTAGAGTACTCCAGTCCTCACTCCGGGGACTTGGAGATTTTTTGTCGTTTATTATAAGCGTTCGTACGCTAGCCAGGATATCATAATTTTTAATTGCGTGTCACAGGAATATCATACGAAGAGACATTGGTCATTCATGGAAAAGATGGCTTCAAGCCTTTATTGATGAAAACAAGCTAGATTATCTTATTACATGCCAAGAAGAAAGCATACTAGAAATAAATGCAATAGACTAAGTGTAATAACGCCGCAAATGCTCGTTGTTCCATGCTCGGGGGAGTGTCGCACCATCGACGGTCGTTAGCTTGAAAGTTCCTTCTCCAAGCCTCCGTTCGATGACGTATGGACCTTCCCATGCGGGATTCATGTGCGAAGGGGTTGGAAAGACTCGTTTCAAAACGAGATCTCCCACACTAAAGGTTTTTGGCTGGACTTTTCCATTATAATATTTAGCGACTCGGTGTCTGTATGAGGCTGCTCTCAAATCAGCTTCTTTGTGTTTCTCATCAATGAAGTCTAATGATTCCAATAGGAGATCCTGGTTTGACGCAGGATCGTAATAGGTTACCCGGTGTGACGGAACTTCAAGTTCTACGGGTATGACGGCTTCCGTGCCGTACGCCAGTGCGAATGGTGTGTGGCCAGTCGCGGTCTTATGGGTAGTTTTATAGGCCCAAAGCGCTGTTGGGAGTTCATCCACCCACTTGCCTCTAGCCTTTTCCAAACGCTTCTTCAATATGGACTTGATGATTTTATTGACGGCTTCTACCTGCCCATTCGCCTTCGGGTGAGCAACTAATGCGAACCTTTTCTCAATGCCATACCTCTGACAGAACTCTTTGAATTCCTTGCTTTCGAATTGAGTTCCGTTGTCCGTTATGATGGTCCGTGGGAGGCCAAAACTGCATATGATATTTCGTACAACGAAATTAATGACTTTCTTGGTGGTGATTGTGGCCATTGGCTCTGCTTCCGCCCACTTGGTGAAATAATCGACTGCCATTATTGCATATTTCGCGCCTCCTTTGGCTATGAGCAGAGATCCAATTAGGTCGATTCCCCACATTGCAAATGGCCAGGGACTAACCATTTGTGTGAGTTCCGTTGGCGGAGCTCTCGGAATCTTTGCATATATCTGGCATTTGTCACATTTTCTCGCATAGTCTGCAGCATCCCGATTTACAGTCGGTCAATAATATCAATAGCGGAGGATTTTCTTCGCCAAAGTTTGCCCCCCGGTATGATCACCACATTCTCCCTCATGGACTTCTTCCAACACCCGTTTTACCTCGTCATGGGCCACGCACCGGAGTAAGGGGGTCGAGAATCCCCTCCGATACATTATCCCGTCTTGCATTACATAACGCGAAGCCTTACGAAGGACTTGGCGTCTTTCGCTTCTTTTCTCAGGTAAGTCCCCGTATAGCAAGTATTGTTTGATCGGGGTCAGCCATGATCCCCTTTTGAGTTCGGTCTCCAAGACGAGATCTATCTCCATCATGTCTACACTTGGAGCAAGCAGAGTCTCGACAGGGAACAATCCCATCTGCTGTGCAACGCCAGTACTCGCGAATTTAGCCAACGAGTCGGCCTCCTTGTTCTGTTCGCGCGGGACATGCGAAATGTCATAATATTCCAGGTTTACTAGTAGCTCCCGGACCCGAGCAAGGTAAGGAGCCAGTCTCTGTCCTTTCGCTTGGTAGTCTCCCCGTACCTGATATACCACCAGCTGTGAGTCGCAGAAGATTTCGATGGACTTTACCCTCAGTTCATTGGCAAGTCTTAAGCCAGCAATCAGTGCTTCGTATTCGGCTTCGTTATTTGTCGCTATAAATTCGAGCTTCAAAGCATAGCAAATCGATCGGTTTTCGGGAGTTACCAGAACTATCCCAGCTCCCGACGAACGGTCGTTAGATGCCCCGTCAGTGAACATCTTCCATCGGACAGGAGGGATTACTTTGTGATTTTCACTCGGTTCATCCGGAATGGTGAACTCAGCAACGAAGTCAGCTAATGCTTGCCCTTGGATGGTCCTTTGCGGCAGGTAGGTGATATCAAACTGGCTTAACTCGATGTTCCACTTTAGCATCCTACCGGAAGTTTCCGGTCGTTGGAGTACCTGTCGCAAGGGTTGGTCAGTGTAAACACTGATTGAGTGCGCCTGAAAGTAGGGACGAAGCTTGCGTGATGCAATCACCAGGCAATAGGCAAGTTTCTTGATCTTTGGATAATTCTTTTCTGCCCCCGTCAGTCGTTTACTAACATAGTACACCGGCCTTTGAACCTTGTCTTCTTCGCGAACTAGGGCTGTACTGATAGCGTGTTGAGACACAGCCAAATATACGTACAACGTCTCGTGGTCTACTGGTTTTGACAATACTGGAGGACTTTCCAAGTGTCTTACCAGGGCTCGGAATGCTTCTTCGCAGTCAATCGTCCATTCGAAGTTTCTCTTTCCTTTCTTTATGACATCGAAGAAAGGAACACACTTATCTGTGGCTCTGGATATGAATCGACTGAGCGCAGCTACTTTTCCGTTCAAGCTCTGTACCTGTTTTATGGTTCTAGGTGCCTGTATATCTCGGATGGCCTGGATCTTCTCCGGGTTAGTTTCAATTCATCGTGCATTCACAATGAATCCCAAGAACTTCCCTGATGCCATACCGAATGAACACTTTGAATGATTGATCTTCATCCCATAGTGCCTTAGTACACCGAACATTTCTGAAAAGTCTCAGATGTGGTCGTTTGACTGTCGTGACTTCACGAGCATGTCGTCCACATAGACTTCCATTGTTCTACCAATCTGATCCTTGAACATTCGGTTCACCAGGCGTTGATAGGTTGCTCCTGCATTCTTCAACCCAAAAGGCATTACTACATAGCAATACAGCCCGACGTTTGTGACGAAGCTGGTGTGTTCTTGGTCCGGGATGTGCATTGGGATTTGATTGTACCCGGAGTATGCATCCATAAAAGATAGTAGCTCATGCCCGGCAGTCGAATCGACCAGCTGATCAATTCGTGGTAACGGAAAGCTATCCTTCGGGCATGCTTTGTTTAAATCAGAATATTCAACGCAGGTTCTCCATTTCCCGTTTGCTTTCTTTACCAACACAGGGTTGGACACCCATTCCGGGTAGAGGGCGTCGCGGACAAACCCATTGGCTTTGAGTTTATCCACCTCCTCTTTGAGAGCTGCAGACCTTTCCGGGTCCATGCCTCTCCTTTTTTGCTTCACAGGTATGCATTTCGGGTCTATATTCAACATATGGCTCGCAATTGCAGGGGAAATCCCACGCATATTAGAGTGTGTCCAGGCGAAGACATCAAGATTCGCTCGAAGGAAATCAGATAAATTCTCTGCCATTAGGGGATCGAGCTGTGACCCAATTTTAAGAACTCGTGTCGGGTCGCTGTGGCTAACTGTAATATCAATTGTTAGTTCGGCCGGTGCTGCGTCTGGTTCCCTGGGTTCCCCTTTGTCATCTCTCGGATCTATGTCTCCAACGATCCGAGAATGTCGCCCGAGCCAGGGCTCGGGCGCTAATTGTCAATCATCAGAATTCGGGATGCGGACGATGCTGTCCGCAGTCTTCCCCTTTTCTCTGCGCTGGGCCTCTCTCAGCTCAGCCACGTAACATGCACGTCCGGTTGCTTGGTCGTCATGCACTACGCCAACCCCTTTGTCTGTCGAGAATTTCAGTGTGAGACACCACGGGGCCAAGACTGCCCTGAAATCTGCGAGGGCTGATCGTCCCAAAAACACGTTGTATGGTGAATCAACATCCAGCACTATGAATGGTAGGATTCGCACTCTCCTGCGTTCACCTTGTCCCAGTTCAACTGGCAACTCCACATATCCTACTGCGTCTGTGGCTGCGCCGTTAAAGCCATGGATTCGGGCTTTAGATGGTTTCAAATCCTTAGTCTCCCGCTTCATTTGGTCATACGCTTTCTTGAAGATGATGTTAACGGAACTTCCGTAATCAATTAGGATTCTCCTTACGAATGCCGGTCCGATGGTTGCGGATATGACCGATGGATCGATGGTGGGAGCTTCCACCTTATCCGCGTCTCTATTCCTGAATACAATATCGTCGTGCATCGTGCGTTGCTGCTTTGCGGGAGTTCCATCCTCCACATTTGAACAGCACTCATGCTCTGTATGTCTCAAGGAATTAGCATATCGCTCCATTTCCTGCCAATTTTTTTCCGCAGGATGAGGTCCACCAGCAATTGTGTTAATAACCAATCTTCCCACAGTTTGAGTAGGTTGCTCTGGTTGGTATAGAGCTGGGCCACGTCCGGGGTCTGAAGTCTCTTGTCTTCCTTCTGGCGTATCTTTGACGAATTCCTGCATCTTCTTCTGCCTAATCAATTTCTCAATAGCGTCATGGAGATGCCTGCATTCGTCTATGTTGTGCCCATAAGACTCGTGAAAGTGTCAATTCCTTCCAGTCCGCTTTTGCTCCTCTGTTGATTCCTTAGGGCGTGGTTTTCTGTATTGAAAAGTGTTGCGGGTCGATAAGTAGATGTTTTCAAGAGACGCATTCAGTGGAGTGTATTCGTTGTAGGTTGGGATCCTTGACTTCCATCTCCCCGTTTCCTTCTTCTTTCCAGGATTTCCAGTTCCAGTTCCCTTAGACTGCCCAGGCTTATTTTGGACGTTGGCCTGAGTCTTTCCAGGGTTATCGTCGGTTGCTTTCATGGCGATGTTGCCCTTCACAGACTCCTGGACGGACCCTGGTGCCTTGTCTTTCCTTGTCCACCGAGCTTCTTCCCTCCTTATGAACTGATGAGCCTTTGAGTAAAAACGTTCCAGCGTGGCTGGGGGCTTTCCTGCCAACCAATCTCCAAACTTAGAATCTGGATCCACTCCACGCATTACTGCCATCAAAATTGCGTGGTCGTTGGGATTGCTCACTTCGGTAGCGGCAACATGAAATCTCTGCAAGTATACTTTTAGTGATTCTCCAGGAGCTTGGGTCACGCTTGATAAGGACATCACATCCTTGGGTCGAGTGGCGTGTATCCTGAATTGTTCTATGAATTTCCTTGCTAATTCTTCGAAGTTTGAGATTGACCGTGGAGGAAGTCGAGTGAACCACATGGTGGCAATTCCGGACAGAGTTATTGGAAAGCACCTGCACTTAGTTGCGTCGTTGGCCCTTGTTGAATCCATCATCCATCCATACCTCATTACATGTTGTCTAGGGTCAGTTTTTCCTTCATAGGCGGGTATGGTGGGCATGTTAAACTTCCTTGGGTATTCAGCCTGTAGAATGGTATCTGTGAAGGGAGTATGACTCTTAGACATTCCCCAATCTTCATTAGTCAAACCTTGATTCTCTCTCATCAACTGCCTGACCATAGCTGTCAAATCCGGGGTTTGTATGGTAGGAGGAAGGTTGGGTTCCGTTCCACGGGCTTTATTTCTAGTAGAGCGATCAGTGGCACCTGCTTGGTCATCTTCGTCCTTGCGGCGTCTATGCCTGGGAGGTTCATCAGCTGAAGTTGAGCTATCATCTTCAGAGTAGGGGACGGGGCTACCTCCAGCATTCTGATGCTGCTGTTGAGCAAGTTGGGCCATGAGGTCAGCATTAACTCGCATTTGCTCAGCGAGTTGCCTTCTGCTTTCCGTAAGCTCTTTTATCAAGTCATTCAATTCTTCTCGTGAAACAACTTCCGCTTGGTTTTGGCTGGAGGGCCCCGTGCCTCGAATTGCTTGTTGATCGTTAGGTCCAAGTTGCTGAACACTAGCGGTTCCGCAGGCATCTACATTTTGGGTGGTCGATCTTGTTCGTGGTCTTCCCATGGTAGAGTCGTTGGTTGTAACTCTGAGTAGAATCAACATATGCCTTATGAATAATTACGGATCTTCTTCAGGGGATTTATGCAATCCGGTAGCTACAATGTAGATCCTCACAACCTGAGAATTCGATTCTCAGTGAAAGCACCAAAATGTTAGCGCCAAAATTGGTCACTAACACCCTTAGAGAGTTTTTGTTGAGAGATTAATGAAGAAGATAAATTAAAATAGAGAAGATAATATAAATTAAAATGCGGGAGACGAGAACACAGAATTTATAGTGGTTCGGCGTTGTAGCCTACGTCCACTTTGAAGTTGATCCTTTATTTCTTCACTTTAAACTTGATTACAGATACAATCCACTTTTAAGTATTCGAATACAATTGTGAAATAAAAGTAGAAGTCTTGGATGAGGTTTGGATGAGGCAGAGTCTCCCCTGTGTTCTCTGAAATCTCCCCACATTTTCTGTGCCCCTGCCTCCCTATTTATAGATGACAGTGGGTTGGACTTCCCTAGTGGGCCTGGTAGTCGAATAACTCGGTCCAAAGAGTGTAGGCACGGCGTGCCGACTAGGGAGGCCGAACGATGGAATGCCGAACAGAAACCTTCGTGCCGAACGAGTAGGCCGGGCAACAGTTGGAACAGTTGTGTTGAGGAGGATGCTGAAACATCTTGCTGGCCGAACGTTCGAGGATGCTGAGCGTTCTTACGCCAAACGTTCGTAGAAAGCCGAACAAACTTTGGTGGCCGAACGATATTATTTGGCCGAGCGGCATTCAATGCCTAACTATCTCTCGATGCCAGACGACCTCTAGATGCCGAACGATGTCCTTATGCCGAACGGTCTTATGCTGAATGTTTACTTCGGCCGAACGCTCCTTTGGCCGAACATGCTCTGGATGCCGAGTGTCCTTTGACTGCTGAACACACTTTACACCGAGTACACCTTGGAGGCCGAACGTTAGTCTTGGCCGGACGGCATTCAATGCCGAACGTTCTACTGATGCCGAGCGATACTTGATGCCGAGCGCTCCTCTCTGACCGAGCGTCCTTGCTATGCCGAGTACTAGGTTGCCTGGTCAATTCCATGGGAAACAGTAGGTCACAAAGATTCTACCAGATCACATTGAGAATTTTGTCACAATTCCAAGTCGCCTTTAGTAACGGACTATTGGTCCTTAAGTGACGTCTATGCAGTGGCTCTCATAAGAGTATTAACTCTCAGCCTATAAACTCAATAAAATTACATCATGGATCTGAGGAACGATCCCGTAATCAGGACCGCTAGGATGAATACTAGCTTATACGGTCGGTCCTAATCACGCGCACTCTAGTGTGGTGCGTACCGTATGACATAGATTTCCAATAATACTTTCGACCCGAAAAATCCTAATGGGAGCACCTCGAGATATCACACCTCAACTACTATCCCTAAGAGTATATAATGATATTCGACAAGTTAATACATAGAGGGTAAAAAGAATAATCTCGACCAGATGAGTCCTAATGAGAATGATAATAAGTACCCTTGACTTTATGCATCCAAATGAGAGCATTCCATGCCACTCAGTATTACTCGAACTTTTACTAAAAGCTAGTAAACTATACTCACCAAAACAACAATATTCAATAGCATGAGTCAATAGAATAAACAGAAATATTTATCAAGCATCCCATACCAGTATTACAAATTCATTTATTCAACACCCTCATTGTATAGAATTAAAACACAACTCAAATCAGATACTCCGTATGAGGAGTCAAGAGAGTGATTAGAAAAGTATTACTATATGTCCCAGTCATTTCTCGCGACAATGTTGTTAACCCAGCTTGGGTTTCTTTGTTTAAATCATTGTCAGGTAATGCTAGTATATTCCAACCTAAGAAATTTAGCACTTAAGTAATTGATGAATTAATGTGCTTCCACTTACGGTATTCAGGAGGCTGAGATCCATTGGTCTGAACATTTGGTTGGATCTTTTTAGATGCTTCATCTTCTTATTTGGTTGTTTGTGAGCAATGTAGGCGCGCATGGAAAATGAAAGGTACCCTTCATGTCCAGGTTATAAATTCCTTTTTCTACTTTAAATTTGGCAACAATGAAGACATACATTTAGCGCTTGAGGCAAGCCTTCTTATTATTGAGGAGACACCTTTTATTGTTACTCCTTGGAGTGTTGGCACAGATAGAGCTAGAGAGTAGATTCTCTCGATTCCAACTTGTCCACATTCTTTGATATTTCGCCTGTCCTTCAACCACTAATTGGTCTTAATTGGCTTGCAAGCCTTATTGGTGACTTCAAATACTTTAATGCAATTATTGTTGCTCCAAGAATTTACTTTATGCTAGGGAATTGATAGAAATATCCCCATTGAAGCCCCTACCGTCGATATTGAAAGTTAGAATTATAGAAGGTCATGAGATGGTGATAAGAGTTAATTACAACTGGAAATCCGATATTTGCTCAAACTGTTAGTCGTTTGGACATATTGTTGAGTAGTGTTCTAGGAATGCTCCTCTTCGTCCTACCGATAGAGTCTCCTCCCAAGGATGGAAATGAAATGGGTCCCCAAGGTTAGTTCACCGCATGTCTCTGTATGTGCAGTACCTGTATCCACCTCTATTGAGTCAGTTTCGGTATCAGTAGCTAGTGATTCTGGTGATGAGATTATATTCTGGCAACCTGAAGAGAGTTCATGGGTACACATGGTCACTAAAATGAGGTATGACCAACAGATGCATAGTTATCACATGTATTTAGGTGGGGATGAAGAGACTCGAAGGCTTAAGTATCATTTTGAGGGTGATGGGCTTTCTCTTACAACCATTGGTTTAGGTAGTTCATGCAATTGGTGGTAATTACCAGGGACCGAATTTTTCTTTACACTTCTCTCTCGCGTTCTTATGATCCGTTATTGGCTACGTACTTTTCTGTTGTTTAACATGTTATAGGTCCTAGTACTGATGTTGATATCAGTAATGACAGGGGGACTTTCGTCCCACTAAGTAGTTTAGACTCTCTGTCTAACTCCCGTTTTCTTTATTTTTTGTCTTAAGTGGATTGTCCACTATAAAGTCAGATTTAGCTATTCTGTGCATGTGCAGAACATCTGTTTCATATTATATTCATAATGGCACGGCCCACTATATAGCCGGCTAGCTTTGTTAAAAAAATATTTTTCGAATTGGCCCTTTTTGAAAATAGATTTAAATAATCAAAATCCTCTTTGTGAAAGTACTCTTCAATCCTGTCTATTAATATATACATACGCTTCATAAAATAAATTCCTTTTTGGAAATATTATTACCCTTTATTTATACTTGTGGTTCCCACATATGTGTATCTGACATTACGGGCCCCTATGAAATGATGCTCCAAATTCGCAGCCGCCTAGTACAATCGCCAACCTTTCCTTCGCTGCCTCGTTTTCCAGCACCTCCGCATTCTTATTTGATTTCAAGAATTTACTTCGGGATATAGGGCTATCTGATCCATGAAAGAATAAGGATATGGGCTAGTTGAAGTAAAATAATGAAAAGGGAAAAAGAATGAGCTTGATCTAGTTTTCATTAATTTACTTTGCCCATTTATTTACTCTCTCTTTCTTTTCTTTTAAATAATTCTTCTATATATTGTAAATAAACTTAAGTCTAATCCAGATTGATCTACCCTTCATTACACATGGCATATTTCGATAATTGAACAATCTCTTGCAATTCAATGCCCGTTTAATTTTATTTAATTATTTGTTATTCCAAGATAAAGCAAAAAAATTCAACTATTTCAATAATATAGAAATTATTTACACTTCAAAATATTTTATATTGATTAGAATGTATTATTCAGTTACAATATATTATCTAAAAAATAATTTATTAATTTAAGTAAATTTATTTTTAAAAAATTCTTATTAAATAATATTTATTTAACAATTATTTTCCAAAAATAAAATCAAATTTTAATATTTTATTTTAATTAAATTTACATATTATTATGATGTACAAAGCAGGATTGTTACAGTTGGTTACTTTAAAAATCAAGGGTATAATTCTAATTGCACCTATACCCATAAACAACTTACAAAGTTTTCCAACCGAGGATTGAACAACCAATATCTAATAACTCTAGGCGAATTCCTTTATATACCCAATAAATACTTTCTTAACCAACATCGAGTTAACGCTCTCATTGACGAACTAGGTATATCACACTTACACATTGAGTGAACATCGTAATGTTTTGGCTCGCATTGGGCATACTACCTCGACGATTTATGGCCTACTTATGAATTCATGTCAACTTCTTAATGGAAAACATGTTTTATGCTCATAATCATTCAACATGAAGCATTAAGAAAATCAATATCGTGATTCCCCATAGGTCCCATAGTCGCTGCCCAGCCATGTAGTCTTACTATGCAGAAACCTCCATCTCACTTTCCAGGTTCCTATGTGTAACATGTAAACAGGTGTGCCCCAGTAACCATAAGGGTATCTAATTGTGTTGCTAACCCCCGGACTATTGAGTTGCAAGTTATGCCTGCCACGAAGTGACACTACTCATTGCAGCTGCTCTATAAAGCTATGCGAACTCCTAACCACTAAAAAAGTATGATACAAATCTTCATATTCGCCCTACTTGGCCAGCACCAGGTCTAGCTTCAACCCATGCTTGCTAAAATAATTCATATATCTTATTAACTATTTCAAACGTCGGACCTTTTCTTTAGAAAAAAGTAGTTCCCCAGGCATTCGTACGTCTAACTCCCTTTCTCAAACATTCAACTTTGATTCAACGGTTCTAAAAAGGATTTAGACGTCTAAATCGAGTCAAACTCAAGCTAGTTTCTTTTGGGTTGGAATTTCCTGAAATCCAAGCGTCTAAATTCAATTTTTAAACGTTTGGTTGAATTTTCAAACATTTGGTCATATGTCTGGTTGGGTATTTCCAGATTTCAAGTTTGTTTATTTTGGTTATTTTTATTCATCTTCATCGTGAATTCGAATATAGGTCGAAGGACTTGTTTTCGAACAGATTTTATGTATTGTCCATACCTTTGTTTACATGAATTTAACAGGTTAATTTCACGATTATATACGTATATTTACATCATTTGATTTAAAAACTATCAACTGTTTCTAATGAAAATTCAACGTATGTATATTTTGAATTAAAAAATAAATTTAAGGTGAAATAAAATGGTATTTGATTTTTTCATTTGTCCATAATACCTCAAATATTATCAACAAAGATCTATCTTCATAGAATTTAATATAAATTTCAGTCATATAATCTTTTTCCCTTTTTCAATAATTATTATATTAAATTATCAACTGGGTTTTTCCATTAGAACCATTCATTTTAATTTGTAGTTGAAATTCTAATTCAAATTAAAACTAAGCTGAAACTTTCATTCAAATTTAACAATTATATTTTCAAATCATATAGAATTATAAAGGAATTCAATTACTTATAATTAACAATGTTGTAATCGATTCACTCTCCATTTTAAAGTTATCATTCTCCTAGCTTGATTTGAATTGACATTCCTTCCTCCTCTTCTTCCAATCTGGATTCTCTTCCTTTAGCTTGATTTCCCTTTATTTTATTTTTATTTTGATGTGGAAAATTTTAAAGGGATATAAGAGTTTGTTTAGATCGAGGAAATTCTAAGAGAGTGAAGAAAGAAATATACGTACAGGTGATGGGTAGGGTTTGGAATAAAAAAGAGTAGAGGCTAGGGTCTAATTTATAGCTAAAAACTAGGGTTTTCTGACAAAGGTATGAGATTCATATATACGAAAATGCCACTGGCCATATTTTCCACTATTTTTGATGTTTTATCAAATTTAAAAAGTTATATATATTTAAATGTAAGCGATGTTCTTTTTATGATGGAATGGATCTCGTGGCCTAAAGCCAACATTTATGAAAATTTATATTTGTTCCTTTATGCAAAATTATATTCTTATCCTTATTTTATATTTTATTTATTATTAAATTTCTAGGATATTACATTCTCCCCCTTGAATTTTGTCTTTGAAATCTCTAAGGAACGAAAAATGCAATTCGCTTATACAACCAATGACTACAACCATCTACTCAACCATTAGCAATCTACAAAAATTGTCCTTAAATTCAAAATTTCTAATGCAGCATGATATAGATATGGAATGCATATGAATATATAGTTAAGGAAAAATTAGGCAGTCTCCTGAACTGATCGACTTCCAGAAATGCTAGTGCTTATGCCATGTATCCAAAAAGGTATGCAACATCCTATATTTGAAATTTTATATGAATTAGCAACCATTCAACACGTATTCAAAATTGCAACAACCATATGCGTACTAATAAAATAAAATGAGTTAAGTGGTGTCAACAATTGGCTAATATGAATATTTCAGCATGTACATGCAATGCTTACTAGTAAAATTCATTCATTAGCAACAATCATCCAAAACATGTCCTAGCGATACATTCACAACCATACCTAGCATCCAAGCATTTCTACCTACGGAATATTCAAAGCTAAATATTAAGTGCATTAATAATTATACTAACTTAAACGGAAACATATTAGAAAAGAGCCCTGGGTGGGTAGCTCCAACTTTCTCCTCGGGCTCCCACATACTCTCGACCGTGTCGTCTCTCACTAGACTAACCAGTTTAATTACTTTATTGCGTAATCCTATTAGCCCACGCTCAAAGTATGTGTAGGTGCACGATGAACAAGTGACTCTCTATCTACGTTAACTTCTTCCAATTGACTTTTCTCGAACAAAGCTGCCGAATCGTGTAGACACTTCCATAAGTGCGATACATGGAAGTCATTGTAAACTCTCACCAACTTTTCAAGAAGCTCCACTCTATATGATAACTTCCTACTCTCTCCATGATTAGAAAATCCCCTACAAACCTTGGTGCTATCATTCCCGAACTAGCAAACCTCATAAAGTGTCCAAGTGGCGAGATATTCACAAAAACCATGTTGCATACTACGAACTCCAAATTTGTGACGCCCCACCTCTATACCCACGCTAGCCAAGAACACTGCGGAGTAATGCTGTCGACTAGCACGGAGAATAAAGCTGTTGAGGAGCGACCATCTATATAATTGCTTTGTGCGAGTACCGATCTGCCGGATAAAAAATATAACTTTTCATCTCAAGAGGAAATCCGACATACCGACACAAACTCAAAGCTACTACACAGTGGCTATAAAGGTCTTCGGAAACAAATATAGAAATAAACATAACACAAATCAGTTACAGATAATTCATATCACAAAGGCGGAAATAGATATGAATATAACACATGAAAGTGTACATCAGAGTAGTGGTCAAACAGATCCACCATAATACAAAAGAATAGCAACACGTGCTACACAAAAGAATACAACTATGAGTCCATATCTCAAGTGTATACAACAAAATAAACTACTAATCTAAGTAGTTAGCCAAAAGTCAGAGAGATCAATCCCAAGTGAGAAGTCAAGCTGAAGCACCTGTAACATCTCGGTGTGACCCGAGTATTATTCAATAAGAAAATAATAAGCGGATCATTCTAACTATAAATATCGGATGAAACGATATAGAATAAGAGATACGATTAAACACATAATAATCACAATGCCAAGCTATGATATATATAAGTAATTGAAAATCAGCAAGAGATTAATCAATATCACCAAATCTACACAAGAATCAAAGAAATGTCATACTCCTTATTTCGTTCACCAAACCATAAATATTGACGATTATATCAATGTCAATCACGAAAGTCGATGACACACAAATTCACCAATGCACAAATATTGATAAAACTTATCAATAGAAATCACAAAAGTCAATGACACACGAATTCACCTATGCACAAAAATTGATAAATCATATCAATAGAAATCACAAAAATAGGTGAAGCAGAAATTCCAAAATTCGACACACGAAATCCAGAAATCACACAAAAAAGGGGGGAGGCCTATCACACGAACGGGAGCATAAAAACTCACCAACATATGTATCACACGAACGAGAAGCTATCTCATGGTAGCTAGCCATTAATTTTTGGCACACGAACGGCCCGAAGGCCATGGGGAGCTACCCCACAAATTTGAGTCGAAACTCCACAAAACGGGGTTTAGTCTCCCTCGCAGACAAAGAGACATCGCACATTGCTAGTCTAAACCACAAAGATGATCGTCATGATCAACGAGAAGTGTCAATTACACTAAGCTAGTAAATATATGAGTTTAGCTTCATGTCCCATAACAACTTGCTTAACTTAAACATTTACGAACAAACTGTAGATCTCCACTATAAAATTGTCACGAGATTCAATCGAACAAGTCCAAGAATTAACCGACGAAGTAAACGCAATTGTTTCATACCACTCGTTTTACTAAGTCGTATAATTAGATTTCTTATACGAGTGAGGTAAAGGTCTGTATATACTAATAGACTGGAAAACGGTTTAAGAAACGAGCTTTGTACTAAAATAGTGTTGAAATCATTTGAAGAAAGAGTTTTGATATTTACTATTAGTATAGAAACCTTTATATTTTTAAAGTGACAAATCACAAAGAAGATTGTAGGAATAATCAATCACTAAAATTCACATACGAAGATGTGAATAAAAATCCAACGAAACCGATAAAGAATCCACCGAAATGGATATTCAAAAATCCCTAAAAAGGAGTCATCAAAGTCATAATAAATGATAACAACAAATAGGAAACAACACGAATCGATTAAAGTTGGAAATTCAAGCAACTAGGCGAAATAGGCAAAATTTCATCAGGTCGGTCGGCCGGCTACAGGGCTCGGTCGACCGGACCAAAAAACAGAAATGCTCGGGAAGCAGGTCGGTCGGTTGAGCGCTGTAGCCAGTCGACCGGACCAGAGACAGAAAGGTGCCTATGCACCTTAGTAGCAGGTCAGTCGACCGGCCCAGGGGTTCGGTCGGCCGACCCTGATGTACTGCAAATTGGAACCCATTTAATTGATGTGCAAATTCCACCAACTCGCAACCGAACGTGCATCGGCATTAAGGATTTATGCCAATCGATTACCCGGCCCTATGAGCTCCTTGTTGCATCACCAAAAACACATTTGAACATCAAAGCCATGATTTTTAAAGAATTGAACCCAAAACACCAAAAATTAGAATATTCACCAAATCAACCCAAACCAAAAGCTAATGCACACGAATAAGTGTTAGGAATTCATACCTAACATTCGAAGATAATTATAAGCATAGATGTGAGATAAAAATCTCACCTTTGAACCCAAGCAATTGAAGAAGAAGCTTGAAAGCAAAAGGGGAATCAACCACTCTTCAAATCCAACTCAAGAAGCTTGATTCTAAGCTAAAAAGAGAAACATTTCCCAAATTAGGTTTAGGAATTTTCTGAAATCAAAGAGAGAAAGAGTTGGAGAAGAAGAAGAGAAGCTTACCAATGGGTTCTTCTATTAGTTTGGAGCTAGAGTTTGATTTGCAAAAGAAAACTAGGGTTTTGGAGTTTTAATTTCCCATCTCTCCCACCATTGATGCTTTAGAACTGAAAAGAGGAGAAAGTGAAGGTGAATGGGGAGGAGTGGCTCAGATTTGAGTATAAGTTAAACATAAGGCTGAACCCAAACCCAAAGTGAAAAAGTAGCAAAAATCAACTTTCTCCAAACGTATTGAAGCTTATACTCAAAAAGGTCGCAAACGGCATTTTAAACTCAATGGGAGTGGTCTCGAGTCCTAATTCGACCGTATGCAAAAAGTAGCTTTTCGGACTAAATTCCGAGTATCGATAAAATATTTAAATAAAATATTTAAATATAAAATCGACAAATATGCGGGTTGTTACAGGCTCCCCTCCTTAAAGAAATTGCATCCTCGCAATATTTAGGAAGAAGATATATAGTAACAACCATAAAAGCATATTCAACACAAAAGAAGTTTGAAATAAGAAGTTCACCTCAAAGAGCACGAGAAAGTAAGTCCAGATGTGTTCGATCGATGAACTTTCTAGATTCCCAAGAACAATCCTTAGGATTTGAAGACCATTGAACTTTCACAAGCGGAACATCTTTATTTCGAAGTCGTTTGACTTCCGAAGCAATGATACGAATAGGATGTTGCTCATAAGTTAAATTAGGCGAAACTTCAATCTCTTCCACGACACCGGGCTCAAGAATAAAATCGGAATCTCGAAGACATTTCCGTAATTGAGAAACATGAAACACGTCATGCATAGCAGAAAATTGAGCCGGTAATGATAGGCGATAAGCCAAGGAACCAATTCGTTCAGCGATAGGAAATGGTCCAATATATCGAGGCGCTAACTTTCCCGATCGACTGAAACGTACAACACCTTTCATAGGTGAAACACAAATAAAAACAAGATCTCCAACAGAAAAATCTAATTTCCTTCTTCGGTTATCGGCATAGGATTTTTGTCTACTCTGGGCTTCTTTCATTCTATGTCGAATAAGTTCAATTTTCTCTGTGGAATCCCGAATAAAATCTGGACCTAAAACCAGCTTCTCCCCGGCCTCAAGCCAACAAGAAGGAGATCGGCATGGCCTTCCATAGAGTATCTCGAAAGGTGCCATACCAATACTAGATTGGAAGCTATTATTATAGGAAAATTCAACAAGTGAAATATGATCTTCCCAACTTCCACCAAAATCAAGAACACATGAACGAAGAAGATCTTCAAGAGTTTGATTCACACGCTCGGTTTGTCCATCGGACTGAGGATGATAAGCGGTGCTAAAATTAAGCTTCGTTCCCAAAGCTTTTTGAAGACTCTTCCAAAATCCACTAGTAAACAATGGATCACGATCACTAACAATAGAAGTAGGAACTCCATGCAATTTAACAATTTCTTTAATAAAATGTTTGGCCAAAAGAGGTACGGTCCGATTGGACCGAACGGGAATAAAATGGGCAGATTTAGTAAGCCTATCAACAATCACCCATAAGTTATCATGAACCGAACGAGAACGGGGAAGGCCATCTATAAAATCCATGGAAATTTGGTTCCACTTCCAAATTGGAATCTCTAAAGGTTGCAATAATCCACCGGGCCTTTGATGCTCGGCCTTAACGAGTTGGCAAGTCATGCAACTCTTAACGAAGTTAGTGATGTCAAGTTTCATTCCCTCCTAATAATAAAGTCGCTTCATATCCGCGTACATTTTTCTACTACTGGGATGAATGGTAAATTTAGAATGATGAGAATCTTCTAAAATATCTTTATGAAGATCACTAATATTTGGCACGATAAGTCTACCAAATTTCCAAATGCCGCCACGAGAATCAATATCAAAGTCTTTCAAACCTTCAATATCACTTTTATCCTTAATATTTTGGCCAAGAAGAGCCAAGTCGGGATCTATACTTTGAGCTTCTAGAATGCGGTCTAAAAGAGAGGGGTGAGCCTCAAGGCTACATAAAACAAGAGATGAACATAAATCGGAAACACGGTCTCGAATTTCGCAAGTGGATAAAATCTCGAGATCGTTCCATTCAGATATCATCATAGAAACAACTGCTTGTTGTTTACGGCTAAGAGCATCGGCGACACGATTACCCTTACCGGGAGTATAAAGAATATCAAGATCATAAGGTGCAAGGAACTCGAGCCAACGTTGTTGACGCAAATTAAGTTCCTTTTGAGAGAATAAATACTTCAAAGACTTATGATCGGTATAAAGAACAAATTTCTCTCCTAAAAGATAAAGACGCCAAATCCAAAGAGCAAAAACAATAGCCGCGAGCTCTAAATCAAGAGTGGCATATCTAGTCTCATCAGGCTTTAATTGCCTAGAAGCATAAGCAATAACACGTTCTTTTTGCATAAGAACGGCACCCAAACCAACGCGACTGGCATCGGTATAAACAACGAAATCTTGATTCCCCTCGGGAATAACAAGAATAGGAGCATCAAAAAGAAGTTCCTTCAATTTCTGAAAAGAAGCTTCACATTTGTCCGACCAAATGTATTTAACACCTTTCTTCGTTAAGCTAGTGAGAGGCACGGCAATCTTAGAAAAGTCTTTGATAAAACAGCGGTAATAACCCGCCAATCCAAGGAAACTACGAATCTCTGTCACACTCTCCGGTCTCTTCCAATCTTGAATCGCCTCAATCTTTGAAGGATCCACGGAAATTCCGGATTCGGAAATAATATGACCGAGAAACTTCACACGAGATTGCCAAAAGTGGCATTTAGAAAACTTTGCCTTTAATTGATTACTCCTAAGAGTTTCTAATACAATCCGAAGATGCCTCTCATGTTCCTCCTCGGTTTTTGAATACACAAGAATATCATTAATAAAGATGAGAACAAATCGATCGAGAAAATCTTTGAAAACTCGATTCATAAGGTCAACGAAATAAGCTGGGGCATTCGTCAACCCAAATGGCATAACAAGCCATTCATAAGATCCATAACGAGTACGGAACGATGTCAAAGGAATACTATCCTCAGCAATACGAAGCTGATGAAAACCGGTAGCTAAGTCTAATTGTGAAAAGACTCTAGCACCACTAAGCTGATCGAATAGATCATCAATCCGAGGTAAAGGATATTTATTTTTGATAGTAAGATCATTAAGCTTGCGGTAGTCAACGCAAAGCCTAAGTGTACCATCGGATTTCTTCATGAAAATAGCTGAAGCTCCCCAGGGCGAGGAACTAGAGCGAATAAATTGCTTCGTCTCCAATTCGGATAATTGTTTACACATCTCCTCGTTTTCTTTATTAGACATACGATAAGGAGGATGGGTGATAGGTTGAGCTTTAGGGATAAGATTAATTCTGAACTCAATTGCTCACTTAGGTGGTAATCCTAAAACGGGCTCGAATATGTCGGAAAATTCACGAACGACGTGAATAAGAGAAATAATATCACCCTTATCATCATCATCGTCATCACGAGGGTTTAAAGAATATAAAGATGCAACCAAAATAGAATCTAAATCTTTAAGAATAACAGAAACCTGATTAACAGATTGAGGATGTCGAAGATGAATAGTCCGCTCAGGACATAGGATATGAGCTTCATAACGGTTAAGCCAATCCATTCCCAAAATCATCCCAAAGCCTAAATAACGCATGACATGCAAATTGGCCAGGAAAGGAAAATCACACAAAATAATCTCGACATCTTTACACAATAAACTGATTGTTGCGGATCCACCAACCGGATTCGCAATTCTCAAAGAAGTCATTAAACACAAAACATCCAAAGAAAAAGTATCAACAAGTTCTTTTGATATAAAAGAATGGGACGCACCCGTATCAAAAAGAACTCGAATAGGTAGATCACGAAATAAAATAATACCATCAAGAATGGAATGAGAGATACCTTGACCATGAAATGTGCTGCCAGGGGCTTGAGCAACATTAAGCTTTCCTTCCTTCCTATTTTGAAATTTGGGACATACATGCATAAAATGGTCCGAGCTTTTACAATAGCGACAAGTACGAGGCTTTGAACACTTGTTCGCAAAATGGTCTCTGGAACCACAGTTAAAGCATTTCCCTTCAGTAGAGGAGAAGGTCTTTACAGCAGGAGTTGCTTGCCTCCCTTTCTTATTGGGATAAGGACCTTTGAATTTGTTTGGCCTCTTCTTATTGTTGAAGTTTGGTTTGGAACCCACTACTTCAACATCATTCTCCCTATCCGCCTCTTCAAGACGAAGAGCGATATCAATGAGTTGGTCGAAAGAAACTTCTAATTTTAGAAGTAATGGCTTCTTGAGATTTTTGTTTAAGCCATAGACGAACCTCTGATTTTCTTTAATGGGGTGTTGATATATTCAACCCCGTATTTGGAGAGAGATTCAAAAGACGCGACATAATCTATCATGGAAGATTCACCTTGAACAAGGTCTATAAAACGGCGAGCCAAAGTCACCTTCTCAGCTTCTGGTACGAATTTTAACTCGAAGCGCTCTCGGAATTTCTCCCAAGTGAGATCCGCTTCATTAATCTCAGAAATAAGAAGTTCGTACCAGTCCAATGCTCTTTCTTGGAGCATACTAGAAGCCACCTGAACTCGGTGAAGGTCAATAAGATTCATGCGAGGAAAGATTCGGTCGCATGACCTTAGCCAAGCCTGTACTTCAATAACAGTTTCGGAACCTTTGAATGGCTTCCCATCCAAATTAGTGTAATCGCTACACAAGCGTGCAAATACCGACTTTGGGTGAGTAGGTTCCGGATTAGAACCAGCTGCTTGAGCATTCGTAACAAGGTCAAGAAGTTGCTGGGTAGTCATAAAAACTCCATCTTGGGGAGTAGCACTAGATTGACCGGTGCTGGGACGGCCAGGTCTAACCATTTCTCTTTCCATTGAAAGAAATAAAGAAGAAGAAAAAGGTTATTCTCAAGATAAATATCAAGCAATTCTTGATAGATAAAACAAGGAATCATAAAGAAAATAGGATGAATCGGTACGAAGACTCGAATTAAATCCTAAAGCACGACTCCTAAAAAGGACTTAGCACTATGATCCTTGTTAAATTATTCTACATTGTTCCGAAGTTTGGCTTTGATACCAAGCTGTGACGCCCCACCTCTATACCCATGCTAGCCAAGAACACTACGGAGTAATGCTGTCGACTAGCACGGAGAATAAGGCTGTTGAGGAGCGACCATCTGCATAATTGCTTTGTGCGAGTACCGATCTGCCGGATAAAAATATAACTTTTCATCTCAAGAGGAAATCCGACATACCGACACAAACTCAAAGCTACTACACAGTGGCTATAAAGGTCTTCGGAAACAAATATAGAAATAAACATAACACAAATCAGTCACAGATAATTCATATCACAAAGGCGGAAATAGATATGAATATAACACATGAAAGTGTACATCAGAGTAGTGGTCAAACAGATCCACCATAATACAAAAGAATAGCAACACGTGCTATACAAAAGAATACAACTATGAGTCCATATCACAAGTGTATACAACAAAATAAACTACTAATCTAAGTAGTTAGCCAAAAGTCAGAGAGATCAATCCCAAGTGAGAAGTCAAGCTGAAGCACCTGTAACATCTCGGTCTGACCCGAGTATTATTCAATAAGAAAATAATAAACGGATCAGTCTAACTATAAATATCAGATGAAACGATATAGAATAAGAGATACGACTAAACACATAATAATCACAATGCCAAGCTGTGATATATATATATATATATATATATATATATATATATATATATAAATAATTGAAAATCAACAAGAGATTAATCAATATCACCAAATCTACACAAGAATCAAAGAAATGTCATACTCCTTATTTCGTTCACCAAACCATAAATATTGACGATTATATCAATGTCAATCACGAAAGTCGATGACACACAAATTCACCAATGCACAAATATTGATAAAACTTATCAATAGAAATCACAAAAGTCAATGACACACGAATTCACCTATGCACAAAAATTGATAAATCATATCAATAGAAATCACAAAAATAGGTGAAGCAGAAATTCCAAAATTCGACACACGAAATCCAGAAATCACACAAAAAGGGGGGGAGGCCTATCACACGAACGGGAGCATAAAAACTCACCAACATATGTATCACACGAACGAGAAGCTATCTCATGGTAGCTAGCCATTAATTTTTGACACACGAACGGCCCGAAGGCCATGGGGAGCTACCCCACAAATTTGAGTCGAAACTCCACAAAACAAGGTTTAGTCTCCCTCGCAGACAAAGAGACATCGCACATTGCTAGTCTAAACCACAAAGATGATCGTCATGATCAACGAGAAGTGTCAATTACACTAAGCTAGTAAATATATGAGTTTAACTTCATGTCCCAAAACAACTTGCTTAACTCAAATATTTACGAACAAACTGTAGATCTCCACTATAAAATTGTCACAAGAGATTCAATCGAACAAGTCCAAGAATTAACCGACGAAGTAAACGCAAGCATTTCATACCACTCGTTTTACAAAGTCGTTTAATTAGATTTCTCATACGAGTGAGGTAAAGGTTTGTATATACTAATAGATTGGAAAACGGTTTAAGAAACGAGCTTTGCACTAAAATAGTGTTGAAATCATTTGAAGAAAGAGTTTTGATATTTACTACTAGTATAGAAACCTTTATATTTTTAAAGTGAAAAATCACAAAGAAGATTGTAGGAACAATCAATCACTAAAATTCACATACGAAGATGTGAATAAAAATCCAACGAAACCGATAAAGAATCCACCGAAATGGATATTCAAAAATCCCTAAAAAGGAGTCATCAAAGTCATAATAAATGATAACAACAAATAGGAAGCAACACGAATCGATTAAAGTTGGAAATTCAAGCAACTAGGCGAAATAGGCAAAATTTCATCAGGTCGGTTGGCCGGCTACAGGGCTCGGTCGACCGGACCAAAAACCAGAAATGCTCGGGAAGCAGGTTGGTCGGCTGAGCCCTGTAGCCAGTCGACCGGACCAGAGACAGAAAGGTGCCTATGCACCTTAGTAGCAGGTCGGTCGACCGGCCCAAGGGTTCGGTCGGCCGACCCTGATGTTCTGCAAATTGGAACCCATTTAATTGATGTGCAAATTCCACCAATTCGCAACCGAACGAGCATCGGCACTAAGGATTTATGCCAATCGACTACCCGGCCCTATGAGCTCCTCGTTGCATCACCAAAAACACATTTAAACATCAAAGCCAGGATTTTTAAAGAATTGAACCCAAAACAGCAAAAATTAGAATATTCACCAAATCAATCCAAACCAAAAGCTAATGCACAAGAATAAGTGTTAGCAATTCATACCTAACATTCGAAGATAATTATAAGCATAGATGTGAGATAAAAATCTCACCTTTGAACCCAAGCAATTGAAGAAGAAGCTTGAAAGCAAAAGGGGAATCAACCACTCTTCAAATCCAACTCAAGAAGCTTGATTCTAAGCTAAAAAGAGAAACATTTCCCAAATTAGATTTAGGAATTTTCTGAAATCAAAGAGAGAAAGAGTTGGAGAAGAAGAAGAGAAGCTTACCAATGGGTTCTTCTATTAGTTTGGAGCTAGAGTTTGATTTGCAAAAGAAAACTAGGGTTTTGGAGTTTTAATTTCCCATCTCTCCCACCATTGATGCTTTAGAACTGAAAAGAGGAGAAAGTGAGGGTGAATGAGGAGGAGTGGCTCGGATTTGAGTATAAGTTAAACATAGGGCTGAACCCAAACCTAAACCCAAAGTGAAAAAGTAGCAAAAATCAACTTTCTCCAAACGTATCGAAGTTTATACTCAAAAAGGTCGCAAACGGCATTTTAAACTCAATGGGAGTGGTCCCGAGTCCTAATTCGACCGTATGCAAAAAGTAGCTTTTCGGACTAAATTCCGAGTATCGATAAATATTTAAATATAAAATCGACAAATATGCGGGTTGTTACAAAATCCATGCATCTCTTGTTACTATAAGATTTCTGCCTATCTTGGTAAGTCTTCATCGTCCTAAGGATCAATTACGCTTTCATCGAAGTCACCCTTATCATATTTGATCCAAGAGATATTCTACCTGTAGTATCCCACCAACAAGATGGTCATCTACACAGCCTCTCATACAATGCCTCGAATGGTGTCGTCACAATACTTGCCTTATAGCTATAATTATTGCAAACTCTACTAATGGCAAGTTATCTTCCCAGCAACCTACAAAATCCAAAGCACACATCCAAAGAAAGTCCGCCAATACTCCATTCACCCTCTCGACTTGCCCATCTGTCTATGGGCGATAAACGGTACCCAAATAATCAGTACCCAAGGTCTCCGGAAGACTCCTCCAAAGCTCACTAGTAAAAAGCGGGTCTAAATCACTAACAATACTAGAAGGAACTTCATGCCACCAAACTATCTCTCTCACATATAAGGTCGCCAAAAATGTAGCTACCATCATGCTCTTGGCTAGAATAAAATAAGCGCATTTGGCCAGTCAATCGACTATGATCTAAATACTCTTATTCCACCTTCTACTTCTAGGTAGCCCATCAACAAAGTCCACATGTATACTTTCCCATTTCCACTAAGGAATATCCACCGGCTATAATAATCCATTAGGCTTATTTTGCACCGCTTTTATCCTTTGATAAGTCATATAATTGGAAATGTATTTTGCTATATGCCTCTTTTATTCTAGGCTAGTAAAAGACTCTCTTCATATACAATACATTTTGTCACCACTGTGATGAATAGTTATCCTAAAACGATGGGACTCTACTAATACCATGTCTACCAACTCTTTAATATGAGGAAAACACAACTTACCATCTCTTCGCAGCCATCCTTTCAAATCAATGGAATAGCGATCTAAATGACTTGAATGCTCTCCTCGGTTCAACTTATCAAAAATATCCAACAACTCCTTGTCTTGCTTTTGACTTAAACCAATATGGTCCATAAGTGAAGGTTGAACATCCAAAGCTGCCAACAATCCTGGAGTAACGTCTAATGAAGATTGAAAATAAAATGTAGAAATAAACTCCAAGTGTTTCCACTGTAAGAAAATAGGAATCAACATCGTACGCATTCTACTCAAGGCATCAACAACAACAACATTGCCCTTACTTGGAATAAATGAGATATTGAAATCATATGACGCAAAGAACTTCATCCACCTCTACTGCCTCAAATTCAAATCCTTTTAGGAGAATAAAAAATTTAGAGACTTATGATTCATGAATTGCTCAAACCACTCCCCTAAAAGATAATGCCTCTATGATTTGAGGGCAAAGATTGTGGATGCCAAAAGATCATGGGTGGGATAGTTTCTCTCACGTATCTTCAATTGTTGACTAGCATAACAAATAACTCTACCCTTTTGCATTAACACTGCACCCAATCTTGTACCATAAAATACCTTTGAACCATCGAGGAGTACTAAAACAAGTGCACTAGTCACCAACTCCTTCAGCTTAATAAAAGCATTTTCACATTCTAAGTTCCATGACAAAATTAAAATTTTCTTGGTAAGGCGGGTCAGCGGCAAGGAAATTTTAGCGAAGTTCTTAATGTACTTCCTATAGTAAGCCAACCAAACCAAGAAAACACCTTACCTCTATGGTATTCCTTGGTACGTGCTAATCCTATATCGCGACAATTTTACTGGGATCAATTGTTAGTCCACATTTTGAGATAAAGCGTCCCAGAAAGCGAACCTCCTTGCACCAAAAGTGACATTTGAAAATTTTCTCCTTTAGTTTATGCCTATGGAGAGTACTAAGCACTTCTCCAAAATGTAACATGCGCTCCTCCACACTTTTCGAATAGATAGGTTTGTCATCAGCGAATACCACGATAAACTTATTTAGCAACCCTTTGAAGACTTAGCTCATGAGGTCGACCAAATATGCTAGTGTATTGGTCAGTTCAAATGGCATGACTAACCACTCATAACATCCTCCAGATGTACGGAAAGTAGTTTTCTAAATATTATACTCAACTACATAAACTAAAGAAATCTGATAGCCAAGTCAAGCCAAGCAAATACCTTTACCCCAACTAACCGATCAAAAAGATCATCAATATGAGGCAGTTGATGATTATTCTTCTTTTTCAGCTTATTTAGCTCATTATGACCAATGCACAGCCTTAAAGAGCCATATGCTTTAGTAACAAAAACTACTAGGCTCCTTGCTTTGAAATACTCCTCTGAATAATGCCCTTCTCTAATAATTCATTCACTTGCTTATTTAGCTCGCGTCTCTCTCTAGGATCTATATGCCTAAGAGTTAAGGCAACATGTCTAACATTCTCTTTAAGATAGATTTGAAATTCGATCTCCTATGGGATGGATAACCAAAAACTTCAAAAAAGACATCTCGATGGTCATGAACTACTGGTACTGAAGCTAATTCATCATGTGATAGGTCCAAATAATATAGGTAACTCAACATAACTGGACTCCTGGGGTCGCATTAAACCTCAGGGTTGTGCCTAATATAAGTACCTAACTGAACCATCTTTCTATTACAATCAGGCATTGCTCCATACATAGTCATCCAGTCCATTCCCAAGATTAAATCAAACCCAAAAAAATTAAAAAAATTAAAGCATCACAATCAAATTCGACCCCTAAAATATACAATTTCAAACCCTTATAGATCATGGATAAATGATTCGATCCTCTAAGAGGGTTTGATACTATTATAGTGTCTATAACTATACTAGTTTCTAAGTGCAATTCATCTACCAATTTACTAGAAATGAATGAATATGATGCTCTTGGAGGCCAAATAAAGTACAAATACGATAAAACGAAAAGACTTAACACACCATCTATGATGATCTTCTTTCCTTTATCCATAGTTGGAGCAACGTTCGAGCTAGAATTAATATCTAGTGCATATGTTGGAACCACCTAAGTAGAAGTCTTAGGTGCATTCATTTCAAATGCTCTCTCTTTATGTGCCCAAATTGGTTGCACTTATAGCATTTGATCTTTGCAATACCACCCTACAATCCCTTGCTAGATGCGTCTACCTTGGCCCTTCTTACACTTAAATTTTAGATTCATTATCTTGCCTACAGCTCCCATTCCATTCGTGCGATGGTTATGCTGAACTAGCTTCAATTCAATCTTCTTAGATTCCTCCTTCCCAATTGAATTTAGCAACGCCATCTCAACCAAGCTCTCAAAAATAGCCCCAAATACACCCATTATGGAAAAAAAATCATATCGTAAATCCTTAGTTATATCCACGTCTCCAAAAATGACTCGGTCTCGTGATAAATCTTTCCACTAGACTATGAAAACAACTTAGGAGATCCAAAGCAGACGAAGGAGTTGGGTCTGCAACTTGTGCTTGCACTAGGTGTCCTAAATTGAGATTGGGTTTAATCTGGCCTCTTGCTTGAACATACTAGTGGAACCACATAGGAATGTTCAAGTCTGGAACCTCAAATGCCTCACTAGAACTATTTCCAGTCTGATTGCTCATTCTCACTTATTTGTAAGTAGGAATTATTAGCAACTTCCTTGGATAGTGTTAAGCATTACAGAAAATATAAGGGTGTGTTTGCATTATACTTACATAAATATAATAATAACTTTTGAAAATATACAAATAGGCTCTCTTAATATGCGCTAAATCCCTAAAGAATCCTATGGTTGACTCTAATATCCACTATGACAAACTGCACCTCCAAACACAATGATTTAAAGCCTAAAATGATTTTCAAACTCATGACATGCTAGGAAGTTC
Source organism: Allium cepa (assembly GCA_030765085.1). Lineage (NCBI taxonomy): Eukaryota > Viridiplantae > Streptophyta > Magnoliopsida > Asparagales > Amaryllidaceae > Allium > Allium cepa. Next base: position 401,061,528 of record CM060943.1, on the reverse strand, counting down.
AAGTCATCGGGATTTTTGAAAATTAGACGATCAGTGAATAATATAAATTTTAAAGCATTCTACACTTTTATATCTCACATTGGAAGAAGAAAAAATATCAATATTGAAAATAGCTAAATCAGATAAGCCTATACAATAACTAACATACTAAAGTTCCCAAATACATTGTAGTGTTTGACTAATAATATAATCAAACAAATAGTACATAGAGGGTTATTGTAAATAATATAATTCAGATTCCTAGTCTCCTACTCCACGCAATGTATCTGGGCCAAATCATTAGTTGGTCTGTCCTCCTATAGTGTGTACAAAAGGGAAAGAACAAGAGTGGATCGGACAAAGTCGGATGAATGAATTGTATTACTGGTGTATGGTGTTCACAGGTAATTAACTTTATTTGTAACCTATATGAATTAGGGTGTCCATTTATTTGTAAGTATTACATATAAATGGTTGGTTACATTAAAAATCAAGGGTATAATTCTAATTACACCTACACCCCTATATAACTTACAAAGGTTTCCAATCGTGGGTTGAACAACTAACATCTACAACTCTAGGTTGATTCCTAGTATATGGTCCCAATAAATACTTTCCTAACCAACTTTAAGTTAACATTCTCAATGACGAACTACATATATCACACTTACACACTGAGTGAACATCGCAATGCCAGGGTTTACGCCGAGCATATCACCTCAACGATTTACGGCCTACCTCAGCATTTGTGTCAACTTATCAATGGTAAACGTGTAACTCTTTATCATTTGACTAGAAGCATTAAGAAAATCACTATAGTGATTCTCCTATAGGCCCAATTGCTGCCCAGCCATGTAGTCCTACTATGCGGATGCCTTCATTTCACTTTCTCGGTTCTTATATATTTAACATATGGCCAGGCATGCCCCAGTAACGATAAGAGCTTCTAATTGTGCCGCTAAAGCCCGCCCAATTGATTTCCATGTTACGCCTACCATGAAGTGATAATACTGATTGCACATGCTCTTTGAAGCTATGTAAAGTCTTAACAGTTGAGAAAGTGAGATACAAGTCAACTATTCGCCTGACTTGGTCCGCACTAGGTCTAGGTTCAACCCGTGCAAGTTAACATAATTTAGACATCCGATTAACAATTTCAAACATCTTACCTTCTCTTTAAAAGTAATAGTTCTCAAACAATTGAAATGTCAAATCCTTTTCTCAAACGTCCGACCCTGATTCCATACATCTAAAAAATGATTCAAAAGTCCAAATCGAATTGAATTCTAAATAATTGCTCTCGGATTGAAATTTCCTGAAACCTAGAGTCTGAATTTAATTTTCAGACATTTGGTAGAATTATCAACCTTCTGGTCATACGTCTGGTTGGGTTTTTCTAGATTTTAAAGTTTTTCTCGTGTTGGTTGTTTTCATTAGTCTTCTTCGTGATTTTGAATATAAGTTTAAAGACTTGTTTTCAACCATATTGTAACAACCCATATTTTTCGATAACTAAAATATTAAATTAAATAAGATTTTGAAATCTAAATGTTGTAAGAAATTAAAATTTATGATTTAAAAATGAAAAAGATGAATAGAATGTAATTTTATAATGTTGCTTTAATGTAATTGATAAATATTTTGGTGTAACCTTAATAAATTGAAATAATTGTAAAGTTAATTTGGTTATAATTGTACATAAGGACCAAATTAAATGTTGGATTTAATATTAAAATTATATGTTATAAATTAGAATAGGTTTATTAAGAAATATGAAATCAATTAATTATTATGTGAACTTATTAGCTTTGTTTGTAAACAATAAACATTAAAATGTGCTTGAATTATTAATGTGTAATAATAGTTTAATTATCATTTCATTATTCAATCCCTTGAAATTAATTTGGAAATCAACGTGAATTAATGTAATTTAATATTATAGTTAATTTGAAATAAGATGGTAACTGAAGAATATGAATGTAATAAAATGTAAACTAATGTTAATTATATTCATAAGGTAATAGTTGATTTAATCATAAGAGTGAATTCCAAATAAAAGAATTTGATTGAAATTTAATAATAATTAACTGGTTTTTATTTCAATAGCAATTGAACTCTGAAATTAGTGGATTTAACACGGAAATTTTATTTTAATAGGTTATTAATTTCTATGTAATCAAGAAATGATAAAATTGTTAACTAATAAATTTGAATTTAAAGGCGATTAATTAATTTAATAATAATAATTTATTTAATTAACGTGTAAAAATAGCAATTTTGGCCACTATCTCGGATTTCGACGAAACCAGATTCATCGGATCCATAACGGTGAATTATTGTAGGATTTCAAGTTTCGTTGCTATAGGACTTACCGTTTGATCATGCAAGCTCGAAGCACATAGAAATCAATTAATATAATTTAAATGAATTTAATTCGATTTTGAAAACTAACTTCTGTATACAATGGAATTAGGGTTTGATACTAGTTCCATTGAGTTTAAAAATATCGAAAACCTATATTTAGATGTATGGGATGACTTATTTTCGTTTCGGAAACGAAATGGGCATTTCGGGTCGTCGTTATCGTTTCGACCCAAATCATTCTGTCCATTCATTCTTATCATTCTTTGTCTATATAAATAGATTTTGTTCCTCAAACCCTAGCCACCTTTTCCATTTGATTGTATGTACTTTTCAGTTCCTCACCTGTTCCTCCTTATCGAATGTTAGAATCATCACAAACCTAATTTCAATTACAAATAAAAATAAATTTCAAACTCTCCAAACCTTATCAAATTTTATATCGTTGTAAAGATTTCGACGATTCGAACCTACGTCTCGCGTTCGTTTTTCAAGGCAATGATCGGATCAATCGGAAATCGTGGTCAAAGTCAAAATTAGGCATTTTGATTGGAGCATCGATTGATGAAATTGGTTAAGGGGTTTTGAAGAGGGGGCTTCCAAGAGCCTATCGGTGGTGGTCGCATCATTTAGATTAACCTATGGCGGTCGAAGTTTGCAGCTTAAGGTTCGAAACCCTAATTTTCAGAGGCAGTGGCGGTAAGTATCGATGTGGTCGCGTGATGTGTGGAGGATCGGCTGGAGGATGGAACTCAAGGGCAATGGTGATGTGGCCTGCGGCAGTGTATAGGCAAAGGATGGGACAGTTAAAGTTGCGGCTGTTGCCAGGGCGTGGGTTTCATTCGTGATTGCGTGTAGGGTTGTGCTGAGGAAGGTGACGTATATATACATATTTAACCTTCCTTTATTTTAAATTAAAATTTTAATTTTTAAACTTCTAACGACCATAACTTTTTCATACGAGCTCGGATTCATGCACAGTTTTCTCCATTGCGATCGCATCGAAATTTCCAGACAACGTAATTTATTTGCATTCTGAGACTGTTAGAATTTCAAGCTTTATTTGGATTTTAAATTAACTGAAAATCAAAAGTGAGTATTTTAACTCACTCATAAATACCAAACCATCTTATGTTGGTTAAATTAAATTTATGATGTGATTAGAAATTTATTAATTGATGTTTGGTATATTTTTAAATTATCATTCCAATTTATTTTGAATTTATATTGAATTTAATTGCCATTTGAATTAATGTTGGAATTTAATTGTCAGTTAAATACCTGATAATGATAACCAGTTTATTTGTTGTGATTTATTAGTTGATTTGAATGATGATCGTGATGGATGCTTATTTGTTAATATTTATGGACGATTGGATGTATTTATATTTATATGTTGTTATCACACTGCAAGTTCCCTTAGTTTGCTGTTAGAAAAAAATCACTATGGTTGAAATGATACATACTCGAATGGTCTTATAAATTAGGAAAAAATCGTTATGTATTGAAATGATTATATCAAGCAATTTTTTGAATTTTGAATTTTACTTGGGATTGCGGGTTGAAATGATATATACCCGTAAATTTAAATTATTACGGGTTGAAATGATATATATCCGTATCACTTGAGCAAGGGATAGAGAATTATATACAGACACCGGATTGGTTAAATTAAAGATTTTAAATCCTTAATTTTCGAATCCAGTTAAATGATATTATGAAATAAAATTTGACTTATATAAGCTGAATAATTTTCAAAGTCCAAGCTTTTAAATTGTTGAAATTGAAATTGGTTTAAATGAATTGTTTAAAGAATTTAAATTGTAATCTTAAAGTTGTTTTTTGAAATATAAATGAAATTTATCAAAATTGAGTTATTGTAAATGTTTGAATATTTAAACTTTGAAACCTATTGAATTTGAAGTGATTTAAATTTGTAGTTCAAACATGGATTTGAAATCAATATAAATTAAAATGGTTTTAATCAGAATTTGAATTGAAACCTGTAGCCTTTTTGATTGAAATCTTTGAATTGAGATTGATTTAAATTGAATTTTGGAACTAAAGTTGATTTGAATTTATTTGTGAAATTGGAAGAAAGAATTCTAATTTGAAACTATTTTTGATATAAACTCTTTTAATATACAAACTCTTTTAACATATAAACTATTTTTCTCATATATACATTAACTATTTTAATCTATAACCTATGTTAATATATAAACTATTTTTAATATATAAACTATTTTAATCTATAACCTATTTTAATATATTAATAATTTTTAATATATAAACTATTTTAATCTATAACCCATTTTTAGTATATAAACTATTTTAATATATATTATTTTAAATTTATAAACAACTTTTAATATATATTTTTAATGTATAAACTATTTTAATGTATAACTATTCCAATATATATGAACTACCTTCAATATTCAAACTGTTTAAAGTTGAAACTATTATGATTTAGATTTAATTGAAGTAAATGCGAATATCTTGGTATGATGGTTTAACCTATTTTGTGGAAATGATTTCGAAAGTGAACATGATTTCAAAAGTGAATATGATTTCGAAAGTGATATGATTTTGAAGTGAATATGGTATTTTGATATCAATTATGAATCGGTTTTGAAAATGTAAAAGAACCAACCAGTGTGACATAAGCATTTGGTTGTTAAAGAGACCGGGATCGAATATTGTCATACTCTCTGCCAATACCGAAAACCACTTTAACAACTATGCACGTGGTGGGGAATCCAAAACGAAGTATGATGGTTTGGCGAACGCTAGTATATGAGATATGATCGCAGCCCAGACCCCCTCGGGTCAGTTGATATGACTAAAAGAGGAGCTATACCTGGGCCAAGTGACTTCGCTTCTCTGATCAGACTTGCTTCTTCGATACCATATCTGTTACTTTGTGATTGATTTGGTGGCCACCTTCGATTTGATTATGGAAATGTGTTCCTAGGTGGGCGGTAGTAGCTGCTATGCGTTACCACCACCCTGGTTCTGCAAAACGGCAGTATCCTACCCTGGGCATTGCCTTGTATGCCTTGTCATATGCCTTATCGAGCCCACTACGTACGAGTTTGGTTTGTATCATACACTATGGAGTGCCCTTTGATAACCCTCCAGTTTACGAACGAATTATGGCATTGTATAGACTACGACATTTATAAAAATGTGTTAAGGGGGATATGGGTAACGCCTTAACGCTAGTTTAATACTTTACTTTAGTGTAGACATATTATAACAACGTATTGTATTATATATATATATATGTATGTATGTATGTATATATATATAGTTTAACGGATCCTTAGGAGATGGAATCCCGAACATCTCTTAAACTATTGCACGCACGTTAAATACTGGGTAGGAGATGTAAAATCTCGTAAACATCTCTGAAACCGTTACACTCTTATTTACTTATTTTGATTTAACTTACATATGATCTTTTGGTTCTAACTCGAGTATTTTCTTTTCATTACGCTCGTATCAGTCTGAGCATTTCAGTGTTGAAGTCCTTATTTTCGGAAGACGAAGATGAAGATTTAGTATATTATTTCCATATATTACATTTATTCCACTGCATCATGTTGTTCTACTGCATCATTTATTTATTCCTGTTGTATGTATAACACTGATCTGTGTTGTAAAAGTGTAATAATGTTATTTGTAAAATAGCTTTATGAACTGTTTATTTGATTATTATATTTTGTCATTCCGCTGTGAGATTTTGTGTTTTGTTTTTTCCTTTCTTTTCCCTTATTTTCTTATTTACCCCTTTAACAATCCTCCTTTTTGAATAGTTTTTTTCTGTTTTTTTGGCAAGGCCAACCGGTTTTATAGTGGACCGTCCACATTTTATTACGAACGTAATAAAAACATAAAATACAGGGGTAAGGTAGAGGCACCTTAACTACTAAGAAAGAAGAAAATACAGCACAGGATTGTAACAAACATGTCATGGCTACTATAAATAAGTAACAAGACTAGGTCACCTCCAAAGAGGTAGTTGCACCAAAGTCGGTTTCCACCATGGAAGAAACCAAGGAGACATTCCCAAGAAGACCAATATAGGGGCGAAATAGGAGTGCAAGAGAAGGATCATAAATCACAACATCAGAAGAGTAAATAAAAGATCGATCCCAAGTAGTATCAGCAAGCATGACAGTATTTAAATCAGCAAACAAACCATCCAAGTCAAGAACCAAGGAATCGCCAGATGGTCTATAGTAAAGGCAAAGAAGATCACTAAGATCATCGGAAACAAATCTAAAATAGGAATCATCCACGCGGTTGTAACAAATGTCAGAGCGTCGATCAACCCAACATCTCTCAGACTCATCCCATAAAACAGGCAACTGAGGCGAAGCAAGATCCTGGGCAGCAATGGAATCTGAAGTATCAACACTAGGAACAAAGGATGCAGAAGGGGTTGATGGCCAAACAATAGAAGACGGAGGACCAGGAACAGAAACCGGAGCTACGGGAGGAGGAGCAACCTGAGAGACTTTGGGAACCCATTTCCTGAGGAGAGGTCGAGGCAGAGGGATCTTAGGCGCAACAGCGGTAACATCAGAATGCGAGCAGGCGGAAGCTAAGTGGCCAAAGGAATAACAAGAGGTACAAATGTCTGGGACCCAACCGTATCGAACACGGACTTCCACCACATGACCAACAGCTAGCTGAACAGGAATAGTGGAAGGGAAAGGCTTAAATGGGGTAATCTCAATCAGAGCCTTAGCGTACACCAGCTTTTCATGCGCAACAGTATTAGCGTCAAAACATTTCAATTTACCAACGTTGTAAGCAAGCCAATTCAAGCCAAGCAGCGGCTGAAGGGTAGATGGAATTTGAGAAAAATAAACCCAAACTGGGATAGATAGAACTTGTTCACGAGCACTTGCAACCGTTGTAGACCAGGGAGTGATAATAAATGGTTTATCATCAAAAAAAGAAGGCTCTGCCTCAAGAACACGACTGCGTTCCTCAGAGGAGGAGAACAACAGGAAGTACATAGAGTCGACCAGCTTAACACAAAGATCTCCGCGTAGCCTCCAAGCCCTACGACAAACAGAAGTCACATCACGAAGTCGATGATTTGGGTCCAAAAAGAAACCAACCAAATAATCCGACCAATAGTCCAATCCGGCTTGCATAACATTTGGAGGAGGGATCATCACTCCATTTTCCTCTACAATATCAAAATCAACTGGTTCATAAACACCCACGTTACGGGGCAGAGATGAAAAAAGCGATGACCATAATTTGGGACCAACAGGAGAAGGAGCAGTAGGAGGGAACTCCTCCACAATGGGAACACCGACAGAAGCCTTAATTGCAGAACCAACTGGGGATGAGGCCTCAAGCAAATTATTTCCAGTTCTCAAAACACTGATATAGGGATCAACATTCTCAGAAGCATTTAGCCAAACACCAGGTGTGCATCGGCCATCACACAAGATATCAGCAGCATCAGAACACAACGAAACTACTGACACACCAAGTTCCACAAATTTATCCCCAGAGACAACACCATCTGTCACATTCGATGGCACAGGACCACCAACAGATCGAATAACATCACCATTCAAAGGTTTCAACATCACAGGACGCGTGCTACAGCACTCTTCAGCTGCTTAGACCGGATTCTTGACAGAAGGCAGAGGAGGAAACTCAGAGGAAGATAGCATGGGCGGAGATGAACACGAAGACGCGGCTCTGAGATCCTTAAATACCCTACCAGATCTAGTAGAAGAGGGGGAAGAGGAAGGAACAACGGGGAGGAGTGGGTGAAGGGGAGAGCTAGGCATGGACGCGGACGAGATGGAAGGGAGAGCGAACAAGTATAAAGCGCAATCAGAAACCAAGGGGACATGCTTGTAGCCAAAATATCATTACTTGTGTCACCTTACACTATCATCTTTATTCCTTTTTGAATAGTTTGAGTTGACATGTGTGGTTTATTGTCAATCTAAGCCGTCCAAAAAGGTGGATCGTTACATATATTTTTGTGTATAGTTCATACCTTTGTTTATATGAATTTAACTTATTAATTTCATGATTATATATGTATATTCACACCATTTGATTTAAAAATCATCTATGTGCTTCCAATGAAAATTCTACATATATTTTAAATAGCAAAATCAATTCAAGGTGAATTACAAGGGTATTTGATTTCTTTATTTGTCCAAAGTAACCCAAACATTATCAATAAAGATTTATCTTCATAAAATTAGATATGAATTTCACTAATCTAATCTTTTTCCCTTTTTCAATAATTATTCTATTAAATTATCAACTAGAGTTTTTCATCATCACCATTCATTTTAATTCATAGCTGAAATTGTAACTCAAATAAAATCTAAGTTGGAATTATTATTCAAATTCAACAATCATATTTTCAAATCATATAGAATTATAAAAGAATTCAAGTACTTATAATCAACATAAACGTTGTAATCAATTGAAACGACCCAGACTCGACCTTCGAAAATCGGCACCGAATACGTCACCCGTATTCGAATGTCGTAGATCCAAACGCCGAATCCGGTTCGTCGGAGCTTATAACACACTAAGTACAACAACACAGTGGAAGAAAATGAATATATCATATAATCCAATGATACAATATCCAATGATATACAACAATGATCACAAATACATATCAGAGATCTACAGCAACACAGCGGAAACACAAATGCACCAGCATCGGAAATAACTTGAACTCCAGAAGGAACTCCAATATCTACAACTCCATCTCCAATCCAAAACTTCGAAGACTCCAATCCAATAAGCTCGAATCACCATCATCACGTTGTATTAAGCAAGGTCAGTCCCGAATGTGGAAGAGAAGCACAAAGCGATAGCCAAAATCCAAAGACTTCGAAGGCTATCGAATCTACACCTATTATATGATTATCTGAAAAACCAAACTCTAGACTGCCTGTGTGGAAAATTGTGGGCACCCAGAGTTTAGGAATGGAACAATAAACTCCAGATCAGTCATGGGACTGGTATGACCAAACAAAAATAGTTTATTTTTAAAATAAACAACAAAGGAATTTAGAATTGAAATCTGCAATGCTTTTTAGAAAATGAAACTACCATAAGGCCTCCCCGCACACACACAATGCAAGCGCACGGTTGGAGGAGATTTCTCCTTATGATAGTCAAACATGCTTACTATGCAAAAACCATTTTGATATTATTATTAGTGCATAGTGGAAAACATTTGCAAGTATAATATTTATCTTAGCCAACATACGTACCATTATAGTATGCCTACTATAGCTACCATGTTAGATGGTAGGTTCTACAACTAAAACTGTACAAGGCGCGTATTGGTAATTGGATTTCCAACAAATGGTCAGGCCAAGGAACTTCCCATTGCCACATGGGTACGCCTCTGGAGGGACGCCCCGAGAACCTACCCGGCTCTCTACCAACACGAGGCCGGGTTACCTCTGTAACTAGGTAACTACTACTCGAGTATGCCACCCCCCGATCGTTTGCGACCTTTATCCGAGGGCCCTCAATCACAAAGCAATAAATCACAAAGTAATGAATTTAAAGCAACCACACAGGTTAAATATCTGGGCTCCATACCATGATACCACCTTTTTCCAGAAGGGAATAACATACCCTAAAGGGCGCGACCCTCATAACCTTGCCGCATCTTTCCTGTTTTGGCCATTTCCAGGGTGTGAGGTCCTGATGTAGTCTCGTCCACAAAGCTACACTTTTCACAAAGTCATGCTTCGATCAACAAATGATCAACAACACTTTGTATGCCACATTACCAAATTGGGAATGTATCACTAGTAACCATCAACTACATAACCTCTGAGCTCGTACGTCTCAGAGAAGGGTGTTAAGCTAAAAGAATAAATTTTCCGCCACCAAACAGAAATGTATTTGATAGAGACCAGTTTTACATATCAAAGTGCAATGTCAGACATACATCCATACAAGTTCGTTCCGGGTTTGAACAGAACCGAAGGCACTTCCAAAGAAGCCCTTGCAAATCCAGATAAATCCTAATCACGTCCGGACTTCCCATCACAAAGGGTGATCAAATCTCTCTACCGGGGACTAGTCGGTGCAGATACCTTCGACGGGTTATCCTTTCGCTTTCGAAGATATCCGGTCTTCACCACCAGTCTTCAAATGCTATCCATAACGTCGTATCATTATTCGGAATGAGTTATATGACATAAAGGTCCTCTCCCAGCTAAACCGAATAAATAGCGCAATATTTAAAAATCATATGGACAATGGAATCTCAATTAAGTCACAACTTATTATCCAAAACAAATGGTTTAAAACAAATTACCATTTCAAATCTTTTTAAACAAAAAGATTCGCTTCACAAAGTTCACCAATCTTTCACAAAGATTCATTCACAGATTTCAAAACAATCTTCCTTTCAAATTTGATTAACTCATCTAATCTTTAAATCAAAGATTTAATTCATAGCCTTCAAAACAATTTCAATTCTATTTCAAATTTGAAATTTTTCAATACAAATTGGAAATCCTTTCTTTATATGAAAGATATTATTATTTGAAAACAAATAGTTTTCATTTTGGAAAAATCCAATTTCATTTCCACGAGTTAAAGCGCTTAAATCTTAGGTTAATTTTAAATTTCAAAAAAACAATACTTTTAAAATGGTTTAAAACTCATATAAACATATTTATAACTTACATAACCTTTTTAAACCATAATTTCTAATTATAGAATTCAATTTTAAATATTGAATTCGAATTCAAATCAAATGATTTAAATTCCAAACTTTTTCAAGTTATTTAAAATATCTTCTATCTTCAAAACTCCTTTTCAAAAACTTTTCACATTTAACCCAATTCCATTTCCAAAACCATTTGGATTCAAAATTTAATTTTAAAACCATTTCAAAAATCTGTGACTTAACCAATTTCCCCGTGCAATCCATATTTGTGCGTGTATAATGTACTCCAGGGGTTTTACACAATAGTGCAACAGCATCAATTATCACATATTCAAACACACCAATATCGATAAGCGGTATAATCTATAACGCTTATCATCATTCATAGATTCACAGATAAATAAATTTATCACAGATAAATAAATTACATTTATTACAGATAAACAAACCACAACTCAAATCAAAACACTTAATATCACAAAGTATCATATAACAGTGATATCAAACAATTCAATGTTCAATACAATTCAAAGATTCATAAGTAGGATCAACTAATTATCTGATTTATTTAAATCAGATTAATTACTTATGAATAACTACTAATCCTGGTTAATTAATTAATTAATCAACCTTAATTAATAAATCAATTAACCCTTAATTAATTACCATTAAATGAATTATTCTTAATTAATTACAATAACTAATTAACCTTAAGTTAATTACCAAATTTATTAACCCTTAATTATCATCTAATTAATTATAATAAGTGATTATCCTTAATCACTTTCATTAATTAACTAATCCTTAATTAATTAATTATCCTCAAAGTAATTACTTTAATTAAGTAATCACATAACTAATTATCCTTAATTAATTATTGCTTAATCACTTGATTAATTAACCTCTAATCATTAATTAATTATCCTTAATTACTTTTATTAAGTAATTATTTTTAAGTAATTAATCACCCTTAAGTTACTTATTATAAATTAGTTAATCTTTAATTAAAGTAATCAACCTTTTTAAGGAATTATATTAAGAAATTGACCTTTTAATTACCTTCCGTAATTAATCCCTTAAAGTTCTTTATCTTAAATAATTATTTTAATTATCTTTAAAAATCTTATTAATGACTTACAGAGAATAAATCATCATTAATACATTAACTAACTCAAGGTTTTTAAGTAAATTAAATTAATAATTTGGAAACATTTTATTTTACTTATTTACTTACAAAATTACAAGGATCAAATTTATTTGAAATAAGTTTTAAAATATGGTTATAAGTGGATATAAAAACACTTTAAAAACTAAATTATTTTGGAATAATTCCTTTAAAACTTTACTAATCCCAAAATCAAAAGGATTATCAAGAAAGTGTTTAAAATTTGTTTTAACAACCCCAAAGCCACTTTGGGTCTTCACCCGAGTCAGGAAGCCAATCCCTCAAGTCCCCATTCGAGTTACCTATTTTTATTTTTATTTTTCTCTGTTTAAACTTTGTAAAATTTTAATCATCAATACTGTTATCATACTCACTCAAACCAACTGGAAACTATCCCGAGCCATCTACCCTTCTATTAGAGATACTCCCCGAGGCAACTTCCTCTTCCAAACATCAAAACCACCCAGGCACGCAAGTGCACGTGCACCGGAGCTCCGACCCTCTTCGGTCGACCACGTTCCCTTCGACAAATCGACAACATCACCATTGACCAACCAAAACAACCAGATTCTCGAAAACATCCTCGACTTTGAATTTGAACATGTCGGCCAAAACTGGAACAATGCAAAGCATCAGAAAAATACTTTGACTCGCCACCAAAGTTCACCGAGGGTTGTGAAACTCCGACCACATCATCACCAATGACCCACGAAGCTTTCCCTCCCAGTGTGATTGCTTCCAATTCAACAATGACCACGCAAATACCTCGATTTCGACATTGATCAAAACAGGCTGTTGAACCCTAATTTGACTTCGAACGATCATCACGATGGATTATAAAATCGTTGAACATTTTTCTGATGATTCTTGACCTCCAAACACGCTTCCTCCACGATAACGTGATTTATCATTACTTCGATCGTCAAGGATCATCGAAAATGCATAATCAGTTCATCTCGTAAATTCGCATAATTTGCTTACTTAAAAATTTTAAAACCTTCATCTAAATTCATCACCGACCAATTAGAATATGATTATGAAATTTAAACACAAATTTATGATGATCGAATTTGGACCTATCCATGATTTTCACTGTGATTTCTATTTTTAAAAATAATTGCTTAATATAATTACTGGAAATTATTTTTGAAATTTGATTCTGACAAGCACAAACAAATTTTGTTTAGAAATCAAAACCCAAAATTGATTCCTTTGGGTAGTGTTAAATTTTCAAACATATTTTAAAACCTGTCATGTATGCTCAGAGGCAAGCTTTTGCTTGTTTTTCCAGACATGCAGACACACACATATATATGTATGTATGTATGTATGTATGTATGTATGTATGTATGTATCACAGCTAAATATATCGAAATATTTTCCACAACAACATTCAAGCATTGATCATAACTATCAAGCTATCATTATCACAGATATCAAGAAAAAAACCGGTTCAAAGATAAGTTTGCTCACCTTTTTGAAGAAACAGAGAACTGGATCCTGATGTATTTTTGATATGAAACTTGATATTAAATGCGAATCTGATCTAACTGTTTTAAGGTGATCCACAGCTTCAAGTTTGAGTTGCCTTATTCTTGATTAGGTTTGAGATGTCTAAGATTTTCCAGATTTTGATTTTTGTTTTGATCATCATTTGCTCAGGTTGAAGATACTGAAGTTAATTATGGTTTTGATTGCTTTAAATTTTAATTTTAATTATGGTTTTGCTTGAATTACCTGAGTTGATCATTCCAGGTTTTTAACTTCTGCCTTGCTTGATCTTCTCTCTGGTTTGTAGTTGCTTTCAGAGTGAAGCTTCAGGTTTAAATTGCATTTTGATTTTGGTTTGTTTTTCAGGTTTGAGTTTTGCTTTTGTTTTAACTTTTCTTTCCTGGTTTCAGATTTGAGAAGTTTTTTACTGAGAAAGTTTTATTTATTTATTCATATTTGTATAATTCAATTTCAAAAGAAGAGATGTGTTGCCACTTGTTCAATTAGTGAACACTTGTGAGTTTATATATACACTTGTTTTACAAATGTCCTTTATTATTTAAATTGTGTTTTAAACCCTCTTCTCTATTTTATTTACAAGTTATGTTTACACCCTTGTTTATAATTTATTTGTAACTTTGTTTTAAACCCTTATCATTTTACAAATTACTTATGTCTCATTAATTTATAAATTATATCTTATATATTTAATATTTGTATAATTTAAATTTATCTTATTTACATATATATATTATATCTTGTTTACACTTGATAAAACAAATGCATTTCTATATATATATATATATATATATATATATATATATATATATATATATTGAAATTTAATTCTAAACAACTTTTGAAAATCATCTATATCCGGTTCAAAATATAACTTCCAAATTATAATAAAGAATCAGAAAACATATTTTTTTATAAATTTTAAAACATAGAGTTTTAAATTTAATTTATTTTCAAAATATTTATCTTTGAATTTCAAATTCAAATTTCAAATTATAATCAATTTATATATAAACAAACAAATATATTTTTTTTATTGGGAAAAAATCAATTTAATCCACAAATTCATATTAATTACTAAATTTAATTTTTCCTCAAAAACGGTATCGTTACATCAATTCACTCACCTTGTTAAAGCTTTCTTACTCCTAGCTTGATTTGAATCACCTTTCCTTTCCTCTCTTCTTCTAATCATGATTCTTTCCTTTTAGTTTGATCTCTCTTTATTTTATTTTTATTTTGATGTAGAAATTTTTGAAGAGGTAGAAGAGTTTATTTAGATTGAGGAGATTATGAGAGAGTGAAAAAAGAAATATATGTACATGTTATGAGTAGGGTTTGGAATAAGAAACATTAGAGGCATACTCTAATTTATAGTTAAAGCTAAGGTTTTTTGACTATGATCTGAAATTCGTATATACGAAAATGCCACTTGTCATATTTTCCACTATTTTCGACCCGTTTTATCAAATTTTACAAGTTATATATATTTCTTAACTATAAGAAGCATTCTAAATGCAATGGAATATGTACCGTGGTCTAGTTACAACATTTATGAAGATTTATATTTTGCCATTTTATGCAAAATTACGTTTTTACCCTTATTTTATATTTAATTTATTACTGAAAATTTTAGATTGTTAGAGATGTAGTATTGACGATGAGAATATGTGTACTAATCACTATAAAAGGTAGCGTTTAAAGTTGCAGGACTAGATTTTATCAATGAGATCTGTAAGCGATAAATTAAGTCAAATTGTCACACCACTAGTTAAAGTGGCGTGTGAATATTATGATTTAAATTATTCAAATATTAATCATTAGCTGAATTCAGACTGCTGAGTCGCACAACCAAATCTATTCAGTCTCTAAAACATTGCTCTATTTAATCGATATAAAATAGTTATAAACTAGTCAAATTAATTAATATTCATGAAATGTTAATTTTTTTTATAATTCTTATATGCGGTGTATTTAATAAATAGGACAGTCTCTACAAATGTTCAAGGTTTTGCTAGTAATTAATTAGATGTTACATATGTGCGTATCGATATACGATTTGGTCATTATATGACCAATATGGCCACTAAGGAGGAAGAGTGGTGTGGATCTGGGTTTGAATTAGCAGGAGAGAAATGTGGAGATTTGGTCTCTTAATTCTCCATATAAATACAAAGGCAAGCTACCAATTTTACTTTTGACTTTTTTCTCAACCCTCATTAGTTTTGGCTGCACTTACTTGCTCCCCAACTGGCTAATTGTCCACCCATTTGTCCAAATACAGAGCCGCAACAATTTCAAATGGTGATTCATTGGTTACTAACAACAGTGGTGCAGATGTAGGAGATTTAAGAGATCGATAATTGAAGGTGTGAGTCTAAGGCATCAAACTCTTTATGTAAATTATATATTCACAATATACACTATCTATTTACATTTATAACAACTATGTGTGTTAATGTCTCCCCTTAATTATAAATACATTAGCCCTCATTAAACAACAATTTTACATAAAACAGTTTACTTAATACAAATTAGAAATAAAATATGTACATAAATATTATAGTTTGGCCATATATACATACTTTAATATATATTGTAATTTTTTAAGAATTATATTAATTTTAATAGTTTTTAGCGAATATTTATGAATATCAAAACCTAAAACTCATTCAAATCATATTCAAAAATATATTAAATTATTTTTGATTAAATTAAAGAAAAAAACATTTTTGGCCAAAGTTTTATTATATTATATTAAATATTTTAATTAATAATTAATACAATGTACATACTCACACATCTATAAATTAACTTTAGAATTTATTTGTTTTCTTATTGGTTGAATAATGTTTTACATATATATAAGTTTAAAATATTTATTTTATAATACATGTATGTGTGTGTGTGTTATTTATACATATCAAAACTCTGCTGTATATTTTAAATAAATAAATAAATAAAATTTAATTTTGGTTGTTATAATTAATTTATATAGATATACATATTTCAATTTATTAAAGATATATTTACTAATAATTTTAAGATCTGGTTTCAGATTTTTTAAATGTTCATTATGTCTTAATATTTTAACTATAAAATTTGAAATTTTAATTTATTGACATAGTCAAAATTATGTTAAATAATTTATATGTTATTATATATAAATAATTTATAAATTTATGTTTATATATTTTATAAATATATCAAACAATGTTTTGAGATAATTAACACATATATAAATATCTAATTTTTGCCCGCTTGATATTAATCACAATATCTGTGTATATAAACATTAACCATGTACACTTTACTATGTTGCACATTACACTCATACATACACAAAGTATAAATTGACATGCTCAAACCATATAAATGTTAAATTAATTAACATACATTAATTAACTAAATTAAGAAAATAAAAAAACGATTTTATTTAAACTAATTGGATTGGATCTAGTACGATCATTAGTATAGTCCCACTAAAATCCAATTAATTTTTCCTTTTGAAATTCATCACTTTCACCACCCTGCTGGTCGACCTGGTTACATCAACAATTCACGACGAAATAGATTTTACCCATTAGTTCTTATGTTTTAGATGGGACGAAGATCCATTGCTTAATCTATTATTTCACGTTAATGTTTAAATTTGTATTTCAATAGCTACTTCCATTATAGATTGTGATAACTTACCAAAAGTAACATTTAGGTTAATGAAATTTGGCCCCCTCTGCATTTTTTATTCTGGCTTTGCCCCTGATATACACACATGTTGATATCTACATATCATTAGTTTTAGGATAACATATGTCCGAATCAAAATCATGGAAGGTTTGAAGGCTTGAATGATCTGTACGCTAGTTTTGTACATACTACAGAACAATGCCAAAAGGAATTTGATTCTTTCACTAAGATTTTTTGGCTATTACCTCACAATACTAGACAAAGAGGCCAAGGAACAACATTCACTCTCCAATTCGTATCTGTTCTCCCTACAATATTTTAAACTGTCACATAAATTCTCCATTCAACACAACTTCCCAAACAAGTGACATTTTCAATAATCCAATATTCTCTCTCCAAAAGAATAAATCTTTTGCTTTATAATTTCTCAGCATAAAATAATTTTTCTTAATTACCCCCTCTCTGCTTTATAGCTGCATTAGGTGGCAGGCATGTTTGTTCTTTTTTCTTCTTTTCATGCTTACTAGTACATTATGGGCCATGGCTACTGACATCAAGGAGAACAGAAAAAAATATGAAACTTGGGGATAAATTTAATCATAAATGAACCGAGTCTCTCAGCATTCATTTATGTTATATACAATGAAAAGTTTACTTCTTTCTCTAGTTCTGGTGTTGTTTTCTTCATCAAATGCTCTTCTATCGCCGAAAGGAGTGAACTTTGAAGGTATTTTTAAGATTTTTATCATGGGTTTGGTTAGTATTTTTATTGCTTTCATTTGTATTTTGTAAGATCAGTGATATTATTATTTTTCTCTCCTTTTCATTGAATTTTTTTTTTTTTTTTTTTAGTTCAAGCTTTAATGTGTGTTAAAGCAAATTTAAAGGATCCTCATGGTGTTCTTAGTAATTGGGATCATGATTCAGTTGATCCGTGCAGTTGGACTAAGATCACTTGTTCGCCTGAAAATTTAGTTACTGAAATGTAAGTCCTAATTATTTATCATTTATTTTTGGGTTTCATTTTTGAAAATATGTGCTGATATTTTGTTAAAACGACCCTTATGCAGTGCCATTCCTAGTCAAAATTTATCAGGTACATTGTCTCCAAGTATTGGCAACTTGACAAACCTCGAGATTGTGTAAGTTTTTATTAACCTTTTAAACTGTAGTAACTAAATGTCAAAAAATTTCCCATGTTATATCATAATACAGGTCTTAATTTTTGGCGAATCTATAAACTCATACTTATTGCTTACATATGCTGAAATTGGCTATGTTACTGGAATATCCACACGCTTATCTGCATTATAGTCTACAGGAAAAACAATTGAATACCTTGCATTTTCAAAAATTATGCTAATTGAATTTTTTTTCTTCTTCAAAATATTGGTGAGAAAAACAGTAGCCAATTCACTATTAAGTAGTTTATGCGTATTTCCGAAATATACCAAACCTATATTCATAGGTCTCAATGCCTAGTAAAATCGGAGTTTCATTCATAAGTTGCTACTGACATAGTATTGGTACATTTGAAATAACTTGACAAACAAAGGTTTCTTCAATGGAGTTTATGGCTAAGTACCTTAATCTGGTCATCCTACAATGTATATTTTTATGAGTACAATATTCTTATTAAATGCATTAAAATGTAGAAAATTTCCAACTATATACAAATCAAAATTCCTTTTTTTTTTAATTTGGATAACCATGTCGGATTAGGTTTGTCATGTTAATCTTTAAGATTCAATTTCCAGAAACCTTTACATGGTGAAGTGATACTTATATTGCCTAAATATAGAAGTGGTTGGATTTGTATGTAGTTCTGATAAATAGTCTTAATCATGCATGATTTAACTACTAAAACAAACAGTGATATCGGCGAATCAGTACCGGAGACAGGTTACTTGCTTCCTATGGAGCCTTTCTTGCTTTGCCATTGTATACATTTGTTAAACTATGTGTAAATTGGATGGTTTCCTGGATGATTATCTAAGTCTCATAGATAACAGTAACGGTGTATGCTTTAACCACAGCTGATGTACTAATGTTCTATTTCATAGAAAAAGATTTGAACTAAAACAGTTTATCCGAATGTTCATCAACACAGTTCATGAGAGGTAGGGCAGCAGTGTTTTTTTTTTTTTTTAAAAAAAAAAAAAAAGGTAAATCAGTAAATCAGACACAAGTGTGTCATAAAGTAGTGCACTTTGGACTACTGATGAAGCAATGTATTGCCATTATTAAAATTAGTTTCTTGCATTTTTCATCAAAAAATGAGCTGCTTCTAAGGAAATGTTTATTTCATATATTTATTTTCATCTGTATTTTTACCATTTATTAACACTGTTCTTCTTTTTTTAATGCAGGTTAATGCAGAATAATATGATAACAGGACCAATACCACCTGAGATTGGAAAACTTTCAAAGCTCAAAACACTTTATCTTTCTAACAACTATTTCAATGGTGAAATACCCAAATCTATTGGCAATTTGAAAAGCCTTGAATACCTGTAAGTACAAACAAAGAATCATATTGAAGTGACTAGTCACACTTATTCTGTTCATGCTTTATTTTTACCCAGGTTCAAAATACATTTTTTTGTGTGTTGACAAATACAGGAGATTGAACAATAATAGTCTTGTGGGGGCATTTCCACTATTGCTAGCGAACATCACAACCCTGGCTGTTTTGTGAGTTCTTTACACTGTAGACACAGTATAGTTTTTGTAGTCATTTCTTAAGCTAAATCATTAAAATATGTTTTCGCAGGGACCTGTCTTATAACAATTTGAGTGGCACTGTGCCTAAGTTTCCAACAAGAACATTCAAGTAAGCGTTGGAACTTTTTTGACTCCTTTTCATTTTACTACTTGTTTTGTATTGAAACATTAACAATGTTATAACAAATAATTAAACTTCATTTGAGTTACTCTTAGGCCGGTTCATGGACCCAGTTCCTCTTTTTGGTTAATGTTTGACAAAAAATAAGTCAGATATATCTAGTTTATGTCAAACATATAGTTTACGTCGACTGTGAAAGTGTGAGCGTTCAAAATTTCGAATGTAGCGCGGAAATCCGTTGTAAGCTAGATATGTCCAACCTATGGTTCACTTCTGTTTCTTTTATTAAAAATTGCATTAAGTATTTAATTATTATTTATCACAAAATAAAATTACACTATTTTCATGAAATACATAATAAATTTAATCTCTACCTAACCACCCATGAAATTTTTGTCCAAAAACGCCATCAACCTCTAACTCTAACCAACAGGTTCTAATTTTAAGATGTCCACAAAGCACCCATAATAGTGCTATGCTATTCCCATAGTTTATGATTATTACAGAGAAAAGCTGAAGATTGTTTTATTACACTTATAATTTGGATGTAAATGGGAAGCCCCATTGTTGATTTTTGACTTGACCGTTTGCTAAGTCCTAGGATATAGCTCCATGAGTCATCCATCTCCTTAGAACACGCTTATTAAATATTAAGAGCATCTTCAACCTCCATTAATTACATTACATTGTGATGTTAATGCCACATTTATTCACAATTTTGTTTAAATTTGTATATCTAGTGATCTCGTAAGGTAACGTGAAGAAAATCTGTGTCCAATACTTCACTAGACATTGTGCACTGCAGTCTAACGGTAAGACATTCCACTTAACAATATTAACTAATAACCACCACTAATGTTGGGATACATAAACAAAAGTACACAATATTATTTAATTTTAGTACATTTGCATTCGAGCAAAAAAAAAAAATTACAATTTTGTATTTTCGAATAAATTATTTTAACATACTTTTAGTGATGTCAAACAATTATTGTCACACAACTAAATTATGACATTACAATGTTAGGGATTGGAGATGCTCTAACAAAAGGGCTTCTCTTTGTTTATGTTCTAACAAAACATATTTAATCCCACATAATAAGAGAAGAGATTTCACGTTCATACAACTAGGGAGTGGTTACATGTAAACCTGTCATACCAAAAATAAATAAATAATTATTCTTACAGGCACTTTCTATGTTTTTACCTATCAATGAATATACAAAAATCCAGTATTTGCAGAAAATGAAATCCATTTTAACATTTTCCCCCCTGCTTATGAACAGCATTGTAGGAAATCCTTTGATCTGTGCGACTGGTTCTGAGCCAAATTGCTATGGCACTGTGCAAATGCCTATTTCCTTCAATGTGAATACTTCTCCAAGTAATGCCTTTGAACTACAATTCTCATGCAAATCTTTACTATTCTCTTCATGCTAGACATCATATTCTAGTATTCATTCATTTTATACAGATGCTTCAGCTCCAGAAACACCAAAAAATCACAAGTTTGCTGTTGCATTCTTCTCCACACTTGGCAGCATCTGCTTTCTCGTTTTGCTTTTCGGGATGTTTCTTTGGTGGAGACATTGTCATAACCAGCAAATCTTCCTTGATGTCAATGGTTAGCTTTTCATGTTTGTACATTGATATCATAGTAGAAACACTGAAATATCATGCTATTTTAGAGACATTTTAGGCTAAATAAAGTGAACAAACACTCACTGTTTTAAAATTTCAGATCAACGTAATGAGGAAATTTGCCTGGGCAATTTGAAACAGTTTAGCTTTAGAGAGCTTCAAATAGCTACAGATAATTTCAGCAATAAAAATATACTCGGGAAGGGTGGATTTGGAAATGTGTATAAAGGACATCTTCAAGATGGAATTCTAGTTGCTGTTAAAAGGCTAAAAGATGGAAATGCTGCAGGAGGAGAAACTCAATTTCAAACTGAAGTAGAGATGATCAGCTTAGCAGTTCATAGAAATCTACTTAGACTGTGTGGATTTTGTATGACTGCTACCGAGCGGCTTCTTGTTTATCCCTACATGTCCAATGGAAGTGTTGCTTCCCGATTAAAAGGTACTTCACGCAATTTCATTTTATAAATGTACATTTATAAAACATGTCATCATTTTCTTCTTTTTTACGAGCAATATATCTTGTGTTAGACAACAATTTATTACCCCATTTATAACGCATGTGTAAAGTATAAACATGTGTTATAAGTATTAACACATTTATAAACATGTGGTAGTAACGAATAACACATGAATTTACTAATCTTCAAAGACAGTTTACCGATGATCTACTCTTTGGACATAAAACATGCACAAATATAACATTCCTATTTTTCCTTAAAGGGAAACCTTCGTTAGATTGGAGTACACGAAAAAGAATAGCACTAGGAGCTGCAAGAGGCCTACTATATCTGCATGAGCAATGTGATCCTAAAATAATCCATAGAGATGTAAAAGCAGCTAACATATTACTCGATGACTATTACGAAGCTATAGTAGGAGATTTTGGGCTTGCAAAGCTTTTGGATCATAGAGACTCTCATGTTACTACAGCTGTTAGGGGCACGGTAGGTCATATAGCACCCGAGTATCTCTCTACAGGGCAATCTTCTGATAAAACCGATGTGTTTGGATTCGGGATTCTTCTTCTTGAATTGATTTCTGGGCAGACTGCTATTGAGTTTGGGAAGGCTGCCAATCAAAAGGGAGCCATGATTGAATGGGTAAGATCAAAATTTACTCCTACTAAACAAGTGCAGTTGTCTTCACCCTATGTGAATAAAACACTAGCTCTACCATACAAAATAAAGGGCAGATTTGTAAAACATCCTCATCAAGTTTCAAAACACACAGCCGTCCCATTCCAAAAACATGTTACAAAAAAAAGCTGGTATGTTATGGTTTTAAGATATTTGTGGAAAACTCTGCAAATGTTTGTAGAGAACTATGCAAACATTTGCAGATTTTTCTATCAATATTCGCAATTTTTCAAAAAAAAATTCAAAGAAAAATATACGTGTTGATAATAGAATCATGCAATTATTATTCAGATTTAATTTCCGATAAAAATCCAATTTTTTTTTCCAATATAAAAGTAGGGGGTATAATTTAAAACTTGGTTGAGAAGAGGTTTTTATTTATCGATTCCGAAAATAAGAGACGGAACCAAATTTTCACTACAATAAAATACCATGTTTTACATATGGTCTCCATTTATGCAGCCAACATTAAAACTATTGCTTTTATACTTCTAACAGTATCTTCAGTAGAGTTTGATTTTTTGCTGGAGGAAGAGAAACAAATTTTACTTCTTTCAACTCACACACTGACGTGGGTAGTTTTTAACTTTTGAGTGAATTTAATGTTTTTTATTTTTTTGGAAAACAGATTTGTCTGCACTACTGGACGGATTTATGAAAACCATTCACTGCTAAAAGGTTCAGTTCACCAAACGGGTTTTGAAAACCCATTTAGTGTTAAATAGTTTTTTTTTGAAACCGTACAGTAAATGTTTATTTATTTCTTTTAATTATTACTGGTTTTAAAAAACCAGTTAGAGCTAAATGGTTTTTGGAAAAACCGTTTAGCTCTCTGACTTTATTATTATTGTTGTTGTTGTTGATTGAATATTTTCATCTTTGTTTGCTTTGCCACACTACAATCATCATTGCTAGAGTGTGACAATTGGCAAAGCAAAATAAAGTTGGCATAACTCCAATTTTCAACCAAATTGTCGCTATCGGAGATGGTCTAAAGAGTTCGTAAATCACCACTCTAAAATACAAATAGATATGAGGACTCACAGTCCAGATGGATCTTGGCATTGATTTCTGTTTTATATGTGGGGAATAGGATTTGCCAACTATTGACCAGTAAGAGTGTTAATTGTAAGAACAAATTTAAAATGGATAGCAAATTAATTCTTGTTTACTCAGGTTAAAAAGATGCACCAAGAAAAGAATCTAAGCATGCTAGTTGCCAAAGATTTAAAAGGAGAATACGACAGGGTCGAGCTAGAAGAGATGGTACAAGTGGCTCTCTTATGCACTCAATATCTCCCAATGCATAGACCCAAAATGTCAGAAGTGGTAAGAATGCTTGAAGGAGACGGGCTTGCTGAGAAATGGGAAGCTTCTCAAGGAATAGAATCAATGCCTAAATTTAAAGTTCCAGAATATTCTTCTTCGGAACGCTACTCCGATCTCACTGATGACTCTTTGATGCTTGTTCAAGCAATGGAGCTTTCTGGACCAAGGTAAAAATGAAGGTAGCAGCAGATAATGAAATTGTACATAAAATTCACTTGTTGCATAATAATGCATATGGAGACAAACGCTAAAAGATGGAATATATTGAAGCTGTTTGGTTTGTCATTGTATATTTGGCGTGTTTACGTATTATTCTGTAACATAAACATTATTTGTAGTCTTGTGTTTACTGATTAATGATTTATTTTCTGGTAATATATGAGCTGTTGAATACGAATGTGCAAGAAACCAATTTTAAAAGTTTGATAGGTGTATCTTAGTCACATTTGTGATTGGTATATCTTTACGTATTCGCTGTGGTAATATATAAAGCACTGTACAATCTAAAAAAAAATAAACAACGGCAACGAAATTTTCTTGTGTAATTCATTAATTATTAAGTAATTTACAAATATCATGAACATGTTTAGAATTTGTTTCTCATCTTAGCTATGTATGTGTAATTTTTGAATACTAACCTGAACGGAAGTCCGGAAAGTGATGTCCAAACAGAGTAGTTACTAGCAAATAAACTCATGAACAATACCATCAATCTCAATCTTACTCCTTCCTGATTTCTGCTTAATTCCCAACTCAACCATCACTTTCCTTAATTTCATAGCATCATCCATCCTTCCAACAATTTCATAAACCTTGCAAAGTGCTACATATCTTCCTTCATCATGTGGTTCAAGCTCAACAAGTTGCTCTGCAACATTTAAACCAAGTTCATAGTTTTTGTGAACAAAGCAACCACTCAATAGTGCACCTAATGCATAAGCATCCACTTCAAAAGGCATGCCTTTGATTAACTTACATGCTTCATTGAGATATCCTTTTCGACAAAGAACATCTACCAAACAATTGTAGTGCTTCGCTTCGGGATTAATCTTGTATAGTCTAGTCATACAATTGAAACAACTTTGTGCATGATCAACTATCCCAGCATGACTACAAGCATTCAGTATAGCAAGAAATGTAATTCTATCGGGTACAATCCCTAATTTAATCATTTGCGCGAAAAGAGTTATTGATTCTAATCCATAACCATGAATTGCATAAGCAGTAAGAATAGTGTTCCATGTTTCCAAATTCTTAAAGTCTCTGCTCTTGAATAACTTAAATGCATAATCCAATTTTCCACATTTTGAGTACATATGAATTATTGAATTATTCACAGTAACGTCGCATGCAAGAAAACCTGAATGCTTCTCAATGTATGTATGAATGCATCTTCCTAATTCTAAGCAACTCAGTTGAGAACAAGCAGATAATGCACAAATTAGTGTAACTTCACTTGGTGTAATATTCAAACAACACATTTCTTGAAAAAGTTGAAGAGCCTCATTAGCATGACCACAACGCAGATACACGGTTATCATTGCATTCCATGAAATTACATCCTTATCATGCATTTCATCGAACAAGATCCGAGCTTTTACTACATCGTTGCTTTGTACATAAGCTAAGAGCATGGAAGTTTGTAAAGGAGTGTCCTTTTCAGGGATTTTTTCAAACGCTTGATGTGCAAAGTGTAGAAGACCATTTTTTGAGTAAAAAGCAATAATGGATGTGGCAATAAACGGATCAAATTGGAATCCAAATTTGATAACGTGGGCATGGATTGTTTTGCCGAGCGAAATTGTGGACGATTTGACGGCGGCAAGGAGTGCCGATTTTGTAGGAATAAAACCTTGGTTCAGAGTTTGGATATACTGAAAATGATGATTTGAAGGTTTGTTTGAATTTTCTTTGTGCAAATGGTTGGTTACCGGAGTTGGCAATGGAAGTTTTCCCTCCATTTTAATGTTTATTTCCTTGTCATCACCCAAATAGAGCTGAGTGGCCCTCAGAAAACATATCTTTTTTTGGTGTAAAAAATGAGCCCTGCAAATTATACAAGATGTGGAATAAATTTGAGCATTTAATGTGTTGCCAAGATTTTCAAAATGAGTAGTGCTAGTATGCCCGAATCAAAAGCGGTCAAACAATGCGAATCAGTTAAAACTTGGAATTCGGTTTTTGTGGGGGGGGGGGGGGGGGGCGTTTAGGAGGAGGTGGTGAGGGGAGTTGGGGTGGCGGCGGAGGTTTGGGGGGTGTTGGTGGCGGTTCAATTATGTACACCGGTAGTCTCTCTGCATTTACCGTTTCTTATCGCAGATTCCGACAAAAAGTATTTTGGCTAACATGGCATTTTTGTTTCAAAATAGTTGGAGCGAAATCTTGAATGTAAACGTGCACTATTTAATTTATTTAGGTATTTTTTTAGGGGTTTTTAGACACAAGGAATAAGTTGCAAAAAAATTTAGTCCAAGGGACAGCACGTTTGTTTTTTGGTCCGAATGACACTTTATAGTGTAAATCACAGAATGATAGTTGCAACTAATGTCCTTCAGACCAAAAAACAAACTTGCTATCCTTGAGACTAAATTTTTTTGGAACTTTTCCCTGTGCTTATTTTCCTGTTTTTTTTTTATTTACACAGATACATTATTTTTTATTTTTTTGAAACTGGGTAAAGTTCTAGGTCCAAAGTCCATTTTAAATACGTATGGTCATATCCCTATTGGATACACCCGCACACAACCGAACACATAGTATATCTATTAGGATTGTGATTGTAACACTAGCCACATTTGTATCCAGCTGCCAAAAAAATATAA
This sequence comes from Allium cepa, assembly GCA_030765085.1. Taxonomy (NCBI): domain Eukaryota; kingdom Viridiplantae; phylum Streptophyta; class Magnoliopsida; order Asparagales; family Amaryllidaceae; genus Allium; species Allium cepa. Next base: position 401,034,341 of record CM060943.1, on the reverse strand, counting down.
AAACGACAGAGCTTTTTGTAACATCTCCTATCTTGAGGCTCGAAGTAAGCACTGCAGATGCTGCAGTCATCCATAATATTAAGTTCTGGTGACAAAATACGATAATGTTAATGATATATATAATATCAGAAACACATGAATATGAAATAAAAACAACATATATTAAAACAACTTTTCTGATTACATTCAAAACAATATTTCATATTCAAATTACACAATCTCATAATCAATTTTCAAATTTTGATCAAATATAGTTATTACAAAATACGCCAAGAGCGACATATGAAGATGCCTCCTTGGATGATCAGAATACTAAATAGACGAAAACTGTCTTAATACATCACAGCGGAAATAAAACTAAATAGCAATTCCTAAATAGCTAACTTTGCCTCCTGCACGTCTTCGGAAGCTTTATTCGTCCATCTAATAAACCTGAAATACCTTAACTATTAATCTACTCAAATTAATTTTGAGCACCTGAGGGTTTAAGTGGAAAAACATAAATTTCGAGTCAAACATAAAGGCTGGTGTGAATAATACTATTACATCTTGGTGTACTAATATTAAGTGAGACCACGCCACTTAGTGGAACGGGTTCCCCTCACTAATATCTCTTTAAAATATATCTTTTCCAAATCAGAATCCTGCAAACAAACTGATTAAAACAATAATAGCAGTATTATATATGGTCAAAATCAAGTAACAGATCGACCATTTGTTCGAACAATGTTGTTTTGTTTGACTTACTACTAACCATTGGCTGACTCGGACCTACTAGATAAAATAAATAATCTAACATCTGTTAGAAAAACTTATAATATCCCACACTTGGAGGCCCAAAACTAACGGTTATGGATGCCGCAGTCAGCCATAGTTATTAATCCTCGATGACCAAATACGGTAATGTTAAATAAATTGATATACCAAAAACTCATGGATATGAAAAAAGTTTAAAATTTTCAAAACAACTTTCACATTCCATTTCAAAAACCCATTTCAACATTCTTTACATAATCGCACAATGTTGACCACGTTCAGAAAAATATAACTATTACGATATACTTCAAAAGCGGCATATGAAGATGCCCTTTTGGTGATCAGAGTATATAATAGGCAATACAACTTGGCCTTAACAAAACAACATCGGAATCATATGAGAAAGAACTCAACTAACTACATGCCTCTTGAAGGACTTCGGAAGCTTATTCGTCTTAAGAGGTAGATGAAAACCTCAAATCTCATGCTACTCAAAATCAATTGGGTACCCAAGAGTTTAAGGGGAAAACATAAGCTTCGATCAGACAAAGCCTGGTATGAATAATAATCTACCATCTGAAATCATTTAGATATCTAGTGAGGCCACACCACTTAGCGGAATGAGTTTCCCCTCACTAGTATCTTAAAAATCTTTATAAACGATTTTCTGTGCTCCTGTATCCATAATGGTTAAATCAGTTCAAAACATTACTATGTGATTATATGCAAAACAATTGAATCAATTCTAGATTACCCAACCCCATTCATTTTGACTATCGGTCATAGTTATACTTTCTAGGATTACTATTAACCCAATAATTTTCATGGGTTGAATAAAAACCGGTTAAACATTTATGGACTCCCCGTCCACTTATATAGTTTTCATGGGATCACTATGAATCTATTGGTAACTCCAATATCATTTCTTTTATCCTAGTTTTCATGAGCAGACTAGGAAATTATTGACCAACTGTTAATATCTTTCTTTTACCCTAGTTTTCATGGGCTAACTAGAAACCTATTAACTATCTTTCAATATTCATTTTCTTATCCGGATATAGTTTTCATGGGCTAACTATAAACCTGTCTAACCGACATCTTTAATTGTATATAGTTTTCATGGGCTAACTATTAACCTACTGGCCCTTGCTAATATCCTTTGCCTTACACAGTTTTCATGGGCTTACCGTGAACCTATTGGCCCTTACAAATATCCTTTCCCTTACACAGTTTTCATGGGGTTACTATGAACCTATTGGCCCCTGCCAATATCTTTAATTTATATCCACTACTGGGTCAACCTAACGGTTATTCTGCCTCTTCCCAAAGTACCGTTTTGGGTTCATTACAAAGTGAACGTATACATATATGGAGAAGCAAACAATATAACTTGGTTAATTCTTTTAACCCATTAAGACTTCTTCAAAAATTCCATTTCAAAATACTTTATTCATTAATATGCCATGGTTTTTCTTTTAAATGAGATTGGGTTATTTGTTTTGAAAACTATACTTTCGAAATCTTCAAAATCTTGTTTTCGACCTTACTGGATAGCCTCCTTCGAAAGCATATATCTCTTTTCAAAACATTAGATTCCTGCCTTTTAAAACATTTTAAAATCCTTCTTTCGATAACCTTTCGAATATAATAAAGTGTTACTTATTAATTATTAGAATCACAGCTTCAAAACCATTGGAAGTATTTCTTCTCGAAGTATTGAAAGTCCCCCTTTTGACATCATTAAGTTTTCCTTTTAAAATATCATTTGGGCCGAAGTAAATATAAACGAAAGTATCTCTTTCGAAATCATTCTTTACCATACAAAAATGTTAGGGAATTTATGATAGTGTCGGAACCATCCCCTTCAACAGAATCGAAAGCATATATTAAAAATACTAAAGGATAACTTCGAAACCCCTTCCGAAGCCATTGCCTTCGAAACCGATAACTCTTTCAAAAGCATTTAGGAAGGGACTTAATACATCTTTAAAACAACACTACCTTTTGATAGCATTGATGACTTCAAAACACTCGAAAGGAAAATGAATCGGCGGTAGGGCTTCGACTGTGTTAGAACCTCATCTTTCGAAAGCATTGCTTTATAATTAAAGGAACTTCTTCAAAATCCCTTTTCTTTTAAAACAATATGGCCACCCCTTTAAAAGCCATTATAAAACTCCTTCCGAAAACATATGTATCAACTAAGTCGAAAGCTTAGTAAAACAAAGGTAGGTGCTTAACTTTTTAAAACAAATTAAGGTATCATCTCCATCAGAAGCATGCTTTCGACACCATACCTTCCACCTTTCTCCAATCCGCTACATACCACTTAGATGATACCCTGTGTATTGGTTAGAGCTTAATGGGGTTTTGACTTTGTCGAAGGCGAAAGGTAAAGGGTACCCTTAATAGAGGCAGTTACTATTTTTCTAGGTTAAATGTCATATTAAACAACTGATATCAACTAATCCGCCTTCGTGTAAGCTTCTTATTGGTTGTTATAACTTTTTCCATGATTTTCAAAACTAACTGCCTTATTATTTTGGATAAGTATCAAGCTTAGAATTTTATAGATAAAATCTTCCATTACAAATATAATTAAATTATTTAGATCCTCTTCTCAAAATAATTTAATTTTATATCAAATCACTTAAAAAAATCTCCAAAAATCGTAGAAATTTACTTTGATCTGTTATATAACATATCAAAATTTCAAACCCTAATTTTCAATATATTTTTTGAAATAGATTTATAAACACAACATGCTATATTTTCATTCAAAAAATTTATATTAATCTTTCCAAAGCTTGAAAAATTATCAAACTTAAAACCCAACTCTAAAATTATATTTTGCATGACATATATTTTTTCCATGGCATTTAAACGTTAATATCACACGGTTTTGTCTAAAATCATATGAAACATCATTTAAACAATCTTGTTTAAATTTAAACAAACCATATTTCAAGCATATCATCATCAAACACCGTATATTCAGCAAATAGAGATGGAAATTATTATTCACCTTAATCTTTGATAAGGAAAGTGGATTGAGATAAGTTTGATTCCCCTCTTTAATTCTTTAACTTTTTTTCCTCGAATATCTTCTTCTTTTCTTCCACTTAATCGCCGGCCTTCTTTTTTTTGCTTATGTATAATATTTGTGAAAAGGTGCTAATGAATGTGAATGGTTTAGGGGACACATGTATATATAGGGTGAGAGTCATGGGAGGTCAATATCTATTATGCCTTTATATAGTTTATTTAGTCTATAAACCATTCTTTAAGCCCATTTTTATTTATAAGCACGACCATTTAAATTTATTCAAATCTCAATCCCCTTCACTTAATATTACATTATTCTATTTAATTTATCTTATTAAATATCCTGAATAATGTTATTTAAAAATTAGGGATCTTATAGGCACCTCTACTTAAAGAATTTTGTCCTCGAAATTCAACAAGAACTAATACTAATCATAGAAATCATCTGTAACAACTCCTAACAACCATACTAGTCTATCTGACTAGTGATAATCTATGTATAAACCTAATATAGACATACTCTTAAAACAGATCAGGATAAGTATCTCAAATTTTGTCCTCTGTCTCCCAAGTACAGTCTTTTTCGTTGTCGCTCCACTGAACTTTTACAACTTGACTATCTTGGATCTCAATCTTTTCTCATCTCTCGCCATAACCCGAACCAGTTGTCTCTAACAACTATCAAATTAGGCTCTACTACCAAGTCTTTCAAATTTTTTTGAGGAATGGTAGTCTATGGATCATGTACATACTTGCGAAGATGAGATACATATAATACATTATGGACACCGCCATATTGCTTAGCAACTCTACTCTATATGCAAGCTTTCCAATCCTCTCTATAATATGGAAGCACCAACATATTTCGGTGCCAGCTTCCCCGACTTTTCGAGTCGTATCACTCCCTTCATCGGTGACACCATAATAAAAACCCTACCTCCAACTAAGAACTCTAGGTCTTTACGTCTTTTATCTACATAATTGTTCTATATGGATTGAGCTTCTTTCATTCATTCTCGGATCAACTCAATCTTCTATGATGCCTCTCTAACCAAATCTGGACCTAAGACTAATCTGTCTCTAGTGTCTAACCAACATGCTGGTGATTTGCATGGCCTTCCATACAAAGCTTCAAAAGGCGCCTTTCCTATACTAGTTTGATAACTATTATTATAGAAAAATTCAATCAAATGTAGGTCATCGTCCCAAGAACCACCCAAATCTAACGCACAAGCTCTCAACAAATCTTCGAGTACTTTATTGACTCTCTCAGTCTGCCCATCCATCTGTGGGTGATATGTTGTACTCATCTTGAGCTTGGTACCTGATACTCTCTATAGGCTTCTCCAAAATTCGCTACTGAATAATGCATCTACGTGCTGACTATGCTAATAGGAATCCCATGAAGTCTAACTATGTTATTCACGAACAACTTCGCTAAAATAGGTGTCGTTCTGGTTAACTTGACTGGAGTGAAATGGGTGCTCTTGGTCGATCTTTCCACTATGACCCATATGCTTTCATTTCCCCTATTCGGCCTTGGCAACCCGTCAATGAAATCCATGGATATAGAATCCTAATTCAAAACTAGAATCTTTAAAGGCTGAAGCAACCCGCTTGGTTTCTGGTGTTCGGCTTTCACTAATTGATAGTTAACACACTACTTAACCCACAAGCTAACATCTCTCTTCATGCCTTCCCAATATAAGCTCCTCTTCATTTCTTGATACATCTTGGTCCCCCCGGGATGAACCGTAAACTTGGATCAATGACATTCTTCTAGAACTTCTCTTTTTAAGTTCTCTACATTTGGAGCACATAAACGTCCCTTCTTTCTCAACCATCCTCTCTGGTCAATGCCAAAATATTTTAAACCATTGATCTCGAATCCCATCTTGAGCCTTCTAATCCTCTTGGTTAATTCTGGATCCTCTTTCTGTTTAAAAGCCATCCTTTCGATCAGCACTGATCGCACTTCTAAACAGGTCAATATAGCGGTACTTTGACTAGAACTAGCAGTCGGTCTTGACTTTATACTATAGGTAGTCAAAGCTTCTAAATCTTTCCATTCTGCCAATATAGCTAACACCATATTCTGATGTTTCCTGCTAAGAGCATCCGCTACCTTATTTCCTTTCCCGGGAGTGTATTCTATACCAAAATTATAAGCTGCCAAAAATTCTAGCTACTACTGCTGTCGCATATTCAACTCCTTCCGAGAGAATAAATATCTTAAGGATTTATGATCAGTGTATAGCTCAAATCTCTCCCCCAAGGGATAATGTCTACAAATCTTCAATGCAAAGATCACGGCAGCTAACCACAAATCATGAGTAGGGTATTTCACCTCATGCGGTCTAAGCTGTCGAGAAGTGTAGGCAATGACTTTATCATTCTGCATCAATACAGCTCCCAACCCCGATCCATATGCATCAATCTACACCACCAACCCTTGGTTTCCATGTGGAACTACTAGCACTAGTGCATTGGTCAACAAATGCTTTAACTTAAGGAACTCTTCTTCACATATTTCGGACCAAATGAACTTTACATCCTTCCTAGTCAACTTAGTCAAAGGTGCTGCTATCCGTGAAAAACCCCTAATGAATCTTCGGTAATAGCTAGAAAGTTTGAGAAAACTTCCGATCTCGGTTACCGTCTCTGGTCTCTTCCAACTATTGACAGCTTCGATCTTAACTGGATCTACTGCCAAACCCTCCTCTGAAACTGTATGACCTAGAAACTTGACCTCTTTCTTTCAAAAATGACATTTGGAAAACTTCGCCTTTGGCTGATGCCGCCTTAGCGTCTAGCACTACTCTTAGATGATTTTCATGCTCTCTCTTAGCATTTGAGTACACCAAAATGTCATCTATGAATACCAATACGAACCTATCTAAGTACTCTCGGAAAACTCGGTTCATTAAATCTATGAAGAAAGTAGGTGCATCTGTCAATCCAAATGGCATCACTAACCACTCATACATATCATACGTAGTCTGAACTATTGTCAAAGAAATACTGTCCTCCACCACTCTCAACTGATGGAACGCGGTTGCCAAATCCAATTGGGAAAACACTCTGGCTCCACTCAACCGATCAAACAGTTTGTCAATTCACGGTAAAGGATACTTATTCTTGATTGTCCTTTCATTCAGCTTACGGTAGTCGGTGCACATTCTCAATGACCCAACTGGCTTCTTCACGAAAACTGTGGCCGCTCCCCAAGGTGAGCAGCTTGGTCTAATAAAATTCCTACCTTCTAGATCCACTAACTGTACCTTCAATCCTTTCATCTCAGTCGGTGTCATCCTACTAGGGGGTCTACTGAAAGGTTCAACTCTTGGCATAAGATCTATTCGAAATCAACTGCTTGTTTCGGTGGTAGTCCTGTGACCGGCTCAAAGACATCTGCAAACTCTCTTGCAACACGAACCTGACTTAGCTCTTCTGCTGTTTCAAGAGCACTTAACAAAGCATAAACGTTCTTGTCAGAATTCTCCACTAAGAAGATGATTCGGTTATGACTATTTGGGTGTCTTACTGATATTTCCCTATTATGAAAAAATATCCTAGCCTCATATCCACCCAACCAATCCATACCCAACATGATATCGAATTCTATGATATCATAAACATACAAACTGCACGCAAATATATGACCTAACAAATTATGTTCTAACTGGTCATATCTTATCCCTAGAGTTGCATATCCTCCCACTGGATTTGCAACCCTTAAGGAAGAAACAAGGTGGGTGGGTACTAAACATAACCTATCAACTAGATTTTGAGAAATAAATGAATGTGATGCACCAGTATCAAATAATATCCTAACTGGAATACTCTGAATCAACAACATACCTTCCATCATAGACTTTCCTTTGTCAATAGTAGTTGACTTAATAGATGATGGTCCAACAGAAAAAAATTTTCCTTTGTCCGCCTCAACTGGTTTTGGACGTTGGTTGTTGTAATTTCCAACTGATCACAGTTGTAGCATTTCAGATGCTTCTTATCCGTAGTATTCGTTTGCCCCTTTCCATATCGGCACTCATTTGCAAAACGACCATTCTTTTCACATTTGTAGCAAACTATATCAGCTTTTGATTTTTTTTGCTGTATCTCCCTTCCGAGCTTCTTTCTTTTTGAAGAACTTCATCTTCTTACCCTGAGGATCCTGGGATTCAACTGGCTTCTCTCTAACACACCTTATGGTTGATAGAAATCTCCACCACTATATTACTAGAATCACAGATATGTGTCATGGTTGCCCCAGCAAGCTCGGGCCTTAGTCCCCAAATGAACCTTTCATTCCTTTTTATGTTAGTGTGTACAATAGTGTATCCATATCGAGATAGCTCATCAAACTTATTAGCATATTTAATAATTAACATATCTACCTGAACTATATCCATAAACCTCCTCATCAATGCTGACTTAGCAACCTCAGAAATAAACCTCTCTTCGAATCTCCTTCAAAAATCAGCATAATTCAACTCTTCCTCGGGAACTCCGGCTGTCACACTATTCTACCAGTGAAGTGCCGACCCTTGCAACTGCATAGAGGACGACCTTCTCTTTTGCTCATCTTCCAAACCCAGATCAGCTAATATTCTTTCGCAATGCAACAACCAATTCTCCACTTCGATAGCATCCTTCATTCCCATAAACGGCTTTCCACCCAAGCTGGTGCAGTCTCTACTCAGCTTAGCATAATTATTCCCAATATTACCAGCAACTCCAACAGCAGCTCCTGCTTGCACCAAAATAGCAAGGAACCGATACATCATCCTCACATCTACTAGTGGATTTCCAACACCTACATTGGCTTTAACATTTTTAATTAGCGTTAGCCTGTCGACCTTGGTTCCTTCGAGTGTTAGGTCGAACATTTCCATCAGTTGTGATGCTTCCCCCACCTAGATTTCCACTTCCGTTTCCTGCTTCCATATCTTCTTTCTCATAAATCTGTATTTGAGCCTTAGTGAGATACAAAAGAATGGTCGAAGAGAAAAGGGGAATACATACTTTTGTGTGTGTGTATACATCAATTACAAGTACGTTACAACCGCATTAACCCAAACCCGATCATATTTATGATTCATTGCACTATGCTTTAAAAATCCTTTTAGGTTTAAATTGCTTAAGTTTTCATAAACCTTTGCTCTGATACCAACTTCTAACATCCCCTACTTGGAGGCCCAAAACTATTGGCTACGAATGTTGTAGCTGTCCATAGTTATTACTCCTCGGTGACCAAATATGATAAGATTAGATGAATTGATATACCAGAGACACATGGGTATGGAAAAGTTTAAAATTTTCAAAACAACTTTCACATTCCATTACAAAAACCCATTTCAAAATTCTTTACATAATCCCACAACATTTACCACATTCATGAAAATATAATTATTACAATATACTTCAAGAGCGACATATTAAGATGCCTCTTTGGTGATTAGAGTATATAATTAGCAATAAACAACTTTGCCTTAACAAAACAACAGCGGAATCATATGAGAGAGAAATCAAATAACTACATGCCTCCTGCACGACTTCGGAAGCTTATTCGTCTTAAGAGGTGCTTGAAAACCTCAAATCTCAAGCTACTCAAAATCAATTGGGTACCTGAGAGTTTAAGGGGAAAACATAAACTTCAAGTTGGACATATAGCCTGGTATGAATAATAATCTGCCATCTCAAATCATTTAGATATCTAGTGAGAGCACGCCACTTAGTGGAGCAAGTTTCCACTCACTAGTATCTTAAAACCCTTTATAAACCATTTTCTGTGCTCCTGCATCCATAATGGTTAAATTAGTTCAAAATATTATTATATGATGATATGCAAAACAATTGAATCAATTTTGGATTACCCATCCCGTTCATTTTGACTATCTATCAAAGTTATAGTTTCTAGGATTACCTAATAGTTTTCATGGGCTAAATAATTACGGGTTAAATATTTATGGACTCCCTGTCCACTTATATAGTTTTCATGGATCAGCATGAACCTAATGGTAACTCCAATATCATTTCTTTTTTCCTAATTTTCATGGATTGACTAGGAACCTATTGACTATCTACCAATATTTCATTTTATTATCCATATATAGTTTTCATGAGCTAACTATAATCCTTTCTAACATATGTCTTCAAGTATACATAGTTTTCATCGGATAACTATAAACCTATTGGCCCTTGCTAATATCCTTTCCCTTACACAGTTTTCATGGGCTTACTGTGAACCTGTTGGCCCTTGCCAATAACCTTTCCCTTACACAGTTTTCCTAGGCTTACTGTGAACCTATTGGCACCTACCAATATCTTTAATTTATATATTCACTATCGGGTCAAATTTACAAGTTATTCTGCCTTTTTCCAAAGTACCGTTTTGGGTTCATTACAAAGTGAATGTATACATATATGGACAAGCAAACAATATAACTTGGCTAATTCTTTTAACCCATTAAGACTTCTTCAAAATTTCCATCTCAACATATTTTGTTCATTAATATGCTATGGTTTTTCTTTTAAATGAGATTGGATTATTTGTTTTGAAAACTATACTTTCAAAATCTTCGAAACCTTGCTTTCGACCACACTGGATAGCCTCCTTCGAAGCATATATCTCTTTTCGAAATATTAGATTCCTGCCTTTCAAAACATTTTAAAATCCTTCCTTTGAAACCTTTTAAATTTAATAAGGTGTTATTTATTAATTATTAGAATCATAACTTTGAAACCATTGGAAGTATCTCTTCCCAAAGTATTGAAAGTCCCACTTTCGACATCATTAGGTTTACCTTTCAAAGTATCATTCGGGACAAAGTAAATATAAATGAAAGTATATCTTTTGAAACCACTCTTTGCCATATAAATTTGTTAGGGAATTTATGATGGTGTCGGAAGCATCCCTTTCGATGGAGTCGAAAGCATATATTAAAAATACTGAAAGATAACTTCGATACCCCTTCCGAACCCATTGCCTTCGAAACCTATAACCCTTTTGAAAGAATTTAGGAAGCGGCTACATCTTTAAAACAACACTACATTTCGACAAATTTGATGACTTCAATACACTTGAATGGAAAAAGAATCGGTGACAAGGCTTCGACTGTGTCCGAACCCCTTCTTTTGAAAGCATTGATTTATAATTGAAGAACTCTTTTGAAAGCCCTTTTTCTTTTAAATAACATGGCAACCCATTCGAAAGCCATTATAAAACTCCTTCCGAAAACATATGTATCGACTAAGTCAAAAGCTTAGTAAACAAAGGCATGCACTTAACTTTTTAAAACAAACTAAGGTATCGACTCCATTAAAAGCATGCTTTTGACACCATATTTTCCGCCTTTCTCCAATCCACTACTTAACACCTAAATGATACTATGTGTATTGGTTAGGGCTTAATGGGTTTTGAATTTTTCGAAAGCGAAAGGTAACGGGCGAAATGTACCCTTAATAGAGGCGGGACCCGTTTTTCCCGGTTAAATGTCAAATTAAGCAACTTATACCATCTAACATGCCAATATGTAAACTTCTTATTGGTTGCCTTAACATTTCCCATGGTTTTTAAAACTAACCGCCTTATTATTTTGGATAAGTATCAAGCTTAGAATTTTACACATAAAATCTTCCATTGTAAATACAATTAAACTATTTAGATCCTCTTCTCAAATTAATTTAATTTGTATATCAAATCACTTATCAAAAATCCCCAAAAATCATAGAAATTTACTTTGATCATGTTATAGAACATATTTCAAACCCAAATTCTCAATATACTTTCTGAAATAAATTTATAAAGCCAACGTGCTATATTTTCATTCAATTCTTAATAATCTTTCCAAAGCTTGAAAAATTATCGAACTTAAAGCCCAACTCTAAAATTATGTTTTGCATGACATATAATTTTTCCATGTTAATTAAACATAATATCACATGGTTTTGGTCTAAAACCATACGAACCATCATTTAAACAATTTTGTTTAAATTTAAACACTTCACGATTCAAGAATATCATCATCAAACATCATATATTCAGCAAATAGAGAGGGAAATCATTATTCACCTTAATCTTTGATAAGGAAAATGGAATGAGATGAGTTTGATTTCCCTCTTTAATTCTTTAACTTTTTTTCCTTGAATATCTTCTTCTTTTCTTCTAATTAATGGCCGACCTTCTTTCTTTTGCTTACGTTTATTATTTGTGAAAAGTGGTCACGAATGTGAATGGCTCAAGGGAACCATATATATATATATATATAAGGGTGAGATTCATGGGAGGTAAAAATCTATTATGCCCTTATTTGATTTATCTAGTCCGTAAACCATTCTTTAGGACCATTTTTATTAATAAGCATGACCACTTAAATTTATTCAAATCTCAATCCCCTTATCATTTAACATTTACATTATTGTATTTAATTTATATAATTAAATATCCTGAATAATGTTATTTAAAAATTAGGGATGTTACAAAACTTTTGGACGGTCTATCCTTAACTTACTTCTCCAAGGTTCACTTGATCCTAATGGTTTTGTGGGCTCATCTATAACCTATCCTCATAATATATATATATATATATATATATATATATATATATATTCCTTTTTATGTGAAACAATCATTTAAGTCTTATCTATGACTAAGCCCCACACAATCGAATTTCGGACTAAATTAGCTAGTGGCTATAGCTAATGTATAGAGCACGACCCTATACCAGTCCCATCTGGTATTCTAATATCGGAGTCATTTACTTAGGGTTAAATACCCTTTAGTTTTCCTTAAAAACCTTTTCAAATTGATTTAACCTTTTATATCGTACTTAAACAAGGAAAATATACTCTACTCAAGTCACTTCGCTATGTTATATATATACTTTGCACAAAACATTGTTTATGAAAGAATTCAAGTCCTTTGTTTAAACCTTTAAACAATCTCCTTCGAAACCTTTGAAAATACCTCTTTCGAAAACATTGAACCTACCCCTTTTTTTACAAGTAAACTACTTTACTTTATAATCTTAGGCCAAAAAGGCCAAAACATACCTTTGGAAATCATTTACAATAGACCTTTCGAAAAAATTGAAAGTATCCTTTCGAAAGTTTTATAAAACCTTAGACATCCACTTTTCAAAACACTTTAAACATCCCTTTCGAAAGCAATTGGAAACCTTCCATTTAAAACACTTTAAGTACCTTTCAAAACCATTAGGAAACCTCCCCTACGAAACCTTTGTTTAAACTTTTGAAAGCATCAAAATTCTTTACTCAAAATAAACCTTTCGAAAGCATTGGGTTCAAGTTTGTGGAACATAGTTCGAAACCATTAAAGCCATTCTATTCGAAACATATGGGTTTATCTTTCAATAGAACAAAGGGTCCTATATTAACTAAGTCGAAAGTTGAAACGACCAAGGGTTTGGTCACTTTATCTAGGCGCTATATATATATGTATATATGTATATATATATATGTATAGTAAGTAAATGGATTTTTATTGATAAATGATATTGTTTTAATTAATTAATAATGATGGAAAATTGTTTTCAAATATGTTTAACAAATTAAATAGTTCGTAGAAAAATGGAAAATGTGATAGAAGAATGTTTTCGAAATTTCGACCTTTCGACACTGGAAAATTATCGGACGGTCGTTCATCTTTATGCACCATATATACATATATAAGAGTTGATTAACCAAACAATAATAATACACTAATAGTATATTATCTTATGTTAATTATGTTTATCAAGTGGTGTGACAAGACGTGGTTTAAAAATAAGAACTTATATACATATACTAAATCATATCATTATCTCTTATCATTTCCATAAGTACCATCATCATTACCCACCATGGCTTAGGGGATATGACTAGAGAGGAGGAAGACGTGACATATGAGGAGGAGGAAGGTGATGATGTGACATGTCAAAATGATGACATGTCATTATATTTAAACTAAGGATAAAATGGTAATTTCTCCACTTTTCTTCATCTATAAATACACACCCGTACACATACATTTTTATTTACATTCTCTCCTTCATTTTCTAAAACTTCCTCTCTAAAATTACCATGGCTTCCAAATTCTTTCTAGGTATTTAAAAATTCTAACGTTTCACTTTAACCTCTATCGAATCTAATTTAGGCTTTCCTATATTTGTTTCTTCACTTTATTCTTCAAGAAACCAAACTCACACCCTCCCCGAACCACTAGGATGAGCCCCACACCATCGGCCGAGCCATTTGAAGCTTAAAACTTCGAAAAAAATCTTCACTCTTCGAAGCTCGTGTGTTGTTTCCAATGTCTAGTCGAAGTTCGCTTTGTATTTGCGGAGTTTCGGTAAGTAAACTACTTTATTTTAGAGAAGTTTTATTGACTTTACTATGTGGTGTTATTGTGATGATAATATGATATGTAAATTGAATGGTTATTATGTTGGTTGATGTTGATTTGATGGATGTTGGTGTTTGGTATTGAATTTGAGATTTGAATGCGGTATTGTAAGCATGTAAACATGTATTTTTATATGTGTTTCAAGGTGATGTTAAAAAGTATGGAAGTATGGATGTATGGTTGTGATCCAAGAACAAAGTATGTTGTGTTGAGTCAAAGTTAACAACTTTGTGTGTTGCGACGGACGTGAGATCCGATTCGAAATCAAAAACTATGTTTTCTTATTTAAAAGTTTGGAAATTCTTTCAAAGTTTTATCTTTGTTTCTATGTTTTATAAACTTTTAAAGTTATGTTTCAAAACATGAAATAGAAAAGAATCAAGCAAGTTTTTTTTGCTTATAGTATATTTAAGCAAACTGTGCTTATAACGATAGTCGCTATGGACGCAGTTTGACAAAATTTTCGATTTTCGTTTTAGAACGTTTCCTTGTGAAATGGTTTTGCAAATTTTTTTCAAACTTAGTTAGTAATATAAAAAGTGATTAAGATTAGTTAAATTAATATTTTATTACTTAATTGATAATTAAGTAAGTGATTAAGGGTTAAGTTACACTTAAAGAAGATTAATGACTAATTAGTGATTAATAAAGTTTTAGTCGGTGATTAATAAAGTTAAGAAGTAATTTAATGATTAATTATTATTTAATTAAGTTAATTAGTTAGTTAATTATTATTTAATAAGTGATTATTTAATTGACTTTTAATTAATTTGGATTTAACTAATAATGAATTGTTTATGCCTTAACTAAGATGCATTAAGAAGTTAATTAGGACTTTACTAAGTACATTAAGTTAACTAAAGTTTAATTAAAAATTAATATTGATTTAATTAAGATATATTAAGGTTTAAGAAAATTAGATATAATTTAATATTTTCAAAACTATTTTTAAACTTAACTTGTTATGATTTTAAATCAATCTTATTTTCAAGTTATGTGATTGTAAATCAAAGGATCTCATTGTTTGGACCATTAAATAGCCAAATGAATTAAAGTAGCGATTATAAAATGTTGACATATTTTATGGTAAGTAAGTTGACTTGTGTTTAGCACAAATGCTGAATATCAGTAATGTGATAAACACGAGGAGGTTAATTTCGATAAGCGGGTCATGATAACTTAAGTATATGGAGTGTATGTCGATATGTAAATCTTGCACCCTATAGTGAATTGTTTGCTACCAAATAACTTGACCATTTAAAATTATCTAGCATTGGTTTGAGGAGACCAGAATCGAATGACGAATAGTTACCCGAAAACTACTTCGAACCAACATAAAGCTTTCGAATTGGATCTATCGAAGTCATGATCAAGATTGAAGGATTAAAGTGCAAGGTCTATCTTACCATTAACCTTGAGGGTGATTCCAAAATGAGTGTAATGGGAGTAGTGCCTTCGGTTCGTTCATCTCTTGAATGACCTGTATGGATAAATGCTGACATTGTGTCAACATCGGGAAGGCAATGTTAGCATTCCAAGAGAGAAGTGCTATATGTGAAAGGTAATGACATAGCCTCAGGCCTCATCAACCGGAAATGACTAAAACATAGGATATGCAAAACGGCCATAAGGGTCACATCCATTAGTGTATGATCATTTCGATCTAGAAAGAATCCCTACTCAGATATACTATAGTCCCAAATGGTTACTGATCGTTACCAAGTGGGTAGTCATATTCGGTACTATCCGGCAAGGGATAGGCTAGTCCTGTATTGGCAGGGATCATTTGATACGATCTTGGCATGCTTATATAGAGGTGTACTGTGGCATGCGGTATCCCAGTAGCCTCGTCACTGTATGGAATCCAATCACCAATACGTGCCTTTATGATTTTAGTTCTATACCTAAAGATGTTGGAATGTGAGATGCAAGCATTTCAGCTATGTTCTATATTTTTTTATTTTAAATCCTTAGGAATTATCATAATATCACATGTTTTAAATAGAAAATATTTTTGGTTATTTTTAGGTAAAAACTCGTTCGTGTCCAGGTGCGGCATGGTCTTACAATACCTTTTGTTTTTTAAAAGAGTTTTCGAATAAAAATATTATTATTTGAGTTTACTCGACCCAGTCCCATGTCTGACCCAAAGTTTATTTTTCTTTTTCCTAAACTCTTGGGTACTCAATTTTTTTGAGTAGTCAAGTGATCCAGGTTTCTCTTGAAAGCATGTTGGAGGAGCTGGAGCAGGTAGCTTCATGGATAGCTATTATTAGTATAAACTATTCTGATGTGTGTGTATGCATGGTCTAAGTATTTTGCGGACAAGCAGTTGTAAATTGTCCTAGTTCAAAACTTGTATTCTTGAGCTCTGATGTAATATTTTGGCCGACTATATAATATACCACATTTTATATTATATATTATTCCCCACGTGATAAGATTCGATGATTGATTTGTCTTCTTCTTATCTTCTCATTTCTTCAACCTATAATGACTTGTCTTTCGAACGCAAAAAAGGCAGTTCATTACATTTGGTATCAGAGCATTAGATTAAGCGAACCCCTAGTTATCTTTAGGTTAGGGTCAACTCTGAGAGAGCGTATTTGTAATTTTAGTCATATATATAAACATATATCCCTGATAGGTAGATCTGCTTTGATAGTTTGATTAGTGCTCTCCTTTTTTTGAGCAAGATGGGTGTGTAGCGTGCCACTACACAGCCGATTATAATCATATAATTAATAATATAGTTTTCGATCAACACGCCTGATCGATGGCATAAGAGCAAAACATTATGCATAACACGAAAGTATAGCAACACAAGTCTATTATAAGTACCGATGATACACCAAGTAACTAGCTTGACGCAAAAATAAACAAGATACAAACATAATAACGCGATCAGGTCAAGGTGGGAACACCGAACTGCTCTCATACGACTCTACTGGGGAAGAACTTCTGTACGGAAGGCGAAGTTTGAAAGGGGCCGAAGAGCTCCGACCTGTAATAATGTCGAATAAGAAGATAATGTGTCTGCAAATACTTTCAAAGTGGTGACGTGGTTTATTAAACATTATTGCATTTCGTTCCTTCCATATAAACCAACAGAAAAGGGCGAGGAAGACGTCTAGATGGGGATTGTGAGGATTGAGTTGCCAATGATCAAAGATATATGGTTGATCGGGGATACAACCGAGGAGGTGGGCACTGGTGGCAGCCCAAACTAAGAAAGTGAAGTCACATTCATGGAATAGGTGGGGGATATGTTCTGGTTGAACAGAGAAAAAGACACAGGACAGCTCGATCGGAATGCTAAGGCAAGAGAGCCTCGCTTTGGTGTTGATATGATTATGGACCAGACACCACTGGAGGAAGGCGATACGCCGCGGGATTGGGCATTTCTAGAGTCTGGGAAAGGTGAAAAAGCGACCGGGGTTGTGAAGGAAAGAATAACAGGAAGCAACTGAGAAGCCTCTCGTTGGCGCAAGCGCCCAAACAACATGGTCAGGCGAGGTGGTGAGATGAAGAGAATGAAGCAGATTGAGCGTGGTGATTAGTTCAGCGAAGGTTCCAGAATCAAAGAGGGAAGGAGGGCAGAGGGAGTCCGGATCACGACTGATGCAGTCACTAACCGAGGTGAAAGGGTTGGGCATATTCGAGAACATTTGGGGCAAAGATTTGGCGAGGGGGAGTTGATCATGCCATGCATCTAACCAAAATAAACAGTTTTTTCCATCTCCGATAACAACATGGAATAGGGATTTGATTCTGGGTAGGGTATGGAGCACTCCTTTTCAGAACGGAGAAGGTTTACTACTCGGGGGAAGGTGAAGGACGAGGTGGATATTAGAACGGTAGTGAGACGAGAGAATCTAGTCTTTCCAAATGAAATTGCCTGGGGAGAGAAATATCCACAGCCATTTAGCGAGTAGAGCTGTATACCCTCTGCAACTTTATGTAAGAAATAAGCACCAGAGGTATATAAGTTAGAGGAACTAGCAGCACTACGACCACCAATGGTCGGACTCAGACTGGAAGGGTTGGAACTATCGAAGACCAATCCCAAGGTAGCCAAGGGTGAATTCTGCAACTTTATATTAGGAGTACACAAATATGGGAGGAAAGCGTCTTAGGGAACTGAGTCTATCGTTGAAGTTCAAGCTTGGTTGCGCACTTGTGAAAAGATTTTCAAAGGTCTGGATCCATTAGATGAGCTGAAGTGACTTTTAGCATCATGAAAATTGCAGGAAGGAGCCGCAGCTTGGTGGGACTCGCTCAAGCCATGTTCTAGAAGATGAGTTTACTTGGGCTCATTTTAAGGAAGCATTTGAAGATCAGTTCCTTCCTGCAGCTGGTAAGACTCGGATGTATAAAAATTTATTGGACTTTAAGCAGGGAGATTCATCCATGGTAGAATATGAGACGAAGTTCAATAAGCTATCCTGTTTTGGACCGGAATTGGTCAACACCCTACTAAAGAAAAATGAGATGTTCGTTTTAGGAACGAGGGAGAATTTCCGTGATAGGATGGCTTCCCATGTTAAGGGTTTATTTATGGACTTGGTAGACATGGCATTAAGGTATGAAGTCTTGGACAAGAAGAAGCGTACCCCAGCAGCAATAAATGATAATGCTAGTAGCAACAATTCAAACAAAAGGAAGTTCAACCTGAATTGGAGTAAGTAAGGTAAAGGGAAAGGAAATCCAACAGGGAATAAGTGGAACAAGTTTAAGGATACTACTTGTTATATCTATAAGTAGAAGGGTCATATTACCAAATTTTGTAAAGACTTTGAAACTTCCAACGACCTCAGGAGATGTGAAGGGAAAGGGCATTCTTGAAGGTACCCTATTAATTAATGGTTTTTTTGTTCGAGTTTTTTTTTGATACTGATGCCTCCCATAGTTTTATCTATTTAGAAGCAGTAAAGAAATTTCATTTTATCCCAAATATTGTAGAAAACCCTATTTTCTTATGTAATCCTATAGGAGGGGTAACCCATTTTAACCTAATGTGTGAAGACATGCCAATTTCTTATCTTTCACATCATTTTACTAGTGATATATATATATATATATATATATATATATTAGATTTTAAAGGATTTGTCCTCATTTTCAGTATGGACTGGTTATCAATATATGGGGCTATCTTAGACTGTAGAGAAAGAACGGTAACATTAGTAACCAAATTGGGAAATATTGCTTAAGTACCTTATGAGAACCCTGGTATTCATATGTGTAGTTTCATGTTTACCTTGGAAGTATCTCAAGAAGGGTTAGGATCCATAGAGGTTGTTAAGAACTTTTCCAATGTGTTTGAAGAAGTTAGGAATTTACCCTCACATAGGGAGATATAATTCCACATTGATCTAGTTCCTGGTGCAAGACCCATAGTTCAACCTAAGAGAAGAATGGCTCTGAGGGAAAGAGAGGAGTTAGTAAAGCAAACCCAGGACTTATTGGAGAGGGGATTGATTAGACTAGTCAGTCGAGCTAGGGATTGGCAGTAGTCTTCGCTGCTAAGTTGGATGGATCTTTACGATTGCGTATGGACTATAAAGAGTTGAATAGATTGCCTATTTGAAATAAATATCACTTGCCTCGTATCAATGACTTATTTAGCCAACTTCATGGAGCTACGGTATTTTCCCAAATGGATCTAGCTACTAGATTTCACTAGTTAAGAGTTGCCGAGGATAGTATATCCATAACTGCCTTTAGGGTCCCAGACTTTTTCTTTGAGTGGTTGGTTATGTCTTTTAGGCTGACCAATGCACCTACATATTTCGTGGATCTTATGAATCATGTTCTCTGAGAGGTTCATAAGTCCATGCTTGTTTTTATAGATTACATTTTAATTTACTCCAAATCAGAAGAGTAACATAGGTATCACTTGGAAGTAGTTTTAGAAACCCTAAGGAGGCATGTTTTGAAAGCAAACTTTTCTAAATGCCATTTTTGGCAGTCGGAGGTAAGTTTTAGGACATATTGTATCGGGAGATGGTATCTCAATGGACCCGATAAAGGTCGAAGCTGAATAGGAATGGAAGCGACCTTAGACTCTTACCAAAGTTCACAGTTTCTTAGGATTGTTCGATTACTATAGAAGATTCATTCAAGATTATTCTAAAATCTCCTCACATTTGACTAAGTTAACTACGAAAGGTGAAAAGTTTGAATGGACTCCAAAATGTGCAAAAGCATTTAGAGAACTGAAGAAGAGACTGACTAGTGCACCAGTTCTTGCTATCTCTGATGGAAATAGTGGGTTTACGGTGTTTGCCGATGCATGTGGAGTTGGATTGAGAGCTGTTACAATGTAGAACGAAATAGTGATTGCGTATGCTAGCAGGAAGTTGAAGCCACATGAAAAGAACTATGCTATGCATGACTTAGAGTTATTAGCTGTGGTCTTCGCATTGAAAATATGGAGGCATTATTTTTTGGGTAAAATTCTTTCCTTTCTTCTTTAACTCTTTCTTTCTTCTTTCTTTAGATATTCTAGTAAGTAGGATTTTCTTCTTATTCAATGAGGTAAAAAGTTCAAGCTCTACACTGATCATAAACCCTTGAAGTATCTTTTCACCCAAAAAGACCTGAATCTCAAACAGCAAAGATGATTAGAGTTCTTGGCGGCATACGACTTGGACATTCTTTTTACATTAGGAAAAGCTAATGTAGCCGTGGGCGCCTTAAGTAGGAATGCATTTTTGTCTCTTTTGGAAGTTACCACGACTCTTTAGCTAATGATAATGAAGAAACAAAGGAAGGACAGTGCTATGGAGATGTTATTTCGAGGAGTCAAGGAAGGTCGATGTACAAATTTTGAGATGGATCACCAAGGTGTTTTAAGAATCAAGGGAAGATTGTGCATTCTTGATATAGACAGACTAACACAGGAAGTATTGTCGGAAGTCACAAATCTAGATTATGTATTCACCCTGGAGTTCATAATATGTATGAGGACATGAGGAGAGTCTTTTAGTGGCCAGGAATGAAGAAGGATATCTACACCTTTGTGAACGGATGTGCGAGTTGCCAACAAATTAAGGGAGATCATCAGAAAATGGTCGGGTTGCTTTAACCTTTGGAGATCCCTACGTGGAAATGGGAGATGATATCAGTGGATTTCATAGATGGTTTAACCAAAAATAAGAAGGAAACGAACGACTGTGGGTCATTATGGACCGGTTAACAAAGAGTGCACATTTTATTCTATTCAAGCAAACTAGAACGACATCTTCATTGGTATAAATTTATATGAGGGAAATAGTTTGTCTACATGGAGTTCCAATAAGAATAGTAAGTGATCGAGATCCCATCTTCACAAGCGAATTCTAGGGAGCTCTGCAAACAGCTTTGGGCACGAAGCTAAGTTTAAGTACTTCCTACCATCCTCAAACCGATGGCTAGACTGAAAGAGTTAATTTCATTTTGGAAGATATGCGGAGAGCCTAGATTCTTAATTTTGGAGGATCATGCGAGGATCATATTCACTTGGTTGAGTTCTCTTATAACAATAACTATCAAGATAGCATTGGAATGGCGCATTATGAAGCTCTGTATGGGAGACTGTGCAAATCACCTGTGTATTGGGTAGAATTTGGAGATTGTTTATTGCTTGGTCCAGATATGATTCGAGAGGCGATAGAGATAGTTGAAATGGTTAGAAGAAGGTGAAGGAAGCTCAAGATCGCCAAAAGAGTTATGCTGACAAGAGAAGGAAGGATTTGGAATTTGAAGTCGGCGATGCTGTGTATGTGAAGATAACTCCCATCAAAGGAGATGTTCAATTTGAAAAAAAGCTAGAAAGCTGGCACAGAGGTAAATTGGACCATTCTAGATCATGGAAAGGATTGAACCACTCACTTATAGAGTTGAGTGTCCCGAAAGGCTGTCAGGAGTTCACAATGTGTTTCATGTGTCTTGTTTGAGGAAAAGCGTGCATGATCCATCTTCAGTGGTGAAAACGTCGGTTCGGGATGACTTGGTAATATAACCGAACCTGATAATAGTTAGGCATCCAGTCAGTATTATGGATCAATATGAGAAGAAATTGCCCAACAACCCGATGCGAATGGTTAAGATTCAGTGGTGCGATGATCGGGAGATTACACTTGGGAAACTTTGGATCACATAAAGGAAGCTTATCCTGGATGGATGTTAGGATAGTTGTTGTGTACATATCATGGATGTATTGATGTTTTGGATGCTTGTATACCTTTTGTACGAATTTTATGGTATGAATATATGATTCCTTTTGTGTTGAATCTTGTTAGTAATTTCGAAATTTTTTTAAGAGGGGTAGAATGTAATGACCTGGGTTTTGGTCGCTTTAACTAGGCAAACATATATATATATATATATATATATATATATATATATATATATATAAAATTTATTGTGAAGACCCGTAAATCCGTACTCCTTGAATATACACTAATCTCCATAGATTAACTCAAGATGAACAGAAATACGAATTATCAATGTTTAAGAAAAAGAAAGAGAGAGAAGAAGAGAGAAAAGATAGAAAATAGAGAGAAAAGAAAATAGAACGGAAAGAAAGCAGCAGAACAATTATCAGAATCTCACAATTCGCAGCGGAACAACATATAATAATAAATGAATAATCTTTAAACAAAGAACTATATCAGTTATTACATTACATCACATTACATTTCATTGCATCAGAGTGTACAACAACAAACAACAACCAAACAATGCAGCGGAAAAAGAAATACTATATACTAATAATACGCCATGCCATTCAGCTTGCCTCCAGCAACTCCAGAATATCCAGAATATCCTGATAAACCTTAACTCTTGACTGCCCGTGTGGAAATTGGTGAGCACCCAGAGTTTAGGAAGGAAAACAATAAACTCCGAGTCAGTCATGTGACTGGTGTGAGAACTCAAAACAGTTTATTTATCTTTAAAATCAAAATAGAAGAATATTTTTAAAGTCAATTCGCAATGCTTTTAAAAATGAGACTACCATAAGGCCTCCCGCACACACACACAATGCAAACACAGAATCAGAGGAGATTTCTCCTTATGATAGTCAAAGATGCTTGATACGCATTAAAAAGAACATTTGATATTATTACTAGTGCATAGTGTAGGAAAAATTTATTTCGAAAGTAAAGATATAAATCTTAGCCAACATAGACATTTCGAACTATGCCTACTATAGCTACCATCTAAACAGTGGTGACCACCATAAGTAAATGGCAGGTTCTACAACTAAAATCGTACAGGGTTTCGTATGGGGAATTGGATTTCCACCGAATGGTCAGGCCAAGGAACTTCCCATTGCCACATGAGAACGCCTCTGGAAGGACGTCCCCGAGAACCAAACCGGATCTCTGCCAACACAAGGCCGGGTTACCCCTAACTGGGTAACAACTGACACGAGTATGCCATCCCCCGGTCCCATTGGACCTTTATCCGAGCGCTCGTCATCAACATCACACAATCATAAATAAAGTGTTTCAACATGAGTAAGTATATGGGCTCCATATCATGATACCACCCTTTCCAGAAGGAAATGCACATACCCTAAAGGGAGCTACCCCTCATAACCTTACTGCATCTTTCCTGTTTTGACCATTCCGGGGTGTGAGGCTCGACGAAGTCACGTCCACAAAGACATACTTTATACAAAAGCCATGCTTTGGGTCAACAAATGATCATAGAAATGATCACAAAGATAAACGATCAAACAAATGACCCTATCACAAATGATCAACACAATGATCATTCCACAACAACACTCAGCATGTCACATTACCAAATTAGGAATATATCGCTGATAACATTCAACTACATAACCTCTGAGCTCGTACGTCTCAGAGAAGGGTGTTAAGCTAAGAGAATAAATTCTCCTCCACCAACAGAAATATATTTGAAAGAAATCTGCTTTATATCTCAATTTGTAACGTCAGACATACAATCCATACAAGTCTGTTCCGGGCTCGAACAGAACCGAAGGCACTTACAAAGAAGTCCTTGCAATCCGGATATCTACAATCCTGATCGGATTCCCCATCACATATGGAGAACTCTATACCGGAGCAACTCGGTGCAGAGTCAATCGACAGGTCATCCTATCGCTCTCGCAAATACCGGGTCTTCAACACCGATCTTCAATGCTATCCATTACGTCGTATCACTATTCGGAATGGGTAATCCGAATAACGAGCGCAATAATTTAAAAATAAGTGTAGCATTCAAATTCAACAAATCCCAACAAATACCTTTCAAAGGTTTGATAGTCGGTTATTGAACTATCAATGGATATGCACACATCACCAGATTCCAAATAATTTTCCAAATTATTTATTTCCCAAAAATATCTTTACAAGATATATAATTTCAATACCTCAAAAATAAATCAATATTTTTTTTAAAAGAATTCCACTTCCTTTTATAAATTCCAAAGTGAATTTATATTCCAAAATATCTATGAATATACGACTTCAATTATTCATTTCAATTTATCTTCAAAAGATAAATTCTCCAAAATATTCACTTTATATTGGAAAACATTTCCATACTTATTTAATAAGTAATTCACAAGTCTTTTTATTTTCTACACTTGGAAAATATTCAATATACTTAAATCAAAATTAAGTATATATTTCATTCTTTAAGGAAATCATTCTCTTAACACATTTGTTTGGGCCAAAACGAATGTTGCGTAAAACATCGTTACGACAACCCAAAATCACTAGTATAGGGGTTCAAAATTAAAATAGATATAAAAATCCCAATACTATACAAAACATTTCCTTTCGGAAATCATTTACTATAACAACAGTGTTATAGTCCACCATTTCCTTTTATTTCTCGAAAACGTCTATTTCAACAATGAATGTTGAAATCTATGGTTTCGAATCTTAACACATTTTAAAACATCGTTAGATCGTTTTAATTCTGTTTAAAATATCACATCCTAAACATTTTCTTTAACATATTATTCACTATTCAAAAACGTGAATATACTACGTTAACCAATTTCATCATTTCTATTCATTTTATTTTAAAGGATTATTCACTGTCTAAAACGTGAATATAACTCCATTAATATGCTATAGCAATTTACTTATCAAAATAAGTCGTTTTGCGGATTTATGAAAACAACGTTTATAAATTCCTTTATTAACCTATTCAATTCATAACTCAATTATAAACCAAAAGTTCATATTATAAGTCAAATACTTATAATTTATTTGTTTGCAAAAATCGTTCTTTTGAACTTCCAAAATTTTAAATCTTATAACTTATAAGATTTATTTATTCACCCAAATCTATTCTTTTAATAACTTTAAAATTTTTATAAACCTACTGCTTATAAAATTCCATTTAAAACTTCACCGTTTATAATTCTATAAATTTCATTCATTTATGAAATTCATTCATAATTCATTCTAACACTTATAAAAACTCGTTTTATAATTCAAATATTTTAATTTATAAATATCAATTTATAAATTTCTTATATACAAATCAATTTATATTATTATTTCAAAACGTCTTTAATCTCCTTTATAATTTCACCATTTTGATTTATAAAATAATCAAATTTTATAAATCCTATATTTTCAACTTTTATAATAAATTCAAAAATCCCGATTAAACTATTTTATAAAATCATTAGCCTCATATTTTCAAAAATCAACTTTTAACTATATTTCTCAAAAATCATAATTTTTATAACATTAAAAATGATAACGTTTATTTTTTTAAAAATGGATCAATTCCAAAAATATTTTATAACGTATACTCTTCAAAAGTCACTTTAATTTTTTTTTTAAAATTCCAAAATTTGTGCCAGTGATGCTACACACCAAATAGTCAATCACGACAACAACGATATCATATATCAATATGATAATCCATCAAATATCAAAATATCTGAAATCAAATAAATACTATTGAGGAATCCAGTTGGATCCCTCCAACCTGTTTTCCTGCATCCAAAAACATTAGCACAATACCAATTTCGCTCCAGTACGAAATTATCGCGGTATATGGGATTTAAAATATTATCCGCTTAATAGACGGCGCAATAGGGTCTCATCCGCTATACAATGCGGAAAATCAATAACTGCAATATATACATATGCCAATATATATATATTGCTATTATATATATAATACCAATTTCACTGTATATGAAATATTCGCGGTATATGTTTTTAATAAATAACATCCGCTTACTAACGACGCATAATGTCTATTTTAACAATCAATAGATAACAATCATCATTCAAACATGCATTCAAGTATTTTAAATATAACTATTTAAAATAAACATCGAAACTGATTCGATTGAGTGAGAAGTTCTCACCTTGATTTCAATTTCGTTTTAGCGATTTATTTCGAATAAAATTAAACGGACGTTTAATTTTACCCGAAATTCTCACTAACTCCAAACGACTCCAATCTAATTCCATTGCGTAGTACTCGTCCATACGATTCCAATGCTTCCTGTTTCGCGCGTTTTCGACCTCGTATTAAAAAGATATGATTTTTACAAGTTTATACGAATTTTTTATAACTAAATTACAACATAAATTTAATTTATTTAACCCAAATCTATCTTGGCCGTAGGATCCATCACCTTTGCATCATGACCGCACCTTGCTTTCATCTCCCTCTCACGTTCTACAGGTAACAAGCCGTAACTTGAACCCATCTTCATGAAACTAGGGTTTAATTTTGCTCCACCCTTGTCGACATCCACCACGATCAGCTACTTCCATTCAAACGAGCATCTCGAACTCCACCTCCACCATGAACCATGATGAACTCGGCCTTGTATTCTCCCTTGAATGTCATGCGCAACATGCGACTGTCGGCCCCCTGTATCTCCCTCCACGTCGCACCAATTTCGATCATCACCGTATGGAATCGAAGCTCTCACGAATCTCTACAACTTTCACGTTGAACTCTTCGCGTAATTCTTGATGGATTGAAAGTGATTGAGGAGAAAAGAACAAAAATTTCTGGCCATTGAATGCTATGGGTGGTGGCTGCAGAAAATTGAGCTAGGGTTTTGTAATTTGTGAAAAAAATGAAGATAGAAGGGCTTTTATAGAAAATTTACGCAACACTATTCACCCTGGATTTTCCGAACTCCAAACGAAGCATGCCGGTTGGCGTTTCTAAGGTTTACCCTGCGTTCCGAACACAATGGAACAGGTTTCGGAAGCTAATTCGGTCATCTGTGCGAGTTATGGCCATAAACGTTCAATTTGAATTAAACCGATTTAAACGATTTTCTAGGCGTTTTAGCTTGCATCGGACAAACAGTAAATCCAATTGACACGAAATTTGAAACCTTACAATAATATCACATTACGGATCCGATGAAACTGGTTTCGTCAAAATCAGAGAATTTTTGAAAAATGGCTATTTTAACTCGCCAAATTAATATTAAAACAATTTCAATGCGTTTCGAGCTGCCACGATCAAAAGATAACTCCGATTGCTACGAAAATTGAAATCCGGTAATAACAAACTATTATGGATCCAATGGAACTAGTTTCGTCAAATTCTGAGACTGTTCGAAAATTGGCTATTTTCACTAGTCGATTAAATATTAAAATATTCGATTTTCACAAATAAACTCTTAATTCGATTTTAAAAGTTCTAAAATATGGTTCTAACTTCAATATGATAAAATAAAATTTTACAAATCATTTTCAATCATATTTAACCCAGTTTTCAATTATTTCCATAATTTAACATATTAAATTATCGATTTAATTATTCAATTAAATCCAATTATTCAAAATAAAATTTATTCGACTTATAAATTTCACTTATTAATATTTAAAATTAATTAAATATTCAAATTTTAATTAAATAAAATTCTGGGTCGTTACATTTATATAGTCAATAAATGGATTTTTATTGATAAATGAACTCATTTTAATTAATTGATAGTGATGGAAAAATCTTTTTCTAAATATTTTCACCAAATTAAATAGTTCGTAGAAAAAGAGAAAATGCGACCGATGAATTTTCCGAAATTTTGACCTTTTAACACTGGAAAGTTGTCGAGAACTTTGTTCATATTTGTGCACTATATACACACATATAAGAGTTAATTAACCAAACAATAATAATACACTAATAGTATATTATCTTATGTTAATTATGTTTAACAAGTGATGTGACAAGACATGGTTTAAAAATAATAACTTATATGTATACTAAATTGTATCATTATCTCTTGTCATTTCCTTAAGTACCATCATCATTACCCATCATGGCATATGGGATGTGACTAGAGAGGGGGAAGATGTGACATATGAGGAGGATGAAGGTGGTGATGTGACATGTCAAAATGAAGACATGTTATGATATTTTAAACCAAGGATAAAATGGTAATTTTTCTACTTTTCTTCATCTATAAATACACAAGCATGCACACAAATTTTTATTTGAATTCTCTCCTTCATTTTCTAAAACTTCCTCTCTAAAATTTCCATGGCTTCCAAATCCTTTCTAAGTATTTAAAAATCCTATCTTTTCACTTTAAATCTCTTCCGAATCTGGTTTAAACTTTCCTATATTCATTTTTTCACTTTATTCTTCAAGAAACCAAGCCCACACCCCCTCTAAACTAATATGCCAAGCCCCACACCATCAGGCCAAGCTAAATTGAAGCTCAAAACTCTGAAAAAACTTTCACTCTTCGAAGCTCGTGTGTTGTTTTTAAAATCTAGTCGAAGTTCGCTTTGTATTTATGGAGTTTCGTTGAGTAAACTACTTTATTTTGGAAAAGTTTTTTTGATTTTACTATATGGTGTTATTGTGATGATAGTATGCTGTGTAAATTGAATGATTATTATGTTGTTTGATGTTGATTTGATGGATATTGGTGTTTGGGGTTGAATATGAGATTTGAATGCAGTATTGTCAAGTTAGCTAGCATGTAAACATGTATTTTTATATGTCTTTCAGTGCGATGATAAAAGAAATGTGGTAGAATGGATGCATAATTGTGATCCAAGCACCATGTTATGCTGAGTCAAATTTAACAACTTTGTATGTTGCGATGAACGTGAGATCCAATTCGAAATCAAAAACTATGTTTTCTTGTTTAAAAGTTTGAAAATCGTTTCAAAGTTTCAATCTTTGTTTATATGTTTCAAAAAAGTTAAAAGTTATGTTTAAAAACATGAAATAGAAAAGAATCAAGCAAGATTTTCGCTTCAAGTATATTTATGCAGACTGCGCTCATAGCGATAGTGGCTATAGACGCAATTCGACAAAATTTTTGATTTTCGTTTTAAAACGTTTCCTTGTGAAATAGTTTTGCAAAAATATTTCAAATTTAATTAGTAGTATAAAAAGAGATTAAGTTTAGTTAAATTAATATTTTATTATTTAATAAATTAATTAAAAATAATTAGTACTTAATTGACAATTGAGTAAGTGATTAAGGGTTTAAGTAACACTTAAAGAAGGTTAATGACTAATTTGTGATTAATAAAGTTTTAATTAGTGAATAATTAAGTTCCAAAGTAATTTAATGATTAATTATTATTTAATAAAGTTAATTAATTATTATTTAGTAAGTGATTATTTAATTGACTTTTGATTAATTAGGGTTTAACTAATAATGAATTGTTTAAACCTTAACTAAGATGCATTTAGATGTTAACTAGGACTTAACTAAGTTTAGTAAGTTAATTAAAGTTTAATTACAAATTAATATTGATTTAATTAAGATATAATTAGGGTTTAAGCCAACTAAATAAACTTTAGTCTTTTCCAAACTTTTTTAAACTTAATTAGTTATGCTTTTAAATCAATCTTCTTTTCAATTTAAGTGATTTTAAATCAAAGGATCTCATCGTCTAGACCATTAAGTAGCCAAATGAATTAAAGTAGTTATTATAAAACATCGACATGTTTTATGGCAAGTAATTTGACTTATGCTTAGTCCAAATGCTGGATATCAGTAACGTGATAAACATAAGGAGGTTAATTTCGAGCGGATCATGATAACTTAAGTACATAGGGTGTATATCCACATTAAATCTTACACCCAATAGTGAAGTAGTTCACTATCAAATAACTTAACCATCTAAAATTATTGAACATTGGTTTGAGGAGACCAAAATGGATGACGAATAGTTATCCGAAAACCACTTCAAGCCAACCTAAAGCTTTTGAATTAGATCTATCGAAGTCATGATCAAGATTCAAGACTTGAAGTGCACGGGCTATCTTGCCATTAACCTGGAGGGTGATTCCAAAATGGGTGTAGTGCAAGTAGTGCCTTTGGTTCGTTCATCTCCTAAATGACTTATATGGATGAATGTCGACATTGTGTCAACATCGGGAAGGAAATGTTTGCACTTCAAGAGAGAAGTGCTATATGTGAAAGGTAATGACGCAGCCTCTGGCCTCATCAGCCGGAAATGACTAAAACATAAGATATGCAGCAGGGCCATGTGGGTCGCACCCATTAGGCTATGATCATTTCCATCTAGAACGAGTCCCTACTTAGATATACTATAGTACCAAATGGTTGCTGATCCCAACCAAGGGGGTGGTCATATTCGGTACTATCCAGCAAGGGATAGGCCAGTCCTGTGTTGGCAAAGATCATTCAGCATGATCTCGGTATGCTAATCTAAAGGTGTACGGTGGCAGGAAGTACTCCAGTAGCTCATCGTATGGAATCCAATCACCAATACACGCCTTTACGATTTTAGCGGTATATCCAAATGTGTTGGAATTTGAGATGCAATCATTTCAACTATGTTCTATATTTGTTTTAAATCCTTGGGCATTATCATAATATCCTGTTTTAAATAGAAAGAGTTTTTAGTTATTGTTAGGCAAAAACCCATCCGTGTCTAGGTGCGGCGTGGTCTTCTGATACCTTTTGTTTTTCAAAAGAGTTTTCAAATAAAAGTATTGTTATTAGAGTTTACTCACACTAGACCCATATCTGACCCAGAGTTTATTTTTCTTTTCCTTGAACTCTTGGATACTCAATTTTTATGAGTAGTCAAGTGATCCAGCTTTCTCTCGAAAGCATGTTGGAGGAACTAGAGCAGGTGACTTCATGGATAGCTATTATTAGTATAAATTATTCCACTGTGTTTGTATGCACGGTCTAAGTATTTTATGGACCTGCAATTGTAAATTGTTGTAGTTTGGAACTTGTATTATTGAACTTTGATGTAATTTTTTGGCTATGAAAATAATGTAATATACTACATTTTTTACTAAATGTTATTCCCTACGTGATAAGATTCAGTGTTTGATTAGTCTTCTTCTTATCTTTCTTATTTCTTCTACCTAAAATGACATGTCTTTCAAATGCAGGAAAGGGATTTCATTACAAAAGCACTCTTTCAAAAGCGATTTCCTAAGTAAAAGAGAGTGGAAGGTTTCGACACCAACCCTTTCGAAAGCATAGGAGAAGCGGCTCTAATTTTAAAAGCGAAAGCACCCCTTTGAAACCATGTTTAGAGGCAGCGGCCTCAATTGGGTCGAAAGGTAGAATTGCGGCAACGTATGTTTCAACCCTGTCGAAAGCTAGCTTAAAACAAAAGGCGACGACCTTTGTCAAAAGTAATCTTTAAAACCTTTCGAAAGCCTTCTTTAAGAGCAAGCAAGTGGCATTTCCATTTGGAAACAAAACGAGGTCTCGACCCCTTCGAAAGCACTGTTTCGACCTTATGCCTGTCGACTAACTCCAATTCACTACATACCAAGGCATTGATACCATGTGAATTAGTTCCGACTTGGTCAAAGGCATAAGCGTGAAGTCAAAAGCTTACTGCCAATAGTGGTGAAATAACAAACACTTACAAAAACTGTTTTCTTCCTTCATAGAGTAATTTCTTTCCAACTAACTTGCTTATTTGTCAATATAATTGGTTGCAAATTTCTTTTCCAAAATCTTTTCTAAAAGTGCTACCGAATTCAGTAATTATTTATTTAAAACATTCGGCAAATTGCCCCTTCTCCAATTTTAAACATATCAAACATTTAAATCCCATACCTTAAATAATTTTATATGCTTAATAAAAAACTTAGGAAAATTCTCCAAAAATTCCAATAAATCACTTTCAATATGTTTTCTAACATATTTAAATTTCTGACCCAAAGCTAATATATAATAGCCATAATTAATTTAAACCCAAAACAACCATTTCCTTCACTAGAAAATTTATAATAAATCCGCAATAATTCAGAAAATTATGAAACTTGAAATCCATCTCTAAAATAATATTTCTGACCTCATATTAAAAAGGAAAGTTATTTGGATGTCATTTAATAGTTTTTAAAATCAATTCTTGTCATAATATCCATATGAAATAGCCTAAATCATCAACAACCATATATATATATATATATATATATATATATATATTTAAACAATCAAAACATGGTAAAACATTTGCAAAATAAATTCGAATCTCAATCTAACAACTGAAAATCATAAAATAGGAGATGTGATCTATTATTCACTTTTAGCTTGTGATTAAGAAGTTTGAGATTTTCTTCTTGAATTAGATTGATTAAGCTTCCTTCCTCTTGATTTTTGCTTATCTTTCTCTTGCTTTCTCCTAAATATGGCTGGACTCTTCTTGGTTTACTTTTTGTTTGTGAGCGTGTAAAATGAAAGAGGTATGCAGGTTTAGGGTATAAGAATATTACTTATTCCTATTTTTCCCTTATTTATTAGCCTTTCCTATTTCATTTTAATTCCCTTTAATTCATTGTTTTAACTAGGCACGACTACCATTCTATTATTCAAATCTCAATTCCTTTAACCATTTACATTATTCCATTTAATTTAACTAATTAAATGTCCTAAATAATGTTAATAAATATTAGGGTCGTTATAGACTCCCCTCCTTGAAGAATTTCGTCCTCGAAATTATGATAAGGCACTCATCAAGATCGACCATAATGCTACAACATACCGTGAAACAAGTCAGGATAAGCATATCTAATCCTGCTATTAGTTTCCTAAGTATAGTCTCTCTCGTTGTCGCTCCACTGGACTTTAACTAATCTGACTATCTTATTCCTTACCCTCTTCTCATCTTTCATGACTATACAAATTGGCTTTCTAGCTATAGTCATATTCAGTTCCACTACTAAGTCCTCTAACATAGTTGGTGCTATAGTAGTCTTCGGATCTCGAACACACTTCCTAGATGAGAAATATGAAAAACATCGTGGACTCCTACCAAACTGTTTGATAACTCAACTCTATGTGCGAGTTTCCTAATCCTTTCTACAATAGGAAATGGTGCTACAAATCTCGATGCCAATTTTCCTGATTTTCCAAATCGAACTACACCTTTCATTAGTGATACATTGAAGAAAACATGATTTTCCCACTGAGAACTCTAAGTCTTTCCATCTTCTATCAGCATAAATCTTCTGCCTAGATGGAGCTTCCTTCATTCTAGCTCGAAGTAACGCAATCTTTTCTGCAGCTTCTCTAACCAAATCCGGACCAAGAATTAACATATCCTTGGTCTTTAACCAACAAACTAGAGATTTGCATGGCCTTTCATACAAAGCTTCAAATGGTGCCATCCCTATACTAGCCTGATAACCATTGTTATAGGAAAATTCAACTAGGTGTAGATTGTCTTCTCATGATCCTTCGAAATCTAGCACACAAGCTTATAAAAAATCTTCTAAGATTTTGTTAATCCTTTCTGTTTGCCCATTTATTTGTGGATGGTAAGCGATACTCATCTTGAGCCTGGTGGCTAAAGTATCCTATAGCCTCTTTCAGAAGTTGCTAGTAAATAAGGAATCCTCTCATTTACTATACTAATAGGAATTCCATGTAGAAATAAATTGGCTAAAATAGATGCTGTTCTGTTTGACATAACTGGAATGAAATAGGCACTCTTGGTCAGCCTGTCCACTATTGCCCATATACTTTCATTTCTCATATTTGACCTTGGCAACTCTTCAATAAAATCCATTGAGATAAAATCCCACTTCCATACCGCAACATCTAAAGCTTGAAGTAACCCACTTGGTTTCTGATGTTCTGCTTTTACTCGTTAACAGTTCAAACACGGTTTCACCCACGAGCCTACATCTCTCTTCATACCTTCCCAGAAGAAACTTCTTTTTATTTACTAATACGTCTTATTTCCTCCCGGATGGATAGTGAACTTCGAACAATGGCTTTCTTCAAGCACTTCCTTCCTAATGTTTCCTACATTTGGAACACACGGCCTCCCTTTATTTCTTAATAATCCATTCTGGTCAAGACTGAAATCTTTCAAGCCATCACTCTTTCTTCCATCGCTCAACTTTCTGATCCACTCAACTAACAATGGTTCCTCTCCTTGCTTAGAAACAATCATTTCAATCATTACTGGTCGAACTTATAAACTTGACAACATAGCAGTTTCCATACTATAACTTTTCCTGGATCTCCTTTGTACTCTACATGCTGTCAACGCTTCTAAATCTTTCCACTCAGTTATCATTGCCAACACTGCATTCTGATGTATCCTGCTAAGTCCATCCGCAACCTTGTTGCCCTTTCCTGGTGAGCACTCAATACCAAAATCATAAGATGCTAAAAACTGTAACCACCTCTGTTGTCTCATATTCAACTCCTTCTGAGAGAATAAATACTTCAGCTAGTTATGATCCGTATACAATTCAGATCTCTCTCCCAAAAGATAATGTCTCCACACCTTCAATGCAAAAATTACTACAACTAATTCAAATCATGTGTTGGATATCGAACCTCATGCGGTCCAATCTGTCGAGATGCATAGGCAATTACTTTACCTCTTTGCATTAACATGGCTCCTAATCCAGTTGCACGTGTATGTGTGTACACTACTAAATCCTGATTCCCTTATGGAAAAACCAACAATGATGCACTACTTAATAAGTGTTTCAACTTATGGAATGCCTCCTCACACTTATCGGCCCAAACGAACTTCACATCCTTTCGCATTAGCTAGTCATCGGTGCTGCTATCCACGAAAAATACTGTAACGACCCGTAATTTTTTAATAATTTTATTTGTTTTATTAATATATTTAATTGAAGTCTTGTGAAAATTTTAAATAATTAAATTCTAAATTTTAAATTTGATATTTGGAATATGTCTAATTAAACATAGCAAATGGTAAAAAATTTTAGCTAAGAATATGGAAGTTTAATTTTCTGGTGTAATTCTATTTCATTTCCAATCAGCTAATAATTGATGATAATAAAATGTTTTCTAAACCTGGATATTTTCTATAGATAATTTGTAAATCATCTTCTAAGTGAGACGTCATATTTCGTTTCTTCAAATTTGGATGGTTATTGCTTCGTTTATCTTATTTTCGGCAAATTATCAGCATTTTCGGTACCGATTATCGACCTTTGATCGGATGATCGTACCATTGACATTTGTATACCATTTTGATCGTCTCGTCATGCAAATCTCCACAGTAGATTCATATTTGTGCTTCAGTGTTTGATACATGTCGGAAAATCGGTAAACAACTTTGTATCAGTACCGGTTCGTGTCCTTTTATTTCTAGTGTCTTTCCGTGTCTTTCCATTGTTCCTTGAGACATTTAATCAGATGTTTGCTTTTATTAATATCTGAAATTGACTCTTGTCCCTCGGTATTCACATTGTTTAAAGTTTATAAAAATAAAAAATATGTAGAATTTAAAGCAACGTATATTGGATGTGAAGAGGCAAGATCACTTTCATTAGGCTGTCATGTGTATATTTTTTTCACTCATGTTAGAAACCTGCTTCTCCTTTTTAAATTACATCATCCTCCAATCCACCTTCGACTCTCCACCGAAAACATTACCCAACAGAGCCTCCACTGTTTGCAACCCACTGTTCTCGCCTGCAAAGCCAGCAACTCCAACCCCATCTCCACTCTCGGACTCGCTTCCCCGCGCGCTACTCCTCCCGTCACCGTTCAATCCATGCACATCCACCTCCGCCTAGAACATAGCGTGCCGCCCTTATAGCCTCTATCCCCTCCTTGCTTCGATTTTAATTCTTACCGGACGGTATATATAAATATATTGCTATGTTGTTGTTTTTGTTACAGTATGATTTTAAATTGTTTAAGTTATATTTATAAAACCTGTTATTTATTAGCATGATACATTGATATAAGTATGATATATATATAAAGATTTTGATTTCCAGTATATATATTAAAGGTTTTGTTTTAAATACGTGTTTCATTTTATACGAATAGGTTATGGGTTTAGATTTATATACAGCATGTTTATGGTTTCTGGATATATATATATATATATATATATATATATATATGGATATTTGGTTATAAATAGGTCTGTGCATAATTATCCGCAAGCTTTGAGTTTGCATAGATATGTTTATATATATTAGTTATATATAATCTGGTTACAGTATATATACATATATATTTATTTACTGAGTGTGTGTGTGTATATATATATATATATATATATGATGCTTAAATTTATATAAAGTTCTACCGAGGTGTGTATATACACATATACATATATATTGTGTAAAAGTATGTTGCATACACACAAATAGATATATATATATATATATATAGATTAGTTAACTTCTTACCTATGTTATATATACAGTTATATCATAGGTGCAATGACAATTCATGTATATATGCAATGTTTGTCATTTTCTTTTTGGCCGTGAAGTGCCAGTTTACAATATAAAGCTTATATTAAAGGCCAAGTCCATATTTTTTTAAGTTGTTGGCATATTACATATGCATGTGTTTATAGTATAGGTATGGCATTATAAAAGAGGTATGCATTAGATCTTAGCAGTATCACTTACATAATTTTATTCATTATTTTGTTTATATATGTCGGTCTCATTATAATATGTTATAATATATGTATGATTTCCATATATTTGCTTATATATGTTACCTAGCTATAGTATAAATATATATAACCATCGCTTTACATAATAGTATGTTCTATATAATGTATGAGTATTTCATCTCTACAATTTATATAGATTTTATATACTAAATATAAGTTTGGATTGTATAAATTGGTTTTGTTTATATATTTTTATATATACCATTGTCACAACATTTTATATTGCTTGAAACAGTTTATATATATTATTAATGTTGTGTATGTATTAGTATGTATATAAGGTTGGGTTTTAAAATATACCATTTGGTTTAAAACCATTTAATACATATGTTTAAATATATATCAATTTGTTTATATATAATGATTTTAATATATTATGTATGTATGTTGAGTTTAATACGTGTTTTAAATAGAAACAATGATTTTTAAAAACATATATATAATTAATATATGCTTATATTTAGAATATGACTTTATAGATATATAGCTATATTTAGTTATATATATGTTCACTGATACCATTTGTGTTCATCGATCTAATTCTTATTTGATTTGGTCAATTCTTTATTATCAGCTTCATTCATCGATTCGAGTTTAATCTTTTCTTGTTTTGAGATTCATGCCTGGATTCGTAACTCGTTTCATCGCCAAATATCTCTAGCCTCAAAAGGTGAGCAATCATTCACTATTAATGTTCTTATATTTATTAAAGCTAATTTTGATTGAAACGATAATTGAAATGTACTGCTGTTAGTTATTTACATTGTTATATTTATGTAATTATATGCTATCTGTTCACCTATGACATCTGACACCATTATCTATTATTTATATTGATGATATATGCCTGTTATATTTTCATCATATCCGTTATCACTCCGCAAGTTCCCTGTTAGTATAAATTCACTATAGGTTGAAATGATACATACTCGAATGATGTGTAGAATAGGAGAAAATCGTTATGGGTTAAAATGATAAACCCAAGCAATTTTCATTGAGTTGAATTTGGTATTACGGGTTGAAATGATATATACCCGTATATATTTAAATTACGGATTGAAATGATAAATAGTCGTATCACTTGGCCATAGAATAGAAAATTATATACAGACACCGTCGTCTATATATAAAAATATTTTTAAAAGATTTCTATGGTTTTGGAAAGAAATATATAGTTTTATATAAATAATGATTTCAGGTATTACATAAATGTTATTTTATATATAGTTAAAATTTTGATTTTAAGCTATGTATAAATTTGTTTTAATATAAATAAGTTAATAATAAAGTTTGATTTTATTAAATATAATATGGTTAAGTATTTAAATTATATATTAATATAGAGTTTATAGTGATTTTAATAAATTAAGGCTAGGAAGATAGATTAGAAATTGGTTTGAAATTGTATTTAATTAAGAATTATATTTAATAAAAATTGATTTGGAACTTATTGAATTTGATATTTTAAAGGATATAATTTTTATAACTTGATTTTGTTTATGGTGATTTAAATGAATATGTCAATTTTAAATAAATTGAAGGAACATTTGGTTATTTTAAGTTTAAAAGTTTATTTAAATGATATTGGATTTATAAAGTAAATATTTCAAAACTAAGTAATAGTAAATTGAATTTGATATATTTGGAATTTTCAAATCTAGTTTGAAATGTTTGAATATTTAAAGCTTTGAAATATATTGAAATTGAAATGGTTTATTTTGTGGCTAAAAATTTATTTTGAAATCGACATAATTTGAAATGGTTTGTTGAGAAACCGAATTGAATTGAAATTGATGATTTGAGATTGAAACATCCCGCCTTTCCGCACGCTTTAAATTGACGATAAACCACACACGTCAGACTTAAACCATACAAAAGGGTGGATTGTTATGGGGTAAATAAGAAAAAGCAGGGAAAGAAAATAAAATAAAATAGAATCTTGCAGTGGAACGATAAAATATAATAATCAAATATACAATTCATGAAGCTGTTTTACAAACATTTGATTATACTTATACAATACATATCAGAGTTGCACATACCATAGAATACTAATTATGCAGCAGAATAAAATGGTGTAGCAGAATAATATAGTAGATAATAGTACTACAAATCTTCGTCTTCGTCCTCCAGAATAAAATCTTCAAATCCTAAAAAGCTCAGGCTGACCCGAGCGAATTGAAAAGACAAAACAATCGAGTCAAAACTAAAAGATCTTATTCAAGCTAAATCAACTGAAATAAATATGAGTGTAACGGCGTCAGATATGTTTACGGGATTCGACATCTCCTATCCAGTGTCAAACGTGAGTGCAATAACTTAAGAGATGCTCGGGATTCACCTCTCCTAAGGATCCGTTAAACTATTTACTATGTAGCAATATTTCGCTATTATAATAATGTCTATAATAAAATAAACTTACTTTTAAATAACGTTAAGGAGTGACCCAATATTCCCCTTAACACATAATAGTCCCAGTAGTCCATCCAGTATCAGCGCATCTCCAGATCGGGAGACTACCCTAAATACTCCATGGGCTACGGGAGAAAAACAAACTCGTACAAGGCGCGCTAGGGTAGGTGACACGGCACAACTAGGCAATGCCAGGGTAGATATACCAATTACGCTTCCGGGTCGGTGGTAACGCATAGAGTGCAGCTGCCGCCCACCTCGAGCCACACCCCAAATAAGAAAAATCAAAAGTGGCCATCGAATCAATCCAAAAGTCAAAGTATAATATTGAAGGGATGTGTTTGATCAAAGTGCTACCTCATTAATCCGTAGATCGCTCTTGTTTTAGCCACCTTATGCCAACTCACGGGAGTTGGGTCCACGTATTTACCTCAAAGGAAATGCCGCCACCATCCTACTTCATTCTGGAATCTCCACCGCGTACACGTTTTTTAAAATGGTTTTCGGAGTTGGCAGAGAATATGACAACTTTCGATCCCGATCTCTTTAACAACCAAACGTTATTACAACACCGCGATATTTTTGAAATAATTTATACTTTTAAAATCAGAATATAATATCCATTTCAAATCCATATAATTACAATATCATTTCCTCTTTTTTTAAAACTAAATCAAATTTGATATCATTTTAAAATATATCCTTTTCTAAAACCATAACATTTCAAAGTTATAATACGTCGAAACCAAAGCTTGAAATATAGCCTTTCAAAACATAAAACCTTGAATTTCATAACTTTGAAACATACAACACCACTTAAATGGTTTAAATGTTTAATTACTTTATATAGTAAAATAGTTTCTTCACTTTCACAAATCAATTCCAATATGGATTTTAAATTCCCAAATAAACCAATATAATTTTCATATATTTCAAAGCTTTAATTATTCCACCATTTCAAAACTTATTCTTTGATAATTTCATATATATCAATTTCAACTACTATTATTTAGATTTGAAATGTTTACTTAATAAATCAAATATTATTTTAGCAAAACCTTTAGGCTTCAAATAACTGGATATTCTTTCAATTACATTAACTTGATAATATTCAATTAAATCAATTTGATATTTATTTAAATCCTCTAAACAAAAATCATTCCTTTTAAATCTAAATTTATTTATATTTCAAATCCAATTTTTCGAGGATAATCCTTGAATCTTAAATTCAAATCAAATTCACATTTATCTTCCAACCTTAATTTTATTTGAGTCATTATAAACTCTATATACAGTAGAATTTAAATAGATGCTTAACCATATTATATAAAAGAAATTCAAACTTTATTATTTAGCTTATTTTATAATTCAAAACAAATTTATACATAGCAAAATCAATATAAATAGCATTTATATAACATCTAAAATCAATATCTGTATAGCCCATATATTTCTTTACAAAACCATAAAAATCATTTCAAAAATAATTTTATATATATACCGCGGTGCTTGTATATAATTTTCTATCCTATGGTCAAGTGCTACAGATATTTATCATTTCCATCCGCACTTAAAAATAAAAATTCGGTTGTATATAATTTCAAACCGCAACCCCGAATCAAAATAAATGCATAACAACTTGCAGATTATGATGATATAAATAAACATCTATTCATCCATCATAAAATCATACATCCATCACAATCATCATACAAAACAATCAATCAATATCAATATATTACTGATAATATATAACAGCTAATTAACTGGCAGTAATATTCAATAATGAATTAAATAGCAATTTAATTTCAATAAATGCAATTAACCGAGATGACGATTAAAAATATACGAAACAGCCATAAATAAATGCATAATCACAACATAAATGAATTTACAAAACACAAGAAATTTTAGAAGTTGTGAGTGGGTTAAAATACTCACCTTTTGAATTTAAATTGAATTCAAATCCAATTCAAACCCCAAATTTGCACAGTCTCCAAATCCGTCCAAACCAGCGCCAAAATGTTCGAAATTCCAATACGAACCTAGCGGAGAAAATCACACGTGAATTGGATCACGTATGTAGAAGTTATAACAATTTGAAGATAATACGAATTTAAAACTAGAAATTTATAAAATAAAATAAAATAAGACGTACAGTCACCTACACGTCATCACGCATGCTACTCCTGTTCGTTCCAGCCAAGACATAACATGCACGAACCACCGTTGACCGCCGTTTCCTCACTCCTCCGGCCACAGTACGCCGCACCACCATCGTCAACGAGCTCGTCGCACTCGGCCGCTTCTCCCCTGCCCCATGCAATTGCCCCACGTCATCGACCGCCGCCGCCTAAACCCAAGGGTTTCGAACCCTAAAACGAAAATTCTGGCCGCCACAGCCCACTATGCAACCTCTGAACACCTTCAAATGACTCCATGCATCGCACTCACCAATCCGCATAAATCAATTTCGCCTATTAACGACCAAATCAGAAACCCTTAATTTGACTCCTAGGATCCACGAATTTCGAGCTTTGACCGAGAATTCTGATCAATCCGGCCACTGTCTCAAAAAATGAACAACAGACGTAGATTCATAACATTGAGATTATGATATTTATATTTTTCCGAGGAGTTTGAATTTTTTGAAGTTGATTTTTGAATTGAAATTTGAATTGGATAAATTAGGGTTTACGGCCATTGAGAAAGAGGAGCACAGAACTTTCTGTATGTATAGAAATGAGGAATAGAGGCTGCTAGGGATTATAACAAGATATTTATAGACAAGGTTGAAAAAGAATGGACCGGATCAAATGGATGTACACGCTGGACGATATATGGCCCGAAAAGCCCGTTTTGACTCTAGAACGAAATTGGGTCAACCCATATATCAAAATAGATGTTTTAAAATATTTTAAACGCGATGGAACAGGTGTCACGTCCAAATTCCATCGTATGAAGAAGCTATGCTAAAATCAATATTTTCATATTGATTTCAATTGATTTCAATTTCATTTATCTCAAGGCGTTTCGAGTTCGTACGATCAAACAACAAGCCCGATCGCTACGAAATCTGAAATCCTTCAATAATTCACCGTTTCGGATCCGATGAAACTAGTTTCGTCGAAATCCAAGTCAGTGGCCAAAATGGCTATTTTTACACTAATTAAATAAATTAATATTAAATAAATTAAATCACTATTTCAATTCAAATTCTATAATTCATAAATTTTATCATCTTGTATTACTTTAGTGATTTATAATCCTTTAAAACCAATTCCCATATCAATTTG
Organism: Allium cepa; assembly: GCA_030765085.1. Classification (NCBI taxonomy): domain Eukaryota; kingdom Viridiplantae; phylum Streptophyta; class Magnoliopsida; order Asparagales; family Amaryllidaceae; genus Allium; species Allium cepa. The sequence continues at coordinate 400,991,517 of CM060943.1, read as the reverse complement.
AAGTAAATTAATTCACTAATTATAGTATTTATTTCAATTACTTAAAATAATCCCTTTATTATAAATTGAATCCAATTAATTTTAATAAGTTTCAAATTAAACTGATTAGATTCAATTCTAATCCTTTAATTTAGTCTATCATTACTCTATAACATAGTTAACACTTGTCACACATTTCATTCCATTAATATATTCAAATTTTATCTTCATTTCAATTAGCATAATAAATTAAATTTCATTTATAATAAATTCATTTACCAATTAATTCGGTAATTTTTTTATAATTATTATATTATGAATGGAATTAACGTTAATTCCAAATATTATCTCAGTTTACATTAAGATAATATTAAATTACCTTTAAATGAAATTTATTTCTTATTGCACTAATATACGCCTATTTACATCTTAATTAGACTAAATAATACATTTCTAAATGTGTACTTCTATCAATTGTACACATTAATTAAGGGTTAAAGCTAATTAACAAATTTACCTATATTCCATTCTTATACCAATTTATTATTTATACATACCTTAGTTTCTATGAAATTTGTCCATTCACACTTCCATTGTTTTATTCATTACCATTAAAGTAACATTTATTATCAACAACAAACATGGTAATTATTTACAGAACATTGATTTTTATTCAATGACCATTTATTATAATTTAAATTCCTTAATTTGATTCAATGTTTACATTTTGTTTTCATAAATTCAATTTGTCGCTAAGTATACATCTACATTATTTCCACTAATTTGAATTTCATTCAATTTATTAATAATTTCCTTAGTTAATATTAACGTAACATTTTCTTTATTTTTATTGCAATTGATTCAAAATTCAATTCTTAATTCTTAATGTCTTCTAAATTAACAACTTCCAAACATTGTATTACTCCTCACACTAATGTGACATTTATTAAAATTAATTTCCAACAAACGTACTACTAAATTTCCCTTAATTGCAATTTGATTTCCAAATTTTGTTTAACATACTAAATAGAATAAATAACATATATAGATTGTTACCTATTTTCCTTTACTTGCATTTATGAGTTTATTACTTAACAATCACAAGTTAAAATTCCATATATACACAGATTTTAATTAATTGTCATTAACACTGTATTATTTCATTAATTAATCAAATACTTACATTAACACTATTTCACTTATTGTCAGGACACGATTCTTCGTCTTCCGAAAATTCAACATCGACACTCACTTTATCGACTGCCGAGGAATCGAACGACGGAAAACCGAACACTGAGGGTTTTTAAAAAGAATTTAAGAAAAGAAAAGAGAGAAAGATAGAAGATTTAGATAGGGAAAAGAAGATAGAAATTTTAAAATAGAAGGAAAAAGAGAATAGAGGAAAAAGAAAAACAGAAGAAAATAGGGAAAATAGAATGGGACAGAGAAATAGAGAAGAGATAGAAAATAGAAAGATAGAGAGAGGAGAGGAAAGAAAAATAGGACGGGACAGAAACAGAACACAACACAACAACATCAGAATCTCACAATTCGCAGCGGAACAACATATAATAATAAATGAATAATCTTTAAACAAAGAACTATATCAGTTATTACATTTTATACATTACATTTCATTACATCATATCATCAGAGTGTGCAACAACAACAACAACAACAGTGCAGCGGAAAAAGAAATACTATATAAGTAATACGCCATGCCATCCAGCTTGCCTCCAGCAACTCCAGAATATCCTGATAAACCTTAACTCTTGACTGCCCGTGTGGAAATTGGTGGGCACCCAGAGTTTAGGAAGGAAAACAATAAACTCCAAGTCAGTCATGTGACTGGTGTGAGAACTCAAAACAGTTTATTTAACTTTAAAATCAAAATAGAGAGATATTTTTAATCAATTCGCAATGCTTTTAAAAATGAGACTACCATAAGGCCTCCCGCACACACACACAATGCAAACGCAGAATCGGAGGAGATTTCTCCTTATGATAGTCAAAGATGCTTGATACGCATTTAAAATAACATTTGATATTATTACTAGTGCATAGTGTAGGAAAAAAAATTCATTTCGAAAGTAGAATATAAATCTTAGCCAACATAGACATTTCGAACTATGCCTACTATAGCTACCATCCAAACAGTGTTGCGACACCATAAGTGAATGATAGGTTCTACAACTAATACCGTACAAGTTTCGTATTGGGAATTGGATTTCCAACAAATGGTCAGGCCAAGGAACTTCCCATTGCCACATGAGAATGCCTCTGGAAAGACATCCCCGAGAACCAAACCGGAACTCTGCCAACACAAGGCCGGGTTACCCCTAACTGGGTAACTACTGACACGAGCACGCCATTCCCCGATCGTAAACGACCTTTCTCACGGGATCCCGATAACCAACAACCAAAAAGTAATAAATTCGTAGTAACCACATAGGTTAAATATCTGGGCTCCATACCATGATACCACCTCTATCCAGAAGGAAATGTACATACCCTAAAGGGAGCTACCCCTCATAACCTTGCCGCATCTTTCCTGTTTTGACCATTTCTGGGGTGTGAGGTTCGACGAAGTCACGTCCACAAAAACATACTTTATACAAAAGCCATGCTTTGGGTCAACAAATGATCAACACAATGATCACTAAGATAGACGATCAAATAAACGATCCTATCACAATAATCAACACAATGATCATTTCAGCAACACTCAGCATGTCACATTACCAAATTGGGAATATATCGCTGATAACTTCAACTATATAACCTCTGAGCTCGTACGTCTCAGAGAAGGGTGTTAAGCTAAAAGAATAAATTCTTCGCCACCAACAGAAATATATTTGAAAGAAATCGGCTTTATATCTCAACTTGTAATGTCAGACACACAATCCATACAAGTCTGTTCCGGGATCGAACAAAACCGAAGGCACTTACAAAGAAGTCCTTGCAATCCGGATATTCACAATCCTGATCGGATTCACCATCACATATGGAGAACTCTATACCGGAGCAAATCGGTGCAGAGTAAATCGACAGGTCATCCTATCGCTCTCGCAAATACCGGGTCTTCAACACCGATCTTCAAATGCAATTCACATCGACGTATCACATATTCGGAATGGGTTATACGACCCCATGGTCCTTTCCCGGTTAACCCGAATAGTGAGCGCTTATTCAAAAATAAGTGTGGCATTCACATTCAAACAAATCACATCAATTACCCATTCAAAGGGAAATATTGATAGTCGGTTATTGAACTATCAATGGATATGCACACATCACCAGTTTCCAAATAATTTTCCATATTATTTATTTTCCAAAATATCTTCACTAGATATTTAATTTCACACTTCAAAAATAAATCAATATTTATTTCTAAACAAATTCCACTTTCTTTATAAATTCCTTAGTGAATTTATATTTTCACAATATCCATGCATATATGATTTCAATTATTCATTTCAATATTCCTTTTCAATTTATCTTCAAAAAGATAAACTCTCAAATTATTCACTTTATATTGGAAAAACATTTCCATACTTATTAAATAAGTAATTCACGAATTTTATTTATTTTCAACACTTAGAAAATATTCAATATACTTAAATCGAGATTAAGTATATATTTCATTCTTTAAGGAAATCATTCTCATAAACATATTTATTTGGGCCAAAACGAATGTTGCGTAAAACATCGTTACGACAACCCAAAATCACTAGTATAGGGATTCGAAATTAAAATAGATATATAAATCCCAATACTATGCAAAACCTTTCCTTTCGGAAATCATTTACTATAACAACAGTGTTATAGTCTACTATTTCCTTCTATTTCTCGAAAACGTCTATTTCAATAATTAATGTTGAAATCTATGGTTTCGAATCTCAACACAATTAAAACTTCGTTAGATCGTTTTAATTCTATTTCAAATATCACATTCAAAACAATTTTCTTTAACATCTTATACACTATTTAAAACTTGAATATACTACGTTAACACATTTCATCCTTTATTCATTTTATTTCAAAGGATTATTCACAGTCAAAACGTGAATATAACTCCATTAATAGGTTACAACAATTTTCTTGTCAAAATAAGTCATTTGCGAATTTATAAAACAACGTTTATAAATTCCATTTCTATTTATTTATAAAAACTTTCTTTTTATAAATTCTTTTATTAACCTATTCCAGTTTATAACTCAATTATAAACTAAAAGTTCATATTATAAGTCAAATGCTTATAAAACGATCATTTTACAAAGATCGTTCCTTTGAATTTCATAATTATAAATCTTATAACTTATAAGATTCAATTACTTATCCAAATATATTCTTTAATAATTTCACAAAATTTATAAATCTTACTATTTATAAATTTCACTTATAACTTCACCATTTATAATTCTATAAATTTCATTCATTTCTGAAATCCATTTTCACTTCATTCAAACACTTATAAAAACTCGTTTTATAATTTCAATACTTCAATTTACAAATATCCATTTATAAATCTCTTAATATAATTCAATTTATATTATTCTTTTAAAACGTCTTTAATCTCCTTTATAATTTCATCCTTTTGATTTATAAAATAATTAAATTTTATAAATCCTATATTTAAACTTTTCACAATAATTCTAAAATATCTCGATTTAACTATTTTATAAACTCAATAGCATCATATTCTCAAAAATCAGTTTTTAACTATATTTTTTCAAAAATCATAATTTTTATAACTTTAAAAATTATAACGTTTATTTATTTAAAATAGATCAAATTCCAAACATATAGTATATTTTCAAAAATCACTTTAAAAATCATTTTAAAATCCCAAAATCTGGGTCCAATGATGCTACACACCAATTAGTCAATCACGACAAACAACGATATCATATATCGATATGATAATCCATCAAATATCAAAATATCTGAAATCAAATAAAAACTGTTGAGGAATCCAGTTGGATCCCTCCAACCTATTTTCCTGCATCCACAAACATTAGCACAATACCAATTTCGCTCCAGTACGAAATTATCGCGGTATATGTTCTTATTAAATATTATCCGCTTAATAACGGCGTAATAGGGTCTCATCCGCTAAACAAAAAATGCGGGAAATCAATAACTGCAATATATACATATGCCAATATATATATATTGATATTATATATAATACCAATTTCACTGTTTATGAAATTTTCGCGGTATATGTTTTTAATAAATAACATCCGCTTACTAACAGCGTATAATGTCTATTTTAACAATCAATAGATATCAATCAACATTCAAACATGCATTCAAATATTTTAAATCTAACTATTTAAAATAAAATCGAAACTGATTCGATTGAGTGAGAAATTCTCACCTTGGTTTTAAATTCCGTTTTAGCGATTTATTTTGAATAAAATTAAACGGACGTTTAATTTTACCCGAAATTCTCACTAACTCCAAACGACTCCAAACCAACTCCATCGCGTAGTGCTCGTCCATACGATTCCAACGCAACTGGTTTCGCGCATTTTCGACCTCGTATGAAAAAGTTATGAATTATTGAAGTTTGTACACGATTTATATATAACTATTATAACATAATCTAATTAATTTTAAACCTCAACCATTCACAGCCCTTAGATCACATCCCCCTGCATCTCCACCGTCCCCCCTTTCTTCCTCTTCAGTATGCGTGCGTCCCCCCCTCTCAATAGCCGAACCCATTTACATAACTAGGGTTTAATAGTTCGGCCACCACGCTCGACTAAACTCCATCACACCCCAGCCAAACGAACGCTCACTGCACCACCTACCACCGCCTAGAGTCAAGCCAAGCTCGGTGGTCCCCTCAGCCCTAAAAAACGCACGAAGACGAGCACAAACGCGGTCATTTATCTCCTCCAAACGACGATGATAGCTGAGATCCACCGTTAGATATCTAGATCATGCTGTGCTCTATAAGTTTCATGTTGGAAGATTGTTGAATTAATGAGTGGATTGGAAGAAATCGAGGGGGAAACGTGGGTGTTTTCTGGCCATTGGTGAAAGCTCCTGGCGGCTAGGGTTTTGTATCTTTTTTTTTTTTTTTTTTTAATGAGGGGGCTATTTATAAGAGAACGAACGACACTATTCATCCCGGAAATGCCGAACTCCGATTTACGCGCCGAAACTGACGTACCTAGGGTTTATCTCGCGTTCCGGACACAATGGAACAGGTTTCGGAAGCTAATTCGGAAGTATGTGCGAGTTATGGCTGCAAACGCTCAATTTGAATTAAACCGATTTAAGTCGATTTCTAGGCGTTTTAATTCGTACAGGACAAACGGTAAATCCAATTGAAACGAAATTTAAAACCTTGCAATAATATCACATTACGGATCCGATGAAACTGGTTTCGTCGAAATCCGAGACTTTTTGAAAAATGGCTATTTTTACTCGCCAAATTAAAATTAAAAATAAATCAATGCGTTTCGAGCTGCCACGATCAAACGATAACTCCGATTGACACGAAAATTGAAATCCGGTAATAACTAACTATTACGGATCCAATGGAACTGGTTTCGTTCAATTCTAAGACTGTTCAAAAATTGACTATTTTCACTAGTCGATTTAAATATTAAAATATTCAATTTTCACAAATTAACTTTTAATTCGATTTTAAAAGTTCTAAAATATTGTTCTAACTTCCATATGATAAAATAAAATTTTACAAATCATTTCTAATCATATTTATCTCTATTTTCAATTATTTCCATAATTTAACTTATTAAATTATCGATTTAATTATCCAATTAAATCCAAAAATTCAAATAAAAATTTATTTGACTTAAAAATTCACTTTTAAATATTTAAAATTAATTAAATATTCAAATTTTAATTACTAAAAATTCTGGGTCGTTACAATCTTCCCCACTTAAAAGAATTTCGTCCCGAAATTACAAGTAAGAAAAGTTACAGAATTTATTAACTTTCCAAAATCCATAGTCAAACTTCTTACAATACTTTACTAAGTTTTCCAAATCATACTTAGTTATCTTTTCAAAAACAACTACTATATCATTTAACTTTCAATTTCAAATCAAAGTTAAAGTTTTCAAAAAATTTCTCAATTTTCTCAAAATTTTTCTAACGCCTTAAATTTTCGGAAAAATTCGCCATAGTCTCCTTTGCGCGGCTCGATCCGAAAAAAAAAATGACAGTATATATATCACAAATATACATCTCATCAAGTAATGAGGCATCCCGAAGGGAAAAAAGTGTAAAAGTACGGTATTTAATCCGAGATATGTACCTTATATTTTATTAGCAAGCATATACGGCTAATATAGCGCAAAAGCGAGCTCCAAATGCGAAGCAAACGCGATCCGCACCTACTAAACACTCAACAAACAACATGAGAACATGCATATATGTACATAGTATCAACATACATCATATAGCAACATAATTACTATATATGCCAACATAGCAAATGTATGAAAAGCAATATATTCAACCATCAACCAACTAGCATTCAACAAATTCATAATCAATATATATTCATTCATATTCTTATTAATATTCAATGAATTGGGTTTTCAATATCAAATCACATTTGATTCATTAACAATGGATGTTTACTAACATTTATTTTCAATTAGTTCATATTCACTAATTCATATTCAAGTTGGTTCACTTCCAAATCAAATTCAATTCTATTTAAGTTTCACTTAACTTCCAATTGAATTTCCAATTACTTTAGCTTCCAATTTTATTAATTTAATTTCATTAACACTTAATGAATTATATACAATCAACTAACAATCATATAACAATCAATGTATATTAATTACAACCAAATTTCTTTGCTTATATTCATTCAATTTTTCAACTTTCTAATAACATTAGATTTCAATGAATTAACATTTATATTCATTATTTCATATCAATTATTCACATTCAATTGATTAACATTCAATCCATTAATTCAATTCAATTACAAAAGTTGAATTTCATTTATATAACTCAAGTTCATATCTATCACTTAATTTTATTAATTTACTTTGATACTAATATCAACTTCATTTAACATCTCTTAAGTTATTTTCCATTTAACTTTAAATTCACTTTTATTCACAACTCATATTCATAAATATATTCATATAGTTTCACTTCTTATATATATATAAGTTTATTTCACAATTGCAAATCACTTTGATTATAATTCAACTCTTATAATTTTTTTTTTATACAATTCCTTTATTTTGATTGTTCAAACAACTAAACAATCAACTTATATACACTTTAATAATTCTGAAAAATTATTCCTTTATATATAAAATATAATCAAGGTAAAATTATTTCATTTACCCAATTTTAAAAATCAATATTGTGCCGAATTGTTCTATTCAAGTGTTTAGAAACCCCTTCGGCATAGTTGTACATACCGTGCTGACGAAGGTTCATATACCACTCAACAAACCAATCATCACAATATAAACAATTTTATATTCACTAACAAATACGCTCTCATAGCTATTATTACACTCAAACTCAATCTAGAGCACTACTGACTCTATCTCTAACGAGTAATACCCAACAGAACCATGGTTGTCGCTTAACCATAAGCTCTGATACCACATTGTCAGGACACGATTCTTCGTCTTCCGAAAATTCAACATCGACACTCACTTTATCGACTGCCGAGGAATCGAACGACGGAAAACCGAACACTGAGGGTTTTTAAAAAGAATTTAAGAAAAGAAAAGAGAGAAAGATAGAAGATTTAGATAGGGAAAAGAAGATAGAAATTTTAAAATAGAAGGAAAAAGAGAATAGAGGAAAAAGAAAAACAGAAGAAAATAGGGAAAATAGAATGGGACAGAGAAATAGAGAAGAGATAGAAAATAGAAAGATAGAGAGAGGAGAGGAAAGAAAAATAGGACGGGACAGAAACAGAACACAACACAACAACATCAGAATCTCACAATTCGCAGCGGAACAACATATAATAATAAATGAATAATCTTTAAACAAAGAACTATATCAGTTATTACATTTTATACATTACATTTCATTACATCATATCATCAGAGTGTACAACAACAACAGTGCAGCGGAAAAAGAAATACTATATAAGTAATACGCCATGCCATCCAGCTTGCCTCCAGCAACTCCAGAATATCCTGATAAACCTTAACTCTTGACTGCCCGTGTGGAAATTGGTGGGCACCCAGAGTTTAGGAAGGAAAACAATAAACTCCAAGTCAGTCATGTGACTGGTGTGAGAACTCAAAACAGTTTATTTAACTTTAAAATCAAAATAGAGAGATATTTTTAATCAATTCGCAATGCTTTTAAAAATGAGACTACCATAAGGCCTCCCGCACACACACACAATGCAAACGCAGAATCGGAGGAGATTTCTCCTTATGATAGTCAAAGATGCTTGATACGCATTTAAAATAACATTTGATATTATTACTAGTGCATAGTGTAGGGAAAAAAAATTCATTTCGAAAGTAGAATATAAATCTTAGCCAACATAGACATTTCGAACTATGCCTACTATAGCTACCATCCAAACAGTGTTGCGACACCATAAGTGAATGATAGGTTCTACAACTAATACCGTACAAGTTTCGTATTGGGAATTGGATTTCCAACAAATGGTCAGGCCAAGGAACTTCCCATTGCCACATGAGAATGCCTCTGGAAAGACATCCCCGAGAACCAAACCGGAACTCTGCCAACACAAGGCCGGGTTACCCCTAACTGGGTAACTACTGACACGAGCACGCCATTCCCCGATCGTAAACGACCTTTCTCACGGGATCCCGATAACCAACAACCACAAAGTAATAAATTCGTAGTAACCACATAGGTTAAATATCTGGGCTCCATACCATGATACCACCTCTATCCAGAAGGAAATGTACATACCCTAAAGGGAGCTACCCCTCATAACCTTGCCGCATCTTTCCTGTTTTGACCATTTCTGGGGTGTGAGGTTCGACGAAGTCACGTCCACAAAAACATACTTTATACAAAAGCCATGCTTTGGGTCAACAAATGATCAACACAATGATCACTAAGATAGACGATCAAATAAACGATCCTATCACAATAATCAACACAATGATCATTTCAGCAACACTCAGCATGTCACATTACCAAATTGGGAATATATCGCTGATAACTTCAACTATATAACCTCTGAGCTCGTACGTCTCAGAGAAGGGTGTTAAGCTAAAAGAATAAATTCTTCGCCACCAACAGAAATATATTTGAAAGAAATCGGCTTTATATCTCAACTTGTAATGTCAGACACACAATCCATACAAGTCTGTTCCGGGATCGAACAAAACCGAAGGCACTTACAAAGAAGTCCTTGCAATCCGGATATTCACAATCCTGATCGGATTCACCATCACATATGGAGAACTCTATACCGGAGCAACTCGGTGCAGAGTAAATCGACAGGTCATCCTATCGCTCTCGCAAATACCGGGTCTTCAACACCGATCTTCAAATGCAATTCACATCGACGTATCACATATTCGGAATGGGTTATACGACCCCATGGTCCTTTCCCGGTTAACCCGAATAGTGAGCGCTTATTCAAAAATAAGTGTGGCATTCACATTCAAACAAATCACATCAATTACCCATTCAAAGGGAAATATTGATAGTCGGTTATTGAACTGTCAATGGATATGCACACATCACCAGTTTCCAAATAATTTTCCAAATTATTTATTTTCCAAAATATCTTCACTAGATATTTAATTTCACACTTCAAAAATAAATCAATATTTATTTCTAAACAAATTCCACTTTCTTTATAAATTCCTTAGTGAATTTATATTTTCACAATATCCATGCATATATGATTTCAATTATTCATTTCAATATTCCTTTTCAATTTATCTTCAAAAAGATAAACTCTCAAATTATTCACTTTATATTGGAAAAACATTTCCATACTTATTAAATAAGTAATTCACGAATTTTATTTATTTTCAACACTTAGAAAATATTCAATATACTTAAATCGAGATTAAGTATATATTTCATTCTTTAAGGAAATCATTCTCATAAACATATTTATTTGGGCCAAAACGAATGTTGCGTAAAACATCGTTACGACAACCCAAAATCACTAGTATAGGGATTCGAAATTAAAATAGATATATAAATCCCAATATTATGCAAAACATTTCCTTTCGGAAATCATTTACTATAACAACAGTGTTATAGTCTACTATTTCCTTCTATTTCTCGAAAACGTCTATTTCAACAATTAATGTTGAAATCTATGGTTTCGAATCTCAACACAATTAAAACTTCGTTAGATCGTTTTAATTCTATTTCAAATATCACATTCAAAATAATTTTCTTTAACATCTTATTCACTATTTAAAACTTGAATATACTACGTTAACACATTTCATCCTTTATTCATTTTATTTCAAAGGATTATTCACAGTCAAAACGTGAATATAACTCCATTAATAGGTTACAACAATTTTCTTGTCAAAATAAGTCATTTGCGAATTTATAAAACAACGTTTATAAATTCCATTTCTATTTATTTATAAAAACTTTCTTTTTATAAATTCTTTTATTAACCTATTCCAGTTTATAACTCAATTATAAACTAAAAGTTCATATTATAAGTCAAATGCTTATAAAACGATCATTTTACAAAGATTGTTCCTTTGAATTTCATAATTATAAATCTTATAACTTATAAGATTCAATTACTTATCCAAATATATTCTTTAATAATTTCACAAAATTTATAAATCTTACTATTTATAAATTTCACTTATAACTTCACCATTTATAATTCTATAAATTTCATTCATTTCTGAAATCCATTTTCACTTCATTCAAACACTTATAAAAACTCGTTTTATAATTTCAATACTTCAATTTACAAATATCCATTTATAAATCTCTTAATATAATTCAATTTATATTATTCTTTTAAAACGTCTTTAATCTCCTTTATAATTTCATCCTTTTGATTTATAAAATAATTAAATTTTATAAATCCTATATTTAAACTTTTCACAATAATTCTAAAATATCTCGATTTAACTATTTTATAAACTCAATAGCATCATATTGTCAAAAATCAGTTTTTAACTATATTTTTTCAAAAATCATAATTTTTATAACTTTAAAAATTATAACGTTTATTTATTTAAAATAGATCAAATTCCAAACATATAGTATATTTTCAAAAATCACTTTAAAAATCATTTTAAAATCCCAAAATCTGGGTCCAATGATGCTACACACCAATTAGTCAATCACGACAAACAACGATATCATATATCGATATGATAATCCATCAAATATCAAAATATCTGAAATCAAATAAAAACTGTTGAGGAATCCATTTGGATCCCTCCAACCTGTTTTCCTGCATCCACAAACATTAGCACAATACCAATTTCGCTCCAGTACGAAATTATCGCGGTATATGTTCTTATTAAATATTATCCGCTTAATAACGGCGTAATAGGGTCTCATCCGCTAAACAAAAAATGCGGGAAATCAATAACTGCAATATATACATATGCCAATATATATATATATTGATATTATATATAATACCAATTTCACTGTTTATGAAATTTTCGCGGTATATGTTTTTAATAAATAACATCCGCTTACTAACGGCGTATAATGTCTATTTTAACAATCAATAGATATCAATCAACATTCAAACATGCATTCAAATATTTTAAATCTAACTATTTAAAATAAAATCGAAACTGATTCGATTGAGTGAGAAATTCTCACCTTGGTTTTAAATTCCGTTTTAGCGATTTATTTTGAATAAAATTAAACGGACGTTTAATTTTACCCGAAATTCTCACTAACTCCAAACGACTCCAAACCAACTCCATCGCGTAGTGCTCGTCCATACGATTCCAACGCAACTGGTTTCGCGCATTTTCGACCTCGTATGAAAAAGTTATGAATTATTGAAGTTTGTACACGATTTATATATAACTATTACAACATAATCTAATTAATTTTAAACCTCAACCATTCACAGCCCTTAGATCACATCCCCCTGCATCTCCACTGTCCCCCCTTTCTTCCTCTTCAGTATGCGTGCGTCCCCCCCCCCCCCCTCAATAGCCGAACCCATTTACATAACTAGGGTTTAATAGTTCGGCCACCACGCTCGACTAAACTCCATCACACCCCAGCCAAACGAACGCTCACTGCACCACCTACCACCGCCTAGAGTCAAGCCAAGCTCGGTGGTCCCCTCAGCCCTAAAAAACGCACGAATACGAGCACAAACGCGGTCATTTATCTCCTCCAAACGACGATGATAGCTGAGATCCACCGTTAGATATCTAGATCATGCTGTGCTCTATAAGTTTCATGTTGGAAGATTGTTGAATTAATGAGTGGATTGGAAGAAATCGAGGGGGAAACGTGGGTGTTTTCTGGCCATTGGTGAAAGCTCCTGGCGGCTAGGGTTTTGTATCTTTTTTTTTTTTTTTTAATGGGGGGGCTATTTATAAGAGAACGAACGACACTATTCATCCCGGAAATTCCGAACTCCGATTTACGCGCCGAAACTGACGTACCTAGGGTTTATCCCGCGTTCCGGACACAATGGAACAGGTTTCGGAAGCTAATTCGGAAGTATGTGCGAGTTATGGCTGCAAACACTCAATTTGAATTAAACCGATTTAAGTCGATTTCTAGGCGTTTTAATTCGTACAGGACAAACGGTAAATCCAATTGACACGAAATTTAAAACCTTGCAATAATATCACATTACGGATTCGATGAAACTGGTTTCGTCGAAATCCGAGACTTTTTGAAAAATGGCTATTTTTACTCGCCAAATTAAAATTAAAAATAAATCGATGCGTTTCGAGCTGCCACGATCAAACGATAACTTCGATTGACACGAAAATTGAAATCCGGTAATAACTAACTATTACGGATCCAATGGAACTGGTTTCGCTCAATTCTGAGACTGTTCAAAAATTGACTATTTTCACTAGTCGATTTAAATATTAAAATATTCAATTTTCACAAATTAACTTTTAATTCGATTTTAAAAGTTCTAAAATATTGTTCTAACTTCCATATGATAAAATAAAATTTTACAAATCATTTCTAATCATATTTATCTCTATTTTCAATTATTTCCATAATTTAACTTATTAAATTATCGATTTAATTATCCAATTAAATCCAAAAATTCAAATAAAAATTTATTTGACTTAAAAATTCACTTTTAAATATTTAAAATTAATTAAATATTTAAATTTTAATTACTAAAAATTCTGGGTCGTTACACTTATTTTGGTCGTTATTCCAAGCATAGGTCGTAAGTTTTCATTTCTTTATATTATCCTATGGAAACAATATACATTTTAATACTTTATTACATTTATTGAGATTTATTGTCCAAATTTACTAGATACCACAAATTATGACCTTATAGTTATTTCAATTAATTTGGATTGCGCTAAATTATTTATTTATTAACTTACCTTAACATAATTTCATTAATTTACATTTAGTAACAAATAAATCAATATATTATTTCACACATTAATTCATTGATTGCATTTGTTAATACTATATTTCATTCAAAACTACGTCATAACATTTGGATTATTATATTAAATTGAAATGTTCATTCAAGTTCATTAATTATTAACTTGCAATAACATATTTCCTTAATTTACATCCAATTTCTGTTAACCATGTTTTATTACATTAATCAATTCAATATTTACCTCTAATTTCTCATATTAAATTTATATCCAGGTATAAACCTTTCACTACTTCAGTTATTAGAAATTTATTCAAATTACAAATAATTAGGTTTTAATTACCATAGCTATATCGTTTATTTCAATATTAATTTATAAAGTTTTTATTTCTTTCTAAATTTAATTACAAAATTTTATAAATTCAACCAAATTAAATTATCGAATTTCATGGGTCGTTACACTCTCCCCCACTCAAAACTTTTCGTCCCTGAAAAGAAAAAAGAAGAGAAAAGAAGAATTAAGAAATCAATATATCTTACTTAAAATAAATTTATAAACAAACAAATATATTTACAAAATAAAATAATTTAAAATAAAATATACCAATTTATAACCATTAAATCTTTTATACTTAAATTATTAAAGTTTGGAAAACATTTTCAAATTTTCTAAGTCCAAAATTTACGGAAAATTTTAGCAGAGTCTCCTTTGTACGGGGAGGCTTGGGAGAAAATATAATATCAAAAATAACAATATACAACATATAATTTCCAAAATAATATATCCCAACCCGGGAAACAATATAATAGCGCTATAAAACCGTTATCTGAAAACGTACATATTTGTCGGGCAATTAACGCTCAATTATGAAACCAAAAGCAGTAGCAATTGCTTCCATAACCTGTATTTCACTTATATAATCCCAAAGAGTTAATAACTATATAAAATGAAATATTTAAGGTTGTTTCAACCACCAACCAACAATCAATAATACATACAACAATCACTTGCAACCAGGTATACAACCATCACAAAGAAATCAACACAAATCAATCATTCATTCATATCAAACAAAACAAATAGTTGTTCGGGTTCAAACTTTAAATTGCACGGAATGAAAATAAACTATTAAGTGTACCCTTCACTTAACAGTCTTAGGTGAGCTAAATAGATTATTCATTCATCCAAACAATTTTAAAGTATCCTTACCCAAACAACCATAAACCAAACAAAAAACAAATTCCAAATAATAAATCAAGTTAATTTTTGTTAATTTCATTTCAAACTATTGTTGTTTGATTTCCTTTTTATCCATATATTGATTTTTCTTTTTAATTTTACATCATTTTTGCAAATTTTCGTTTTTAATTCGATTTCTTTGCGTATTAATTCATTTATTTACTGGTTAATTTAATTTATCTACAGTATTCATTTTTCTGCTTATTTTCAAAATAAATAACTTCCATACTTACTTAAGTATATAACAATTATAACCTCAACCTTTATTAATAAAAGTAACTTATTTAACACTTCATTACATACTTTTGCTTGTACAATTTCCATTACATTTTCTTAATAAACATTTCCACTTTTAATATTGGTAAGTTATATATATGCTTTTAATGAATGTAATTGAAATCATACAAGTTTATCTTATTTCTTTTAATTAATTAGATGTTCAATAATTCTATCTTTGTCTTATAAGTTACAATTTCAACTCTCTATTAATCTCATTTATAATTTAGCATTTCATTTCTTATTTCATTTGGAGGTTTCAATCATTAGTTAAATTCCATTTCACTACCCTAACTAAAACCATTAATTTATTGGAAACTTAAGAACTAAATACCGAGTTAAGTTTCAAATCATTTTAAAATAATAGATAAATGTATATACTTACACTTATATATATATCTAACTGTAATCAAACAATTTAAAATTTATATTTGTCTATCAAAATAAATCTGCAGTAACACTACTACAGTAGCGTTTGCACATCGAAACTCGAGAATGTCGATGATGCGGCAGCCATCACCGAAATTATTTTCCAGCGACAGAGAAGGAAGTACAGAACCTATTTTTCCAAAAAATTCTTTAAAACAATTCTTCCAAATTATATTGAAATATTTATATCAGAAAATACTTCTAAATAATATTATCATTATATTCCAAAATCATTCAAAAGAAATTTTCAAAACCCCGGAACTTAAGTTCTAAATTTCCAGTTTTCATTTTTATTTTATTGTGACGCCCCACCTCTATACCCACGCTAGCCAAGAACACTACGGAGTAATGCTGTCGATTAGTACGGAGAATAAGGCTGTTGAGGAGCGACCATCCATGTAATTGCTTTGTGCGAGCACCGATATGTCAGATAATAAAACGTGCATTTTATTTCAAGAGGAAATCCGACATACCGATACAGACTCAAAGCTACTACACAGTGGCTATATAAATTCTTCGGAAACGAATATAGAAATATGCATAACATAAATCAGTCACAGATAATTCATATCACAAAGGCGGAAATAGATATGAATATATAACTAACACATGAAAGTGTATATCAGAGAAGCGGTCTAAAAGGATCCGCAATATCACAAAAGAATAGTTACAAGAACTACACAAAAGAATAAGTATACATCATGGAGCCTATATCTCAAATGTATACACCAAAATAAACTACTAATCTAAGTAGTTAGCCAAAAGTCAGAGAAATCAATCCCAAGAGAGAAGTCAAGCAGAAGCACCTATAACATCTCGGTCTGACCCGAGTATTATTTAATAAGAAAATAATAAACGGATCAGTCTAACTATAAATATCAGATGAAACGATATAGAATAAGAGATATGACTAAACACATAATAATCACAATGCCAAGCTGTGATATATATATGTAATTGAAAATCAACGAGAGATTAATCAATGTCACACAATCTACACAAGAATAAAAGAATGTCATACTCCTTATTTCGTTCACCAAACCATAAATATTGATGATTATATCAATGCCAATCACAAAAATTAATGACACACAAATTCACCAATGCACAAACATTAATAGATCTTATCAATGAAAATCACGAAAATTGGTGAAGCATAAATTCTAGAAATCGTCTCAAGAAATCCAGTAGCCCCAAAAGTCAATGACACACGAAGTCACCAATGCACAAAAATTGATAAATCATATCAATAAAAATCACAAAAATAGGTGAAGCATAAATTCCAGAATTCAACACACGAAATCCAGAAATCACACAAAAAAGGGGAGGGGAGGCCTATCACACGAACGGGAGCATAAAACTCACCAACATATGTATCACACGAACGAGAAGCTATCTCTTGGTAGCTAGCCATTAATTTTTGACATACGAACGGCCCGAAGGCCATGGGGAGCTACCCCATAAATTTGAGTCGAAACTCCACAAAACGGGGTTTAGTCTCCCTCGGAGACAAAGAGACCTCGCACATTGCTAGTCTAAATCACAAAAATGATCATCATTGATCATCAAGAAGTGTCAATTACGCTAAGTTAAACATAAAAGTTTAGCTTCATGTCCCATTACCACTTGCTTAACTCAAATATTTACGAACAAACTGTAGATCTCCACTATAAAATTGTCACAAGAGATTCAATCGAACAAGTCCAATAATTAACCGGCGAAGTAAACGCAAGCGTTTCATACCACTTGTTTTACTAAGTCGTTTAATTAGATTTCTCATACGAGTGAGGTAAAGGTTTGTATATACTAATAGATTGGAAATTGGTTTGAGAAAACAAGCTTTGTTATAAAATAGTGTTGAAATTATTTGAAGAAAGAGTTTTGATATTTACTATTAGTATAGAAACCTTTATATTTTTAAAGTGACAAATCACAAAGAAGATTGTAGGAACAATCAATCACTAAAATTCACATTCGAAGACGTGAATGAAATCCAAAGAAACCGATAAAGAATCCATCGAAATGGATATTCAAAAATCCCTAAAAAGGAGTCATCAAAGTCATAATAAATGATAACAACAAATAGGATCATCACGAATGGATTTAAATTGGAGTTCTTAAACAAAAAGGCAAGCAGGCAAAACACTACAGTTTCAGACGTCTGAAACAAGTGGTTCAGACGTCTGAATCTGGAAAAATAAAAATTTTCCAAAACGTGATTCAGACGTCTTAACCAAATGTTTCAGACGTCTGAAATAGGCGTTTTTAGCTTATTTTCTTTCTGTTTGAAAATGAACCAATTCAGACGTCTGAAATCATATATTCAGACGTCTGAATCTGGGAATAGAAATCTTCCTAGAATAATATTCAGACGTCTGAATATTACGTTTCAGACGTCTGAATCTGGGGTTCAGGGCATTCCCTGAACCTAGGCCAAAAAAATTGGCCAAACGGATACCGGAAGCGATCGATCGAGCGACAACGACTAAGGATTTACGCCAAGCGACAACCCAGCCTTAACGGCTCTTCGATACGCCTCAAATATCAATGTCCAAATATGCATAAAAGGATTTTCATAGATTTTGATTTCAAAACACCAAAAATTGGAATATACACCAAATCAATCCAAACCAAAATCAATTGCACAAGAATAAACGTTAGGAATTCCTACCTAACAATCGAAGATAATTATAGAAAAAGTTGTGAGATAAAAATCTCACCTTTGAAATCTCACCTTTGAAATCACAAATGAAGAATAAGCTTGCAAGCAAAAGGAGAATCAACCACTCTTCAAATTCAACTCAAGAAGCTTGATTCTAAGCTTTAAAAGAAGAACATTCCCAAAGTTAGGTTTAGGAATTTCTGAAATTGATAAGATAATGAGTTGGAGAAGAAGAAGAGAAGCTTACCAATGGGTTCTTCTATTAGTTTGGAGCTAGAACTTGATTTGCAAAAGAAAACTAGGGTTTTGAAGTTTTAATTTCCCATCTCTCCCACTATTGATGCTTTAAAACTGAAAAGAGGAGGAAGTGAGAGTGAATGGGGGGAAAGTGGTTCAGATTTGAGTATAATTAAACATAGGACTGAACCCAAACCCAAACCCAAAGTGAAAAAGTAGCAAAACTTGACTAACTCCAAACATATCAAAGTTTACACTTAAAAAGTTCGCAAATGGTGTTTTGAACTCAATGGGAGTGGTCCCGAGTCCTAATTCGACCGTATGCAAAAATTAGCTTTTCGGACTAACTTCCGAGTATCGATAAAATATTTAAATAAAATATTTAAATATAAAATCGACAAATATGCGGGTTGTTACAGACTCCCCTCCTTAAAGAAATTGCGTCCCCGCAATCCTTAAGAAGAAGATATATAGTGACAACCATAAAAACATATTCAACACAAAAGAAGTTTGAAACAAGAAGTTCACCTCAAAGAGCATGAGAAAGTAAGTCCGGATGTGTTTGATCGATGAACTCTCTAGATTCCCAAGAACAATCCTTAGGATTTGAAGACCATTGGACTTTAACAAGCGGAACATCTTTATTTCGAAGGCGCTTGACCTCCGAAGCAATAATACGAATAGGATGTTGCTCATAAGTTAAATTAGGTGAAACTTCAATTTCTTCCACAACACCGGACTCAAGAATAGAATCGGAATCTCGAAGGCACTTCCGTAAATGAGAAACATGAAACACGTCATGCATAGCAGAAAACTGAGCCGGTAATAAAAGGCGATAAGCCACGGAACCAACACGTTCGGTGATAGGAAATGGCCCAATGTATCAAGGTGCTAACTTTCCCGATCGACTGAAACGTACAACACCTTTATAGGTGAAACACGAATGAAAACAAGATCTCCCACAGAAAATTCTATCTTCCTTCTCCGGTTATCGGCATATGATTTTTGTCTACTCTGGGCTTCTTTCATCCTATGTCGAATAAGTTCAATCTTCTCTGTGGATTCACGAATAAAGTCTGGACCTAAAACCAGCTTCTCACCGGCCTCAGGCCAACAAGAAGGTGATCGGCATGGCCTTCCATAGAGTGCCTCGAAAGGTGCCATACCAATACTAGATTGGAAGCTATTATTATAGGAAAATTCAACAAGCGAAATATGATCTTCCCAACTTCCACCAAAATCAAGAACACATGCACGAAGAAGATCTTCAAAAGTTTGATTCACATGCTCGGTTTGTCCATCGGACTGAGGATGATAAGTGGTGCTAAAATTAAGCTTCGTTCCTAAAGCTTTTTGAAGACTCTTCCAAAATCCACTAGTAAACAATGGATCACGATCACTAACAATAAAAGTAGGAACCCCATGTAATTTAACAATCTCTTTAACAAAGAGCTTAGCCAAAAGAGGAACGGTTCGGTTGGACTGAATGGGAATAAAATGGGCGGATTTAGTAAGTCTATCAACAATTACCCATAAGCTATCATGACCCGAACGAGAACGGGGAAGGCCATCTATAAAATCCATGGAAATTTGGTCCCACTTCCAAATTGGAATTTCTAAAGGTTGCAATAACCCACCGGGCTTTTGATGTTCGGCCTTAACGAGTTGGCAAGTCATGCAACGCTTAACGAAGTTAGCGATGTCAAGTTTCATTCCCTCCAAATAGTAAAGTCGCTTTATATCCATGTACATTTTACTACTACCGGGATGAATGGTAAATTTAGAATGATGGGAATTTTCTAAAATATCTTTACAAAGATCGCTAATATTTGGCACGATAAGTCTACCAAATATCCGAATGCCGCCACGGGAATCGATATCAAAGTCTTTCAAATCTTCAATATCACCTCTATTCTTAATATTTTGGCCAAGAAGAGCCAAGTCGGGATCTAGCCTTTGAGCTTCAAGAATGCGGTCTAAAAGAGAAGGATGAGCCTCAAGGCTACATAAATCAAATGATGAGCATAAATCAGATACGCGGTCTCGAATCTCACAAATGGATAAGATCTCGAGATCGTTCCATTCGGATATCATCATAGAAACAACCGCTTGTTGCTTTTGACTAAGTGCAACCGCAACGCGATTCCCCTTTCCGGGAGTATAAAGGATATCAAGATCATATGGTGCAAGAAATTCGAGCCAACGCTGTTGACGCAAATTAAGTTCCTTTTGAGAGAATAAATACTTCAAGGATTTATGATCGGTATAAAGAACAAATTTCTCTCCTAAAAGATAATGACGCCAAATCCGAAGAGCAAAAACAATAGTCGCGAGTTCTAAATCATGTGTGGCATATCTAGTCTCGGTCGGTTTTAATTGCCTTGAAGCATAAGCAATAACACGTTCTTTTTGCATAAGAACGGCACCCAGACTAACGCGACTAGCATCGGTATAAACAACGAAATCTTGATTCCCCTCGGGAATAACAAGAATAGGAGCATCAGAAAGAAGTTCCTTTAGTTTCTGAAAAGAAGTTTCACATTTGTCCGACCAATTGTATTTAACACCTTTCTTCGTTAAGCTAGTGAGAGGCACGACAATCTTAGAAAAGTCTTTGATAAAACGGCGGTAATAACCCGCCAATCCAAGGAAACTACGAATCTCCGTCACACTCTCCGGTCTCTTCCAATCTTGAATCGCTTCAATCTTTGAAGGATCCATGGAAATTCCGGATTCGGAAATAATATGACCGAGAAACTTCACACGAGATTGCCAAAAATGGCATTTAGAAAATTTTGCTTTCAGTTGATTACTCCTAAGAGTTTCCAACACAATTCGAAGATGCTTCTCATGTTCCTCCTAGGTTTTTGAATACACAAGAATATCATCAATAAAGATGAGGACAAACCGGTCGAGGAAGTCTTTGAAAACTCTATTCATAAGGTCAACGAAATAAGCCGGAGCATTCGTTAGACCAAATGGCATAACAAGCCATTCATAAGATCCATAACGAGTACGGAACGATGTCAAAGGAATGCTATCCTCTGCAATACGAAGCTGATGAAATCCAGTAGCTAAGTCTAATTGTGAAAAGACTTTAGCACCTCTAAGCTGATCGAATAGATCATCAATCCGAGGTAAAGTATATTTATTTTTGATAGTAAGATCATTAAGCTTGCGGTAGTCAACGCAATGCCTAAGTGTACCATCGGATTTCATCACAAAAATAGCCGAAGCTCCCCAAGGCGAGGAACTAGAGCGAATAAATTGCTTCATCTCCAATTCAGATAATCGTTTGCGCACCTCCTCATTTTCCTTATTGGACATACGATAAGGAGGACGAGTAATAGATTGAGCTCCAGGGATAAGATTAATTCTGAACTCGATTGCTCGCTTAGGTGGTAATCCTAAAACGGGCTCAAATATGTTGGAAAATTCACGAACGACGTGAATAAGAGAAATTATATCACCCTCATCATCATCATCGTCATCACGAGGATTTAAAGAATATAAAGATGCAACCAAGCAGAATCCGAATCTTTAAGAATAACAGAAACCTGATTAACAGATTGAGGATGTCGAAGATGAATAGTCCGCTGAGGACATAGGATATGAGCTTCATAATGGTTAAGCCAATCCATTCCCAAAATCATTCCAAAGCCTAAATAACGCATGACATGCAAATCGGCTAGGAAAGGAAAATCACACAAAATAATCTCGACATCTTTACACAATAAACTGATTGTCGCGGATCCACCAACCGGATTCACAATTCTCAAAGAAGTCATTAAACACAAAACATCCAAAGAAAAAGTATCAACAAGTTCTTTTGATATAAAAGAATGGGACGCACCCGTATCAAAAAGAACTCGAATAGGATGATCACGAAATAAAATAATTCCATCCAGAATAGAATGAGAAATACCTTGGCCACGAGATGTGTTGCCAGGGGCTTGAGCAACATTAAGCTTTCCCTCCTTCCTACCCTGAAGCTTGGGGCAAGAAGATAAATAATGATCTGGGCTTTTGCAATAGTGACAAGTACGAGGCTTTGAACACTTGTTCGCAAAATGGTCTCTGGAACCACAGTTAAAGCATTTCCCTTCAGTAGAGGAAAAGATCTTTGCAGCAGGAGTTGCATGCCTCCCTTTCTTATTGGGATAAGGACCTTTGAATTTGTTTGGCCTCTTCTTGTTGTTGAAGTTTGGTTTGGAACCCACCACTTCAACATCATTTTCCTTATCCGCCTCTTCAAGACGAAGAGCGATATCAATGAGTTGGTCGAAATAAACTTCTAATTTTAGAAGTAATGGCTTCTTGAGGTTTTTGTTTAAGCCATAGATGAACCTCTGGTTCTTCTTTAAAGGGGTGTTGATGTATTCAACCCCGTATTTAGAAAGCGACTCGAAGGAGGCGACATAATCAATCACGGAGGACTCACCTTGAATAAGGTCTATAAATCGTCAAGCCAATGTCACTTTCTCTGCTTCTGGTATAAATTTCAACTCGAAGCGTTCCCGGAATTGCTCCCAGGTGAATCCTCTTCATTAATCTCAGAAATAAGAAGTTCGTACCAGTCCAATTCTCTTTCTCAGAGCATACTAGAGGCCACCTGAACTCGGTGAAGGTCAATAAGATTCATGCGAGAAAAGATTCGATCGCATGACCTTAGCCAAGCCTGTACTTCAATAATAATTTCGGAACCTTTGAATGGCTCCCCACCCAAATTAGTGTAATCTCTGCACAAGCGTGCAAATCCCGACTTTGGGTGAGTAGGTTCCAGGTTAGCTCCAGCTGCTTGAGCATTTGTCACTAAATCAAGAAGCTGTTGAGCAGTCATAAAAACTCCATCTTGGGGTGGAGTGCTAGACGGTACGGCTCTGGGGCGGCCTGGTCTAGACATTTCTCTTCCTTTAGAAAGAAAGAAGAAGAAGAAAAAGGTTATTCACCAAATTGAATATCAAGCAATCTTGATAGATAAACAAGGAATCATAAGGAAAATAGGATGAATCGGTACGAAGCCTCGAATTAAATCCTAAAGCACGACTCCTAAGATGGACTTAGGACGATGATCCTTGTTATAATATTCCATATTGTTCCGAAGTTTCGCTCTGATACCAAGCTGTGACGCCCCACCTCTATACCCACGCTAGCCAAGAACACTACGGAGTAATGCTGTCGACTAGCACGGAGAATAAGGCTGTTGAGGAGCGACCATCCATGTAATTGCTTTGTGCGAGCACCGATATGTCAGATAATAAAACGTGCATTTTATTTCAAGAGGAAATCCAACATACCGATACAGACTCAAAGCTACTACACAGTGGCTATATAAATTCTTCGGAAACGAATATAGAAATATGCATAACATAAATCAGTCACAGATAATTCATATCACAAAGGCGGAAATAGATATGAATATATAACTAACACATGAAAGTGTATATCAGAGAAGCGGTCTAAAAAGATCCGCAATATCACAAAAGAATAGTTACAAGAACTACACAAAAGAATAAGTATACATCATGGAGTCTATATCTCAAATGTATACACCAAAATAAACTACTAATCTAAGTAGTTAGCCAAAAGTCAGAGAAATCAATCCCAAGAGAGAAGTCAAGCAGAAGCACCTGTAACATCTCGGTCTGACCCGAGTATTATTTAATAAGAAAATAATAAATGGATCAGTCTAACTATAAATATCAGATGAAACAATATAGAATAAGAGATATGACTAAACACATAATAATCACAATGCCAAGCTGTGATATATATAAGTAATTTAAAATCAACGAGAGATTAATCAATGTCACAGAATCTACACAAGAATTAAAGAAATGCCATACTCCTTATTTCGTTCACCAAACCATAAATATTGACGATTATATCAATGCCAATCACAAAAATTAATGACACACAAATTCACCAATGCACAAACATTGATGGATCTTATCAGTGAAAATCACGAAAATTGGTGAAGCATAAATTCTAGAAATCGTCTCAAGAAATCCAGTAGCCCCAAAAGTCAATGACACACGAAGTCACCAATGCACAAAAATTGATAAATCATATCAATAAAAATCACAAAAATAGGTGAAGCATAAATTCCAGAATTCAACACACGAAATCCAGAAATCACACAAAAAAGGGGAGGGGAGGCCTATCACACGAACGGGAGCATAAAACTCACCAACATATGTATCACACGAACGAGAAGCTATCTCTTGGTAGCTAGCCATTAATTTTTGACATACGAACGGCCCGAAGGCCATGGGGAGCTACCCCATAAATTTGAGTCGAAACTCCACAAAACGGGGTTTAGTCTCCCTCGTAGACAAAGAGACCTCGCACATTGCTAGTCTAAATCACAAAAATGATCATCATTGATCATCAAGAAGTGTCAATTATGCTAAGTTAAACATAAAAGTTTAGCTTCATGTCCCATTACCACTTGCTTAACTCAAATATTTACGAACAAACTGTAGATCTCCACTATAAAATTGTCACAAGAGATTCAATCGAACAAGTCCAATAATTAACCGGCGAAGTAAACGCAAGCGTTCCATACCACTTGTTTTACTAAGTCGTTTAATTAGATTTCTCATACGAGTGAGGTAAAGGTTTGTATATACTAATAGATTGGAAATTGGTTTGAGAAAACAAGCTTTGTTATAAAATAGTGTTGAAATTATTTGAAGAAAGAGTTTTGATATTTACTATTAGTATAGAAACCTTTATATTTTTAAAGTGACAAATCACAAAGAAGATTGTAGGAACAATCAATCACTGAAATTCACATTCGAAGAAATGAAATCCAAAGAAACCGATAAAGAATCCATTGAAATTTATATTCAAAAATCCCTAAAAAGGAGTCATCAAAGTCATAATAAATGATAACAACAAATAGGATCATCACGAATCGATTTAAATTGGAGTTCTTAAACAAAAAGGCAAGCAGGCAAAACATTACAGTTTCAGACGTCTGAAACAAGTGGTTCAGACGTCTGAATCTGGAAAAATAAAATTTTTCCAGAACGTGATTCAGACGTCTGAACCAAATGTTTCAGACGTCTGAAATAGGCGTTTTTAGCCTATTTTCTTTCTGTTTGAAAATGAACCAATTCAGACGTCTGAAATCATATATTCAGACGTCTAAATCTGGAAATAGAAATCTTCCCAGAACAATATTCAGACGTCTGAATATTACGTTTCAGACGTCTGAATCTGGGGTTCGGGGCATTCCCTGAACCTAGGCCAAAAAAATTGGCCAAACGGATACCGGAAGCGATCGATCGAGCGACAACGACTAAGGATTTACGCCAAGCGACAACCCAGCCTTAACGGCTCTTCGATACGCCTCAAATATCAATATCCAAATATCCATAAAAGGATTTTCATAGATTTTGATTTCTAAACACCAAAAATTGGAATATACACCAAATCAATCCAAACCAAAATCAATTGCACAAGAATAAACGTTAGGAATTCATACCTAGCAATCGAAGATAATTATAGACAAAGTTGTGAGATAAAAATCTCACCTTTGAAATCACACAAATAAAGAAGAAGCTTGCAAGCAAAAGGAGAATCAACCACACTTCAAATTCAACTCAAGAAGCTTGATTCTAAGCTTTAAAAGAAGAACATTCCCAAAGTTAGGTTTAGGAATTTCTGAAATTGATAAGAGAATGAGTTGGAGAAGAAGAAGAGAAGCTTACCAATGGGTTCTTCTATTAGTTTGGAGCTAGAACTTGATTTGCAAAAGAAAACTAGGGTTTTGGAGTTTTAATTTCCCATATCTCCCACCATTGATGCTTTAAAACTTAAAAGAGGAGGAAGTGAGAGTGAATGGGGGGAAAGTGGTTCAGATTTGAGTATAAGTTAAAAATAGGGCTGAACCCAAACCCAAAGTGAAAAAGTAGCAAAACTTGACTAACTCCAAACATATCAAAGTTTACACTTAAAAAGGTCGCAAACGGCGTTTTGAACTCAATGAGAGTGGTCCCGAGTCCTAATTCGACCGTATGCAAAAAGTAGCTTTTCGGACTAACTTCCGAGTGTCGATAAAATATTTAAATAAAATATTTAAATATAAAATCGACAAATATGAGGGTTGTTACATTTATTTTCCATCTCATTTCAACTATTATATATTAATTTCATTACCTAACAACCAACATATTACAACCAAATATATATCTTATTTATAAAATTTAATTTATATATAGAAAATATAATAGGCAAAATTATTTCATACACCAATATTAAAAACAAATATTGTGTAGGTCTATCCTATTAAGTGTTTAGAAATCCCTATTGATGTCATAGTGTGACGTTTCGGATTTTGCCCGCTCGAAAATCGACATCCATACTTCAAATCGTATTCAAATGCCATAGATTCGACCGTTCAAATCCGATTCGCCGGAGCTTATAACAACATTAAGTAAATAACACAGTGGAATAAAAGAATAATACATTGATATACAGATTTGATACAATATCTGATACAACAGATGATCCAATAGATATCAATATACATCAAAGATATGATACAATAAAATAGCAGCGGAAAAGAAAACGATAGATAACATCTAGCAGCGGAACAATATAACTCTAAGATAGTCTTCAAAAGAGAACTCCGAGAACTGCAACTCCATTTCCAAGAATCAATCCAGCAATAGCTCGAACCCCCAATAACGATGCACCAAGCTCAGCAAGACTGGTGTGATCCAAAGACTGAACTAACTCCAGATAATCTACTGAACCTAGCTATCTGAAAAACCCAACTCTATACTGCTCGTGTAGAAAATAATGAGCACCCAGAGTTTAGAAAAGAAACAATAAACTCCGGATCAGTCGTGGGACTGGTGTGAGCAACAAAAACAGTTTATCTTTTAAACATTCAACAAAAGATTTTCAAAGTCAATTCGCAATGCTTTTTAAAAATGAGACTACCATAAGGCCTCCCGCACACACACACAATGCAAATGCAGAATCGGAGGAGATTTCTCCTTATGATAGTCAAAGATGCTTGATACGCATTAAAAAGAAACATTTGATATTATTACTAGTGCATAGTGTAGGAAAAATTCATTTCGAAAATAAAGATATAAATCTTAGCCAGCATAGGCATTCCGCACTTATGCCTACTATAGCTACCATGTTCAATAGCAGGTTACCGCCACATTCCATGGCAGGTTATACAACTGAAACCGTACAAGATCGTATTGTTTCTTTGGATTTCCAACAAATGGTCAGGCCAAGGAACTTCCCATTGCCACAAGAGAACGCCTCTGGAAGGACGTCCCCGAGAACCAAACCGGATCTCTGCCAACACAAGGCCGGGTTACCCCTAACTGGGTAACTACTGACACGAGTATGCCATCCCCCGGTCCTTTGGGACCTTTAACCGAGCGCTCGTCATCAACATCACACAATCATAAATAAAGTGTTTCAACATGAGTAAGTATCTGGGCTCCATACCATGATACCACCCTTTTCCAGAAGGAAATGCACATACCCTAAAGGGAGCTACCCCTCATAACCTTGCCGCATCTTTCCTGTTTTGACCATTCCGGGGTGTGAGGCTCGACGAAGTTTCGTCCACAAAGCCACGCTTTATACAAAATCTGTGCTTTGTGTCAACAAATGATCATAGAAATGATCACAAAGATAGACGATCAAACAAATGATCTTATCACAAATGATCAACACAATGATCATTTCACAGCAACACTCAGCTTGTCACATTACCAAATGTGGAATATATTGCTGATAACCTTCAACTACATAAACTCTGAGCTCGTACGTCTCAGAGAAGGGTGTTAAGCTAAGAGAATAAATTCTCCGCCACCAACAGAATTATATTTGAAAGAAATCAGCTTTATATCTCCATTTGTAATGTCAGACATACTATCCATACAAGTCTATTCTGGGTTCGAACAGAACCGAAGGCACTTCCAAAGAACTCCTTGCAAATCCAGGTATTCACAATCCCGATTGGACTTCCCATCACTTAGGGAATCTCTATACCAGAAGCTACCTAGTGCAAAGACAATCGATAGGTTATCTTATCGTTCTTGCAAACACCCGGTCTTCAACACCGGTCTTCAAATGCTATCCATGTACGACGTATCACATATTCGGAATGGGTTATACGACACAAAGGTCCTTTCCCGGCTAAACCGAATAGTGAGCGAAAACATTTAAAACATATGGATAAGGGATTTCAATTAAGTCACAACTTAATAATTCAAAACTTTTCTTTCAAATGGTTTAAAAAAATTACCATTTCAAATTTTTTAAACAAAAGATTTATTTTACTAAGTTCACCCATTTTCACAAAGATTCATTCCCAGATTTCAAAACAATTCCATCTCAATTGGATTAATTCATTTAAATCTTTAAACTAAAGATTTATCTTATAGTTTTCAAACCGTTTCCAAATATTCATTTTCAAAATTCATTTCCAAATATTCATCAATAACTTGGTAAACTATTTCAGTTTAAACTTGAAATCTCTTTTTATATAATTTGAAATTCGTTTCTCCTATGAAAGCCTTTTTATCATTTAGAAACAACAGTCTTATTTCGAAAAACCCGATTTCATTTATACAAGTTAAAATCTTTGGGTTAATTCAAATTCCCAAAAGAACAGTACTTTAAAAATGGTTTAACTCATAATGACTAGTATAATATCGTTAATCCCTAGTTTCAAATTACAGAATTCAATTTCAATATTGAATTCAAATTGAAATCAAAATATTTAAATTCCAAATCTTAATCAAGTTATTCAAAATAATTTCATCTTTGAAATTCCATTTCAATTGCTTTTCACTTTAAACCCAATCCATTTTCAAAACATTTGAATTCAAATATTCAACTTTTAAATATCATTTCAAAAACTGTGACTTAATCGATTTCCTCGTGAAATCCATATATTTTTTGTGTGTATGGTGTGGTCCAGGGTTTAACACAATAGTGCAACATCATTCAATCATCACAGATTAAGAAACAGGAATAAAATTGATAAGCGATATAAACCATAACGCTTATCTTTCAATACAGATCACCTATATATATATATATATCACAGATAATAAATTACATCATAGGTAATTAATTGCATTACTGATCACAACACAAATCAGTATATGTCACAAAGAATCAACATCGGGGATATCAAACAATTCAGCATCCAATAAAATCTAAACATCCATAAGTAGGATAAATTTGATTATTTGATTAATTAAAATCAGATTAATTTTTATAATAATTTGCTAGTTATGGTAAATTATAATCAATTAATTACAAAAACATGTAATAAGTTCTCCCTGAATTAATCACTAATTAACCCTTAATTAAAAATTAATATTAGTTCTTAATTACAAGTCAATATATCCTCACTTCATTATCTCAAACCTTAATCAACTATTCTTTACTTATAAATTAATTAACTTATTAATTTGATTAATTACTGCTTAATTAATCATTTAATTGATTATTTCTTAATTATAAATTAATAACCTTAAATTAATTAATAAAACATAATTACCCATTTATTTATCACTAATTACTTAATAAATCATTAATTACCAATTAATAAATCATTAATCCTCAATTAATCAATTAATTAACCACTGTTAATTTATTAATTACTTCAAGTAGTTAATTGAAAATTCTTAAGTTCAATTTGGTTAAACACAAAATTGATAATATCAATCTTTAATTTCAAATTCATTTAACCTCAAATACTTAGTTGATTATACTTTTAACTAAATTTGCATTCTTAATCAATTTTCAATTTAAATTAATTAATTTGTAAAACCTTTCTTAATAAATTTAAAACTAGTTTAGCTTGTTTAATTTCCATTACAATTCACTTCCATTTTTGAATTTAACTAATTTGATACACTTCATTTCTTTGAAATTATTAAGCCAAAATGAATTTAAAACTTATGTCATATACAAACTAATTTCCAATTCACACTTGAATTTTTATTCACTTTTCGACTTAACCTCAGTTTTTAAAACCTTGTTTTAAAACTTGAATTTGTTCAAAATTTTCAAAAGCAAGGAAACAGTTTTAGGTAAAAATCTGGACCACTTCTCCTTTCAACTCAACCACACTACTCTTCCCAGGCAAAGCCATCCAAATACAAAATGGCAAACGTGAGCGCTAGAGAACCCGAGCCTTTACAAATTTACTTCGAGTAGTTTGCTCGAATCACCCGAGTCACATGCCAGAATTCACCACATTCTTCTTCCCCGCGCTTTCTTCCCCAAATCGACACAGCAAGCCCAACATACCAGCCGTCTCGTGCACGTGCACGTGCACATCGCCACTGGCGATGTTCCGGCATCACCCCGTGGTCGAACACGTCGATAATCACCACCAGATCGATTCGCCACCACCTAAACTTTGCCTAAATCTCGAATTCGAATTCGAGAGAAATTCGCAGCCTGGAAACTCGAGAACAACTTCCTCTCGAAACCTGGCAACGCCATTCCCTCGAGACTCCGACCACTAAATCACCAGTCCCTCTGGCCACAGCTTCGCCAACATCTTCCTTACCACCTCCCAAGATCACGTGCAACTCGATGCACTGTGGACGTCGAACGAATCAAATTTCATAGCCTTGGTAAAACTAGGTTTACAAACACAAATCGTTCGCCGTTGTCGCCACTGCCCTCGTTGGCATCCCCGACTATTTTTCCTGGCAACTCCATAGGCTCCTCCATCTCCACGAAAAAAAACCCGACCATCATCTCTTCTTCGATCGCCTGAACTTGCCCAAAAACCCTTTTTCGTTCGTCACCAAACCGCCCTTAAACCCCACGCCTAAAAATCACTCAACCCATCTTAAAAATCATAATTTGATGTAAGGGTTCAAGTTATATATTGAATTAATGATTCGTGTAATTCGAAATTTCCAATATTTAAAGTTTGTACTGTAAAATCTTGATCTTCTATTCTACATACCTTTATACATTATGAAACCATTTTTAAATTATAGCCCATACTTAAACACAACGATTTTGTTTTGAAACTAAGGCCTGATATGGATTATAAAACAAGAATGAAATTTTCTTGTTGTTTGATACTCTGTAACTAAACAGAGAAGGAGATGCACTAGCATATGTATATACAAACAAAACAATGGCAATATACATTCGAGTTTGAACAGCTATATGTTACTCACCTTGATAAGTTTTGGAAATAAACAGAGCTTGCTCTTTTTCTTTTTCTTTTTTTCTTTTTTTGTTGATACAGCTTGATGATGTTGAATATTTTACTTAAGTTTTAAATGAAGCTCCCTCACCACAGACCTGAACTTGCATGCTTGATCTAGATGATTTGGATTTTAAATCACTGCATTTGATTATTATTTTTTTGTTTAAGTTTTAAACAATGCTTGCTTCAGTTGTCTTAGCTTTGAATAAATGAGACTGAGATGGTATAAGTCTTGATAAATCTAAGAAAAGGAATGCACAGGGATATCACTTTGTTTGTACAATAGGCATGGGTGAATATGCTTGCTTGTACTTGTTTATACATATAAATGTATTTGTTTACTTCAGCCTACATCTTTTTAGCTCGGCTGAAATCTTTTTTTGTTTATGTTTTATTTTGTACTTGTATTTTCATTTGTTTTGTGAAACAAGATCTCGGCTGGAATGATGTTGTTTTGTGATGTGTTGAAATGTATATAGGGAAGAAATGAGTTACAGGGGGGGTGTATGGAAATGAAGTTTACTGGGTATAGAATTTTATTTATAAATCTTTCATCAGAGATTTTCTAAGTTTTGTAGGCTATGGTACTCCTACTTTTGTATGCTAGAGGTATGGATGCAGTGACATGTTATGGTGGCTGCAACTTTGCTTTGTACCTATATTTATTTGTTTTCTTTGTTAAGCTCTTATTTGAGTGTATTTGAGTTTATTTCTTATTTAACTTTATTTGGTATATGTTTAATACTTCTTTTGTTTCTATTTCTTTTGTGTTTCTATTATTAATATGTTGTTAAAATTTAACAAGTTTTGTTTACTTTAGATTTTCATAGACATTTTATTAATTTACTTTATGTATAAATTATAAATTTGTTTTAGTCCTTTGTTAAAAATTTCAACTTAACTGAAAACATATACTTTTGTTTTAGTTATATTTGCTTCTTATTTATTATTATTTTTATATTTAACTTATATCTTGTTTGTATTCACACGTATTATTAAAAGACAATGTTTTGAAATTATTAAATCAAAAATGAATTTAATTATCAATTTAAAATTGATTAAAATTCGGGATCGTTACACATAGCGTCCCATGCACCAACCAGAATTTATAAATACAAAACGGAACAAATTTACACAATATTAAAACCTTTTATGACACTAACAAATACGCTCCCTCATATATATACTCAGTGACTCATCATAGGGTATTACTACCCTATTAATAAAGAGTCAAACCCCACAAAGCTAAGGTTTATCGTTAAACCTGGCTCTGATACCAGATGTAACATCCCGCCTTTCCGCACGCTTTAAATCGACGATAAACCACACACGTCAGACTTAAACCATACAGAAGGGCGGATTGTTCTGGGGTAAATAAGAAAAAGCAGGGAAAGAAAAAAACAAAACAGAATCTTGCAGCGGAACGATAAAATATAATAATCAAATATACAGTTCATGAAGCTATTTTACAAACATTTGATTAGACTTATACAATACATATCAGAGTTGCACATACCATAGAATAATAATTATGCAGTGGAATAAAATGGTGTAGCGGAATAATATAGTAGATAATACTACTACAAATCTTCGTCTTCGTCCTGCAGAATAAAATCTTCAAATCCCGAAAAGCTCAGGCTGACCCGAGCGAATTGAAAAGACAAAACACTCGAGTCAGAACTAAAAGATCTTATGTAAGTTAAATCAACTAAAATAAATATGAGTGTAACGGTGTCAGATATGTTTACGGGATTTGACATCTCCTATCCAGTGTCAAACGTGAGTGCAGTAACTTAAGAGATGCTCGGAATTCTCAACTCCTAAGGATCCGTTAAACTATTTACTATGTAGTAATATTTCGCTATTATAATAATGTCTATAGTAAAATAAAGTTACTTTTAAATAGCGTTAAGGAGTTATCCAATATTACCCTTAACACTTAACAGTCCCGGTAGTCCATCCAGTATCAGCACATCTCCAGATTGGGAGACTACCCTAAATACTCCATGGGCTACGGAAGAAAAAAAAATTCGTACAAGGCGCGCTAGGGTAGGTGACATGGCACAACTAGGCAATGCCAGGGTAGATATACCAATTACGCTTCCAGGTCGGTGGTAACGCGTAGCGTGCAGCTACCGCCCACCTCAAGCCACACCCCCAAATAAAAAAATCAAAAGTGGCCACCGAATCAATCCAAAAGTCAAAGTATAATATCGAAGGGATGGGTCCGATCAAAGGTGCTACCTCATTAATCCGTCGATCGCTCTTGTTTTAGCCACCTTATGCCAACTCATGGGAGTTGGGTCCACGTATTTACCTCAAAGGAAACGCCGCCACCATCCTACTTCATTTTGGAATCTCCACCGCATACACGGTTGTTAAAGTGGTTTTCGGAGTTGGCAAAGAGTATGACAACTTCCGATCCCGGTCTCTTTAACAACCAAACGTTATTATAACACCGCGGTCTTTTTGAAATTGTTTATACTTTTAAAATCAGAATATAATGTCCATTTCAAATCCATATAAATACGATATCATTTCCTTTTTTTTAAAACCAAATCAAATTTGATATCATTTTCAAATATATCCTTTTCTAAAACCATAACATTTCAAAGTTATAATATTTCGAAACCAAAACTTGAAACATAGCCTTTCAAAACATAAAACCTTGAATTTCATAACTTTGAAACATACTACACCACTTAAATGGTTTAAATATCTAAATAATTTATTTAGTAAAATAGCTTCTTCACCTTCACAAATCAATCCCAATATGGATTTTAAATTCCTAAATAAACCAATATAATTTTCATATATTTCAGAGCTTTAATTATTCCATCATTTCAAAACTTATTCTTTGATAATTTCATATATATCAATTTCAACTACTATTATTTAGATTTTAAATGTTTGCTTAATAAATCAAATATTATTTTAGTAAAACCTTTAGGCTTCAAATAACTGGATATTCTTTCAATTACATTAACTTGATAATATTCAATTAAATAAATTTGATATTTATTTAAATCCTCTAAACAAAAATCAAGTTATAAAATCTTTCCTTTTAAATCTAAATTTATTTATATTTAAAATCAAATTTTTCGAGGATAATCCTTAAATCTTAAATTCAAATCAAATTCACATTTATCTTCCAACCTTAATTTTAGTTGAGTCATTTTAAACTCTATATACAATAGAATTTAAATAGATGCTTAACCATATTATATAAAAGAAATTCAAACTTTATTATTTAGCTTATTTTAAAATTCAAAACAAATTTACACATAGCTAAATCAATAATAAATAGCATTTATATAACATCTAAAATCAATATCTGTATAGCCCATATATTTCTTTACAAAACCATAAAAATCATTTCAAAAATAATTTTATATATATACCACGGTGCCTGTATATAATTTTCTATTCTATGGTTAAGTGACACGGATATTTATCATTTTAATCCGCAATTAAAAATAAAAATGCGGTTGTATATCATTTCAAACCGCAATTCTGAATCAAAATAAATGCATATCAACTTGCAGATTATGATGATATAAATAAATATCCATTCATCCATCATAAAATCATATATCCATCACAATTATCATACAAAACAATCAATCAATATCAATATATAACTGATAATATATAACAGGTAATTAACTGGCAGTTATATTCAATAATAAATTAAATAACGATTTAATTTCAATAATTGCAATTAACTGAGATGATGATTAAAAATATATGAAACAGCCATAAATAAATGCATAATCACAACATAAATTAATTTACCAAACACAAAATTTTTTAGAAGTTGTGAGTGGGTTAAAATACTCACTTTTTGAATTTAAATTGAATTCAAATCCAATTCAAACCCAAAATTTGCACAGTCTCCAAATCCATCCAAACTAGCGCCAAAATGTCCGAAATTCGAATACAAACATAGCAGAGAAAACCACGCATGAATTGGATCACGTATGTAGAAGTTATAACAATTTGAAGATAATACGAATTTAAAACTAGAAATTTATAAAATAAAATAAAATAAGATGTACAGTCACCTACACGTCATCATGCACGCACGCTACTCCTGTTCGTTCCAACCGAGACACAGCATGCACGAACCACCGTTGACTGTCGTTTCCTCACTCCTCCGGCCACAGTACGCCGCGGCACCATCGTCAACGAGCTCGTCACACTCGGCTGCTTCTCCCCTGCCCCATGCGATCGCCCCACGTCATCGACCGCCGCCGCCTAAACCCAAGGGTTTCAAACCC
Source organism: Allium cepa (assembly GCA_030765085.1). Lineage (NCBI taxonomy): Eukaryota > Viridiplantae > Streptophyta > Magnoliopsida > Asparagales > Amaryllidaceae > Allium > Allium cepa. The sequence goes on along the minus strand of CM060943.1, from coordinate 400,954,644 downwards.
TAAAACGAAAATTCTGGCCACCATAGCCCACTACGCAACCTCCGACCACCTTCAAACGACTCCATGCATCGCACTCACCAATCCCCACAAATCAATTCGCCTATTAACGACATAATCAGAAACCCTTAATTTGACTCCTAGGATCCATGAATTTCGAGCTTTGATCGAGATTTCTGATCAATCCGGTCACTGTCTCGAAAAACGAACAGCAGACGTAGGTTCGTAACATTGAGATCTTCGATATATATATTCTTTCAAATTTTTCTGAGGAGTTTGAAGTTTTTGAAGTTGATTTTTGAATTGAAATTTGAATTGGATAAATTAGGGTTTACAGCCATTGAGGAAGAGGAGCACAGAAGTTTCTGTACGTATAGAAATGAGGAATATAGGCTGCTAGGGTTTATAACAGGGTATTTATAGAAAAGGTTGAAAAAGAATGGACCGGATCAAATGGCTGTACGCGTTAGAAGATATATGGCCCGGAAAGTCCGTTTCGACTCCGGAACGAAATTGGGTCAACCCATATATCAAAATAGATGTTTTAAAATATTTTAAACGCGATGGAACTGGTTTCACATTCAAATTCTATCGTATGAAGAAGTTATGCTAAAATCAATATTTTTCAAATTGATTTCAATTGATTTCAATTTCATTTATCTCAAGGTGTTTCGAGTCTGTACGATCAAACGACAAGCACAATCGCTACGAAACTTGAAATCCTACAATAATTCACTGTTTCGAATCCGATGATACTGGTTTCATCGGAATCCAAGTCAGTGGCCAAAATGGCTATTTTTACACTAATCAAATAAATTAATATTAAATAAATTAAATCACTATTTTAATTCAAATTCTACAATTCATAAATTTTATCATCTTGTATTACTTTAGGGATTTATAATCTTTTAAAATCAATTCCCATATCAATTTGAAGTAAATTAATTCACCAATTATAGTATTTATTTCAATTACTTAAAATAATCCCTTTATTATAAATTGAATCCAATTTATTTTAATAAGTTTCAAATTAAACTGATTAGATTCAACTCCAACCCTTTAATTGAGTCTATCATTACTCTATAACACAGTTAACGCTTGTCACACATTTCATTCCATTAATATATTCAAATTTCATCTTCATTTCAATTAGTGTAATAAATTAAATTTCATATATAATAAATTCATTTACCAATTAATTAGGTAATTTTTTTATAATTGTTATATTATGAATGGAATTAACGTTAATTCAAAATATTATCTCAATTTACATTAAGATAATATTAAATTCCTTTAAATGAAATTTATTTCTTATTGTACCAATATACGCCTATTTACCTCTTAATTAGACTAAATATTACATTTCTAAATGTGTACTTCTATCAATTGTACACATTAATTAAGGGTTAAAGCTAATTAATGAATTTACCTATATTCCATTCTTATACCAATTTATTACTTATACATACCTTAGTTTCTATGAAATTTATCCATTCACACTTCCGTTGTTTTATTCATTACTATTAAAGAAACGTTTATTATCAACAACAAACATTGTAATTACTTACAGAACACTGATTTTTATTCAATGACCATTTATTATAATTTAAATTTATTAATTTAATTTAATGTTTACATTTTGTTTTCATATATTCAATTTGTCCCTAAGTATACATCTACATTATTTCCACTGATTTGAATTTCATTCAATTTATTAATAATTTCCTTAGTTAATATTAACGTAACATTTTCTTTATTTTTATTGCAATTGATTCAAAATTCAATTCCTAATTCTTAATATCTTCTAAATTAACAACTTTCAAACATTGTATTACTCCTCACACTAATGTGACATTTATTAAAATTAATTTCCAATAAACGTGCTACTAAATTTCCCTTAATTGCAATTTGATTTCCAAATTTGTTTAACATACTAAATAAAATAAATAACATATATAGATTGTTACCTATTTTCCATTACTTGCGTTTATAAATTTATTACTTAACAATTACAGGTTAAAATTCCATATATACACAAATTTTAATTAATTATCATTAACACTGTATTATTTCATTAATTAAACAAATACTTACATTAACACTATTTCACTTATTTTGGTCGTTATTCCAAGCATAGGTCGCAAGTTTTCATTTCTTTATATTATCCTATGGAAACAATATACATTTCAATACTTTATTACATTTATTGAAATTTATTTTCCAAATTTACTAGATACCATAAATTATGACCTTACAGTTATTTCAATTAATTTGGATTGCGCTAAATTAATTATTTATTAACTTACCTTAACATAATTTCATTAATTTACATTTAGTAACAAATAAATCAATATATTATTTCACACATTAATACACTGATTGCATTTGTTAATACTATATTTCATTTAAAACTAAGTCATAACATTTGAATTATTATATTAAATTGAAATGTTCATTCAAGTTCATTAATTATTAACATGCAATAACATATTTCCTTAATTTACATCCAATTTCTGTTAACCATGTTTTATTACATTAATCAATTCAATACTTACCTCTAATTTCTCAATTCAATTTATATCAAGGTATAAACCTTTCACTACTTCAGTTATTAGAAATTTATTCAAATTACAAATAATTAGGTTTTAATTACCATAGCTATATCGTTTATTTCAATATTAATTTATGAAGTTTTATTTCTTTCTAAATTTAATTACAAAATTTTATAAATTCGACCAAATTAAATTATCGAATTTCACGGGTCGTTACAGAGATTTGCTTTGAATTTTTGTAATTTGAGTTGTTTTGAAATTGATTTGTGAAATTGAAGAAGTTATTTTATAATATAAAGTATTTTTAAATATCTAAACCATTTAAGTGGTGGAAGTTATGTTTTCAAAGTTATGAGTTTCGAAGTATTATGATTTGAAAGTGTTATAATTTCAAGTGTTTTAGTTTCGAAGTGTTATAACTTTGAAAGTGCTAGGATTTTGGAAAAGGATATTTGAAATGATAATGATATCGTATTTGGTTTAGAAATGAAAATGATATCGTATTTGGTTTTGAAATGGAGATGATATCATTTTTTTTTGAAATGGGAATGATATTTTGGTTGTGAAGTATAAATTATTTTGAAATGACCATGGTTTTATAATAACGTTTAGTTGTTAAAGAGACCAGGATCGGAAGTTGTCATACTCTCTACCAACTCCGAAAACCACTTTAACAACCGTGTATGCGATGAAGATTCCAAAACGAAGTAGGATGGTGGCGACGTCCTATTGAGGTATATACGTGGTCCCAACTCCCGTGAGTTAGCATAAGGTGGCTAAAACAGGAGCAATCGACGGGCTAATGAGGCAGCTCCTCTGATCGGACACACTCCCATTCTATTACTTTGTGATTGGTTGGGTGCACCTTTGATTTTTTTAGGAGCTTGACTCGGGTGGGCGGTAGTGGCTACTATACGTTACCATCGGTCTGGAAGTGCAATTTGTATATCTACCGTGGCATTACCTCGTTGTGTCGTGTCACCTAACCTAGCGTTCCTTATACGATTTTGTTTTGTACCATACCTATGGAGTGGCCTCTGACGACGCCTAGTACGGAGGAGATTACGGTACCGTATAGACAATGGGAATATATAAAATGTGTCAAGGTGGAAAATGTAAAGCCTTAGCTCTATTTTCAAATATATTATACTTTAGACATTATTATAATAACATATATTACTACATAGAGGATAGTTTAACGGATCCTTAGAGGATGGTTATCCCAAACATCATTTGAGTTACTTGTATTTTAGTTGTTATTTCGCTTGAGTTGGATTTATTGATATAGGAATGTTAATCCTGACTCGAACGTTTTGTGTTTTGCTTTACGCTCGGGTCAGACTGAGTAATTCAGCTTTTAAGACTCATCTATGGAGTTGGAGCTTCGCTTGGAGATCTAGCTATCTATCCAGCTTTCAGATATTCAGTTGATTCTAGTGATGTATTCTGATCTTGTATTTGACTATTATATTCGAGACTTCTATTGTATCTTATTTGACTCTGGTTTCTATAGTAGCTTCATGAACTATTATTCATTTTGTTTTCACCGCAATATCGTTATATTACTCTGTGTCTGCGATTCTGCGATTATTTTATTTACTGTGTATGCTGATTTTGCCAAATATAAATTAATAACATGATATTTTGAGAAATCCAATTGCAGCATGTTTGGATGCGAATGGTTGAAAATATCGGGTCGTTACAAATTGTATCAAAGCTTTGGCTCTAGGCAAACTTAGCATAGATGGTAAATTTATTTACAAAATCACTTTCATTCGAGCTTGAATTTCTTCCTTTTTGACTCGATTTCGTTTGAACTTTGGAACGTTCCCCGCGATTCCAAAATCCATTCTTGTCTCTCCCTACTTGTATTCTTTTGATTCTGGAGTATCCCATAAATCCACTTCGAATAATCTCTATAATAATTTGGTGGTCTCGCCAATCGTTGAATGATAGTAAAGGAGTGAAACTCCTTTACAATGGGCATTAATGCACAGAAGATTTCTGTATCCTCGGTTCAGATGCTGCTATCTTTTATTATACCCTAATTCTATTTTCGACGATCGAATGTCGACTGCCTCAGAGTTCTGCATCAATCTTATTCTTGTCATCACGGTCGACCTGGTAAAAGTTGCCCGCGATTTATATAAACCTATACATCTTCCTATTTTGTTATTTAATCATCTTATCTTTGTTTCGAACCTATCTTCGAATCAAAATTCTCATTGATTTGAGTCCATCAAATTTGAATCTCTATTCTTACTTTGAAATCCATTCTTGTATTATTGAGCAAGGAAGTGTATTTATAAATTAATATGTTATATATATATGTATATATTGTGTTGTTTGAGTTGTTAACATTGATTTTGATTTTCGATCGATTCGTCTGATCAAAGCTATCGATAAGAATTCCAAAAAACTTGAACAAAGCAAACTGGCACAATATTATTGTCAAATTTGGTAAATGAAATAAATTTTTGTATGATTATATTATATATAAGTATAAGCTTTATGAAATTAAATAGTTAATGAAATGTCTGTTGAAAATAATAATATTTGATTTTCATTTATTATTTTGTAAACCATTGACTATTTCAACATCCAGATTTGAAAATTTAATTGAATTTAAATTTAGAATTTGAGAATTTAATTTCCGATAACTCAAAACTTTGGTTTTAAAGTTGTAAAATGTTTATTATTTAAAGTATTTTCGAATATAACCGTTTCAAAGAATTTTGAATGTTTAAATTAGTGCTCTCCTGTTTTGTCATTGGAAAATAATTTTGGTGATGGTGGCCGCATCATCGACATTCATTTTCGAGTTTCGAAGTGGAGAGACCATTCTGTGGCCTTGCTGTACTATTATGTTGGTAATTAAATTGATTTGAATTGCTAAAGTATGACTTAATATATAATATATATTGCCATATGATTTTAAATTCGATTTGATATATCTATAAGTTGGGTTGATATATGTAGTATATATGTATATTCATCTCTAAATGGTTTGAAGTGAATTGGAAATTTAATTCTTAAATTTATGTTAATGGATGTTTTTACTTGTTCAATTGAAGTCAAAATTTTGAATGACTATTTAAACTTGAATAATTGAATTAGAAATCTTTACTTGTAAAATACTCAATTACATTCCAATATATCTTACCTAAATCATTTAGAAGTTGAGTACGAAATTGAATAATTTACAATGTAAAATGATGATTAATAATTTTTTTAAATAAAATTCGAGTGATTATGACAAATGTTATACACTTATATTTTAGTTATAAAAATGTTGATTGAGATAAATAGAATAATGAGTTAATTAAATAGTAAATGAGATAAATAAAATAAATTTTGTTTTGAGAATTTTATAAATTGAAATCAAATCATCTTAATGAAATATCTTAAGTTTAAAATCAATTATTGAATATTAATTAATTTAAATTGAAATTTATATGGTTTAAATTTATTTTGTTGTTCAAATCTATTTTTCTTTCTGCTTGTTTTATTCTCCTACCTCCTTCCTTTTCGGGGACGAAAAGTTTTGAGTGAAGGAGAGTGTAATGAGCCGCAAATTTTTAATAATTTTATTTGTTTTATTAATATATTTAATTAAAGTTTTGTGAAATTTTAAATAATAAAATTTTGAATTTTAAATTTGATATTTGGAATACGTCTAATTAAACATAGCAAATAGTAAAATTTTTATCTGAGAATATGTAAGTTTAATTTTCTTGTGTAATTCTATTTCAATTCCAATCAGCTAATAATTGATGATAACAAAATGTTTTCCCATCCTGAATATTTTCTATTAATAATTTGTAAATCATCTTCTAAGTGAGTCGTCATATTTCGTTTCTTCTAATTTGGACGATTATTGCTCCGTTTATCTTATTTTCGGCAAATTATCAGCATTTTCGGCACCGATTATCGACCTTTGATCAGATGATCATACCACTGACATTTGTCTACCGTTTTGATCGTCTCATCATGTAGTGTATTCAATTTTGTGCATCAGTGTCCGATACATATCGGAAAATCTGTAAACGACTTCATATCGGTACTAGTTCGTGTCCTTTTGTTTATAATGTTTTTCCATGTCTTTCCGTTGTTCCCTGAGACAATTAATCAGCTGTTTGCTTTTATTAATATCTGAATTTGACTCTTGTCCCTCGGTATTCACATCGTTTGAAATTTATAAAAATAAAAAAAATGTAGAATTTAAAGCAACGTGTATTGGATGTGAAGAGGCAAGATCACTGTCACTCGGCTGTCATGTTTATATTTTTTTGAAAGTACGGTGTGTATACAATTATATGTGCTAATATAGTATACACGGATCGTGTAATATGGATTACAATACAAATGCGGAAATAGATGATAATAGCATAGTAAATAAAAAATAGAAAAATCACACCAGAGATTTTTATACTGGTTCGGAGCACCGTCCTACGTCCAGTCCCAGACTTCTATCTGGATTTTCACTATTAAATACCTCGCTTCACCCGGAGGAACAGGTTTACGACACCCGAACAACCGAACGGGATTTCACGCCTCTAATACACTGAGGACTTCAACACTTGCCTCTTACAATACAGAGGACTTCAACAAAAGAACAAATACAATTGTTGTTGACAACTTGTGCTCTTGAAAACACGGATTTGTCACTAGCAGTACACCCTTCCTATAATCTTATCCTCAAAGTATGCGATATGATGTTTTGAAAAGATTAAGGAAAGTATATTATTGAATCAAAGGATATGAAATAGTTTCAAAGATTCAATAAATAATTTAGAGCTTTTATAATGCAGAAATAAGATCAGAGATTAGATTAAAAGAATATGAAATCGTTATAGTTTAATCAATGAATTGGATGAGTTTATATAGATAAGAATGGTTGTAACTCTTTGTCATTAAGAGATATGATCTTTGGTGAAAGGTAAGAGATGCAACCTTTGGAGAAGAGAAGTGTCTTTTGGAAAAATTGTTTTCTTTTCAAAAACGGTCGACAGGTTAAAAAGTGACCAGTAGACAGGAATTTAAAATATATATACGTTATGTGCATGTGTGCCCGTTCATTGTGCATTTTACACAGAAACGGTCGACCGTATGATTATTAACCGGTCGACCGGTTCCTGTTAATTTGCACAATGAATGTGCAATGCTATTAAACGTATATATATATCGATTATATTGAGGTGCATGATTATTTGAGGATAGATTTTAACAAGTTTATAACTATTACAATATCAAATAATCAACCTATAATCTATAGTAACATATGTAGCTTTAATGACCTTGTTTTGTCGATCGCCTTATTTGTCAGAAATCAAAACTTTCATAAAACTTGTGACTCAACATTTTTTTCCTCTCATGTTAGAAGCCTGCTTCTTCTTTTTAAATTACATCATCCTCCAATCCACCTTCGGCTCTCCACTCCTTACACCGAAAACTTCACCCACGAGAGCCTCCACAGTTTGCAACCCGCTGTTCTCGCCTACAAAGCCAACAGCTCCGACCCTATCTCAACTCTCGGACCCGCTTCCCCGTGCGCTGCTTCTCCCGCCACCGTTCAACCCATGCACATCCACCTCCACCTAGAACATAGCGTGCCACCACTGTGACTACTGTCCCCTCCTTGCTTCCATCTTATGACTTATTGGTCGACATATATAAATATATTGGTATGTTGTTGTTTTATGTTACAGTATGATTTTAAATTGTTTAAGTTAGATTTTTAAAACCTGTTATTTATTAGCATGATACATTTATATAAATATGATATATATATATATAAAAATTTTGATTTCCAAATACATACATACATACATACATACACATATACATATATATATATATATATATATATATATATATATATATATTAAAGGTTATGTTTTAAATACGTGTTTCATTTTATACGGATAGGTTATGGGTTTAGATTTATATACATCATGTATATGGTTTCTGGATATATTAATTTAAGTATATTTGGTTATAAATAGGTCTGCACATTGTTATTCGCAAGCTTTGAGTTTGCATGGATGTGTTTATATATACTAGCCATATAAAATCTAGTTACAGTATATATTTATTTGTTGGGTATATATATATGATACTTAAATTTATATAAAGTTCCACTGAGGTATATATAAACATAGATATTGTTAAAAATATGTTGCATACACACAAAGATATATATATATATATATATATATCAGTTAACTTCTTACCTATGTTATATATACATGTATATCATAGGTGCTATGACAGTTCATGTATATATGCCATGTTTGTCATTTTCTTTTTGGCTGCAAAGTGCCAATTTATAATATAAAGCTTATATTAAAGGTCGAGTCCATATTTTTTAAGTTGTTGGCATATTACATATGTGTGTGTTTATAGTATAGGTATAGCATCACAAAAGAGGTATGCATTAGATCTTTGCAGTATCATTTACATAATTTTATTCGTTGTTTTGTTTATATATGTCAGTCATAATATGTTATAATATATATATGATTTCCATATATTTGCTTATATATGTTACCTAGCTATAGTATAAATACATATAACCATCAGTTTACATATTAGTATATTCTATATAATGTATGATTATTTCATCTCTATAGCTTATACAGATTTTATATATTAAATATAAGTTTGGATTGTATAAACTGGTTTGGTTTATATGTTTTTATATATACCGTTGTTACAGTATATTATATTGCTTGAAGTAGTTTATATATATTAGTATATAATGTTGTTTATTTATTAGTATATATATAAGTTTGGGTTTTAGAATATATACATTTATACCATTTGGTTTAAAAACTTTTAATACATATGTTTATATATTAGTGTGTATATATATCTATCTGTTTATATATAATGATTTTAATACATTATATATGTATGTTGAGTTTAATACGTGTTTTAAATAGAAACAATGATTTTTAGAAACACACACACACACACACACACACATATATTTAAATTAATATATGCTTAAATTTAGAATATGACTTTATAGATATATAGCTATATATAGTTATATATATGTTCAGTGATACCATTTACATTCGTCGATCTAGTCCTGATTTAATTTCGTTAATTCTTTATTATCAGCTTCGTTCGTCGATTCGAGTTCAATCTTGTCTTGTTTTGAGATTCGTGCCTGAATTCGTAACTCGTTTCATTGTCAAATATCTCTAGCCTCGAAAGGTGAGCAATCACTCACGATTAACGTTCTTATATTTATTAAATCTGATTTCAATTGAAACGACAATTGAAATATGCCGCTGTTAGTTATTTACATTGTTATATATATGCTATCTGTTCACCTGTGACATCTAACACCATTATCTGTTATTTATATTGATGATTTATGCCTGTTATATTTTCATCATATCTGTTATCACTTTGCAAGTTCTCTATTAGTATAGAATTCACTATGGGTTGAAATCATACATACCCGAATGATGTATTGAATAGGAGAAAATTGTTATGGGTTGAAATGATAAACCCAAGCGATTTCATTGAATTGAATTTGGGATTATAGGTTGAAATGATATATACCCGTATGTATATAAATTACGGATTGAAATGATAAATATCTGTATCACTTGGCCATAGGATAGAAAATTATATATAAACACCGTGGTTTATATATAAAAATATTTTTAAAATATTTCTATGGTTTGTAAAGAAATATATAGTTTTATATAAATATTGATTTCATATACTATATAAAATTTATTTTATATATAGTTAACATTTTGATTTTAAGCTATGTATAAATTTGTTTTAATATAAAATAAGTTAATAATAAAGTTTGATTTTATTAAATATAATATGGTTAAGTATTTAAATTATATATTAATATAGAGTTTATAATGATTTTAATAATTTAAGGCTGGGAAGATAGATTCGAAATTGGTTTGAAATTGTATTAAATTAAGAACTAAATTTAATAAAAATTGATTTGGAATTTTTTAAATTTGAGATTTTAAAGGATATAATTTTCATAACTTGATTTTGTTTAAGGTGATCTAAATGAATATATCAAGTTTAAATGAATTGAAGGAACATTCGGTTATTTGAAGTTTAAAAGTTTATTCAAATGATATTGGATTTATTAAGTAAATATTTCAAAACTAAGTAATAGTAATTAAATTTGATATATTTGGAATTTTCAAATCTAGTTTGAAATGTTTGAATATTTAAAGCTTTGAAATATATTAAAATTAAAATGGTCTATTTTGTGATTAAAAATCTATTTTGAAATCGATATAATTTGAAATGGTTTGTTGAGAAACAGAATTGAATTGAAATTGATGATTTGAGATTTGATTTGAATTTTTGGAATTCGAGTTGTTTTGAAATTGATTTGTGAAATTGAAGAAGCTATTTTATCATATAAATTCTTTTTAATATCTAAACCATTTAAGTGGTGGAAGTTATGTTCTCAAAGTTATGAGTTTCAAAGTAGTATGATTTGAAAGTGTTATAGTCTCAAGTGTTTTGGTTTCGAAGTGTTATAACTTTGTAAGTGCTATGATTTTGGAAAAGGATATTTGAAATGGAAATGATATCGTATTTGGTTTTGAAATGAAAATGTTATCGTTTTTGGTTTTGAAATGGAGATGATATCGTATTTTGTTTTTGAAATGGCAATGATATTTTGGTTTTGAAGTATAAACTATTTTGAAATGACTGCGGTGTTATACTAACGTTTGGTTGTTAAAGAGACCGGGATCAGAAGTTGTCATACTCTCTACCAACTCCGAAAACCACTTTAACAACCGTGTACGCGGTGGAGATTCCAGAATGAAGTAGGATGGTGGCGACGTCCTATTGAGGTATATACTTGGACCCGACTCCCGTGAGTTGGCGTAAGGTGGCTAAAACAGGAACAATCGACGGGCTAATGAGGTAGCTCCTTTGATCGGACACTCCTTCGATACCATTCTTTTACTTTGTGATTGATTGGGTGCACCTTTGATTTTTTTTGGGAGTATGGCTCGAGGTTGGCGGTAGTGGCTGCTATGCGTTACCATCGGCCCGGAAGTGCAATTGGTAAATCTACCCTGGCGTTGCCTCATTGTGCCATGTCACCTACCCTGCGCGCCTTATACGATTTTGTTTTGTACCATACCTATGGAGTGTCCTCTGACGACGCCCAGTACGGGAGAGATTATGGTACTGTATAGACTATGGGAATATATAAAATGTGTTAAGATGGAAAATGTAAAGCCTTAACACTATTTTCAAATATATTATACTTTACTTTAGACATTTTTATAATAGCATATAGTACTACATAGTAGATAGTTTAACGGACCCTTAGAGGATGGTTATCCCAAACATCCTTTGAGTTACTTGTATTTCATTTGTTTTTTCACTTGAGTTAGATTTATTGGTGTAAGAATGTTAATCCCGACTCGAGTGTTTTGTGTTTTGCTTTACGCTCGGGTCAGACTGAGTGATTCAGCTTTTGAAACTCACCTTTGGAGTTGGAAAGTCGCTTGGGATCTAACAGTCTATCTAGCTTTCAGATATTCAATTGATTCTAGTGATGTATTCTAATCTTGTATTTGACTATTGTATTCGAGACTTCTATTGTATCTTATTTGACTCTATATATATATATAGTAGCTTCATGAACTACTATTCATTTTGTTTCCGCTACATTATTGTTATATTACCGTGTGTCTGTGATTTTGTAATTATTTAATTTACTGTATATGCTAAGTTTACCAAATATAAATTAACAACTTGATATTTTGAGCAATTCAATTCCGGCATGTTTGGATGCGAATGGTTGAAAATATCGGGTCATTACAAATACTTTATGAATCTTTGATCACACCAAGCTAATCTAAGAAAACTCTTTATCTCAGTCACCATCTCGTGTCTCTTCCAATTATTCACCGTCTCGATCTTAGTTGGATCTACAGACAACCCATTCTCTAAGACTACATGACCAAGAAACTTCACTTCTTTCTTCTAGAAATGACACTTCAAAAATTTCTCCTTAAGTTAATGCTGCTCAACATCTCAAGCACCACTCTAAGATGAACTTCATGCTCTCTTTCATCTTTAGAGCATATCAATATATCATATATGAATACTAATACAAACCTATCCAAGTGCTCTCGGAAATTTTGTTTCATCTAATCAACAAGAAAGTTGGCGCATTAATTAGTCTGAATGGTATTACTAACCATTTGTACGATCCATATCTGGTTCTAAACACCATCAAAGGAATACTATCCTCTGCCACTCTAAGCTGATGGAACCCTATGGCTAAATCTAACTAGGAAAATACTCTGGCTCCACTCAACTAGTCTAAAAAATCATCAATTCTAGGTAACAGGTATAGGTTCCTTATCGTCTTCTCATTCAAATTATGATAATCGATACACAACCTTAATGATTCATCCGGCTACTTGGCAAATACTACGGCCGCTCCCTAAGGTGAATTGCTTTGTCTGATAAAATTCTTGTCTTCCAAATCCACCAATTGCATCTTCAACTGCCTCATCTCGGTAGGTGTCATTCTACTTGGTGGTCTTATCACCGGTTCTGTTCTTGGTACCAAATCTATCCAAAAATCAATAGCTCATTTCGACGGCAATTCTACTACATGTTCAAAAATATTTACGAATTCTCTAACAATTAAAACTCGATTCAACTCATCTTCTACCTATACAACACCCAACAAAGCACTAACCTCCAAATCATGGTTTTCTATGGAGTATATAATCCGATCTCTACGGTCATCGTGTCTAAGCGATATTTTCCTATCATGGAAAAATATCCAAGCAACGTATTTACTTAACCAATCCATACCCAAAATAATTCCGAACCTTACGAAATCAAACACATGTAAACTACATGCAAATACATGACCTAACAATTTGAACTCTAAGTGGTCACATCTCATCCCAAGAGTCCATAACCTCCTATCGGATTTGTCCTTAAGGAAATAACTAGGTATGAGGGTTCTAGGTTAAGCTTATTTACCAAATAATGAAACATAAAAGAATGTGATGCGCAGGTATCAAATAGAACTCTGGCTAATACATCATAAATTAAAAGCGTACCTCCCAATACAACTTTTCCTCTCTCCTCTGCTGTTGGTCTCGAGGTAGCTGGTTCCAATGTAGATACTTTGCCTTTCTCATCATTGGCTGGCTCCTTGCACTGGTTCTTATAGTGCCCAATATGATCACAATTGACACACCTTACTCGTTTCTTCTTAACAGATTTCTTTCCTTTGCCTGTCCGGCATTCACGAGCGTAACGCCCTCACTTTTCAGACTTATAACGGACAACCTCCGCCTTCACTTTCATAGCTGCTCCACTCTTCTGAGCTTCTTTCTTGTGGAAAAATTTCCTTTTTTGACTCTACCTTCCTTGAATCTCCTTTGCCTTATTTCCTTCAAGATAAGCAAACATCTCCTCATGCCTCAAGGCCATCTCAACTACGTCACATGGATCTCTTATGTGCGATAACATGGCCTTAGAAAGCTCAGGCTTCAACCCTCGAATGAATTTTTCATTCCTATTAATAACTGTATCAACCATAGCATAGCCATATCTCGCTAGCTCCTCAAACATTGCTGCATATCAAGTACAGTCATATCCCCCTGCTTCAACTCAGCAAACTTTCCGAGCAGAGTGGACTTAGCAATCTTCAACATAAACCTTTCTTCGAACCTTCTCCTGAACTCAACCCAAATCATGGTCTCCTCGTTGACTTCAACAGTCACACTGTTCCACCAATACAATGCTATTCCTTGTAGCTATGTAGAAGCGAGTCTCTTTTTCTGCTCATTTTTGAGCCCTAAATCAGTGGAAATCCTCTCTCAAGTAACCAATTCTCCAACTCAGTTGCGTCTTCAGTACTAATAAACGGCTTTCCTCCCAGCCGACCATAATCTCTACACAAAATGGCACAGTTATTGACCACCGGAGCCTCTTGATTTCCTCCTCTAGCATTTCCTCCAAGTACTCTAGCTACAACTCCCGCTCGCATCATGTTTACGAAGAAATGATACATTGCTCCCGTGTTAACTTGCGAGACTCCAGCGCCCACATTTGCTGCTTGTACCTGACTTGGATTCCTCTTGGTATTGGTCTGGCATTTCCATTAGTTGTGGTGCTTTACCTACCAAGGTTAACTCTTTCACTTCTATCATCCATATCTGCATTCGAGTCTTCGTAAGATATAGAAAAATAGCTATAAGAGATGGGAGAATAAAGATAAAGCGTATACTTATATATAGCAAATACAAGAACATTACTATAACGTTATACCATAACAATTTTTTCTTTGATTTCTTAGGATTATTTTTTCAGAATCATTTTAAGTTCAAAGTTTTTCATAAACCTAGGCTCTGATATCGAGTTGTAACATCCCCTATCTTGAGGCTCGAAGCTAAGTGCTACAGATGCTGCAGCCATCTATAGTATTAACTTCCAGTGACAAAGCATAGTAATGTTAATGGTATCTATAATATCAGAAGCACATGAATATGAAATAAAAATAGCACAGATTAAAAAAACTTTTTTGATTACATTTCAAAACAATATTTCATATTCAAATTACACAATCCCATAATCGATTCCTAGGTTTTGATCAAATATGATTATTACAAATACGCCAAGAGCGACATATGGAGATGCCTCATTAGAATATTAGAGTACTAAATAGACGAAAACTATCTTAATACATCACAGCGAAAATAAAACTAAATAGTAATTTCTAAATAGATAACTTTGCCTCCTACACTTCTTCAAAATCTTTATTCGTCCACCTACTAAACCTGAAATACCTTAACTTTCAATCTACTCAAATTAATTTTATGCACTCGAGAGTTTAAGAGGAAAATCATAAACTTCGAGTTAGACATAAAGCGTGGTGTGAATAATGTTATTACATCTCGGTTTACTGATATTAAGTGAGACCACGCCACATAGTCGAACGGGTCTCCCCTCAGTAATATCTCTTTAAAACATATCTTTTACAAATCAGAATTGTAACAACCCTGGTTTTGGAGATTACCGGTAAATATTAAATTATAACGCTAGTTATGATTTGATATTGTGAATTAAATAAAATTTGAGAAATTAAATTGTTGAATTGAAATAAACAATGAATTTTGGAAAATTAAAATAAGAAAATAAATTTTGAAACTTTATTGTATTGTTTAGGATAGTAATATATGGAAAATAGTTTTTATTTAGAGAAAATGCAATAATTGTATTAATTATTGCCAATTACTTCTAATAGTTTTTAAAAGAAGTATTTGATTTTTAAAGGTTGTTTAATCGAATAAAAAGGTGGAAATTGATTTAAAAACGAGTTTTAATTATAAATTTGAGTTTAGAATGGTAAGTTATATTTTCTAAGCAAGAAAAATATTTTTGTTGAATTTTAGAAGTTAAAAATGTAGACTTTTACATTTATTTGGTAAAAACTGTTTACTATTGTAAAATAAAGGATTTTAATAATAAAAATGTTTTAAAAATTAAAATTAATCTTTTTATATAGTATGAAATATGTTACTTCTTAAGTTTTTAAGATTACATACTTTGTTGTGTGAAAGTTTGAAAGAAAATGCATTTTTGTTATGTAATTAGTATAAATATGAAGCCTTATAATATAGGTATGAATAATAAACTTAGGCCATTTATTTTCTTTTAATTTTGGAAACCATTAGGCCCATTAGTACATACCTGACATGAGAAAAGAGGAGTTATACGTTCTTTTTTTTTTCTTCCTCCTTGTCTTCTTCTTCCTAAAAGAAAACAAGTCAGTAACCCAATTTCCAAAATCTCAATTTCAATCTCATTTCTCTAAATCAATTTAACAAACTGAATTTTTTTTTTACAAACTGGAGTGAAATCTAAATGTAGTCAAATTCCAAACCTCATAGTTTCATCAAAATTCCTAATTTTAGAGATGGGTTTGTAATTTATAGCAAAATTCTTCTTGCATGCTATTTCTTTTTGCTCTATAGGTTTTTGAAAGCCAAAATCTAGCTCGAGCTTCAACTTTACGGCAAGATCCAAGCTTTTGCGACAAATCAGCAAGGTGAGAACCATATCTCACAAATACTAGCTAAATTGCTTGTGAAATTGCTTGAATTTGCTGCATATGTAAAAATTTATTCAATGTATAGTCTATTTTCGTTTCTGGCATAAAGTGCCAACTTTGGCTATCCATAACTTTCATCTCCGGCAACGAAATGCTACCGGATCTTTTTCTGAGTCAAGTTTATATGTTAAACTTCATTTATGAAAATTTTGGTTGAATAATATGATCATTTGAGCGTTCAAATCGTCACTGCAAGATCAATGCACAGCCTGTAAATATCCTGTGCACATTTTGTTTTCTGAGTTGTTGCAAACATGAACCGAGTCCATGTTTGAGACATCATATCTCTTTCCTTTCTTTCTCAAATTGCACGATTCTTTTTTTTCTTGAAATATGAAGTTCTCTACTTTATTCATACCAAATTGCAGGTCATTTTGATATAGATAGCTTATATAAATCTACTGTCAAACTTGGACCTGGATTGTAACAACCCTGGTTGGAGAGTACCGTAAATATTAAATTATAATGAAGATTATAATTTAATATTGGAATTAATTGAATTTATTGGAAGAAAATGATGAATTATATTGTTTATTTGGAATAAACAATATAATATGAATAAATTTTGGGAGAACAATATAAAATAAGGTTTATTTCAAAGTAAATGATTGAAGCAAATTTAAGATGAAGGAAAGATGAAGTAAACAACTTAATTGTGATCTTTGAGTTGGAAATTATCATTGATGGAATTTAGTAGGAGCATTAAAGGAATATTGGCAATTTATTCCAATATTCTCCTTTTATTGTAAAATAAAAGGAAAATAAAAGTAGAAAGATTTCATTGTATTAATAGTAATAAACATATGTGTGAGATAAACTTGTTCCTTTATTTCATGAATTTTGAATATAGAGATGCAACTATATTCAATTAACATGTATGATTTGGCGATAATGTAATTTATTGTCAAATTGCATCTTTTCTTTGTTAAATACAAAGAAAATTGTTAAATAATTGTTTAAGCATCATATGCATAATGAATTTGAATTTTTGGGCTAATGAATTGTAACAAAATAAATTAATCACTCCATTTCGATGGTTGGAGTGGTTTGGAATAATTAATGGAATTTGGTTTGTGTTGGGGAAATCATATTGGTAATTTTAAAACCAATAATACATTTTATTGTAAAATAAAATGTGGGGAATAAGGAAAAAAAAAAAATCTTCTTTGAGTATAAAAAAATGATGGACATGAGTAAAATAAAGTTTCTACTTTATTTCATGAATTTGAATGTAGTTAATTGACTACATTTGATTAAATTGATAATTTGTACAATATTGTGCTTGTTTGCCAATATTGTCATTTTATTAATTAAATATAAATATAAGAATGAGTTAATAAAATAATTAATCATGATAACTATGATTAAAAATGTGAGAAATAATTTAATAATGTCTAAACCTATATTTGTTTTGTTTTGGGTACATAATATCTTTTTATTTAACCAATTGCATTAAATTTGCAATTTATTTTGCAATTATGGGAAAATTGGATAAATTGAGTAATAAATGGAAATTTAATAACAAATTTGTTAAAACTTATGTTTTGATAATTTTATTAAAAACTAGATGACATAACGAATCCAACGCATCCAAAATCATTAAAAACGGATTAAAAATGTAGGAGTTATGAAGATTTAAGCATTGTATAAGTGTAAATAAACTTAAACAAATTTTTGCCTAAGTAAAATTAATATGGGTCATTGGGTTAAGCCCAAACCCAATATACACTAGAGAAACTTCTAGAGCCAGGAAAGAAGTACATACACTTCTTCCTCCTTCAGCTCATTTGAGAAAAGAAACCCTAGAAGCTCAAAAATTAGAAACAATGGCCGCCATCTCAAACCCTAGCCATAATTAATAAAATTCTTTGCTAAATCAATAGAAATTTGGATCTAATTCAACAAGAAGGTAATCTCCATCCTTCTCTATCTTGAATTTGAGGAGAAATCCATATTTGTTTATTGTAATTCTTGTTTTGTAATTTATCTTCTCTTGCATGCCTATTTTCAACAATCATAGGTCCGGCAAAGGCAAATTCGAGTTGAAAGCTTCCATCTTCAAGCCTAAATCATCATCTTTTTACTGCTAATAGGTAAGCTAAGGCTTATAGCAACTGTAAACGAATAAATTTCAGCAGCAAATAATCTTTTGCTTGAAATATTTGGTTAAATATGTTGAATTTTACCTCTGTTCTATATTGATTGGTGCTGAAAATGCCCTGTCTTGTTTTACTCATATCTGGCTCGTCCGGTATCGGATTGACGCCAATCTTTTTTCAGATTGTAGAGGACTGATTAGGGTTTGTTTATTTTAAATTTCATTGGGTTCTGAGTCCGTTTGGACCTTCTTAGTTGCTGTCAAAAATGAAAATCCGAGAGGGACTAAGCCCAGAATATTCTAGTGGCTGGTTAGTGTTTTCACCGTAACTTTTGTGTTTCTTATCGGAATTTTGATTTCTTGGATGTTCTGAAATCCTTGTGAAATATCCCACAACTTTCATGTTTTCGGTTTTGACTGATTTTGAAGTCTACATAGTGGAAAATTGGCATTTTCATCGCTGGCCTGTGTTGACAGGCAGCGCAAATAATTTCTTTCTTAGTAGTATTTTGATCATAACTTCTTCGTTACTCATCGGAATATCAAAATTTATGAAGTTTTGGAAATCTGAGGCTGTTGGCTACAATTTTTGTATTTTTTATTTTGTAGAATTTCAAAGTTTGCATGGTGGAAAATTGATGTTTTCAATGTTGGCCTGTTATGAACTGCCCCAACATTGATGTACTTGTTCGACTTTGATGATTTCATTTGCATGCTTTTGCAAGAATTTTACTACGAAATTTGATGCTAACATTTGATTCTTTTTTCCAGCAATGGACTAGTAAATTTAGAATGTGACTTGAATTCAAATTGGTTTTAAATGCGATTTAAATTTTGAATATCGGTTTTTACCGATTAAATTGCAAATTGATGTTTTTCTGAGTTTTAAAAATCCGAATAAATTGCATAAAATCTTCTAAAATCATGGGTTGAGCAATAAATGTTTTTATACATTTTTAAAGGTTTTTAAACAATTATTCTTTATTTTCTAGGCTTTCAAAAATCATTAAAATTCTTTAAATGATGGGTTTTCACTCATAATCCTTTAGATAAATTTCTATAAATTGGTTTAAAATCCCGTTTTCTCTAGTAAAATATATTATAATTAATTTTATTTACTTTAATTACTTTTATGCTTTTTCGGACATATAAGGAAACAAATTAAAAGATTTAGTAAATCCGTAAGGTATGGGACTTGAGTATTTACTTTTTCGGTTAAATTCGGACTTGTACTATCGAAACGACATTGAGAAATCTTTTTGATTTCCTCCTTGGGATTTACCACTTTGTGGTCTGGGATAGAGTGTTATATTAGTCTTTTAGACTAATAACTTTAGTCTAATATTTCGTATTCGGAAGCATATACGACATGGGACTATCTTGGGAAAAACACTATTGCCGATGATATGAGGCAATTGTTTTATATGAGATTTTCTGAGATTTATAATTTTATGGAATTTTCCACTTGTCAATGAGATGAGACAGGTTAGATATTTTATGCCTTACGCCAACGACATGAGGCAATTCTTTGAGATTTTGATGCATTTGTTAGTGTGGCATCGACTAGCGGCTAGAAAACCGCTGAGTGAGGACGTACGGTATGGGACGTACGTAACCACTTTTCGGGTTACTATCCGAGAGTTTCTGACACATTCTGGGAATTACTAGTGCTATGACCTTTGGGTCATCTGAGAATCTGGGAATCTGAGAATCTGGGAAATTAAGAATCTGGGAAAGTGTGACTTCGGTCGCCTTAGAGATTCATGTGGGTACCTAACTATATTACTAGCACTAGTCTGAGAACTTTAGCACGTGCAACATGCTTTAGCATGTAATTATTGGCCAATCTGAGATTTATTTTATGAGTTAAGAAAATTTTGATTTCACCATATTTTGATGTGTTTACTTAGCCTTATAGAGATGAATAAGGCGAAATATGAGTTTTTGAGGATTTTGGTGATTTCAATTTTATGGTTTTATACTTGGGTTTCATTTACTACTTTGAGAAGTTTATTTATTCATGTATCATATTTGGATGTTTTCTTTATATGCATGAATCCACTAGTATTAACCCAAGTAAGTGTAGAATTATACCATCTTAGAGATAGACAGTTCTTGATATCAACCTTAGTCATTCTTATCAATTATTGGTCCCTTGATGTATGTTTCCCCTTATACCTTATCGTATTTCCTCTCTAACGATAAGATTCAGTTGCCTGACCCGTGTGTTTTCACTCGGGTCAGACCGAGTTGTTTCAGGTATAATCTATTGGGCTTAGCTTGAAGTTGATGTTGGATATCAGCTCTTCTTTCTCTTGAGTAGTTTATTTCTTCTGCATACTCTGATGTTTTTACATTTGATTCGATGTATACGGTGTGGTCGTATACCACCTTTATTGTATTCATATTGTATTGTACTGAACGTGTATCAGTGTATATGTATATATATATATATGATGTTGGTTACTGTTCTGTGATGTGATTTACATTCAGTTATTGTATTTTGTTCTGATAGATCCGTTTGCCACCTATAGTTTTGGATTAAGCATTTACTGGGTATGTCGATCCACTTGAGTTGAAAAATTATAATGCATTTATCGACGTATTCAATGGATGTTTAAGACAAAATTATAGATGGTCGCCCTTAACCAGCCCTATTCTCCGCTTTAGTAGACAGAATTACTCATTAATTCTCTTTACTAAGGTGGGTCTCGGGGTGGGGCGTTACAGCTTGGTATCAGAGCTATGTTCAGAACAAAGTAGAATAAACACAGAACAGTACGTATATCACAATACGTCAAAGTACAATACGAGTGAATCATTGTCCTTCATTTGAGCTTGTTTTCGAATAGTGCTTTGATTCTTTTTCGAGTTTTGGGATATGTTGAGATGGAATATGTCTAGGAATATAAATTGTATTCTGTAGTATTTCATAACTGAGTTTGATGTTATCTTATCTTATGAATAATCTTATTTGGGATTATTCTATTCTTTTCTTTTTTTGTCGATACGAGTGAGTTCGTATCGATGGAGTTGATCGATTTCTTTGAGCATTCTTGTTGCATTCATTTGTGAGTTGTGAATCCTATTGAAGGGATCCACAATGATTGGCTCATTGTGGGCATTCTGAGATTTTTATTTGATGTTGCTTTTGCGAGTATTTGTTTGTTACTCACAATCTTGAGATGTATCTGATTTGAGATGGACTAACTTATTTGATGTTAAGCTCAATCCTTTTGTTGTTATAGGATCCTGTATTTATTTAGGCATCCTAATTTTATTGGGTTATTATTTCTATCACTTTGAAATGTTAATGATGATTTCGAAGTTTCTGTATTCTCTCTTGAATATCGAGATGCTGATGATATATCTCGAATTCCAATCAAGGTGACTTTGTTGAGTTTTGTAAGTCAATTTGGATTTGACATCCAATCGAAAAATCGAGTGTTGAGGTAACCTTATTCCTAGCTCTTAGCTCTTCGGTTATCCTTCCACGGGGATATCCACTAAGGAATGAGGAGAGTTTCTAGATATTCGAGTTAGATTGAGTTTATCATTCTACTTTGTTTGAGTGTTCTTTTCAGACAGTCAATCATTGTTATCCTTTAGCATTACTCCGTTTGAAGTAGCGATTCGTGGATTGTGTGCTTCTTCTCCTTCGAGAAGAATATCTTGCTTATCTTATATCTTGCTGTTTTTTTTTCTTGGAGCGGCTTGTGATATTGTAAGATTGACGAACACTCTATCTCCTTTTGATGATTTTGAGAATCAAGTATTCTGGGAAAATCTCGATGCATTCTCTTAATGTTCTTTGGTTTGATTTTTTTTTTTAAAGCTATATATATATGAGTTTTAAAAAGAGAAATTGGAGTTTTGAGATATTTTAAAAATCAAAGAATGTTTTGGGAATATATTTATATGAGTAGTATTCTTTCATAGAAATGATTTTAGAGTGTTGGGTTATCCATCGAGTAGTTAAGAGTTCTGGTCGATACGCTTGATCAACGTTATCGATAGGAATCTCCTAAATGCTATGATGAGGCAATCAGACACAATGGTTTGTGTTTTAAAAATTGAGATTTTGAAAATAATATTTTGAGATTATATATTAAATTTATTAGAGATTCAATGGAGAGGCAATGCCATTTATTTATTTATATATTTATTTTGAAATTATAAAGATGAGAATATATGAGAATATTCTTAAGTTATACTTTATTGGAAGTATATTTTGAGATTTTTAAATCTATATTAGATACATTGGATATTTTAAGAGAAGAGTTACAAGAATATTTGAAGATTGTTTTTAAAATATTTAAGTGTTTTAATAAAAAGAGTAAAGAGAATTTAAACCCTTAATTTATTTTGAGGGATATTATTATGGGTTTACAAATCTCTTTGGAAATTAATTTTGAAGTAAGAGAAGAAATTTGGACTTTTAATTTGAGTTTAAATTACTTACAAAGTAGTATAGTAAAGAGTTTGAAAATTTTCAAATGTTAAAAATCTAGATTTAAAATTTAAAAGATGTTGGGATTTAAAAATTCTAAATATCTTGGATTGAAAAGTAATTTGAGCTTATATCCTTATTTCTTGAGTATATTCTATCCTTGAGTTAATATCAACGACATGCCTTATCGCGGTCGTTCGACTTTGGTGGCCTTGCAAGAAGTCATTCCGTGATTTATTCATCTTGTCTATCGTGTTTATCTTGTTGTGAGGATGTTCTTTCCGCATTATTATGCAGAAAATCTTAGTGATGATATTCTTTATTGCTTAGAGTTTGGGTTTAAGTGAGTTTGGTCCCGACTCTATTTGTAGAGTTTTGTGAAATCAATCATTTTCGATTGATTAATTGTTGAACATCTTATTGAGTTTTTTCTTCGAAGATGGGATATCTTCGAAATTCTTTCAAGTTACTTGGAAAATTCGATGGTTTGCTAATCGCTATATAAGCATTTGATGGGCCATTGGATTAACCAAGGAAGTTTTTCCTTATTTCTCTCTACCACTCTATGTTGAGAATATGAATAGTTTGAGTTTCGAGCTTCTCTTTTATCCTTTGTCGATTGAATAAATTGTGTTGAATACAGATTTCCTCTATGAATTGCGAGGACGCAATTTTTATAAGAGGGGGAGTCTGTAACAACCCTGGTTGGAGAGTACCGTAAATATTAAATTATAATGAAGATTATAATTTAATATTGGAATTAATTGAATTTATTGGAAGAAAATGATGAATTATATTGTTTATTTGGAATAAACAATATAATATGAATAAATTTTGGGAGAACAATATAAAATAAGGTTTATTTCAAAGTAAATGATTGAAGCAAATTTAAGATGAAGGAAAGATGAAGTAAACAACTTAATTGTGATCTTTGAGTTGGAAATTATCATTGATGGAATTTAGTAGGAGCATTAAAGGAATATTGGCAATTTATTCCAATATTCTCCTTTTATTGTAAAATAAAAGGAAAATAAAAGTAGAAAGATTTCATTGTATTAATAGTAATAAACATATGTGTGAGATAAACTTGTTCCTTTATTTCATGAATTTTGAATATAGAGATGCAACTATATTCAATTAACATGTATGATTTGGCGATAATGTAATTTATTGTCAAATTGCATCTTTTCTTTGTTAAATACAAAGAAAATTGTTAAATAATTGTTTAAGCATCATATGCATAATGAATTTGAATTTTTGGGCTAATGAATTGTAACAAAATAAATTAATCACTCCATTTCGATGGTTGGAGTGGTTTGGAATAATTAATGGAATTTGGTTTGTGTTGGGGAAATCATATTGGTAATTTTAAAACCAATAATACATTTTATTGTAAAATAAAATGTGGGGAATAAGGAAAAAAAAAAAAAAAATCTTCTTTGAGTATAAAAAAATGATGGACATGAGTAAAATAAAGTTTCTACTTTATTTCATGAATTTGAATGTAGTTAATTGACTACATTTGATTAAATTGATAATTTGTACAATATTGTGCTTGTTTGCCAATATTGTCATTTTATTAATTAAATATAAATATAAGAATGAGTTAATAAAATAATTAATCATGATAACTATGATTAAAAATGTGAGAAATAATTTAATAATGTCTAAACCTATATTTGTTTTGTTTTGGGTACATAATATCTTTTTATTTAACCAATTGCATTAAATTTGCAATTTATTTTGCAATTATGGGAAAATTGGATAAATTGAGTAATAAATGGAAATTTAATAACAAATTTGTTAAAACTTATGTTTTGATAATTTTATTAAAAACTAGATGACATAACGAATCCAACGCATCCAAAATCATTAAAAACGGATTAAAAATGTAGGAGTTATGAAGATTTAAGCATTGTATAAGTGTAAATAAACTTAAACAAATTTTTGCCTAAGTAAAATTAATATGGGTCATTGGGTTAAGCCCAAACCCAATATACACTAGAGAAACTTCTAGAGCCAGGAAAGAAGTACATACACTTCTTCCTCCTTCAGCTCATTTGAGAAAAGAAACCCTAGAAGCTCAAAAATTAGAAACAATGGCCGCCATCTCAAACCCTAGCCATAATTAATAAAATTCTTTGCTAAATCAATAGAAATTTGGATCTAATTCAACAAGAAGGTAATCTCCATCCTTCTCTATCTTGAATTTGAGGAGAAATCCATATTTGTTTATTGTAATTCTTGTTTTGTAATTTATCTTCTCTTGCATGCCTATTTTCAACAATCATAGGTCCGGCAAAGGCAAATTCGAGTTGAAAGCTTCCATCTTCAAGCCTAAATCATCATCTTTTTACTGCTAATAGGTAAGCTAAGGCTTATAGCAACTGTAAACGAATAAATTTCAGCAGCAAATAATCTTTTGCTTGAAATATTTGGTTAAATATGTTGAATTTTACCTCTGTTCTATATTGATTGGTGCTGAAAATGCCCTGTCTTGTTTTACTCATATCTGGCTCGTCCGGTATCGGATTGACGCCAATCTTTTTTCAGATTGTAGAGGACTGATTAGGGTTTGTTTATTTTAAATTTCATTGGGTTCTGAGTCCGTTTGGACCTTCTTAGTTGCTGTCAAAAATGAAAATCCGAGAGGGACTAAGCCCAGAATATTCTAGTGGCTGGTTAGTGTTTTCACCGTAACTTTTGTGTTTCTTATCGGAATTTTGATTTCTTGGATGTTCTGAAATCCTTGTGAAATATCCCACAACTTTCATGTTTTCGGTTTTGACTGATTTTGAAGTCTACATAGTGGAAAATTGGCATTTTCATCGCTGGCCTGTGTTGACAGGCAGCGCAAATAATTTCTTTCTTAGTAGTATTTTGATCATAACTTCTTCGTTACTCATCGGAATATCAAAATTTATGAAGTTTTGGAAATCTGAGGCTGTTGGCTACAATTTTTGTATTTTTTATTTTGTAGAATTTCAAAGTTTGCATGGTGGAAAATTGATGTTTTCAATGTTGGCCTGTTATGAACTGCCCCAACATTGATGTACTTGTTCGACTTTGATGATTTCATTTGCATGCTTTTGCAAGAATTTTACTACGAAATTTGATGCTAACATTTGATTCTTTTTTCCAGCAATGGACTAGTAAATTTAGAATGTGACTTGAATTCAAATTGGTTTTAAATGCGATTTAAATTTTGAATATCGGTTTTTACCGATTAAATTGCAAATTGATGTTTTTCTGAGTTTTAAAAATCCGAATAAATTGCATAAAATCTTCTAAAATCATGGGTTGAGCAATAAATGTTTTTATACATTTTTAAAGGTTTTTAAACAATTATTCTTTATTTTCTAGGCTTTCAAAAATCATTAAAATTCTTTAAATGATGGGTTTTCACTCATAATCCTTTAGATAAATTTCTATAAATTGGTTTAAAATCCCGTTTTCTCTAGTAAAATATATTATAATTAATTTTATTTACTTTAATTACTTTTAAGCTTTTTCGGACATATAAGGAAACAAATTAAAAGATTTAGTAAATCCGTAAGGTATGGGACTTGAGTATTTACTTTTTCGGTTAAATTCGGACTTGTACTATCGAAACGACATTGAGAAATCTTTTTGATTTCCTCCTTGGGATTTACCACTTTGTGGTCTGGGATAGAGTGTTATATTAGTCTTTTAGACTAATTACTTTAGTCTAATATTTCGTATTCGGAAGCATATACGACATGGGACTATCTTGGGAAAAACACTATTGCCGATGATATGAGGCAATTGTTTTATATGAGATTTTCTGAGATTTATAATTTTATGGAATTTTCCACTTGTCAATGAGATGAGACAGGTTAGATATTTTATGCCTTACGCCAACGACATGAGGCAATTCTTTGAGATTTTGATGCATTTGTTAGTGTGGCATCGACTAGCGGCTAGAAAACCGCTGAGTGAGGACGTACGGTATGGGACGTACGTAACCACTTTTCGGGTTACTATCCGAGAGTTTCTGACACATTCTGGGAATTACTAGTGCTATGACCTTTGGGTCATCTGAGAATCTGGGAATCTGAGAATCTGGGAAATTAAGAATCTGGGAAAGTGTGACTTCGGTCGCCTTAGAGATTCATGTGGGTACCTAACTATATTACTAGCACTAGTCTGAGAACTTTAGCACGTGCAACATGCTTTAGCATGTAATTATTGGCCAATCTGAGATTTATTTTATGAGTTAAGAAAATTTTGATTTCACCATATTTTGATGTGTTTACTTAGCCTTATAGAGATGAATAAGGCGAAATATGAGTTT
The DNA here is from genome assembly GCA_030765085.1 of Allium cepa. NCBI lineage: Eukaryota > Viridiplantae > Streptophyta > Magnoliopsida > Asparagales > Amaryllidaceae > Allium > Allium cepa. Next base: position 400,927,065 of record CM060943.1, on the reverse strand, counting down.
TTGAGGATTTTGGTGATTTCAATTTTATGGTTTTATACTTGGGTTTCATTTACTACTTTGAGAAGTTTATTTATTCATGTATCATATTTGGATGTTTTCTTTATATGCATGAATCCACTAGTATTAACCCAAGTAAGTGTAGAATTATACCATCTTAGAGATAGACAGTTCTTGATATCAACCTTAGTCATTCTTATCAATTATTGGTCCCTTGATGTATGTTTCCCCTTATACCTTATCGTATTTCCTCTCTAACGATAAGATTCAGTTGCCTGACCCGTGTGTTTTCACTCGGGTCAGACCGAGTTGTTTCAGGTATAATCTATTGGGCTTAGCTTGAAGTTGATGTTGGATATCAGCTCTTCTTTCTCTTGAGTAGTTTATTTCTTCTGCATACTCTGATGTTTTTACATTTGATTCGATGTATACGGTGTGGTCGTATACCACCTTTATTGTATTCATATTGTATTGTACTGAACGTGTATCAGTGTATATGTATATATATATATATATATGATGTTGGTTACTGTTCTGTGATGTGATTTACATTCAGTTATTGTATTTTGTTCTGATAGATCCGTTTGCCACCTATAGTTTTGGATTAAGCATTTACTGGGTATGTCGATCCACTTGAGTTGAAAAATTATAATGCATTTATCGACGTATTCAATGGATGTTTAAGACAAAATTATAGATGGTCGCCCTTAACCAGCCCTATTCTCCGCTTTAGTAGACAGAATTACTCATTAATTCTCTTTACTAAGGTGGGTCTCGGGGTGGGGCGTTACATGGATCATGTTTTTTCCCAGAATTCAACAGTGAAATACTGTCTGGGTTTAACTTTGAGAGATCATATCTTGCTCATATTTTATCAAAATTGCATCATTCTTTTTTTTTGAGAGATGAAGTTTTCTACTACATGCGTACAAATTTTGAGCTCAATATGATGCAATTTGATCCCCTTTTTTATGCCTGAAAGTTGAGTCCATGAGGGTTTTTGGCCTGCACATTTATTTGGTTTTTGAACTGTTGCAAACATGGCCCGAGTCCATGTTTGAGACAGAATAACTCATTGGTTTCAAATCGGATTTGCGTGATTCTTTTTGAAAATTGAAGTAGTAATGTTGATTTACATTCCTGTAAAGTTTCATGAAAATCTGGGTTGGTTTGCTATTTCTAAACTACTATCGAACTTGTACTCGCAGCTTGTTAATTAAGCGTTTTAAACCTTGTTTTGGTCCGACTTTGAAATGACGCAGTTTCTTCGTTTTAAATCGGATTTGAATGTTTCTTTATGAAGATTGAAGTAGGAGTGTTGAACTATATTCCTACCAATGTCATTGGACTCAGTTTGCAGGTACAAACCTGCTGTCGAACTTGGGTTCGCAGCGTGTTGTCACCGTTTTTTTATACTTAGAATAATTTCTGGCTTTTTCTGATATTTTCCGATTTCTTTGAGATTTTTCTCTAGATTTCATATACGGGTTTTATAAAGCATTAAAAAGTGTTTTTTAAGAGAATTGACTTTTGAAATTATTATTTAATATTATTTTTAAGTATTAAATTAATTACTCCATAATAGGAGAATTTCAAATGCAATTTCTAAAGCGATTTTGAAGCGTTCCTAAAACTCGTTTTCTTCAACTTAATTTCTATATAAAAGACATAATTTTGCAATTCGAGCGAAGAGGGAGGAGAATAAATGATCGGATAAAACGCGTGCTATGAACACGCGCATTTATCTTTCCAGTTAATTCCTTATATATTCATTTGATCGTTTTGACCTTTGGGTCTGGTTTACCGATGAGATGAGGTAAACTTTGTACTGCTTTGAGTGTGGAATTGACTAACAGTTAGTAAACCGTTTAGTGAGAATGTGTGGTATGGGACACACGTTAACACTTTTTGGGTTCCTTTCCGAGAGTTTGTGACACTTATTGCCAGTTAGCGGTGTCCAGTGCTGGGCCTCCGGACCTTCGCTACTACGGTTTGTTGCCTTCGGGTTTGTGCCTTTGGGTTTGTTTCCCTATAGTATCGCTTTTGTAGTTGGTCTATTCTCACCGCTCGAGAGATACTTGAGTTTGTTGCCTTCGGGTTTGTTGCCCTATAGTATCACTTTTGGAGTTGATCCTTCGTCACCGCTCGAGAGATACTTGGGTTTGTCGCCTTCGGGTTTGTGGATTCTTGTTTATACAGTACTGAGCACGTGCATCTTTTGTTTCATGGATATTTATATTTCCCTAGAGTATCGCCTTTCGGGGTAGGTCTTTTGAACCACTCGATACATAGCGATTACCTTATGGAAACTTGGGTTACCTTCATTGGTATTTGTTATTTTCCTTTTTGGCTTGATTTGGGATATACATATCATTTGTTTATTGAGTTGCCGATGATAGAGGCTTGTTATGATTCATCTTTTGTAGATGATTGAGTTATCTCTTTTAGAGATATTTGTGGTACTTTATGACCTTGCATGTTCATCATTTAGCTTATCTAACTGATTTGTTTAGCTAGACTGACCTGTGTATTTTATACTCGGGTCAAACTGAGGTGTTTCAGGTTAGGTACATTTGGACTTAGCCTATTCTGCTTCCACATGGACAATCTTGCTTGCTACTTTTGTTATATCTTTTTGTGTAGTCCTTTTTGGTTGTAACTCTGATATGTATATTCTTTTTACTCGCCTGTATATTGTGGTTGCTACACCACTTGACATGTATCATTTTGTATACCCTGTAATGTATCTGTATATGTGTATATGTATGTGATAATTTACTGTTCTGTGATGTGTTTTACATTTGAGTTGTTATATTTTGTTCTGTTAGATCTTATAGCCATTATAGTTTTGTATTAAATATCTGTTGGATAAGTCGATCCACCTGGAAAAAAATATGCGACATTTATCGACGTATTCAGTAGATAGTTAAGATAAGGCTATAGATGGTCGCTCCTATATAGATCTATTCTTTGTATTAGCAGACGGTATTACCTTGTAATACTCTTTGCTATATGGGTCTCGGAGTAGGGCGTTACAGCTTGGTATCAGAGCTGAGTTCAGAACAAAATATGATAAACACAGAATAGAAACACATATTATGGTATATCAAAGTGTAATACAAATGTTACAAATCCTTGAATCATCGTGCTTTTGTTCTTTTCGTGTCCTTGGGGTAGATAGAATTTTGGGAATACGTCTAGGAACACATTTTAATTCTGTAGTATTCCATATTTAACTAATGATATCTACCATGTGAATAATCTTTATCTTATCTTAACTTTCAGCTAATGGCTGGAAGAGGCAGAGGACGACCTTCAGATGCGGGGCAGTACAGTGGCTCCCATCCGGATGGAGTATATATGTCCGCCGATCAGTTTATGGAGTTATTTAGGAGCACCCAGCCTCCAGCTCCTACTCCAGCTTCTCCTTCGCGCAAGTCTTTTTTCGCACGCATGTGTAGTGATTTTGCACATCTCGGAGGCAAGCTATTCAAAGGATCCGAGTCTGTTTTGGAGGTTCAGGCTTGGATTCGTCTTGTAATACTGTTTGCTAATATGGGTCTCAGAGTGGGGAGTTACAAGAATCCTACAATCAAACTGATTAAAACAATAATATAAAAATTATATATGCCCAAAATCGGGTAATAAATGGACCATCTTTCCAAAATAAGTTTGTTTGGCTAACTACTAACCATTGGCTTACTCAGGCCTTTAGAAAAAATAAATAATCTAACATCTTTTAGACAAACTTCTAGACGGTCTGTCCTTAACTTACTTCTCCAAGAGTCACCTGATCCTAATGGTTTTGCGGGCTCACCAATAATGTTTGTACATATTCCTTCTCTGTGTAACCATCATTTAAGTCTTACCTGTGACTAAGTCCTACACAGTGGAATTTTAGACTAAATTAGCTAGGGGATATAGATAATGTATAGGGCGCGACCGTATACCAGTCCTATCTGGTATTTTAATATCCGAGTTATTTACTTAGGGTTAATTACCCTTTAAATTTTCCTTGAAAATCTTTTCAAATTGATTTAACCCTTTAAATCATACTTAAACAAGGAAAATTTACTCTATGCTTTACTTAAGTCACTTTGCCATGTTATATATATACTCTACACAAAACATTGTTAATGAAAACATTTAAAACCTTTATTTAAACCTTTAAACAATCTCCTTCGAAACCTCTGAAAGTACCCCTTCAAAACCATTGAAAGTACCCATTTGATACAAGTAACTACTTTACTTTATAACCTTAGGAAAAAAAGGCCAAAACATACCTTTTGATACACGTAAACTACTTTACTTTACTTTACTTATTTTATAACGTATTTAATTGGATTTTTGTGAAATTTTAAATTATTGAATTTGGAAAAAAATTAGTACTTGGAATACGTCTACTTTAACATGGCAAATGGTAATTTTCATCAGAAAATATGGAAGTTTATATTTTTGTGTAATTCTATTTCAATTTATATCAGTTAATAATAGATGATAATAAAATGTTTTCCAAACCTAAATAATTTTTATGTAATAAATTTGTAAATCATCTTCTGAGTGAGACGTCATATTTCGTTTCTCCAAATTTGGACTGCTATTGCTTCCTTTATCTTATTCTGGCAAATTAACAGCATTTTTGGTACCGATTGTCGACTTTTGATAGGATGATCGTACCACTAATATCTGTATACCATTTTGATCATCTCGTTTTGCTGATCCCCACAGTATATTCATTTGTGTGTTTCGAAGTTCGGTACTCGACGAAATTGATAAAATGATTTATCGTACTGGTACCCAAATTCTAACTTTTGGTTTGTCAAAGTCCATTCGCACATCACCTGATGAATTCAAACAACCATGCAAATCAAATTGACGCAAGTCTATTCTCAAATTTATTATCTAACCTTTCATATACCTACCGATTCAATGTGGTTTATTACTTCATTTTCCTTGAAACAAATATAATTTAAAATAGATTATAGTTTATATTGCCTGTTCATTTTCTTATCCCAAAGCCAGCACGTCCTTCCCCTCTTCTCTCCTTCTCCCATTCGTTTTCCTCCTCTCCAGACCCACGCTGCAAGTCTTTTCCCCTCCATCACCATCGACTCCACCTTGCATGGCCGCCTTTCTCTCCCATGGATGAACAACAGCCTTCACCTGCTCATGTCCCCACTTCATCTCCTTGTCCTTCTCACTGCAGCAAATGCCGACCTCCACCCATTCATCAAACCCGTCTCCGCTTGCTTCTCTGATTCTTCGCCTCCAAGTCGCCTCTTCCTCCTCTGGCCTCTTCTCTTCTCCTTCCTGTTGCATCTGCATGATCGGTGAGGTATAGGCCGTGTACGTATATATATGTTAGTAATTAATTTTATTATTATATTTCTTTTTATAGGTTAGTAGTGTTACGGTTGTGAGTTATATAAGTTACAGTATTATGTTTTATACCTTTAGTATGGAAGTATATTTTATACTAGCTGTACTAAATTCTATAGTATATATCAATTTAATATGTTGGTTAGGTAAGTTTATGTATTAGTTACAGTTATATTGATATGTAAAGGGTTAATATATGAAGTTTTATCTGCTGAATATATATCTAAATTTTACATAAAGTTAGTTGCATGCATATTACAGTATAATATGTTATATTTTAAAATTCCAGTCTGTATTTGTATATATATATATATGTTATACTGTTATATATTTTCAGTAATATATATATGTTTGCCTAAGTGAGTTATGTGGGTTTTATAATATTGAATTTAAATTATATATATGTGTATCGAAGTTCATTTTTTTATAAAATAGGTTACTGTATGTTATGAAAGAAATAGTATAGTTATATATGTTGATTGTATATTTATATATTTCCTATGCTACAACATTCATATACACATAGATATATCGGATAGCTTTAAAGTATATATATTTGATTTAACAATGCTTGTTGCGTTATATATGTAAGTACACCATTTTTTTTATTTTTGAAAGTACGCGTTAAAAAAATTAGATCTGTTTATATATATAGGGTAAGTATATATACATAATTTTGGGTAGTATATTACATATAACTTCCTCTTTACCTCTATAAATTTATAATAATAATATCATAAATATTATATATTATACATAGTTTTAGATATGTTTACTTGATTTTATTTTTGATTTGAATCAGAAGCCTTAATCTCCTTTTTGTCTAAATTTGTATATATATATATATTTATATATGTATGTATATACATTATAAAAACTTGTTTGTTACTAAATATATTTACTGTACATATATACTATGGACTATAAGTAATATATATTGGTTATTAAATGATTATTTTAAAGTGTATATATATGAAAGTATATGTTATAATGAAGAAGTTTGTTCTTTTGGTTTGATGGTTTTGTTGTATAAGTTGTATAAATTTATACATGATCTGTTGTGTAGATTAACATAAATTAGTTGAGTTTATATATATAGGTAGATTTCAAATATAATCTAAGTATTTTTTATTTTTATAAGTATATACATATATATAGGTAGTTATTTCAAATTATATGATGTATATATGTTGATTTTAATGTATATGTTTTAATTTAAAATAGAGATTTTGAAATACACATATATTTTATTTAATATGTGTTTGGGATTTAGAATATGATTTTTATATAAATAGTTATATATATATATATATATATATATATGTTCACTGATACCCATTATCTTCATCGATCTAGTTGTGATTTGACATCATCAATTCCTATTTATTAGCTCATTCGTCAATTTATGTTCAATCTTGCTTCGTTTTGTAACTCGTGCTTGGGTTGTAACTCATCTCATTGTTGAAACTCTCTAGCCTCGAAAGGTGAGCAATCACTCACGATTAACGTTCGTATATTTATTAATAATTGAAACGAAAATTGAAATATGCTGTTGTTAATTATTTACATTTCTATATATATGTTGTTATCTGTATCTGTTCACCTGTGATATCTGACACCATTATTTGTTATTTATATTGATGATATATGCCTGTTATATCATTATCATATCTGTTATGACTCTGCAAGTTCCCTGTTAGTATAGAATTTCCTATGGGTTGAAATGATACATACCCGAACGATCTATATAATAGGAGAAAATCGTTATGGATTAAAATAATAAACCCAAGCGATTTTCATTGAATTGAATTTAAGATTGTGGGTTAAAATGATATATACCCGTATATATATTTAAATTACGGATTGAAATGATAAATATCCATATCACTTGACTATAGGATAGAAAATTATATACGGACACCGTTGGTGTATGTATAAATATTTTGAAATGATTTACAAGGTTTTGAAAAGAATATTTTGGTTTTAATAAATATTGATTTTTTTAAAATATTATATAAAAATGTTATATATATATATATATATAAATTCTTGATTTTAAAATTTTGTGTTTTGAATTTTTTTAAAATTTATAAGTTAGTTTTGAATTATAAATTTTTAGATTTTACTTACAATTTTACTATTTTAAAAAAATATATAAAATGAGTTTAATAGTAAGATTTGATTTATTAGAGTTGATTTAGTTAATATATAATATGTTTAAGCATTTATTTAAAACTTATATTTCCAAATATAGTTTATAATGATTTAAAAAAATAGGTTGGAAGAGAAATAGAAATTAGTTTGAAATTGAATTTATTTATGAATCATACTAAAATAAGTTTGATTCGAAATTTATTAGATTTGGGATATTTTAAAGATTTGATTTTATAACTTGATTTTTGATTAAAAGTAATTTAAATGAACATTTCAAATTTACATAAATTGGAATGGTATATTTAGTTTTATTTAAACTTGAAATTTGAAGTTTTATTTAAATGTTATCTGAATGATTAAGTAAATATTTCAAAATAAATAATAGTAAAGTGAAATACAATTAATATTCAAAATAAATAATAGTAAAGCGAAATACAATCATACTCAAATAACAGTGATTTGTTTGCTTGTGGACGAAACAAAATTAATGTTTCATTCTATATAAGCATTAACTCATTTTAGATTATATAAGTGAAATAAAGGTTACGGAAGCAATTGCTATTGCTTTTGGTTTCATAATTAAACGTTGTTTTCCCGACATATAGGTATGTTCTCGGATTACGGTTTTCTAGTGACATTATATTGTTTTTCCCGTTGTTGGGATATATTATTTTGAGATATTATGATAAATATTGTTACGTTTGATATTAAAATTTCTCCTGAGCCCCTCCATACAAAGGAAACTCTACCGTAATTTTTTTCATAAAGTTTGGACTTAGAAAATTTTATGAAAATGTTTTCCAAACTTTTGTTAATTTGAAAATAAAAGAATTATTATTTATAAATGCTATATATTTTATTTAAATTATTTTATTTTGTATATGTATTTAATATTTTGAATAAGATATATTGACTATTTAATTTCTCTTTTTCTCTTCTTTTTCCTTTTCGGAGACGAAAAGTTTTGAGTGGTGGAGAGTGTAACGACCCGCAAATTTTTTGATAATTTAATTGATAACTTTATTAAATGTTTGTTATCTAATATTGGAAAAAACAGAAATTTGTGATTCACTAATCAAATAATAACTTAAATGAGATGTAATAAGGCTAGCCTAAATTATTTATTAACTATTTGAATGAAATTACAATTAATGGAATTTGTGTAAATGTTATACTAGGCTATAAATTGAATATAAGAAAACAATCGTAAATATTGAATTAATTAATGAATTAAGGTAAAATGTTGGATAAAATCAATGTTTTGTAAGTAATTATAATATTGGTTTGGAAATGATAAACTTACAAAGGGTGATTGAGAGTTAATGGCCACAATTATTATAAGTTGCATATATATCTAATCCATTGAATTAAACTGGAATTAATTGCAATAAATCTAAATTGAACATTATGTTAATGTAAATTAAGTTAATATTTGGAAATAATGTTAATTTTATTCGCAGTATGACAATTGGTTGGATAAGAAGAATGGAAATCAAGATTTATTAATTTAATGGAATTTAAAATATAATAATTGGATTAATTGCAATTAAATGAAATTAAAATATTTAACTAGTACGTTAGTGTAAATTTTGCTGAAACTTGAAGATATTAATGTAATAAATCATGAACCGATGTTAATTTTCTCCATTTGATAATAATAGATTGGATAATAAGATGCAAGTTAAATTAAATGTAATTATTGAAAATTTAATTTATAATATTTGAATTTACTAAAATTGAATTCAAACACTGTAATTGGTAAATTTATTAACTTGAAATTGATATCTAAGTTTTTTTAAATTATTGTAATTCTTTAAGAAATCAAAAATGATAGAAATTGTGTATTTTTAAATTTGAAATGAAAAAGTGATTTAATTGATTAAATATTAGTTTAATTTAATAATGTGAAAAATAGCCATTTTGGCCATGATTCGGATTTCGACGAAACCGGTTTCATCGGATCCATCACGGTGAATTATTATAGGATTTCAAGTTTCTTAGCGATCGGGCTTGTCGTACGACCGTACGGACTCGAAACGCCTAGAAATCAATTTAATTGAAATCAATTGAAATCAATTTAAAATAACTTGATTTTAGAGTAACTTATTCATACGATGGAATTTGGACTTGAAACCTGTTCCATTGCGTTTAAAATATTTAAAAATATCTATTTTGATATATGGGTTGATCCATTTTCGTTTTGGAGACGAAACGGGCTTTTCGGGCCATGTATCGTTCAACTTTCCAAACCCAATCGAGCCCATTCAATTCTATTTTGTTCAACCTATATATATCCAGTTATAAACCCTAGCGGCCTTTCCATTTTCTCATTTCTGTACGTACAATTCAGTTGTCTCTTCCTCAATGGCAGACGAACAAATTCTAAATTCCAAATCCAATGCTAATTCAAAATCAAATCAAAAATTAAATCTCCTCAAACTATATCGAATTATATATTGATTTGAAGCTCTTGACGAGCGCATCTCAAATCTGTTATTCGTTTTCCAATATGAACCGCTATCTGTCCAGAAAATTGAGAACAATTCGCGGCCGTCCATCGAGCCACGATCAACTTCGCCTGATCGTCAATTGGATGTTACTGTTGCTCAGAGATTGACGAGTGCATCCTATCGCTGCAGTTCGTTGGGTCTGATGATGGTCAGATTGAGGCGAAAAATTCAATTTGGGTTGGAACCCTAGGCGGCCACTACATCAACTCTGGCCCGGATCGTGGCCGCGATTGGTTCATGTGGTCGTGAAGAGGAGATCGACGGAAGTGTAGTGGTAGGGTCTGGTCAGAAGTCGGCGGCATGGCTTGCATTGGTCTGAGGCGATGCGGGTGTGTTGTGTTCAGGAAGAAGATAGGGTGAGCTGTCGTTCGTGATTTCGCTTCTAGCTGATGACGTGTATAGTTGACTTTTATTATTTATTTAATTATATTTTTGAATCGTATATCGTTCAAATTGGCTTAACTTTCACATACAAGGTCCAATTTGCACGTGGTTTCTTGTGCTAGGATCGTATCAAAATTTTGGACATTTTGACGCCGGTTTGGATGGATTCTGAGCCAGTTTGAATTTTGGGTTTAAATTGGATTTAAATTCAAAAGGTGAGTTTCTTAACCCACTCACAACTTCTAAAATTTCTTATGTTTGTTAAATTGATTTATGATGTAATTAGAAATTTATTTATGACTGTTTGGCGTATTTTGAATCATGATCTCAGTTTGTTTGAATTTATTTGGGTAAAATAGTTATTTAATTTATTATTGAATATAAACTGCTAGTAAATACCTGTTATTTATTATCTGTTCTATATTGATGTTATTGATTGAATTGGATGATGATTGTGATAAATGTTTGATGATTGATATTGGATGAATGGACGTTGTATTTTATATTGTTATAAACTACAAGTTGTATGGATTTTATTTCATTCGGGAATGCGGTTTGAAATGATATATAACCGTATTTATATTTTAAATTACGGACTGAAATGATAAATATCCGTATCATTTGACCATAGGGTAGAAAATTATATACAGAGATCGTGATCTATATATAAAAATATTTTGGAATGATTTCTATGGTTTTTGTAAAGAAATATATGGTTTTAGATAAATATTGATTTTAGATAATATATAATGTTATTTTATCCTTGATTTTAAGCTATGTATAATTTGTTTTAATATAGAATAAGATTAATAATAAGTTTGATTTTTATTGAAGATAATATGGTTAAGTATATAAAATATAGAGTTCATAATGATTTAAATAAAATAAAAGTTGGAAGATAAATTGGAGATTTATTTGAAATTGAATTTATTTAAGAATTAAACTCAAATAAGTTGGTGTGAAATTTATTAAATTGAAAATTTTAAAGGGTATGATTTTACAACTTGATTTTTGGGTTAAGGTGAATTAAATGAATATTTCAAGTATAAATAAATTGAAGGAAATATTCAGTTATTTGTAATTTGAGTTTATTTAAATGATAATGGATTTATTATGTAAAATATTTCAAAATTAAATAATAGAACATTGAATCATTGAATCGTAATTACCAAACGTAGTTTTGAAATTGTTGAATGCTTAAAGTTTGAAATATATTGAATTTGAAATGGTTTATTCTATGGATCAAATCTGATTTGAAATCGATGTAAATTTGAATAGTTTATTTGGAAACTGAATCGTGTTGAAATTTATGATTTGGGATTTGGTTAAATTTAAAATTTATATTCGAGTTGTTTTGGAATTGATTTGTGAAATTAAAGAAGCTAGTTTATTTTATAAAGTATTTTAATATTTTAACCATTTAAGTGGTGGAAGTTATGTTTCAAAGTTTGAGTTTCAAAGGATTAGGATTTGAAAGTGTTATATTTCAAGTGTTTTGATTTCGAAGTGTTATAACATTGAAAGTGCTATGATTTTTGGAAAGGATATATTTGAAATAAAAATGATATTATATTGATTTGTCTTTTAATAAAAATGATATCATATAGGTTTGGGTCTTGAAATGGAAATGATATCGTATTTATATGGTTTTGAAATGGATATTATATTTTGGTTTTGAAGAATAAATTATTTTGAAATGACTGCGGTGTTGTAATAACATTTGGTTGTTAAAGAGGCCGGGATCAGAAGTTGTCATATTCTCTGCCAACTCCAAAAACCACATTTACAATCGTGTACGCGGTGGAGATTTCAGAATGAAGTAGGATGGCGGCGGCGTTCCTTTGTGGTGTATACGTGGACCCGACTCACGTGAATTGGCATAAGGTGGTTAAAATAGAAGCGATTGACGGGCTAATGAGGTAGCACCTTTGATTGGACACATCCCTTCGATCTTATACTCTGACGTTTGGATTGATTCGGTGGCCACTTTTGATTTTTTGATTTGGGTGTGCGGCTCGAGGTGGGCGGTAGCTACGCGTTATGCGTTACCACCGGTCCGGAAGCGTAATGGGTATATCTACCCTGACATTGCCTAGTTGTGCCATGTCACCTGCCCTGGTGCGCCTTGTACGAGTTTGATTTGTGTCGTACTTATGGAGTATCCTCTGGTAGCCTCCCGATCAAGAGGTGTTCTGTATAGACTACTGGCACTATTTATGTGTTAAGGGGAATATTGGGTCACTCCTTAACGCTATTTTAAAGTAAGATTAATTTACTATTAGACATTTTTATAATAGCGCATATTACTACATAGTAAATAGTTTAACAGATCCTTAGAAGATGTGAATTCCGGGCATCTCTTAAATTACTGCACTCACGTTAGACACTGGATAGGAGATATCAAATCCCGTAAACATCACTGGCGCCATTCCACTCATATTATTTACCTTTGATTTAATTTACATAAGATCATTTAGTTCTGACTCGAGTGTTTTGTCTTTTCAATTCGCTCGGGTCGGCCTGAGCATTTCAGGATTTGAAGATTTTATTTTAGAGGGCGAAGACCAAGATATTATTATTATTATTATTATTATTATATAATATGTTGTTCCGCTGCATCACTGTTCCACTACATTATTTATTATTCTCTGGTATGTGTAGCTATCATATGTGTTGTATAAGTATAATCAAATGTTTTGTAAAACAGCTTCATGAACTGTTATTTGATTATTATATTTTATCATTCCGTTGTGAGATTCTATTTTGTTTTATTTCTTTCTTCGATTTTATTATTTTCCCCAATAACAATCCGCTCTTTTGTATAGTTTGAGTTAGCACGTTTGTCTACTTAAACGTACGAAAAAGGCAGGCTGTTACATTTGGTATCAGAGCTTTGGTTTAGCGATAAACCTTAGCTTTGTGGGGTCTGACTCTTTATTTATAGGGTAGTAGCACCATATGATGAGTCGCTGAGTGTATATGTATGAGAGAGCGTATTTGTTAGTGTTATAAAAAGGTTTTGATATTGTGTTAATTTGTTCCGTTTTGTATCTATAAATTCTAGTTGGTGCATAGGACGCTATGACATCAATAGGGATTTCTAAACACTTAATAGGACAGACCGACACAATGTTTGTTTTGAATATAGGTGAATGAAATAATTTTGCCGATTATATTTTATATATATAAAATAAAAAATTTATAAATGTATATTTGGTTGTAATATAATGGTTTTTAGGTAGTGAAATTTATGAATATAGGTTGAAATAAGATAAATGAAACTTGGAAATTCAGAACTCAAGTTTCGGGGTATTTGAAAATTTCTTTCGAATGATTTTGGAATATAATAATAATATTATTAGAAGCATTTTTTGATATAAATATTTCAATATAATATGAAAGAATTATTTTAAAGAAATTTTGAAAAGAAATAAGTCATGTACTCCCCTCTCTGTCGTTGGAAAATAATTTTGGTGATGAGTGCACGCATAATCGACATTCATTTTCGAGTTTCTAAGTAGGAAGGCCCCTGTTGTAGTTTTACTGCAGATTTATTTTGATAAACAAATATAAATTTTAAATTGTTTTAAATAGAATCAGATATATGTAAGTTGTAAGTATATACATTTGGCTATTGTTTTAAATGATTTGAAATTTAACCCGGTATACAGTTCTTAAGCTTCCGTTAATTAATAGTTTTAATTATAGTAGTAAAATGGAGTGTAACTAGTTAATAATTGGAGTCTATAATTAAAATAAGAGATTAAATTCTAGGTTATAAATGAAATTTCTAGAAAGTGAAATATTTAACCCATAGAACAAAGGATATGATTATTGAACACTGGATTAATTTATAAGAAATGAGAAAAACTTGTATAACTTTCAATTACATTCTTAATGGCATATATATAACTTACTAAAAGATGTAAAAAGTTGAAATGTTAATAAGAGAATGTAATGGATAGTATACAAGTAAAACTTGAAGTAATTAACTATTCAATGAAATTCTTTAATAAATAAGAGTTTGATGTGTAGATGAAAGGCTACTAATTAAATATAATAGAAAGGTAAGTATTATAAATAAATGAAATGAACACTGAATGAATGAATGGAAATATAAAAATTTGCAAGAAATAAATGTAAACAAAAAGAGATAAATCATCATAAGAATGAAAAGGTAATCAAACAACAAATATTATGAAATGAAATTATTAGGAATGAACTTGATCTATTGTGTGGAATTGTTGTTTGTTTGGTTTATGGTTGTTTGGGCAAGGATATTTTAGATTTGTTTAGATGCATAAATAATCTATTTAGTTTTATCTAAGACTATTGAGTAAACGGTGCACTTAATAGTTTATTTTCCACTCTATACAATTTAAAGTTTTTTTAAACCCGAACAACTATTTGTTTTGTTTGATATGGATGGATAATTGAATTATGTTGATTCTATATGATTATTGTATGCTGTGGTTGTAAGTGATTGTTGTTGTTTGACATTGATTTGTTTGTTAGTGGATGAAACAAAATTAACATTTCAATCTATATAATTATTAACTCTTTTTAGATTATATAAGTGAAATACAGGTTATGGAAGCAATTGCTACTGCTTTTGGTTTCATAATTAAACGTTGTTTGTCCAACAAATAGGTACGTTCTTGGATTACGGTTTTCTAGCGACATTATATTATTTTTCCCGTTGTTGGGGTATATTATTTTGAGATATTGTGATATATATTGTTACATTTGATATTAAAATTTCTCTCGAGCCCCTCTGTACAAAGGAGACTTTGTCGAAATTTTTTCATAAATTTTGGACTTAGAAAATTTTATGAAAACGTTTTCCAAACTTTTGTTAAATTGAAAATAAAAAATTTAATTGTTTATAAATACTATTTTATTTAAATTAATTTATTTTGTAAATTCATTGTTTGTGTATTTAATATTTTGAATAAGATATATCGACTATTTAATTTCTCCTTTTCCCTTCTTTTTCCTTTTCGGGGACGCAAAGTTTTGAGTGGGGGAGAGTATAACGATCCATAAAATTTTCAATAATTTAATTATTGATTTTATTAAATGTTTGTTATCTAATATTGGAAAAAATAGAAATTTGTGATTCATTAATGAAATAAAAACTTAAATGAGATGTAATAAGGCTAGCCTAAGTTATTTTAACTATTTGAATGAAATTACAATTAATGGAATTTGCGTAAATGTTATACTAGGCTATAAATTGAATATAAAAAAACAAACGTAAATATTGAATTAATTAATGAATTAAGGTAAAATGTTGGATAAAATCAATGTTCTGTAAGTAATTGTAATATTGGTTTGGAAATGATAAACTTATAAAGGGTGATTGAAAGTTAATGGCCACAATTATTATAAGTTGCATATATATCTAATCCGTTAAATTAAAAATTGGAAGTTATCGCAATAAATCTAAATTGAATATTATGTTAATGTAAATTAAGTTAACATTTGGAAATAATGTTAGTATGACAATTGGTTGGATAAGAAGAATGTAAATCAAGATTTATTAATTTAATGGAATTTAAAATATAATATTGGATTAATTACAATTAAATGAAATTAAAATATTTATCAAGTACGTTAGTGTAATTTAGCTGAAATTTGAAGATATTAATGTAATAAATCATGAACCAATGTTAATTTTCTCCATTTGATAATAATAGATTGGATAAAAGGATGCAAGTTAAATTAAATTTAATTATTGAAACTTTAATTTATAATGTCTGAATTTACTGAAATTGTATTCAAACACTGTAATTGGTAAATTTATTACCTTGAAATTGATATTTAAGTTTGTTTAAATTATTTTAATTGTTTAAGAAATCAAAAATGATGGAATTTGTGAATTTTTAAATTTGAAACGAAAAAGTGATTTAATTGATTAAATATTAATTTAATTTAATAATGTGAAAAATAGCCATTTTGGCCACTGACTCGGATTTCAATGAAACCAGTTTCATCGGATCCATATTGGTAAACTATTATAGGATTTCTAGTTTCATAGCGATTAGGCTTGTCGTTTGATCTTACAGACTCGAAACGCCTAGAAATCAATTTAATTGAAATCAATTGAAATCAATTTGAAATAACTTGATTTTAGCATAACTTCTTCATATGATGGAATTTGGACTTGAAACCTGTTCCATTGCGTTTAAAATATTTAAAAACATCTATTTTAATACATGGGTTGACCCATTTTCGTTTCGGAGTCGAAACGGGCTTTTCAGGCCATGTATCTTCAACTTTCCAAACCCAATTGAGCGCATTCAGTTCTATTTTTTTTAGCCTATATATATCCGGTTATAAACCCTAGCAGCCTTTCTATTTATCATTTCTGTACGTATAATTCAGGTGTCTCTCCTCCTCAATGGCATACAAACAAATTCTAAATTCCAAATCCAATGGCAGTTCAAAATAAAATAAAAATTAAATCTCCTAAAACTATATCGAATTATATATCAATTTAAGCTCTCGACGAGCGCATCTCAGATCTGTAATTTATTTTTCCAATCTGAACCACTGTCTGCCCAGAAAATTGAGAACAATTCGTGGGGTGGGGGTCCATCGAGTCGCGATCAACTTCGCCTAATCGTCAATTGGATGTTACTGTTGCATAGAGATTGACGAGTGCATCCCATCGCTGCACTTCGTTGGGTCAGATTACGGTCAGATTGAGGCGAAAAATTCAATTTGGGATGGAACCCTATGCGATGGCCGCGTCATCTCTGGCCCAAATCGTGGTCGCGATTGGTTCATGTGGTCGTGAAGAGGAGATCGGCGGAAGTGTAGTGGTAGGGTCTAGTCAGAAGTCGACGGCGCGGCTTCCGTTGGTCTGAGGCGATGCAGGTGTGTCATGTTCAGGAAGAAGATAGGGTGAGTTGTTGTTTGTAATTTTTATTCTAGGTGATGACGAGTATAGTTGACTTTTATTATTTATTTAATTATATTTTTGAATCGTATGTCGTTCAAATTTGCTTAACTTTCACATACAAGGTCCAATTCGCACGCGGTTTCTTGTGCTGGGATCGTATCAAAATTTCGAACATTTTGGTGCTGGTACGGACGGATTTTGAGCCTGTTTGAATTTTGAGTTTAAATTGGATTTAAATTCAATTTAAATTCAAAAGGTGGGTGTTTTAACTCACTCACAACTTCTAAAATTTCTTATGTTTGTTAAATTGATTTATGATGTAATTAGAAATTTATTTATGACAGTTTGGCATATTTTGAATCACCATCTCGGTTTATTCGAAGTTATTTGGATAAAATAGTTATTTAATTTACTATTGAATATAAATTGCCAGTAAATACCTGTTATTTATTATTTGTTCTATATTGATGTTATTGATTGAATTGGATGATGATTGCGATAAATGTTTATGACTGATATTGGATGAATGGATGTTGTAGTTTATATTGTTATAAACTGCAAGTTGTATGGATTTTTAATTCATGCGGAATTGCGGTTTGAAATGATATATAACCGTATTTATATTTTAAATTACGGATTGAAATGATAAATATCCGTATCACTTGATCATAAGATAGAAAGTTATATACAGACACCGTGGTCTATGTATAAAAATATTTTGGAATGATTTCTATGGTTTTTGTAAATAAATATATGGTTTTAGACAAATATTGATTTTAGATAGTATATAAATGTTATTTTATCCTTGATTTTAAGCTATGTACAATTTGTTTTAATATAGAATAAGCTTAATAATAAGTTTGATTTTTATTAAAGATAATATGGTTAAGTATATAAAATATAGAGTTTATAATGATTTAAATAAAATAAAAATTGGAAGTTAAATTGGAGATTTATTTGAAATTGAATTTATTTAAGAATTAAAATCAAATAAGTTGGTGTGAAATTTATTGAATTAGAAATTTAAAGGGTATGATTTTATAACTTGATTTTTGGGTTAAGGTGAATTAAAATAATATTTCAAGTTTAAATAAATTGAAGGAAATATTCAGTTATTTGTAATTTGAATTTATTTAAATGATAATGGATTTATTATGTAAAATATTTCAAAACTAAATAATAGAACACTGAATTGTTGAATCGTAATTACCAAACTTTGTTTTAAAATTTTTGAATATTTAAAGCTTGAAATATATTGAATTTGAAATGGTTTATTCTATGGATCAAATCTGATTTGAAATCGATATAAATTGGAATAGTTTATTTGGAAACTGAATTGTGTTGAGATTTTAACCATTTAAGTGGTGGAAATTATATTTCAAAATTTGAGTTTCAAAGGATTATGATCTGAAAGTGTTATATTTCAAGTGCTTTGATTTCGAAGTGTTAAAATGTTGAAAGTGCTATGATTTTTGGAAAGGATAAATTCGAAATAAAAATGATATTATATTGATTTGGGTTTTAATAAAAATGATATCATATCGGTTTGGGTTTTGAAATGGAAATGATATCGTATTAATATGGTTTTGAAATGGACATTATATTATGGTTTTGAGGTATAAATTATTTTGAAATGACCGCGGTGTTATAATAATGTTTGGTTGTTAAAGAGACTGGTATTAGAAGTTGTCATACTCTCTGCCAACTCCGTAAACCACTTTGACAACCGTGTACGCGGTGGAGATTCTAGAATGAAGTAGGATGGTTGCGGCATTCCTTTGCGATATATACGTGGATCCGACTCCCGTGAGTTGGCATAAGGTGGCTAAAACATGAGCGATTGACGGGCTAATGAGGTAGCACCTTTGATCGGACACATCCCTTCGATATTATACTCTGACTTTTCGATTGATTAGGTGAACACTTTTGATTTTTTTTATTTTGGGGTGTGGCTCATAGTGGGCGGTAGCTGCGTGCTATGCGTTACCACTGGCCCGGAAGTGTAATTGGTATATATACCTTGGCATTGCCTAGTTGTGCCGTGTCACCTACCCTAGCGCGCCTTATACGAGTTTGATTTGTGTCGTACCTATGGAGTATCCTCTGCTAGCCTCCCGATCAGGAGGTATTAAGATACTGTATAGACTACTGGCACTATTTATGTGTTAAGGGGAATATTGGGTCGCTCCTTAACGCTATTTTAATGTAAGTTTATTTTACTATTAGACATTATTATAATAGCGTATATTACTACATAGTAAATAGTTTAATGGATCCTTAGGAGATGTGAATCCCGAGCATCTCTTAAGTTACTGCACTCACGTTAGACACTGGATAGGAGATGTCAAATCCCGTAAATATCGCTGATGTCATTCCACTCATATTATTTACTGTTTATTTAACATAGATAAGATCTTTTAGTTCTGCCTTGAGTATTTTGTCTTTTCAATTCGCTCGGGTCAGCCTGGGCATTTCAGGATTTGAAGAATTTATTTTGGAGGACGAAGACTAAGATATTATTATTATTATACAATATGTTGTTCCACTGCGTCACTGTTCTGCTGCATTATTTATTATTCTCTGGTATGTGTAGCTCTGATATGTGTTGTATAAGTATAATCAAATGTTATTGTAAAACAGCTTCATGAACTGTTATTTGATTATTATATTTTGTCATTCCGCTGTGAGATTCTGTTTTGTTTTATTTCTTTCTCCGATTTTCTTATTTACCCCAATAACAATCCGCTCATTTGTATGGTTTGAGTTATCACGTGTGTCTAATTAAACGTACAAAAAAGGCGGGCTGTTACACTGCCCATTCCCTGACTTTGCCTAATCGTCCCAAATCGACTGCGTCCTTGCTTCCTCGATCGAGCAAAATGACATCCTGAGGTAGCGGCAACGTCACTATGAGCTGCGACTGCAGGCGAAGCGCGACCTGGTCCTCATCGTCATGCCACCCAAATATCACGCTCGATCGAGCATACGCACCTCTGACCCTCCAACCACATGCAACCTAATATGAGCGCTTGCTAAACCCATTGGCTACCTCGACTCTCAAGAGATCTCGAATACGATCGATTCGAGTGGCCTTCCTCGATCGCAAAAGTCTCTCCCTATTTTTTTTGATTAGAATATGCTTTCAAATGGTAAAAATGAAAAAAAAATGGTGATTTGAATTGAACTCTCGGCCATGATTTCCTTTTTTGAATGAAAAGAAGAAAGGGGAAAAATAAAAGAAAGAATTTCGAATCGACCATCATATTTTTATGACGTTCGTTTGTTTATTATTTATTATTTAAAAAAAAAGAAAACATCTGTATGCAAATTAGAAAAAGTAAGGGACGCATGCTTAGATTTCTCAACGTGTCTATGTCTGTAACAGTATTTTACTATATTATTTATATTCAAATTTTAAATTCAATTTTAAATCTTCTCGATAAATGCAACTCAAAATCTTGACGTCCTATCGAGGCATGCCGCCAGACGTTTATAATGTTATACCCCTATTCCGAACGCAATGGAAAAGGTTTCGAGTCCTAATTCGATCGTATGGAGAAGCTAGCTTTTTGAACCCAAATATTATATTGAATTTCGATATAAAATTTCAATGCGTATATGTATCGTACGATCACTCGACAACTCCAAACACTACAAAAATTGAAATCTGATAATAACACAATATTACGGGTCCAATGGAACTGGTTTCGTCGAATTTCGAGAATGGGCCTCGAAAGGCTATTTTTAAATATCGATTTAGACGATATAAATTCAAAACTGAACAAAACTCCCCCAAACTCAAATTTAATACTTCTACTATTTCCAGTAAAATCAATATAAATTTAATAAGCATTAAAATATTTTTAACCAGTTTAAAACTCAAGATTTAATATTTTAACCAACTTCCAATAATTAAATTTAATAATTTAATTGCCAATTAAATATTGATATTTGTAATTCAAGTTAAACTAACTTTCAAATATTTAAAATCAATTAAATATTTCAATTTCAAATATCCAGAAATTCTGGGTTGTCATATTTCTCCCCATTAAAGAATTTCGTCCCTGAAATTACTAGTTAAGAGAAATGGTCCATAACCCGATAACTATTAATCCCACAATCCAAACAGTTTTCAATGATTTTCCAAAACAATCTTTTTATTAAAGATACTATCACCCTTATTAACTTTCCAAACTTCTTCCATAGGTTCCCACCAATATCACTTACTCAACCATTCAAATTTAAATTTAAAACAAATTTAAATTATCAACATTTTCTCAAAAATTTCTAACTCTCTAAATTCCCGAAAAATTTCGCCAACGTCTCCTTTGTGCGGCTAGCTCGGTACAACTACAAAATGCCTCTACGGGCTCCAAATCTCAAAAGGAAACAAAAAAAGCCAAGCGGCTAGACCAGAAAACCAAAAAAATTCATGCAGAAATTTAAATACATACCTTTGCCGAGCAAATTTCTATTTATCTTCAAAAATCAAAAATCCCTATTCCCTTTTGCTTTTTTACACCTGAATATCCTACTAAGCAATAACATCCAATCACAGCTTTTAAAATCATTTTATACAATTCTTTACAAAATTTTTCATATCTATTTCATTCACCTTCGTACGATGCACTTATCATCCGTACGCAATACCCAATTCGATCGCTCACTCGATCACACAATTTCACTTCCAAACTAGTATCATCCCCCGACTTTCTAGTGCGGACTCAGATCTGGTTTCTTGATCAGAAATCGTCATTCTCCTTGCATAGCCACAAACTATGATAGATAATTTCCAGAATCAATCAAAAATCCATATACAGAGTTCGTCGTCGAAAACTGAGTGAAAATCCCAACTCAGATCGGTATAACTACCTCGAAATTTTATGCTCAAATCTGGATTAAATCGTTATGCGAATAAAATAATATATGTACATCCTATGTATTTATCTTAATGGATTATTGACCATATCAATTCTCTTTTATTCACATTTATTTTGATTTCTATTCACTTATTCACAATTACCCCATTTCATAACTTCACTTAATCTTCATTCAATTATTTACTTAGAATATTTTTTCCAATACCAACTATACTTAAGAATTTCACCATTCCTTCTTAAGTATAATATAAATGTTGTATATACCTCTTATAACTATTTTTATTTCTCCACTTTTGCTTATCTATACTTTTACTCAAATTTTCATTTTCAAATTCATTTGAATTCAATTTCCCTTTAATTTTAAATATTGAATACTATTTACATACAAAAGCAAATTCATTTGTCTATCCACAATTCTATTTAAGTAACTATTTCTCTTAGTTTCCTTAGACTTTCTTTAAATTCACTTTAATTATATTTAATTACTCTTCAATTCAATTTAGATTTTAAATTTCTATAAGTTTTTCAAATTTATTTCCATTCCATTTACTAATCTTCTTTAGTTTAATTTAGTCCAACTCAACTATAATTTCCATTTTACTTTATTTAACACCATTTAAATCTAATTTAAATTTCCAGTTTCAATAACTTATAAGTTCCCAAACTTGTTTATAATCCATAAACATTTTTAGTCAAGCTTCTAGAGTTCAAACCACTACATACACACTCAAAACATTTTATTCCAAACCCAGAGTCTTCAACAATCATTTAAGTATTTCAAAATCATTTTGAAATCAATTATATCCAAAATCCTTTGGTATCAAATTATCCTTTGAATTTTAAAACCCAACCTTTAATTTTCAAACACTCCATTTAAAAACAATTTAGTAGCAATTTCTCTTTTAGAAACTCGAAAATGGACATCGATGATGCTGCAGTCATCACCAAGTTAGTTTCCAGTGATCGAAAAGAGTTCAATGCTTTTATCTCTTCAAAACCCTTCAAATATTTATAAATTCCAAATCTCACCAAATTTCAAATTCAATCCAAAATATTTCTCAAATACTATCACCATTATTCCTCCAAAACCTTTGAAAATCATTTCAAACTCAAAGGAATTTAGACTTCCCAAAAATTTCAGATTCCAAATCCTTTCTATTCATATTCAATATTACTCAGGAATTTTATCGTATTTTAATTACGCCAGAGTATTCAATAAATTCCAATTCCCAATATGATCAATATAATTCATCACAGATCATCACATAATCATATCGCTGAATATATCAAATAAATTCAAACGTTTTGAGTAATCCAGTTGGATCCCTCCAACCTGTTTTTCCCTGCATCCACAGATGTTAGCACAATATAAAAATACCAATTCCACTACGAGGTGCAATATCGCGGTACATGGGGTTATGTTATCTCATCCGCTATTATGCGGTGTATAGGGTCTCATCCGTTATGTAATGTAGGAAATCAATCATTCCAATATATATATATACATACTACTATATATAATATACCACATCCAATCAATTCAATCATTCAACCAAAATTTAAATTTAACTATTTAAATTTAAATAAAACCCAGATGAGTGAGATTAACCCAGCTTTGATCTTGTTTGCAATCCAATCCAACCTGGCTTGTTTTCCTCACCGTATTAGACCTTGTATAACATTACATGATTTATTAATATTGGATATAATCTACAATGATTTACCATTTAATAAATTAAAATGACCAAAAATTTAATTTAAACTAAACATTTGGTTTTTATCTACATTTAATTAAATTGGATTCCAATTCAATTTGCTTCACTTACTAATTAATTTCAAATCTCAACACGTTTCCTAATTTTCATCTAGATTTTCATTTTCAATTCTCCTTGAATTTGATTCATCTTCAAACTCTGAATATTGAATTGTATCAACTATCTTCCATCCACAAATGGTTTATATCATTATTTTAAATTACTTTAACTTATAATTTACTTGAAATCTCAAACAATTTGTTATCTCCAAATTTTTATAATTTTACTTCACTTCGAATTAATTTTTTAACTTCACTTTATTTTACAGAGTTAAATTAAATACCATCCCAACCTACAATTCCAATTTATCTGCTTACCCTCTTGAATCAATTAGTTTACTCACTAATTTTATTTCAGTTCTTTACTTTATGTAGTCAAAACTTGACTAACTTCTATTACACACAGTTTAAATTAACTCCCAATATTCAGTTTCAATTCTGTTTTCTTACAAATGCAAATTCATTTGTCTATCCACAATTTTATTTCCATTCCATTTACCAACCTTCTTTAATTGGCTTATCATTCTAACTTTTATTCTCTAGTCACACTTACCTTTATTTGACCCTTTCAAGTTGAATCTTATTCCATAATTTCAAATTTCAATAAAAAATTTATTTCTAAACTTTTACTTCCTTTTGTTCCTTCGAACAAATTTACAATTCACTTTTCTTGACACAAATTAAATTGATTCCATTATTCAACTTTAATTCAAGTTTCATTACTTACAAATTTAAATAAATTTGTTCTCCCATAAATTTACTTGCAATAAAATAATTTTTTATTTTTATTTCCTAGATTCAATTACTTTCCATTTTAATTCGAATTTTTTTAACTTCTATAAATTATCCAGCTTGTTTATATTTCAATTACATTTTTAATAAGATTCCAGAGTCATTTTTTAAAACAATTACTCAATATTTCAAAATCATCTTTGAAATCAAGTGTATCCCAAAATCCTTCAGTATATCCAATATTCCTTTATATTTAAAATCAAAACAATTTTACCAAATCAAAACTTCAATATTTCAAAATCATTCATAATTCAATTACATATCAAATTATCCTTTAAATTTCAAAACCAAACCTAGTTTTTCAAACAACCCCAATTTAAAACAATTTGGCAACAATTCCTCTTTTGGAAACTCGAAAATGAACATCGATGATGCTGCAGTCATCATCGATGTTATTTTCCAGCGACAGTAGTGTGTTCAATGCTTTTATTCTTTCTGAAAACCTTTTTCCAATATTTTAATTCCAAAACTCACCAAATTTTCAAATCCAATTCAAAAATACCTCCTAATTAATATCATAATTATTCCTCCAAAACTTTTGAAAATCATTTTCAAACTCAAAAGAAATTTAAACTTTTCTCAAAATTTCAAAAGAATTTTATTTAAGTCAATAGTTCAAAACTTTTAATCATTAAATAATTAACCTTTAATTATTTAATTATTCTTTAATTAATTAAGGATAATTAATTAAAGAATAATTAACGGTTAATTATTTAATGATTAAAGGTTGATTTATCTTTACAATTAACTTACTTAATTAAATCATTTAATTTAAGTTTTAAAATAAAATAAACATTTAACCTAATAAATTAAAGTTAACAAATTATATAACTTCCTAATCAAATGTTAAGAAAACATTTATTTTAATAAAAAAAACTTATATAAGAAAATTTTTTAAACGATATTTATTTTAAATTTCCAAAACTTGCTTTTAAAAACTTTTAAACTATTTACAATTAAAATCACACAGCTTGAAATCAAAACAATTCATATCACAAAGCGTCACACATCAGGGATATCAAACAATTCAAAGCATTCCATACAATCCAAACATCCATAAGTAAGATAAATTAATCACCTGATTAATTTAAACCAGTTTAATTACTTATGAATAAATTACTAATATAGATTATTAAAATTAATAATTAAGGGTTATTTGTTTAATAACTAAAGGTGGATTGATTTATTAATTAAGGTTAATTAATTAAAAGTTAACTAATTTTTCATTAAAGGTTAATTAATGATTAATTTGAAACTAGACAGCAACATTCTTTATTGTAAGTTATAATTTTTCTTTCCTATTTCCAAATCTGTATACCTACGTGTGTGTGTGTGTGTGTAAATTAAATAAAAATACATTAATTATCCTTTAATTAATTATTCTTTAATCACTGGATTAATCAACCTTTAATCATTAATTCATAATTCTAAGCGTTAATTAACAACTTTTAATTATCTAATTAATAATCCTTAATTAGAAATTAATTAACCTTTAATTAATTAACTTATAACCCTTAATTATGAATTTTAATTAATCCTTAATCATTAATTAATTAAATTAATAAATTATACTTAGATTTATTAACTTAATTAATCTCAAATCAGTAAAACCTTAATTAACTTTTAAGGTAAATCATTATCTTTATAAAGTACCTAACTATTATTAACATATTTAGAACTTTTATCTTTATAATTAACTTACGTAATTAAAACATTTAATTTAAGTTTTAAAATAAAATAAATATTTAACTTAACAAATTAATGTTAGCAAATTATATAATTTCCTAATCAAAAGTCAAGAGAACATTTATCTTATATAAAAGAAATTTATATAAGAAAAGTTTTAAACTAAATTTATTTTAAATTTCAAAAACCTTGCTTTTAAATTTTTTTAAAACCTGCTTCGGGTCCAACCCGACTTTTACCTAAGACCTACCCTGAGTACTCCCCATACCTTTACTTTGTTAGTATAAAATTTTAAATCTGAAACATGACTTCATTCACTTTCTACTCGAAGACGATCTCGAGCCACCTGCCCTTATCCTTGAGTGTCCCTTCGAGTCAACCATCTACTCAAACCCACTGACACCACCGACACCCTCGTGCACATGCACCAGCGACCCAGGCGATTTCGACCATCTACACTGCCCTCGACAAGTCGGCCCTGACCCACTCTTTTGATTCCGACCACCTGAAGTTCTCCACCAACTCAGAATCGACATCGAGAAAACTCAAACCAACTGAAACCAGAAACCTTCAACTAAAACCTCCTCGAACTCATGATGCCGACCACTAACGACGACGCACCTCCGGCCAAAGGTTCGCTGACTAACCCTTCAACCTTTTCCCCAAGTCCGATGAACTCCAATCCACTAGAGGCGCCGCGACAACCCAGTTCTAGACCTCGACCCATTTAGGTTTTAAACCCTACTCCGATCAATCATTGCGGCCACGGTAGATGATAAATCTACTTAGCATTTTTCTTGAGTTCGCCTAACTACCCATTAACTCCAGTTGAAACCCCGACCACCCCGAGCACCTCAAAGCTCTGATACCAAGTGAAACGATCCGATTTTTCGACATTCGAAAATCAACATTCATACGTCCACTTTCAAAAGCCGAACAATCGAATGCCGGAAAACTGAACCATTAGGGTTAAAGAAGAAGGAGTTGAAAGAAGAGAAAACAATACAACAACAGAATCTTACCACTACAGCGGAATAAAATATAATAGATAATAACTGATCTTTAAACGAAAGAAACTATATTTGTTTTATACATTACATCATCAGAGTACAATACAAACAACAACATAATTCAAGACGGTTAAAATATCTCATCGTTCCAAAGTTGAATATACAGCTTACACTGCACAGTGGGAATATAAATCTACGGAAAGTACGCCTCGTCATCCAGCTCGTCTCCTAAGCACCACAGCAGTCCATCCAGAATCTACACTCTATAATACTGGGTTTGACCCGAGTATTATAGTTAAATAACACCCGAGTCAGTCTGGAAAAACAACGTAAGAAAATACACTCAATTTGTTTAGTAAAGTTTTCAAAATCATTTGAAATAAAAGGTATCTCGTAAGACCACGCCACAAATAAACATGCCGGATATTTTACCTTACGATAACCAAAACATTTCTTATAAAATCATCTGATATTATAATAGTGTCTATATACAAATACTTATTCAAATAGCCGAAATTGTTATATTATTAAATACTAGCTACTAGCCACAAAGTGGGTTCTACAAACAAAAACCGTAAAGGCACGTAGGGAGAATGGATTTCCATCAATGACAGGGCTACTAGGGTACCGCTCATCACAGTACGTAGCCTAGATCATCGTACCGAGGATCCACCCTGATCCCCTGCATCACAAGGCCGGAGCTACCCCTTACCGGATATTCCAACTAAGTTCACACCGCTGTTGGGATCAGCAACCCCCACACAGCCGAAATAAAAGGAACATCTAGACAGGGGTGATCTTACCCTAAATGGTTGCTAGCCACTTAGCCTTGTGTGCACCTCCCTTGTTTTAGCCATTCTCGGTTGATGACGCTCGAGGCTATGCATTACCTTTTTAGCACACATTCACTTGGAATGCTCATCGTCCTCCTGACGATGTTCTAAAAGAATTCGTCTATACAAGTCCGTTACGGGTTCGAATGGAACCGAAGATACTACTCCTACAACATCCATTTCGGAATCACCCTCAGGATTAGTAGCGATTAGCCCTTGCACTTCACTGCTCCATCTTCGTCTCCCAGCACTTGTCTTCCTCACGAAAACGTTCAAAACAGATCGAGTAGTTTTCGAAAAATAAACTCCGTTCCCGGTCTCTTCGAAACGATTAGCGCATTAGCCAATATTGATAGTGGGTTATTTTAGCTGTTAAATAACATTCACAAACAATCATCAAGCCATAATAATTTCTCCCTGATTATTTATTTTTAAATATCTTCACAAGATATTTTCCTACATTTCAATCCTTTGAAAATAGTTTTCAAATCACTTTTCTCTCTCTCGTGGAAAAAAATTTCTACCCAATTGTTTTATTTCCACTGAAAACTGCCAAGTCCTAAATACTTAAGAATTTAAAAATAATTTAATCATTTTATTCTAAAATATACTTTAAAACATTTAAATTAAAATTACTTAAATATTTTATTCAAAAATATATACTTTAAAACTATTTTATAAAATATAAAACAAATATTAAAAATAAAAGTTAAGCCAAACTAAAATTTTAAAATAAGAGCTACGAAATTTTATAAAAGTTTTCAAATAAAACTTTAACCAAACTATCTTTAAAATAAAGCTATTTTATAAAATATAAATATTAATAATTATCCTTAAAATCATAATATTAGTCAAACTTTTCAATTAATTACTACTGCATTTAATTTAATTAAATGTTTAGTTTTAAAATTTAAACAACTTAAATAATAATTTCTTTAAAAAATGCCTTTAAACAAACTTTAAAACTTTTAACTTATACTAAAAATTTGCTTTTGAAAACGTACTTCGCTTTTCACGGAAATACACTTTCCTTTCACGCCTTTAAAAATAAACCCCTATTATTTTTAAAACAAATAACCATTCTTTCACAAATTCCCACCGTGAATTTTGACTTCCAAATATCCACTAATATCTTATTTCACTTTATAAACCCAGTTTATAAATTCCATAGTCTCATCTTTCTTTTAAAATCACAGTTTCAAACACTTAATCAATTTTCAAAATGATTTCCAAAATTGACTCATTTTAAAAATAAATTTCTTTTCTTATCCAAATTTATTTCAGAACTCATTAATTTTAGATTTAACTTCTTTATCATGATTTAAAATCTTATTTAACTAAAAATACAAATTTCATACTTTCCAAATTTCTTCTTTATCTTTTCCAAACAAATTTAAACCTTGAATTTTAAAAATAAATTCTTTACTCCTTTAAAATATTATCACTTGAATTCATTTATTAAAAATACCTCTTTTCCCATACTTTGGATTTATTTGTTACAATTTAAAAATCAACTTTTATTCTTCCAAATCATTTTAACTATCCAAATTCCTTATAATTATTTTATTTTAAATTACCTTTTTATTTACTTTAAATTCCTTAAAATTCTTCGGAGGAGACCTAGTCATAGTGATATTTTTAGTTACTGTGACATAGTTGTCACGTACCTGTGCTATATTTTCATTTTTTCTTAGTAATTAAGGTGCTTTTACCTTACTCCTGTACTTCAACTTTTATTATGTTTGTAATAAAAAGTGGACGGTCCACTATAAAACCGGCTGGCCTTGCCAATAATCCAGACTTCATATATATATTTCCATTCTCAAAATTCCAATATATATATATATATATATATATATATATATATATATATATATATATTTAACAAAGCTAGAGTATTCGATAAATTTCGATTCCTAATATGATCAATATAATTCATCACAGATTATCACGTAATCATATCGCTGAATATATAAAATAAATTCAAACGATTTGAAGAATCCAGTTGGATCCCTTCTACCTGTTTTTCCCTACATCCACATATGTTAGCATAATATAATAATACCAATTCCACTTTGAGGCGAAATATCGTGGTATATGGGGCAATATTATCTCATCTGCTATTATGCGGCGTATAGAGTCTCATCCGCTATATAATGCGGGAAATCACACACACACACACACACACACACACTACTATACATAATATACCACATCCAATCGATTCAATCATTCAACCAAAATTTAAATTTAACTATTTAAATTTAAATAAAATCCAGATGAGTGTGATTAACTCACATTTGACTTTAAAATTTGCAATTCGATCCACACCGGCTTGATTCTCCATGATTTATGACCTTGTATAAACATTATATGGTTTATAAATATCTGAAAAAAAATTCAAAAATCAATTTCCATCTTATAATTTAACTTAATCCAATAATTTAGTTAACTAGTGATTTACTTCCAAACTAATAATTTTTCTTATTAAAAACCTTTTAGTAACTAGAATAAATTAATGCGTTAATTGAACAAGTAAATCACCATAACTCTTGAATTTTTTAAAATAACTCGAAAGTGAAAATATGTATGTATATTTTTTTAGAGATGTATGTTTACAAAAATGTCTATATGGATTTCAAAAAAACAAATTTTAAATAACCACTTTAATATTTAAAATTATATTTCCGAATCATGCATGCACACAAATATTTATTATAAAGAACAGTGAATCCTTATTTACTGCAAATATTTATTTATTATATTTTTTTTCATTCTGCATGAATCATTCATATTTAAGAAAAAACGATACCTCCACTTACTCGAAACCGCGCTGCCCATTCCCTGACTTCGCCTCGTCGTCCCAAATCAACTCCGTCCTTGCTTCCCAGACCGAGCAAAACGACATCCTGAGGCGACGACAACGCCACCATGAGCTGTGACTGCAGTCAAAGCGCGACCTCATCATCATCATCGTCGCCAACCAAAGATCACGCTCGATCGGGCGTACGCACCTTCGATGCTCCAACTGCATGCAAACCAATACGAGCGCTTGCTAAACCCATCGGCTACCTCGACTCTCGAGAGATCTCATATACGACCGATTCGAGTGGCCTTCCTCGATCGCGACAATCTCTCTCTGTTTTTTTCGATTAGAATCTTCTTTCGAATGGTCAAAATGAAAAGAATGGTGATTTTAATTGAACTCTCGACCATGATTTCCTTTTTTGAATGAAAAGAAGAAAGGGAAAAATAAAAGAAAGAATTTCGTATCGATCGGTGTAATGACTCGCTATTTTGGACTATTCGCATTTGCACATGTCGGACTTGAAAAATTCAAAATACCGAATTGTTAATTTAAATTTGGCAAAACGCAGATATACAGTAAATAAATAATCACATAATCACAGACACAGAGTAATAATATGCAGCGGAAGTAAAAGAGATAGTTGTTCATGAAGCTACTATATAAATATATAAGATACAAGTTACAACATGAGTCTCGAATACAATAGTCGAATACAATAATCAGAATACATCACTGGAATCAACTGAATACCTAAAGCTGGAAAGATAGCTCGATCTCCAAGCGAAGCTCCAACTCCAAAGGTGAGCCTCGAAGGCTGGTACTCTTAGTCTGACCCGAGCGTAAAGCAAAACACAAAACACTCGAGTCAGGATTAACATTCTTATATCAATAAATCCAACCCAAGTGAAATAACAATTGAAATACAAGTAACTCAAAGGATGATGGAATAACCATCCTTTAAGGATCCGTTAAACTATCTACTATACTGTACTGTAAACTCCCTTAACACATTTTTACATAAGCATCATGGTCTATACAGCACTGTAAACTCCACCGTAAACTGGTGGGTTATCAGGGAGTACTCCATAGGTATAACACAAAACAAGTTCGTAGTGGTCGCATATATAGGGATACAAGTATGACAAGGCACATGAGGCAATACCCAAGGTAGTGAAACTACCGTTCGCCTGATCCAGACTGGTGAAAATGCATCGCCGCAACGATTGTAACACCGCGAAACAACACTCCTGAAATTCCGAGGGTGCACCAATCAATACAAGTAATGAGAGTTTACGAAGAAGTGTGTTCGTTCGAGGCGGCTAACCCCATTTGGCCCGGCATGGCTCCTGTTTTAGTCATTTCCAATTTGACACAAGTGTCAAGGCTATCCATTATCCTTCTCTTTCTTCAGTCATCACGTACATCATTCCAACCACTTCATTTTGGATCTCACTCCGTGTATAGTTATTAAAGTGGTTTTCGGTTTAGACAGTGAGTATGTCCATAACCGATTTCGGTTTCTTTAATAACTTTCGTAATTATTACACCGATTGGTCATTTATATATTTCAAAACCAAATCAATTTCCATTTCAATTAGAATTTATAAATCAACATTTCATTTGTCTTTCTAAACCAATTTCCATAATTTACGTTTCAAAACTTTCAAATTACGATTCCAAAATCTTATAATTCAATTTCAATCTTTAATCAAACAATTTCAATATTTATTTAAATTCGTATATAGGTTTCATTCCGAAATCATTTCAAATGGTTTAAATTTACATTCGAATCCATTTAAGTTCATTTATCGATTTATTCAATATTCGTTCAGTAAATTTATCCTTCAAATAATTTCTATTAAATTTCCAATTCAATAAACCAATTACTTAAGTTCAACTTCATTATATCAAAACTACCAATTGAGTTAAATTAAATTCGTTAAATCAAATTCTTAAGATTACAAGTCTTACATTAATTTCAGTAAATCTCATTTTATTCCTTGTTAAAGAAATCTAATTCCATCTATTCATTTACTTAGTTACAAATTTCAAAACTCAGTTAAATAAGAAACTAAATTTCACATATTCGAGAGGTTTCAATTTCACTTATTAACTTATTTAAAAAAAATTTCCAAAATTTAATAAATAAAGAAACCCAATTTTATTTATTAACGAAGTTCGAATTCACTTATTCAAAAGTTCAATTTCTCTTATCAAAGAATTCAGATTTTATTTAATTATCAAATAATCCAATTTTATTCAATTATTAAATAATTTCAAAACTTGATAATTCAAAACTTAATTATAAATTCAAACTTAATTATTAAATCCTTTCAACTTAATTATAAATTCAAACTTAATTATTAAATCATTTCAACTTAATTATAAATTCAAACTTAATTATTAAATCATTTCAACTTAATTATAAATTCAAACTTAATTATCAAATCATTTCAACTTAATTATAAATTCAAACTTAATTATCAAATCATTTCAACTTAATTATAAATTCAAACTTAATTATTAAATCATTTCAACTTAATTATAAATTCAAACTTAATTCTCAAATCATTTCAACTTAATTATAAATTCAAACTTAATTATCAAATCATTTCAACTTAATTTAATAAATAATTCTAAATTTTATTATCAAATAATTTATTTTAAAACAACGTTTTTCTTTCAATAACTACTATGTCAATATATTATTTCAGATGATTAAATATTAACATTTTCCTTTCATTAATTTCAAATTCCAATTTATTTCAAAACCATATTATTTATTCAAATAAAATCTTTATTTTATATTTTAAAACAAATTATTGGCCAATCGGGTTTTATTTAATTCTCTATCCTAAGTCGAGTTCATTTGGGTATTTATCATTTCAACCCGATTCCATTTCAATTCAAAAAAATCAAGGCATACAAACGGAACTTGTAGTGTGATAACTGGGATAGTGTCAAAGTAAATAAACAAGCAATAGCAACAATCAATAACAATTCAATAATGAATTCAGATAGTCCTGAAATAGTCGTATTAATTCACATTGTTATTTGTGCAAATTAATATAATTATTTCTAGAATCTACACTATCATTACATGTAGATTAAAGATTATTTCACTAATTATTCATACCGTTCTTCACTTGTCATTCGATTTCAATTTTACGCTACAACAATTAATCCAACATACATTCAATGGTTCAAAGTGTAATTATCACTATTCTACAAGTCAATTAATTTAACAATTAAAAGGGTCATATTTAACTCATCAAATTCAACATATATGTCGATTCAAATTTTAATTATCCTACGTCAAATTCAATTGCATAATATTTATCACTTTATACATTACAATTTACATCCAATATAACAACAAACAATCAATTATCAACCAATGGGATTACCATCGTATATGTAACAACCCGCATATTTATCGAGTTTACATTTAAATATTTTTATTTAAATATTAAATCGTTAATCGGATTTTGGTCCGAAAAACTACTTTTTGCAAACGGTCAAATTAGGACTCGAGACCACTTCCATTGAGTTCGAAATGTCGTTTACAACTTTTAAGTATAAACATCGATAGGTTTGGAGATAGTGAAATTTCACTAACTTTTCCCGCTTTGGACTTTGGGTTAGTTTAGCCTATTAAGCCCAAGTTCCAACCCTCTTCTCCTCACTCTTCATAAATTTCCTAACTAACTCAAGCTTTAGCATTAATGGTGAAGAGAATGGGAAATTAAAACTCCAAGCTCAAATTCAATTGCAACTCCATCATTCAACTCCAAATTCAAGTAGAAGATATTGGATTCAAGCTTTGGATTGCTTCTCCTTGCTTTCAAGCTTCATCTTCATAAAATTTTAGTGCAAAGGTGAGATTTTTATCTCACAATTCTAGTCTATAACTATATTGGACTGTTGGGAATGATTCCCTATCACTTTAGCATGCATATTTGCTTTTGGTTTGGATTGGATTGGCGAAAAACTCCGATTTTTGGTGTTTGGGAGAAATTTCTGCATTTAGGTCGTTCTGGCCGTTTTTAGCTCGCTCGGAGTTAGGTCGTGTGGACCTTAGGTCGTAGGTCGCGTACGAGTTAACCCCTAGGTCGTTCTGGCCATTTTTAGGTCGTTCGGAGTTAAGTCGTTCGTCCATGGGCCGTGAGTCGTTCACGAGTTAACTTTAGGTCATTCTGGAAGTATTGGCACTTCGGAGTTAGGTCGCTCGCGAGTTAAGCCTCAAGTCGTAGGTCGCTCACGAGTTAGGCCTTAAGCCGTAGGTCGCTCGCGAGTTAAGCTTTAAGTATTAGGTCGTTTCCGACCTATAATCTCCAGGCAAACGTTAAGTCGGCCTGCTTTATCTCGTAGGTCGTCTCCGACCTAAGCTCCTGATAAGTCGTTCGAGTTAGGTCGTTGGACCATTTACCTTAGGTCGCTCGTCCACTAAGTCGGCCTGGTTTATCTCGTAGGTCGTCTCCGACCTAAGCTCCAGATAAGTCGTTCGAGTTAGGTCGTTGGACCATTTACCTTAGGTCGCTCGACTCTGTTAAGTCGTAGGTCGTTAGACCTTAGGTCGCTCGACTCTGTTAAGTCGTAGGTCGTTAGACTTTAGGTCGTTCGCCTTCCTTAAGTCGCTCGACCCCTCCACACTAGGTCGCTCGGCTTGCTTGAGTCGT